>OW388289.1:89692378-91049479 GCA_936450465.1 Gibbula magus | reverse complement strand
CTCATAGGATGACTAGTGATGGTGATTAGATACTATAGTACTGTACAGCATACATACTGGTTCATTTCAAATTCTATTTGAGAGCTTAATGAACAATTTACATGTTTTTTGTTTTTAATTCTAAGTTGACAATGTTGCATAATGTAAGCTTTAATACAGCGTGGTAATAAAGAATGAAGAACAATTTTATGGATACACAACTTCTTTATTCTGTATAGGCGACGTTTCGACATAGATACTAATGTCGTTGTCAAGCAGGTGGTACAGTTGAACAAATTCCCAGGGTTTATATACATAATATGGTAATAGTTTAATAGGTTTGCTACAAGTTTGAGATTCAAGTAAAATAGACAGGCAGATTTTTTTGTCAAGAATTGACAGATATTTGATTTATTATGTCAATATTTCTGTGAAAATTTCACTGTTGGAGTTGACAGATTTCAAAGGCAGCGGTTTAAAAGTACATCCATTGTGTTGTTGGGGGGGGGGGGGGGGGGGGGGGGGAGGGGGTCAAATATGACAAACGTTATAAATTATCTTATTTTATCGAGAAGTACCAACTGTTACTGAAAACTACCATTTTGATGATACTCGACTTAGTATATTGACAATATGAAGGTAAAAGTATCGATTTCTGATCGAAAACCGGACAATGCACCTCGTCTGGCTCGCGCCAATGAGTCAAACGTAGTTTTGGAATCTTATTTAAACCAGACAAAATAACAAACTTGGGTTGATAAAAAATTTTCGACAAGTCATATAACTACTGCATGTGCATGTAAATAGGACGTGAAGTTTCTGCACATGCATAATGATGCTACTTTTAATTATTGGAAACTAGTAATTATGACATGTTTGGCGACTGGGGATGAATATGCAAGCTGAGTGAATTTGTATTAAAGCCAAATAAAAATTTATGAAACACAATTGATGCACCTTTAAATGACATCATACATAACAACCTTACATTTGGAGCTTCTAAATAACTTTTTCCAACAGCCTATGCATGTGTTTTCTGTGTTGATTTATACAGAAGAAGAAGAAGAAGAAGAAGAAGAAGAAGAAAAAATTAGTTTATTAAAGAACACAATACGATAATCATATATGATTGTTATTATTAGTATTACTGATTTCTAATATCGCATGTTATATAATACTGTGCGTTAGATCTATAAGAACATTTGAACGAATGTTGGCCACCCCTAATAGTCTGGTGGGAGATACACAAATACATGTAATTAAGTGAGGGTGGGTACATGATTATTAGTTAATGTTCATTCCCGCCACCTGTAATTACATCAACTAGCGAATTCCCATGGACAGTGAAGGGTGACGTCCTCTCATGCACATTATGTAAGACCAGGGACTTTCTAATACACAGCACACTTAAAGACCGTTAAAATCATTAGATTATCGCATTAAATTACTTCCTTTGTCAAAATCACTCCATGTCTTTTGCTTGGAATATGTATAATGATATGTGATGTTTATTTAATATTTCAGTATGCATCTGATACACATGAGAGGTCCATAACTAGTTCATAACTGTCAAAGCTGTGACGATTTTTTGGGTCTCACATATAATGCACCACCATCAGCCTAGTTGTGATATCCATGGGTTTGCACATAATTGATACAATCAGCCTTTGATGTCCAGTTGAAAGTGTTAAACCTATGAGAAAGGCAAAGACGTCACACATTAAGATGGATTTAGAAACATGTTTCCTTCATTATATAAGTACATAAGCCAATAAATAGTTTCCAGTCACCAAAGTCAATCTCTTAAAAGTCAGCTATTCCTACATGATAATCTTAGGCATATTATAACTGTTGTAACAAAATAAATTCATTATCTCAAAGTTACATAATTTACATTTGTTACATTTACATTCTCAATAACTAGCGCTATTGGTTCCTGGTCGAGAATGTCATCTGATCGGAGATGAATTTGCAGTGTAATGCACGCAGATCGGAAACATATAAGTGCTAATGTGGTCACTCTATCGAAATCTTACTACATTTGTATATATATTGGCGTTCTCGTCAAACAGGGGTCAGAGGCATTGTGCCGGTAATTAATTACCTGTCGGCCTTAATGAGTTGACCGAATACTCATGTTACGTAATACCGAGTGGACGCTTGTTCAACAGTAGGGTATTCTGAGAGTCAAAACAAAAGTCTGATATATCACTTAAACCGCATTTGCATGGCTATATTGCGATTGTTCTATATCTTTATATAGCTGTAACCTGCACTCAGTTGTGTATAAATAATCAGTCATGGTGACCGATGTCATGTGGGCAATAGCACTTACACTTACCGGAACTATTTGAAACACTCGCCTTTAGCCAGACATTAGTGTTCAACTTAAAAAAGTCATAATATTTCAAAAGTCAACGTTTGATTAAAGTGAATATTTTATAGAAGAGAATACTGTTGAAACGTCTATTCAAAACGATACTTCATATATATATAAACTCAATATATGTTGTAAACATTTTACTAATAGTAGCGACTTCAGATTTACTGAGCTGATCATTTTGCATTATGTAAATTACTTTATCAGTTGGGCTAAGTAAAGGAAGCAGAGAGTGCCTGCAATAATAATAGTTGATGATGATGAGTACGGAGATTTAACGAGCGATTTCAGCTGAGCTGTTCTCTCACTCGGTTCGCAAGGACCATTAATAAAGTTTCGAATGATTCCAAAGGAGGATAATTTTGATGCCATGGTCGAAAAGGGTGGAGGCAAATTTTGAAATTTTGAATAGTACCTAGGCAAGATTAAATAATAAAAGTCTCTCATAACTCTTTATATAGAGTGGCTCATTGCATTTTAAAACATATTTTATGTGTGTGTACATTGTCTGTAATTTTGTGAGACTTAAATAAACTATCTGTCTGTCTGTCTGCAATTATATTAGTAGCCGTACCGCCTCATTCTTTTAATTAACAAACCGTGTCATTCCAACAGCATTTATAATGATAAATGCAACGTTGACACCAGAACAGAACACATATCATCTCTGCCACTCTCTGATTCAACCAGGACCACAAAATCACTCAAGCGTGAGTCTACTGGTCAGCACAGTCAAGTTTTGAACATTTGACGAATTCCGGCCAAATTCAACTTCACAAATCAGAAGCCGCTGTGTGTATTGCATTTACAGTAGTAATTTCCACTTCAACTCCCCAACCCCGACCTCTTTCAATGGGTGATTATAAAACTGCAAACATTATCATTGGTGTAATTTTAACTACTGACCATTGCTCAAAGTACCATCGGTACGTAAACAGTTCCCATTACTATCACTACACAACACGAACATATTTGATATATGATACTGATTTAACTGCATAGATTTAGGTCTTTGAAGGACATTTAGAAGTGGTATACATAAGAACAGGAATATTTTCTGGATAACAACTTCTTTAATGTGAAAATGCACGAAGTTTCGGACTACATACTCATTCCTTCATCAGGTAAATTCGACCTGAACATTGGAATATTGGAACAATAAACAGGAAATGGATTCTCAAGGCAGTAGACCATATGATTACGTGTTGACGACATCTGTGGTAGACATACTGGGTGTGTATTCATTCGGATCAACGCTAATTAACGGATGGGCGAGCTGTTACACAACTAACCGGTCACTGCGTTTACGCAAGGGAGAGAGAGAGAGAGAGAGAGAGAGAGAGAGAGAGAGAGAGAGAGAGAGAGAGAGAGAGAGAGAGACAGACAGACAGAGAGAGAGACAGAGAGAGAGAGAGAGAGAGAGAGAGAGAGAGAGAGAGAGAGAGAGAGAGAGAGAGAGAGAGATACACAAATAGATACACAAATACATAAATAGATACACAAATATCAGATACATACAGACATACATACATACACACATACACACACACACACACACACACACACACACACACACACACACATACATACATACATACATACATACACCCATATCACCTCTAGTGGCGATATTTGAAAATGTACTGTTAGCTCCAAGAAAAAACCGATAGGCTCGATTTTGAACAGTATTAATTTCTTTATGTACATAAAGCCCCCATATTGTCGCTCTGTAGCTGAGAATAGGTTGTACTTATGAGTTGTACAAAACTTAGTACAGAGAGCACCCAGAGCTCTACCGGCCGATTTTGCCTGTTGATGTATGGCTAATTTAAAATCAAGTCGTTCATCAAACCAAAAGCCGAGGTACTTATAGGAGTCTCAGTAATGCAAATAAATATCCCCACATGCAAACTTGAATTGAGAACAGCATCGCGATCTGGGCCTAATGTGTAGGATTTGACTAATAGATCGACCAATTGTAGTTTTATTAGTCATTGAAATTATCATAGTTTCAACAGAAAGCTATGCAGAAAAATACAGAAGGTTCATATCTCCCATTCTCCAGACAGCCATTTGTCAGCCAGTTCTTAGAAATAGATTAACGTAACACCCATGACTGAAATGGAACAGTGAAATAGGACATCCTACTAAATAGTAGCCTTTATTGGTATAGTCTGTCCTCGTATCGCCTACACCTATCGCCTACGCCACAATCAAAACAAATTCTACTTTCTACATTCTACTTCTAGAATGCCCATCAAAGATGTCTACATTCTACGCACAGTTTATGGCCCGGGAACAATGAAGGTGCTCGATACAAGTCAAGATACGGCGATTACATAATATTGTTTTAACGGTACATATACATTGCTTTAATATATATATATATATATATATATATATATATATATATATATATATATATATATATATATATATATATATATATATATATATATATATATATATATTCCTTACATTAAACAAAAGACTTAGTCATGCAGTCGGATGCACGTACACATTGTATGAAATATATGTTACCTTTTATCACATCCTTGTTTCACAATAAATATGACATCAATAACCAGAAAGTATAATAACATAAGCATAAGATTGTAATGTCATATTTACACTCTATTTCGAGGTAAGAAAGTGCCAAAGCATAATTAACTCTGAGTATTTAGGTGAGAACGTTAAAGAGAAGCAGGAAAACACCAAAAGACATACCCCTAAAAGTTTCTATTTATATAATTACTCCAAGTGTACGGCTAGCAGATTTTGCTAATTCCTCAGAAATGAAAGTGAATTACAATTACAAATAAAAATTGTTATTCTTTATTGCGTAAGTACTTTACACGACGCTGAATTACACTTAACACAATGTGTGTGTACTTGATATAAACGTTTATACATATATTTACTTTACTAGCGTATCATTATTCATTAGCGTGTCATTGACACTCATGTATATTCAATTATGTTAATTGATGCACATACCGTTGACTAACAACCCGTTGTAGGTATTTCTTGTGTGAAGGGTCAGTCAAACCATAAATTAATAAACTAATATAACAGTCAACATTTCAAACTAAACCAAAGTCAATAGAATAGAAATATTAATATTTCATGATATATGCAAACTTCGTCAAAGTCAATACATATTTCCAAAATCAACATAAGTCAACAATTCGCTTAACTCAAAATATCTTTTAAAAGTCAACATTTCATAGTAAATATGTGATTAAAGTCAACATTTCACTAAATTCAAAATATCTTTTTCGAAGTCACCAAAGTTAACATTTTATATAAGTTAAACTTAAACTAAACAACATTTCACTAAAATGAATATTTCATAAGTCAACCATTCATATAACTCAAAATATGTATTAAAATCAACAAGTCCATATTTTATCAAAGTAACACTTCCACCAAAATCAATAAATATTTTAAAAGTCAATATTTCCAAAGTCAACATTTCACAAACATTCTATTTTTTCCAAAGTCAACATTTCACAAACATTTTTTTTTCAAAGTCAACATTTCACAAACATTTTTTTTTCAAAGTCAACATTTCACAAACATTATATGTTTGCCAAAGTCAACATTGGCCCATGGGAAATCCGCCCATGGGCAACCTGGCCCATGGGCGAAGTCTCGCCCATTGGCGAAATCTCGCCCATGGGAAATCTCGCCCATGGGAAAAATAATTTCCTTTGCATTGGGGGAGTTCACAAATACCTAAAATATGTTACTGCTAGACCCATTATTAAAAATTAGAAATAATTTTTGTGTAACTCAAATTTTAAGAACCTCTCGCCCATGGGCCGGCCCATACTTTCCCATGGGCATACCCATGGGCAAGGGGGTCTGTATCTCACGTACGGTGCGGGGTAGAAAGTTGGAATTTTCGTCAATATCTTAGTTAAAGTATAAAAATAGGTTTTTGATAGAATTTGAACTTCTCACTTATGTTATTTACGTTGGTCAATTATGGAATCTCGGGTTTCCATAATAAAATCGGGTCGCCTTATTAATATTTCAGGGTCGTGGTTGTCACATATGCATTTCGTTACATCATAACAAACATGTTATATAAATATCATATCATTTACACTTTATTTACAAATCATAATAGGCACAACATTAATAGCCAGTGAGATCAGTGTATTCAATGACCGTAAGATTGCCAGTGTGCAATCTAGTCTTGAGGGTATGAAGTATCCACCTCGAAGCATCGCCTGTTTCTCAGTGGTGGTCTGGCGAAATTAACAAACATTGATCCTCTAGGTGCAAGGATCCTCTCACAAAAGTTCAGTTTTGGAGGTGTAGCGGT
Source organism: Gibbula magus (assembly GCA_936450465.1). Taxonomy (NCBI): domain Eukaryota; kingdom Metazoa; phylum Mollusca; class Gastropoda; order Trochida; family Trochidae; genus Gibbula; species Gibbula magus. Next base: position 91,042,787 of record OW388289.1, on the reverse strand, counting down.
TCTGGAGGAGAAGTCGAAAGAGTGAAAAAAAACATGCCATATGCATATCTGATGAGCTAAAAATATTGTTTATTAAATATTTGTTGTGATGCTTCATCAACTTTCAGGTGCCTCCGCAGATTGCTCTTGTCTTTGAAGTTCTTGTGACAAACTGTAATCTGTGGGATAAAAAAAGCAGATATAAATTATAGTCACCAGTGACGATAACAGAATTCAGCATAATATGTTGATAACATCCTGATTTAACACTAAATGTTGGTAAAATTGGTTGTACAAATATCACATTTCCTGAAAAGATATTGGAGAAAATAGAGCCACTGGCTCATCAGGTGAGGTGAGGTGAGGTATGGTTTAAAGCCGCTTTGAAGAGTATTTCACTTATATCGCGGCTGCTAGTATTATGGCAGGGGAAAAGCCCGCAACGCCATGTGGCTATGCATTGCGGTGAAACCTGCGAGCACCGGCTCGAACTAGCGAACCATGGGTGGTACTAAGCTGAAATTCAGTGTAGCATTGCACCCAAACCTTACTGCGTGTAGAACAGTTCTCTACTGCAGACAAAGTTGCCCCTGGCGGGATTCGAACCCCGGACCTCTTGATCCGACATCTCAGTTGAAGAGCTAGACAGTCGCATATGTTTTCGCTCTCGACTCTGGGTATTTCTAGCGTTATTCTTCGCTGCTTAGCAAACCTTTGCGTCTTATTCAATTAAGAGGTTGTTTATACGTCCTATTCAACCATTCGTCGTTAACAGGTTGTCTTTGGCAGATTGTTTATTGTAGGTGTTGAGTGAGTGAGTGAGGGACCTTGATGACATGTGTCTTTAAATGGGCTGAGGTGAAAGCGGGATTTAATATTAAAAATTGGAATTTTAGAATAAGGAATAAGTTTCACATTGTGGGTATGTCCTACGTGTTAGACCCTGTATGTAGCTTAAATAAGATGGTTATTTGTACACGAGTAGAAAATAAATGTTTGGAAGAGTATATTTTAAATTGAAAATGTATTTTAAACCCCAATTCACCTCACCTCAAGTGAGAGGAGAGTGAAGGTTTCTGGGAGTGACATCACGAGACCACTGACTTACCGCGCTTGGGTAGGGATTTAACGCATCCCCTACTAAGTTGTTTGAAGTTTCGTCTGTGATAAGTTGAAATAAAGCATGCCTAGAGGAGGCGGGCATAATAGGTCTAGTCAACAGATTGGTATTTAAATACTAATAATAAGTCATCAAATTAAAAATGTATTATCATAATTGATTACACATTAATCCACATGCATTATAAATATTATAGACCTTTGTATTATATTGTGTTATTTATGCTGTGTGTTCTTGAATTATCACCATTTATTACAAATTGAAAAGGAGCTTCAGTTATGGTTTAATCGACTGGCATATCACATCATCTTAAAATAGCGCATGCATATCCAAAATCTCGATATCGGCCTAAAGACAAGTTCAGCTTTCGGCGGACAGGCAAATCTGGCTATTGTCTAGATCTAGGTTAACTTGCTTGGTTGGACACTCCTGTTACTTGGAAGAAGGTCTTTAGCCTTCCCGTCAAATATCATGCACTGCCCTTGTTGATTGTCACTGTTGGAAGAGTGGTTGTGGAACGTCAGAATACCTGTGTGCCCAACACAAAGAAACGTCACAGATAAAACACAATCACTGTCATGGAAGTTAAATTCATAGAAGCAGACTATTTATGTTGCTTTAATATCTTACATTATTAAAATGTTATTATCTAAAAAGGGTGTATTTTATAACAATGAAAATATAGACCAATGTGAGTGTATAAATATATGGAAATTTATAACATTTGTCCTACAGTGAGAGGAAATCATTATCGCCGAAATGGGGCGTGGTCGCCATCAGTCTGCGGTCCATAACGACACTGCAGAGGATGTCCATGGCCTCAAACCAAGCCGCCTTGTCGTTATTTGCCGGCCCATTCGTGTTTATTGCAGACATGTTGCAGGTTTCCTGCGAGAAAATACATCAAGAGTAGAATATGTTTCTTTAATTATAATAATCAATTATTCATTTGGTATCCACAATCAACACGGTGTGCAATCCCATACAGTGCGAACCGGATATAGTTCAGTGGTTCATAGCTCTGTCAAGTGTTTGTTGTTCGTTGGATCAAATAAGTAATTTTAAGTCATTATACAGCTTGACAACGTATGAAAATTGGCTCCGATCCATCAATTTGTGACATGCATACAAGTACAGTGAATAAGTTCTTGAGAAATAGTTGATGAAAACACATTATTTTCGTTACGAACGCATCGAGCCAAATTTGACAAGCCCGTGCGTTTATGTCATTCACGTATACAATCATGCTGCTAAAAATGTATCTAAATATTTAATTCCTAATAGATTGAACGTTTCAAAGTTTCCTAGATATGAAGATATCAAAGATGTTAGCAGCAACAATGCAGCATCACTGTACTGGTTCATAGCCGAAGCGTAGTGAATCTCTGTATGGAATGTAGCCCGTAATGCAATAACGTCATGAAATCTGATTTTGTTTAAAATGTGTCTTTATTGACATATTAACCAGCATTTAACGTGTTAATATGTTGTCCCAGCATTTGTTCAAGAGATATCACACATCATGACGAGTTATATCAATGTTCTGCGCAAAGATATGACGGGAATTAAAGTTGTCATAATGGTCATGGGAATTACATTTTTTTCTAAATATAACTTGCACTTTCATTGTTTGACGGAAGTATTTTACACCAATTTATCAATTGCTTAGCTATACTATTTTAGGTCAATCACATAGATGATCAATTCGGAACATATTATTTAATTCAGAAGTCAGAAACACATAATAAAGTGATAACCATGTTCAATCCATGTTTCCGAGACTGTATTTACAGTACTAAATTTGATGGGGGAAGCGGCATGCACGAGTTGATCGTGACTGTCGTGACATCATTAATTTGTGACGTCGTTAATTATGACGTAATTACATTCCTATCTTGCAACTGCTCGATTGCTGGTTCACTATTAACTAATATTGTTCTCATTCTGCGACAATATTAATAATATAAACAAGTTTTTATTCTTATAATTTAAGATTCATTTTGTGAATAAAATTCAACAATTACATAATAATCTTACTGAAGAGCGTAAGTAGCATTAATGTTTACATATTAACTATTTAGATGCCCGCATCTTGAAGGTGTGATAATTTTATGAATGGGGTAGGAGTACAAGTTGTGTTTTACAGTCTAATCTATAAGATCGTGAACTTGAGTCTAGTTTTTCGATTTTTAGGCATTAAAATTATCTTGGCTAAGAAAAATAATAACCAACTCTGTGCTCGAAATTACGAATTATTTTCCTTCGTGAATTATTATGTCAAACTCCACGCTAAAGATATGTGTTTATCAAAATAATTAACACGGGGCAGATAAACCGTATAATTCCTCGCAACTCTTTAATTATTTTTAAATATAACAGAATTCAAAGAATTTAGAAAGTCTATTTGAGAATCAGTTGGAACGTACATGTACATTCACCTTTGGATGTTTCCTTCTGACACTGCTGTAGTTATTTTTCGTGCCCAAGATTATTTTTAAAAAAAACCCCAATCTTCCTCCAAAAAGTTTGGTAACATCACTGTATGTCATCTGGACGGTGTTGCAATTGTGGAGCGAAAACCAATATAAGACTTTGGAAAACAGCATGTAAGCAATTATGTCTAATGGGAATGCATTGAAAATGACCAGTCTTGAACATTTCAGAAATCTATCATGCCCAACTTGTTTTAAGTTATGTAAAGCATCAGTTCTGTCATGGTACCCCAATCTAAGATCTCACAAAGAGATCACAAGTGTCGGGGAAATCTCTGATTCGTCATTCTCTACCAACAGAGGATACTCCCTTCAGATCCTAACCTCTGTTCTTGAAGGCCAATGGTCAATGGTGATTTTGAAATCATTTGTGTGAAAGAGACTTTCTCATTCCCTGTTTGAAAGTCACACTAGCAGCAGACGGAATTTAATTCAAGGTCACACATACCAAACGTTAATAATGACGTTATTTTATCGAGAAGTACTGATTGTTGCCGAAAATTAACATTTTTATGTTGGTCGACTGAGTATTGTGACGATATAATTGTAAAAGTAATGATTTCTGATCAAAAGATGGACAATGCACCGCGACTGACGCGTATCTTACAGTCTAACATAATTTTGGAAACTTATTTGCAACAGATAAAAAGACAAATTTGGGTTGCTAATGTTAAATAAGTCATATAACTACCAAGCATGTACATCGGACGTAGTTTAGGTTACTCCACATGTATAATGATTTTTCTCCATTTTAATTGCAAACTCGTAACTAAATAAAAAAAACATATGAAACACAATGGATGCACCTGTAACAAAATAACCAAAACTATTTAAGTAAGAGTGTCTCTTTATAAAGGAAAAAGCAACCATGCACTTACATACTGGAACTATAAACCATACAGTGATTTATGTTGGAAGTACTATCAACCAACTGTATTGGCGGCTATCAAACTGTATGGTAATGGCACATAGGTGGGTGACGTTTTGCTCTCGTGTCAAAAAACTAATGCTCTATATTAACTATGTTAAAGACCATCTGTAAGTTTAATGATCATATACTTCATATATTATCACGTTGTATCCACAAAGTACATACTATTAGAGTATTTCGACAGTATATGTGGTGCGCTTAGCGGAGGAGCAAGATCGGCAATGCGTTTTTGATATGAGAAAGATTTCAGAGGGTCATGATTAAATATCGCAGTGAATTCTTGTGTATAAGTATAAGAAGAAGTATTTTGCAAATTTGTGTGCGTGAATTATACTCACACAAATAGAAAACGAGAAAAAGCAGCCCGTGTCAGCATAGCTATGAACCAATGAACGAGCGTACAGCGAACTATATCAGTTTGCACCTTATGGCATTGTACACCGTGATCAATAAATGTACTTATATGTATTATTTAGATCTTGTTGACTTGACCCTCCATTTTGAGATAGGATATTGCATCTCCAGAATGATTAGTATTTGACATTTCATGAACTCTTCACTCATCTGCCCACCTAATTTGGACATATCACATGCATGTGGAATACTAGACACAAACAGACAGTAGTTACCTTCAATAAATCCTCAATTCACAAATATTTGAGCAATATAGGAAATTGTTGCGGTAAGGGGAGACGTTCGTATAATCTTCGTCTTCTTGGCTTCAGTATGAATACATTGCTAGAGAAACATAAATATGTCATAAGACATCAGATAAAGAGTGGTAAATCTTACTGAACTGACATGTATTCATACATACATATTCATAACATACATGTAGCTGTATATCTGATCAAATACTTTTGCTGTCTCAATTTAAATAGTATTGTTTAACAACTATCAACATATCAGTTTCTTAGCAGTGTGCCATACGTTCCAGAGTGAGGTTAAACTCGTTCGACTTTGCCACGTCTAACAGTAACTGGTCAGTAACTCATTCTCGAACTCTGGTAACCCTGAGATCCTAATGTTGTTTCCCTGAGAATACTGCTCGCTTCTGTCAAGCTTTATGTGTAAGAGTTTCTATTACATGTTCTTGTTCCACACGTTTGGTAGACATTTCTAAAACTGTGTTACTGAGTAAGAACGTTACAAGTTTCAAGTCAAGTCTATCTCCGAGTCAGGAGAAGTGAAAACTACGTCTGTGACGTTTAGACGTGAGTGACGTACTTGTGGCAGATTTCTCCATGCAATTATACGTTAAAGTCTACCACAATGAAAAGCGTGTATATTAGCTCAGTAACAGTGTCATAACTCCGTGTTTTGTCCGTGAAATCCAAGGAAATGATAGAGACATCACATAAGGATCAAGAAGTTAACAACTCAAGAACATTATTTCGTTGGTCACAAGTTTCACGGATACACTTACATGCAATCAATCCAACATTAATCTTCCTATTGCAAAGTATCTTCTTCAAATTTTCACATCTAATGAACTTTGCATCATCTTCAAAGTATTATTTGAATATTTAGTGGTTAGAAATTCACTCCTACACCACAACAGCGAAGTTTAACATTCACAGCTCTCACGTCCGACCATCATCGTTAAGATGTCCTATAATGGTAGTTTTCAACAAAAACTTTCAATTAAGCTATGAAACCAATCTTAACTGTTAGTTCATGTTACCTCAAGTAAAACAATCAATATGCTCATAAAAATAAGTCGGCAGGACTGAAACACGAATAAGCAATAAAAACGCATTCTCAGAAGTTAGAACTATATAGTAATACATTATGATTACCAATTACAAATTTCTGATCCTCTCATCTCATACTGATTGTGAAATACTAAACCTGAAACGTATCAAAATCAAAGGGATGCATTCAAGAAGGGCACATGTGCTATGATATATTCATAGAACATGACATTATTGTGTCCTTCTTGAATGCACCTATATCAAAGGTATCCCTGGTTACTGAGATACAGTGTAAAGAATATACACATTTATGCTCACTTGCAACATGTGATACAACATCTATAGTCCGTTAATCTAACTTTTGGGACTGCATTTTCCGCAAATATCTTTGCTCATACTCTTTTTTATCCCACCGGTATGTAATACCGTGGGATATAGTCATCGCCCCGTCCGTCCGTCCGTCCGTCCGTCCGTCTGTACGTCCGTCTGTCCGTCCGTCCGTAATCATTTCGTTTCCGGAGCAGAACTCGAAAACCGTTCATGATATCTTTCTGAAACTTTCCATGTGTATTACCCAACAACTGAAGTGGTGCCTTTTGATATTTTCAGATTTCTGAAAAACATGTTTTTTTTCGTTTCCATAGAAACTTGTTGAATTTGGACTTTGTTCAGAGACAGGTTCGTTTCCGGAGCACAGCTCCAAAACCGTTCATCATATCTTCCTGAAACTTTGCATGTGTATAACCCACTTACTAAAGTGGTGCCTTTTGATATTTTCAGATTTTTGAAAATTTTATTTTGTTCGGTTTCCATAGAAACATGAGAGGGGTTGTTGTTGCTTCTGGAGCAGAAGTCTAAAACCCTTAACATACCTGAAACTCAGCATCTGTAATACCCACTAACTGAAGTACGGTAGTAGATACACAAGATGTGTTTTACAAATTTTGTGGAACCGGTGGGATATGTCATCTTCTGATGACTCTTGTTCATTTTTGTCAAATTTCTTTTATGGGCATATTGATTATTGTATTTGACGTAACAGGAAGTAAAGTGTGACATTGCTTTCATAGCTTAATTAAAATGTTGTCTATATAACTATCATTATGTATTAAATAATGACCCGGTGCCGAGCGGTTATGTTCAGGTTAATCACCCTCACGAGGTGAGGGTGATTAAACGACTTACACCACGTGGTCATACTCATTTATTACGCTTGTAGCTTATTAGGTGTGATTAAAAGCATCAACAAAAGTATAGTTTCATTTTTTCTTATAAAATAACCTGCCCTAGGTCAGTTATATTTCCCACCCCACCGTACCGTACATCTAAACGCAACACTCAGCGACCACGTGGTATCAAGCACACGTGATTCTCGTGCAAGATTGTCAACACATTGTACTGAGGTGTGGCAAGATGCATTCGGATTCAGACGAAGATATGGTGAGGTCGTCGTAGGACATGGAAGCAGAACTGGAGCTAAAGACCGTGGAAATTCAAAAGGGCGGCGATAATCCACGTTTTCATTATTCTTATTTAGATGTATGACAGAGTGGCATATGCTATACCCTGAAGAAAGACAAAAGGGGCTGGACAAAGACATAAATAAAAGGTGAGCACCACTGCAGTATAGAAATGTTTTTGAAGTTCGAATTAAACATTTACTAAACAGTACGTTTTACAATTCGTTATGTTATACATGTAAACAAGAAAATCAAGTTTTTCCCTCTGTAGTGACTGAAATATTGCCACGTGACGATGAACAACTCTACTGTATTTTTATTTATTTAAACTGTTGTCTTGTTGGGGAGTCACGTATTCCAAACGTTATAAATGGTGTAATTTACCGACTATTGACTGCTACCGAAAACTACCACTTTGATGATAGTCGACTATCTTGACGATAGTATAAAAGGCAAAACTTACTTCTGATCGAAATCCGGGCAATGCAACGCGATTGACTCATGACACTTTTTTAAACGACCGTGCATGTAAATGGGACGTGTAGTTTCGGTTTCTGTACATGTATAATGATGTTGCTCAATTTCAATTGGAAACTAGTAATTATAATATATATGGCAATTATGGATGATTATGCAAGTTGAGTGAAATTATTTGTACTGTAAACGTTTGCGTACATTTCTATCTAGTTTTGGCGCCTTTTAACAGTTTAAACGTTTTGGAAAAAGTAAAAATTAGATGTTCGTAATACATAAATATATATCATGTCCAAGTGCACATTTTCATCTTAATTTGGATTTGAATGTGTTAATGTTTCAATATTTATTATTTCCCCCGAAAATTTTTCGGGAGACATAATGTTTTCGCCTCCGTCCGTCATTCCGTTATTTCGTTATTCCGTCATTCCGTCATTCTGAAATGCTTTCTTTTCCGGGCCATATCTCAAAAAGCGTTCAATATTTTTTCACGAAACTTGGTATGTGGTTAGACCTAGTGGTGGAGTGGTGCCTTTTGCTATTTTGGTTATTCTGATTTTTTTATTTGTTCTGGTTTCCATGGAAACAATTTGAACTTAGTGCAAGTTGGGGGTAGGGACCTTTTCCGGCCTCTATTTCAAAATCTATCAAGTATTTCTTTACCAAACTTGGTATGTGGTTAGACCTAGTGGTGGAGTGGTGCCTTTTGCTATTTTGGTTATTCTGAATTTTTTGTTTGTTCTGGTGTCCATGGAAACAATTTGAACTTAGTGCATATTGGGGGTAGGGACCTTTTCCGGCCTCTATCTCCAAAACCGTTCAATATTTTTTCACCAAACTTTGTATTCGCTTACACCTAGTGAAAGAGTGGTGCCTTTTGCTACTTTGGCTATTCTGATTTTTTTATTTCTCGTTATTAATGCAGTATTGAACTTAGTGCTTAACATAAGTGAAAATAAGGGTAATATGACTATGTTGGATTGAAAGTTGGAGGGGGGGACATCACAGTTCATCACATGCACATATTTCTAGTTAACTACATTTTACATTTTACTGCTCTCTTTCAGTTCTGTGAACTTATTTGAAAACCAGATTACGAGGTACGAAGACCCGTCAGTGCTATCTTTGACGGTAGATCTACACAGTGGAACAAGATCGCGGCAAGGTCACATGAAAATGTCAAAAAGCAAAAATGTAATTTGAAAACGGTGGTTCACTTTAATTAAATGATTCAAATGTGTGTTGTGTTTTCTCTTTTCAAAAGTCCGTATTGCCATATTTTAAATTTCATTTATGCTCAGGCGGCAGAATATTATCCAAGGTATGTTGAGAAGCAATGTCAAAGTACAATGGACATACCTTACGACTGTATTTGTGGAGGTAGGTTATTTTGGTTATGCACAAACTGAAGGTAGTTATTACGAGGTCGTTTTCAAAATTCAGAAAACCAACTGACATTGGGAATTTTCGAATATTGACTAGAGACGAAGCCGAGAGGCAATTTTCGAAAATTCCCAATGTGAAATTTCGAGGGAAGATGCCAAGTTCGAGGCAAAGCCGAGAACGTCAGGTATCTGCCCGAGAGTTTTAAAACAATGTTTTGGCAAATAACTTCAAATAACTACCTCGAACGGTTACATAGCCAAGAAAACCTACTTCAACACAAGCAGATAACCGAGGTTAGAGTCGGTTATCCAGAAAAGACTCGTCAGAACAAAGGAAATAACTTGACCTAGTGGTGTAAGGCATATAAACTCGCGATGGTTTATTGCCATAACGCGAGGCAATCTGGTCATTATTTGCCTTACTATCCCGCGGAACACTCTATTTATAAAATAATTGTATATATATATGCATTTTAAAGGGGTATTTTGTTGATTTATACGACATGATGAAAATATATCAGTGAAATATTTCCAATACACTCATTACTGACTCGCAAGGAAGGTTACAAACTTAATCCTTCATTCCATACACAAAGTAGACATAAATTGGTACCTATGCAGACATATGTATATATAATACTAGAACAAAATATCAATACAGTCATGACACAAAAGAACGAAGGTATGGATCCTCGGTAGCATAAATGGTGCTGCTCAACGATATAAATGGTCCATGGTTCGGATCTCACTTTCGTTACTTACAAAATTTAATTTGACAAAATTTCCAAATTTTACAAGTCCGTTTGTTTCCGTAGGTTGAATATCTTATAACCGACCATGGTGGTTATGAGATAACCAACCTGCGCAGATGGTGGTTATGGCATTTACCCTTCAACTCAAACAAAATAAACAACTTCCCAAGGGGTGTAAGTCTAACATGCCGTGTGAACTTGCAATGCACGTGCGTGACATAAGGTCAGGTTGAGTGTAAGGTTGGATTTAGAGAGTGAATGGAAGGATCGTCTCAAAATGGTCACTTACTTGGACGTGTTAAGAGCAATTCGTCTCGAGCGTGATAACTTTGAGATATTCCTAAAGTCTACACACATTTGTAAAATTTACCTCAGGTCATACACGTGAATCGCAAGCTTATGCGACCTGCTAGACTTTACTGCTCTTACTCCAAACCTTTGTGATAACAAAACAAACACAAAACTATAATTATAGCTATTTAAAGAATATTTTGTTCAATTATGAAATTTATGTTCAAATATTTTACTGATACGTCAAGTAAGATAATTACAATTTAAGACAGATGTGAAAACTAGATAATATATTAAAGAAAAAGGGACTCCCAAAAGTTAGGTTGACAGATTATAGATCTTTGTTTTTCTGTGGTGTTCTAACTGATGGATGCTGATACCATTCTTGTTGTGGGCTTCTGTACTATGGGTCACACAGTGTCTACAGGTATACGTGCTATACGGTCGTACATATCAATTTACCACACACCATCATGCTTTGGAGCTAATCAGTAACTCCTTCATACCTTTTTGGATGCAGTAGGACAATAAATATCTCATTTATACTTCAAAGTGTGTTAATTGCCGTGCAGTGATGGCGTTGTTAACATCAAAAGGAGAGAGAAATTTCAACATTGAATATGTTAGATTGCCATTCTAACTAAATCAAACTAGTAACTATGAAATCGCTCTATACAAGCTTGTTATCGTTGTTAAAAAGTTGTTCTTGTGTAAATAGTTGTGTTTTGCTTCAGTTTAATCACCAATCATGATGTAACTAAAAATAAGATGTTCGAGTTCAACTAGATTATACCACCTGGCTATTCTTCTTTATAGGCACAGTATTCCTGAAAAGTGGTACTTAAAACAGTGCAGTATTATCACTTTGTCTTTCCTTACATTACCACCACTTTTAACGACTCCACACAATATATATTCCATATGTTTGAAATATATATAGAGAACACTTTCAATATGATGTGGTGATAATGAACTGTGTGTGAAGCTATGTGTTAATAGACTCTTCAATGAAGACAGGTACCACTATAGACTCGATTATATGTCTGAACATTGCATTTTCCATTTAGAATAAAGGTCAACAAATATGTCCATACCCTTCTGCGAAAAAAAGAATCATAGATGCTCTGATTTGTCAAATCGACAATCATTACTAAATGATATCAGTTAGATGCATAATACAGTTCAGTTGGTCCGGGTAGTTCAAAAGGTGTTATGAATAAGCATCAAGTTTCTGATCACGCTGTATTGAGCAAAATTATAATATCAGAGCATTCAAATTGTGTTGACATGTTGTTAATAACGTGTTGAACAACATGCAGACATAACGAAAAGTCATTACGGGTGTAGAACTTCTACAGAGCATTACCTTGTGCCATAGTCATTCTCTGTAAAAACAACCACATTCCTGTTTAGATGATGAAGAGCCCAATGTGCTTTTAAATGCAATTTCAACTTTTGAAAACACTCCCATGAAGGTGTTTGATGCAAACTCCTGTATTTGCTGATGTTGATTTGACGTTATGACGTCATTTTGAATTTCCTTCAGAATGGTTCTATGGGGATCATGTTGGTACAACGTCAAGGTATGGCATTCCTTTTCGGCACCAAGGTGTTCCACAAGCACATGTACAGTCCTTTTAAACTGTTCAGCACGTAATCGGCCAATATCACAGTTTCTGAAAATGTCACCAAGCATTAATTTGTTAAATGTTGAGGCTGGAGTCACAATTTTGGGTCCTTTTCACAGAGCAAGTCTCTGATTACAGCACAGCACAGAGTAATTTGAATTTTACCAGGCTCATGCAGATCATAATACCATGACGACATATGACGTGCATTTTCGCGAACTGATACCCTTTGACTTTGCAATGGAAACCATCTGTAGAGACATTTACTACCGATATGACAAACCATGGGCTGATATGCAAACAGAACCTATAATCATTAAAACTCGCGTTTCTTTTGCTGTTCAGTATATAACACAAAAATTGCATTACATGTTATTGAGTGCCTTATGTTCTTGATAGATAAACTTGCAGTTTAACTTGTCATGTCAAACAGTACATCATCCGCTTTCATCTCCGAAAGTAGTGTGATTTTAGTTGCATCATAAGTGACTAATGTATTGTGACGGTTACCAATCTATTTATTCAAGCACTTTTAGTGGTTCCTAGGGCTTTTGTTTACATCTATACCATTATAATACAAAGTATACACTCATTTCAGGATTAACTTTTGTACAGTATATAACCAATTGTTCGCAAATACAGGGGTATGATCTGTGCAATGAAAGTAGTAATATTTAAGACATTTAAAGAAATAAACTAATATACATTACACTTGAATATACTGCAATATGCAATTCGTTAACTTTACCTAAATGTTCTTTGACATTTACCTATGGTGTGCCATCAGAAACTACTTTCATTAAAACTCGCGTTTCTTTTGATGACCAGTATATAATTAAACACTGCAACATTATATTATACACTAAATGTGAAGGTCACATGCTGATTGTGAAGAGGTTTCTTCTAAACAAAGCCTAACATTTAAAAAATTTACATATTCCATTTTCAATCCTGTTAAATTTTGGACAGCTGGATTTAAATAGAGTGATTACTAAGCATTGTATGTCGACAATATGTTATCGCTGACAATTACCCAATAAAAAGAAGCCATCAAATGGCATTTGCAGATGAGATTATTCATTTCCCAATATATCCCGTATTCCTCTTACTTCAAGACGTTTTTTTATGGATTAAAATACCCTTTCAAGACATACATCTCCTTGTTTTTGTTATTTAATAATTGGAGGCTAAGGTCTGTCATGTACATCTTTCAAAAATGCAAGTGTACCAGAAAGATAGACAGTCCAAAAAAATAGTGTAATCAAAATAGACCCCTTCTTCCTATCGGTCTCTGCATTGAAATCTCATAGCAGGTGCAATGCTCTGGCAAACTATGAATTATGTCCTATGCATATTCAAGAGGGTATTTGATTTGGCTACAATGGAGGGCGTTTGTCCTCTCTGTGCAAAGGAAATGCATTGTTTCATAGATGGATAGATTCAGGTATAAAACATTTTTTTGCAAACTGTAAACAGCTAGTATACAAGTTATATTTGTTTGTTTAAATAAACTACAGTTGCATCGGTACACAAATTATTTGGTGATGATGATACCTTTCACGCCTAATATCCAACGGTATATTATTACCCTGACGGAATTGTACTTTCGAAATGCTACACGACGCCACGTACAGCCGTTATTTTAGGTACCCATGTATACAACTGGATAGACTAAGTGAAATGTGGATGGAGTGCCTTGCCCATGAAGAACTCGTTTTCAGTGTCCCTGTCAACCTTAACCACTTACGTGGCCAAAATCCAGAACAAAATTCTGTTCCAGCCTTTTCCGCTGCTATCTCAGACGACATGAACACGGATCATCTTCTGTGTCCACTCCAGATGTTTAGAGGTGAGGTGAGTTTTCAAAAGTATTTCCCTTTTATCACGGCTGCTAGTAGTATTTGCAGGGAGAAATACTGCAACACGATGTGGCTATGTATTGCGGTCAAACCTTCGAGCATCGCCTGGAACTAGCGAACCAAGGGTGGTACTGCGCTAAAATTCAGTTTAGCATTGCACTCGAACTTTACTGCATGCTTAACTGGTCTCTACAGCAAAGAAAGTTACCGAGTCCCTGTTGGGATCTGAGCATTGTACAGAGGCAAATTATGAATCCCAACATGAACCAATAAAAGTAAGCAGCATACAAGAAATCATTACACATATGGTTGAAAATGACAGTTAATATTTTCGAAATTATTCGTTCATGACATCACTGCAGCCTGTTGTCGCACCTGCACCGAAATTCAGTGAATAATACCTTCCTCTCAGGTGCGACCGGGGCGAACAGTGTCCCGTATTCAGATGTGGGTCGCTTCGCAAGTCTTGCACGTGCATATTGAGGACCCTCAACAGTCAGGGACACGTCGGCTTTCCGTCCTTGATTTTCGACGGCATGCCGTCTTAAACACTATAAGATAGCTTAACCATTCATTCAAGTATATAGAAAACACAGGATCAGACAAAGCTTAATATTTTGGAAACAATAAATGCCCCCTTCCCTCTGACGATCTGAACTACAAAAAGATAGGTAATCTATTTCAGACCAGAGAAAATGACAAAAACATTGAAAGGCAGAGTGAGGAGTGGTAGTAATTTTATCGAAATATCTTAATATCTGTGCCAAGGATTTAACTCAAAGAGTGCATACTCAAAGATAAGATATTATAGCATACGGATATGCAAAAACATGTATATCATTTCTTTTATTCAGAGAATCATTTCTTTTAGTAAATGGGGATGTTTTGGCATATGTTGTGGCATGCCGTCTAATAAAAACATACTTTAGGAGGGCATATCATCTCTAAATAAGTTGGACGGCATGCCGTCTTTATTGTCAGAAGGGAGACATCATTATTTGAAATTTAAATATAAAAGATGGCATGCCGTCTGAAAAATATTGTCTTACAAAGATGGCATGCCGTCTTAAACATATTGTCTTATAAAGACGGCATGCCGTCTAAAACATATTGTCTTTTAAAGACGGCATGCCGTCTAATATATATTGTCTTATAAAGACGGCATGCCGTCTAATATATTTTGTCTTAGAAAGACGACATGCCGTCGAAAGAAAGGCCGGTGACATTGCATGGTTTCCGGCGGTCGTCCATCCTTCCGTCTTTTAGCTTTAAGTTTTTTGACTTCTTAAGAAACACTGACTCTCGAAATCTGAAATATTGTGTTTAGACTATTTGGCCATTGGGATTATAAATTGTACATTTGTTGATTCTGTGACCCCAAGCAATGACCACAGGTAAAACAATCATCATAAGTCGTCTTCTTCGTCTACAGCTTGGCATATGGGGATTATAAGTTGTAGATATGGTGTTGCCCCCCAAATAAGTGTACAGTCGTCTTGACAAATATGGCCGGCGATGGGTTATAAATTATCGATTTGGAAAATGTAAGTTTTCAACCTCATATTTGTTTTTATTTAAGGTCTGATCAGTTATAGAGCCAAGTATGTTTGGACAGTATGTCATTTTCGTTTTACAAGTTTTGATGATATTTTAGTTTTGGTAATTGTAAACTATCTTAACATTGTTTATATGGTGTGGTGAACCAAGTTCTCCACAATCGAATATATAGAGATTCATATTCAAGTGGGGATGTCATAATGTTTTTACATCTTTTTTCCGAGGAAAAGTAAGGGAAACATAAGTTTACTGGCACGAGTGTTGTAAAACAACATGAATGACATCCCTGAGAGTGGGTTAACGTCTTTAATTATATATGTTAATTATCTATACCACTGAAGGCCTTCATTACAAAAAATCATCAATGATCAATGGTGAATTTTATTCGTGTCTACACATATGGAAACATCTCTTACACTGTTGCTATTGACTATCAAAATGCTAATGATGCAGGCTATTTTGAAACAACTTAATTTAAACTCAGAAAGATCACTGTTGTTATGTAATAACTCGATTTCCACAGACAAAAATGTTAAAATTTCGATGTAAAATTTTAATACTGTTACAATCTTCCTCATTTGACATCAAACTTTTGTATAAGATGGCAGATGAATTGGCACTTTCACACTGATCACAAATACGTTCGGGGAAATGTGGGATCGAACCGGCAATCTGATGGTTTCTGGGCGAGTGAACTAACACTGCAACAAGATGACATGAGAAGGACATTTCTAAGCAATTGAAAAGAGTATTAGATTTTATTTCATCACAACGGTTATAAGTTTGCATAGTATTTTTATTTTTGTAACTTTAAAGGAACTGTAGCACGCTGTTCTAACTAAAATACATTGCTCTCACGAAAAGAAACATAAGTGTTACCAATGGCGAAATAAGACCCCTGAAACAATAAAATAATCTTAAAACGAATCTTTCCCTTAGCGGCCATTTTAAGGTGTTCACACTAAACATTCGAAAGTAGTTCAAGCGTTCAGACTGATTTAGCTATTGCTGTAAAAGCCATTGATTATGTTAATAGACATTTCTAAAAACCAATCGTATTGAAATATATACTCTTAATTTTTCGCAGATTTAGTATTTCGACCAAAAATAAGCAGAGAATTCGCACTTAAATAATAAAGATGTTTTGAAGTCTACATATAGATCATGTGTATTATTTTCAAGCGCAAAACATTGTGGTTTACTCCCACAATGTAAACAAACAAATAAAAGAGACCATTTATGATTATTACTCCACAAAATATAAAAATACAGTTTTTGGCGTTTATTTATTTATTTACCATGCATTTCTTTCAATTATGTAGTTTCTACAGATATTAAAATAAATGTATTACCCAACAAGGTACGTTGCTTGAATTGTCTAATCAATGAGAATATATACATACTATATCTGTCATAGTTTGCTGGTATAATCACAATAAAGTACCATTTAACAGGTAAAAAGTCAATAATTTGTATATTCACAGGGTATTTTGAAACATGATAATATAACATTTGTCACATTCAGTAATGTGTGAGAAGGGACGAAAACAGTTGAAAAAACGAGCTTCGTGAAATGTGATAAGCCAACACGCCTAGGAAATCCTTGTTACTCTGTGGTACTTTTTTATCCAGAAAAGGAAAGGCTGTTAATATGACGTTAAATTCTATTGACGCGTTTTAATCTAAGGCCAACTTGTCTTTAAAACCAAATTTCATCGGATAGTGATATGAAACTTATTTATCATATGTTTTGTAGTTGATGTCATAAGTATGTTTTCCAAAACATAATGTTGTATTTAAAACACTAAAATACTCGATGGCTCTTAAAGGTGCATCCATTGTGTTTCGTAAAATTTTATTTGGCTTTAATACGTTCCAACACACCATATGTGCTATTTACAATACAAACACATTCACTTAGCTTGCATATTCATCCCCAATCGCCAAACATATCATAATTACTAGTTTCCAATTAAAATCGACTAACATCATTATGCATGTGCAGAAACCGAAAGTGCACGTCCTATTCACATGCACAGTAGTTATATGACCTATTGAACATTATCAACCCAAATTTGTTATTTTGTCAGGTGTAAATAATATACCAAATTACGTTTGACTCATTGGCGCGCGCCACACGCGGTGCATTGTCCGGTTTTCGATCAGAAATCACTACTTTTACCTTCATATCGTCAATATACTAAGTCGAGTATCATTAAAATGGTTTTTTTCGGTAACATTTGGTACTTCTCGACAAAATAAGACCATTTATAACGTTTGTCATATTTGACCCCCAACATCACAATGGATGTACCTTTAAACGCTCAGAGTGGATTTTAAATTATGGCATGATGGCATTGTCATCTTGCTGTCTAACCTCTCCAAATTGCATGAGACAAAGCAAACAGATCGCACCATTATCAATCAATACGGATAACCATTTCTACTGATACGGCTTATTGGGTCAGGTAATGGAAGTGTTACCCTCTAAACGTAATATATTGTATAAACTTTAATAGATAAATAAACGACACAATTGAGAAAAAAAATGATATGGAAAACAATTGTGCTGCAGTGACTTAAAACGGAATTGCACAATTTTTAAAACACAATATGTTGTATTTTTTATTTTATGTAAGCTGACGATATTGACATTGACAGTACAAACTTGTACATTTCCACGTGTTCAACGTGTTTAGTTCGTGCTTTTTGTGAGCTGCCTAATATAGAAACATTTTTCTAACAAGGACACGGTTTCTGTTACCCTATTATGTTAAACAAACGAAAACTGAAATTAAAACTAAAATTTTGTCAATTCTGTTTGTGGTTTGATGTAGTGTTGAGCTTGGGTTCAAGTCAGAAAAGCCATCGAGCATGTGAAACATGAACATCTCGGCCTTATGATTCACGTGCGCGAGGGTTCTAACTGGCACACCTCGATCTCAGTCGGTAGAAACCACGCAAGCTCAAGACAGCCACGCTGCTATATTTTAAAATATGAGACAGCATGCCGTCTTGTGAAATATGAAGCTGGCATGCCGTCTTAATTTTAGCATTTTGACCCAATGAACTCTCCCTGAATCATTAAGACGGGATACCGTCTAATACGTTTTATAGACGGCATGCCATAGTCATAAGACAATAATTTAATGATAATTTTTAGACGGCATATCGTCTCTTTGTAACGAGACGGAAAGCCGTGATGTCCCTGACTGTCAAAAGCAAGACATAATTGAGGTTTGATAAGTTGTTAGATGTAAACAAACAGAAAAAGAGACATGTCTCCAAAGAAATGGCAATGTTATGAACAAGAAAGTTTTCTTCTCTGGCATGATGCTGAGTATGAGTAATACTATCAACATTATTTAAAGCGGCTGTGGCACGTTCTTTGCAAAATGTATCTTTTAAAATTTTCCAGTGATGGTTTAAGTCATTTCAATTTCCTTTAGAGGGTAAAACATATTATTACACAAACCAATTATCCGTAGTGGTTATGACGATGTTGCATATAAAGCAAAAATTGAATGGCGGCCATTTTATTCTTAACACATGTTATTATTTCGAATTGCAAAAACGATTTCCACTGCTTTACCGAACAATGTACACACATTTTTTTAACTTGATTCTCCGAAGAGAGAAAGGTGTTTTACTTTTGGTGACATTATTTTTCAAATACATTTCATCGACTTATCCGAGCAGAAACAAATGTGCTACTGCCCCTTGTGATGAAACTGGGTTTTGTCAGAAACATTACTAAATTATACATACTAAAACTATTACAAAGCTTGATGTCAGCTGCACTCAATTTGGAAGTGATAAATGGTTCAGTAGCTTTAGATGATTTTAATAAGCATGATCTTCTATATTCAAACCATGATAGCGCGTTCGGCGTCGGAATAAGAAGTTCGGGTTCGAATCCCGCCAGGGGCACGGCAACTTTGTCTGCAGTAGATAACTGTTCTACACGCAGTAAGGTTTAGGTGCAATGCTGCACTGAATTTCAGTGTAGTACCACCCATGGTTCGCTAGTTCCAGCCGATGCTCGCAGGTTTCACCGCAAAGCTTGGCCACAAAGCATTGCGGGCTTTCTCCCTGCCATAATACTAGCAGCCGCGATATAAGTGAAATACTCTTGAAAGCGGTGTTAACCTTTAGCCTGCTGGATTGTTTTCAGGTTTTTGCAGAGAGCGTCATATTTGTAAATTTGTCACAATTACGTCACATGGGTATCCTTCATTTAAAGTTTTTCTCGCCTTAGTAATTAACATAATCTTAAAATAATTAAAATAAATATCTGAGTCACATATTTTTCTAACTTATTATTGTCATAAAAAAATATTAATTAGTGTAATATTTTTCAAATATCAATTATTTTTACACTTGTCTATGGGAAAAATGAAATAATACAGTAGTTCTAGAATTGTACTACATTTTCAAACTCGAATTATTTTGTCAATAATTATTTATGCAACCCAATTTTTACACCATTTTGTTCAGAATTAAATTTTATACCAGAAAAAAATTATGCTGATGGTATGTGTTTACCTTTCAGAAAACAAGAGCCCGTCATAAACGATCTCCGGTGTATTTATAAAATTTCGACGTAATTTGTAACAATTGATATGCTTCAATGAACAATGCATTTACTTCCGTGAGAAATATTTGTAAAATAATGCATCAATCGTAATAAAATTTACACAAAAGGTTAACACATCTATTCACTTTTCTGTGTTCCAAATATAAGCATATGACATTACAGTTTTTATATATTCCGACGTCAATCAGTCATCGATATCTCGAAACATGACAGTCAACAAACACTCGGCGCTCGCCATTGTTATGCATTTCCTTCGCCGATTACAGATTTGTTCAAATCAACAAATCTAATGATCTAAATCATTTTTTAAAGAATCCATTTAAAACCAAAGTAAGAACACATTTTTCCAAATGTCTGTTGAATATTTAATGTAAACATGGTCTTGAAAAGTTGAAAAATACAATCAAAATTTCGTTCGGGTAGCGTTGTCGTATTTGTAAACAATGTCACGTGATTAGCTTGGTTGTACAAAATTGATCATGTGACCATCTATGTTTCGTTTGTCATTTCACTGTAAATTCGCCGATTCAAACATTAGTTATTCACATTTATTCTTTGAAATGTATTTGTTTGTCATTCTTGTTAATTTCATGGATGTTATAACATGTGCATTCATTTAATTCGTATCAGAACAAAATATTGTGTGAAAAAGCCGAGACGACACAATGGCCTCCATTTGCAATGAATTCGAACTGACAGGTCTATCTATGATTTCGTTTGAAAACGGGTATAATTTCTATCAAATTCAAAATGAAAACTTTAAAATAATCAACATGAATCATTTAGCAATTGTATTCATACAATTATTTCACATAGACGAGACTTGTTAATTCGTAATTTACTTTTTAGCGAGATAGGGTTACTGCTACTGTTTCATGGCTCCATTTCAACTTGTGAAATCGCAGACCAGAAAGTCTGTCCATGTCATGTCAAACACATTTCGTACTTCGAATGTAAACTCATACATGATCACGATTTGTGATAATGGTAGGATATGACATTTATTTTTCATATATGTATAAATTATAATCAAAATGCAAATTTACTCACAGTGATTTTAATCGTAAAAACAATGTTACATCCGGGGGGGTGGTGAACTTATGCAAATTTATCGGGTCAAGGACACTGACTCTACGAACTGATGAAATAATTATTACAACCTCATTTTTTTGTTTTTAGATCGATTTTTATAAAACAACATCGTTTTGGGTGTCAATTTGTTTAATTTAAACAATTTATAACACTCTATGGTTAGATCGACGACCATTTCTAAAAATAGATACAGCTACTGTTTGCTTGATGTTCACTTTGAGTCGCGTCACAGGAGAAAATCGCGGGAATATTTCATGGGGTGCATTGAAAAATGGCCGATTTGGCACTGCTATTGATGACACATTGGATATATTACTATATTTGGAAACAAGAATTGACAAACAATGCACAGATACATTTTTATTTATTGTGGAAGATTGTGAGATTCAAAAAGTGAAGTTCTGTATTTATTTTCATGGATTTTACAAAAAGTAATCGAGTGATGTTTTCATTTGCCGTTATTTTCGCAAATTTGTCATTATTTTTTAACAAGATTATATTCAATGTCTAAATTTTTTAATAAGCTAGGTGACAATATTCTGAACATAATGATGTAAAATTTATGCATTTGGCATGCACTTACTATAGAATTTCAACCCTTTGAATCGAATAGGTAACAATTTCATAACGACGTCAAACACGCACCTGCAGGCAATTTTGTGATTGAAAATACGTTCAAGATTTTTAATTCGTCATTTCTCAATAAAATAAAATTTTACAGATATACTAATTACAACACGTGAAAGTCCATTGATTTCTGATTCGCAAAATGTGAACTTTTTCATGTATCACAGAACTTTGTCACACACTTATGTCGTATGCATGTCAAAGGGTCAAACGTCAGTGACGTGTCAATATATAATAATCCTGTGGGCGCAAATGTGGCCTCTAGCGTGCAGGAGCTTAAACCCCATCTCACCTCACCTCAAACCATGATAGCGCGTTCGGCGTCGGATTAAGAGGTGCGGGTTCGAATCCCGCCAGGGGCACGGCTACTGTGTCTGCAGTAGAGAACTGTTCTACACGCAGTAAGGTTTGGGTGCAATGCTATACTGAATTTTAGCGTAGGACTCCCCATGGTTCGCTACATGGCGTTGCGGGCTTTCTCCCTGCCGTAATACCAGCAGTCGCGATATAAGTGAATTACACCCCTTGGGAAGTTTGTTTGAGTTGCAGGTTATATGCCATAACCACCATCTGCGCAGGTTGGTTATCTTATAACCACCATGGTCGGTTATGAGATGTTCAACCTACGGAAACAAACGGACTTGTAAAATTTTGAAATTTTGTGAAATTAGATAAGTAAATTTTAAGTAACGAAAGAGGGATTCGAAACACAGCGCCTTTACCAATGATGCTACAGAGGATCGGTACCGATGAGTGTTCGTTCTTTTGTGTCATGACTGTATTGATATTTTGTTCTTGTATTATATACATATGTCTGCATAGATACCAATGTATGTCTACTTTGTGTATGGAATGAATGATTAAGTTTGAAACCTTCCTTTCGAGTCAGTAATGAGTGTATTGGAAATATTTCACTGATATAGTTTCATCATGTCGTATAAATCAACAAAATACCCCTTTAAATGCATATATACAATTTTTTTTATAAATAGAGTGTTTCGCGGGAGTGTAAGGCAAATAATGACCCGATTGCCTCGCGTTTTGGCAATAAACTCTGCTCGGGCTAACGCCATCGCGAGTTTATATGCTATAACCGCTCGGCACCGGGTCATTATTTACAACATACTCTTGAAAGCGGCGTTAAACCCCAACTCACCTCACCTCAAACCATGTCAAGGGGAGTTGGAAGTAGAAGGTAGTAGAAATTATAAGACCTGAAATTACCCTCCAGGAACACCCATATACTGTGTAACCGGGTAACTTACTAAAAAGGTTTCGTCACTCTCCATTTATTGTTGCATCTAAAATAAGAGAAATTCACCAATCACGCGCAAACCCATCTTGAACTTTACACGGGACGGTTTAATCCCGAAAATCGCATTTCATTTCGATAACTCAATTAGCCAAACTGAATTAAGCGTTTCAATTCAATAATGACTCAACATTGAAGTAGCAGGTCTGTTTTCAAATAGATACATAAATGAATTAAATATGGCACCTTGCAAAGTGAGTGTCCCTCAAGGAGAGCTCTAAGCAATGAAAGCTCTTATTTTTCTCACAATGTTTCCAATCCGATAACACGCAATTTAACCTAAGATCCATGTCATGGAGGTCCAAAATGAATCAATACTGTTTAACCTGTGTTTATATTGACGGTCAACACGGATAATTATACCCCGCCTTACAGCGTAAGCGGGGGTATATAGTAAAGACTATTCACTCTGTCCGCTTGTCTGTCCGTCCGTTTGTCTGTCACTCCGTCACAAAACATTGTGCAGGGCATATTTTTTAGGGTTCGACCGATTTCTGAATTTTATTTGTTTGCGCTTTCCATGGAAACATGATCAAAACAGTGACTCTATGAACAAAATCAACATTTTGTGCGGAGCATATTTCCCATACTATACATGCTAGCTTCACCAAACTTGCTACACATGTTAGACCGATACATTTGTTTGCTTTTTCCATGGAAACATAATCAAAACTAACTCTGGAAGGAACTCCTTCTTTGGATTTGTACAATCCATATTCACTCAACTTTATACACAGGTTCGTCATTCCTATAGAAGTGCCTTTCCTATTTTCAATTCTGTCAAACTATATTTGGAAGCGGGGGTATGTGAGTTGTGCTCGTTTCAATAATGAATTTAAAATGACGGAACATAATGTTTAAATACTCAAGTACTTATCATATCAAGTATATTCTTTTGAGCAACCTGTCATGTTTTGACGCATATATATATACTTCTTCACATATCTCATTTCTGTGTGAGATAATATTTATACAAAAAGATAAATTTTCACCTGAGAATTTGTTCTATTGCGAGAGCGAGGGGTTTGCACAGGTTTCTTAAATGTCACATGACACAATTTCGAGTGTAGTTTTTTATAACTATTTTATTCCATTTGTAAAATAACCAGGAAAATACTTACTTCTCAGTCGACAACAGGCTGCAGTGATGTCATGAACAATTATAGTATGACGTCACAGACAACAACATATGGAGAATGGCGCTGAAACAATAGTTGCCAGGCAAATGTATTATCTGCACATGTGCTCTTATCGAAAATATTAATTGTCACTTTCAACCATATATGAAATGATTTGTTGTATGCTGCTTACTTTATTGGTTCATGTTGGGGTTTATAATTTGCCTCTGTACTATGCTCAAATCCCACCAGGGGCACGACACTTTCTTGGATGTAGGGAACAGTTCTACATGCAGTAAGTTCGTTAGTTCCAGTCACAGGAGCGTGTATCGCTTAGAAACAGCGATCGAAAGTCATATACCCATATATACCCTACCCTATTACTATTTAACAGGAAAGGGATGTAACGACGAAACCACCCCATGCTCATTCAAAGTCATATTTCGCATCAAAAACATGTTTATGGCACAGTCGCTGACCAAGATACGAAACTCAATGTTTTCCCTACACAATGAGCTATAAATGGTCACTTTTGGATCATTATTTCAAATGGTATGCGACAAGACAGTCCACATATCGCTACCTCAAAATGTTCAAGCCAATTTCCACACTCACGAAAATCATCGAAAACTAACCTTTAAAATCGTTTTTAATTCCAGCAATGTTGATAGCACCAATGAATCGGCAGATTCGAACCGCAGAGTGAAACTACAGAAATAAAACAATATTACAACATCTACATATCATTTTGTCTCAAATCATCGCCATGCAGTGGCGTTGTAGTTCGCTTGTCAGCCATTCACGACCTTGACATTCAGTTGACCCGGAGTGTCCCATATCCAGGTTCCAGGGTCTATTAGCGAGAATGAAGGCCCGTATTTGCTGTCCCTCTGAAAACTGTATTCTGGTAATTTTAAAGTTAGGTGATGTCGTGACGCAAATGAATAGTCTGTGTCTTCAAACCTTTATGTATCGTTTTATTCTTTATATGTTACATTGTGCTCATATTATTCAAATAATTATGTACATGTATTTTTTGCCGGTGGCCTGTTACTGAATAAAATGTCTGTCTGTCTGTCTGTCTGTAGTTTTATTCTTTGTTGTCATTTTAATAATGATGAACTGTAGACGCAAATGTATGGCGAGACATGTATTATTATTAAAGGATGAATCAACGTGTGTTGCATTAGTCTGTTGTAGAATCGATTTGTATAAGTATGATAAAGTATTGATTCTATTTATTTTTCTGGATAACAGTGACTATTACAAACGGTCAAAAGGATATAGTTTTTAAATAACAATGCATTTGTGGATTGCAATTATGTTTTTTCTTTCTATGGACAGTACATGATATGATCAATATTAAAATGTTGGGTGTCGGATGATTGCCCTGAAGAAAAGGGAGTCATCTGTTTAGAGTTGTAAAATGCATACATGTAAATATGTGATGGGATTTGAAATGTAAGACTCCATGATGCATAAAATAATTAAATTTGCCATGGTAGGTACACATTAAATAGTTCAGTGGTCAAATAGATAATAATAACATGCAAAGGGATATTGAGATGTAATTGGTTCAATACTCAAATTGGGAGGTACGTGTTTAGGTCAGTATCTGTAAAGTTATATAAGCGTTCATATATATATACGGTTTGAGCACTTTATGTAAATGAGTGCCACTTTGGGCCTGATTGAGCAATCTAACATGGTACACTCACTTGCTACGGCCGTGCGCTAGCCCACTGTAGAGATACGGTTTGAGCATTCATTTAGCCAGCTGATTTCCAACATTCATAAGTTAACAGTACATATATGTCTGCACCTCGAATATATATTTCCTAAAATTATACATGTACGTGTCCTCAGTCTGACACTGGTAGACATTCGGGAACATTACTATACATTTCCGATTACAGTATTAAAATTTGAAAGTCTTCAAGTTATTGTTCAAATCCGGTTCACATATTCATCATGTTGCAATTTGTTTAAAACTTTCATAAGACACCGAAAGTATAAATTATAATACGATAAGACATCTTAAAAAACAATGCATCATATTAATATAGAAAGTATAATGCTTAATATGGATTTAGTTTATAGTAACAGTATTGTTTTGTTTCTGCTATGAACGTATGGGCATATTCCGCAGTTTTATCTGAAATGATTTACGTCCCCGTTGCTCCCATTAAGTGATTGATGGTCTTCGGGTTGAGTCAACAAGCATACTTCATTTCACAATTCGATTATTTGTTTCAAAGATATGCATTAACTGCACTCACTAAAATATAATTTCTTCTAGTTCTACTTCATCATGTCCTGAGGGTGTGATTGATCTCATGGACCCTGATTCTATCAGCTCCATTAAGACATGATTGAGCAGAACATAACATGCAGGCTATCTTTTAGAATTATAGTCATTGAATTTGAAATACATGTTGAATACCACATCCGATAACAAAGGTTCTATATTTTCAAGTATATAATTGAGCGATGGAGTTCTTGGATTTATCAGGCTACAGTGATACCTTATATTGTCAAACGTATTATACGAGCGAAAGCGAGTTGAATACGTTTAAGTCAAGAGTTAAAATATAAAATAAGGTATCCATAGGGAATGTGTTTGGTAGTTTTAATTGATTACACACAAATAATCAACGTGATTTGAATAGTTTTAAACGAAATAGATTATCGATGTTCTGATAATAGTAGTAATACGCTTTGTGTTCATGTAAGTTCTGTCACAATGTGTAACAGTCACAAGTGTACACAAATTTTTTCTTTGATTTCAACGCGAGGTCACAGCAACTTATTAATATGAGGCCCTTAACTTTCGAAAATGTGTTTATGCTTATACAGGATATTCCAATATTGTGTCAGTGGAAGGGGGATAACTCACGCTTGCAGTGCTGTGTTTGACTATACAGGTAACGATAGTGCGAGAGCATTCGGCTTGGTCGTTATTTTCATATAAAAAATCCAAATTGTCTCAACTCGTAGTTAAAATATTTGCTTACTTATGAACGGCAAAATTAGTCCCGACCTCATGACCCCCTGTCATCACCATGGGACAAGCGAACCAGAAGCAGCGCCCTCAAATTAGCGAATGCGAATTACATTTATTTCCCCCTCACATAATGCGGGTGTATATACATGTAGTCGTTGACGACGTCTGTGTCTCCGTCCGTCTGTCCGTCTTTCCGTCTGTCTGTCTGTCTGTATGTCTGTCGGTCCGTGACCACATCGTTTCCGGAGCAGAACTCGAAAACTACTTAGCCAATTTCACCAAATCTGGCATACTGCCTCCTCATATCAAGTAGATGTGCCCTTTTGGGTTTTAACTTTTTTAACTTTATCTCTTTCTGTTATTGCAACATTTTGTACATTTATCTTTTAGAAAGGTAATAGGTTGAAGTTCATTGGGGGATGGAGGAGACATCAGTTTTTACGAGCAAAGACACCTTTTAGTTTTAATTATATACTGCTAAACTGATTATTCAACTTTAGTGGGGCCGGGGGATAAGCCATCTCTCATGATGACTCTTGTCGTACAAGTTGGCATTATATAATACATTAATAGATTGAAATACTCGATGAAATTGTCCATTACGTGTTCGCTAAATGTTCATGTGTACTGAAATTATTACAGGTTTAGCTTTGCTTGATTAATAATGACATCACGCTTGATGACAATTATAGAAACTTGAACAAGCCATTCTTCTCTGCTGTATAAAGTGGACACAACTTATTAGGGATATATTGTTAATATTGATATAATAAATAATAATCTATTTATTCATTGACATATTGATGAAATATAAGTTATAACAAAATTCAAATATCCCTAACTTGTTTTGTCCAGTATGTATATGGATTAGGGTACCATTTGGGAACTAGAACAACGAGACATATCCTTTACTTTTCGTTTAGGAATATACTAGTTGCTATCTGTAGGTCTATGCTTGCATTCTATCAATGCAATGGGAAATCATATATCACTGGGCATTCCCCTGGGTTACAGAAAAACAATGGCTAAATATTCATTACTTAGATATTCAATTTCAATACGTAATTTGTGGGTGAATACATTGTAATGTTTGTACAAATAAATGAACTATGCTCACTGCTATCCAGATAGTTCAACTCTCCTGTTTCTACTTTGGATAACATAAAAGCTCCTTCATTCTCAAATGGTTTGACAGGTAGAAATGCTTCTTGAATAAAATTATACGATGTTAAAATGACAAAAATGAAATGAAATAGAAATTGAACCATTATCTCAATACTGTGCATGTCCAAGTAGGCATGTTACAAACATAGAAATGGCTCCATACAAAATCAGTCATGAAGTGGTGTCCTCGTGACATGACTTGGAGTTATCATAGTTTGGCGCTTAGACTCACTAATAAAACTGATACAATATTGTTTGATAATGTTACTTAATTTCGCAAAATGTCCAACTTATGTGTATGTAAATACTTACTGAATGCAGACTGAAGTATATGTAATATGCGGTTATTCGCATACCAACATACACGGCTCTTTATTTCTTTTATTTGCCTTTACTGTCTCAATTACATCATTAGTTTGGGAGGCCATACGATATTATGTTGCTGAAAACACCTTATTTTGTAATCTATGACAGATATAAACATAAAC
Source organism: Gibbula magus (assembly GCA_936450465.1). Lineage (NCBI taxonomy): Eukaryota > Metazoa > Mollusca > Gastropoda > Trochida > Trochidae > Gibbula > Gibbula magus. The sequence goes on along the minus strand of OW388289.1, from coordinate 91,013,763 downwards.
ATATTCCTATTTTCAATTAGAGAATGCATTTTACACGCACATCTATATTTTACCTTATTATTTTATTTATCATGGTTTAAGGATAGTCTGATCACTGCTTCTTTTGTCAATGTCAACCTTGTCATTAGCCTTTTGAGCTTCAAATAAAGTTCAGAAGTTTACCCATTAAACCAAACTATAACAGTGATTAGTTGCCTCAATGCAACGGTTCTTTGTATTACATAATGACGAATTTGTAGAGAATCACCTGACAGACACAGACAGGGAATTCGTATAACTGAAATTGGATTGAAGCAATATAACAGTTCTTGTGTTGAATGAAATTGAAAGAAAACATAGCATCCTCCGTATTGATAATCGTTAAATTGTATGTCTGATTGTTCACATATTTCGGTAACCGATGTCTTTAATTAAATAAAACAACGTGTGTTACGTCTAATATCTGTGTGCATTGAGCAATATTGTAGTAATTTAAGACATAAAACTAAAACTTTAAGAACCTCCTATATTTGAAATTGAAGTGTGATGCTGTAGATACGTTACGCTAATTTGACTGGATTATAAAACAAACACACTTCTCAATTGCTCTATGAAAATAAGTCCTAAAGGTCATATCTTAAGACATCAAATTTCATCTTTTGCCCGATTTACATATATATGTGAAAATATATGTTCAGTTTCATCAACAAATCTAGTCCGATAACAATCTAGTATTCATTAATTTAGTGATGCTAGAAATGGTCATCTGAACATTGACACAACCATTTTTACCGACACTTTGTAATACATTATGATTTCATTACATGCTCATCACACCGACATCATTTTCTTTATATCAAATTGCTTCAGGATTTCACTTCAAAGGAAATAAAGATGGAATCATTTTGATCGAATTAAATGAAGAATCCTTCTGAATATCAATACTATATTTTCTTTTCATCATTAATTTGCTTAACTCTAGCCCTTTTATCAGGACAAACGAATGTAATGTCCCCACGCTTCTTGATATCAACATGTCATGAACGGACTAGGACATATAATATCTTCGGCTTCTGAACAAGAGGTCCGGGGTTCGAATCCCGCCTGGGGCACGGAAACTTTGTCTGCAGTAGAGAACTGTTCTACAAGCAGTAAGGTTTGGATGCAATGCTACACTGATTTTCAGCGCAGTACCACCCATGGTTCGCTAGTTCCAGCCGCTGCTCGCAGGTTTCCCCGCAGTGCATAGACATAGCCTTTCTCTCTGCCATAATTCCAGCACATGATTCAAACTTTAACTTTGGCGACGTGCAAACTATCTACATATGAGGTAGAGAACACGACACATGCAACATGCAATATTAAAAGTCAATAGATGTGATATACCAATCTAATTTTAGACCAACCCAAGTGTTAACTATATTTCTACACTATATGCATATGCTATGTTTCTGAGTACGCCTGTACGACCAATCTGTGATATTCTGAAACTGATTTTGGCACTTTCGCAGGGTTTTCGGTAAATAGAATTCGAACCTGTTCCTCTTGTCAGACATAACATTCACATTAGGGATGTGAACTATTTATGACTAGTCAATATCAGACTAAACAACGTGTGTCCCCTTTGTAGGTTCTAGCGAGATTGAAAACACTGACAGCAAGAACTAGAATGTAGATGTCAGGCTGTAAATACAAAGTGAATATGTAAATGGTATATCTCAATTGGTTTACAATGTCGTCTTGAAAGTTGTCTTTTCTAAATTTGTTCGTCTACATTTTGTCAATTACTACTTGTTATGCTGACACCGTCCAATGTGGGGGATCACAAATGGCAGTGACACACTACGGTAAATATAAGATACAGCGACAAACCCCAGCTGTCCACAAAGAGTAATGGTAAGAGCCTCGACAAGAAACTGTTCTGTAATTTCATTGTTAAAATGAATGTCAGAAAGACAAATAATAATACGGAAGTCTCTGTTCTCAATCATGTGTCAGTCTTATTTTCCTTCATATGTTGATTTATTATACAAATTAACATTTTCTTCATACCAATTGCAAGCTTTAATTAGTGAATCTTTGTTGAATCTGCATACACACCATAACCAATGTTTCCGTGGGTTCTCTTCTTGTTTACACACAAAGTGTGTTTTATAGTAAAATATGGTGGGTATTGTAAACTGCCTAAAGTAAAAATAATGAGATATCAGCCCGTTTATCATGTCAATGATTCTCATTATTTGGATTACGAACGAATGTTTTACCCCTTTTATTCTGTAATTATCATGGGGAATGTGTCATTACTGATTTTAAAATGCTCCTGACATTCTGAAACATTTACACTTTTCATGATCAATTAAAATTATCAGTTGAGTAGGGATTTGTTCTGTAGTTCAAAATGTAAACGCCGCTAATGGCTGTGATACTGCCGAAGTGGCGATAAACAATAACTCGCTCACTATAAATGTAACCCCTTATAAAATTGAATGTTTATGTCTATTCTCATCTCAGGAGATTTAACATAAGTTTCAATGGTAGTAATTAAGGAAAACTATGTGACCTCATGATCACTATGGCCTGACAAGTACAACTATTATATCAGTAAGTCAATCGTAACGATAAAAGATGTGACCTTCTCTTTGAAATTGAGAGTATACATTTCACAATTGCTAACAAGCCAACATATAAATGAGATAGCGTCCTCGGCATATTTTCTTATCATCCAGTGTTAATTGGCGTTAACCGACAGATTCGTGATAAGAGTTGAATCATAATGTAAACATATCGTTATAGAAACTATTTGTGGCAGTCTAGCTAGTTTAGCCTTTTCTCTTTATAAACATTTTAGTAATTATTTTGTGATATAAATACGGTTAATTTTACTTGTCCGATTTTATTTAACCATACTCAAATAGTGATAATTACTGATTGAATTTGCGTGGAACAGTGAAACTTGTTGATTTGTATTTTACTTACAAGGCCCCAGGTTTGATGCGATTCTTCTATTTGTATTTAGGTAAGTAGAAAGGTAATATTTGGCGCTTTTCGGTGATTAGACTGTCCACGTAGATTATGTAAACTAAATATAATACACTAAACAATTCACATTAAAGGCGCCAAAGCACGTATTTTGCATATTATATTTTCACAAAGTTGTCATTTATTATTACACTTAATACAATATATTGTTGCGTTGGAGGGTAAAATATCTCAGTACACGACCCGATAAGCCTATCCATAAAAACGTGTATTGATGTGACGTATAAAGCGACAATTGTATGGAACCCTTCGGTGTGAGAGATATATTTGTAGGTCTTGTGCGAATTTGAGAGTTAAAACAGCAAGGTTGTTGACCATTCTATCATGGTGCCATGTTTAAAACTCTCCTCTGAGTGGTTAGGTATCACTACATCAGTCAGATCACTTGAGGTACCTTCGAGCGGTCATGTTTAATATGAACACCTAAAAATGGCCGGTTAAAGGGAAATAGACTCGTATGGCTTAACAGAACCATGTACATGTGCTTTAAAAAAAATTTCTCTTGATTCGGGAGTATTATTTGGCCATCGTTTGTGAGAGCACTTTATTTCATTAGGAACGGCGTGCTACAACGCCTTTAATAATTATAAAAGTCTGTTTTCGAAAGGTTATTTTCAATGACATTGCAGACATGTTCTGATCCACAATTGTAATTATGGTGCAATGTAATCCAATGTCTAATGAAACATCGTTTGATGTGTATCGTGACGTACACATAAAGTACTTCCTTCCGTTAATTAATGCTGTCTGGTCTCTTTTGTACAAACTCGATAGCATGCATGCACTGTATCAAATGCGAACTACCGTCATAATTCAATGGAATTAGGTAGACTGCCATCAACATTCAATTTCATTAGTTGTTACTAGAAAATGCACAGACCATTTTATATAGTTTGCGATAGCTGGAACAAGCAAGGTTGTTTTCTGTGTCGAGACATCTCGGTATATAAATCTATCCATAGTGCTGCATGGTGGCTTAAAGGGGCAGTAGCACGTTTTATTCAAATTTCCTATTTATAATGATAATTTGTGCCATTTAAAATTACTTTAGAGGGTAAAACATCTTATTACACAAACCAATTATCCGTAGTAGTGATAACGGTGTTGCATATAAAGCAAAAATTGCATGGCGGCCATTTTATTGTGAACACATTATATTATTTCGAATCACAAAAACGATTCCCATGGTCTTACTGAGCCATGTACACTCTTTTTTAACTTGTTTTTCCGAAGAGAGAAGGGTGTTTTACGATTGGTGAAATTTTGTTGCAAATACATTTCATCGACTTATTTGAGTGAGAAAACGTGCTACATACATATTCACAAACGGGAAGAAACGTTACTCACAATTAAGTTTGGGCAACAGATTATTTAAATACAGTATCAATATATCAAATATGTTAATTTTATCAATCAATAGATAATTAGAGGCCTACGTAAATAATGTTCAAAGACCATGTAAGCACAGTCTGATATCGACCATTGCCTTCCTGCTGTCTGTGAATAACAATCTACGTCATTGATACAACCAGGTTTGTCGTTTGTGTTGGTTTAAAATGTAAACAGATTTTAATTTTTGTTTTAAATGTTAGGCTTTTTTGCTGAAATCCATACGTATACGTTTGTGTGAAGATACAGTCCAATTTCTTCTTCGAAAGCACTATTGATTCTGACATAAACCTTTCCATTATATTACATTCATTCTTTTTCTAATCCCAAAGTGCTGATACTTTATGAGTTGAATGATGTTTGGCGTCTAATTAATATTTGCAGTGCAGACACAAATGATATGTCAATGTATATATTCATAATTTTAGAACGTATCCAGTGATTTCATCACACCAGTTGTACAATTTCCCGAACTTTGTTATGTTCAAATAGACAGAAGGAGTCATAATTCAAAATTTTCCATTTCCTAAAATGACATTCTGCGATCAGACGATTGGCTCTAGCAACACCGCGATACTCATACAGCAAGACAAGGAACTATATTGTATTTGTATTTGTAAGAACTTATCGTATTACAGAATGGATAATGAGTGCTTCACAATTGCACATATTCAGTTGTCCTATATTTGCATAGACAATGAAATAACTCGGTTTCTGGTTGTTCTCCATTAGTCAGCCAACTAATGAAGCCATGGAAAATTGCGTAATTTACATTTCTATTATTTCACTCATTAGCGAATACGTCTGGATAATGTATGTCTGATTGTTACAAAAATCTTGCTGTTGGTGATAAACATCAGATGGTGTAATTAGGTTTGACTATTGTACTATTCAAAAGCTTAAAACGCCCCGGCATGAATATGTAAACTCGCCTTAATCAAAGTAGTCGACTTTTAATTTCTGAGAACATTTTGAAAAAGAAATTAAAAGCATTTACAAATAAACAGTTTGACAATATTATTCCTTTTGTATGACCTAAAATCAAAATCACCATTTTTGAAAGTAACTCTCATCCCCAACCTTAAAATATATGTTTAAGAATATCTATCATTATTCAGGGAAGGTTTGTATGTTGGTGTTGCTAGATTTGTCAGCCGCCTTCGATACCATCGACCACGGCAACCTACTACACCGTCTGCGGCGGGAAAATGGACTCACTCACACTGCCCTTGATTGGTTTGCCTCATACCTGACAGAGAGATCCCAGTATGTTCATATTGATGATGCCACGTCGCCTGCCAGTCATCTTATGGTGTCCCACAGGGCTCTGTTTTGGGACCCATACTATTTGTCATCTACACTCGTACTTTAGACAATCTTATGTCTCAGCGGCACATTTCCAGGCATTTTTATGCAGACGATTCACAACTTATAGACAGTTTTGATCTCAATCCCTCTTGTCAATCATTAACTCGCCTCAATATGTAAACATGTCTCTCGTCTGTTAAGTCCTGGATGACATCTAACATGTTGAAACTCAATGTCAATAAGACCGAAGCTATTCTGATTGCCCCTAAACTTCGCCTAAAAAAATGTTATGTTCAAGATATAACTATTGGTTCTGAAACAATTTCCTTCTCTGCAACTGTTTCAAACCTTGGCGTGCACCTCGATTCTGGCCTTGAAATGGATTCTCACATGAGCAACATATGCAGAGTATGCCACTACCGCCTCAGAAATATCGGCAATATCCGCCACCTCATCACACGAGATACAGCTGCACTTCCCTCACTGATCCCCCATCTTATCCAGAATAGACTACTGCAACAGCCTTCTTTGTGGAATTTCCAAAAACCAAATTCATCGTCTTCAAGAAATACAAAACACAGCCACCCGTATTGTTTCTAGAACTCCAAGATCTGCCCATATCACACTACGCATTCAAGAGAGAATTGACTTTAAGATCCTGTGCCTCACCTACCAATCTGTCAATCATACTGCTCCGATATACCTACAGAACTTAGTGTCACCATACCATCAGACTCGTTCCTTACGTTCAAATAGTCAACACCTGCTCCAAGTTCCACGATATACACTGTTCAAGAAGTCTTTCGGCGCCCTCATTTGCATATAATGCTGCTATCCTTTGGAACTCTCTCTCGCTTGAACTTAAGACTGCCCCCTCACTGAACACTTTTAAAAATCATCTTAAAACCAACCTCTTTGCCCGCTACTTTTAATCAGACTTCTTCCTCCTTTGTGTATATAGTGCATATGTGTTACCGCATTGAGCATGTGCCTTGCATGTGGATGTGTGCGGGGTAAAAGTACCCTTATTATTATTATTATTATTATTATCATTATTATTATTATTATTATTATTATTAGCGGCTAAACCACATAACCCCTTGTGTTTCCGTAATTTGAAAAAAGCTGTTTCAGAATGAAGCATAACACCTGACACTGCTAGCAAAAAGTTACTGGGATACATATCTTCACGGCCAGATATCTCCTTGAATTGATGTCGCTGATTAATTAGAATAATTTCAGCTTTGAGTCATATGTATAAATTTGTATAATGCAAAAAAATAGGTGAATAGCATGAATTAATAAGTTGAATTTACTGGTTCATTACTATACAATCGTTGCTATTCTATCAAGGTAATATTGATATATAAATATTTGTAGCAAAATCGTGAGAATATGACTGAATTTAACCAACAATGCATTTGAACTTTTACACCAGTAATATATACCAGGATATACCTTTCCCTATAGAATGGAATCATTTTGTTGTTAAGGTAAATAATTTAACATCCCATGAAAAAAAAACCCAGAATGAGTTTGTACAATTTTTCCAGTTTGAAATGTTGGTTTAAGTAATGGAAAATATATAAACAATATCATAATAAATCTTAAATAAACGTTACAGTCATGTGCAGCATTAAATGATTTCTATAAATTTCATTTATTTTTTTAAATAGTTTATGACAAGCAGTTGGGTCGAAGTGTATTGTAACAGAAATATGTCTAAATCATAAGCATTTGAGGGGTAAACACCTTCCGGACCTGCATTTTTTTATCAAAAGCCGTTAATAGTAAGCATTATCTTAATTGAAGTCATTAATAATTTCAAATGGAGTGTTGTGTACGTTTCCAAAAGCGGAAATAAGCTAACACTGTAATTCCTGCCAAATAATTATATTTGCTATGTAAACATTGGATGACATTCAGGTTTATTGGAATGTTTGGAATTGGAAATAATGGGTGATTGATATAAGTGATGCTAAATAAGTTATCATCAAATTAATCAATAATCATATAATTGACGCAAATAAAAGTTATTTTTGACAAATGTTTACTATTTCATTCTACTTTTAGTCATCCAAATTTAAGGAAACTGAGAACTATTCAAAGTTGCCAACTGCTTCCTTGAACCTGCATTTATCATATAACGTTACATCAAAACAGACGACCAATAGTTATTAGTGAGGTATGTATGGCAGAACATGTTTTTGGCAATCATATTTCTCCCTGGTTAATGATTGAAATGCATTATTGCATTTCAATGTCTGATGTCAAATTATGATGGTTATAGAGAAGTATAAGCTCATACATGCAATCAACCATCATGTGAATTATATAATTTAACATTTTTTTCAAACCATACATTAATGTAAATCTACCTGGCACACATACGGATATTGAGATTCATCTCCTTCTCGGGTCTTTTTAGGAAAACTTTTGGCTTTTTATATTCGCGTGTTTACTTTGCTTTATGGGTAATATAAACAATAACCAACTCATGATGGGGAATGGCTCTCATTGCAGTTAAACATTACGATTTCATACCTATATTTGGTATTTTCTTAAGATTATTCTTCATTCAGGTTCATCTGGTATGTAACTATATTACTAGCACAAATCTAAATTGTGTCCTCTAAGTGTAAATAATTGCTGACGACACTACGACGGGCTGTCGTTTAAGATACTGAAATTTAACAAACGAGCCTGATTTTAAGCAAAACTGATATCAAATCATAAAAAAAGATCATCAAGGCGAAATATAACATAACACTTGACATGTTCTTTGAAGCACCATTTTCAGTGTAGTAACTTATCATGCATGTACGTCATACGAAGTATGATAGCAGTTAAAGTTACCATGTGGACGTTAGAGGAAACATTGTGGAAGTTTATATATTACATTGTTGGTCTACGCGAAATCTTCTCATCAAATCTTAAATCACCCATTAGATTCTGTATTTCGTAATAACATATTCCAGGAGAAAGTCAACTAAATGTTTGTTCAAAGTAACCATACACACACCAGGATATCTACAAACCACAAATACATGTTAAATCTGCAAATACATTAGAAACATTTGGAATTCCATATCATTTATATACATCTTATAACTACATAGTTTGGTGATAAAGGGTTGAAATGTCAATGATACCTTACTTTAATTGTTCATCAACTGGAAGTTAATATCTTAAAAATATTCACAAAATGTCAACTGATCAGAAAGACTGAAAGACTACCCATCAACATTTATATAGAAAAATTACAATTAATATGAACCAACTTAAAAAACTGTACTGTACTGATAATCACATTCCATAACAGGAATATCGACCTTATGCTGAAATGGTTACTTACGCTGATTAAAGTATTAAAAAAAACGTTTTCTCATCATGGCAAAGAATGATCACACATTTGGATATTCAACTTCCCAAACACATTTTCCTGATAACATCTACAACGTCGACCATACTGTTGAGTAAACACGCGTAAAAAGTCAGGCATGAAATCCAGGCATGAAATCCGTGTTTCCTAGTATAGATTAGGTTTGCTCATTCTCTTAAAATGCCTATTGCTTTGATGAGCCAAGTCCAGTTATGAAATCAGTATTCCTCCGGAATAAATTGGTTGTTCCGTTGAGAAACAATTGATGATAATAATTAATAAGATCATCTTCCAAGGCGTCTGCTGGTGATATATCGCCATCTAAGCCTTTCACAAACACAAATTATCCAATTAAGTGATATTCTTTGTCAATGCGCACCTTTAAATGGCGGCATATCCGGAAATTAATGGAAACATTAGCTGCATGTTTATGGATGACATCACACCTCATTAATTAGAATCAAGTCCACAGTTTATATCTGTTCTGATAGTGTTCTAATTAAACATTTAGATTGTTAAAGGCTCACTGGCATAACATAACATTTTTGAGTGTCACAAGAATAATTACCCTTCCATTTACATCCAAGGTTTAATTTTGACTGAATTTGTACAATTCCATTTTGTAAACAAATGGAAAACACTGAGTTGTGGAGAAGAATAACTATGGACAACGAGAGGCAGTGTCTGGATGTATATATATATATATATATATATATATATATATATACATCAGATGGTTTTGACTGGATCAATCTCTTCTTTAATACAATACGATGAGCTCATTTCGACAAGTATATTGGTCTTTTCAAGTATTTGTCATATATATATATATATATATATATATATATATATATATATATATATATATATATATATATATATATATCTGAACTTGATACAATGATTTAGAGCTTGTATCGTTGGTAACAACAAACAATCACACACGTTAAACCACACGACACGAATTTTGTTTCAAAGTAGATAGGTTTGTTTCATCTTCGAACGTGATGTTTCTCCATGTCAATTGGGAAAAACGGAAATTAAATCAAAGTCAATAGAGATTTGTTTTACAAAGACTTTGGTTTCCATAGCAAATATAGTTAGTATAGAATACGTTGTAATACGTAAATTCACAAAATAGTTAATGAAGTTAATAACACAGATACTTTCTCATTTGTAATTCGTTGAACTAATGTGATAATTTAATATAACTGTCTACAAGTTACAGACTGGTATTGCACTTTTATTGCTTATCTTTCACTTACAACTTATAAACTTACTTTTATTATTTCAAAATATACCTGTATATATGTTAGCAAACTAAAACATTTATGTATCGACATTTTGGCAATGTGCTGTGGATGTTGGCATTCTAACAATGTCAATAAAATCATTAAACGTTATCCTTTTAGTGCCCTAAGTGTCTCTAAGTATCCTTTCCATTGTGTTTTTATCGATTTTAATCAGTTGGTGTTCTTGCAATTTGAATTAATGTTTTTCATATTAGCTGCCAGTTTCTATTTAGCTCTAGAGGAGGAAGCGCTGTCTGTCGAAAGACAAATGCTATTTTTTTATATCATTATCAATATCGTTATTATTTTTTGAACGATGGTATTTGTCGATTATATCTGTTCTGTTTCATATCCACATAGTTAAACGTAGACAAACATTGAACACTTTTAAAATTTTGTTTCTATAAATAACCAACCAATGAAAGAACTTAAAGGGACTGTGGCACCTATTTTTGGAAAGACTACAGAATACCGGATACATTCCGCCATGTTTGTAAGCACGCGAAATTTTACCTTACCGGACATGCGCATTTGACATATTGACCTCGAAGCGAGACTTGTTAGAAACTGACGCTTATTTTGATTGTTGGGTGACTTTGTCACGGTTCTTTTTTTAGCCCTTGGGAACCAGTCGACGATCTTATTTAACCCTAGGACGCACGCTTAGATATACCTTGATTGCAGACGAATGGATTGATCTTTTACGGTTTTATTAAAAATCGTGTTTAAAACTTCGTCCTACAGACGAAGTTCAAAATTGAACTTTTCATGACAAACACGAAAATGACCTTAATTTTCTTCTAAAATTGCTCCTAACGGAGATAAGCCCGCTTACGCGTGCTTCTCTATATATAGGAATGTCACGTGACTACAATAGAGCTGGATGTATCCGGTATTCTGTAGGTGTACCCTATTTTTACATATTATGCCTTCTCAAATGTATCATTTATTACTTACTTATTACTAATAAAATAAGCATATCATTATTATATTGTAAATTAATTCTTAGTTAAAATCAAATTATTAGACATCTAATTACTTGTTCAAATAAGCCGTATTCATAAAAACGGGTTATCCATATTAGAAGAAAATGATGCAACGTGGCAAAAACCATCCAATCATTGTATCGTTTTTAAAACTGTAATCTCAGTACTCTACTCTACCTTTGAGGTGCCGTTTTATTGTGAACACTTTCAATGACTGCTGGAAGGGAAATGGACTCATATGGCTTAACTGAACCGTGCATATTCGTTTTGGAAGTTTTTTTATTATTAATTGAGGGATATTATTCAGCTGTTGATAACACTTATTTACCTTTTCGTGATATGACGTTAGTGCAGTAAGAACAGTGTGCTACAGCACCTTCAAATAAAAACAAATATTGTAAGCAGACGGACGAAAGGGCCGATCAAATCACATCATGTCATTGGCTGACAAATAATATGCTATATATAACGATGTGTAACCAGCCTACGGGAAACTAGTGTTATTTGTCAAATGTTGTCTTAAATATCATTTTAGATGGTGTATGTCAATGTCCTGGATAATGAATATAGTTTGTGTGGTTGTGTATCACAATAAGGTGAATTGCCTCACTAAATTGAACCAAAACCTTTTCAGACCAATCGTTTCAGTATGCAAATACTTGGTTGATCTGATGGTATTACTTTAATCAAATGCTCTTCTCAAACTTCGTCATAATTTACATAAAATGACTACCCAAAACATGCACATTCATGAAATCCGATGGGTTTAACACGTTTAAAAAGTTGAAAGCCATCCTCATTTCCGTGTCAAGTTAAAAGGTATGAATTATTCATACTCACCGTAAGATTGATCGAAATGTCTCTCATTTCAAATAATTTAGAATGACTTGTCTCGATTTCAAAAGTTGAATTTTACTTTTATTCCAACACATTTCACCGAGCCGCCCACTGTATATAAAAGATGTAATGAACTGTTCATTTGTATAGATAAAGACAGCAACAATCAATAATTTGACATCTTGCGCTTCTGACAATCTCTTCCTGTCATTGTTCAAGGCAATGGTAAAACGTGGATAACAAATAATTTGACAGTGATTGTCCCGATCATCGTACTGCAATTGTGGATCCCATATGCAGGTGCATAGTTTTATTCCTCATGCTGCTTATTTGTTTATAAAACAAATTAAATGCCAGATCTACACATTTAAAATGTTGATTCAATTTATGTACATTTACACAGCGAATACCACTTATTTGCTAACGTCTGCATTTGCATAAATAAAACTTATGAGAATACTGGTTTGTTGCATGTCTTTTGATACTCATTCTCTCATCAAACTGTAGTGACGTTCACGTATTGATTCTTATTTCGTTTTCAGGCAAATGTGCGTTGGAATTGGTATTTCTTCACCACAGGGAATGCTTGATTTACATAGGCAATATCATATGTTGAATGTTCTCTTGAAACGTTATGTCTTAACTCATTAACTGTCGGGAACAAGACATGTGACGTGATATATGTAAACCTACTTATAGTTTACAAAATGTGTATGTAGATGTGTATATTTTACATGTGTATGTATGTGTCACACACCATTGCTTTTAAGATAATTTGAAGATATGACTTGAATTTTGTTCAATACATCTTTCCTAAGAATGAATAAATCAGAAAAATAAGTGGTTCGATACAGGTCATTACTTAGGGAAACACTTTCATGATAGGATTAGAAATAGCTTGAAAAAGCTTTTAAACAAAAATCCACTGAGAGTTTACTTGATTTGAAAGCTTTCAAGTAATGCCCGTAGCATTAAAAAATAGCTACTGAGTGTTACATATGATTTGAACATTCTATAACTAATACCAATCCCGATCCATCTACATACTTTATTGATTTGCAATTAGAAGATTTAATTGAATCCCCAATCAGTATCTGGGAGAAAAATATATCGACGTCAAACTTACTGTTACTTATAAGATATTCATATGTTTTAGTTAATATAAATAAAGCTAATCGTTTATTATATGGGAATGGCTGGAAAGGATGAGGAGCATATCTCAAGTGCATATTCGTGGTGTCAGTATTTCGTGAATATATTCTCTCATGATCAACTTCAAGGAGACATTATCTCATTATAGTATGTCACTTATAACCAACTTTGACATGGCCAGTCATCACATGTTCTCTTCATAGTGTAAAGAAGAATTGTCTATGTATGAACATATATTGATCTGGTATAGAAAGCAAATTGTTCCCCTACGGCTTTCATGGCTCTCATGTATCGATATTGATCACAACAGAACGCAGAAATGTCCCCTTCAGCAGTTGGCGAATATTGCAAATTAAAAAAAACTCTTATGAATTGTTCATGTTTTTCAGTTTTTCCAGGCCTTAATGGAACACCGACATATCCTTTAATTATGTTACTAACAAAAGTAAAGTACGGTTTAAAAAGAATATCAATTTTAAATTCAAGTGTCTCTGGCCTCGCGGCCGTCATATGAACATGTATTTTGTGTATTAACTTTTTTTGTTTTCTCCTTTAGTATAATCCTTATTTTATTAAAATGTATTATTAGAATAACGATATCAATTGAGACTTGTCAATAATAAGGACATCTTTAAAAGCTGCCTTTGCATTTCTACAATTGTTGTCGGCCTTTGAGAGACCCACATGCCATATTGGTTGACTTCTAAGATTAGATGGTGAACTCTCCTTATCACATTTGCTGGAAGCCATATAATCGAATGTATAAAACAGGGATACCTGACAGTTCTTGACAATTCAGCTTGACAATTCAATCCAATTCAATATCGATTTCCAACAATGGACAGGAACAATATAAATATAAATACAACATAAATGAAAATAACTGTAGTGATCTCTTGGGAGTGGTTGGTAGTCATTGACAGTTATTGAAATATAGATTTTTGTCATGAATTTTTGCAGTCAAGTAAAATTTACTGTAATTAACTGTATTACGCTTTTAGTGAATTAACAGTGTAATTTTACTATGCTGACAGGGATCCCGACACATCTTTATATCACTGGTGTGTGTTACTGAAAAGACGGCGAGCATGTGCTTAAATTTAAAAATATTTATTTAGATTCAAGTAGATACTTCCTCAACATGAATTATTGGTTGGTCGCTATCCAGCATCAATTATAATGGAAAGAGGATGTAATATTTGGCAGATTTCCCTGCAAGTAGGCAGACATATTCGATGTAAATAATTGATTATGGCTTGCAGTATATCTCACTTGTGTCAATTATGAAGAAGAAGCATATACACAATTTCAAAGGATCGATGGACATTAAATTGATCCGTTCATTCATTGTTGAAAGTTGAAAGCTGAAAGTTATGGACATTGTAACTGGAACTCTCAACACAAAAGAGAGACAACACTTGAGTGACATTATAAATGGAAAACAATTTCAAATCCTATCACATTGGCTATGTATGATTTTCAACTGCAAATATCGATGTTTTCGATGTGAAACCCTAAAAGTGAGAAGTACAGGTGTTGAGTCAGCAGTCAAATAAAACTTTATTTAAATTAACTAAAATTTAATTTGTAAGTTATATTTTATGTGAAAATTAATAAATGTGCCTGATTGTGCACACATATACAACATTTTAAACATGGTATGGGTCATGTTGGTGTAAATTTCATTTATTACCCTATCTTCATAAAACAAAGATATTATAAAAGAAACATTTAACCACAGTCAACAATTTATTCATTCTAACTATTTCAGATAAGTATTATTGTATCTTACGATAGTCAAATGCATCTGATTTCTTTTAAATATTGAATTAATCGAAACCAACTGAGGTGAGTACTTTCTATTGCCTGGCAGTTATTAAATGTTGAGATAATTTGTACTACTTAATTTCGGTATTTTCTTAAAACAAGATTACATATTTTATATGTATAATGTATATATGTATACTGAATTCCTTGTTATACAATACCTTGTAGTTGATTACTATAGATACTGGCTATTTTTCACCAACTGAAGACAAATTAATCTGAATGTCAGTCACTATGCTGGTATTAAAAACAGATTTGCCCTGGGCTTTAATATAACAAAATATATGAGAACATGACAGAGTTGATGTGGAGTGGAATTGACGATAACATTGCATAGTAGAAAAAACACATTTAGCTTTCGGGCTTTTGCAAGGAATAAATGGTTAAAACACAGGGGTTTGCAAACCAACTTTGTTACTTCTGGCATTAGGAACATTAAATATAAATTGATCTTGGTGTCTATAACCGTATCGGTGTAACTTTGGTTTACTGGTAGTGTGATAGTCTAGACGACAGTTGATCAACACCAATATATCCAGTATCCAGAGCCTTCGAGGAGATACATAGACAGAATATTCATAATATCTAGTAGGATTCTTCTTTTATGATGCAATTTGAACTTTTCTAAAAATGATGACTGTGCAATTTTTAGAAAGTTTAAATATTCACGATATCAGTTATATTACTTTGTTTAAACACAAGTATGCGTTTATGATAAGACGTTGAAGATATATTCATTGATCTAAACATTTTATTAAATATAGGGAATCAAACAATTTTATGAACCCAACAATAAAACTATTTTTGGAAAGGAAATTATATTATGATTTACATATTTCAATATGAAAAAAAACGTTTAATGCTAGAAATATTATTTTTTCAAATAAAGGCCCTATTTTACTGACACTGGGATCTTTGAAGAGTTATATCTTGAAAAAACTCACACTAACCTTCATGGTTTAAGGCTGATTTATTAATAGGATACTGAAATCTTTTTAAAATTACCAGTTAAAAAAAGTTTAATGCTAGAAATTTGAGGAGCGAACATCCTTAATACTAACAGTTATGATATAACTGCAATAATCCGTAACATTAGAGTAAAACCACAAATAACCTCCAGTGAAAATAGAAGTATCAAATTATAAACGATGCCCTTCTCGTGTGTTTGAAAGATATAGTATGTCGTGTCAAAACAAAACGACGTCTAGACTCTGTGTCTATCTTCTTTATATGTTAGTATGTGATTTGTGATTGGTCAATCACAAAAACCTCATTGCAGTCTCTCAGTAAAATATATCAAAGTATACATTTAATCCTGCGTCGTGAATGGATCAAAAGATATCATTTCGGTTCCTGTCAACACTTTCCTGTTTCTAAACAATTCACAGACTGTGAGTAGAAAGGGCGGACATGGTAAGATTAGCCTTAGAAATTGTTCAATGATGTACAGGGAGTTGTCAGACATCATAACTCTGTATCAATTCACTATTCATAGCTGTGGCAGTGTTACTGTAAGACTGTCATATATAAAATGTTTTACCTTAAACACAAGTTTGGAGAAAAACAACAAAGCCAGATCAGTTACCATTGGCTTCACAGGTAAAGATTTATTTTGATGCAATCAATCAATCAATCTTTAATTAATACTGAAAGGCCACAGGCCTTTAGTACAATATACAAAGGTACATGTTAATACAAGTAAACATACATGTTATTATTAGACTTATTTGTTATGATTCTTTTCTTAATTTCATTGCGTAGTATATATACATAGCAAGATTCTGAATAACATTACGATTAGTACAATTTAATAATGACGTGAATTTGTCTGTAGATGGATGTAAATAATAAAATTATTTAAGATGTTTTCTGCGTAATTCAGGGTATAATAGACACACAAGTAAAACATGATATTCGTTTTCTTGGACATTGATATTACATGATTTAAATAATCTCTCTTCTCTTTTTATTTTAAAATATCTGCCTTTTTCAATCCACAAATCATGAGATGAGCATCGGAAACGAGATAAACTTACTCTAAATTTCTTTATAGTAACACATGATAGATAAAGCTCGGTATAAATGTATGGTTTAAGAGTTGAATAGTAATCACATTTAGTGGAAAGGAAAAATTTGTTAAGCCAGTTTTGTTGGTATATATCTTTTAGTATTTGCGTGATTGAACTTATAAAGGTTGTAGGAAAGTTAACGTTCTGCTCATACCACATGTCATTAAAACCTGTTGTAAATAGAACATTTTTTAAGTCCGTTACCCAATTTTTTGGGTCCATTTTGGTCATATAAAATCATCATTTCATAAAAAATTTTGGGTAAGCGATAAGAAGGCATACTTAAAAGTCTTAGCCAGTATTTGAGTACTTTCACCTGAGAATGTATGATTAGCGGAAACCTCCCACATTCTCCATATATCATAACATTTGGTGTGTTCATTTTAACCCGAATAAACTTCTTACATGCTAATAAATGCACTCGTTCTATTTGTTCGAAATATTGAAATCCCCAAATTTCAGCCCCGTATAATAGAATTGGATTAATTTTAACATCAAATATTCTAAAAAAGGATGCTAAATTTAAGTCTCCAAGTACTTTTAAATTTTTAAAAATCCCTATCAATACTTTTTGTGCCTGGATTGATGCATACCTAGCATGGGTTGTCCAAGAAAGATGATTAATAAAATACACACCCAGGTCCTTATACGAAGTGGTTGATTCTATCAGATTGCCTTTAAAAAGCCATTGTTCATGTTGAGACAATTTATTTCCTTTCTTGAATGTAATTACTTTTGTTTTGTCCATGTTCACATTTAGTTTATATTGTTCACAATAACTTTCTAGTTCAGAAATTTACTTCTGGAGACCTACAACAGTACTAGAGATTAGAGCAATGTCATCTGCAAATAATAAAAGAAAGATTTGAAGCAGATATAGGTGTAACTGGATTCCATTTCTGCAGTTGTTTTCTATTTGCATGGCTAATTCATTGATAAAGAAGGAGAATAGAAATGGACTAAGTATACAGCCTTGTCTAACACCAACTTGCACATTAAACGATTCTGATATTTCATTTCTATTCCTTACATAAGCTTTCACATTCTCATAAATGCTTGTTAGTAATATTGTCATTTTACTCCTTAACCCACCCAATACAATCAATCAATACAATCAATGTTTAAAACATTACATTTAGTTTATTTCCTATTTTGAGATTTGAAATATATGAAACACATGTTTATTGGAACTACTCCGATAGAATTGATTAATGCTGAGGTTAGTTAGTTCTTCTCACATGCATGTTTTTTTCTCTGCAAAATGATTATATAAATATAAACAGGACACCAACAAAGTTAGGGTATCATGTGCAATAATATCTTATAGCTTATAGGACAAATAGTGGTGGAATCCGATTTCCGGATCCTTCCGGATTTCCCAAAAACTGGCGGATCCCAAAGAATCCGGAAGGTTCCGGCAAGCGGATTCCACCTCTTTTTGTCCTGTGGGGGATTTGACCTTTATCTCAGAAGTGATTATTTATGTTACTATTTGAATTTAGTGCTATGAATATGCCTAATTTGTTCTTGTCTGAAATTAACTCATAAATACTTACGTACATATGTGTATCCCAATTTAGAACATTATTATATATAACGATATATATACTCATTATTATAATCATTACCATGTATAGACAGTACCCAACATGTAAAAAAATATATAAACTCACGTGCAAAAGGAAAGTCCCCACATTTTGAAAACAGTATAAAATGAAATATTGATGTCGGAGAAAGTAGATTTTGAATGTATTTGGTAGTCACAAGATTTGTATAGAAGTATTCACAATTTCATACATCAGTGTTCCATTTTTATTTTTACATCTGTTCAAATAGACATGGGGTGCTAAAATCATTTTTTAAAGATGTTTTTGGCCCACAATATTTGGTATTTAAGTTTAAAACATTGAAAAAGTAGAACTTTAATTAATTAAAGATATCCTCGACATAACTAACCTTCTTTGATTTAAATTGTTTTAATTTTGAAATTTGTAGGACGTCACAAATCAAGCCAAAACTTGTTTTTGAGGCTTCTATCCCGTCTTGTTAAGGATATTCCAAAACGACCATTTCTTAAAACTTATGTTTCTCAGAGTTATGAATATATAATGTTTTGAAAATTTATATTCAGTATTGTTGGGTTCTGAAGACATGATGTAACGCTGTTTCAGTCACATTTATCGTCTGTCGATTGAAATATCTTGTATTTTGTATGGGGACGTTTCTTTTGCACGTGACTTTATACATACTGCAGTCAGTAAATTATTGAGTCAAGAGCAAATAACGAAAGATAATTCACATATCCCAAGACAATATCAAGTCAATATGAAAGTATCGATAAATATATTAAGGCTACTTCACCCATCGATTTTTATGTGAGTCTCTTAACCACGACAGAAGACTGTCTCACCCGTACACCCAGGCGGAAACATAATCATATCGGGAGACAGCTAAGTGTTTCAACGAGGCGTGGAGGTATTAGTCAGTTGATATTTGAGAGGCGTATTTCATTATGCTAATTCTATCCTTCAAAGTGTTCATCCATTGTAAATGGATCACCATGTTGGATATGATTATTTTTTAAACACCAATTTGTCTGGCCGCAAATTGCTCAGATCTATCCTGAAGCAGAGCATTTCCATACTGATGTTGGTCATGGCTTATACTTTACATTAACCGTTGTAGTATTGGTAGCAATGATACCTGGCTTACAATTGCTATTTTATATAGTTGTTCCTACGATACCTTGCACATGCATGTAATGGTGTATGTGACAAACGTCTTGATATACAATCTATCCCCAGCTGTGCATTGTGTTAAGTGAATTACTGTCATTTAAAGGTATGAATTTCATTCACAAACATGATTATCTTGATATTATTGTAGAATTTACATTTTTCAAGATATCTCAACAATTTAAAAAATTTTCCTCAACGCTTACATTGTAATGATTCATCCAATATATGTACTGTTGTGGTCTTCTTCATTCATACCAATGTGCATTTAGTGTATCTCCCCTGGCGCTACATAAGTAATCATATGTTTCTTCTTTCATATTTTATATATACAGAATTCTAAGATTCTAAGTGTTTTAGCATCAAGTATAAAACAGCATCGTATTTATATTGAATCCAGAAACCAACTCCATAACCTTGTCCAAACTGGTCAATCGATAACTAATTGACGACTGTAAAGAATTTCCAAAGACCATGTAACCACAACGTCTGATATCGACCATTGCCTTCATGCAGTCTGTGATTTACAATCAACACAATTGATACACTCAGTTTTGTCAATTTGTGTTGGCTTGAAATACAAACAGGTTAGAGGTTTAGGCCATTCTGCTGGAATCAATACATCTTGTAGGATCAATTTAATTTAAAGAAGGAGACCAATATCTTTCAATAATTATGACACGAACCAAACTTTTAATATCATACCCATGTAAACAGAAATTTTATTTTTTCGGTGAATAGTGTGAGTTGAAATGAAATGTTATAGGGAAATTGAAATTGTACTACATACATGCTATTTTAAGAAATGGTAAACAATTGAAAAAATGTAGTTAATTATAAATTAATGGCTTCTTGAAAAAAATTAAGATGCCATAATATGCTTGCTCACATGCTTACAAACTCTTTAAAACATTTGTCAGACAAAGGAAATTGAGTTTTTAATCCGCTGATAAGTATTGAAATATCATAATGAGATTATTTTCTTATAACTTCAAACTTTTCATGGTCGTGCAAAACGGAATCCCTTAACTATGAGAGGTGCGAAAAGTTGTGTTTTAAAATGGCTGATAATCTATTTCTGTGAGCAGGCTGTCCAGCAACACAAGTAATTAACGTAGTACTCATACGACACAAAGAGGAATTATTTTATTGTTTTATTTATTTAGAAAAAAGATACATATCTTTCTACAGAATGTTAACTGTGTGGTTCATAAATGTAGATATTTAGTTGTTCTATATTTGGATTTTAATTTGTGGTAGTTTTCCATTAGTCAAATAAATACATGTATATGAAACCATGGAATCGCTATGTGATTGACATCTCTATGGTTTCACTCATTAGCAAATACGTCTGGATAATGTGTATTCCTTGCCTTTAATTTAGAGATGAAGATGTATTATCAGGTTGTCAGGGAAGAAATGGTTGATCCAAATGACAACGACGTCAGTTTTTCATAAATTAATAAAATACAAACATAACTCCATGAAATGTGTCTCGTCATCCAGTTGTACCTGCTGAAGATTGTGTTGGTGGTAAGATTTAGGTGTTGTAATTGGAGTGGAGTGGTGTAATACTTTAACACTTGGGTACGTAAGCTACACGTGTATTTAAATATAGAATAACCACTCAATATAGTTTATAGGTTTAACTGATGAGATCATTGTGCAAAACACATACAAAGCATTTACAGAGAAAAAGTTTTACAATACTGTGACTATCATTCATTCCATGTGTATGACGAAAAGTCAAAATCATCATTTGAAGTTACTACTGATGCCCAAACTTAATTATATTCCAATTGCAATTAGGTCATGAGCCAGACACCTTTTTGATACCACTCATGCAAGTTTATGTTTTTCTCATTGCTGTTTGTGCCCACATTAATAAAACAATAGTATGTTGTACATCTCAAATAGGTAGCTCAAACTCAAAACGAGGCTAAAGTAAAGATGGCCAAGAAAAGTCGATTATCCCTTTTAGGCTGAATAGGTGAGTGTTTTTAGTCAATTTGGCAATACATTAAATAAAAAAAGGAAATACACCTGAACTGTTTATACAATTCTGAAATTAAATGTAAACTAATAAGTTTTATCAGTCAAAAAGAAGACAAAACCATGATGACCGCCACCAAAGGACATGTTTCAAAACCATTTACCCGTTTATGATTATGTGAGTATTTTAAGCCAAACCTGAAATTGAAACCATACACAACCACAACAATAATCAATTACTTAAATTAAATTAAATTAAATTAAATTAATTATATTAAAGGCATATCTTAATTAAACGACATCAAATGAGAAGACAAGATTGTGCCACGTTTTACTTGGTGAGAGGTTTAAAAACAAATGATATGTTTACATTATATCATATGAAGGGGATCAATGAATATAATATAAACAACTTACTTGCAGTAAGATTGGGTTGAAAAGAGAACACATTTATTTAGCTTTATCATTCAGTGATCTTGTCTATTCGATATTTTCATGACATATATTCATGTAAGAAAAAACGAGCATCATCTTTGCAACATTTTATTTACATTGATTATGACCTTTCTCAAACCCAATGTATCACAACATTGTACATAGTATAACTGTTCCATTGAACGATCTGGCAATCTATCACAAACAAACGACAACATATATTCAGTATGCATACATGTTACATAATTTACAATATTAAGTCCTCTGTAGTAGTCTCTTCTTTTGATCGTTAAGCAAGACAAACCAAACAACCCAGACGACAAGCCAGTTTCTCTCTAGCTAAATGAGATGTATTAAGGCATAATTAACCTCGGCGTAGCAAATAGAACGGAGGACGACCCCGATGGAGAACCGCTTATAACATGTCGGCCTTAATGAGTTAACATGATCATCAGTTGAACATGGATGCCGTAAGTATTCACAAGTATGTTAATTTAACATGAGAACAATCCTTCAACTTTAGACTCGAAAGCGTGTTATCTTTCTTGAACATTTTATGAACCGACTTGCTTAGTTTAAAATAACGCGAAATATAAATTGCGTTTTGTATATGAGGGTAACTTGTATGAGTCATCACCATGTATCATTCTACTATCAGAGTCATCACAGTTTCAAAAAACGTGTCTGAAGACATTATCCATGATTTGAGTGTCGACATTATGAAGAAAAAGCTTGTTAAAATATAAAAACAAACATTTATCTCATCAATGGAAAACTGCAATGATCATTTATTGGGATATATAACTTCCTATAACCCATTTTCACTACAACCTCAACTCCCAACGTCGCCCATATCATTGAGTACACACATGTAACTTTCCAGGCATTGAATCTCTGTTTCCTAGTACATTTTAGATTTTTCAGTTTCTAAAAACGGCTATGTTTTATGAGACAAGTCTTCAGTCCTCCTAGAAAATTAATTGGCTGTTCCGTTGTAAAATAGTCGATGGTAAGAGTTGTACAGACAAGATCATCTTTCAAGGAGTTGCAGGTGATTATCATATTAACCTTTCAAAAGGATCAATTATTCAATTAAGAGATAATTTGGTTATTGCGCTTCTTTTTGTGAGGGCATATCTTGATAGCAATGGCCTTATCTGGTCTGGATGGCATATCACAACTCATTAAAAGGTAGTAGGTTCATAGTTTATATCCTGATCGTATATTGTGTCGTAATTAAACATTCAGATAGGAAAAATCTCAGCGACCTAAGTAGGATAACACACAAGAGAATTTTGCAGGATTAATTTCACTTCATTTTATATCCGAGGTTCAATATTGAATTAATTGATTATAGTTACGCTGTACACAAATGGAAATATATAACACTGAGTTGTTTCAGGACGAATATATAAACTACTAGACTAGGGTGAGGATGTATGGACGCCTTATATATAACCGAACCTGGTGTAATGCGTTGGAGTTTGAATTTTTGGTAACAACAAGCACGTACGATAAAGTACATGACAGGGGGATTCAAATTAAAGTCAATAGAGATTTGTTTTGAGGATATTTTGGTTTTTTTCATAAATGACATAGTTACACTGTATATGTGAATATGTTGGATTTATAAGTTTTTTTATTTAGTCCTTGCAACAAGACGTTAACTAACAAATAAAGTAAACATATCAGCTGCTATTTGTTGTCAAACACTTTATCTTCATTTTATAAACACTTCAAACTCGTGTCATGTTACTGATGTATTCGAAAATACATACATGTACGTTTGTATCTACAATTTGGCAATGTGATGTGGATCCAATAGCTTTCCTTAAAGGGGCAGTAGCACGTTTGTTTGCTCAAAAACGTTGATGAAATGTATTAGAAAAATAATGTCACTCATAGTAAAATATCCTTGTCTCTTCGGAAAATCAAGTTAAAAAATGAGTGTACGTCTACGTGTTCGGTAAAGCCATGGGAATCGTTTTTGTAATTCGAAATAATAAAATGTGTTCACAAAATGTCCGCCATGCAAGTTTTACTTTACATGCAAAATCGTTATTACCACTACGGATAATTGGTCTGTGTAATAAGATGGTTTACCCTCTAAAGTAAATATAAATGGCATAAATTATCATTATAAATGAGAAATTGGAAAAATTTTAATTTGCAAAAACCGTGCTACACCAATTTAAATTATTATTATTATTGTTATTAGGGAATGATAGGTGCCCCAAGTAATTTTTCTCATTGCGATTTTCAATAATATAATCATTTGATTTCTTTGTCATCTGATTAAATGTGTAAATGTCATTTAGTAAAACAAGATTATCTGTTGAAAACGTCTTAAACAAATTCCATTATCTTTATTGTTCTTTAAAGGCCCTGTAGCACGTTTTTAGAATGATATGTTTTATCAAATTGTATATTAATTATCAAAGTGTATACAATACATAGTTACTTTAGAGTGTCAAACATAGCATTCCACGACCCAATAAGCTGTATCGATAGAAAACGGTTATTTATATCGGAAGAAATTCACGAGTCGTAAACGGCTTGTAGGCCTCATGAGAATTTGAGAGTTCAGACAGCATGATTGACCATTCCACTATTGTATCATATTTAAAATTCTACTTTGAGTGTTTAGGTGTCCCTACATTAGTCAGATCACTTGAACTACCTTCGAGCGGCCATTTTAATGCTCGATGGAAATTTGACTTGCATGACTTAACCGAACCATGTACATTTGTTTAAGAACTCTTTCATTGATTCAGGAAATATATGTAGTCATTGGTAACATTTATTTACCTTTTCTGACAGCACTTTATTTCAGTAAGTAGAACGTGCTACAACGCCTTTTAACCTGTGTCGATTATATAGTTTATACTTTCCAGATAGTTACAACGTAAGAGGAAATACCAATCCCTTACAGACATTTCAAATCGAATGACAAGTATTATAAGGTAAATTACGTAAAGTGAGTTAACCTCGCTTTCCATTGCATTTGTAACATCTTCTTAGCTTTCCACAATTATGCATGGATAACCTACTCATGAAACACGCATCAATACTATTGCGCTTCTGACAACCTCCTACGCGTCACTGTTTACAGGCATTTGTATATTTTGAACTTTTGAGACAACATATACGTTGCATCTGTCTGGATAGCCATTTTCTAATCACCTTGTAGCAACGTTCAAGTATCGATTCTTATTTCGTTGTGAGGCACATGTGTGTCTGAATGTGGTATAGGAGTTTAAACCAACACTGTGTATTTTGTTTTCAGCACAATAGGGAATGCTTGATTTATCATGTCACAGATGAAGCCATGAGTCGAGGAAATGTTATGTCGTAACCCATAAACTTTGGCCACGGAGACGTGTT
This sequence comes from Gibbula magus, assembly GCA_936450465.1. Taxonomy (NCBI): domain Eukaryota; kingdom Metazoa; phylum Mollusca; class Gastropoda; order Trochida; family Trochidae; genus Gibbula; species Gibbula magus. The sequence continues at coordinate 90,987,957 of OW388289.1, read as the reverse complement.
TTGTGATTAGATAAACCTACCTATAATGAAATTGTTTCTTGGTAATTTGTAGAGCCTACAACGAAATAGGTATGTATATGTGTATATGTGTATATCATATACGTGTCTGTATCAGTATATAACATAAATTGGTGTTCTGGTCAATTAGTAAAACTAATATTGTAAAGATAAGTTTACACTGAGCAACATACGGCCATTAGATAAGGTATAACACAATATCATCTGTAGTTATCCCCACCTTGGGTTATCTAAACAAGTGATTATTAAACACAAAGGAATCATTACAACTGATTGATTTATGTATATCATGTTATATTCATTTGACACAGTACTTCTTGTTTTGTAAACATTCCACTTAACATACTTCGAAGATATGACTTGAATTCTATTGAATATATGTTTCTAAGAACGAATAAATCATAGAAGGCAGTGGTTTGATGATGGAATTTGCTTATGGAAACACTTCTTTAATAGGTTTAGAAATAGCTGAAAAAGCTTTTTTAGAAATGCAACATAGATTACTTATTACTTTTTACTTATTTTTACCTAAATACGTTATTGATTGGCCATATCAATGTGATATATATATATCTATATATATGTTTTTAAAAGAAATAGAATAACGGACCGATTGGAATTATTTAATTTAAATGAATGTTTACTACTTGTATAGAGAAGAATGTTCTAATATATTTTTCCACTGGACTAAATGATTCGAAATGGGTTTTGGGAGGATAATCTCTTGATGTCAAACTTATTTTTGGTTCGTGGTTCGTGGTTCGAGGTTCTGTTCTCAAGTGCATATGTGTGGTGTCAGTATTCTTTGAATATATTCTCTCATGATCAACTTGAAAGATAATGTTATCTGATTAACATCCCACTTAAAACCAACGTTGTTATGTCCAGTCATTACAGGTTATATTCAAAGTGTAAAGAAGAATTGTCTATGTATGAATATCTATTGGTCTGGTATGGAAAGCAAATTGTGCCCGTACGGCTTTTATATATCCACATTGATCAGAAAAGAAGCAGAAATGTCCCTTTTAGCATTTTGCGAATGCTGCAAATGAAACAAATAGTTTACTAATTGTTTTCATTTTTTCTACATTTAAATTGAAAACAGAGTCATGTCTTTCGACTATGTTATACAAACACAAAGTAAACTTTCAAACAGTATCGATTTCAATTAAATTGTCTGTGGCCTCAAGGTATGTGTTTTGTGTATTTACTTCTTTCGTTTCCCCTCTAATGTAATCATTTTTTTTGGGGTAGTATCGAAGTAAATTAGACTTATCATACAAGTCATTAGTAGCTACTTTTTGTTTTCGACAATTAGCGTATTCTCTGATGTCATATGGGTTGACTGTTAGGATTAGATGATGCACACTTCTTGTCGCATTTTCTGTATACATTTTTCTTATAGTCAATTGTTTAACACATTACATGATCGTTTCATGACGTAGCTTGACATGTATTGACATATTCAATGTAAATATCTGATTCTGTCTATAATGAAGTATTAGCTATTATAATGAACCGCATGAGTGAAATTTCAAAGGAATTAACAGGCAATAAATTGATGTATACCATACGCTCATTGTTGAAAGGTTTGTGACTGTAACTTTCCGATAATGCAGAAGAGACAACACGTAATTGATAGTATAAATACAAATCATCGTCTTATCTATCTATAAGTATATAACGTGCAAATACTATATTTCAAAATACTCAAACAGCAATTCGAGTTATAACAGCAGAATGTAGATTAGGTACAATAATGTAATTACTCATACATATAATCGATATGAACTTTGATCTCTGGAAGTATCAATCAAGGGACCAATCGTTGCATCGTTAATCAGGTTTCACGTTTCATGTTATGTTGCAAGGTGAACATGTATATGCAATCGTTTTCCTTTTCTAGGAAATGTATATTCAACTTTATTCAATTAAGTGACAAATTGAGTAGATATTACTTATTACCAAATTAACCGATTTCCATGTGATTCATGAAAGTATTGAATGCGGGCTAAATGATTAGGAGTAAGATAATTAACTTAACCAAAGCAGGGATGTCGTTTCCTTGTTTTGCTTAACATCAGCAGAGAACGAAGCCTTTCTTAATCTTACATGCATGAATACTAATATTACATTATTACATTGAGCAGGAAGTCACTGATGAAATCGTTACTATCTCTGTTGAAGAAGTTCTGTCAGCCCAAGATTCCCTCAAACGCGGAAAGTCCGCTGGAATTGATGGTATCTGTAACGAACACCTCATTTATTGGGGGCATGGTCCTCACTGAATTTCTGACAATGTGTTTCAATGCATTTATCACTTTTACTTATGTACCCCGATATTTAAAAGGAGGTCTCATCATAACCTTATACAAAGGTGGTAACAAGCCTCGCAAAAACCCTAACAGCTACAGAGCGATAACTCTATTGCCAGTCATCTACAAACTTTTTGAAAAGGTTTACTAAGGCGTCTAGAAGACTTACATACACCTTCACCCTTGCAGCATGGATTCAGGAAAGGTATTGATTCATCTATGACATCAGTACTTATACGAGAGTGCATTGAGAGTGCATTGCGTATGCAACAGAGAATCACAGCAAGCTATTCACATGTTTTCTGGACGCTGAAAAGGCATTTGACTGTGTATGGCACAGAGGTCTATTTTATAAAAATAACAAAACTTTATAAAAGCAAATATTATGATTTTGTTTATGTATCTATATTTTATTTTAACAATTAATAGTAATTTTGCTCACTTTTCATCTGAAGACTCTTTCCATATCAAGGTAGATGTCGGCTAATAGTATTTCTCTTTGCCTGCATACTGTCAATTTTACCAAATAATAAATGTTTTTATTGGGTTATTTTAAGATTTGACCATGATGGCTTGGGGAATTATTAGTAAAGGCAATATGTATTCATGGTTTAATAATATTTTGCAAGACTTATTGTAATAGCATGTTGACAGTTATTGAGTGGAGGCTAGCAGACGACACATTCACCTTGATCTTGTTCACACTATATCACAAATTTCTTTGATATTATTGAAACAGTTTTGGTGTACATGCTTTCTCTAATCTTTCTTTCAATGTAGAAACATAAATTTGGATTACCATATCGTCATTTTAGGCTAGATGGCATCAACTTGCAGTTCAGATGTACAAATGTCATGTTTCCAATGTAAACAGGAAGTTTGGTAGCAATAGTATTGTATCACACATCTTATTCGTCTTCTGTGTAGTCGTCAGCTGGATCTTGGTCATTGACAGGGGGATTTTAAAACTTCATACATGAAAAATGCTCAAAGGTGCCAGCTTGGCACCCGGTGATTTCTTAATATTTAGAGTTTAAAGTATTCAAAACACCAACAAACCATTGTGAGACCTTTTTGCAAGGTTAATACAAAAGGTTAACTTGGCAATTTCCTCACAATTGTTGTGTTTGTAAATATCAAATGAGATTCAGAATGATTGGAATATTTGGATAAGGGAATTATAGGTGATTGGTATGCCTGAAGGTAAATAAGTTTTCATCATGATCATATATTTGACGCATTTAAATGCTATTTGAACAAATTTTGTTATTTACTTAACTAACCCTTACCATCGAAACTAGGTTATTTAAAAACTTCTTAATGCTTCCTTGAACTTGTATTAATCATATGCTTTCATTCATATAATGGTTTTTCAAAACAAATGACTTTAAGGGGTTGAAATCAAATAATATCAAATAATGATGGTGATATAGAGCTATAGACCTGCATATAAAACAGACCTTGTAAGCCTTCCACACATAAACATACAATGACTTTGCATTTCATTACACATTTAGTTTGCGTTTGGTAGATCTTTGTAGTAAAATAGGTTAAATACAAATAATATTATAAATGTACATGTATGTGAGTGACTTAAACTACGCAATTGTGGTCCAAGATGGAATTTTATAATAATTAAATAAATATTTTGTAACATATGACTTATTGTCTCTTGTAATTTAGTGTAATTTCCTTTTCTGGCAATGAGCATATCAGTACACAGTGCACAATAAACATGATAACGAGAAGGTATACATGTTATATGATCCCTACCTCTATAGTTTTAAATGTTCATCTTCTCTCCGCATGTTAAAAGCAATATATCTTACACTTTCAACTAATTCATCGATTGTACTATATCATTGAAATCTTAGGTAGAACCACAAACGAATAAAATCATGTTAAAGCGACAGGGGCAATATAGTTTGAAAAAACGTCAAACAGCTTTCCTAAACAAAATTGAAGAGTACGTGGAAGTAATTTATTCTGAACCTTGTATTTGCTGTCATAAGATTAAACTGGAACAATGCTGAACAGGGACGTAGCTTATAACTAATTAGCATTTAACCCATGCAACATTTACAACAATCTACCATAGAGGGAGAACGGAAAATAAGTGAGTTGTCGTTTGCTCTTAAAAAATTGAAAAACGAAAAAAGTCTCTTAAGTTCTTCTGGAAAGATTTGGGTGGATTTCTTCTCAACTCATTAAATTGTGGTTATAAAAAGGGAAATTTATCAATCTAGCAAAAACAGGGATTGATAACACCTATTAAACCCAATAATGTGTTAAACATTGGCGCCCTATATCGCTGCTGAATACCTCATATAAAGTAGGTGCAGCAGTAATTGCGAACAGAATTAAAACGGTGTTACCGATTATTATCTATGAAGATCAAAAGGGCTTTGTCACAGGGAGATATATTGGCGAGGTAACTAGACTCATATATGACCCAATGGTACATACTGAAACCTGCCAAATACCAGGCTTACTACTTCTTATTGATTTCGAAAAAGCTTTTGATTCGGTAGACCGAAGTTACCTTAGCAAGGTTTTAAAGTTCTTTAATCTCGGACCCAGTATTTCACATTTGATAGAAACGTTCTATAATGATATTGAATGGAGAGTTTCGCGTCAACTCCTTTTGAAATAAGCCGGGGATGTCGCCAGGGTGACCCGTTAGCCCAGTACATTTTTCTAATGAGTGTTGAAATTTTAGGCATCATGATACGGAACAATAAAAACACATAAATGGTGTAACACTTGGGAATATAGAATATCTTCTTTCACAGTTTTCATATGATACAACACTTACCCTAGATGGATCTGAAAAAAAGCCTCTATGCAACATTGAATACTATATAACTATTTGCCCGTTTTCCAGGATTAAGAATCAATATAGATAAGACAAAACTGATATGGATAGGTTCCAAAAAGAGATCCCGCTACAAGTTTTGCAAAGAATGGAATTTCGATTTTCAAAGACAAATTTCACTCTTCTAGGAATAAACTTTGATATTGATCTAGGCAAAATGGTTGATATAAACTACAATGAAAAGCTTTCTCAGATTGAAAGGCAAATGAACATTTGGTCAGCTGTACCCTCACCCCGTATGGAAGGAATACTGTTCTCAAATCACTCCTACTACCAAAGCTCAACCATCTGTTCTCATTACTACCAACTCCAAAGAAATCTGTCTTTAAAAGACTTCAGAAAAAAATTTCAATTTTATATGGAAAAACAAATTAGATAAGGTAAAAAGAGGTGTAATGATGCTAAATCCAGAACATGGGAATATTAGAATAATAATATTAATTATTAGAATATTAGAAAAATAATATCATCACACAAATTGAAATGGAAACGATAAGGACCTTACACATAGCTTCAACAGCGGACTAAAACTCAAAACTCCGTTCTTATTAACAAATAGTTCCCTCACACAACAGACAATAATTCTCTCAACAACTAACTATTTCTGGAAGGACATACTTTTAGAATGGTCTTACTTCATAACCATGCGTATAAGTGAAAGTGAAGAGGATATGCAATGTCGATAGTTATGGTATAACGACAACATAATAATTGATAAACGTCCATTTTTGTATCTTAACTGGTATGAAAAAAGGGTGTTGTTTTTGTGATTGACTTGCTCCATAAAGACCGCAGATTGTTGACTTATGATGAGTTTTCCAATTCCATTTCAATAAACACTAACTTTCTGACATATGAATCCGTGAAAAGAGCCGTTACTACATATATTCGAACGCTGAACATAAAACAGTTTCAAAAGATATTGGTACGCCCAATTTACCCTTTTAATTTGGCAAACGTTGATACCATTATTGGAAGTAAAAGCTTATATGCTTTTCTTTTAAACTCACAATTTGTACGCTTGCCAAGTTATTCAAAATGGGAAAGAAATCTTCAGAATGACTTTACTAAAAAGGATTGGAACACGACACGATTGCCAATAAATGTTCACGAAGTACAGACTTGAAATGGTTGCAATACAGAATTATTCACAATATCCTCCAAACAAGAAAATTTCTTTATAAAATTGGGTATATACCTTCAGCGCTATGCTGAGAATCAATTTCATAAACATTTTGGTATCCGGCTCTTCAGAAATAATACAAATTTGTATAATGTCCACAAGGCATGCATACACACGTCGTGTTTCTAAAAGAATATGTTTTTTAACTACGCAGTTTAAACGGATAGCTTAATTACGTTCAACGTATTAACTACAGATGTTGTTGATTAAAGGTTGGAACTATATGTTACATTAACATGGTCATCAATAAGAAAAAACCAACAAATTTCCGTTACTTTCCATAAAGTTACTATTTTCAAACTTTTTTCAAAAGCTAAATATAAGTGTAAAATCTATAAATCTAGGAATCGACCCATGTAGTCTATTGGTAAGACAGAAAAACTATTTGAGAACCCTTCATAATCTAGGAATCGACCCCTGTAGTCGTTAGATGAAATATCTTAACCCTTCACAATCTAGGAATCGACCAATGTAGTCTATTGGTAAGACAGAAAAAACTATTTGAGAAACCTTCACAATCTGGGAATCGATCCCTGTAGTCGGTAGATGAAATAGCATAACCCTTCTCAATCTAGGAATCGACCCATGTAGTCTATTGGTAAGACAGAAAAACTATTTGAGAACCCTTCACAATCTAGGAATCGACCCCTGTAATCGTTAGATAAAATATCATAACCCTTCACAATCTAGGAATCGCCCCAAAAGTCGTTAGATAAGGAAGAGAAAAGACTTGAAAGATCCTCACAATCTGGGGAACGACCCCTATATTCCTTTAACTGAAACACAATAACCCTTCACAATCTAGGGGTCGTTAGATAAGATAGAGAAACGAGATGGAAGTTCCTCACAATCTAGGAATCGACCAATGTAGTCTAATTTAATCTGTAGATAAGATAGAAAAACTATTTGAAAACCCTTCACAATCTACTCGTACAGTCTGTTAGATAGCCTTACAAAAAAAATACTAGATTGTGATCATTCTCAGATTGTTAGGGTCGAACAATCTGCAGATTGTTTAAACAATCTATGAATGGTGAAATATTCCTAGATTGTGAGTTCATCGAGTGTCATTGGTATTTTGACAAGATTCATTATAAATTTCCTTTTTGTATATACTTTCAACGATACTATTATATCAGAAGTACTTACATAACCTAAGTATGTAAATTTATTAAATCCTCTATTCCTTCTATATGATAAATGTTCATTCTTCAGTTAAAGATCATGTCTAGTGTTCTTCCAGAAATAATTGCTTTTTTCCGTTCAAAAACAGTCGCTGAATAAATGTACACCTGTAGTTAAAGTCAGATCCTCTTTCAAAGGGGTTTGCAGTTATTATCATCACCTTAGCGTTTCAAAAAGATAAATTATCCAATTAAGTGATGCTTGTTTTTATTGCTCATCTTTTTATTACTACATATCTGGAAACGACTGATAACAATGGCTCTTTCTTGTCTGGATGGCATATAGCATGTCATTAATTAGAAGCAAGTTCACAGGTTATTTCTGTTCTGATAACGTAATTCACTGGCTCTATCAGAATAACACATATGCGTTTGGCAATATCAATTACATTTTCCTTTTATATCCAAGGTTTAAGGTTGAAGGCATATGCCAATTTCACTCTTTACAAAAATTAAAAAAACACCGAGTTGTGAATTTTCTCCAAAAAAACCCCCCAAAACCGAGTTGTGAATAATTGAAGATGATGTATAGACGCCTTATATATATTCAAACTTATGTAACGCTTTTGGAGCTTATAATTGATAACAGCAACCAATCACACGTGATAAACAACATGACACGGACTGCTGTCTGGGAGTTTGTTTCAAAGTAGATAGGCTTGTTTCATCTTCGAACATGATGTTTCTCTTTGGCACGAAGGGATATGGTGATTTAATGAAAAGTCACTATTTGTTCACGAATACTGTGGGTTTCGTGGTAAATGACATTGTAGTTGTACTGTATCTCTGTATGTGTTAGTTTGTGTTAGATCGTTGCAACACTTAAATTAGGTAGTGACACTAACAGGTCACATATGTTTATGTTAATTATGACTATGTTGAAATGACTACAGGATGTAATAAAACAAGGGGTAACTCCCCTAGGACTCTCCTATCTCGCCCAGTTAAGGAGATTAAAAAGAGAAGATTTCGTAAAACTTGTATTTCACAGTAATATGAACATATACTTTTTTTAAATTTCAAATTTATTTTAGTTTGTCTTTGAAGATATAACTTTTAAGCCATAAACTGTCGGACGATAACATAAAATATGTTAACCTACTTATAATGTAAATGATTATCGGTAACTTGTATTGCCTAGAATAATTTATGTATGTATATGTGTATATTTTATATATTTATGTATGAGTATGTGTAACACAAAATGGTCAATGGTCATTTAGTATCATTACTATTATAGAGATATGTAGGAGTAATGTAAGACCAGAAGAAAAAGTATTACATAATGTCATATGCAGCCATAACCAACCTGGATAAGTCTAAACGTGTCAGTATCAAACACAATTGACTCAGTAAAGTAGTTGTTTATGTATGTAGTGTTTTAAACTTTCATATGCCACAGTGTTTCTTTTTTCGTAAATATTCAATTTAAAACAGTTTGAAGATCCGATTTGAAGTGTATTCAATACACGTTGCTAAAGAACGAAAACATCATACATGTAAGTGGTTTGATGATAGTTTTGGCTTATGCAAATGCTTTCTGTAAACAATACAAATAGCTGTAAAATATATTAACAACATATTTCACTAAGACTTGAAAGAAATGCCCGTACTACAAATATCTTACATATGCCATGTGCATTTTATAAAGTATTCCAATCCCCATCGATCTAGATGCTGTGCTTTTTTCCATTTAACTGTTACACAAAACAAGCATGGACTAAAGGACGGATTGGGAAACATTTAAATGATCTTTACTACTTGTATATAGAAAAATGTATTAACCACAATGATTATGTTTTTACTAGAGTAGGTGATTCGAAATGACTACTGAAGGATACTATCTTCAAACTTATTTTCGTTATGATCTGTACATGTGGTGATAGCTGATATATATTAAGCCCGTTTATAACTAAATGTGAATGGCAGGAAAGTATTGGAACCTTATCCCAAGTGCATATTTGTGGTGTCAGTATTGCGTGAATATATTCTCTCATGATCAACTTGAAAGGGATGGTATCTCATTAAAGAATACCACTTATAACCAACCTTATCATGTCTAGTCATTAAATGATTGCTTCATAGTCTAAAGAAGAATTGTCTTTGTATGCATATCTATTGGTCTGGCATAAAACGCAAATTGTGCCCCTACGGCTTTCATATGTCGGCCTTGATTAGAACAAATCGCAGAAATGCCCCCTCTTGCAGTTGGCGAAGATCGCAAAATAAAAAAAAAACAATTGAATTGTTCATGTTTTTCGTGTTTTCGAGGATTAAAAGGATTTCAGGTATTTTGTTGGTTGTACACAAAAGTAAAGAACGTTTTAATAGATATCGATTTCAATTAAATTGTCTTTGACTTCGAGGCTGTTATAGGAACATATGTATTGTATATTTTCTAATATATACATCTTTCGCCTAATGATTTCATTGTACGCAGCTCCCGTGTATGACGTCACATCGTTAACGAACGCTGTGCCACAATGGAGAGGCGGCGGGAAACTGCTTCAGAAATGAGATATTTAGCATGCCAATTTTACTCATTCTGAACTGCGATATTTTGGTAGGTGACGCTTCGAAATAGGTTTTGATGTGTCGTTTACTTATAAGTATTGTCGATATGAATAAACAAATTAACATCGAAGACGAGAGGGTTTATGATATATTTAATCTAATCACTCTTTTTAGGTATAAGTAGTATACATGTAAGACTTACCAATAATAAGTACTTAACTTGTTTTTGTTTTTCTTCAGCTAGTACTGTTGTCTGCGCTTTTAGAGATAAATATGCCATATTGGTTGACTTTTAGTATTAGATGGTGCACTCTCCTATGTAAAGTAAAAAGTCGAGTGTATGTCCTTTTAAGGGAATTAACAACGTTATTTTATGATATTGGCAGGATTCCCGACACCTCATTACATCAATGATGTGTGTTACCGAAAGAAAGGCTATTATGTACTTACATCTAAAAACGAAACGAACAAAATGTTCATTCAGATCAGGTTGCCACTTCTAAAATATGAATTACTTGGAAATTGTAATCTAGCATCGATTATCAATGTAACACGTGCATAATAGTTGGCAGATGTTTTTCAACTAGGCAGGCATATTCAATGTAAATAATTGATTCTGTCATGTACTTCTCACTTGGGTCAATAATGAAGTGGTAGCAATTATATGGACAATTTAAGGAATTGACAGGCATACAATTGGTGTAGGCCATGCACTTATCGTTGAAAATTGTGTAACTGTAAGTCCCCACACATTGAACAAGAGAACACACTTGATCGACGTTATAAATACAAAAATAGTGCACATCCTATCTATCACACTGCCACTGCGTAACGTACTTAACTTGCATCATTATTTTAAATAACATTTCGAGTAATCACACCAAAATCCAGATTTTGCACAATATAGAACTTAGATTTAATTGATGTGGATCAAATTGAAGTATCAATCAATCAATTTCCATATCGCTTAGCCTGTGTGTAACAGAATGTTGAAAATGCATATGCAATTATTTCCTCTTCCTCTTGTACATCACTCTTCAACCAACATGTATTTCATATTGTTAATAACTTATTTGTAACATTTGTTACAGGGGAAAGAACCATTAGGCTTTATATCGACACTAACCTGAAAGAATATACGCATTCGTTCATGCCGTTAATAGCTGATTGAAATATAAAATATTATATATTAATTATATCTTGAGATAATATTTAGGACATATTCAAATGCAACATAACTACTAACAATCTAATTGACTTATTTTCATGTTATTCACGTGAAGCTATTGGATGACAGGTATGTTGAATGACTTGACATAAGATAAACATAACTGTGAAACATCAACAAATAAAGTGACCTTTTCTGCCTGTACATCATCATATTCTTACATAATCATATTCATATGATATCAAAGGTCGTACTAACGCTCAGCTACCCTTACCTTATAAACGTAGAAATTGATACACCGCAACAAATACATTAGCGCCTACACTGTTTTTGCTTTAGTAGAAAGAGAATTATATTGACAATACTTAAAATACTTGTAACTGGCAAGCATCTACATTGGCCTTTTCATTATAATGCAACAACAGTTCATGTCAATATTTTAGATATTTTAGATCTATCTTCAAGTATTCTGTCTGTTTCGGACTGCAAAGAAGAAGAATCAATCTTTTAAGAATACGCTTTCCCATTTTATTAACCTATAAACACATGTCTTGTTATACAATATGTTGAAGAAGATAACTATACATGTTGGCTATTTTTCACCAACAGTGTTTCTTCCCAGCTGTATTCCTCTGATAACAAATTAATCTGAATGTCAGTATGCTGGTATTAAAATATATTTGCCCTGGGCTTTAATATAACAAACTAGATGTGAATATGATAGAGTTGATGTCGAGTGGAAATGACGATAACATTGCAAAGTAGAAGAAATTCTATTTAGCTGTCGGGCTTTACCAAGGAATAAATGACTCATACACAGGGTTTAGCAAAAGAACGTTGTTACTTCTGACATTAGGTACATTGAATATAAATTGATTCTGATATCTACAATTTTATCGGTGTAACTTTGATTTGGCAGATCTAATAGCTTCATATAACTTTAATACTTTCGGGATTGACCGTCAACAGAATATTATTTTTTTGCAAATGCTAATAGTTTTAGTTGTATTGCATTAAAACTTATTGACTCACAACTCCCATTGTTTTGATACTGAAATGTGAAACACAAGTAACTGAGCAGAACTTTATTTTTAATCAGGTTCCAGAGAGTAGCAAATGAGATAACCAGATTGCATGTGCTTATAGATACTGTACGTTGATATCTAAGAATGATCACAATCTAGGAATTTGTTACCTTGCAGTCGTATGTTGTAGATTGTTAGCATATTTTCTGTCTTATCTACCGACTGTATTTGTTGATTCATCTACTGACTATAAGTGTTCGATTCCTAGATTGGGAAGGGGTCTGATATGTCATATACCGACTATAAGGGTTTATTCCCAGATTGTGAAGGGTTTTCAAATAGAAAAAAAGTGTCTTATCTACAGACTATAGGGGTCGGTTCCTAGATGGTGAGGAGCTTTCAACTCGTTTTTCTATCTTATCTACCGACTGTATTGGTCGATCCCTTGATTGTTAAGGGTTATGATAGTTAATCTATCGGCTGTATGCATCGATTTCTAGATTTTGAAGGCTTCTCAAATATTGTTTCTATCTTATCTACATACTATAGGGGTCGATTCCTAGATTGTGCGGAGCTTTCAACTCGTTTCTCTATCTTTTCTATCGACTACAGTGGTCGATTCCGAGATTGTGAAGGCTTCTCAAATAGTTTTTCTATCTTCCTAGGAACCAACGTCTTTGTCATATTTGTAACAATAATTATGTTGAAAATGAATTTCACTTTTTATTTGAATGTAAAATATATCATGATTTACGCAGCAAATACTTTAAATATTTGCCTTATCATATTACTCAACAATACTTTTTGAACATATTGATGTGCACCGATCATTCAATTACACTGGCCTGTTCTAACTATATTAAGGAGTCATTAGCGCTACGCTCTCTTTATACATGATTGTCCATCTTCCACTACCATACATTATACATTGTTTTCGTTATTTTGTATTGTACGTGGGCCTAAGGCCTTATACGAAATAAACTTACCTTCTATCTTATCTACATACTATAGGGGTAGATTCCTAAATTGTGAAGGCTTCTCAAATAGTTTTTCTTTCTACTCTATATACTATAGGGGTAGATTCATAGACTGTAAAGGCTTCTCAAATAGTTTGTCTATCTTATCTACCGACTTAAGGGTCGATTCCTAGATTGTGAAGGCTTCTCAGATAGTTTTTCTATCTTTTCAACAGGCTATAGGGGTCGATTCCTAGATTTTGGTCACAATACATGTTAGTGAAACAATATTCAAAGTCTATGTAAAGTATAATGTTCATCATCATATGTTTTCAGTCAGATTGTTAATGAATACACGTTTATGAATAGACATGTTCCTAACTATATATTGGTGATGTTTTTCATATAATTGCAACGTCGTTGACCAATCTGTCCAAACCTCAATTATATGGAACGAAGGACTTGAATATAAGATAACTTCATTACACGTCACATCACACCGGCTTAAAAATCAAAATAGTCATATATTAATTAATATAACAAGTCGAATAAAATATATCGCCATAAATCGTCGTAAATCCTAATAATATAATATTCATTTGACAATATCTTACCACCAAGATCTTTAATGTTCACAATTACTCGTTAGTGCATACTATTTAGGGTAATTACGTTGACCAATGTTTAATGACAAAATTGGTTGTTCCTCCAAATTCCAGCATGTATTTGATCCATTTGCATTAATAATGCGATGAATGATTAAAACGTGTTATGAATATGTATGGACATTAATTTAACCGTAAAGAGGTTCTTAACAATAATCAATATACATGAACAAATGCTGTAAATTGGCATAATGCAAGCTGAATATGTATTATTCGAGATTCAAAAAGAAAAAGTGCATGTCACGGACCTTTTTTTCTATGCAAAATTATTTTTTGTTGGTGGTAATGTCTAAAAAAAATGGCAAACTTGTTTTATTTTGTCAAAGTCACTTTCTAAAAATAAATATGATAATCATTCAGAGCTACATTGTTGTTTTCTTTCATAAATGATATGTTATTATAATTGAAAAGTGATTTCAGCAATTTGTATGTTTTTTTTTTCATTAACCTTATGTGATAAAATACAATGTCAACAATGGATTCTGTAGAAATAACTTCAAAAGTCCTATTGTTGAAGAATGAAAATAAATGAAAACATATTTCAAACATGATAAAACGTGTGGAAAACATACCGCTGAAGTATAATAGAAAATAAATAAAAATATGTGTCACGGACCTATTTACTGAGTAATTTGATGCTGAAGTTAAATATTTATGAAAAATATTGGCAAAGGGAGATAACTCATCACTGGAAAATTAAAATTTGTATTATATAATTCATTTTATAAGGTTGTAGAGCAGATATTTTTTTTACCATAAAATATAAACTATTTCACACAATCATAATAACATTACCTTTCTTTATTAGTATCCAAGGCTTATTAATGTTAGGTTATTTAAATGTTTCTCACAACACACTGTTGATGAAAAATGGACCTGAGCTATTAACTTACGAGAACGAAAATCTGACAATTGGAAATATGCGTGGGCAATTGTTACGATCCTCTTTAAGCTTCTTGTAAGTTAATATAATTTCTTCGAATAGCATCATTGTCATTGTCAGAATTTTAACATATTAAATATATCCTTTGCCGGTAAAAGACCTTTTATTTTGTATACAGTGCTCCAAATGTATGTATTAACACAGTAGTATCAACAAAATAGCATGCACAAGACAATGTATATGTTATCAGATAACAATTATTGTTGACTGTAAAAGCTAAAATTTAATCTGTGTAATCTAATACTTGCCAGCATTAAAGGAAGCAAACTCATTGACTTTTAGAGAATGCCCGTGTGAATGGTATTGGTAACATTACCAATCAATGTTTCAAAGTAGAGATTAAGATGTGAAAAGTTAAAACGTATTTGAATGTCAAGGGAATTGTTTTTAAAATCAAACTTGATCTGGCGAAAGCATATTTGCAAAAGTAAGTAAAATATGAACAAGATGATTTTTGTGATAGGTGACATGTTGGCCATACTTATGTTTTACTACGATACAAACCAGTCTATATGTGCCTTGTGCTCGACTTGATATTGAGGTAAAGCTATGTTTTCCGGTAAAATTGCAACTGAACAGTCTCCAACAGTCTAGTTTATTTACAATTTAATGAACAACTGCTAATTTTCAATATCGGCGTATAATTTCATATTGTAAGCCAACATGAACAAACATGCAAACACTGGTGGACTGTTAATAAATAATCCTTTACGTATGCTTTTAAATTGATATTAAAACTTTACAGAATACCCTTAAGCCCTGTATACTTTTTACACACCTTCTCCATTTATATATATAACAATCCTGCCTGTCTTATAAGTAGCCTAAGAGGCATGCCGCTTAATAATTGATATTGTAAAATGAAATTTGAAGGTAGTGTTTATAATCTTGCTCTTACCATGATTGCTAGAGTGCAGTGTTTTAGAAGGAAAGAATTGTATGTCATCAAGCACTGTTCTCAATTCATAATTATGTTACTTTACACTTACCAAAATGTATGATCGTATGGATATACATGTAAGTAACGAACGTGTATACATTCGTGTGTGATGTGACTTGTGTCAACTTCCGTCTTGTCAACTTTACCAGTGAGACATGGTCTTATTATCAATGTTCAACTAGTTGTGCCAACATGGTATTTGATGAAATAGTTCAAAGTTAGTTGAACATGTATAAAACCGATTGTGACTTGCTGCCATGAGTAAAAGGCTACGTAGTTAAGATATGAGGAAATGGCAATGTACTAAAGATGTGAGTAAATGGCCATGTACTTAGCATTTGAGGAAAAGGCCATGTAGTAAGGATACGAGGTAAAGTCCTTCTCCTCAGATTATTAGGGAACCTGGTATATACTCGTTGTCTTACCATCGGTAAGAAAGATACACTATCGTTCAAGTTGTTATATTTATGCTCTTTCTTCCTTGCCTTGTCGCATGTTTCTTCAATTTTAAAGAAACAACTGCACGTCCTAAAGTGATTTGGTCGTATACAACTAATTGACCGTGAAATTATTCTCGGAAAATAGAGCAATGCATTATGATTGTTAATGAAGCCTGATTTCCATCGATCTCTTAATCCGAGAAATGTGTTAGATGGTGGCATAATCAGGTATTTTATTTCTTTAACTTCATTTCAACGAATCAACTCATGCAATTTTGAGATAGAACGATGCTTAGTGGACATTCATTTGTAAAAAAAAACCCTGTCACATTTGATTGATTCTAGTTTTATTTGAGTGCATGCCAGCTGCGTCAATGTTGAATTAAGATTAACTTAAAATCAAGTTTGGATTACAGAATCATTTTAAAGTAACTAAAGCATTAAACCGTTCTCATATAATCGCCTCATTTCGCTAATCTTTAATACAACATTATAACTGAGTGCAATACTTTTAGTTAATGTATTCTATTCTGCTACCGAAGTATCATTTATAATATTCCACAATATAACGTTTCTTGGGATGACGTTTTATAACGTACATAGGTATAGGTTTGTATGCGTTCTACAACAAGTGGTTCATTGGTACTTTTATCGGTTACTTGTTACTCACTCCAATTCATAATCAAAAGAAGTTTCAAAGAAAAACAGAAAGGTGGACGAAATCAACTGTGCTCTCATTTCTAAGATCGACTAGACTATGTGAGGATGATCAACATATTTCAGTTAATGATATATCACTTGACATTTCAGATGACAAACTTGCATCTACGCAATTGAAATAGAAACAAATTTAAAAAAAACAAGAAGACGTAGTCAACAATATCCCCCGCCAGACTCTATTAATCAGAACAAAGGCAATCATCTGAGAAAAAATAATTGTGCGCTTCTCATTTTCATTCCAACTAGGTTTCATTCATTTCATTTTCATTCCATTCCATCGATTTCCCCAAGCCACAAAACTGATTTGTCTTAAACAGTTTCAGAGAAAAGACATCCCCTTTAAAGATACCTGGACAAGAGCAATAACTCATTATTTATGTCGTCAAGCCACACACCAAATATGGATATCCTATCTTAAATAGTTCCTGAGAAAAGCTTCCCCCTTTGGAGTCCAAAAATACGGAACAAGGGCAATAACTCCGGAGAAAAATGCCGTCAAGCCACTCACCAAATTTGGTTTTCCGATCTTAAATAGTTTCTGAGAAAATTAAGCTGTCACCTTTCTCGCGGACGGACGGGCGGAACTCGCGGGGGGATAATACAAAACTGAAGCGTGCATCACAGGAACTATATATCGTAATTAAAGCGTAGGTTAACAAAAACTACACCTTGAACAAGAGCACCCATATTGACGATCTAAGGGTCCATTCAACATTAGATCCTGATTTACGCTAATAATTGATGACATTCACAAATACATTTCACAACAAACAACGGTTAATTTCCACCATATGTCACTCCTCGTATAACTTCAACAGCTCTTCAAACTCGAAAATCGACCACAAAAACCTTTTCGTGAACGGTACTTTTGCAGTCGATACCCATTCGAACGACCTGATTTCTGGGTTTTCTGGAGAAATGTATAGGTGATACTATGATACCGTTCATTTGTGAATGTCACCTAATGTTGAATATATATGGCTGCCCTTGTTCCTTTACTCTGTGTAATATTGGGTGTAGATGTTTTACCTATGTACTACGTTTTAATGACGATAACGAGTTGATATGGCGTGCAAATATGGTGGAATATGTGTTATGAGATGGACATCTCTTGACCACCTTTTCGTGTACTTTTACATTTAATTAAGCACTACTCAGTATGTTAAAATTCATCAAAGAGGCTCTCACAAAACACTTTTGCTGTTACTATTATTTGTATGCCAGCATAAATGAATCAATGACTATCGAGGGAAAGCGACTGATATACATTTAGTTTGCGTTGATTATAAGGTACATGTATGCCTTCTTTACATAGATCAACATTTTCTAATCTTTTCATATCGCGAATTTGCCACTACTCTATATCACCTTGCTGTAGACATTTTTTTCCCCCGAGAACTGAACTATTTATCTTTTTATACAATAGGATTTAGTAAAGAACTGAACGAAAACGCTCATGTCACACAGTTGCACATGCTATTTGTAGTTTCAATGTATTGACAAATGTCATTTTAATCAAGTTGTTAAAACCAAATGTTCTTAAACCTATGTTTGGTACAGATATGTGAGGGCATTATCTGAATTGAAATACACATCATCACTCGCCCGAGGCAATAACTCATCTGAGATGAAATTGCCATGCTTAGAGTAATGGAACATATTTGTGAATGACTCGAGCCTTCATTTGATACTATGAGTGTTTTCTTAATCGAAACGGTCACGCAGATCCCCAATATTTTACTTTTCTGGTAAAATTCGAATGTTTTTTTTATATTTCAACAAATCTAATTCCATCAAGCACAAAACACGATTTCTACTCAAAAAGAGCTTTACACTTTTAATTGAAGTTGGATTAACAGTGTTTATATTTAACTTTAATCATATATTTTACAGAGCTTTACCGCGGTGTATAGCATACATACATGTACATAAAACTAGTTAAGAGTTAAGACCACCCGCCCTCGAGAACCGAGACCCTAGCCCCAGTCACAAATCAACTCCAAAATAACAATACAATCTCTCCCATGGAGTATAACGCTTTTAAAGAACGACCCACCCTCCATTAACTCACTCCATCAATCACACCCCCAATCAACAATCCCAATTCATCAACAATATCCAAGCCAAAATCAGCTAGCACTCCACACCTACACCCAAGCAAAACCAAAAGTGGATAAAAAAAACAAATCTCCCTAAAAGCGGATCGAAACATAGAGCTCGTAGCTCAAGCCGCCTAATTTATTAGGACCCCTCAGATCACTTATGGGCGCTGTGGAAGATGATAAAACTGAAGTAACCACAACTTTCAGAAACTACAAATACTATGTTCAGTTCCCCATCAACTGACAGGTATATCCAATCTAGAGTTCTGCACCTAGAGGTCGAATTGGATGACCGTTTGCTCCAGCCAATCAGCGATGAGAGTATTGCACTTATACCCACAGGACAAAAAAGTGGTGGAATCCACTTGCCGGATCCTTCCGGATTCTGGCGGATTCTTTAGGATCCGCAAATATTTGGGAGAATCCGGAAGGATCCGGAAAATGGATTATACCACGTTTTGTCCTTTGACCAGTGCTGCTAGTATTATTGAATGGAGAAGGCACGCATTGTGGTGTAAGCTGCGAGCATCAGCACGAAATAGCCAACCATGGGTGATTGTAGCTGAACAGTTGCGAGATCCTGCCTACAATGACGTTCTCTATTTTGACTCAGAACAATTACACGCGTTTTATTGTATGAAGTGACGAAAGCTGTCAAAACCAGTGTTTTTCCTTCGGTAAAGAATGATTGGATATACTTTGGTTTTAACATACCAGCACCAAAATGGACCTTCTTAACTTGCCTGATTGCTGGCAAAAATAACCAAACATACATTTACCCAACACTTAATTTGAAAAGTATCTTATTATATCCCCGTCAGTTTTGTAACCCTGATATCAATCGAAATGTGTACACGTGTGTACCGTTTCACGTCAATTTGCTGATTATTGGATTTAATTTGTTCTCGTTTCAATGAAAACGTCACATGTTACTTCTATATATAACATTGGTCCACGTTTACACTTAAATGAATAATCTTTGGGTGAGGGTACACTTTGGGATATATTGATTGAGTTTGAATGTCAGTTCCGTAGTATCTCAGGGATTTGTGGCTCTTGAATCTGTAATTGAACTTGGGGTGAATAACCAGTGTGATGATCCAATGCGGATAAGATTCGTGAAAACGAATTTCATTTAGGTAATTGAAATGTGTGGCGTTGACACATGGGTTGATACTCTTGGCCGAGTTTTAAAATCAGTTTCGAAAATAATTTTTGATGAATGCATACTCCTTTACTCTAGCATATATCATAGTCACAGTTACAATTATAATGTTCAATACTTTTGGGGGGCTTTTCTTGGTGAATACGATATCCTTAAGTTGCAACTTACTGTGATAATCTTGTTTGAGTTTGAAAAGCCTATTTCCGTTTGCATATGCGAAAACCAGCATTGTACTAAGTATATTGGTCTTTGTATTGCTAAATAGCATGTATGAAAATCAACTGAAATTAACTTTTTCAGATTTTAATCCATCTGGCGATTCTTAATAGTGTATGTTAGGGATTGAGCACTGGTATAAAGAATCAAGTTTTTAAGGGAACTAAAACGTGATACAAATCATCATAATTAGAAAATGATTTTGTTATTTCTGTGAACGAAGTTCTAGTTAATCAAGTTTGAACATCTAACATCACTATGTTGTAAAAGCATTGTTATTGATTATTGCCAATTATTGATCATCACATTTGATACGCCACATATGTAGTTTCAATGAATAAAATACTAATAAGTAGCCATCTGTTTTCGCTGTTATGTTGATGAGGTAGATACAATCAAGTTTCACGAGATCAATCACACCCACAAGACATGATGAAGTAGAACTGAAATAAATGCTGATTCGGGGAGATCAGTTAATGCATATCTTTCAAAACGGTAATAGCAAAGGGGCAATGAATTATGCTTGTTAATGTAGCCTGAAGCGCCATTTATTCCTAAATTGGAGCAATGTGCACATATTTGGTGTGATCCAATCGAGGAAATTATTTGAGATCAAAACAACCGATTCATGCCCATGCATTATTCCGATACACTAAGTTCATGTCCCCATAATCATTCGCCATACTAACATAAATTGTAACAATGTGGTTACATCAGAAATATGAAAATTGCTTTCCAGGTCATGAATTTATGTTTATTTCATTGCAAGTGTTATGTAGAATATAACCTAGCCCATTTACACATGATTTTTTAGTGGATACATGTTGATCCATAATTTTTTTTAAAACAACTGAAAACTGACACACCAGTGTTAATCCCAACGTTGAGAAGCTAACTGAATACGTCCAATTTATTAGGGTTTTGTTACTAGCCCTGAACGCACAGTTTGTGACAATGATGTCTTACTTTGATATGTATATTAGTGTTGGAAATAGTTTAATCGAGTCCAAAATGCATTGCCATTAAATGTTATTGAATTTTATTTTTTAAATGCTACAGAAATAGTAAATCTATTTATCTAAGAACACGCTTCCCACCTGCAATGACATGTTTCATGTTATAATCATTAATGACTTGGTTGAACTGTCATCTTTGTACTTCCTGAACATAGATAACACCAGCTTTATATATGCTGTTTGGTTTTGGAAAGTCTCACTTCTGACATACTTGTTAATGAGTTTGTCTGTGAATTGTTTTTTTTGTTTTTTTTACAAAGATGTATACATTTGCCTAACATATTACCGAAATCATGACACACGACAAGCTCATGTTACTCTTTCCATTGATTATATTTTTAAAAGTTAAAAGAAAACAGTGTTTTTAATATCAAATTAATGAGGTCGTCCTATTACTGTAAAATATCAAGGACGATTTTGTATCCATGATGATTGTGAACAATCCATGATGATTGTGAACAATCACAATCCATGTAATATCAATACGCTATATGTAGAAACGCCAAATAAATCACAGACAGGTACATTGGTACTTAATGTGTGACAGATAATGAACTGTTAGACAACTTTTAAGTAATGATAATAAGTTCCACAAAATATATGCCGTGACCTTATCTTATTATCATTATTAAAGATACCATCATAGAGAAGAACGATAGGATAATGTTAGAACGTAATTACATGTCCCAATCTTCAAAGACAAGGCAGAATTAAACTAATTTGCGTTATGGTATATGTTTGCAAACTAATTACTACTTTACAGCAACTAATGAGAAAACAGCAGCAACAACATACACTCTCAACGATATTACGTCAACATAACTTCTATAGTTTAGTTAAAAGTTTTAATTAGTCAGAAAGAGTAGCTCTACTCGCATGACAATGTAAAATCTACCCAAAACTCAATTATATAGTGAATGTTGCTTAAGGATCACACTATCTGTAATGGTAAAAATAGGTTTTGGAGGACTGCAGGATTCCATCAAATATACGTGCATAATAATCGATACACTAACAAGTACTTCTAATTCATTAAAGTAAATTTAACAATTCATTACAATTATGTTTGATATACTATATTAACATCACAAAAAAGACCAACATATGAAATTATAATCTGAAAGCTCCATCTGATTCACAGCCTAGTTCTACTAAAAGTTATCCAACTGTATATAATGTAAAGGAAGTGCTAGTGTATAATAACACTGTGTAATACTTGATTTGCATTAACTATATATATATACAATTAGAGTTACGCTATAAAGTGATATTTTTTATATTGTCATATGCGTACACATCCACTTGCCGAATATTGCCATGTAATTTATCAGCCTTGTAACAATTCTCCGTCGATATCAACCATTATCAAGCAGTCCTTTTCAGAGAAAAACATATGTTGGCCATTTAATAAAACACGATTATTGTCAATATCAATGTGTTAATAAATAACACAACCGTTGTCCTATTCTATAATTGGACATTAAATCAAATAACCACTTGCTGAGGATTAGTTTGATATAACGCTCGCCTAAAACAACCTAATCAAGCAATCATTCGCTTAACGCCGTTGATAATTCACATTTGGTTTATCTTGCTGTGTAATTATATTTGATTACAAAGATTTATGATGTGTGCTGAAGTGTTATTAAATAAAAACTCTTGAATACATGACACGAAGGTGGTATTTGTAACAAATCATGTTGCGAAGAAAGTACGCTGCTGAACATTAAAGGCGCTGTAGCATGCTGTTCTCACTGTCGTTTGCTGTAATGAAATTTAAATAAGTGTTACCATTTGCCTAATAATACACCTGAATCAATAAAAAGAGTTTAGTATTGGAGTAGCCGCATGGTAGTTTTGTCCCTTTAGGTGGCTACTTTTGTTTTTACGTTTTGACCAAAAACAGCCAACTTTCTTTGTTTCGTCTCCTGAGCATAACTCTGACTATATGGTTTGGAAAATTGAGGTTGTGCATTTAATGATGTTAGAAATATCATATCCATTTACACTTATAGTTGTTCATTGATATGATTGACTACACTTATTTTCAAGTTCATTATAGTTAGATGGATGAACAACTAAAACGATCTGATCGAACGTAGCACTCGTACCTCGTCCCTCGATCTGAGTACTAGCCTAAAGAGGTCATATGTCAGGTGACCTGGTACAATCAAATCAGATATATCCTTATAAATGCCATTGACTGTGATATTTCGTATGTCATTTCAGGTCGATAATATGGCTTCATTGACTCATCAAAGTTGATTGTAGTAACATGACCTGGTGAAGTTCTCAGATCAGAAACGCAGTCAAGTACCATTGTAATATTTGATCTGATTTGAATGGAATTGTACAATAGGGAGTATGTGAGCTGTGCTTACGTTTCTTGTCCTTTTATTATCAGGATGGTGTACATTTAAACGTGTGTTATGTTATCGCAAAAACTGAAAGTTGTCGAAAATAATATGTTTATGATTGTCAACTCAGTATAGTAACATTATAAAGGTAAAAGTAGTGATTTCTGATCGAAAATCATACAATGCACTGCGATTGACGCGCGTCAATCTGTCAAACGTACTTTTTGAAACTTATTTACAACAGCCAAACATATACATTTTGGTTGATAGTTTTTAATGGGTGAAATACCTTTTTTGTACGTAATATGGAAATAATATATGTCATAATAATTATGATATATATGGCGATTGGCCATGAATGTTCAAGTTTAGTGAACTTATTTTAATACAAGTCAGCACATATTATGGCACGTAACACAGCCAAACTAAATTTCATGAAACACAATGGATGCACCTTTAAATGGTTAACTTCCGTGATCAATCTCGGACATGTACACATGTATTGTTAGGGACATTCACTTAGGTTGTTTCTGGTTTACCTTCACCAGTCAGAATGTGGATATAAAATTATAACAAAGAACAATTAAGAACAGGATAGTTTAAAAGATAACTAAAGTACGATATATTGTGATTTCAAGGACTAATAATATATCTCTTTTATACCCGTTAATAAAGGAGTGAAAGTTAGACCCGCTGACAGTTACTCTGTGTATTATTACGACCTTCAATAATAATAAAATAATTGCTCACGTTTACTTTTAATTCAAATTTTTATAACAGAAATCCCTGTTATATAACGAGACTTCTACTCAGGGGTATTAAAGAGATTCAACAGGTTTTTTTAATACATTTTTAACACTAGATGGACAGGATGAACTACGAACTCTAATAAAGATCAATGCTTTATTTCGCTCACATCAAAGGCAAAAATACCACCCCCTTTGCTACTGTTAATGACCTGGCTTGTCGATGTTTGTAGAGACGAAGTGATCATTTATCTCAATCAATGAGTGCGAAGAGCTTGGATGTGAACTTTGGTTGGACACAAACTTTATGAGAAGGTCCACTTAAAGAAAACGTAATATGACAGGCAGGCAGGACAGATTTGGTCAACCCACGCAACCGTACCAGTGCGAATCTCAGCTCACCAACTATGTAATTTAAAGCTTTCAAGACATAGTAGAGGGGACTATTCCAATGGCATGGATAGCCTAATTAGTAAAATTTCATTTCTGATATTTACAAGCATTTATTGAATGCTCGTGAACTTAAAGAGACAGAAGTGTAGGAGGGAAGTGTAGGGTTTGCTTATACCCCAAAAAATGGATATGGAGAGCAGGTAAAATGGTGCTAGTTATTACTTTACTTCCTTTTCCCTCTGCTGTGTTAAGCGATATAAAAAATGAAATAACTGAACAATTTTCCCTTAGTTGATCTTAAAAAGAGGGCAATTTCTCACAAAATCAGATAAGCTGGTACTCGTAAAAGTATGATGGCTGAGAGAGGCCATTTGAGTTAACTTTCCAACACAAAATTTTAAAGGAGCGAAATGTCCACCAAACGTATTTGTGAAGGAGCGAATCGTCGGCGAAACAAGATCGCGAAGGAATGAAACAGCAAAGAGGTAAAATCGCGAAAGAGCGAAGGAGCGAAACCGCGAAGAAGCGAAAGAGTGAAGGAGTGAAACAGTGAAATCGTGAAGGCGTGAAATAATAAATTTACAGTTCCCTGATCATAAAGTAAGATTGAGCAAATAATCTGATGTCCTATAATTGCTGTTTAAACATAACATGTCAGTGTGTCTTTTTTTTTAAGTTTTGAAACTTATAACGCTATTTGTGAAGGTGATGAACCATACACATCACTTATATATTATTGAATATGGTTATATTTGTTTTGTATGTGTAGTGTTATTTGTTAGAAATACATACACTGTAATTCTTATTTCTAAAAACTTATAAACTTCTTTGTGATTTCGTTTATCTTTTTAAATTATAAACCGTTATATTTTACATTTCGTTTATTTCATCCACTAAATCACGTTTTAACATCATATATCAAAGAGACAGTGTGCGTGTTCCTTGATTTGTAGCATTGTATTTTGATAATGCCACATTATATTCTGCTGACATATTTAAAACAATTCTTCCTCTTTGCAATGTATATATGATATCGTATCATGATCCTAACATGACCATTTTTATAATATTGAGTAAAGATGAAAAACTTCCACATAACGGTGCCTGGAGTTTATTATTACTCATAATATAGTCAAACTGGAAGCGATAGAGCACTGCAGTGAGTGAAGCTCATAGACGTTGATTTATTCCCAAGTCCATTAAAATACTATAATGTAGATTTCATGAACATACATGTAGCCACAATGTATTAATTTATTATTTCGCTTAGACCTCTGTTTGCATTTCGTGATTTTGTTGTGATATTTTTTAGATTTCGCGATTTCGTGCTTGAATTTTGACAAGAAATCGAAATGGCCCCTCTCAGCCATATACAAGGGATACAGCTCTAGCTTCGATACAAGAGACTTTTTCTCAGTATATACGTCAACTATGGCAAATTGATTGGGTTGTGGCACAAATATACAATTCGTGTGCTTGAGTAACATAACATAGCAAGAGCCATTCTCACTCGTTTGGGTCTATATATATATATATATATATATATATATATATATATATATATATATGTGTGTGTGTGTGTGTGTGTGTGTGTGTGTGTGTGTGTCCTGTACATGTTATATATAGAATACTAAACGATGTCCCGTTTGATAACATGTTTATGAAAAAAGGTATTGTTTGGTATTGTAACAAGCGAAAGTGAATTAAATACCAATGCCATTCACGAATTTCATAAAGATGTTATTTATTATTAATTGTAAGAAAATCGTTTTTAGTGACGCTCAATTGTAAATAAATCATCCGCTTTTGCAGTCGCGCAGCTAACATTTTGACCTCAAACAAAATTATGACGTTACAGCAGCATGAGGTGGTATCGTACGTAGCACATATGTATGTTATCTATTGACTGATCTCACCACGATTGAGTAATACCATTGTTTTAACAACTGTACAGAAACTGTTTTGCACCTACTTGTGGAATGTTGAGGACATGCGGAATGTCGAGAAGACAGACCTCAAAGATGGTATAATGTCAAACTCCAATAACATTAATCTTAAACCCAATCTTGCAAGTTGAGAACATTTAATGTCTTGTGACGTCCGAAGCGCCTTTTTCAGCTGTGTGGACAATACGGGCAAACATTATTGCATTTTTTTCTGTTTTCATTTTGTATTTTATATTCTAATTTTGATAAAAGTTCATGCCCAGCAAACGTTGGCCTAAACGTTGCCCTTAAATTGTTCAACTTGCCTATCTCCATACAAGCAAATATATGATACAAGTTGCTTGTTGATAACGTCATGTTACCCCAAAGGTAACTTGTTGTTTATGCGATAATGATATTTAGCTTTGTTTTAAATAAATACCAAAAATAGTGAATACATTGATATATATTGCTGAAGATGTTCTTGCAATGTATAGCTCAATGTTTCCAAATATTATTTCTTGTTGCATCTGACCGAACATGGTTTGTGTCAAAATATATGTACGACCGTTTATGTACAAATTATTCGACCGATTCCCTTCTATACAATGTAGTTCTAGGCTTTTACATGTTCAGGAAATGTGTAGATAAAGATACAATTTATTTTGTAAATTCGACATATGGTTAAATTATTTTTTATTCTAAATTGCAAGTTGATAGTTTCAAGTGGTAAACGATTTCTGAATACAGATATTATTTATCAGCCATGTCGACCTGTCGGTATTGTTGATCCTAGCTTATGGATTTGTTAGTCTTACATTTGAATTCTGATTTATAACTTGGCATACAGATGTAATATAATAAGAATTAAACGGTCGCTATGGGTGATAAATAACAATTTTAACATATTAGATCAAGGAGACTAGGAAAGTATTCTCTTCATTCATGTTGATAATCAAACACTGTTATCACAGTTTTCTGAATTTACCACATCTGTTGAGACCTTTCATCACATCTTAACTTCTGACTTTTGGCCGGAGAACAGATTAGGACAAACATTTTCTTGATAACAACTTCTTTAATGTGAAGATATACGGCGATTCGAAGTACATGTATATGCTTACTCTTTCATAAGGTGGGGTTGGTATAACAAGGATACATTTAAACATAATATGCATAATTGTGAGCATTTAACGTTTGATATATAAAATATATATTCCGTGATTTTCGATTACTTCTTTGGTATACAATATGGTTTTTAGATTACTGTTTCCGAAAAGAAACTGAATCACTATGACTATATAGCTTTGTCAATATAAGACTGATATTTACGTCTTTACTACAGACATTGTGTTCTAAATTATTATACTTTTTACTAATGAACTGAGTTTAAGGAAGTATTGTACAGATGTCACATAGCTGCACATGTTTATCTTGCTTTCAGTAATCGATACTACGTTTTCCATTTAGTAAGGTAAGCCTACCTAACTCTTCGTTTGCTGGAACCCTATTCTCGAAAGTATCCTAGCTAAGACGAATCCTAGTTACCAAGGACAGAAGTTAGGATATCCTAAGGTTAGTATAAAACCAATTCTCGAGACGATCCTAAACCTGTCCTAAGTTGAGATACCGAACCTAGCTAGGATACTGAACTCTTCAGTCAAGGAGATAGGAAAACCCTTATGAACTAGGGGATTCCCTTAATATTACCCATGATTCATTGCATATACGGGTATACTAATTAAGGGTATCTGCACCGTAATTGAAAGAAAATACACATCGAAGAAATATGTGAAAAAGCTGTTAAATAAAACATAATTAGACTAAACAGAAGTATAATATTTTCAAAAATCTTAATGCATAAATAATAAAAATAAATTTCTAAAACTCTTTTCCATAAAAAATCCAGTTAAATTAAGTGATTATGTATAACTACTTATATATGTAAGTTTGGTCAATTACAATAATACCTAACATAATCATTATCCTCTTACATATTTCAAATTCTTTTATTATTTTTTTCATACCATTTTCAACAAATGTATTTTTTCATCAGGGACTGATTAAAACCAAAATAAAATGTACCAAAAATCATCACATTTGCTTTGTTGTTTATAGTGATGACTTGAACTCCCCTTATGTGCACATTTTTGCACACAGTGAAATTTGACCAAAGAAATAAACAAGATTTACTTCCCTTACCTACTTGTCCTTGACATTGGAATTCCACGGCAATATGGCAGAAGACGGTAATGTTGTGATAAAAAGGGGCAATAAAACCAAAAGGAGGTAAGAAATGAACAAGTCTCTTTAGTAGATTTAAGGATCATGACTATTGTTACAATTGTGTCAATTCATTACCGCTTAATATATATTATAAACGAAATAAATTTCTTCTCAAACCATCACAACCTGTGTGATAATTACAGATACAAATGCTTTACAGCATCAAATATGGTGAAGAAACAAATACAATACCAGTTTGTCTTCACTAAGATTTACTTAGGACAGGTCAGACCCTATCATAGCGTTTGTCCTAAGCTAGGAGATCCTAGTGCTAGAATGTTTTTCGAGAATACGATAGGACAATATCCTAACTCTTAGTGATAGGATCCTTTCGAGAATAGGGGCCCCAGCTTAGTGGAAATTCTCACTTAATCATTGGTATTTCAAAGTCATATTTACGCATGCATGTACAGTGTTCATGATAATAATTTTATCAATAGGTCGTAGACCAATGCAATTTCAATAAAAACGACATGTTTTCACAACTTCAGAAACTGACATTTATCGAAAAATATGTTTTATATATTTGTACAATTTCTAAAGGTGAATTTAACCATTTCCCTAATATATTGATTAGTTTTGTAGCTCTCCTTAGTGCTTGGCATTTTTAAAAATGTGTCATTGGTTACCGATTGAAGCCCATTATCCTGTAATGTTTTAATGCAAACATAATGATACACTCTCAAAGCTTTGGAATAGTTGATTGATTGGGATATAGTCATTGGCTCCCTCTGTCTGTCCGTCCATCCGTCTGTCTGTCTGTCCGTATGTCTGTGATAACATCGTTTCCGGATGAGTACTCGAAAACTACTGATTTACAGATATGCCTTTTGGGGTTTCAACTTTTTTTAAATTTTATTTTTTTGTTTCCGTGGTAACAATGTGGACCTTGTCTGTTTGAAGGGTAGGGTTTGTTTTCGGAGCAAATCTCTAAGACTACTTGGCCAATCCTCAACAAATTTGATATACTGCCTCCCAATATCATGTAGATGTGCTTTTGGGGATTTCAACTTTTTCAAAATTGTATTCTTTTGTTTCCATGGTAAGGAGGACTTTTTTTTAAGTGTAGGGTTTCTTTCCAGAGCGGCTTTTTAAAACTGATTGACCAATCCTTATCAAATGCTGAATACTACCTCCTTATTCATGTAGATGTGACTTTGGGGGGTTGAATTTTTTTGTTTCTGTTTCCATAGCAACATTTTGTTCATTTGTCTTTTAGAAAGGTAATAATTTGAAGTGAATTTGGTGAACGAGGAGACATCTGTTTTAACGAGCAAAACACCTTATAGTTTTAATTGTATGCTGCTAAACTGATTATTCAACTTATGTGGGGTCGGGGATACGCTACATCTGCTCATGTCTCTTGTTACAAAGCACATATCGTTAGTCAGCCGAAGGAGGCATTACTGGCGCCCTGTGGAAGGTTCACCTTTTCAGGACGATGCTTGCAGGTGTTTCTCATCAAACCAATACAAGTAGCCATGATATATAAGTGAAATACTCTTGAAAGACGCGATAAAATTCAACTCCCCTCACTTAACATCCTTTAAATGTACCAACAATATCACACGATTGAAAACAAATAACATTTTAGATGGCAGCCGTTGTGCTGAGTAAGCATTCCTATAGACGATAAATGGACTGAGTGATACCCCATCAAAACAATTGACATTATTCCTTTAGAAATATACATTTTATGACAAGTCTTTAACCAATCCACTAACTATTTCAATACCGACGTATTTGGTTTATAAAAATACACTATAGCATAGGAGCCGATCCTGCTACATAAATTGCAAACAATGAAATATACCTGTATCGACCACAAACAAATGTAATTATTCAAATACTTCATACACCAATGTCGTATGCTTCTTGAACTTGCCACACTAATTCTCTATTTATTGTTTTATGCAATGTCATTCTGACCCTTGCACCATCTTAAAACAAAGAAAGTAAGTAAATAATGTTTTTCTCTTAATCTTAAAATAAACAATGGTTAATCCATGACCTTTTCTTTCACAAATCCCAAAAGTGAGTCAATACTTCAGATTAATATTATTGCCACCAGGCACATTTCCCTTTGCTTAGGGGGACTTCGTGTATAATCCGTAATTTTCTGCATTCAAAGTAAAAGCTCAAATCCCCTGAGCTCTGAAGGCATGTTGAAAATAATCCTGTCATCACTGAAATTTGACATGCGTAATGTGTGCAGCTAGAAGAAAGGCTGCACCGACTTTAAGACCACCATCTGCGACTGGCATGTCTGTCTCACTTCTACTGAAGGTGTATATTATTAAATGACATTTTTTAAAATTAAATCAGGTTACCTTTTTCAATTCATGGATTTATCCATTTCTTCACATGGCATATGACTTTGAGCTGATTATCGTCAATCGTTCATATTGCAGAGTGTGTAATATAGCTTATATTTGGACATCAGGAAAAGATGATCATGAACTGTTACATTATTGTAAGGAATATTGGATATCCTCGTTTCTAAATGAGGTATGTTGATATCGTTGTTTAT
The DNA here is from genome assembly GCA_936450465.1 of Gibbula magus. NCBI lineage: Eukaryota > Metazoa > Mollusca > Gastropoda > Trochida > Trochidae > Gibbula > Gibbula magus. The sequence continues at coordinate 90,956,275 of OW388289.1, read as the reverse complement.
AGTATACATATACCTTTATCGATGATAATAACAAGAGGCAGAATATTAACAACAATGCATATCCATACATATATTTTGTTATTTAATTCCATAGACCGCGGGAAGACGTTTTTTTAAGCGTTTACTTATCCGATTTTAGTTAACCACACTGAAATAGTGGAAATTACTGAGACAGTTTACCGGGGCCAGAGAAAAGTGTTTATGGTCTTTACCTAGGCGATTTCCACTGTATATATGTTAGTGTATTAAGTACAGAGCAATCCTTATAATCTGACTTTAATTACCTATAATATATTAGTAAAATACGAATGTTTAACATTATGTTTTTTTGTTCATATGTATAGAAATCGCGTCTTACAAATGGGTTAACCCAAAATGCAGTTAAGTATCTATACATTTACATTTAAGTCGTGAACAGTATATACATCAGGTGAGTCTTGCCATTTGTATATATATCAAATGTGAGTTCAATTTATCTTAACGGTAACTATATGATGGTGATGTAACATTACATCGTATATTTGACAGTGTCACGGTTGTTATTTGTCTAAAGGGGCAGCACGTTCTGCCAATATTGGTTGTCCATCAATCTCTCTTGTCACTCGGATCGCACCGATTCAACAGTCGGAATAAGATCTTCGTATCAACAAAAACACTTTGCCCTGCTCAACTGAAACGAAATTGTTCTGTCACACCAAATTACAAAGAAATGCTGAATGTTCATTTTCATTATTAAAATTTATATTATAAATTAGATGTTTGACCGACTATAAGAGCAGATCAGAAGTTTGCTATATGTATTGACATTATACATTACCTTATTTCAAATTTTTAACTTGATAATTTAAGTGACAAATAATCTAGTATCACTCCGATGACATTGGTAGGTATTTTCAACATTATTCAGGGGGTCCTGTTCCAAATTTTCTTCTGATTTATTTCTTTTGCTTTTTATGATTAAAACTTTGAAGATTTTATAGAAACTACTAATTACTTGCCAAGTGACAAAGCCATGTCTCTATTAGCATAGATTACGTGTCGCTGACGTTGTACTCCTTTTGGGCTGACTGACGAACAGTTAAACAATATGTTATGTATCCCCTACTGTCAGACTGTCGGGCGAGTCTATATATCAGGTTCACATCTCTAACAGCAGATGTCAGATTTGAACACTCCTGATATAATGCTTTCGGTTTTTGAGTATATTATATTTGAGACAGTTTGCACCAATGCTGAAGAATCTTGAAACATAGGCGTAGGAACAGGGGGGGGGGGGGGGGGGCCGGGGGGGGCCGGGGCCCCCCACTTCTGAACCTGGGGGGGGGGGGCACGGCCCCCCCACTTTTCACCCACGAAAAAAGTTCAATAGCGCCTTCTAGGAGCAAAAAGTCTGTGTCAATTTTGAAGAAAATTTCTTTTCTCATACTATTTTTTTCAGAAACAGATAATATGACGAGTCCTCACCCTATTTTTAACACTAATATGGATGAACATTTTGATCCTACAGCATCTTCTAGTGAAAATACGACATGGCAACCCCAATTTTCAGACGAAATTGAAAAGAATGTTGTTCCTATAGCTGTGTTTGGTGGGAGGAGGGTGCTTTGATACGTTTTTAATACGTTTCAAAAATCGGAAAATGGGGATCTTAAATTGCCGAGTTTGTGGCCCTGGTGGTCCTCAGATGCCATGGCCCAAAAAAACTATTTTAGGCTTTTTCTCCAGAAGTAAGAGCTAGAAAGTTGAAATATCGACTCCTAAGACATTTGGGATTGATATTGTACATTTGGTGACCATGTGATCCCTAGTAAGGGCAACATTGGCCACTCCTGAAAACGTTTTTAGCTCATCAGACCTGACCTCAAAAACATATTTCGTCTTTCTTCTCTAGAACCAGCTCTGTAGTGACTACAGACAGTTGGCATCTCGTGTACATACTCCTACTGTCACTCCTTAGATCATGGATATCTTGATTAATAAGGGCCCAAGGAACCACAGCATTAAAACCTATTTTCGTCTTTTTCTCCAGAACCACTGATTCCAGAGAACTGGAATCATTAGTACAATTAGCTTGGCAAGCGGAGATTCTGATTCATATGTTTGGTGACCTATTGATTCCTAATAAGGTCCTCAGGGGCCACAAACTCAAGGACTATATTTGTCTTTTTCTCCAGAACCAGTAACTCTAGAAAGTTGAAGTTCTGTGTACAGGCACCTTGGCAAGTGGGGATTATAATTAATAGATTTGGTAACTTTTGGGTGTCATGGTTTTATGACCTTCTACAGAATTAAAAGTCTTTGTATTTGTCTCTTGGATTATGAATTGTAATTTTTCAAACAATATGTCATTTTGGATGCTATTTCAGGATTAATTCTGATCGAACTGAGATATGAATGTTCTTTCTCCGTTTCTGGAACAAGTAAAACTTGTCGACTTTATTTCAATCCTATTTTATTTCCATTTTATCGTGACTTCCGTTGTCTTGTTTGCAAATATTGAAGCTCATACATATCCCTTGCAATTACAACTATATGGTCCTGAGTACCCTAACACACGCACTCAAAAATTCCAAATTGTTGCGATTATGGACTAATCGTGGCCTAGTGTAAACGCAGCATATGCAGATTAAACATTTGTAATGATTATTATCCGAAATATTAAGAACAAAAGAACTAGGAATATGATACATGCTAACTTTCAACTATCTCGCGAGTATAGGTCTCTGTCCCTTTCACAGCTAGGACATACTGTCCTTTCTCTCAAAATGAATGATTTCTAATATAATTTTTTTAAATTTCCGCCTTTAAAAATGTGTTAACGGTGCTTATTCTATACAGGTGCATGTTTCAGTTCAAACACATTTTCAAATGTTCATTTCTGATTTGATCTAGGTACAATTTGGTGTATTTTCTTGACATAAAATCGATTTTTTACAGCCACACCTGAGTCAAGTGACTTTTTTTGGCTTCAAAAGCAAGGTCACGTGACATTTTTGGCTTCCAAAGCAAGGTCACGTGACTTTTTTTGGCCCCAAAGTAAGGTCACGTGACTTTTTTGGCCCCAAAGTAAGGTCACGTGATTGTAAATTTAAATAATCAGTGAAACACGCGTTAAACCCCATCCAAAATGAGTAAGATCCCCCCCCCCCCCCCCCCCCCCCCGTCATCCTGAAAAGCTAATTCGCCCCCCCCCCCCCCCCCCCCCCCCCCCCAAACCAATCAACACAGACGGGGTATTCTGACCCAAGCTCGATCCACCCCCCGCTCTCAAGAAAAATTGGGCCCCCCCACCCCAAAAACCGTTCCTACGCCACTGTGAAAGAAGAAAAGGTAAAGTAACACGATAAGGATATTACTACCACCAAAATGACTTGATGCTATTTATACGCTGGTTCCTCGAATGACATTGTTCCTTCTCACACAATCTGAATTTTTTTGCCAGTTCAAATGTGGCAAATTATTGGTCTTCAAGATGTCAGAAACCCTACACTGCAATATGAAGTCAGACAGGCCACTGTTAGAGTAATTAGCTCACTTTTAAGCAAACATGTATATTTTGTCATAAACTTATCAATTGCTCTTTGAGGTGAGGTGAGTTGAGCTTGGGTTTGACGACGCTTTTAGGTATGGAAGGGGATTTGTGCCAAAAAAAAGACATGTTGACTTGTAACTTGTAAAGTGTAACATGTCGTTCTCAACCATACAAGTCTCGAAAAGACAAGTCCAACCATGCAAAACAAACATTTTAATTCTGTCAATCGTAACTTCGCATTCTCAACTTTACAAAGTTGAAATGTAGTTCTAGAAATCGTCAAAGTCGAAAAGTCAACTTGTCAAGTATAATTCTTAAATCTAAATAATATACACATTGTGTAATGTTACAACTTACGTTTGACAAATGAAAAATGGAAAATGAAAAGTTGCAAAGTCAGCTTTGTAAAACCGACTTTAGCATTTCGAGACTGACATGACTTGCATAGTTGCGAATGCAATGTTTCAAATTACAGTTAAAAAATTGACAAAATTGCCGTCCCCCTTGCGGGAATCGAAACCCTGACCTCTTGATCATAAGGGAAACGCGCTAACCACTGCGCTATCCTGCCCCTATTGCTTTTTAAACATATCTCTTTATTCCTATGACAAACTCATAATTCGAAAAGATTTACCATCCTAGTTTTACTTCGCAGGTCAATATCATCAAACGTGATACTTTTATTATAGTTTTATATGAGTTATTTGAACAAAGTATCAGATAAAACATTATCACTAACAATCACATTTGATGATATTGACCTGCATAGTAAAATGTCAAACAAAGACAATATTGAAACATATTAGAAATAATTTATCACGATATCTTAACGTGTGGATGATATATTTGCATAATTTTACGAAAAAATTCAATTATGAGATCAAAACTATCCTCTATATTGCAAATCATGTCACATTAATCTATACAAAATATTTCTTCAATCTCAATGGGCCAGACACGTGTCCTCAAACAGCCTTCATTCAGTATTTAGTTCTAGTTTTGGAAACGTTATGAGAGAATATTGTAGAAAAGAATGCTGCTTTGAAAGGATATAGATGTATGTTAACAGGTACATATCTTTGCACTGAAGAATTAGGAGTGATTCTGGACTTGGATCTTACCAGATGTAGTGATTCTACCATGGACGCCTGCACCTACATCTCTTACATTTCTCACCAATTCAGACGAAAAAAAATTCAGTGAACCAATGACGTTGAAGGCAATCGTCGATGTCAGATTTGCAGTAATACAGTCTAGAAAAGTTCTTTTTAGGCACATCTGATAATATGTTGACAATATTGCTAAAATACAATGAAGTTACTTGAAGTGTCACAGTGATAGAGAGTGCTCTTTAACACTAGTATCTAACAAGAAAAGCCTTTAAAAAGGCATGGTTGGAGGCATCTTGTTAAGGCTAAAATATATTATAAAAAGGATATGTATGTCATATGTACATATAGCAAAATGAAGCCTGCATTATGGTCATTTTGGGGGATACAAGCTTTGATTACTAATCACACAATTAGTTATTCAATTCAAAAGTCGCAAATAAAAGAATTTAACCTCGATCATTTAAGTTGTGTATATGCTTTTCAATTTACATACATTATTTATTCATAAAAAAAATAAAATTATATATAATCTATCATTTGAAAATGAAAGTGAACATTTAACTTCCCCGATTTATTTTAAAGCGCAACTCCCGGGTGCTTTTGCTCAAATTTTGAAGTAGGCCTATATTATGAATTTGATCAAAACGTTGTTGACAGTTGTGTCATTGTTAGATTCCAGCAATAAGAATATGTAGGCCTATTTTCCCTGAAACACGCAGTCAACCATTTGTTAAACATTTGCAAATTTAAAGTGTACCAATTCGATTGATTATGAAGCATATTCTGTTTATCTGTTGAAGGAAGGCCTTTTTTAATTCAAGGATCCTCATGCTTGGTGCTATCAGTTTGGACATAAATATGGTTCTATCCAATATGTGCTTATACATGTACAAGCTTCACTATCATTAATTCAATAACAGTACTTTGAGTAGGCCTACCATTATGCAAGTCTGATTGGCATTGAAAATATTGATAACTGAGTGGAAGTTTGGTGTGTTGATTGACAACCACTATTATCGTTTAGTATATGCTTGCTCCGCGCGTATAACATTAGCTTGTAAAGTTTCTTGGATTTTCCGAAACTGCAGTGCGAAATTATGCACTTGAATTGGTACATGTCTGCTCATGGAGGTGTAAAATGGCTTTGAATTGAAAAATCTTATGTTTACTAACATTCAGACTCAGAATAACACAACGGTCGTTTCTATTTTAGATATTTAGACAAAATCTCTTTTCGCAGTAAAAGGGGATAATTATTTCGGATAACCCACATGGTCACGTGGTTACAACTTTGTTACAGCCGTGTTCGTTGGTCATATGCTTTTTCCAAAGTATGAAGAGGCCAAGCATGATTGGTCGAAAGTTTATTTTGAATATTCCAACAGTAATATAGCGTGAAATCCAACTGCGTATCAGGTTGGAGGCGGTTTGCGCCTCCAACCAATAAGATGGCTGATTCCACATCTTGACTTATCATCTTTGAGCAAATATTTGACACCAGGTGTTGAATATGAAAATTAGTCTTTGTTATGAATGATTTATGAAAGTTTAAGTTAATTGACAATAAAGTTCTCATCATAAACATTATACAGCTTACCATTGTTTTGATGACATTTTTTAAAATAACATTTCAGAAGGTTTGTATATATTTCATTCTAATGGAAAAAAGAAACAAGTGTTTGCCACTAACATGACAATGTCCCCAGCCGTTAACATTGAGTTTATAAAGACACATCATTTGGTCAAGTGTCATAGTCACCTTGAAAATAAGGTCAAAGTAAAAAAAATCGACTGGTGTCTGCATCATCCCCCCAATGTAGACTGACACCAACTTTGACAACTTTGGGTGCTTGGGTTCATGAGATATTGCGTTAACAAGAGTTCGAAAAGTGGTCAAAGCATTGTGGTGACCTTGAAAATAAGGAAAAGGTCATCAAAATCGACTGGTGTCTGCGTAACCCGTCAATATAGGCTGTCAGCAAATATTAAGACATTATGTCTAACCGATCATGAAATATGACGTTAACGAGACAATACAGTGGTCGAAGTGTCGTGGTGACCTTGAAAATATGGTCACCAAAATCGACTGGTGTCTTCGTCATCCCCCAATGTAGCCTGGCACCAAATTTGAAGACTTTGTGTTCATCCAGTCATGATATATCACGTTAACAAGAGTTTGAAAAGTGGTGAAAGTGTTGAGGTGACCTTGATAATATGGTCAAGGTCACCAAAATCGACTGGTGTCTGCGTCTTCCACCAATGTAGACCGACACTAAATTTGAAAACTCTTAATACAACGCTTCATGAGATATCACGTTAACAAGAGTTTGAAAATTGGTCAAAGTGTCGTGATGACCTTGAAAATAAGGTCAAGGTCACCAAAATCGACTGGTGTCTGCGTCTTCCACCAATGTAGGCCGACACTAAATTTGAAAACTCTTAATACAACGCTTCATGAGATATCACGTTAACAAGAGTTTGAAAATTGGTCAAAGTGTCGTGATGACCTTGAAAATAAGGTCAAGGTCACCAAAATCGACTGGTATCTGCGTCTTCCCACATTGTAGGCTGACACCAAATTTGAAGACTTTGGATAAAATGCTTCATGAGATATCGCGTTAACAAGAAATGTGACGTACGGACGGACGGACATCTTCACAACGTCACGGGCGTAACGAGAAGATTTTCAAATCATCTCCCTCCGCCCTTGACCTCACGGCCCGCTTTTTCTGCGCTAAGATTTTAGCGTACTGCAGGCTAATCCGATAGGCCAATCAGAAGAAAGCTTGCAATATGAACTTCTATATTTAGACTGGGAAACACCTTTTCTAATTCGTCCAATTTCTCCGCTTATTTTGGGTCGCAAACTGTAGCACACTTTTTGACAGTATTTTGATCAGTCCCGGACTTGTATAAACTTTCAATTGATGCAATAAAATAATTACAATTCGCTTTCATAAACCTGTAATCGATAATCAAAACGTCGAAGCGGACAGCTTCAAAAGCCATAAAGTTGGCACATGGAGTGGACCCACTGTTACGATATGTTACTGTTTGATAACTGCCAAACTGGATATATTCATAAATTTCGCGTATGATTTTGCGCATGTTATCAGGTATCGTTTGTTAATTTCACAACATTGCAGCTGGAAGTACGTTGAGTGATTCAATTTAGTTGGTTGTCATAGTTTTTAAAAAGTCATATAAGCTAAAAAAAATAACTAGCACATGTCATTCACTCCGAAATCGAACAAATCAAGTGTTGAGTTTGAATGAAACTAATCTTTAATGATTTCACACTATCTTTTTTTACAAAATACAAAATAACGCGTGTGGCATCATGGTATTTCGATTTAACAATCTCAATTATTTAATACTGAACTACATACCGAAAATACAGGTTGTATAACGTTTTTAAAAACTGTGATTTGATTTCTTGCTTGATAAACTGTGCCTATAACTCTTAATAACTCTTATTTATAAATGTTACAATTAGCACGCTATACTATTTGAAATATTCTTATTCAACGCGACGATTTGTATTCAAATCTTTTAACTTTGTTTGAACGTGGGTATTTCTCATTTGCATATGAACTACATATGTCTCCGTTATAAACTTAACAATCAACTAATAACACTTTCTGGCTCGCATTTGGTCTTCTTATTTAATAAGCATGTTTATGATGATATATTTTCATGTATTTAAGTACTATACGACGAGTATTGCAATGTACAAGAAGAAACGTTTACCCAACGTATGTTTCTAAAAATAACAATTTTAGAATTATCGCTTCTGCAGTACCGAATGTAAATGGTGATTTCATTGGCTGTATGTAAGCAGCTGGTAAGGGGCATAACTCGTGATCACAATAGATGTCGCTGCTTCGTTACACTGTTATCTGGGCTGTTGAGGGCAAGGTAAAAAATGCATAGAATTTATTTCTATACGTTTTCACCTTGTCGTGGGAAGATGACGGACGGACGGACGCCGCTGAATACATAGTCCCCCGTTCCGCATTGCGGATGAAAGGTAATGTTCTTATGCCTGACCAGCTGACCTTTGAGTTTCCCCTGTGCAATGTCCTGTACCACATCGGCCCTTTCATCACGGTCTCGGCATGTTGTTGAGCAGCGTAAGGAAGTATAGAGATCGGAGACGTTTCCATTCACCCATTAAGGACAGAGGAGTTACATGTATAGCTTTGATCTATACTTACTGAGATAAACTAATGTGATTTCTGAGATTGACCAATACATCACCAACCAGACACTGTTGGTAACTCACACAAAATGTGGACACAGAGGCTAGACGTTTTGTGGTTCACTAGTGAAGAAGATCAGTCTATGTTAACATCAAAAGACCATCGTTGTTAATTCAATCCATACATACATGTATTCACTAAAAAGTGCCTTGTCTGTGGTAACCATTACCTGTTGCATGGTATACCACAAATAACGTTAAAAACAAAAACGCACAAAACATTAGAAGTGTTCTTGCTCACTTATATATTAGTATTATTATAAGATTTACCAAATTCGGTATCATGTTTATATATACATGTACTGCCGTCCAAAAGAAACGCCCACCAGATATTTTATGAGATTTCAGAAAAAGTATCAGGAGCATATTAACCAAAGTGTGGCATTATGAAGTTGCATACTTTTTGAACAAAATATCGAAGTTTCATAAATTTGCATGTTGTAGGGGGGAAATTAGAGATGGTAACTGCTCAGTTTTCGATCATGGTTTAAAAACAGTTTTGCTGCACCATACTCTGTAAATCCGAAGACCATAACACCAAAGTCCTCCTGACAATAATGTTCACCTGTCCACAAAATACCAAAGTGATAACTCTGCATTTGTGGTCATGGTAATAAACTTATTGTACAAATCAAAAACCGGAAGTAGCAGGGGTTTTTTTTTTTGGGGGGGGGGGGGGGGGGGGGGGGGGGGGGATGCGTGGTCACGGGTGGTTGTGCAATTCATGGCCAATGGATTGTCATATCAAATATTGTTTCATTATAACCTTGGTACGATCATTAATTGTGTAAAAGTAATATAATTCATCTTAAAGATTCATGTGGGCATTCTTTTGGACGGCAGTATATTAAATATTTCACCATTCTATTAAAGTAGCATTTATACATCTACAGATACAGTCATAACATAAATATGTTTCAGGAAGTACTATTATTGCTCTGACAATGCGTGTTCTAATTGATAAAGTAACATTTATAGTAGGTAAGACTTCATTGCAATTTCCCTCAGGAAGCATACAGTTTCATCAGTACTTTCGGTCAGTATATTCACAAACATGGGTAATATAAATGGAAAGTTACTCCGTTTAGTCATATTCATAAAATTTAAAGTTTTGAATAATATGAAGATCCACATCTGCATTCTCTGGACACAGCATTTCTGAAATATACAGTTTGTATAGATTATTCTTTACTTTTCTATATCAATTAAGTTAAAAATCAATTAATGAATATTTGAGATGAATCAGTTATTTCTTAATCAAACAAATGCGTTAACAATATACCGGTATAACTTGGAACCAGGTTATTGGCAATGTCGGCTCTTTCATAATTCCATTGAATATTCCTCACTATTCAAGACGTCTGATGTATTATATATAAGATTCCGATAACAGTACTTAATGGAATGTAGCGTTGCAAACGTTGGTTAACAAAACGAAGTTGAAGCTGAGTCGGTTAATAACATTATGACATCAGTGTTGATTTATGTTAGAAAGTAAATCGTACCTTTAAACAGTATGAATATTAATTTTCAGTATGACGTTTTCAATGCATAGCACTGTGTATTCCACGGCGGGAAAAAGCCACTGAATCAGAGGAATAACAAATTAGCAAAATGCGGTATTTTCAACGTTCAGGACATCTTCGATTTCCATACAAATTCACAACGATATTGTTTATATGTTTAATGTTGAAAAAGTATCGAATATCAGCTAAAGTGAAATCTCAAACGCTTGAATTAAGTGATCCGAGGGAGAGAGAGATTACTTTTACGTTGGTGAAATGAAGTATAAAGTAATCCTGCCAAGCATTATGCTGGAGTAATGAACTGGACTGGTGTTTGAAACGTGAACATTTAGAATAGCCAGAGGTTACTCTTCCAGCAATAAACTTCACAGCATCATAAATGACGGTGGTATTTTGCCCACGAACGACAAATTAACAGTACAACAAGTGTATAACAACTGTAGCATAAGATCAATATTTTCGATAAATTTTCATATTTTACTTAATTTTAAATGTCACATAATGAGATTTTAAAGTTGGATGTTATATGCAACATATTCTAATTAGACATCACATTATCTCGAAACATGACTACTTTATATACTAGTATTATATGTTATACTATGGTTTGCTAGTTCCAGCCGATTATCACAGGTTTCACTGCAATGCATAACCAGAAGTATATATGATAACTATATGAATATTTCGTTTATTCTTATATTCAGTGGTTCTACATTATAGAATGGGTTTTACAAAAACATCAAACCAATTTGTTATGCAATTGTCATTCTTAATGAATGGAAACATTAAAAAAGAGAACACACACAGATTCTTAATTAAAGTGACTGAAGATCTGAACGTGCGTGATTGAATCCATTGTGATCAATTAAATTACACATTACAGGAAGGTAATGATCGTTATCAGACTTTAGAATACACACTCTTGACTTCAGATTCTTTTCAACATCATCTGATTATTTATTGACATTCGTGGAAAATACAATGTAGCTACTCTCATTTTCAATGTCAGCGCAAAGGCAGTGCTGAACAAACTTTCCAATTTGACGAGATTACTGACGTAGGGTCATCAAACAAATAATTAAAGACAGTTGGTGAACACTTACTATAACGAATATTATGAATGAACATAATGATTAAACATGAATTTGTGGCCTCGGTTTTGGCAGTGTTTAAATGCGAGTTCATTAAATATATATTATAATATATTAAATATATTGTCATAAAAAAACCACTCACAAAGTAAAGAAATAAAACATAAAGTGTTATACGGTTCCTTAGCATCACTAATTTTAATAAAGGTTAAATCCAGAACGTTACTAGAAACATGTGAATAGAATATTGCTTTTACTATGATAACCGTTTAGTTAAATACACTGTGGTCGCCTACTTTAATGCTCATGGATATATTTGGATGAATGTACTTTCATTCTGCACCTCTAAATTACTAATCCGTTTAATGTTCTTTGAAGCAAACATGTTTTCAGATTGATAAAACTACAAATGAACACACAAGTAAAACGTCTAATATTGCAAGCAACATTGACAGAAATACTTTGCCAAAAGAAATTGAATGTAGCTTTACAATATTCGGTCATCACCATAGTAAATTAGTTTACATTCTATTCGTTTTTCCGCTGTTATGAGACAGTATCACACATATTTAAGTACTCTTTAGGCACATATATAAGCAGTACAATATGTACAATACTAATTGAAACAGAAATGAAAAGCATAGGGCATTAGAAGCAGGCGGGCATGTGTGATTATTTATTAACTCTTTCAATATTAAATTATTGGGGGTATAAATATCGACGATAGTCTGCATTGGAGACTAGGAGTGTTTTAAGAATCTAAATGGACACGCAGATACCTATTATTTTACTTTTCTGGTAACATTCGAATGTTGTTGTTTTTCAACAAATCCATCAACAAATTCCATCAAACCAAAACAAGGTATTCTACCAAAAAGGAGCTTCACAACTTCAATTGAAGTTGGATTAACAGTGTTTGTAATAAACTTTAAACATATATCTTACAGAGATTTAGCACTGTGTATAATTACGTGTTAACATACATACATAAAACAATTATCTGAACTGGTGTGGAGTCAGGAGTCAAGAGCACCCAACCTCGACATCCAAGACCCTAGCCCAAATCGCAAATCAACTCCCAGTAACAATTTAATCTCTCCCATGGATTATAACGCTGTTAAAGAACGCCCCGCCCCTGTATTAACTCTCTCCACCAATCATACCCCAACCCACAAACCCTGTTTAGCAACACATCCTAGCCCAATCCAGCGAGCACTACCCCAGCCACTCCCGAGCATACCAAAAGTAGTTCCAAAACATAGCGCCCTGAAAGCTGATCGAAACGGAGAGCTCTCAGCTTAAGCCGTCAGTGGTACCTACAACACAGCAGACTCTCTTTCAGTTAAACCACAACCGGCTTTATACCCACGATCGAGACTTAGAAAAGGCCAAATACGACTGATATATTAGCACCGCTCAGATCACTTATGGGCGCTTTGGAAGATAATAAAACTGAAGTAAACATCATTTTGAGAAACTACATATTCAATGTCATATTCCAGGATAACAGTACTCAGTGAGCTGACAGGTAGATTCAATCTAATTTTATTCAGATTTAACATGACACTATTACCTCACTGCATTTCTTATCTGAGTACTGCGCCTAAAGGTCGATCGAATAAGGTGACCTTTCACTCCAGCCAATCATTTTACTTATACCAGTGCTTCTAGTATTATTGCAGGGTGAAAGCTCGCCTTGTGGTGTAAGCTGCGAGGTAGCAGGAACTAGCGAACCATTAGTGATAGTAGTTGAAAGGTTGGGAGATCCCATTTTTACTCAGAAAAATGACATACGTTTTTTGTATGATGTGATGAAGTCTGTCAAAACCATAGTTTTTCCTTCGATATAGAATTATTAGATATCATTTTATTTTGACAGATCAGCACTACGTATACAACCTTCTTTACTTCCCTGATTGCTAGGAAAATCGCCATACATACACGTATCTAATACTATAGGTCCATGTAAATAACAATGTGGTTACATCAGAAATATGAAAATTGCTTTCCAGGTCATGAATTTATGTTTACTTTATTGCAAGCGTTATGTAAAATATAACCTCGCCCATTGACACATGATCATTAAGTGGATACATGTTGATCCGATTTATTTGGATGTGTTGCTCTACCTGAACGCACACTTTGTCACAATGATGTCTTACTTCGATAGGTATATTAATGTTGGAAATGGTTTAATCGAGTCCTGAATGCATTTTCATTAAATGTAATCGAAATTTATTTTTTAAAATGCCACAGAAATAGTAAATCTATTTATCTAAAAACACGCTTCCCAACTGCAATGAAATGTTTAATGTTATAATCATTAATTACTTGGTTGGACTTTCCACTTTGTACTTCCTGACCATAGATAACACCAGTTTCATATATGCTGTTTGGTTTTGAAAATTCTTACTTCTGACACACTGGTTTTGTCTTTGATTTTTTTCAGTGAGTTCGTTGACGATAATATATACATTGGCGTTACATATTACCGAAATCATGACAAATGACAAGCTCATGTTACTCTTTGGATTGATTATATTGTTAAACGTAAAAAACCCCATTGTTTTTAATATTAAATTAACGGGGTTGTCGTATTTCTGTAGAACATCAAGGACGATCAAATTTGTATCCATGATGTATCAGGATCCATGTGATATCAATACGTTATATGTAGAAAAGCCAAATAAATCACAGACAGGTACATTAGTACTTAATGTGTGATAATGAACTGTTAGATATAAGTTCCACAAAATTTGCTGTGACCTTATCTTATTATCATTATTAAAGATAATATCATAGAGAGGAACGATGGGATAATGTTTGAACATGATTACATGTCCCAATCTTCAAAGACAAGGCCTAATTAAACTAATTTGCGTTATGATATATGTTTGCAAACTAATTTCTACTATACAGCAACTAATGAGAAAGCAGCAGTATCATACACTCTCAACGATATTACGTCAACATAACTTCCTTAGTTTAGTTAAAAGTTTTAATTAGTCAGAAAGAGTAGCACTACTTGCACGACAATGTAAAATCTACCCAACACTCAATTATATAGTGAATGTTGCTTTAGTAAAACCATAATTAGGATCACACTATCTGTAATAGTAAAAATAGGTTTTGAAGGACTGCAGGATTCGATCCAATATACATGTATACTAATGTTACATCGATACTCTAACACGTACTTTTAATTCATTAAAACACATACTTTTTATTCATTAAAGTAAATCTAACCATTCATTACAATTATGTTTGATATATCGTGCCGTCATCTAAAGTCTAAATTTTCGCGCACCTTTCATTTCCCTGTTCATGCTGTCGCTATGCACAAAGCCAACATTAACCGGGCGCCATACTGCCCGGATTTTAACTATCACGACTATTGATGACGTAGCACACATCTGACCCAGATAGTGCCGACTTCAAAATGGATTCTCCCGCTACGATAGTGATTATGTCAACAATCGAAATGTACGTTTTTATAAAGACTTAATATTAAAACAGATTTGTTGGAACGTTTAACATTGTGTGTTATGTTGTTTCCGCACAGCCAATCGTAACATGTTAGGTGCGCGAATATTGATTAAGTCAGGATACTATATTAATATATAAAAAAAAATATATAAAATTATAATCTGAAAGCTGCAACTGATTCACAGCCTAGTTCTACTAATAGATATCCAACTGTATATTATGTAAAGGAAGTGCTAGTGTACAATAACACTGTGTAATACTTGTCTACATATATTGTAATCAGAGTTACGTTATATAATGATCTTTTTATATTGTCAAATACATAAACAGCCACTTGCTGAATATAATCATATAATTTATCAACCTTGTCACAATTCCTCGTCCATATAAACCTGTATCATTAAGTCATCTTCAGAAGGAAAACAAACGTTTATATCTTTTACTAAAATGCGATTATTGTCAATAACAATTTGTTAATAAATAACACATCCGTTGTCTTATTCTATAATTGGACATTAAATCAAATCAAATAATCACTTGTTAAGGATTAGTTTGATATAACGCCCGCCTAAGACAACCTAATTAAGCAATTATGAGCTTAATGTCGTTGATAATTCACTTTTAGTTTATCTTGCTGTGAAATTATCCTTGATTACGAAGATTTATGATGTGTGCTGAAATTTTATTAAATAAAAACTCTTGCACACATGACACGACGGTGGTAATTGTAACAAATCATGAAGCGAAAAAAGTACGCTGCTGAACATTAAAGGTGCTGTAGCACGCCGTTCTCACTGAAATAGAGTGCTTCCATTAAATGTTAATAAGCGTTACCATTTGCCTAATAATACACCTGAATCAATACAAATAGTTTAGTAAGAGAGTACCCGCATGGTAGTGGTTTCAACTATTAGTTGCTACATGTGTATTTTATACGTTTTTGTTTCATCTTCTGAGTATACAATCAACCATATATGAAATTGCTGTTATGCATTGTATTGTGTTACAACTCCACTAGCCATTAACAATGATAGTTATCCATTGATCGAATGTAACACTCATACCTCGTTCCTCGATCCGAGTACAACCCAACAGATCATGTCGGATGACCTGGGACAAACAAATCAGATATTTTCTTAGATATGCCATTGACTGTGATATTTCGTATGTCACATTAGGTCGGTAAGTTGGCTTTCTTGCCTCATTGTGATTGGCTGTAGTAACATGACCTCTATAGTGCAGATCAGAAACACAGTCACGTACCATTGTAATGTTCGATCTGATTCGAATGGAATTATGGAATTATACTAGAGCTGTATCTGTATCCAGTAACTAGAGCTGTGCTAGCGTTTTCTTGTCCTTTTATTTTCAGGAATGGTGTACATTTCTCTGTTTGATCATGTAAGTCACATATGCCAAACGTTAAAAATTGTGTTATTTTATCGAGAAATACAGTATAGTAACATTATAAAGGTAAAAGTAGTGATTTCTGATCGAAAATCGTACAATGCACTGCGATTGATGAGTTTCAATCTGGACAAATTGATTAGGTTGCGCCACAAATATACAATTTGTGTCCTTGAGTTACATAACATAGCAAGAGTCATCCTCACTCGTTTGGGTCTTGCCCACTGTGGACAGAATGCATAGAGCATATTTCAGGTAAGAATATATATAGGTGTCTCCTATATGTTATATATAGAATACTAAACAATGTCCCGTTTGATAACATGTTTATTAAACGAAGAAATTGTTTGGCATTCTAACGAGTGAAAGCGAATTTCATAAACATGTATTTTATTTATTACTCAATGATGTAAATAGCGCTGAATTGTAGGAAAATAGTTTTTAGTGACGCTCACTTGCAAATAAGTCATCCGCTTTTGCAGTCGCGCAGCTAACATTTTGACCTCAAACAAAATTATGACGTTACAGCAGCATGAGGTGGTAGCACATATGTGTGTTATCTAATGAGTGATCTCACCACGATTGAGTAATACAATTGTTTTAACAACTATACAGAAACTGTTTTGCACCTGCTTGTGGAATGTTGAGGACATAAGGAATATCGAGCAGAGGTTATAATGTCAAATCCAGTAACTCTAAATCTTAAATCCAATCTTGCAAGTTGAGAAATTTTGATATCTTTTGTATTTTATATTCTAATTTTGATAAATGTTAATGCCCTGCAAACGTTGGGCTTAACGTTGCCCTTAAAGTGTTTAACTTGATATGATGCAAGTGACGTTGCTTGTTGATAACGTGATGTGTACCTCAAAGGTAAATTGTTGTTTATGCGATAATGTTATTTTTACAATATGCATTGTATTGCTTAGTTTTAAATAAATACCAAAAATATTGAATACATTTATATATGATAGCTGAAGTCGTTCTTGCAATGTATAGCTTACTATTTACAAAAGATTAATTCTCGATGCATCTGACTGAACATGGTTTGTGGGAAAATATTTACGTACAAATTATTCAACTGATTCCCTTCTATCGTTTTAGACTTCTACATTATCAGGAAATGTGTAGACAAAGTGACACTTGATTTTGTAAATTCAACATACATCTCATGACAAAAAGTGGTGGAATCCGCTTGCCGGAACCTTCCGGATTCTTCAGGATTCCACAAGATCCGCCAATATTTGGAAGAATCCGGAAGGATCCGGCAAATGGATTCCACCACTTTTTGTCCTGTGCATATGGTTAAGTTAATGTTTGTATTCTAAAGTGCAACATGAAAGAGGTATACGATGTCTGAATACAGATATTATTGACCAGCCATTCAGACCTGGCAGTATTGTTGATCTAGCTCATTTTACATTTAATCTCTGATGTATAACTTAGCATACAGATGTAATTCAATTTGAATTAAACGGTCGCTAAGGGTGATACATTACAGTTTAAATATCAAGGAAAGAATTCTCTTTATTCTTGTTGGTAATCAATCACTGTCGTCACAGAGTTCTGGATCTATCAACAGTTGTTGAGACCTTTTGTCACATCTTGACTCCTGACCAGAGAACAGATAAGGACAAATTTGTCTTCTTTAATGTGAAGATATACTGCGATTTGAAGTACATGTCGATGCTTACTTGTTCATAAGGTGGGGTTGGTATAACAAAGTAGGATACATTTATACAGAATATGCATACTTGTGAGCATTCTATGTTTGATATATTAAACATATATTCTTTGATTTGATACAATATGGTTTTAAACCGATAGATTACGGTTTCCGAAAAAACACTGAATCACTGTGACTAGTCTTTTGTCCTTTCGGCCGTTACAAAGTATGTTGAGTCTGTAGAGCAGTAAGTATATAAGTACTGACCGTACATAATATCAGAGCTAACTTCACCAAACGTGATACATGCGGTGTCAGCCATGTCAACGCACTACATGTGTATATTTTAGTTTTGATAATTTGATAATAACTCATTCTCAACTTACAACGTTCACTATATCCCGAGTTTCGACACACACACAGTCAATATAAGACTGCTATTTACGTCCTTACTGCAGACATTTTGTTCTAAATTATTCAACTTTTAACTAATGAACTGAGTTTAAGTAAAATATTGAACTATTGTACAGATGTCACACAGCTGCACATGCTTATCTTGCTTTCAGTAATCGATGCTATGTGTTCCATTCAGTAAGGTAAGCGTACCTAACTCTTCGTTTGTGGCTAAATGTAAATCCTGACTTAATGATTGGAATTTCAATTTCATAATTACGCATGCATGTAAAGTGTTCATAATAATGTAACTTGTTCAATAGGTTGTAGACCATTGCAGTTTGAATAAAAACGACATATGTTTTCAAATCATCAGAAAATGATATTTGTCCAAAAAGTGTTTTATCTATGTGTGCAATTACTAAAGATAAATTTAACCATTTCCCTAATATATTCAATTATTTATGTAGCTTTCCTTAATGCTTGGTATTTAAACATGTGTCACTGTTAACTGATTGAAGCCCATTATCCCGTAATGTTTTAATGGAGAAATAAAGATACACTCACCAAGATTTGGAATAGTTGATTGATTGGTTTCCAAAGTTATTAATCCCCAGGGCTCATAATGTCAGGGGATATTGTTTATGTTTCCATGGCAACATTTTGTTCATCTATCTTTAAGAAAGGTAATAATTTGAAGTGAATTTGGGGAAGGAGGAGACATCTGTTTGTTTACGAACAAAACCACCTTTTAGTTTTAATTATATACTGCTAAAACTGATTATTCAACTTATTATATAATATCCCCCGACATTATGAGCCCGGGTGATAAACCATCTCCCCTTATGTCTCTTGTTACAAAATACATATCGTTAGTCAGCCGAAGGAGGCATCACAGGCGCCCTGTGGCGTTGCATAGTTGAAAAACAGGACGAAAAGTGTTATCATAAAGAAACGGGCAAATTAATTAGAGCTCCTGTAATGTTTCGTTCATCGCAATAAAAACAAACATGTTTTCTAATGAAACATTTTTTCTACGTAAAGTAAGATTTGCATGAAATGATATCCTGAATGTCAGCGTAATACAACACATGGTTCACTTTTCACAAGTCGATGCTCGCAGGTGTCACTGGTGTTTCTCATCGAACTATTACTAGTAGCAGTGATATAAGTGAACTATTATTGAACGCGGCGATACAATCCAACTCCCCTGACTTTTACTTTAACTTATCAACAATAACACACAATTGAAAACAAATAACTGATAACTTTAAATGTCATCCCTTTCAAGCAATCTAATAGAAAATAAATGGACTGAGTGATACCCCACCTCAACCATTGACAATATTCCTTTTGAAATAGACAGCTTGACGAAATGTGTGCAGCTAGCACAAAGACTGCACTGTCTTAAGTACCAACATGTGCGACTGACGTGTCTTTTTCACTTCTATTAAAGGTGTATTTTTAAATGACATTTTTAATTTGAATCAGGTTACCCTTTTCATTTCATGGATTTATCCATTTCTTCACATCGCATGGACCCCGAGGAGACGTTGATTTAAGCATGTTATTTTACTTATCCGATTTTAGTTAACCGGATATAGTGATAATTACTGAGGCAATTTACTGGGACCAAAGAAGTGTTTACATATTAGTGTTTTATATTTAAACGGTATCTACTTAGGTGATTTCCACTGTATATGATAGTGTATTTGTACGACTGTTTAACATAATGGGTTTTTTTCACATCCATAGAAATCGTACAGTTGGGTTTATCCAAAATGTATTTAAGTATCGATACATTTACAATTAAGTCGGGAATAATGAATACATCAGGAGTTTCTTGTGATTTGTGAGAAACATAACAGATGTAACTTTAATTTCAGTTAATCTAAACGATAACTAATTGAATATCGATTTACACAATCTAATCATTATGGTAATGTAAGATTACATCGTAAATTTGACACTTTCACAGTTGTTACTTGTCTTGGGGGACAGCTCGTTCTGCCAATATTTGTTGTCCATCAATCTCTCTTGTCACAAGGATTTCACTGACTCAACAGTCATAATAAGATGTGCGTAATAGCAAACACACATTGACCTTCACAACTGAAACGAAATTGGTGTGCCATACCAAATGGATCTACCAAAGGAGTAGATCAGAAGATTACTATATGTACTGATCTTATTTCAAATACTTAACTTGATAATATAAGTGACAAATAACCTAGTATCACTCCGATGACATTGACAGGTCTTGTTAACATTCTTCAGAGGGGACTTGTTTTAAATTTACCCATGACAGGTTTCTATTGCTTTATTACGATTAACACCTGTGGTTGCAATGCAACAGTGATAAACCCGATCCCCCTTTGATTCGTTTAAAGAAACAACTACTTGTCAAGTGTCAAACCTGTCACAGAGTAAAGCATTGACTACGTGTCGCTGGCGTTGCAATCCTTTTGGACTGATTGGCGAACCGGAAAAAGTTATGTTATTTATTCCCTACTGTCAGCTTGCGAGTAAGTCTATATATCAGGTACACATCTCTGATAGCCTGACTGACTTGAACACTCCTGATATAATGCTTTTGTTGTCTTGGTATATGTTTGAGACAGTCTGCACCAATGCTGAAGAATCTTGAAAGCAGGTAAAGTAGCACGATAAGGACATTACTACTACCAAAATGAGTTGTTGCTATTTATACGCTGGTTACTCGCATGTCATTGCTTCTCACACAATTTGAACCTTTTCGTCGGCTCAAATGTGGCAACTTTTTGCTCTTCAAGATGTCAAAAACCCAACATTGCAATATGAAGTCCAGCCGGCCATTGTAACTAGCTAACTTACAAAACACAACACAATGTTCGGGTCTTCCTCAGTCTACAATGGTACTCAGTCCCCATCGTTCCATAGCAGTAAACGTTATCCACCAGAGCATTGTGAGTCCTGTTCTAACCCTCACTGAGGA
Organism: Gibbula magus; assembly: GCA_936450465.1. Taxonomy (NCBI): domain Eukaryota; kingdom Metazoa; phylum Mollusca; class Gastropoda; order Trochida; family Trochidae; genus Gibbula; species Gibbula magus. The sequence goes on along the minus strand of OW388289.1, from coordinate 90,934,827 downwards.
CATGTGGGACATCGACGGTCAACATGCTGGTAATATGTTACATGTTCAGGCAAATACTATCCATGATTCATTTTCAAATATAACACAGGTGCATGCGATGAGCTGTCATCCGGACACATAACGAATGAACTGCGTACTGAATGTACATTGTTATGGGTAGCCTATGTGAGCTCACTGACTAATGCCATCACCTCATCTTCACCAATATACATGCAAGCTGAACAGTTTCATGGCATTTCATGTTCATGAAAACTACCCCTTTGCAAGCTATGGTGGTAAAGCACTGAACCAATGTATCCGTAAAGTAATCAGTTTTGATATGTTTGTTTTCCCAAATGTCTATTCTGTCATAACCTTATCACTTGCTTTTTCAGCAGATCTCCCAATTCCAACAACATTACTTGAAAACATGTAACCTCCTAGTCACCCCCTATCTAGCACTTTGTTCACAGTTCATTTACAGGTATACATATACTGACATAATGAACCTCTGACTCGTTTGTCGCGATTAACATTATTTCCTTTCTTATAATAAAACATTATCATCAACAATCACGTTTGGTGATATTGACCTGCGAAGTAAAATGTCTAAATCCAACAACATTGAGATTTATTAGACATATCTTGTCACCATACCTTAACGTCTGCATAATTTTACGACTCATTTCAATTATGAGATCTACACTATCCTCTATATAGCACATCCTGTCACAATTATCTATAATAATTGCTTCTATCAACCTCGAAATCTTTAAAATGTAAACATTACAAGTTGATGACTGTGTTTTGTTCCCATTTTCCAAGTCGTTTAGATTGTTGAGTTATTATAATGATATCCAACAAAGATGACCGAAACGATTTTCACAATATTGAAGAATTGTGTTTTGGTATATCCCATTAAAGCTGGTCACATGTGCCAGTCAAGAATCCTAAAAAAATATAGTTCTAGTTTTGGAAACGTTATCAGAGGATATTGTAAAAAAGAATGCTGCTTGAAAGGATATACATGTATCAGGTCGTTGAAGGGCATTTAGAAGTGGTATACATAAGAACAGGAAGATGTTCTGTATGTACTCCGAAACGTCGTGTATGTTCACATTAAATAAGTTCTTATCCAGAAAATATTCCTGTTCTGATATACATGTATGTTACCCTGTACATATATTTGCACTGAAGAATTGAGTCTGATCCTGCACTTAGTTTAGAACATACTGGATGTATTGATTCTACCATGGACGCCTGTACCTCCATCTCTTACATTTCTCACCAATTCAGACGAATAAAAGTCAGTCTACCAATGACATTGATTGTAAATCACAGACTGCAGGAAAGCAATGGTCGAAGTCAGATTTGCAGTAAAACAGTCTAGAATCATTCCTTTTTGACACATCTGATAATGTATTGACCATATTGCTTAATGCAATGTAGTTACGTTAGTTCTAACTGTCACACTGATAGAGTGCTTTTTAACACTATAATTTAATAACATAGCTGACTTTAAGATTTCACATCTTGACTTATTTATAAGCAATTGTTTGACGCAAGGTGATGAATATAAACTTTAGTTATTGGTATGAATGATTACAATTAAATATGATTTCTGAAAGTTTGAGTTCATTATCAATAATATTGTCATCATAAACATTACATAGCTTATAAAAGAGACTATCCTTTATGACATTAAAACAATTTTCAGAATGTTTGTACATGTAACATTGTAATGACATAAAGAAACAAGTCAAAGCTCATGAAAGATAATTAACTTATGTCTGACAAACTGAGCTTTGGGTATTCCCTGTACAATGTCTACATATTCATCGTACCATCGTATCAGCTCTTTTATCACGGTCTGGGCATGATTTTGAGCAACAGAAGAACGTGTACAGTTGAGAAGTTTCCATTCCACCCATTAATGATACATGGGGTTACATCACCTTTGATCTTTCGTTACTGAGATAAACTAATGTGATTTCTGAGATTGACAAATACATCACCAATCAGACGCTACTCACTCACCGAGAGGGTGGACAGATAGTCTAGACGCAGTTTTGGTTCACTACTGAAGAAGATCAGTTAACACCAGAAGACCATCGTAGTTAATTCAAGCCTGACATGTACACTTAAACGTGTCTTGTCTGTCGTTACCATTACCTTTTCATTGTATATGACAAATAATGTTAAAAACAAAAAAAACACAAAACATGATACATGCTCTTGCTAACTTATACATTACTATTAGTATAACTAATAAGTATTTGTCAAATTATGCATCATGTTTATATATTATATTAAGTATTGCATTGTTCTATTACGGTATCGTATGTACATCTACAGATACAGTCATAACATCGATAATTTCTCAAGAAGAACGATTATTGCTCTGAAAATGCGTGTTATAATTAATATTATAACATTTCACTCGAGTGTAGCCATCCTCGATTAACCAGTGTTGTATATATGCTCCGTTACTCTCTACTATATCACCCCTAGGACTCTTTATCAGATAAATTTGTACTCAAAATTACCCGCCCCTGGCCGGCGTGAGCCAATCAAACTGCTATGCAGCTTGGACCTGCGAGCAAATGACACTTGATAACACTTCGTTGCGAAGCACGCACATCCCGGGCGCGGCCATTTTGTTAGCCATCCGTCACCAGTTATATCCCTTGACCATTTCCGTCTTATCCTATAGAGAATTTTCATTGGTTTCTGATTTCGTCACTTTGGTCAAGGGTGGGTAATTTGAGTACGAATTTCTCTGATGAAGTGTCCCAGGGGTGATAAAGCGGAGAGTAACGGAGCATATATAAAACCCTGGGTAACCGAGGATGGTGTGTAGCGGTAATGTTGTTAATCATCGATAGATAACCCAGTTTAATAAAGTAGAAATTCCTGAAGATGTCAATGCAATTCCTTAGTGTTCACAAACATGTGCAATATAAATGGAACGTTTCTCTATTATCCATTTAGTTATATTCACAAAGTTTTGAATAATATGAACAAGGAGATGCACATCTGCACTCACTTGACGCAACACCTCTGAAATATAGTTTGTCTAGAATATTCTTCACTTGTCTATATCAATTCAATTAAACGTCAATTAATAAATATTTCAGATGAATAAGTTATTTATAAACACGAAAAAGTCGAAATCTCAATCCTACGCGTTAACTATATACCAGTTTAACTTGGAAGAATGTTATCGGCAATGTCGTTGATGTTATGTCTACCTGTATTCTCGTATGATGCATTTAATACATGACATCCAATTTGTAACATTATTTGATGGTAAAAAGATAATTGAATACTTTAATAATATATCAATAGATAAACATGAAAAGAAGTTCGTATACGACATAACATTCCATTGCATAATGATGACACGGCAAGTAATGGAACAAGCAATGCAGTTAAGCATGTGAGTGCTGTGATTGACAAGAGTCTTAACAAAACATCCTTACAAGAGATTCCCTCATTTAGAAATATAATTAATCAATGGCATTAAACCGTATAATAATGATGGAAAGTAGCGTGGCAAACAGTGGCTACCATAACGAAGATATGATCTAGCTGAGTCAGGTAATACCATTATGACATCAGTGTTGATTTATCTTATATGGTACATGTAGAGCGTGCCCTTAAACAGTTTGAATATTAATTTTCAGTATTACATTTTGAATGCATAGCACTGTGTATTCCATAGAGGGAAAAAGTCACAGAAACAGAGGAACAAATTAGCAATACTTTTCAACGTTCAGGACATCTTCGATGTCCATACAAATTCACAACCGTACTGTTTTAATGTTCATTGATAACTCTAAAGTAAGATATATTTGTAAAGAAAATTTGAACCGTGCAATCAGCATTATTCACCGTGTTAGTGCCAGATACCGGTTGATTACTTTTAGATAAGTATTTCTGGACGATCATCACTATGCAAGTAACTCTTCAAGTTTATATATTCATTGCATCGAGGCAATGGTGACGTCACCTTATACAACAATAAAGGTTGTTGTGTTGATCAACTCGTATTCCATAACACCTTTTAATCTTCACCTTCTCACCATTGATGTTATATGATGTAATATTCATGAATAATTAAAAAGTAGTACTCTCCCATTGAAAACATCAATTTTAAAAATACATTTAAATCTACAAAGTTATCAAACATTATTAAATAACATCACATGCTTTCGATCGATGTGACGTCATAATATACAATGTATATATAAATATCACGTCGCAATATCAGCCCCACAGTTACAGTGGATTGTGTCCCATTTATCAACGAGTTCATCCAACAAAATCAGCTCGTTAAATACCAAACCATTAGAATGGCAACAGTACAGACATATTACAAATACATCATTGTTGTGTTCTTGATATCTTATTGCCAAATGAGTATGTATTTGTTAATGTTAAGTTTGGTACGGGATACAGTTGATAGTGAGAATCTTTGCCCAACACTGTACTCTGAGAAAAGCTCATAATGCATTGACAAGTATTACGTCTTACTAGCCTTGCTCAAGTAATATTATGCTGGTGTTTAAGTGTTTCATTTGTTTGTTTTCATTGTTTTAGTAAAATCAATAAATATGGTAAGTGCAACTTGATAATAACACAGAAGAATGGGATAAGATACCGGATGTAGTTGCATAACATTTATGAACGAATTTAAGTTCATTTTATGAATAGACATGCAGTGAAGGACATACCAAAGTTCAAGTAAGCCAATCAAATCACTCGTAATTGTTATGATATATACATCGATGGGTTTACCGTAGTGTTATGAAACCCTGTTATGAAGAAACATAACAGAAATAACTAAGTTTTAATATTCGATTATTCTGTAATTCGTAACGAATACCTGGAATATGAATATGAAAGAGGAAATCATTTATTTAAGTATAGATCGTGTGAAACAATGCAGACTTCTAGCACACTTGCTACTGTTCCCAACATGACTCGTTTGATATTCTTGTTATGGATACAGTAGTTTAAAGGGGCACGTTTTTTTACAAATTTTATTTTGTCAAATTTCCCATTTATAATGATAGTTTATGTCATTTATATTTACTTTAGTAGGTAAAACATCTTATTACAGAAACCAATTATCCGTAGTGGTAATAACGGTGTTGCGTATAATGCAAAAATTGCATGGCGGCCATTTTATTGTGAACACATTTTATTATTTCGAATGACAAAAACGATTCCCATGGCTTTACGGAACCATCATCTTGATTTTCCGAAGAGAAAAGGATGTTTTACTATTGGTGACATTATTTTTCAAATTCATTTCATCGACTTATTTGAGCGAAAAAACGTGCGACTGCCCCTTTAAAGACAGACACTATCATTTGTTGTATTAACAGATTGAACAAGCTCAACAAATAAGAGAAAACATCACATTCTGATTTAAACATTTCAAGGTTATATTCAGGCGTCTATCTGGTGCAATAGTACTGGCATTTACGATCATCAAAGGGTATATGAGGGGTAAATGATTATGAGTAAACGAATCACGAATGAAGGCAAATGACAGAGATAAAAGGGTTTCATAATTTCTGAAAAAGTATCAAATATCAGCTAAAGTGAAATCGCAAACGCTTGAATTAAGTGATCCGTATTGAGATAGAAGAGGGAGATGACTTTTATTCTGGTGAAGTGAAGCATAAAGTCATCCTGCCAAGCAGTATGATGGAGTAATGAACTGGACTGGTGTTAGAACACGTGAACAATTAGGATAGCCAGAGGTTACTCTTCAAGTGATAAACTTCACATCATTGTAAAAGACAGTATTTAGAAGTATTTTGACCATGAACAAAATAACCAGTACAACACGTTTATACCAACTGTAGCGTACAAGCAATACTGCCGATACATGATAAAGGTCCAAGTTGTAGGACATTTTAAACCTGCCAGATAAAGCGAATTTAAAGTTGGGTGTCGTATGCAGCGACTTCTAATTAGACATCCCCTTATCTCGAAACAAGACTTTACATTATAAGAATCCAATTTGCTAAATGGATTTGGAATGTAATGATTGTAATTTATGTTATCAGCGAGTATAGTGTGTCCACGGCTGTGGATGAGTGCGTGCGTGCGTGCGTGCGTGCGTGCATGCGTGCGTGCGTGAGTGAGTGAGTGAGTGAGTGAGTGAGTGCGTGAGTGCGTGAGTGAGTGAGTGAGTGAGTGAGTGAGTGAGTGAGTGAGTGAGTGAGTGAGTGAGTGAGTGCGTGCGTGCGTGCGTGCGTGCGTGCGTGCAAAAAGAGCAAAAAGAGCAAAAAGAGGTATTTTAAACTTTCAGGACATCTTCGATTTCCATACAAATTCACAACGATATTCTTTATATATTTAATGTTGAAAAAGTCTCAAATATCAGCTAAAGTGAAATCTCAAACGGATTAAGTGATCCGTATGGAGATAGAAGAGGGAGATGACTTTTATTCTGGTGAAGTGAAGCATAAAGTTGTCCTGCCAAGCATTAGAATATGTTTGATTGTGAGGGGACACTAGCATGGTATACATACCGGGGGATTTTTACACTTTATAAGATAAGAGTGGAGAAGATGTGAGTGTCCAATACAACATCGTCGAAGGACCAAGTTGCAAGCTTCTTGTATGGTAAAAGAGGATAGAGATGTATAGCCTAAATGAGGTTGGATAGAGTTAATGTAGGTTATCATGAGAGTGTGTTTTTGGATGGTCAATATCCTGCATTAGGAATAAACATTGTATTTTGCGAGCCTTGGCGAGCTAAATACATTGTGTTTATTCCTAATGCAGGATATTTACCATCCCAAAACACACGAGCATCATAACTTCTTTATCATACAATGTCATTCTTCATTCATTTTGCGCAAAACAGCATGACAACATTAATTTCAAAGTTGAACTTTACTGTAACTACGCGTATTGATTTATGCAAATGAACTGCTTGCTATTCCCACAGTAAAATGACACAAAATAACGCCTCCTAAATTATGCTGTCAGTGAAAATAATTGTTATTTTTGGCATGATCATAATATTCAATGTTTTTAATACGTTTTCAAATTATACATATTAAAGGTGAGGACAGCGATTTCGAACTTGTAATCATAATTGTAGGGAGTCCATCTTGAAGGAGCGAGAGTTGCTTCCCTTCTGCCCGGTTACACAGAGAGCTAAACTGAATGTTATAAGGCAGCGAATTCTAAAATCCCCTTTTCAAAGTCACATTATGGAACAGTGAAGATTGACGTTCGCTAAATCAATGTGACTCAAGCTGCCTTTGTTACCTTTGAATATCTATAAATAGTTTGCTTGGTAGATTTCAACTTGCGATGACCATGTTTTGCCATAACTTCTGGCACTGCTTGATCATAATAAACACAGTTTGCCGCACCATGCATTGCACACTGTTTGTTGTCATTTCTCAATTTAATGTATAAGAAATAAAGCATGTATATTTAAATGAAGCTGTTTCGCTGTTACAACTGTTTACAATTTACGTTTTGTACAGGCGTTCGAAATGTTAATGCGTGTGACGTCATTAACAAAAGAAGTTCCGTCACTTGACCTGTGTGATTTGCATCTTTATCCGTATATGACCTCAACGGATACCGAAAATATCCGTAGCCTTTATCCTGCCGAGAACACCACCCATTGTATGATAAAGTTTGTTATGCTGCTGTTGATCCCATTGGGACTTTCAACGTTGTTTAATGTAAGATTTGATAGCTGGTTTAGAATCTGCATAATGAACTTTAATTTGGGAAATATGTTTGAGGTTTAATGCTGATTTAGCTGCTGAATCAGCTTTGCTATTTCCTCTAATACCCACATAGCTAGGAAGCCAGCAGAAGAAGATGTCGCATTGGAGACAGGTGTTATGAAGTGATAAAATATCCCGAATTATGGGGTAGTCAGTCTTGCAGTTGTTAATTGCCTGCAAGCAGGACAGAAAGAGAATAAAATATAATTATTAGCATATAAGCTTTAGCTTCTGCAGTGAAGATGCTCTGCCATTGTGCAGTCTGGAAGCATATGTTTTAGATGCTGCAACTCTTGGGCCATCCTTTGACCCTTCGGTATATATTTGTTTATAATCTATGAAAACATTTACAGAGCTCATAGAAAGCCTGTTGACATACCAATTGATTAGTTTGTTTTATATTTGGTTAAAGAAAGGTTAACATGGGCTTGACCAGCTGCCATGGTAATGTGGCAAACAAACGGTGCTAGGCTATTGTTGTGAGATCGATATCCGAGTCGTCAACATGCTGTTGAAGAAGGAATTGCTTTAGTTTTTGAATCCTACAACTGCTGGTATTCTGGATTGAATACACAGTTGTATGCAGGATTGGAAGGGGTGGATTTAAGTTTCAATCTGACAACCTGTCTAGATGAATCTGGGGCCGAAGCAGTGTATGGTTCAGTGTTAGCTTTGAGCCTAACACATCCCTCAACCACCAGGCATCCTTCCTCCACCCGTGTACAGACAGGCAGGAGGAGCTTGGGGCCTATTCTATCCCGGGCACCCCACATGGGGTCCCAAGTTTTCAACAAACTTAAATTTGGGATAAAAACTCTGCTACCTTTTTCTGAAAGATAGAACTGTTCTACATGTAAGGTTTTGGTGCAATGGTACAATGTTTTTCAGCACAGTGCCATCCATGGTTTGCTAGTTCAAGTTGATGCTCACAGTTTTCAAGGCAATGTATAACCTGGCGTTGCGAGCTTTCACAATTATGGTAGTAGCCTGCTCAACTTTAGGCCTACACTCAGAATCGGAAAAATATATTTATTCTGGAAATATCAGCATTTTTTAAATATTGAAAAGGAGACTGATAAATATTATACATGGTGTATAATTTAGTTGAAATGTTTGTCATCTGATATATCATTATTCATAATGATCTATGGTAATGATTTGTATATTTCGTATATTCTCATAATTCTACATTATAGAATGAGTTTTATAAAAAATATCAAACCACTTTGTTATACAATCGTCATTCTTAATCAATGGGACATGTTTTGAAGAGAAAACTCCACTTTGACGAGATTCCTGGCGTAGGATGTTACATCTTGATGTTTATTTTAAGAAAAACATTCACTTAAAGTCAGTTGGTGTATACCTACTAAACACATTGTTATGAATGAAAATGAGTTACAATGATTATACATGAATATGTGGCCTCGGTTTTGGCGGTATTGATATAAATACGCCAAATTGAAGTTCAATAAAAATACATTGTATATTTAGACAAATCAATATAAGTTATGTTATTCACATAAGCCAGGAATAAACTTTTTACAGACCCAATAATGATAACGGATACAAGGAATTAAGGTATTGAGTAGCATAGCTGATACAAATACACTGGTGGAGATGGATGCCTTAATCGTTATCATGTTACAACTAATGCCATCGCAAAGGATCTGAACGAAAGTGATTGTATTTTGCGAGCCTTGGCGAGCTAAATACATTGTGTTTATTCCTAATGCAGGATATTTACCATCCCAAAACACACGAGCATCATAACTTCTTTATCATACAATGTCATTCTTCATTCATTTTGCGCAAAACAGCATGACAACATTAATTTCAAAGTTGAACTTTACTGTAACTACGCGTATTGATTTATGCAAATGAACTGCTTGCTATTCCCACAGTAAAATGACACAAAATAACGCCTCCTAAATTATGCTGTCAGTGAAAATAATTGTTATTTTTGGCATGATCATAATATTCAATGTTTTTAATACGTTTTCAAATTATACATATTAAAGGTGAGGACAGCGATTTCGAACTTGTAATCATAATTGTAGGGAGTCCATCTTGAAGGAGCGAGAGTTGCTTCCCTTCTGCCCGGTTACACAGAGAGCTAAACTGAATGTTATAAGGCAGCGAATTCTAAAATCCCCTTTTCAAAGTCACATTATGGAACAGTGAAGATTGACGTTCGCTAAATCAATGTGACTCAAGCTGCCTTTGTTACCTTTGAATATCTATAAATAGTTTGCTTGGTAGATTTCAACTTGCGATGACCATGTTTTGCCATAACTTCTGGCACTGCTTGATCATAATAAACACAGTTTGCCGCACCATGCATTGCACACTGTTTGTTGTCATTTCTCAATTTAATGTATAAGAAATAAAGCATGTATATTTAAATGAAGCTGTTTCGCTGTTACAACTGTTTACAATTTACGTTTTGTACAGGCGTTCGAAATGTTAATGCGTGTGACGTCATTAACAAAAGAAGTTCCGTCACTTGACCTGTGTGATTTGCATCTTTATCCGTATATGACCTCAACGGATACCGAAAATATCCGTAGCCTTTATCCTGCCGAGAACACCACCCATTGTATGATAAAGTTTGTTATGCTGCTGTTGATCCCATTGGGACTTTCAACGTTGTTTAATGTAAGATTTGATAGCTGGTTTAGAATCTGCATAATGAACTTTAATTTGGGAAATATGTTTGAGGTTTAATGCTGATTTAGCTGCTGAATCAGCTTTGCTATTTCCTCTAATACCCACATAGCTAGGAAGCCAGCAGAAGAAGATGTCGCATTGGAGACAGGTGTTATGAAGTGATAAAATATCCCGAATTATGGGGTAGTCAGTCTTGCAGTTGTTAATTGCCTGCAAGCAGGACAGAAAGAGAATAAAATATAATTATTAGCATATAAGCTTTAGCTTCTGCAGTGAAGATGCTCTGCCATTGTGCAGTCTGGAAGCATATGTTTTAGATGCTGCAACTCTTGGGCCATCCTTTGACCCTTCGGTATATATTTGTTTATAATCTATGAAAACATTTACAGAGCTCATAGAAAGCCTGTTGACATACCAATTGATTAGTTTGTTTTATATTTGGTTAAAGAAAGGTTAACATGGGCTTGACCAGCTGCCATGGTAATGTGGCAAACAAACGGTGCTAGGCTATTGTTGTGAGATCGATATCCGAGTCGTCAACATGCTGTTGAAGAAGGAATTGCTTTAGTTTTTGAATCCTACAACTGCTGGTATTCTGGATTGAATACACAGTTGTATGCAGGATTGGAAGGGGTGGATTTAAGTTTCAATCTGACAACCTGTCTAGATGAATCTGGGGCCGAAGCAGTGTATGGTTCAGTGTTAGCTTTGAGCCTAACACATCCCTCAACCACCAGGCATCCTTCCTCCACCCGTGTACAGACAGGCAGGAGGAGCTTGGGGCCTATTCTATCCCGGGCACCCCACATGGGGTCCCAAGTTTTCAACAAACTTAAATTTGGGATAAAAACTCTGCTACCTTTTTCTGAAAGATAGAACTGTTCTACATGTAAGGTTTTGGTGCAATGGTACAATGTTTTTCAGCACAGTGCCATCCATGGTTTGCTAGTTCAAGTTGATGCTCACAGTTTTCAAGGCAATGTATAACCTGGCGTTGCGAGCTTTCACAATTATGGTAGTAGCCTGCTCAACTTTAGGCCTACACTCAGAATCGGAAAAATATATTTATTCTGGAAATATCAGCATTTTTTAAATATTGAAAAGGAGACTGATAAATATTATACATGGTGTATAATTTAGTTGAAATGTTTGTCATCTGATATATCATTATTCATAATGATCTATGGTAATGATTTGTATATTTCGTATATTCTCATAATTCTACATTATAGAATGAGTTTTATAAAAAATATCAAACCACTTTGTTATACAATCGTCATTCTTAATCAATGGGACATGTTTTGAAGAGAAAACTCCACTTTGACGAGATTCCTGGCGTAGGATGTTACATCTTGATGTTTATTTTAAGAAAAACATTCACTTAAAGTCAGTTGGTGTATACCTACTAAACACATTGTTATGAATGAAAATGAGTTACAATGATTATACATGAATATGTGGCCTCGGTTTTGGCGGTATTGATATAAATACGCCAAATTGAAGTTCAATAAAAATACATTGTATATTTAGACAAATCAATATAAGTTATGTTATTCACATAAGCCAGGAATAAACTTTTTACAGACCCAATAATGATAACGGATACAAGGAATTAAGGTATTGAGTAGCATAGCTGATACAAATACACTGGTGGAGATGGATGCCTTAATCGTTATCATGTTACAACTAATGCCATCGCAAAGGATCTGAACGAAAGTGAATGTATTTTGCGAGCCTTGGCGAGCTAAATACATTGTGTTTATTCCTAATGCAGGATATTTACCATCCCAAAACACACGAGCATCATAACTTCTTTATCATACAATGTCATTCTTCATTCATTTTGCGCAAAACAGCATGACAACATTAATTTCAAAGTTGAACTTTACTGTAACTACGCGTATTGATTTATGCAAATGAACTGCTTGCTATTCCCACAGTAAAATGACACAAAATAACGCCTCCTAAATTATGCTGTCAGTGAAAATAATTGTTATTTTTGGCATGATCATAATATTCAATGTTTTTAATACGTTTTCAAATTATACATATTAAAGGTGAGGACAGCGATTTCGAACTTGTAATCATAATTGTAGGGAGTCCATCTTGAAGGAGCGAGAGTTGCTTCCCTTCTGCCCGGTTACACAGAGAGCTAAACTGAATGTTATAAGGCAGCGAATTCTAAAATCCCCTTTTCAAAGTCACATTATGGAACAGTGAAGATTGACGTTCGCTAAATCAATGTGACTCAAGCTGCCTTTGTTACCTTTGAATATCTATAAATAGTTTGCTTGGTAGATTTCAACTTGCGATGACCATGTTTTGCCATAACTTCTGGCACTGCTTGATCATAATAAACACAGTTTGCCGCACCATGCATTGCACACTGTTTGTTGTCATTTCTCAATTTAATGTATAAGAAATAAAGCATGTATATTTAAATGAAGCTGTTTCGCTGTTACAACTGTTTACAATTTACGTTTTGTACAGGCGTTCGAAATGTTAATGCGTGTGACGTCATTAACAAAAGAAGTTCCGTCACTTGACCTGTGTGATTTGCATCTTTATCCGTATATGACCTCAACGGATACCGAAAATATCCGTAGCCTTTATCCTGCCGAGAACACCACCCATTGTATGATAAAGTTTGTTATGCTGCTGTTGATCCCATTGGGACTTTCAACGTTGTTTAATGTAAGATTTGATAGCTGGTTTAGAATCTGCATAATGAACTTTAATTTGGGAAATATGTTTGAGGTTTAATGCTGATTTAGCTGCTGAATCAGCTTTGCTATTTCCTCTAATACCCACATAGCTAGGAAGCCAGCAGAAGAAGATGTCGCATTGGAGACAGGTGTTATGAAGTGATAAAATATCCCGAATTATGGGGTAGTCAGTCTTGCAGTTGTTAATTGCCTGCAAGCAGGACAGAAAGAGAATAAAATATAATTATTAGCATATAAGCTTTAGCTTCTGCAGTGAAGATGCTCTGCCATTGTGCAGTCTGGAAGCATATGTTTTAGATGCTGCAACTCTTGGGCCATCCTTTGACCCTTCGGTATATATTTGTTTATAATCTATGAAAACATTTACAGAGCTCATAGAAAGCCTGTTGACATACCAATTGATTAGTTTGTTTTATATTTGGTTAAAGAAAGGTTAACATGGGCTTGACCAGCTGCCATGGTAATGTGGCAAACAAACGGTGCTAGGCTATTGTTGTGAGATCGATATCCGAGTCGTCAACATGCTGTTGAAGAAGGAATTGCTTTAGTTTTTGAATCCTACAACTGCTGGTATTCTGGATTGAATACACAGTTGTATGCAGGATTGGAAGGGGTGGATTTAAGTTTCAATCTGACAACCTGTCTAGATGAATCTGGGGCCGAAGCAGTGTATGGTTCAGTGTTAGCTTTGAGCCTAACACATCCCTCAACCACCAGGCATCCTTCCTCCACCCGTGTACAGACAGGCAGGAGGAGCTTGGGGCCTATTCTATCCCGGGCACCCCACATGGGGTCCCAAGTTTTCAACAAACTTAAATTTGGGATAAAAACTCTGCTACCTTTTTCTGAAAGATAGAACTGTTCTACATGTAAGGTTTTGGTGCAATGGTACAATGTTTTTCAGCACAGTGCCATCCATGGTTTGCTAGTTCAAGTTGATGCTCACAGTTTTCAAGGCAATGTATAACCTGGCGTTGCGAGCTTTCACAATTATGGTAGTAGCCTGCTCAACTTTAGGCCTACACTCAGAATCGGAAAAATATATTTATTCTGGAAATATCAGCATTTTTTAAATATTGAAAAGGAGACTGATAAATATTATACATGGTGTATAATTTAGTTGAAATGTTTGTCATCTGATATATCATTATTCATAATGATCTATGGTGATGATTTGTATATTTCGTATATTCTCATAATTCTACATTATAGAATGAGTTTTATAAAAAATATCAAACCACTTTGTTATACAATCGTCATTCTTAATCAATGGGACATGTTTTGAAGAGAAAACTCCACTTTGACGAGATTCCTGGCGTAGGATGTTACATCTTGATGTTTATTTTAAGAAAAACATTCACTTAAAGTCAGTTGGTGTATACCTACTAAACACATTGTTATGAATGAAAATGAGTTACAATGATTATACATGAATATGTGGCCTCGGTTTTGGCGGTATTGATATAAATACGCCAAATTGAAGTTCAATAAAAATACATTGTATATTTAGACAAATCAATATAAGTTATGTTATTCACATAAGCCAGGAATAAACTTTTTACAGACCCAATAATGATAACGGATACAAGGAATTAAGGTATTGAGTAGCATAGCTGATACAAATACACTGGTGGAGATGGATGCCTTAATCGTTATCATGTTACAACTAATGCCATCGCAAAGGATCTGAACGAAAGTGATTGTATTTTGCGAGCCTTGGCGAGCTAAATACATTGTGTTTATTCCTAATGCAGGATATTTACCATCCCAAAACACACGAGCATCATAACTTCTTTCTTCTTCAATGTCATTCTTCATTCATTTTGCGCAAAACAGCATGACAACATTAATTTCAAAGTTGAACTTTACTGTAACTACGCGTATTGATTTATGCAAATGAACTGCTTGCTATTCCCACAGTAAAATGACACAAAATAACGCCTCCTAAATTATGCTGTCAGTGAAAATAATTGTTAATTTTGGCATGATCATAATATTCAATGTTTTTAATACGTTTTCAAATTATACATATTAAAGATGAGGACAGCGATTTCGAACTTGTAATCATGATTGTAGGGAGTCCATCTTGAAGGAGCGAGAGTTGCTTCCCTTCTGCCCGGTTACACAGAGAGCTAAACTGAATGTTATAAGGCAGCGAATTCTAAAATCCCCTTTTCAAAGTCACATTATGGAACAGTGAAGATTGACGTTCGCTAAATGAATGTGACTCAAGCTGCCTTTGTTACCTTTGAATATCATCTATAAATAGTTTGCTTGGTAGATTTCAACTTGCGATGACCATGTTTTGCCATAACTTCTGGCACTGCTTGATCATAATAAACACAGTTTGCCGCACCATGCATTGCACACTGTTTGTTGTCATTTCTCAATTTAATGTATAAGAAATAAAGCATGTATATTTAAATGAAGCTGTTTCGCTGTTACAACTGTTTACAATTTACGTTTTGTACAGGCGTTCGAAATGTTAATGCGTGTGACGTCATTAACAAAAGAAGTTCCGTCACTTGACCTGTGTGATTTGCATCTTTATCCGTATATGACCTCAACGGATACCGACAATATCCGTAGCCTTTATCCTGCCGAGAACACCACCCATTGTATGATAAAGTTTGTTATGCTGCTGTTGATCCCATTGGGACTTTCAACGTTGTTTAATGTAAGATTTGATAGCTGGTTTAGAATCTGCATAATGAACTTTAATTTGGGAAATATGTTTGAGGTTTAATGCTGATTTAGCTGCTGAATCAGCTTTGCTATTTCCTCTAATACCCACATAGCTAGGAAGCCAGCAGAAGAGTGAGTGAGTGAGTGAGTTATTGTTTAACGCCGCTTCGGCATTATTGCAGCCATTAGCGGCGAGATATTTAATTTATTTGCCTAATTTAAAAAAAGAAAATTGCAATTGAAAAAACAGAACACGGCACGAAGGCCGTAAAAACATCAGCACATTATCACAAGTTGAATAAAAGCTGACAATGACAAGTTAAAATTTGTCAATAAGGTGTATAGCCTTCACAAAATCTAAAACACGATGCTCACCGAAATGAGTAAAAACTTGATTGATTGAAATAGAAGGATAAAAAGTTTCCCTGATATGTGCAGTGTCCCAACACTCACATAGAATGTGTTTGATTGTGAGAGGACACTGACATGGTATACATACTGGGGGATCTTCCCCCTTTAAAAGATATGAGTGAGTAAGATGAGAGTGTCCAATACGACATCGTCGTAGAACACAAGCTTCCTGCCGCGTAAAAGAGGATAGAGATTTGTAACCTAAATGAGGTTGAATAGTGTGAAGTTTGTTATGATGTTGTTGGTCCCATTGGGACTTCCAACGTTGTTTAATGTAAGATTTAATAGCAGGTTTGGAATCCGTATATGGAACTTTGGTAGGAGAAATATGTTTGAGGTTTAATGCTGATTTAGCAGCTGAGTCAGCTTTGTTATTACCTCTTATACCCATATGGCTAGGAAGCCAGCAGAAGACGATGTCGCATTGGAGACAAGAATTATGAAGTAATAAAATATCCCTGATAATTGGGTGATCACTCTTACAGTTTTTAATTGCTTGAAGGCAAGAAAGTGAATCGGAAAAAATAATGTAATTATTAGGGGTTGAGTTTTTAATGTGATGGACGGCCTTAAGGATGGCCTTAGCTTCTGCAGTAAAGATGCTGCTGCCATCATGCAGCCTTGAAGCATATGTTGTTGAAGGAGTCACAGTTGCTGCTGCAACTGTGGATCCCTCCTTAGAGCCGTCAGTGTAAATTGGTTTATAGTCTGCGAAAAAATCACGTAGTTCAAAAAATGCCTGTTGAAATATTAATTGGTCTGTATTTGATTTTTTATGAGTAGATAGAGAGAGGTTGACACGGGGCCTGACCACCTGCCATGGCGGAGTGGCAAGCAAACCGTGCTCTGCTATTGTTGAGAGGTCGATATCAGAATCTTCAACATGTTGTTTAAGTCGGATACCGAGTGGTGTAATTGCTTTAGGTTTTAAGTTATACAACTGCTGGTATTCTGGATTGAATACGCAGTTGTATGCAGGATTAGAAGGGTTTGATTTTAATTTGGTGATGTATTGAAGTGCTAGCTTGATGCGCCGATCTTCAAGAGATGGCTCATCAGCTTCAACGTAAAGGCTTTCAACAGGTGAAGTTCTGAAGGCCCCAAGACAAAGCCTGAGACCCTGGTGATGGATTGTATCTAGCATTTTGATATAGGAGGGGCGGGCAGATCCATATATAATGGATCCATAATCAAGTTTGGAGCGGATGAGTGATCTATAGAGATGAAGAAGTGTTTCTTCATCTCCACCCCATTTATTATTTGAAACGACCTTTAAAAGGTCTAATGCCTTTAAGCATTTAGCTTTTAGGTTTTTAATATGTGGGATAAATGATAATTTACTATCAAATGTGAGACCAAGAAATTTGGCCTCAGGAACGACTTTGATTGGAGTTTTATCCAGAAATAGTTCTGGATCTTGGTGCATTTTGCGCATATTGCAAAAATGCACGCAAGATGTTTTAGCCTTGGAAAATTTGAAGCCGTTTTCCAACGACCATTGGTGGATTCTATTGAGGCAGAGTTGCAATTGGCGCTCGATTGATGGCATATTTTTGCCTCTGCAGGAAACTCCAAAATCATCCACAAAAAGTGAACCATCTGTATGGTCATTTAAGACTTTTGCCAAGCTGTTGATTTTAATGCTAAATAATGTGACAGATAAAATGCTACCTTGTGGGACACCCATTTCTTGATCAAAGAAATCAGAAAGAGTGGAACCCACACGCACTTTAAATTGGCGGTCATGTAAAAAATTAGATATAAAATGAGGCATACGACCTCGCAAGCCAAATTCAAATAAATCTTTTAGGATGCCATGCTTCCATGTAGTGTCGTAAGCTTTTTCTAAGTCGAAAAAGATAGACACAGCATGTTGTTTGTTAATAAATGCATCACCAATAAATGATTCTAAACGAACAAGATGATCAGTGGTACTACGTTGTTTGCGGAAACCACATTGAATATCAGTTAGTAATTTATTAGTTTCCAAGTACCAAACTAGACGATCATTGATCATCCGTTCCATAGTTTTACATACACAACTTGTTTAGGCTATAGGACGGTAGTTGGAAGGGTCTGTATGATCCTTCCCTGGTTTTGGGATTGGCACAATAGTAGCATTGTGCCAACAAGATGGAAATTCACTTGTTTCCCATATATGATTAAATACCTGAAGTAGAAGCTCAAGGCAAGGTTCCGGTAAATGTTTTAAAAGCTGATAATGGATTTCATCAGGGCCAGTTGCTGTATCATGAGCTTTAGAAAGTGCAGTTTTCAGCTCTGACAAGGAGAAGTGTTCATTATAATCTTCTCCATTGTCAGATTTGAAATTAAGTGGTCGTTTTTCCTGTACCTTTTGGTACTTTTGGAAAGCAGGGACATAATTTGCAGATGAAGAATTTTTAGAGATTGTTTCAGCCAACTTATTGGCAATGTCAGATTTTGATGTAAGAAGGTCATCATTGACCTTAAGATGTTTTATTGTAGATTTGGAACCTTTACCTTTAATTCTACTAATCATATTCCAGACTTTGCTGATAGGTGTTCTGGAATTGATCTTAGAGACATAGCCTCTCCAAGATTCGCGTTTTTGTTAGTTGACTGTGCGTCGAGCTTTAGCTCGAGCCTTGCGACAGTTATCTAAGTTAATTATTGTAGGTCGTTTACTGAGCTTGTGTTCAGCTTTTTTACGTGCCTTAATGGCAGTATCGCAGGTTTCATTAAACCATGGCTTGTGAATGCGTGGATTTGCCGAGGTTTTAGGAATAGTTTCAGTTGCTATATCAATGAGACCTTTAGAAAAGGCCTCAACAGGATCAGTTGCATTGATTATTTCATCATATATAATATGTTCACGGCAGAGGGTAGAAAATGTACCCCAATCAGCCTTGGAAAATTTCCAACGAGGATTGTGCTCCTCGGGAATAGGTGATGAGGGTTCTAATACAATGGGGAAGTGGTCGCTCCCACATGTATCCTCATGGACTGACCATGAAAAGTCATGTAAAAGGGATGCATCAGTTACTGATAAATCTATAGCTGTATATGATCCTGTAGCAGGATGTAGATATGTGTTTGAACCATCATTGAATAGACATAAATCATTTTGGGTGAGGAAACTTTCGATAATTTTACCCCTAGAGTCTAGGGTATTACTACCCCAGAGGGGATTGTGACCATTGAAGTCACCCATGATAATAAAAGGTTTAGGTAATTGGGTAACAAGTTGATCAAGATCTTTTATAGTAAGATCTTGAGATGGTGGAATATATAAAGAACAAAGAGTTAAAGTTTTGAATAATGATAAGCTGACAGCTACAGCTTGTAATTGTGTTTTTAATGGAATTAATCTGTGGATAATTCCATCACGTACTAAAATTGATGCACCCCCCTTAGCCCTATCAGCAGAAGGGGAGAAAAAATTATAAAAAGTGAATGGTCTCATTGCAACTTTATCAGATTCTTTAAGATGAGTTTCTTGAAGGCAAATAGCTTGGGGATTGTATTGTTGGGCCAACAAGCCCAATTCGTTAAAATTTACCTTAAAGCCTCGACAATTCCACTGGAGAATCGCCATGGATGCTAGGATAAAATAAAATGTTAAAAGCCTCATGATGGATGCTTTACTGGAGAAAGCCGACGCTCCAAGGACCGAACCCTGTGCCCCTTTTTGGGCGAGTTGTTAAGGGATGCTGTGTCTGATGCATCCATAAGGACGTCATCAGACTCGAGGTCGAGAGATCCATACTTGTTGAAGACCTCGACCGCATTCCTCTGCCCTTTGGGAGTGCGGTTTGCTGTTTTGTTGTTTTTTGTTTTATTTGCAGTTTTTGAGTTTTGATTTGGTTTTGGGTTTTGATTTGGTTTTGGATTTGTTTGAGAACCTGTCGGTTTGACAGGCTTTTGAGTGATAGAAGCGGGAATGTCATGGTACCTATGGTTGAGGATGTTGCATTGCGCAAAGTTTTTATGGTTGGTGGATCATTGATCCACTCAATGTCCGTCTGAGTGGAGACGGAGCATTTAGGGGCATTTGCTGAGGATACTATTTTGGAATATGAAGGCTTTGGACCCTCAGTAACCAGGCGTTTTGCTTCAGGGAAGGAAATGTTTTGGGTGAATTTTACTTTTAAGATTTCGGACTCCTGTTGCCACCTTGGACATTCCTTTGAGGAAGCCATGTGCTCGCCAGAACAGTTGGCACATTTCGGCAACTCCTTGCACTCCGCTGGATGGCTTTCATCCTCGAGTTTGCCACAGCGAGGACAAACACGGCCATCAGCTCTGCAAGAGTTGCTTCCATGGCCAAACTTCTGGCAGCGGTAGCAACGAAGGGGGTTAGGGATGTAGAGTTCAGTTTTGAGTTTGTAATACCCAGCATTAATTGTTTTTGGAGCTTGAGGAAGTGAAAAGGTTATAAGATAGGTGTGGGTTTTGATGATTTTCTCCTCCCTCTTGATGGTGAAGCGCTTAACTGCTGTCACCGCCTGGTTCCTGAGGTTGTCAAGGAGCTCTTGCTCGGTGGCATCCTCGAGACATCGATCCTTGTCTCGGATGATGGCTTTGCTGCTGTTTAATGTTGTGTGTGGAGAAACCTTGACAGGTTTGTCCACAATGAGTTTTAAAGTTTGCAATGATTTTGCCTGTTGAGGTGATTTGCATTCAACCAATAGGTACCCATTCCTGATTTTTTTAACGTCCTTAACATCACCGGCAAGACCTTGAATGGTCTTGGCGGTGGCGAAGGGATTGAGGCGTAGTGGTTTATCATCGGTAGATGAAATAACTAGAAATCTAGGCCAGTTGTTTGAATTGGTAGGTGATGTTGAGATATTTGTGATATTTGATGATGAAGTTGACTCTTCCTCAGAAGAGTGACTTGCATCCTTTGAACGAGTTCGCTTTTTTTTACCTAATGGACCCATGTTAGGTTAGTAAAATTTCATCAGCCTGGATCCCCACCCACCACGGAGCACCAACAAGGGCAATGCTGTATGTCAGCGGGTCTCCTGCCGACAGCACCGGGGATACCAGGATGACATACTCCATTAAAGAGTTGCCAATTCTTCACTGGATTGACCCATTAGCCACCGCTATCTTGGAAGCTGAGTAAAGTTGATGAATGTGTGATTAAGAGAGAGCTTAGAATAGAGCAGCAAGCAGAACGTAGAGATAAGTACATCAGGAAGGATAGCGTTGTGAAAAGGTGGCGAAGTTATGCAAGAGAGCATCACGAAAGCACAGAAAATAATTGCAAAGAGAGGTAGCAGGGTAAGAAGAAGGATAGAAAAGATGTGCACAACCAAGTGCTTGGCATGACCAGCCGATTGACCAGACCGGGCCCATCTGGCCATCTGTCTAGATGAGGTGAGTTGGTGTTTAACGCCGCTTTCAAGAGTATTTCACTTATATCGCGGCTGCTAGTATTATGGCAGGGAGAAAGCCCGCAACGCCATGTGGCTATGCATTGCGGTGAAACCTGCGAGCAACGGCTGGAACTAGCGAACCATGGGTGGTACTGCACTGAAACTCAGTGTAGCATTGCACCCAAACCTGACTGCGTGTAGAACTGTTCTCTACTGCAGACAAAGTTGCCGTGCCCCTGGCGGGATTCGAACCCCGGACCTCTTGATCCGAAGCCGAAAGCGCTAACCACTGCGCTATCCCGCCTCCCTGTCTAGATGAAGTTGGGGCCGAAGCAGTGTATTGTTCAGTGTTAGCTTTAAGCTAAACACATCCCTCAACCACCAGGCATCCTTCCTCCACCCGTACAGATCGCAGTCCACGGCAAACTGACTGCCCCCTTTAAGTCGCCTCTTACGACAAGTAGGAGGAACTGAGGGCCTATTCTAACCCGGGCACCCCACGGGGGGTCAGCAGAAGAAGATGTCGCATTGGAGACAGGTGTTATGAAGTGATAAAATATCCCGAATTATGGGGTAGTCAGTCTTGCAGTTGTTAATTGCCTGCAAGCAGGACAGAAAGAGAATAAAATATAATTATTAGCATATAAGCTTTAGCTTCTGCAGTGAAGATGCTCTGCCATTGTGCAGTCTGGAAGCATATGTTTTAGATGCTGCAACTCTTGGGCCATCCTTTGACCCTTCGGTATATATTTGTTTATAATCTATGAAAAATTTTACAGAGCTCATAGAAAGCCTGTTGACATACCAATTGATTAGTTTGTTTTATATTTGGTTAAAGAAAGGTTAACATGGGCTTGACCAGCTGCCATGGTAATGTGGCAAACAAACGGTGCTAGGCTATTGTTGTGAGATCGATATCCGAGTCGTCAACATGCTGTTGAAGAAGGAATTGCTTTAGTTTTTGAATCCTACAACTGCTGGTATTCTGGATTGAATAGACAGTTGTATGCAGGATTGGAAGGGGTGGATTTAAGTTTCAATCTGACAACCTGTCTAGATGAATCTGGGGCCGAAGCAGTGTATGGTTCAGTGTTAGCTTTGAGCCTAACACATCCCTCAACCACCAGGCATCCTTCCTCCACCCGTACAGACAGGCAGGAGGAGCTGGGGGCCTATTCTATCCCGGGCACCCCACATGGGGTCCCAAGTTTTCAACAAACTTAAATTTGGGATAAAAACTCTGCTACCTTTTTCTGAAAGAGAGAATTGTTCTACATGTAAGGTTTTGGTGCAATGGTACAATGTTTTTCAGCACAGTGCCATCCATGGTTTGCTAGTTCAAGTTGATGCTCACAGTTTTCAAGGCAATGTATAACCTGGCGTTGCGAGCTTTCACAATTATGGTAGTAGCCTGCTCAACTTTAGGCCTACACTCAGAATCGGAAAAAAATATATTTATTCTGGAAATATCAGTATTTTTTAAATATTGAAAAGGAGACTGATAAAGATTATACATGGTGTATAATTTAGTTGAAATGTTTGTCATCTGATATATCATTATTCATAATGATCTATGGTAATGATTTGTATATTTCGTATATTCTCATAATTCTACATTATAGAATGAGTTTTATAAAAAATATCAAACCACTTTGTTATACAATCGTCATTCTTAATCAATGGGACATGTTTTGAAGAGAAAACTCCACTTTGACGAGATTCCTGGCGTAGGATGTTACATCTTGATGTTTATTTTAAGAAAAACATTCACTTAAAGTCAGTTGGTGTATACCTACTAAACACATTGTTATGAATGAAAATGAGTTACAATGATTATACATGAATATGTGGCCTCGGTTTTGGCGGTATTGATATAAATACGCCAAATTGAAGTTCAATAAAAATACATTGTATATTTAGACAAATCAATATAAGTTATGTTAATCACATAAGCCAGGAATAAACTTTTTACAGACCCAATAATGATAACGGATACAAGGAATTAAGGTATTGAGTAGCATAGCTGATACAAATACACTGGTGGAGATGGATGCCTTAATCGTTATCATGTTACAACTAATGCCATCGCAAAGGATCTGAACGAAAGTGATTGTATCCATTGTGATGAATTAAATTACACACTGCAGGAAGGTAATGGTCGATACCAGACTTTAGCATAGTAGGAGGATACATGTGGAAGTGACCACTTCCCCATTGTATTAGAACCCTCATCACCTATTCCCAAGGAGCACAATCCTCGTTGGAAATTTTCCAAGGCTGATTGGGGTACATTTCCTACCCTCTGCCGTGGACATATTATATATGATGAAATAATCAATGCAACTGATCCTGTTGAGGCCTTCTCTAAAGGTCTCATTGATATAGCAACTGAAACTATCCCTAAAACCTCGGCAAATCCACGTATTCACAAGCCATGGTTTAATGAAACCTGTGATACTGCCATTAAGGCACGCAAAAAAGCTGAACGCAAGCTCAGTAAACGACCCACAAGAATTAACTTAGATAACTGTCGCAAGGCACGAGCTAAAGCTCGACGCATAGTCAATCAACAAAAACGAGAATCTTGGAGAGGCTATGTCTCTAAGATCAATTCCAGAACACCTATCAGCAAAGTCTGGAATATGATTAGTAGAATTAAAGGCAAAGGTTCTAAATCTACAATAAAACATCTTAAGGTCAATGGTGACCTTCTCACATCAAAATCTGACATTGCCAATAAGTTGGCTGAAACAATCTAAAAAAATTCCGCATCTGCAAATTATGTCCCTGCTTTCCAAAAGTACCAAAAGGTACAGGAAAAACGACCACTTAATTTCAAATCTGACAATGGAGAAGATTATAATGAACACTTCTCCTTGTCAGAGCTTAAAACTGCACTTTCTAAAGCTCATGCTACAGCAACCGGCCCTGATGAAATCCATTATCAGCTTTTAAAACATTTACCGGAACCTTGCCTTGAGGTTCTACTTCAGGTATATAATCATATATGGGAAACAGGTGAATTTCCATCTTGTTTGCACAATGCTACTATTGTGCCAATCCCAAAACCTGGGAAGGATCATACAGACCCTTCCAACTACCGTCCTAAAGCCTTAACAAGTTGTGTATGTAAAACTATGGAACGGATGATCAATGATCGTCTAGTTTGGTACTTGGAAACTAATAAATTACTAACTGATATTCAATGTGGTTTCCGCAAACAACGTAGTACCACTGATCATCTTGTTCGTTTAGAATCATTTATTGGTGATGCATTTATTAACAAACAACATGCTGTGTCTATCTTTTTCGACTTAGAAAAAGCTTACGACACTACATTGAAGCATGGCATCCTAAAAGATTTATTGGAATTTGGCTTGAGAGGTCGTATGCCTCATTTTATTTCAAATTTTTTACATGATCGCCAATTTAAAGTGCGCGTGGGCTCCACCCTTTCTGATTTCTTTGATCAAGAAATGGGTGTCCCACAAGGTAGCATTTTATCTGTCACATTATTTAGCATTAAAATCAACAGCTTGGCTAAAGTTTTAAATGATCATACAGATGGTTCACTTTTTGTGGACGATTTTGGAGTTTCCTGCAGAGGTAAAAATATGCCATCAATCGAGCGCCAATTGCAACTCTGCCTCAATAAAATCCATCAATGGTCTTTGGAAAACGGCTTCAAATTTTCCAAAGCTAAAACATCTTGTGTGCATTTTTGCAATATGCGCAAAATGCACCAAGATCCAGAACTATTTCTAGATAAAACTCCAATCAAAGTCGTTCCTGAGGCCAAATTTCTTGGTCTCACATTTGATAGTAAATTATCATTTATCCCACACATTAAAAGCCTTAAAGCTAAATGCTTAAAGGCATTAGACCTTTTAAAGGTCGTTTAAAATAATAAATGGGGTGGAGATGAAGAAACTCTTCTTCATCTCTATCGATCACTCATCCGCTCCAAACTTGATTATGGATCCATAATATATGGATCTGCCCGCCCCTCGTATATCAAAATGCTAGATACAATCCATCACCAGGGTCTCAGGCTTTGTCTTGGGGCCTTCAGAACTTCACCTGTTGAAAGCCTTTACGTTGAAGCTGATGAGCCATCTCTTGAAGATAGGCGCATCAAGCTAGCACTTCAATATATAACCAAACTTAAAGCCAACCCTTGTAATCCTGCATACAACTGCGTATTCAATCCTGAATACCAGCAGTTGTATAACTCAAAACCTAAAGCAATTCCACCACTCGGTATCAGACTTCAACAACATGTTGAAGATTCTGATATCGACCTAACAACAATAGCAGAGTACGGTTTGCTTGCCACTCCGCCATGGCAGGTGGTCAGGCCCCGTGTCAATCTCTCTTTATCTACCCATAAAAAAGCAAATACAGACCAGTTAATATTTCAACAGGCATTTTTTGAACTATGTGATTTTTTCGCAGATTATGAACCAATTTACACTGACAGTTCTAAGGATGGACCCACAGTTGCAGCATGTGACTCCTTCAAAAACATATGCTTCAAGGCTGCATGATGGCAGCAGCATCTTTACTGCAGAAGCTAAGGCCATCCTTAAGGCCGTCCATCACATTAAAAACTCAACTCCCAATAATTACATTATTTTTTTCTGATTCACTTTCTTGCCTACAAGCAATTAAAAACTGTAAGAGTGATCACCCAATTATCAGGGATATTTTATTACTTCATAATTCTTGTCTCCAATGCGACATCGTCTTCTGCTGGCTTCCTAGCCATATGGGTATTAGAGGTAATAATAAAGTTGACTCAGTAGCTAAATCTGCATTATTATTTCTCCTACTAAGGTTCCTTATACAGATTCTAAACCTGCTATCAAATCTTACATTAAACAACGTTGGAAGTCCCAATGGGACCAACAACATCATAACAAACTTCACACTATTCAACCTCATTTAGGTTACAAATCTCTATCCTCTTTTACCCGACAGGAAGCATGTGTCCTACGACGATGTCGTTTTGGACACTCTCATCTTACTCACTCATATCTTTTATAGGGGGACGATCCCATGCTATGTATACCTGTCAGTGTCCTCTCACAATCAAACACATTCTATGTGAGTGTTGGGAAACTGCACATATCAGGGAAACTTTTTATCCTTCTATTTCAATCAATCAAGTTTTTACTCATTTCGATGAGCATCGTGTTTTAGATTTTTTAAAGGCTATACACCTTATTGACAAATTGTAAATTTTAACTTTTCATTATCAGCTTTTATTCAACTTGTGATAATATGCTGATGTTTTTGCGGCCTTCGTGCCCTGTTCTGTTTTTCAATTGCAATTTTCTTTTTTAAATTAGGCAAATAAATTAAATATCTCGCCGCTAATGGCCGCAATACTGCCGAAGCGGCGTTAAACAATAACTCACTCACTCACTCTATTCCTTTTGTCCGCATGTTATCAGACAGTATCAGACATCTTTAAGCACTATTTAGACATAGGAGTATAGAGCATTAGAAGCAGACGTGTGTGACTATTTATTAACTCTTTCAATATTAAAGTATTGAGTTTATGAATATCGGTGACAGCAAAGAAGCAGATCCCTCTATGATAATGCACTTACAGTACATAATAAATGATTATGACGTTGCAGACAATGAAGTTTACCGGGTTCACAAACAAAAATAAATTATAAAAAATATGCCATAGTGTTTAAGGTTAACCACAAGTATGGTTACCTACTTTAATTTGCAACTGTAATGCTCAGTTATACCATTTATACGATGTCACGATGATTCGATCCTCTCACCATCCTAAAATAGACACACCTACACTTAACGGTATGTTTTCTTTTTTTATAACCCTCTTCCACAAGTGTATCCTTTAGTGTATAATGGTTTATACTTTACTTTTTTCCAAATTCCATATACACTTTCCAAGTATTATGGTACGCAATGTAAGATGTCTTCGTTGATTTGATACCTCCACAGTTGTTACTTGTCTAAGGGGGGAAGTTGTTCTGTTAATGATTGTTTTCCATCAATCTCTCTTGTCACTGGCAGCAACGACTCAACTGTGGTAATATAATCTAATAAGATCTGTCAAAGGAGCAAACAGGCCTTGACCTTCACAATTGAATCGAACTGTGTGCGTCATTTCAAATGCCAAATTTAAGACACCATGGATGTTTCACTTTGTTTAGATTTATACATTATATTTATGATTTAGAAACGTATCATAATGTTATTTATGTATTGGCAGTGTACAGTACCTTTTTATCAGAGAGATCTTTTTATGTATTACCTTCAAGTGTAAACTTTTAAACTCATGTGCCGAATTGACGAAGATTAAGTGACGCTGACATCAATCCCATTGAACTGATTGACGAACCGGAAAATCATATGATATGTATCTACTACTGTCTTTCGATTGAGTCTATATCAGGTACACATCTCTAATAATCGGAGTCTGATTTTTCACTCCTGATATAATGCTTTAAGAGTACATGTTAAAACAGTCTTCCGTAAGCTGAAGATTGTTGAAGGAAGAACTAATAGATACAACAGCACGATCAGGTTATTAGCACTCCCCCCTATGAATTAATGCTCTACTGGATACGCCGTTTACACTCGTGACATTATTATTATTCTTTATCTAACTGTTATGTGATTTGAGGAATATATTCATTTTCACCATTTAAAGGTTCTTTTTGTCAGCGTAAATATATGTCGTGCCCAATTCCCGGAATTGCTCATTCCCTGGGTTTGGGCAACAACGTTGCCCAATCCCCGTCAATGGTCGGGGGCTTGCCCAATGCCAGTGATTGGTTAGCTAATCCCTGAGAATGAGCAGTGTTAACGACTGCTCATTCCCTGGGATTGGATGATTACGCTTACACAAGCTGATTGATTGTATTGCTGGGCTGTGAACTTTACTTAGCCTCTTTATATACTATGTATTTGTCATTTTGCTTCACATAACATCTGGACCATGGAGCAAAAGGTAAAGTTCGATAGCTTAGTCAACACGAACACCTTCTCAGTTATTTTAAAAGAAGAATATGACATGACAATATAAGAAATAAGGCTGGAAATAAGTGCTCCAGTCATTGCCATCCACGAAATGCTAAATGCAAAAATAAGTAGCTGCTTTAACTTTGTTTGAAATTGCTATTTTAAATTGTTTAAATAATTTTCTATTTTAGTCATGAACTATTGTTAAATGTTGTCACTTTTCATTTATTTGTGTAATAAGGATCATTTTAATTGCTGTTAATGTCAGAATAAGTTTGGTTTTAAATTTTATTAATAATGTATTTTTAGTACAGTTGTTTTGGTTTTGGATAATTTAGATTGTTTACCTTATACACATTTTAGTCTTAATAATGATTTGCTGTTAATGATCTTACTTTTAAGTTCATTTGTTAAATTTGGATTTTTAAAATTATTAATGTTAGAATAAGTTAAATATTGATAATAATGAGTATTTAAATTTTGTTTGAAGTTTTTAATAAATAAATAAAGATTAAGTTCAATTTTAATGATATAGTGTTGCATTTTAACTGCCTGATTACCATGTGTTACATTGTATCAAGAACTGTTTGTACAGAATAAACATTAATCAAGTGTAATAACTGTTGGCTCTCATTTGGTTTATATCTTTATCCTTGCTCATTCCCTGGGATTGGGCAAATTTAAATCTGATTTGCCCATTCCCGGGAATTAGGCAGGGGTGGTTGCCCAAACCCAGGGAATGGGCAATTCCGGGAATTGGGCACGACATATATATATTGAAATAGGTATGTGGTATCAAACGTGGAGAAGTGTATAAGTAAATTTAAATAATACACTGAAGACGTATATCAACTTTCATAATCAATACTTTATATTCCTGTTTTTCCTTTGGTGTTCTAAGTGACATAATGTCTAGGTTTAGGGCCTTTTTTATGCCTTGGTGTATAAGTTGTTTTGGATAACCCCTCTCAATTAATGAAGCTTTTAATTCTTTGAGTCGTAGTTTTCTTAGATCTTCATTCGTAATTATAGTACAAATTCTTCGTGCTAATGAGTATGGGAGGTTGACCTTAGTGTGACGTTCATGGGAACTCTTAAAGTGAAGATATTGTTTTGTATCCGTAGGTTTATGGTAGATGTCAGTTATAATACTTGTCCCTTCTTTTTTTATCAATATGTCTAGAAATGGGAGTTCCTGATCGTTTGATTGATTAAAAAAAGAAGGGACAAGTATTATAACTGACATCTACCATAAACCTATGGATACATAGAGGTTATCATGAGAGTGTGTTTTGGGATGGTCAATATCCTGCATTAGGAATAAACATTGTATTTTGCGAGCCTTGGCGAGCTAAATACATTGTGTTTATTCCTAATGCAGTATATTTACCATCCCAAAACACACGAGCATGATAACTTCTCTATCATACAATGTCACTCTTCATTCATTTTGTGCAAAACAGCATGACAACATTAATTTCAAAGTTGAACTTTACTGTAAATACGCGTATTGATATATGCAAATGAACTGCGTGCTATTCTCACAGTAAAATGACACAAAATAACGCCTCCTAAATTATGCTTTCAGTGAAAGTAATTGTTATTTTTGGCATGATCTTAATTTGCAATGTTTTAATACGTTTAAAAATACGCTTTTCAAATGAAAAATAATTAAGGTGAGGACAGCGAATTCGAACTCGCGTCCTTTCGTGTAATCGTGAGTGTAGGGGAGTCCATCTTGAAGGGGCGAGAGTTGCTTCCCTTCCGCCCGGTTGCAAATGGCGACGCACACATCACACGGAGAGCTAAACTGAATGTTGGCAGCGAATTCTAAAATCTCCTTTACAAAAGTCACATTATAGAACAGTGAAGATTGACGTTCGATAAATGCATATGTAACTCAAACTGCCTTTGTTACCTGTGAGTATGTATGTAGAAAGTGTTTACTGTGTAGTTTTCGACTCGCGATGAACATGTTTTGGCAATGCTTGATCATAATAATTGTTTCCGTAATATGCATTGCACTATGTTTGTTTTGTCATTTCTCAAATTAATGTAGATCTATGAAATGAAGACTGAAGTATGTCTATTTACATGAAGCTATTACGCTATTACAACTGTTACGGTTATTACAGGCGTTCGAAATGTTAATGCTTGTGACGTCATTTTCAAAAGAAGTTCCGTCACTTGACCTTTGTAATTTGCATCTTTATCCGTATATGACCCTAACGGATACCGAAAATATCCGTTGCCTTTATCCTGCCGAGAACACCATCCATTGTATGATAAAAAACAATATCTTCACTTTAAGAGTTCCCATGAACGTCACACTAAGGTCAACCTCCCATACTCATTAGCACGAAGAATTTGTACTATAATTACGAATGAAGATCTAAGAAAACTACGACTCAAAGACTTAGAAGCTTCATTAATTGAGAGGGGTTATCCAAACAACTTATACACCAAGGCATAAAAAAGGCCCTAAACCTAGACATTATGTCACTTAGAACACCAAAGGATAAACAGAAATATAAAGTATTGATTATGAAAGTTGATATACGTCTTCAGTGTATTATTTAAATTTACTTATTATATATATATATATAACAAGATGATGAGATTTTACAAGGCTACTCAGACCCCCTCGTTTCGTCGTGTTCTTAACCCCATGGAGTCCATCTGGGATGCCAACGGTCGACTTGAACACGATCACGAACCTCTTGAATGAAATCTTAACACGTATTGATACTATTACACGAGTTAAGGAGCATAGTATCCATTATTAAATTTCGAAGATAGGAACATGCGTCAAAGGGTTGTGGCTGTCATCCGGAGATATGGAGGATGCACTCTGTACATTATGTGAGTTGTTGTGGATATCATTGACTAATGTTATCACCAGTACATGCATACATAGAAGCTTAATAGTTCCGTGGCGATTTCATTTTCATGAAAACTAACTATTTGCATGTCATGGTGTAAAGGCAATGAATTATTGTATCCTAAATTAATTAGTTCTGATGTTTTGTATTCCATAATATCTAGTCTGTCATAGCCTTATCAGTTGATAACAACATTACTAGATAATATTAACTGCCTAGGTTGTACTTACTCATAAACAATTTTACATATGTTAATACAGTGAATCATTCTCTTGTCACAAGGTCTATATCAGCGTTATCAAGTACACATCTCATAACAACTAATGAATAGACCGGTGTGTAATTGGAACACTTACATGTCTCTGGTATAATGCTGTTCTTGTCTGAGTGTACGTTTGAGACAGTCTTCAATATTTCTGAAGAGTCTGAAGGGCTGATGGATAAAGTAACAGAGATAGAGATATTGTGGCTCGCCAAGGCTCGCGACTGTGAACATCATTTCAACTCGTGCATATTTCCCGTAATCAATCGTACCTCGAGCTCGTTGCTTATTCTCTAATTATTATAAACAACGTCAGGTCTTTGTGATGGGTAATTTATGGAAACCACAAAGTTATAATTAAAATCAAATGGCTAAAATATGAAAGGATTAAAAGCATCTATATGTATGTAACTTTAATAAATCGATAACTAAATGTTTATTACAATCACATCAAACCGCTTTAAGTATTTAAACTAAATAATACACCATGCATGAATAATATCGATTGGTTGTAAGATGTGAAAATACTGAACTGTGTGAGGCATCAAATGGATCATTAATCTTATCAATTCACATTTATTGTAGTGTACATCTTTAACTTAAGTTGTTAGCCGTTAAACATATGTGATTTCTGAAAATAAATATGGCGATGTCAACTATTCTTTATATGTACTTTATGAACAAAGCTTATCAACCAAATTATAAATTAATTTAACGAAGTTCCGTCTAGCCCACAAGAGAATGCAGATCACATGTATATCCAAACTACATGTAAATGTGAAAGTTAAAAAAAAAGACTGTTATGTAGGAATGTACATGCGGATTAAGGGTATAACATTTGTTATGCCCCAGTTGTACTTTTGTTTCTTGTTGTTTTTTTATAACGATTAATTAAACCATAGTTTAAATGATCATGAAGTTTGGCATATCATTTGGATGGCCATTGTAATAATCCATGTGTTCTAACACAAATCCAATATAACAACCAAACTTTTGAAAATAAGAGAGACAATGCGTCCGAATATTGGTTGTATGACAAAATCGAACAGGTAATAAATAATTGATAATAGATGATAAATAACACATAACATTGTGGTCTATCGGGACAGACCTTCAGTCACACTTAGCGTTATATTGGGGAAAAAATAAAATGATATTGTTTTTGTCATGTGAGTAGTTATATTAACCCATATATGCATGAGGTCTCCGATTTTGTTCATAATGAGTGAGCGACATCATTTTGTCACACAATAAAAGGAATGGGATGTCATCTAATCGTTAAATAATTTTGTCCATACTTTTTTTTACATGTAAAAAGTGCGTCCTAAAAATGGGACGTTATGCACGAAAGGATACATTTTATTTTTTTTACAGATTTTAATAGGTGAACTCTTTGCAAGGCATACAATGGCGACAGCAATACATGGAACGTTTTGTTTGAGTAAATTAATGAAATTGGGTCAGTTTTACTTGCGAATTTCTGAGTTAATATTGTGTGCTAAAAAGATATTTTTGCTGAGTATGCATCAAAACTTCTTCTAAAAGTTATCAAATTATACTGCTTATATCAGTTATCCAGTGTTTTCAAAAATAAAAGATAATATTTAAAAAGTTATCCAGTGTTCTTTTAATCTGTGTATAAGTTATTGCACAAAAATATCTATCTTGACAAATGATTCAGGGAAACATCACCATCAAGCAGATGTCTCATTCATTTTTTAAAACAATATGGCCCCTCGTCAATGTCGTCATATATGTTCACTTTGTTTGTCAATGGCACAAAACTTGAAACAGACTTGGTACAAAGGTGACATTCAGGAAACTGGATCATATCTGTGTAGTCTTTTTATCACATTGGACATAACGATGTTAAGAGATAATTTTGATTTGATTTTGGGAACTGCCCCCATTGTTGACAATCCTGATGTAATCCACCCCCACCCCCACAAGGTGCCGGCATTTACCAAATAAATTTAATTTAATTTAGTTAGAAAACGAGTATGGAAAAACAT
Source organism: Gibbula magus (assembly GCA_936450465.1). Classification (NCBI taxonomy): domain Eukaryota; kingdom Metazoa; phylum Mollusca; class Gastropoda; order Trochida; family Trochidae; genus Gibbula; species Gibbula magus. Next base: position 90,901,054 of record OW388289.1, on the reverse strand, counting down.
TGAATTGTGTCATTATCAGCATTCTATCTTTAGAATGAAATATCTAATTACAATAAATCTAACTTTTAAAATCCGAATATTGATTGAGAAAAAGTCTATCCTTCATCAAACAGCGACAACTTGGTTTGTGAATTGTCAGGTCACCGGAAGTTGCCATGATTGTTTTTTTTAATTCTAAAAATAAAGTGAATACCTCAACCACTGGGCATGTTATCCAGCTTCATTCACCTCCATTTTTGCATTTTCTAACTTGAATAATAAGACAAAAGGGAAACGTTGTAAGTAAGACGATATGCATAAATGGGTTAAGTGATAACATGACATGTTAAGTTTCCTATCTGTAGAGAAAGTAATTGTTTCAGCAACTTCAACTATTGGAATATAACAATTCAATAAAATTTGCCTCATGACTAAATTCGATCCATTCCATGGCCTGTCTAAAGCAAAGAGAAGTGTTTAGGTATCACATCTAGATTGAATGTAAAAAGACAGATATTGCAAAACTTTATGTTAATAGTCTTTTCCTCGGTTATTATTGAACAAAGCGCTCAAATACCAGTGTCTGGCAGGTTACTTACAACTTTGTTTTGATGTATGGAAAAAAAATAAAGTGTTATTTTTGACGTCTGGATAATTTCATAGCATGAAGTTAACACAACTACAAATGTAATGTTTTGTTAAGGTTGGTACTACCTCAATCACATTCATAATTTCAGAATGAATAGGTATAAGTTCAATAAGTGTTTCATGAAATGAACCGTTTGTATGGCAGGTGCGATTCACCCAATGTATACTTATATGTGTACTTTTGAAAAAGGGTGTTCTTTATTAATGTTTAAGTGTATGGTATTTATCATATACATTGCCGGATGCACATCATTGTTGATGATATTCACAATCTGCTGCACATATCAATAACATTGTTAAAGAAATAGAAACTGTTATTTTAAGGTAGGTTTTACTGAAATAAGCACTTGTTGATTGATATGCTTCTGGTGCCAATTGCAACAAAGCCTTACAGTACTGAGGTGTGGCGATTAGGGGTTTAATTCTACTTTCAAGAGTATTTTACTTATATCATGGCTGCTAGTATTACTGCAGGAAGAAAGTCTGGAGGATATGTATTGTGGTGATACTTGCAAACATCGGCTTGAATTAACGAATAATTGGTGGTACTGCGGTGAATTTCAGTGTGATATTGCATCCAGACCTTACTGCATGTAGAACACTACAGCGGGCGAAGTTGCCGAGCCCCTGGCAGGATTCGAACCCCTGATATTTTTATCCGAAGCCGAATGCGGTCACAACTGTGCTATTCCGCCCTTTACAGCACTGAAATACACCTACTTCTAGACTATCTGTCCGTCGCGAGATGCCTTACTATAATGTCTGATTTGTGATGGACACATGATTATTTTATCATTCTGAGGATACTTGAATTAAACGTCCAAACATTAGAGTATAGTCCTCATCGTGGAGAATCTGATTAAAGGGATGTTCCGAGCAATCGTGGCAATTCATTTGCAACATTTGAATGTGCTGGATGTGATATTTTAAATGATCGATTGACCTCTTTCATACTATTGCACATACAACTACAAAATACAACATATATATATATATATATATATATATATATATATATATATATATTTTGTATCAATCCTTTAAATTATTTCGACTCAAACATAACAAATACAAGCCAGGAGCAACCGTTACTCGTGGGTATATAGTCCTCGAAGTGATTAATCAAATATCAAAGGAAAACAGAGAACTCTGCCAAAGATAAAGATTGATTTCACATTTTGAAATTTAATATGCTGTTTGCGAAATAATAATAGTTCGCTCTCTGAAATGAAAAATATTGTTAATGTATGACTTAGGTACGTTCATATAGATTATAGACTTCAGTCATGTACAATGGACACCTCAATTCATACAATGATCGGCCTCTATTGTCCAACTTGTGAAATATTAATAACAGGATGACGGTATAATATTCTCAACAAATATAAAACGAAACTACACTCAAGGTAACCTTTTCATGCCAACACATATTCATCTGCCATTTGCAACTCTCAAACCATTTATTCCTGGAAAAAAACAAAATATCGTTTCTATATTCATGTACATGCGTGGAAGATAATAGATTTCCAATAATCTACCAATATGGATGAACGCTATTTCATGACATTGTTCTCTCCAATATCTGTGAATGTCTTTATTAGAAACAAAACGCATCTGTAACATGAATATAAACTGTATGTCCTGACTGATAAATGAATCATAAAACTTACTTTGGTAAAAAGGTTCCAGGTTCCCCCCCCCCCCCCCCCCCCCCCCCCCCCCCCCCACACACACACACACATATATCAAACTATATGGTCACATATATCAAAATAAAAAAGATGAAGTTGAAATAAGTTTGGCTAACGTTTAATGTACCTATTGAAAACGTTAGCCAAACTTATATATATATATAGACGTTCACCTATATATATAACACAGACAAGATAAAAATCAGATATTTTGTAGCATTTGGTAACTTTCAACAAATTCATTTCAGTTAAAAGTTAAAATTACCATGAGCTTGAGAACGCTTGCATGGACGTGAGTCATTTTACTTCATTGAAACGCTCAGTAAAGACATCACAAGTTATCCAGTGTATGCAATGGATCTTCTATTGAGTTTAGTTGTTATGAAGTCGGAAACGTTACGCTTGCCCAGTCGTTAAAGGAGCGAGATTTTGAATTTCTGAGTAGGATTAGGTTATACATGTAGATAGTTCATGAAAGATTTCTATTGTCTATCCTTTTCAACTGTCTTTAGCCATTATAAAACGAGGGAGGATATTTTCATGGATGTTCATGTTAATGACAGTTGACATTACTGACGTGTTACACTGTGCATTCGTATCTACAAAACATATTATTTTATTGACATATGTAGGTCACGACACGAATAACTTTGTAAAACTGTCATTGTTTAAGTTGATTTGATCAATATCTATAGATTATTCAAACGCATCCTTTAGCCCGTTATAGGAATTATCACAGGTGATGTTGCAAAAAAGCAAAGGTAACTTGATAAGTTAACGTTTACTGTTTCAAATGTAAATCAATGTACAAAATAGGGTTATATGGTAATATGGAATGTACCAGTACATGTTGGCGTTGCTGTATATAGAAACAGATAAAACTCCATTTAAGCTTTAACATGGCATAAACCGCTGCATAAAAGGACACAATATGCTCTTCTTCTTATCTCTCTGTTGCTTAAACAATTATTTCAGGTAACTTTCTTTAAATTTCACGCCCCATTTTAGCTACAATTGTGCTAAACCGGCGGATACAACTGACGCTTACATACAATTATTATTTTAGGTTGTCCAGGCCTAGGGTTTTGACAACCTGTTCATTAAGAACATGGAACTTTCTCTTGAACTCAATTTATTTTAGTTGTTATGTAAGTTTTAGATAAATACGTGTACGTTGATGTAATAGTTATACTGTTTAGACGTTTGCTATTGAGTTACCGTTGGGCATACTATATCCTCTAAATAAAAGCTTCGATATTAAGAAACATCGTACCAATATCATAACAAGTAAAATAGAATCTGATTTGCTGCATTTATAAATCTGTTTTCATAAAGCGATGGCTGGCTGCAGAAGGATGTATACGAGTGTGTGAATCTGATGAAATGCACAACCCGGCGTGGTGGTTTCGTTGAACACATGCAAGAAAGCTCACAGCTATCTTGACAATGAATAATTCATCTCAGATTGAGTGGTTCTGGCTTAAGGTGTACTAGAGGTGTCAAAGTCTTCACAGGCGACGGTGTATGAATGGAATTGTGAACTATTGATTTGCCAAGTATGTTAGCTGCAAGCTGCATTGTAACGGAATATGTATATTGGCATGAATGTATTGGAAAATATGACAAATCACCTAAGCCTAAAATTTCAAAATGTTAAAGTGGCATGAGTGTGAAAAGTAACTTCTACGTCATAGAAAGAATACAGAAAGATATGCAGAATACAAAATACGGATAAAGATAGATAGAAAATACGTGTTTCCTTTCTAAAGAAAGACAGATTGTAAATAATATAAATGTCAGTTCGTCTTCTTTACGAATCTATTCATTTGGTGTAAAGAAATGTCTTTGCCTGCTACACTCTTTATTCAAGTTTATGTTTAATTATAATTATATGATTCTTATTTGAGTTGATTAATATATAATCAAAGGAGATGGAAAATTGTATAATGAAACTTGTAGCCTGGACTTCGATCTGTTTGCAAAATAGGAGATTTCCACATGTCGTTGACTGGAGCATTGTTACGAGTAGTGTTAACCAGTCATAACAAAAAGACGGGGAAGACAAAACAAGTAATTTGATATACAGAATTATCTACAATTAAGATGCAAAGGTAAACATGTTTTTTTTATGGCAGTCTAACAAATGAATCTAGCACAGCAGTATAATCAGGTTGCAACCATATCTTACTTGTTCAGTCCTAGAATGAACACAATATATTTAACAGTTGCCGACATGTCACGAATATTCCTTATAAGAGCCGACATGGCTAAACTCCCGACATGGGATAAACGTCACAACTGACCACTGTGAAGATGTAATATCTGTCTCCCTGAATGCTAATCAACAACGTTATAAATTAAACTAAGGTAAGTGATTGATTTGGGAAGTATTGAGTTACTTACAAGCCAGCAGTGAAAGAAACAAACCATTGCATGTTATATAGATAAAATTAGTATACTACATGTTGATAACATATACATTTAAATGATGGTTGTTACTCGTAACAATATATATATATAATCAAGATTGAAGTTACAAGCACGTCTGTTTCCAATGCCCCCGGGCCTGCCTCTTCTGTAGCAATTAGCATTGTAGTTATTGATCTGCTTATGTATGACTACAATATGTCTGATATCGTCATTATAAATTAAAGGTATGAATGTAATAAAAACTTATTTGCTATGGTGATTGTCATATTTTCTTGATGGTTTGTAAACTAGTTAAGGATTAAGCCATAAGGCTGAATCCTTAATTAGCGTGTTCCTATTTCACCAATTTTGTGACACGTTTTCTGAACTAACGGCCAGACCGATTTTTCTGAAACTTTCAGGGATTGTAGCCTGTGACCTAACTTAGATCACTTCTTTCGTGAGTTATCCCCCCTGGAATTTTAAACTTAAAACCTTAATAGTTCGAAAACTATTCCAGATTTGTTCACAAAACTTTCACCAGAATGTGGGCAACAACATTCCCCATCGATTAGGCCTATAGCGCCGTAATAATAGATTTTTTGCTTTTCGAAAAAACTGAATTTGTTGGTCTACTTTCGCGGTTTTGAGGGTACGCGTCTTCAAAAATGTTCTTCTAAACCACGGCAACACATACAGCTATGTGTGATAGCTCATTTTAAATCTAAATGAATGGTCAACAAAGCAACGAGATGAAATTTTGAATTTCGTCCTACAACTAAAATTATCTGCCCTTGACACGGACATAACTCTGTTTGGTATAAAGGTATGTCAAAGTTATTTATTGCACTCTCTTCATAATAAGCAGTTTAACAATTCCATAACATAATTTCTAACATCACTGAAGATACATTTATGCTTAATAGCTCATTTTGAGGCAGATATGTCATTTATTAAGAACAATAAATTTCAAACTTGTATTTGTTAGAGTTTACTTGTGGCAAGTCATAAAACATTGTCGTTTTTCGAAAATCGTCATTTTCAGCAAAGTTCAAAGGATCATGACTGCTTAACCAATTATGCTATTGAAATATCATTCACACCTGCAAATGGACAATTTCAAGCGAAACAACTTTTATGTTGAACCCTTTCATCAAAAGGTTGATAGTTAAGCTACAAACATAGCACATGTGATCTAGGAGTCCGGAAATATGCATTTTGGAGTATGTTCCTGAGTATTCAGCAGAACATAACACATTAATTATGCATGCAATATAAATGATTGTTACATCTATTTTAGCCGAAATTAAAGCTCAACATTTTCCATGTCATACCTTAGTATGAAAATATTAATCGTTTTATCTTAATCATGAGAAACATATTGTAGGGGTTCATCAATTTTTACATGAACAAATTTGGTCTAAAGAATACTACAGCCATGCTAGAGAGTTGCAACTACTTGTTTTGAAAGATGTGCAATATCACTGGAAAGATGTATCAATTGCATATATTTCAATTAATTGAATCATTTACGCGCTGAATCCGTTTAAAGGGGCAGTAGCACGTTTTTTTGCTCAAATAAGTCGATGAAATGTATTTGAAAAATAATTTCACCAATCGCAAAACACCCTTCGCTCTTTGAAAAATCAAGTTTAAAATGGGTGTACATGGCTCAGTAAAGCCATGGGGATCGTTTTTATCATTCGAAATAATCAAATGTGTTCACTAGAAAATGGCCGCCATGGAATTTTTGCTTTATACGCAACATAGTTTTTACCACTACAGATAATTGGTTTGTGTAATAAGATATTTTACCCTCTAAAGTTAATTTAAATGACATAAACTATCATTATAAATGGGAAATTTGAACAATTAAATTTTGCAAAAAACGTGCTACAGCGCCTTTAAAGTCGCTTGCGACTATATTTTCAATTGCCTTTAGAAAGCACTTTCTTTTGATGGAAGTTGCGTTGGTTGAATTTCTTACTCGTTGGTTTGGTTCGGAATATTTTTTCATTAGGAATTTTGAACATTTTAAACCCTGTTTCCTGCAAAGAGCAGCCAACACTGTTTTGCAATTTAAAGGATTACATTCTAACATATATATAACACAACAAAAGTATTAGTTCGATTCATTTGTAAAATGTGAGATGAATTATGTTCTTTAATTAAAGATATGATTCCCATGAAGCATTCATAAAATATAACAGCTAAGGTGACTATAAACTAAAGTCGAGGCAGTGGAGGATATTTTAATCTTCAAACATATAACATATGTGTGCCATATTTGAATAAAAATGTTAATAATTGATTTTTTGATAACATTTAGCCTAAGTGTAATGTCAGTTGCTGAAACGTAATGGTTTTGCAGTTCTTTCCCAATCCCGGTTACTAAAGTCGTTTTCTTCATACGTAACCTCTGTCACAAATGGTTTGCTGTCTCGGTTAGAAACGGATAATCCTAATTGGTGGCAATCAAAGTAAACTGTGGTCAGCGACGTTCTGTCAAACTGAGCATTCGAGCATATGTTTCTCCAACTTTGGAATTGACTAGAGCTCTTTAGCCTATGTGTGATGGCCACATATGCGTTAGAAGACAGAGGGCAGTCGGAGAGGTCAAATGATGTCTAACTTGTTGAAAACATATGCTAGCAGTGCTGCAAAATTCATCGCTGGGGGGATTTGTCGATGATCGTGTAAGATCCCTTGTAAGAGAGGTTATATGGGAATGAATGACGACAGTAGGCTATATATGGAGAAAACGCACCAATAACTACTTAGTCCAATACCATTTATAGTAAGGATTTTAAAGATGGATGTAAATATCATCTATGTCTGTTCTTTTTGACGAAATTAAATAAATGTGATCAAAACACAGGTTTTATTTCAATTTATGTCAACATAAAATGTCCACATCTTGAATATAACCGTTTTCTATTTTGATAACATATTCAAGAAATTCACAGGACAAAATATGGTGGAATCCTATTTCCGGATCCTTCCGGATTCTCCCCAAAATTGCCGGAACCCGCAGAATCCGGAAGAATCCGGCAAGCGGATTCCACCACTTTTTGTCCTGTGATTGTGAACACCAGTCAATAATGAATGTTTGGGCATTTCCTGACAAAAACGATCTCTCCAAGGTAACAGATCAAATATCAAAAGAAACAGCAATATCTGCTCACGATGTGGATGACATTAACATTGGAGAACTTGATATCGTGTTTGCTAAATGAGGAAGTACATCCACGGTTGTTAAATCTCTAAATTAAAACAATGCCTTTGAGGCATGCATACATGTCAGATAGTGACTTCGTTCAATAGATTTATGATTTCGATATCTCTCACATATTATAAAACTATCTGATTAGTTTATTGAGAATTTGTATTCCGGCTTCAAGTTCATCCTTCTTAAAAGCAGAAAAATAACGCAAAAGACATCTCTCCTAATATATTGATATATATTTAATCTGTAACCCTCGGCATTGCCAGAGAAAATTCATCCTCCAAAAAATAATACAATGAACATGACAAAGCATACTCCAGGCATATCAATAACAGACTGATGCTGAATTCAAGGAGACATCAGTTTACTGGTAGCTGCTTTTTATGTCTCAGCATCCGTTCTGCGCAACTCATAAATCGTTTATTTACAGGAAATTGAAAACGACATTTTCGTTTCTCTTTAATCGATTGTGTAGAAGATCATAGGTTTCCAATTATCTACCAAGATGAATAAAACCTACTGCAGAATTTTTTCCTCTTCAATAACTGTTCAGGTCTTCATTACATTGTCATGCTCATGTATAACGTTATTTCATACAGGGTTTTTCATGTTAGCAAAGGGGATAATACAAAGGGGAAATATCTTACATCATATAAAGAAGAAACTAACATCAATGTTATAACTAGAAATTAAAAAAAATCTGTTGTAATTGCATTGCATTAATATCCACGACACCAAACCGTACATTCTATTTAAAAGATTACCATGAGCGTGAGGACGCTTGCGTGAACCAGAAGAAAAGGACAACCGAATTTGGCTTCCATGAAACGCTTGGTAAAGACGTCAAAGTTATCCACAATATGAATAATTCATATTTTATTGAGTTGTTCTGACATGAAGTCGGAGAGTTGTTACATTTGCCTCAGTCGTTACATAGGTGATATTATTTTCGAAAGGAATTGTGGACTATTGATATTCTTGTTGTATTAGACGATACGAGACATTTGTGTGATATTTCATTGGTATAACCATGTAATTGGTTCTTCCAATATCCTCATGACATTATTACCTCGTGCAGTAAATAAGCTTTATTCGAATTTGTGCTACAATTTTACAAAGGGTAATTGAAACCAGTTTCAGTAAGTCATGGACACACACTACAGCTAGTAGAGGTAACATCGACTGTATAATCAACCAATCAGTTAAATGTCACTAATCTTAGGGCTAAATTTGTCCCAGTTTCAAAAAATTGAAAGCGTGAACCTTTCGGCCATGAATGAGGACCACAGTGTCATCAAATCTACAACTAGAAAATCACCATTGTTCAAGGTACAGTGTAATTCAGTTCTCTATAAACATTCTAATTTGTTCAGATGGATGGACATAGTGACGCCAGGCACCATGCCAATGGACCTTTGATAAACTAACACATTGTAAAAACAAACACAGTACATTATAACTGCTTCAAATGACATTGTTTTGTTGACATGATGGAGACAACGCATTAATTTGCTCTGAAACCTTCACGTATTTCAATAACTCTCTGTCATCTATCTGATGGAGTTTACTTCGGCACTTTGAAACCCTGTCTTGTTATACCTTGATATTTGGAAATTCGTTATCTGTGAAGTATTGTTACTGGCAATACGATGTTGAATAAGATAATATCCCAAATCTTCGTCTGATACTTATATTGGCCGTCACTATATAGATTAATATTTACACATCATTCAAACGCATCCTTTTTGCCTTTTTTCTGCGTATTCCCCAAATGAAGACTGCTACCACATCTGAAGACTCTAGGTGCAGCAGTTCATGAGATATCCTGCTAACAAGATTTGACAAACAAGTCTCTTAGTGACCTTGGAAATAATGTCAAGGTTACCCAAATCGACGCGCTTACAGAAACGGGATGTACGGAGCTGAATACTATATCCCTCGCTTCGCAGCGGCGGGGGACAAACAAACCACTAACATGCGAATGCGAAAATGGGTTAAGTATCCTGGTCCGACAACCAGACATGCACTCTTCCGGCCAGGTGGGACTCCCCTCCACCAGAAACTAGGGCACTTCCTCTTCATTTTCATGGATCCACATATTACAAGATGCTGAAAATAACAAAAGATACTGGCGCAATAAGATTTGTTAAGCAAATAGCAAAACGTCTGCACAAGGTAAGAACAACTAAAATTCCTGGTCTCGTCGAATGTTCTGTATTCATCGAGTCCGAGGGCTCCAGTAATTACATTACTGACGACACTGCAAACAACGCGGCACGTCAGGCGACGCACGGCCGCACGCGTACGCAATCAAACGACATCGTCAGCAGACGACATCGGAGCAACGCAGCACTAGTACAGACGTAGTCGGAAGACAACGTCACCTAGTACCACCGATTAAAAACGACTAAGTGGGTAGCAGACGCCAAAGGCTCGAATGCCTAATTGCACCTGTCCGTTAAGTGGCTTAAGCCTAGCAACACTAGAATAAGTGAAGCCTTGTAAGACCAGACCATGTCAATCCACTAACCAGCGCAAAAGAGTAAGTGAACGACGAACAACGCTGAATGTCAGGTGATGCATGCACGTACGCGCACGAAATGACACAACGTCGTCAGCAGACAACTCCAGAACAACGAAGCACTAGTACAGACGAAGTCTTAAGACAACGTCACCTAATATCACGGATAAAAACGACTAAATGAGTAGCCGACGCCTAAGGCTCGAGTACCTAATTGCACCTGTCCGTTAGGTGACCACTAGCGTATGGTGAATCCACAGAAGACAAGGCTGATGTCAAGTCCACTAGGGGGCGGGATAGCGCAGTGGTTAGCGCGTTCGGCTTCGGATCAAGAGATCCGGGGTTTGAATCCCGCCAGGGGCACGGCAACTTTGTCTGCAGTTGTCAGAGAACTGTTCTACACGCAGTAAGGTTTGGGTGCAATGCTACACTGAATTTCAGCGAAGTACCACCCATGGTTCGCTAGTTCCAGCCGATGCTCGCAGGTTTCACCGCAATGCATAGCCACATGGCGTTGCGGGCTTCCTCCCTGCCATACTTCTAGCAGCCGCGATATAAGTGAAATACTCTTGAAAGCGGCGTTAAACCCCAACTCACTCATTCTCTCACTCACTTACATGATCATGAAGTTATCACTGACCATTCTTTATAACACCAGTCCAGTTAATAACTCCACTTGGATTTTCTGTCAGATGCGTTATTGTAGTGTCTGATGTGTGTGATGTGTTTTCATCAAATAAGTTTATGTACACCTGAGTATTCCCAACATATACACTTGGAAATTAATTGTAAGAGCAAACTCGTTCTGATTTTAAGGAAGACAATATGAAAGCGGTTAGTGACTTTAGGTAGAACAATCATTTAGCAGTGTTGAAACGAATTGTCACACAAAAAACGGTTCGCTGTCTTTTGGATAATGGTTGCTACAATAATTTGGTATTTTGGCGTCAAAATATAAGTTCTATTATGAAATGAAATCATAGTCAATATGTGTTGCTGTAATGTGATCAGTGTCATTCTTTCAAGTGAAGTTGTTACAGTTTACTGACTGACTTTTTGCACACTGTCACTCGTTAAGGTTGTATGCACTTTCAAAATAAACAAAATCATGATGCTGTCAATTTCAATAAACTTGTCTTAATGAAGAAATGTGGTCACAACGTACGGTATTGGCTTATCTAAAGCGAAAATAAGTGTTTGATAAACAGATTGAATTAAAATAATCAATTAATCAATTCTAAAGTTTGAAATGTAGTTCCTCTTCTAGGACAATAGTTATTTCAGGTAAACATTCAGTACTTTCACATTTTCATAAATTTTGCATATGGCGAATTTTTGTTTCAGTGACTGAGCCCCCAGAAACTAATTGTTATGTCTGAGGTGGTAAAATCGGTCAATTTATCCTAATAATCTCAGAACAGCACATTTCATTTTACCAACGAGGTTGTTGCTTGATTATTTTCCAAGTGTATTCATGTTGGTCTTATCGTTGGGAAGTTAATAAATGTATGTTCTGCGACATCATGACAATTAATTGCTATCTGCTGGATTTCATATGTTTAATTGATAATTGACCTGTTTAATATCATAATAGTACTACACAAGTTGTGACGTGTAAGTACTTTAAATATTCAATTTAAGATGTAAATACGTCCCAATAAAACCTTTGTGATGTGTTGAAAATCAACTCAATTAGGCATATTACTAAGCTTCATTTCTATGATATTTTCAAAGATAGCTTATTCATTTAAATGCAATTGGAATTAATGTTAATTTTCTGACAATAAAATAAAAGTTACAATCGGATTATTATCCACAGTGTGTAGAAAACAGGAGCAGTTATTATTTCGTGGGCATACAGATATCCTAGGTAACACATATGACACAGATGACACAGAGTATCAACGATTGTGATTACTTTAATGTTTGGAAAATTGATATATTGTTTGCTTAATGACACTCAAATGTGTTTATCTCTCTAAACTGAAATATTTATTTGATATGTTACTTGTTAATGTATTTACATTATCAACTGTGGTCAAAACTGCATAAGATGAACTATAGCGACATAAACGATTTTCAAATATTAGCCTTCTCTAAGACAGAACGAATTTACATCGGACATCTCAAATCATACAATGATCGATCGGTTCTAGACAAAAAGACACCATATATGTATAGCGTAATGATACCTAATGTCTAGTGATCAACTAAAAGAAAAATGTATTAAATCATTTAACCAAGATAACGGTATTACAGACGAGAAAGAAAACGGATTTGCTGTAGCATTTGGTAACTATGAAAGAAAGCACATTATACTTAATGTACAATTTATCTACAAGTTAGACTTACCATGAGCGTGAGAAAAATTGCGTGAACGTGAAAAAGGGACAATATTTATTTCTGCATTTAACTGTTTGTTAAAGACATCATCAGTTCTTCAGAAAATGCAATTGTATCTTGCTCTGACATGAGGTCTGAAAGCTGTCATGTTCGCCTCAGCCAAAACACAAGCGTGATATGGAATGTTCAACTGTATCAGTTAAATAAAAGAAGTACTGAAACGGAAAGTGTGATATTGCTTTTAACATTATCACGATATTACCACTTCAATCCAGTGGTGTGCACTGATCTGAGAAATAGCAATTTGGAGATATAAAGATATATATTATTTTTTGTAATTCAAACATCGATTTGATACTTATTGATATCATTCAGAGCCGATCGCTCGTGAGACATAATATCTCATAATATCTCATAATAACCCAACAATTAAAAACACAAAAGGTTTATCACATTTCTACCATGGTGTGTCTTTAACTTTCGTAATGTCGTGCAGGTTCAGCCGTCATTTACGTCAATTTAGGTAGGCATTATTGATGACACATACAGCAACATTAGATCAAACTTATTGTGTCAAATAATTATAGAGATGGCATTATTGTAAACCTCTTTACATCCAGCACAAAACATATCCAATTTCGGTAGACTTTGGACAACTTCCAAAAAGCATTGTGAGTCATAACTGCTTGACATTATGACTTCACTGTATTCAAACAAAACAGTTCCGGGTCCGGTCAAGCATCCCGCTTGAAAGTAAACAGTTTTCTCCGACAGAAACAAACATAAATATAGTCGCAAGCGACGACAAGCGGATTCAGCGTTTCAATTGTTTTAATTAAGACCTCTGTCCTATTATGTTGCTTCGTTTTTTTTTAAACAAGTTAATGTCTCTAGCATATCTCTAGGAGTATTGAGACCCAAAGTTTACATGTTAAAATCGAACAATTGTGTGACTATATACAATGGTTTGAGCGTGTACTTACGTACATGAATAGACTGGAAGTGGTTGTTTCAGACCTATTTTCAAAAGGGAGCAATTGACGTTCTGGTTAGGTAGAATATGAGTTGATAATAATGTTTGAATAAAAGGAAAAGAGAAGGAATAGAATTGAAATAGTTCAGAAATGCAAGGATAATGAATATGTAGAACAGGACTTTAAAGTGTGAGAAACGGCAGAATACATGTTTGTGGATACGAGACAATGATGTCTCAAATCCGTTACCCTTAGCTGGTTTTAGAATACGCATTGAATGGTTACAATAGGTATACTGTGTGAAAGACTTGCTTAAAAGGAGCGTAGTTTCATTGATAAGTTTGTTAATCAATTGCCACATGCGTAATGTATGAATGATGGACAAGGAACTCTTTTGGCGGATGAAAAAAACACCTTGCCTTATAAGGAATTAGCGAACTATGACATTAGTAAAATCTTGTTTAAGAATGAATGAATTGTTAATTCGTTGACTCGTGCTACGTTCCTTAATAATTCTCTAATATGTAAAGACAACAAATTGCATACCAATGTCTGTGTGCATTACACCCAATGTGAATCATATAAAATATTTGAAGACCCGAAACTACAGTCCGATTTACATGCACAGATCTTTTAAGCATAATCAACCTAGATTTGTCTTTTGCTTTGGCTGATAGATATGAGTTAATCGTGATGCAGTGTCCGGTTTTCGAGCAGAACTACTTGTACATATATATCGTCACTATACTGAGTCGACTGTCTTCAAATTGGTAGTTTTCGGCAACATTCAGTACTTCTCGTTACAATAGCACCATATATAACATACCTGACCCCCAACAACACAATGTAAGCCAAAACGAAAGTGTGAATTTCCTCTTCACACATCAAAATGAAAGTCAATTTGATGAACTTATATTTAAAACTCATTAGTCATATAAATTATCGTGCTAATGGCCCTTTTTCCAGTTGATATTGCGTCTCTCTGATGAGATAGTGTTGTCACAGCATCGTAGGATGGTCAAGGGGAAGCAACTCTTCCACATGACGCTTCAATACAATCGTTATCATATCCAACTTGTTCAACGTCAACATTAGGAGTTATTTAATGTTACTTGTTATTCCCCAATGCTTCAGCTGTAGATAAATCTAAGTTGTATCGCTTAGATGCAAATATCTTCAAAGTGGTGTAACGATTTGTTTAAGTATAGGCCTATTAGCGTAATAATTATGATTCTCCCATTTAGAGTGAACAACAACTTCCCGTAAGGAATGTACCATTCACTCAACCAGTACAGACAAATCCATTTGGCTTACGAAGTCTGACTTGGAAGACATAGACCAACGTGTACATGAAGACACTACATCCTCATCCCACCTGCCATCGGGAACCACCCCCATTGACAATGTGTAGGGTACAACGCAAAAAAAAGCTGTTGGATAGGAGTTTAACGTCTGCTTCCACCATTGGTGATTTCGCCGTCGGGAAGTTATACTAACTTCAACTTTCAAACGCAAGGCATAACTCTTGCCAGTCTGCATTACTGGCTGATTTAACCCTTGTGGTATTTCCCTCGCTTTGTTGTGTCAAGACAGTGAATAGCTGCACCAGAAATGCATAGCGGGCCTGAATTTGTAAACACAGATTTCTTAAGGAAATACTGCAAGGCCTAAATCAGCCAGTAATGGAGACTGGCAAGAGTTATGCCTTGCATTTGGAAGTTGTACTTACTTAAGCTGAAAGCTATCAAACATAAAAACAGATAAGTTCAAAGTGTAAGTACATCTCCATAATAAAATATAAAAAAGGTGGTGAGTAAATTAAATGTTTAAGTCCAAAAGACAGCAAGAATTTTTGAATATTAAATGATAGTAAAGATAATAAGTTAAGCGACATGGCTTGGGGGTCGGGGTGGGGACTGGGGGGTGGAGGTATATCCCAAACAGAAGGCTTCAACTGAAACATGGAAAAAAACTCAAAAAGCGGATCCAAAACCACCAATTTCACTTACGAAAAGTTCGATGTTTCGAGCCGTATAACTGACGTCAAAGTTTAGCTTAACTGAAAAGGTCGGATCTGGAGCCGGTTTCTGAGCTTGACTTGTGACGTGGTGCATCTAAATCGACTACAGTGTAAATATCGTATGATTTTTTCCAAGATGTATCTCTCAGTTCGCGCGGAATAGCTTTTCACTCGAACTGGTATGATTTAGTACATAGTAGCATGTATATCTGTGGAGAAATTAGAATTTTAAAGGTTTCCGGGAGGCCACGTTGAACCGGACATTGTCGATACTGTTGTCCGGTTATTCGAATTTAAGTATGAGTCTTTTCACTTGAAAATCATCTAATTCAACTAGTGTGTAAATATCATATATATTCCTTCCAGTATGTATATCTCAGTTCGCGTAGAATACATTTCCACTCGAACTGGCATGACTTAAAGCTTAATAGCATGTGTATCTTTGGAGAAATAAGAATTTTAAAGAATTCCAGTAAGGCCACGATGAACCAGACAGTGTGGAGACTGTTGTCCGGTTATTCGTGTCTTAGCATGATTCTTTACACTTGCAAAATCTTCTAAATCGACTATTGTATAAATATCATATGAATTTCGAACAGGTTTTACCTCACATTACGCGTAGAATAGATTTTAACTCGAACTGGTATGACTTATTGCTCTGTAAATTGTATATCTTTGGAGAAATAAGAAAATTCGATTTTTTGAAGAACCTAGGTAAACATTCAAAGTTATCATACTTTGAAATATAATTGTGAAAAAGTTCATAGGATTTCGCTAATAAGATATGAAACTTGTTGTTCCCCAATGCTTCAGCTGCTTATACATCTAAGTTTCAGCTCTCATGTGCAAATATCTTCGGCGTGGTGTTTCCGCAAAGATGCACAGGGTTAAAACATTTGAAAACGTTAAAATTTATATATGGCGTCGAAACCACTTGACCTACGACTTCGCAATGGTAACATATTTTGCTTGTCTATTATTTAAGCATATTTTAAAACAAGTTGCGAGTCTCTAGTGTCTCTCTGGGGTTATTTAGAACGAAACTTTAACAGGTCAAAATCAGAAAAATTTTAAGAAAATCAAAATGGCGGATGAACCACGTGACCTATGAATTTGTCATGGTTTACTTTTTTGCTTGTATCGTCTTGCGCATCTTTTGCAATAAGTTTCGAGTCTCTAAGTGCATTTTAGAAAAAAATCCCCATGTTAAAGTTTTTGACCGGAAATGACCGGAAATGACTGTACGCGAGCGATTTTATTATTGGATCATAAAGACCATATTCCTGTCTTATTCTCCTGAAAAAATCGTTCAATTCGATAGGTAGGTTTTTTAATTATCGCCCCTGTAAGTTCGCGGTTATCAAAATGTGCCTGACTTTGAAAGGTCACTGTGAAACAAGTATTAGGAATTCGCACAAACAAGAACAAACTTGTTATTTCCCAATGTGTCAGCTATATATAACTAAAGTTTCAGCTCTTTGGTGCAAATATCCTCGGAGTGGTGTTCCGCAAAGGTACATGGGGTCCGAAAATTTGAAAAAGTTAAAAAATCCAAAATGGCGGCAAAACCACGTGACTTACGATTTCATCGCGATTTACTTTTTTGCTCAGTTTATCAATGCGCATCTTTTAGAAAAAAATCCAAGTCTGTAAGTGCCTTTTGAAAAAAATTCCCATGTTAAAAATTTAAATTTGGATTCGAACTGGACCTTTAATGGGTGAACCGATTGGGCCCAAAAGCTTCGCGGCAAAACTACATAGTAAGGGCTATCAGCCTGTAAAGTTTGGATGTAATAGCTGCATTCCTCTTTGCCAAAGTGCCACTGACAAAATCGGTGGAATAATAAAAAAAAAACAAAAAAAACACGCCAATAACAATAAGGATTCAGCATAAATGCTGAATCCTTAATTATGCGATCAGGTCATTGAATGTGTCAACGTGTGTAATGGAAGCACGGATAAACAAGTATACAAGCAAGCATAGTTCCGATTACGCCTTTCTAGCGTGTATGAAGCTACTTCTGGACGACCCATCTATACTCTCGGAAACAACCTGTTATTCGTCTTCTTTGCGAATTTAAATGACGTAGAAATGATGGAAACCCCAAAGCAAAGGTAGTTTTTTTGTTTCAAAAGTTGGCCTGAGAATGATACTACAGAAAGCATCAATATATCTCAAATATATATATTTTGAAAAGTCGGGTACAAACGAGATGACACTTCACCTGCCCGTTGTCCGGAAAAATCCAGAGTAACTTAGTATAAGTATATGTTGTTATAAGTGTTTGACTGACATATCTCATAAAAACTGACGTATGAACACAATGATACACACTATATTTCTTGAATATAAATGTGTATACTGTTTGTTGAACATCATCCAATTACTAAATATTGATAACCTCTAAGCTGTTAACTTTCAACACATGTTAATAGTATAAATTAACAAATGTTGCCAGGACAAATAGTTCAGCCTTTTGTCTGAACATACTGTCGATGTGCAAACCAATTACATGAACACGTGTATCAGCACCTGTGTTATGCACGTAATTACCGACCAAGCAGACATTGACATAAACAATTGATAATTCAGGCGTTCAAAAACATTTCTCCCTCCAAGTGACGTGTATGTAAATGGGTAATAGGAGTCAATGACGTGGAATCTATCCCTAATAGTACTAAATGCCAAAATTGCAACAGAAAGAAAGTGATCCAACATGTTATATCTATATAACATGACCACGTTCTCAAAACATTAAACCACCCATGGTTCGCTAGTTCCAGCCGTTGCTCGCAGGTTTCACCGCAGTGCATAGCCACATGGCGTTGCGGGCTTTCTCCCTGCCATAATACTAGCAGCCGTGATATAAGTGAAATACTCTTGAAAGCGGCGTTAAACCCCAGCTCACTCACTCACTCAAAACATTAAATTTCCTCTCTACACATAACTAGCACTTTTCAAGTTGAACATCACTTGTTTCATATATCAATTGGAGGAGTTTCAGATATGAGGAGGTTGTTTTCCAGGATTTCGAGGTTTGTATAAGAAGTTAAGAAGAAGATTGTATAAGAGGATTGTTGGAAGAAGACTGTTTAAGTTGTTATCCAAAATAACTTCCTGTTATGAGGATTGTGTAGTATGGAGTTCACCTCTGCATGATTTTCAAAAAAGTGAATGTTTTTTTGTATTGTTTATCTTTGCTAAATGTTTACGGAAACGAGGAAGAATATTGACATGGAAGAAATGTCCAAATCGACAGTGTTACACTGTGCATGCATTTCTACAAAACCATATTGTTCTACTGACAGTCATCGGTATCTAGACAGTTTGGAGTCACTACCACGACACGAAATAATTTGTAAAACTGTCTCTTTGAAATTTATTTAAGAAGTGTATTTTGAGTAAGATAATACCTAAAAGTGTTGGGTGTAGTAATGTGTACATGATAAAGCGTCCACGACCAGATATCATAGATAAGATGGTTTCGATGAATACGGATTTTACAACTGTAAGGCAATGTATTCATAACAGGGTGAAATGTTTATCATTACCAGGCTTTGCTGTACATTGACACAGATATAACTACAGGTAATGTTTAACATGACATGGGCCAGTACATGCAGAGTTATCATATGCATGTGTTCTACTTACTTCCTATTTGCTTTTGCAATTATTTTTGGAAATTCTATAAATTTAACATAATTACTCTTTTCAGGTTGATTAGGTCTCGGTTTTTTAAAGATGGAAATTCCTTTGAATTCAATGTATTTAGTTTAGGTTGTAAATAATGTACCCTGTTCATACGTTGTTTCGTTATAGAAAAGACGTATCTATAACCAGTTTAATCAAATAATGTCAATACCATACCTAGTTAGAATAGAATCTGATTTGCTCCACTTTTCCATAATAATTTCTTCAGAATATGATGGCTAACTATAGAAGGGTGTAACTGGTTGCGTGAATCTGAAATGTACAGCCCAGCGTGGTTTCGTTGAACACATGCACGAAAGCTCAACGTTATCCTGACTATGAATAATGCATCCCTGATTGAGTTGTTCTGACTTGATGTCGAAGAGTTGCCAAAGTCTTCACAGGCGATGGTCTATGCATGGAATTGTGAGTTATTGATTTACTGAAAGTTGAAATGTTAGCTGAAGGAGCTGTGTGGTTCTTTGTTACTTAAAGTGTGTATTGGCATGTATTTAATATGTCTTGTAATTGTTTATCACAAATCACTCAACAAACAAGCTGCTCATGGAGCACATGTTACATTTTGATTGTGTATAATGCTTTCAAATTCTGATCATATTTACGCCTATATTTTCAAAATGTAAAATTAGCATGAGTGAGAAAATGAGCTTCAACCACTTTAAAGGAATGAATTAAATGGTGATTTTGATAAATATAACACAATACACCATCCACTGCTATATAATTATGTTCATGAACACGATAACTCACAGTTTATGTATTATTATTATTCTGTCACATATGGCTATGATTGCTTGATTCTAGTGTTTCACATAATTCAAGTTCATGTCGAAGCATACACTCAACCGCAAAAGAAACGTCACCATACAAAATGCAAGATAATTCAATCCACGAGTGATGAACACGGCTGAAACAGAGATACATAATGTCTTCAGGGGCCAACTAAACAAATCTTGAATTTTTAAAACATCATCTGTTCATATTTCTGAGAAACACGCGTTTTAAGAATTGTCATTTACGAATCTCCTTAACTAGACGAAACAGAACAGTCAAGAAGGGCTTTTTTTGGCTTGTTTTCTGTCGTCCTAAAGTAAAGGCGTATCAATAAAATTAAGTTCAAGAAGGGTATTTTTGTCAACAACATATTTTATTAATTACATTTCTACGTTTTACACATCTTTGTCTTCAATGCCAAACACTCTGGTCAAAATGCAAAAGCGATTTCAGCCCCTGCAGTGTATTTGAACTGACATAAAAAAACAAAGAATCATACTCTGATGCCTGAAATTGTGAGTACGTCTTTATGAAACATGTGTTTGTCGAATACATTCAAAATCTACTTTCTCAGGCAGCAGTAATTTGTTTTTAACACTGTTGAAAATTTGGTGACGTTTCTTTTGCGGTTGAGTGTATATGTTTCTTCTTTTGTTCGAGTTGAGTAGAATAATTTAAATGAGAAAGAGAACCGTATTTTGAGACTTAAGAGCCTCATAGCTAATGGACCGGTCTGGGAGGTTCTAAATATCCATATAATTAGCTTGGAATAGAATTTATATTCAAGTTCCCATTGATTTCATTGAAGGTTTTCAATAAATAGTCAGACACGTCTACGTGTAATGCTTACAAAGCATTTCAATTATGTTGCAGTTATCATTGTACCTATTGTTCTGCTTCTGTTTAGGTACATATCTACCGTGATAACAAGGTAACAAAACAAATACAATACATACATAAATCTTATGGTGATGACCAAAGCATGTTCAGCTACATTAATTTTCCTATATAAGTATTTCGTTCAATGTCAGTTGAATTTTATTACGTTTTAAACGTTTTTGAATTTTAAATTTTCAAACCTGTTTTCTTCAAAGAACATTTAAAACTGATTGGTAATTTAGAATGACAGTATGTCGATGTTTGACTTGTCTTTGGAAATCACAAATTAATTAGATTATACTTCATCACCCTCCTACAATCAAATTATAATTTTATTGTGATAGATATGAATATATGTGATAGATTTGGGTGCTGTTGCATACATCCTGTTATTCGTTCTTCCAAACCACAGTAAAATAACATTAAAGTAAGCGACTTCAGACTTAAGGCACAGTCAACATACCACATGCATGTACATGTTAGTATAGTACTACATTAGTAGGAACAAAGTTCAATTCAAATTTGCCTAATAACGTTCCAGTGTTAAAAAGAGTGTTATAAATGTGGTTTTATTGACGTTAAATAATCGTTTGATTTCTTATAATAAAGATGTAAAATTATCCATCAAGAAACTCGTTAAATCCGTTTGTTCAGCACTGCCCTAGCACTGAATCGACATTGATAATTGGATTAACTACATATTGCCTTTTCCACGAATGTCAATAGATAGTCAGATGATGTTGAAAAGAAGTGGAAGTCAAGAGTGTGTATCCTAAAGTCTGATATCGACCATTACCTTCCTGCTGTGTGTAATTTAATTGATCACAATTGATACAATCACGTTCGTACGGATCATTTGTAATGGCGTCAGTTGTAAACAGGATAACATTCAGATGTCAAAGTTAAAATAAATACATTTGGTAAGGTCCATTTTTGTTTGTAGATTCAGTCCTAGTTCTTCCATTGAGATACTTAAAAGGAACCAGTGATTTCCTAGGAGGAACCAGTTTGTAGGAGGATATAATAAATAAGACGATAATTCATTTGACCAGTTTGTCCATAGTTTGACCATAAATGCGTCGTGTGTTTTATTTGTTATAGCACTTTGTGTATGATTTTCATTTCAATAAACAATACAAGAATTCAATAGTTCTAATTGTTCACATAAATCTCAGTCAGTTACTTCACTTGCAAATAGATTGCCCGTTGGACACTATCCTGAGGAACTGGGAAACTGCCAACTTGTAGTGTGCGAAGTCATTACAGAGCTTGAAGAACGTGTTTGAATTTGCCTTCTGTGATTGCCTCATGTATCTAGTTGTCCATCCGTCATGAGCCGGACTTGAAGGGAAACTTCAGCTTCCTTGAAGAGGAGTGGAAGAAGTCTGTAGGAAGGAACCTTCCTCCTGCCAGACAGCTGGTTTAGTCGGCGATGCAAGCTCTATAAGTCGTTGTTTGACCTGATGCGCCAGCTGGGTGGGGAGGTGGGGAGGAGGGGGAGGGGGAGAGAGTCAGGTTTGGATGCAACGCTACACTGAATTTCAGTGCAGTACCACCCATGGTTCGCTAGTTCCTGCCGATGCTCGCAGGTTTCACCGCAATGCATAGTCACATGGTGCTACGGGCTTTCTCCCTGTCATAATACTAGCAGCCGCGATATAAGTGAAATACTTTTGTAAGCGGCGTTAAACCCAAACTCACCTCATCTCATAAGAAAGGTGCCGCCCTTGATCTGGAAAGCCGGGTACACCTCCTGAAACCTCATCCGGGTGCCCGCCTCAAAATGAGTAACCATCCTCTCCACTGCTGAAGACGGCAGCATGCCTCGTTCTGCGGTGAAGACCTGTAATGAAAAGAACAGTGTATTGTAAGCTATTAGCAAAGAACAATTTAATAACTAAATACGTATATAAGAAACTGATTGATAACTGTAAATTACTTACTGCCACGTAATCATCTGGGACATGAGAGTGGACAGAAGCTGGACCTGCTTCATGGGTGACCCAGTGACCAGGACCTCGTGTATGGACAGGAGCTGATAAAACGGCGGGGAGATTAATCTAAACTCTGAAGGTCTGTGCTAAGGCGAGGGTGTTGAGCTGGTGTTGAGGGACGAATACGACGTGACGCTGGCCAGTAACCGTTTTGATGTAGGCCCGGAGGAACCCATCGTGGATAAAACTCGACGCAATCTACAAGACAATTAATGATAATTTATAGATATTAATAGTTATATAAAATAACAATAAATGATTGTATTGATAAAATAATTATTGCATAATTGAGTATATATTATATCGAACTCTAAATTTTCAGGTTCGCTTGGTCGATCACCCTGTCTGTGGTAGTTGACCTTCTCCCAGCCTGACTGAGTGGTGCAAGGGCCGGACACGGACAATTGGCCTCGTAGAATAGAATATGTTCATTTACCATTTAACGGGAAGCGGGAAGTCGCTGGCCTCTCTTACGGGTGAAATCCATATCCAAGTGTCCTTTGGTCGGTCGGTCGCTAAGTCCCTGTCACAAAGTCTGTGCTGCCATTCATCACAACATTAGTACTGGATCGCATGCTGTCTCGGTCTTACATCTTTCGTACATACGACTCAGAGAGCCATGGTTTATGTAGAATGACTTACTGACTTAACTCATTTTGGTGGTTTTTAATCACCAGTGTGTATATTGTCAACGGACTAAAATAAACTAGTCTTCCTAGATTGACACAAGATGCATTTGTATGTAATAAGATGTTTTGATCGTCAATTGCTTTGTCGGCACCTGGCCTTTTTCGTCTTCATCGACAGCGGCTGATCTTCGGCTAAGCATACCGACCAGGTTACTCTATGTATTAAACATAAACATAAAACAAATACTGTCAATCATCCAATATTATCCAATCGAAATTATCCTAAGAAATCTTCTCATCTTCAGCGGCATCTATTAATCATCAACTCACTGCTAATATAATCGTTTAATGAAAAAATATCATATTTACCAGATTACTTTATTTATAAAAAAATAACTGAATATATATTCAAATAAACATTGCCACTCATCCTGCATATTCAAAACAAAAAATCCTCCTACAAATCCACCTTTCAATCCTCCTACGAATTCACCAAAATATCTACGAACCGGATCCTCCTACGAAATCACCTACACCCTTTTCTAAACCTGAAAATGTTCTCAATAATATACACATTCCACTTCCATACAGTCACATATAAGTTCCTTGTGTGATACTGCCTTTATAGATCGTATGCACACAGATGCCATAGTCTACTGTACAGCTGCGTACCGACATCTATATGAGTGTGTTCAATGCAAATATTATGCAATTTGTATTCGACGCATTTCATCAACATGAACACTTAACCGGTCAGTTTGGATGTTTGAATTACAAGTACAGTCGAGTGTTCCATAACATAATGTGATTTCATGGGATAGCGCAGTGGTTAGCGCGTTCGTCTTCGGATCAATAGATCCGGGGTTCGAATCCCGCACGGAAACTTTCTCTGCAGTAGAGAACTGTTCTACACGCAGTAAAGTTTGGGTGCAATGCTAAACTAACTTTCAGCGTAGTATCGCCCATGATTCGCTAGTTCCAGCCGATGCTCGCAGGTTTCACATGGCGTTGCAGGCTTTCGCCCTGTCATAATACTAGCAGCCGAGATATAAGTGAAATAATCTTGAAAGCGGCGTTAAACCCCAACTCACCTCACCTCACCTTGATGCCTCACAGTAAACAGTAACACTTCTGGCAGCTCTCTGACGTGACCAGGGATCAATCTTTCAAAACTACTGTTTTTAGTTTATTTTGTGGAATATTTATTAAGTGATCAACTGGGTCAACAATACATATCATATATTTCCTCTTATACTTAATCAATGTATTTGTGATAAAATAGGTCTCATTAAATTTCTAGTTCCAGCCGATGCTCGCAGGTTTCACCGCAAGGCATAGCCACATGGCGTTGCGGGCTTTCTCCCTGCCATAATACTAGCAGCCGCGATATAAGTGAAATACTC
This sequence comes from Gibbula magus, assembly GCA_936450465.1. Lineage (NCBI taxonomy): Eukaryota > Metazoa > Mollusca > Gastropoda > Trochida > Trochidae > Gibbula > Gibbula magus. The sequence goes on along the minus strand of OW388289.1, from coordinate 90,875,852 downwards.
TTGAAAGCGGCGTTAAACCACAACTCACCTCACCTCACCTCTCATTAAATTTAGTTGGTATGAACACGTTTTATGAACAAAATATTGAAATTTAAATTTAAATAAACTTGCATCACAGACGTGATGATCACAGAGTACTTTTGAGATTGGTTATTTTACTCATGGATAGATGATGATTCATTGTCATCGTGTGTGATGCAATGTTATTGACGTAATAATGAACCTCAATTTACATGATATTTACAATAAGATACACATGTAAGTGAACACACTTTCGGTATGCAACTGTATAACGAACTTATTAGTGAAAGCATATTTTCGTAATCCTTAATGTGTCTGTACACAATTTACTCAAAAGTATATGTCTGGTTTCTACCATATGATTTATATGAATATGTATTGCCCTGTATGTATGTAACGCTGTTTTGTAATCGACAACACGATGCTTAGTATGTGGTTATCATGTCAGATATATGTTCGTTAGAAAAACATGTGTAAATGAATCTAGATGATAACTGTTTAAAAGTCTTTGATGTGTTTTTCATGTAACTTGCATACATGAAAACCTCATCATATGCTTTTACCTGAAAATCAAATGAAATTGTAATCAACTTAGGTAGTATCCGTGGTGTACTTTATTTCACCATACTGAAGACACCTGTGGTACTGTATACATGTAAATTCGATTTGTGAATATATGAAATAAATATATATTTTAAAATATATCCTTGTTATATGACAAGGTTGCCACTAAGTCAAAGCATTTCAACTGAATAATACAATATGCATACTCTTGATTTCAAGTTTAAGTTATTTCTAAGCGGTGGACACATTATACATACTGACTGTTAGTTATACACTCTATTCTTCTTGTTTAATGTAATCACTCGGATTATCTGTCAACATTATTATCAACATAGTTCTGGTTCGGATACGATAAGGCAAGGTCTTTTAATTGATCATTATGTGATTTTTTAAATTTATTAGTATGTAGAGACATATCGGCAGTGTAAGCTACATTGTACAGATGTTATACACAGAATGACGACATGCTTAAATTCACCAAAGAATGAACGTAATCTCCTTCTTCTACTTTCTCCCTGTGGATCATTTCTTTCAAGCGTTTGTGACTTCACTATAGCTTTTTTCTGAATGAAAGAAATCCATTTATCTCGGCCGTTTGCCTCCATTAATGATTCGTATACTCATCATCTCATACTCCCCTTACTGTACTCTGTGAAGCTCATATAGAATGCACTTGCGAAATAGACATGTGTCAGACGGACGACTAAATAGAAAATTAAAAGTGTTTCATCCAGGATGTGATGTTTTCTCTTACGTGGTGTGTTTGATACAATCTTATTACATTAAAGTATAGTCCCTGTCTGGGAACTACTCTATCCACCCTATTTATATAGAAATTAGTGAGATGAGCCGTCCTTACTGCATCCATCATAGTGTAAAAAAAAATATTCCTCACGTTCTTAATACCACTAGAGTCAATGGAAATATACAGTGAATACCCATTAACACAAATATGGTTTAATATTGTAACTTGAAATAATAATGAATAACGTGCTATTCATAACCTGCAATTGATTGATGTGTTGGGGTGTTACTAATCACATTGACTTTCCGGATCTGCATGACAGACGTCGCATCAACTGAGAACTGAACTCACAATCACCCCACTGCCTGTAGAAGTAGTCCATTAGAATATTAGTAGTTGAAAGAATAAGACCTTGGCTTCTTCCGTAAGATATTATAGCATCTGACAGACATGACACTGCTTATTCAAAATGTGCTGACTTAAATGCGTCCGAAAATGTAAAGTGATTTGAGGTATATCACCAAGATTCTCAACAAGTTGAGCATTAGGTTTCTTCTTGGGATATGGAGTTACACAAACATAAAGAGATTTGGAATTGTCAGAAAATACGTTTTGAAGGAAATATTCAAGAATGCCTGATTCTTCGATAAATAACCTTAAACTCAATGTGCCACATATATGTGTATACATTGGGCACTTATGTGGTCAAACAAAGAGTGGTTTAAGAAAATCATTGAGTTAAACATATCACTTCAACACAATCAATCCCAGACAAAACCTTATAAATAAAGAATAATGTCCTTTGTCTGAAGAAATGAATAATGCAAAAGGCATCATTGTGAAACTGCAGTTCTATTTTCGCGAATAGTTATCGACTTCTTTACATATTCCGTACACCGTATTGAGTTTAAGTTTTGGTTCCATTTCAATTATTCTGGATGAATAAAGTCCCTGCTATGCCATGCCTTTCCATGTAATTGCATATCTATACAGCAGAACAGTAAGTGTTAACTGGATCCAACTTCAAGTCAACTTGAATGACAAAGGAAACATGCTGGGAATTTTACAAAGGGCAAGACGACCCGTACGTAATTAAGTGATTGTATTTGTCATATTCATATTAAATGTCTTTGTTACGAATTATATTAAAACGAGGTGATTTATTGTGTGTTTCCTCGTAACAGGGTTTCATAACATCATGTTCCACCACAAACAGTGTATGTGCCATAGCACTAACAAGTGATTTGATTGACTTACGATACACTTTAACATTTCCTTGACAATATATCTATTCATAAATGAACTTGAATTCATTCATTAGTGTCATGCAACGACACCTGGGCCATATTTTCGAAGCTGTCTTAGTGCTAAGATAATCGTAAGCCAATGTAAATGCATGGCACTTACGACTATCTTAGCGCTAAGAGAGCTTCGAAAATGTGGGTCCCATTCTTCTGTGTCTTTATAGAGAATCAACGTTTGCCAACAAATTCCGTTAACGCTTTTCGTTTTCATGCTACTGATTAATTATTTTTATACATGAGAGAATCTCGTAAAAGGATGTTTTGTTAAGATTATTATCAATCTCATTTCTCACATGCCCAAACGCATTACTTGTTCCACCAAAGATTTAACGCATAGCCATGTAATTATTGTGCAACGACATGTGAGGTCTTACATGAACTTTATGTGTGTCCTGATCTATTAAGGAAGGTATTCAATTATCTTCTCACCATTAGGTAACGTCGTGTGAACCTTTCTTGTACACATTGGTTGTCATGCTTTGAATGCATCCTACGAGAACTCCAGGTAGACATCTTTGATCGCTAAGAGTATTTAATGGAATCATAAATGTACCGTCTCAATGAACATTGCCATTACCAAAACTTTAAACTAGAAATTGATACAGGCAAGATGATATCAACGGATTGTTTCAACTGATATATAGTTAATGACATTCGGCATTCATTGCAAAATAGTTTACTAATTGGCAGTTTAGAAAACTGCTTTGAAAAAGTAAAGAATAATCTGTACAAGCTGTATATATATATATATATATATATATATATATATATATATATATATATATATATATATATATATATATATATATATATATATTAAAGATGATGCTGTGCCCTATGAATGCAGACAATGCAGCGAATGTTAAGAACGTGAATGTATAATAGTTTAACTTTTCATATGCCTTAAACAAGTGAACATATTGACGAAAGTACTGTTTTTACCGGAAGCTGAATTGCATTGGCGTGTTCACATTTCAATAAATATCAATATATTAAAACGAGTATATATTATCGAGAATTAACAGTATTTCTTTTGAATATTGGAGTGAAACGTTCCAATTCAACAAGAAAACGTATTTCCAATGTGATAACAGTTATTTCAGTATAGAACAGAACAGTGCAAAAATTAATATGCACACATGATGACGAATTTGGTGACTCATCCATAAATTCATAAATCATAATAATTTCTTACCAAACAACGCATATTATGTTTTTTAATGTTATTTTTTTAAACGTTTTGTCATTTTACTCAATGAGTAGGTTATGGGTAACCACAGACAACACCTTTAAGTGAACATGTCTCAATTGAATTTACAACGATGTTCACTGAGACAGATATTCTATAGCAATGTACCACAACTACGTCTAGACTCTCTGTCCACCCTCTCAGTGAGTTACGGTAGTGTCTAATTAGTGATGTATTGGTCAATCTCAGAAATCACATTAGTTGCTCAGAGTAACTGAAGATCAAAGCTGCCCTCCTTCAGCCCATGTGTCCCTGGGTGAAAAGAAGCATTCCCAATCTGTAAACTTTTTGTATGTTGCTGTATAACATGACCAGACCGTGATGAAAGGGTTGATGTTGTAAGATCAGCGTGTAGACGCTGCACAGGTGATACTCAAACGTGACGAACTGGTCAGACATAGTTACAGTATCATTCATTAGATTATTCTTGTTTATTTCGGTTCATTAGAATGTTACATACAAATGACTTCTGAAAGTAATGTTCTAAACGATATCGTCATATCGATTACGTTATTCCTCCAAACTAAAGTAAATGTCTATCATAAATGTTTATGATAGACGTTCATACTCAAAACCTAAACTCAAATTAAGATTCTGCAACGGTTTTATATATACTTTCTTATAATCCTTCATAACACGAACTTAACTTGTATTCAAAACCTGGTGTCTTGAAATTGTCTTGTGTGTGCATGTGTGTCTACATATATATATATAATCAATACTTTATACTCTGATATGCATAAATTCTGCTTCATCAGGGATGAAGAAGTGCTTCTTGTTTCGAAGCTTCATCAGGGAATGATGAAGCTTCATCCCTGATGAAGCTTCGAAACAAGAAGCAGAAATATGCATATCGGAATATAAAGTATTGATTATGAAAGTTGATATACGTCTTCAGTGTATTATTTAAATGTATATATCCTGAAGTCAAAATAAATTAATAGTGTTTAAAAGCACTCCAATCCGTTTGAGAAGTACGCATCTTCGTTGCATTTAGCAATATTGTCAATATTGTGATATATCAGATTTGGCTGGGAAAACTGTTCTAGACCGTGTTACTGCAAGTCTGACATCGACCATTGCCTTCCTGCAGTCTGTGATTTACAATCAACGCCATTGATACACTGACTTTTATTTGCTTGAATTGTTGAGAAATGTAAAAGAGATGTAGCTACAGGCGTCCATGGTAGAATCAATACACTTGGTAAGATCAAGGCTGAGTGCAGAATCACGTCAAAGTCTTCAGTGCAAATCTATGCACATGATAATTTAAATCCTTTTAAAACACAATTTAACACTCTCCGTATTTTCTACAATACCTCTTTTCAAGTTTATATTTAATTTTGTGGACGCAGGATATGTATCTTAAAACACTAAGTCATTGTAATGTATTAATATGTCTATCATGCTACTTTATCTATTAGCTCTTCTTTCCAGATCCTTCAGCAATACTGACGACTGTCTCAAACGTAAACTCAGACAAGAGAAGCATTATACCAGTGCAAGTAAGTGTTCCAATTAGATGCTGGTCTATTCTTTAGTTGTTATGAGATGTGTATTTGATAACACTGACATAAACATAGCATGACAAGAGAATAAGATGTTCGTTATGTAAGCATTTGCAAAGTTATGGGTTATCGCAGTATTTGAATACAGGATCAGGTAAGTATTAACTATGAGGTTAAATACTTTCTAACAATGATCTGTTTAATGAAAAATGAATAATGGTCTGGCAGAATATACGTTTGGGAATACATTTATCTACGGATACAGAACGCATTTATCTACGGATACATTAATTCATTGTTTTTACTTTATCACATGCCAAGCGGTATTATTCATGGAAAGTGAAAACGTCACGGAAGTCATCAGCTTGAATTGCTATTGGTGAACACGTAGTGATGACATTAGTCAATGACCTTTAAATAGGGTATCCACAACATGTTACAGACAGTAATTTGTCCGGATGACACCAGCAACTCTTCGGTGCATGCCCCTAACTAAAAAAATTAAATATCGTAATAATGTATACACTTCTTAAGATTTCATACAAGATGGCCGTCTATGTCATAAGTGCCCAGTTTTGTGAAGAACGGGGATGGTCTTAGTTGACTCTGATCATAGTTTATAATAGTTTACTAATTACTGTACAAGACGTATCCTTAGCATGCGACTCTACCTATTAGTTCTTCTTTCAAGACTCTTCAGCAATACTGAGACTGTCTCAAACATATCTTCTCAGACACCAAAAGTATTAATGAGGATTGTTCAAATCAGAATTCGGCTATTAGAGAGGTGTACCTGATATATAGACTCACTCGACAGTCTGACAGTAGGATAATAATATCGTATCATTTTACGGTTCGGCATTCAGTTCAACAGGAGTCTAACGTCAGCCACACTTATCTAACGATAATAACTCACATAAGTTCACACTTGAGAGGTAAGAAATTGTGGTTTACTTAAAACTATCAACGGAGAAAAAAAAATTTCACTAAGAGAGTGCAGGCGCAACTAATGAAATTAAACTTTAAAGTTAATTTGTCATTGATAAGTGCATGATTGATATTATTTACCATTTCTGCTAAAACATCGTTAATTGACACATACTGGTAAAGTTGTAAAGCTGTTCATGTCTTTTCCATTTGATGTGTAAAGAATTTGCTACTTGGAGTAACCATTTATAGCTTTCCTTTTTATCGAATGCAACATTTTCAAAATCGGGTTGGAGAGTGGGGATTGAAACCTGGAAACAACAGATCAGGCATTTCAAAGAATACTTATAGTTATAGCCCTGTACTTAGCGAATGACTTTCCAAATCATCTTGATGACAATTGCAACATTCTTGTGAAATCAACATATCAATATGTATTACCCATATGGTTCAAAATAACACAGTTAATATTTTCCATTTTCAATATTTCTTTGATGTGTGATTTATGTGCCTCACTTGTCATGAGACTGATCAAGTTAGATCATATTGTTGTACGTTCCGACCTTGACCTTGGTGGAGGATAAATGTCCTTAAATGTAGATCTTCACCATACCATTTGATTGGTCATTGATAGGCCATTGTTACTTGTGCTAATAAACACATGATTTGTTATTGTGCATGAGCATTTTTCTAGGGTAATACCCTATTACAAAACCACCATTCCATAATTCGTTCAGGAGTCTTAATTTCATAAAACTCCATCTCAAATCATAAATCTCCATAATCAATGATATTGCACAGCAAGATCAATTCAAAGTGAGTTATCAACGGTATTGAGATAATAATTGCTTGATTAGGCTGACCTAAGCTGGCATTATATTAAAGTAATCCTCAGCAAGTGATTATTTGATTTCATTTATTGTCCAATTATAAAATTACCAAACGGATATGTTGTTTATTAACAAACTGATAATGACAACACTTGTTTTTTTATTCAAATATGTCATCATGTGTGTTCATTCTTAAGAGGACGTCATGATAAGGATTGATACGGAGGGAGACAAGGTTGATATATTGCATGGTAATATTCGGGACATGTTTCCTCCGATAAGATATACTGATACTTATTTAATCCACAAGTATATTTGATTACAGTTTGGGATGTTGAAGTTTATGACAAAGTCAGGATTCATGCATTGTACTTCACAGCGGATTCAATGTTTTTGCATTTATACCGATATCATATATTTGACAATCTCGAATGATGTTATTTTGAGACCTTCGTCGAAAGCATCGACCAATTTTGAGTGCTTTATAGGCAAATGTAAATGTTGAACTTAGTGTTTTGCGATTGACATAATAACAGAACATGTTGTCTATAACTATTTCCAAATTGACATTCGTGAATAACCTTCACTTTGGGGTGTATTGCCTGGTTTTGAAAGTTTTAAAATGTTTATTTAAGATCGGTTAGGCCATATGTTATTCTTTCGTCGGACATTGTCTATAAGGATTGAGCTTTGATTCTGTTGTTTGACTGTGAAAATAGATTTGACTGTTATAATACAATATATTGTTCTCATTTAACACAACATCATGTAATGATTCCGTGGATTTTAGGATTCATTCTCACATGCAGTATTGTTGGATCCTTACATATTATACAATGTACACAGATCAGTGTATAACCAAACGAGATTATATCAATTCAGCTGATGTAAATCAAGTATTACACAATGTTACTGTTTAATAACACCTTTGAAATCCTTCAAAAATAATAGTTGGATATTTATCAGTAGAATTATGATGTTTCCATATTTAAATCAGCGAACTTATAGGTGATAATTTCATGTTTGGCCTTTTTGTGATGATCATATCGTTAATGTCTAACGTCATTGTAAGTAATGGGTAGATTTACATTATTATATGTAACATTATTATATGTAGTCCTGCAACAGGACATTTGTTTAATAATTGTAGTCGAGGTCAAGGTGACCGAATGGTTAGGAAGTTGCTGCAATCAGTGCAGGCCGTTGGTGCCCGATGATTTGAGTTCTATTCTCTCAAGGGAGATGACCCTCAAAATATACGTTTACCTTTACACATAGTGTGATTCTTATTAGACATATTTTACTTTATAGAACATAAACTATTTAATTGAGTTTTGGGTAGATTTCACATTGACATGCGTGTTTCTGACTAATTAAAAACTTTCAGTAGTTAAGAAGTTATGTTGACATAATAGTGTTGAAAATGTATGATGCTGCTACTGCTGCCTCATTAGTTGCTGTAAAGTAGTAATTACTTAGCAAACATACACCATAACGGATATAACTTTCCTTGTGTCTTGTGTTTGAAGATTAGGAAATTTTTATGTAATTTTGTTGAAACATTATCCCATCGTTCTTACATATATTGTTATCTTTATGTCATTTATATATATATATATGAGCAAACGTGTTATGTTACGGTTCGACATGCACACACCAAACATCTGTCACCATGCATACTAAGAAGCTAGCGAGACATTACTTTCAGTCCTTTTTGGGACAATAATTGGTAAATATCCTACAGCAATAGGATTTGTGATAAATGTTAGATTATTATAGTTCAATCTGTTAATCAAAACTTCTCATCCCTTTAGATAAGCCAATACTGTAAATATTGACCGTATATTTTCATTAAGGAAATTTTATTGAATATGACATTTTCATGATTTTGTGAGTTTACAGATTCATACTGCTTTGACATGTGTTTATCTTCATTTCACTTCACTTGAAATACACCTAACACATAACAGCAAAACAAATTTGACTTTCATTTCCCGTTATAACTGATCTTAGATTTTGACACAGAAATAATTAAACACATGATCCAAAGAAAGTGAACCATTAGTTTAAAGATTGTTTGTGTCAACAATGCTACATGACACTTTGTCTTCTTTCGTATCTGAGCGAATGTGCTGTAAACAAGTAGGTGCTGCTTCATTAATTTTTCCAACTGTATGCAACTCATTTATTCCTTTATCGTTGTCACAAAGGATTTGTTCAAATCTATTACGTATTGAACTACTTTTTTAGATTGAAACGTGTGGATTACCACAGATGTGTCAGGTGTCAATTATTAAACTTCTGGAGTCATCAACTAAGTGAGTATTTGTCAACAGAGAAGCCAAGTTACTTTTACAGAACAATTTTAATAAATCCATGATCTGGAAAGCACATTCCTTATTTATGATGTTACCGCAACGCAACGATTTGTATGGGGATTGACTATGATAATATTAACTTTAATGTATCGGAATAATACATGGCAAAGTTTGAATAGGTTATTTTGATCTCAAATAATTTCCATTATTGGGCCACATTGCTCCCATTTAGGAATAAATGCAACTTCAGGCTACATTAACAAGCATAATGTATTGCTCCTTTGCGATTACCTTTTTGAAAGATATGCATTAACTGATCTCACTAAATCAGTATTTATTCCAGTTGTACTCCATCATGTCTTATGGATGTGATTGATGTCGCCAACCTTGATTATATCTACCTCATTAACACAGCAAATAACAATAAAACATATTTTGATTTTTAATAGAATGTTATTCATTGAAATTGAATATCAAATGTGACCAATAATTTCTAAAAATCAATAGCCATTTTATTCAACTTTGTCAAGGATATCGCAGTGCTTAGTGTGTTCTGATTGAGATCAGGAGGTCCGGTGTTCGAGTCCAGCCAGGGACAAGGGCACTTTGCTTGGGAGAATTGTTTTATATGCAGAGCAATGCTACACAATTGGTTTGGTGTTCATTACCCGCATCCTTCACCGAGATCAATCATGAAGATGGTTTGTCACTTTCCCTTGAGTCATGTATGTGCTCTTTTGTCATGCATCTTAGATAAACATACATAAACATACTGCTAAATCAAATAGAAAGTAGAACCAAAAAGCGGCCCTACTGAAATACTGCATTTGTTTTGTTAATGATATTCAAGATAACAAATTGAAATGACCTGTTAACACCATATATTTACACATTGCAATCACCAATAGTATCCGCATTGGAGCATCACACTGGTTATTTCAAGAGTCACAATTCCCTGATTTCTTTAAAACCTGAGAAGAATAGGTACACAAGTGCACATATTTTGATTGAAGTATGGTTTCGAAAACGGCCGGGGTTATAATCAGGTATTTTCTAAATGTGTTTCTATGTTATTTTGAATATTTACGAAAATTAAGAAGGTCCATTGCAGTGGTGGTTTTTCAGAACAAAAGTATATCCTATAAACTATGGTTTAGACAGATTTCATCATGTCATAAAAAAATTGTGTCTCATTGTTTTGAGTCAAAATAGAAAGGTTAGTGTTGGACAGGACCTCTAAACATTTCAGCTACGATCACCCATGGTTCGCTAGTTTCTGGTGATGCTGGCAGTATAAAACACAATGCGAGCTTTCTACCTCCAATAATAGTAGCAGCACTGGTGTAAGTGAAAAACTTGGATCCACTTGTTTCAATGGTCTGGGATGTCTTGGGTAGCGCTAGCACATGCATAGAGTACACAAACAGACGACGAACATGTGTTAACAAACATGTAGATGGAATCTCAAAATCCGATAATGAAAATAGTCGACCATCGTATATGCATGCGTCTGCTTTTTAGGTTTTTGTTATTTTTTAAATCTATACTGAACAGCAAAAAGAATGCGAGTTTTAATGATTATAGTTTATGTTTGCATATCAGCACATGGTTTTTCATATGATTAGTAAATGTCAGAAAACATGTTGAGCTATTGGTACTGTAGAGGACAGATTGTTACCATTGCAAAGTAAAAGGGTATCAGATCGCGAAAATGCACGTCACATGGTGTCATGGTAACATGATATGCATGAGTCTTGTAAATTTCAAATTACTCGTGCTGTAATCCCAGACTTGCTCTATGAAAATGACCCCAAATTAACTCTAGTAAGTCAAGTAACTCTAGCCTCAATGTTTAGGAAGTTTGTGTTTGACACAAACAGCCGTGAACTTTTCGGAAACTATATATTTGGCCGAGTGCATTATGTACAATTTGAAAGAACTATCAATGTGCTCGTGGAACACCTTGGTACAGAAAAAGAATGCAATAGCTTGAAGTTTTAACAAATTAGACCCATAGAACCATTCTGAATGAAATTCAAAATGACGTCATACGTCAAATTAACATCAGCAAAGACAGGGGTTTTGCATCAAACACCTTCATGGGAGTGTTTGCACAAGTTACAATTGCATTTTAAATCACATTGGGTCCTTCATCACCTGAACAGGAATTGTGGCTGTGATCACAGAGGATGACTGTGGAACAAGATAATGTCTGAAAAAGTTATACACCAGTATTCACTTTTCGTTATGTCTGCATGCTGTTCAACAGGTTATTAACATAATTTCAACAATTTTAAAATGTTCTGATATCACACATTGGCTCAATACAGCGTTATCAGTTATTACGAAATTGTTACAGTGGACTAGCGTTTTGTTTTGCTGTTATAATTTGAATAGACGTAGTTTATCATATGAAATGGCAAGTTGCATGACATAAACTTGAAAATGTTATATATAACGTAATTCAAAATTTACACCACAGTTGATTTTGTCTACCTCTCTCATGTTATTTCTGACAATTTTCCTGATTGTGAAATTGATTTAACAAAATGTAATATGGCCTTACTACTCCGAAATTCATTAATGATCGATACCTTGATTAAAGATAAGTAAAATATACATGTACGGAAATCACAATTATACTTTATAAGAAACGGTTCAGTCCTGGAAACACTTTCAAATGATCAAGTTATCCAAACTTAATTGGCACTTCCATCTAATCTTGATGCAACATTGAACCAGCTGTTATGCACTCAAAAAAAGAAATAAATAACGTATTTCATTTTTACAAATAAATGTCCCTCAAGTAATGTAAGAAATCAATTTGATGAAATAATTTACCCAAATTTACCACCATCAAACGTGTTTCAATTTACGACGATTTAGAGTTCGATGAAAATCAGGCTTTATTACCAAGCATAATGCATTAATCTATCTCAGATAATAATTTAACAGTCACATGATTTTTAATCGACCGAATCAACTAAGGATGTGCAGTTATTTATGAAATTGAAGAAACATGTAAAATTAATTGGGATTGTAAAGATGTGTTTACATTGAACATATAATATTTTGAATGATGATATTTCTTGGGATTATTACCGATATTTACTAGTAATATAACGTTCATATTAGTTCTTCAAGCAATTGGTATGTTTTTAGTTTCAGGCTAGTAAAAATGTACTATAGTAAAAAAAAAGAGTGCGTCCAATGTTTCACTTATCACACAACATCGATTTATCTTACTCGTACTTACGCTAGATCAAGTCTGATTTTTTTCATTGACATTCAATTATTTTGTTACGTTTCACATTTTTATCTTTTTTTTGAAACAATGATTGGTAATCTATCAATACCATTTACACCGACATTATCTCAGTATAATAACATTCAATCAGTATATTTCCTCTTAAAGCTGGCAAATAACGAAGGTACAAAGATTATGTTTCAGATCTCAAAGTCAACACTTATTGATATATCTATTTTTAGGACTGATGAACATTGTTTTAAGCTATAATATGTAATATTTATATAATATATCGGATATTTATCAGAAATGAATATGTGGAAATTCTGGCAATGAAATAGGGATATGTTTAAGGATATATCTAACCTCACAAGAATTATATTAAATTCATGTCATAGTATATGAACAAAACGTAATCATGAAAAAGCATTCGTAATGTCAATAAATAAAAAAAAGTACTGGAATTCAGAGAAAAAAATTTTAATCTAAAAACAATTCGCAGTGTTAGTTAAAAAAATAGAATGCGCCGTAGAGTGATTCATTTGTATATCAAATAGGGCGCTACATAAATTCTGTATACTATTTATTTATTAAAATAATATGTGAATAAGGATTTACGACATAGCGATATATATTCAAGATATTTTATTTATAAATATATGACAACATTGCAATCATATACAGCCAAAATAATGCACAAGAATAATTACCCCTCTTAAATAAGACGAGGGCAAAATAGTCTTTATTTTCAAAAGTTTATTATATTGATTAAAAATCGCTTAATTGCAAAGTTTGAATTTATAAGAAATAGATTTAATAATATTTGTGTTTTCTGGCTTATAAACAGTTTGACAGTTTAAGTTAACAAGCTCCAGCATTTATACCAGTTTAACTTGCACCTTTCAAACCGTTTATAAGCCAGTGACTAAACACATTATGAAATATATTTTTAAATGTTCACCATTTCTCGGTGATGAATATCCGATATTTGATTTTATATACACTATTTTTAAAATATGTATCTTTCTTTAAGTGTCCATTTATTCATAAATCTTAAATTGTTATAACTTTTTCTTGACCTCTATTAATCTATTAATATATGAAGAAGCAGTTTAAACTTTACAGTTTGAAAGCCTGAAATATAAAATCATGAAATATTTATATAAACAATGTTGCTTATTTAATTTTTTTTTAACTGTAAATTGTTTTGCAATTTACATCATATATATTCAGAAAGTCATTTTGTCAATTGTCTGTTCATATTTTCAAAACAAAGCAAGGCGTCCTTATTACTAGAAAAGATACAATCTTGTGCATATCGCATTTTTTCAGCCATAAAACTATAGATACATTGTACATACATACTGCATTTAGTCCTGTTAACAAAATGATGAACAATGTTGACAAAACACACATTTTAAATTTAATCTTTTTGCATGCTTTTCAGATTGGTTTAAAGTTGTATGGTTTGCAAGCATCAATACCATATAACATGAATAAAGATATTTATTTGAATAAATTTACTTCAGATCATATTCGTTTCTTCGAGTGGACAGCCTTCAAATCAACTACAATTAGAATTCACTTTGTAAGGTTTTTGAAAAGTTTAATCAAGAAAAGAGCATGTGATAGCAGTGTCAAAATTGCGCAACGATACAGTGATAGAGCAGTCCCTCAATTGTTTTGTATAAACGTCATAGTGTGAAGATTATTCTTCTCAGTTGTCACTCTCATGTTTATGAGAATGTATAACGGTCACATGACCAATGTTGAATCCAATCAGCAGAGAGTATGTCGCTTAAAATTTCAATGTCTGAATTTATATTACTGAAAACTTCTATCTTTTTTACTCGTGGGTTTGGCCTGAAACGGTAGGCCAGCATCCTTCTCTTCCGGTCTGCAAATATATAATATCACAACGGAAGGGTTAATAGCCATATCGAAAACCCTGTTATTAAGTGAGATTGATGACCCTAGATAAATAAGTAGCATTTAAAGCTGACTCAGTTTAATAAGTCCAGAGACTTTAAGGTTTGGCAACCATCAATCACAGGACAAAAAGTGGTGGAATCCATTTGCAGGATCCTTCCGGATTCTCCCAAATTTTGGCGGATCTTGGAGAATCCGAAAGAATCCGGAAGGATCCGGCAAGCGGATTCCACCATTTTTTGTCCTGTGAATGTTGTTAATACAGTGTCCCCCTGTCGTCCCGAGAAATACCACGACAATGCTATGATGGTACCCTCTCCAATTTCTGATTACATACATTTTCACTCCTTCATTGTAACTTAGTGCGTTCGAGCACACCTTTATGGAAAAGTGAACAAACCATACCCAATATAACCTTCTTGATCTTAAGACAAACATTATCAAAAAAGAAAATAGGTAAACCCATAATAGATGTTGATTTTAGTAAGCCTTGTGTCAAGAACAATGGTTGTCGAACTTCAGACGTCAAACACTTGGAAAACTTTAATACTGTTACCGAACAAACTTTGCTTTAGAAGCCCGATATGGTGCATGAGCTATCAGTTACGACAAAACAATGGGATGTGTCGTTATTAAAACAATAACTACAGAACGGGAATTTGGCATTTGGGACCATTGACTAATGGTTTACCATTAAGAAATATGAACAACTATACTCTATAATGCTATTGTACTTCCCTTCTCTCATAGTAAACATGCATACATTTAGATTGCTTGATTTATACATCATTTCATTTCAAAACAATGTGATCATGTTTTGTGAATTGTACAATTGATAAACAAATAGAACTATTATGCAAACAAACGAAAAAGTTTCTCATTCTTATATAAATTATTGATTAATATTTTAGCTTTGGTGTTTATTGTATAAACACGTTATAGCAAAACAATAAAACCTCCCACCTGCAAAACCGATTGTAAAAAATTATCCGACATTGAAAAGTGTTGCAATATTCCTTATCTTTTGATGTGAGATATTAATCAATCCCTTTCAGAGAGTCTGGCAAACTGTTTTTAACATATTGCTTGAACTATAGATTATACCTCTATAGATTCTTTAGAAAAATATTAAATCTTCAATTAATTGTTAATTATTAAATCAAAGGACAAGGAGCCAGGATAATGAATATCCGAGTCGTAACCTTAACGTTTGTTTAAAGCACACATGGTAAGCTTCTAAATTAGTAATCTCATTAGTTATCACATGCATACGATGTAAAGCAATAAATCTGTTAATAAGTTCTGATACGATGAGCGTTCAATAAGTGTTGCAAGCGGGGCATTGGTGTTTACATAAACAGTGTCAGCTTATAGCAGGTGTTACTATAGTCAAAACATAACATTGACACATGTCAAAACAATTTCTAGACATAACAATTATTTAGATATAATAGCTACGCTGACCTAGGGGTCTCCATAATCATGGATTCTCTCAAACATGAACAACGCGCTCTGATCAAGTTCCTTACTAAAGAGGGATGCAAAGCTACAGAAATACATAATCGTATGTGTAATGTGATGGGTAAGGATGCTCCTAACTTTTCAACAGTTTGTCGCTGGTCTCTTCAGTTCAAGCGGGGCAGGGAGTCCTCAGACGATGACCCACGGTCAGGCAGGCCATCTGAAGTCACCCGACCGGAAGTTATTGCCGCTATCGAAAGACGAATTTTAGCTGGAATTCCAGATATCAGTTGGAAGTGTTGAAAAAATAATTCATGACCATCTTGGTATGTCCAAGGTATCTGCAAGATGGGTACCCAGAAACCTCACAGCACAAGATCGCCAGAAAAGAACCGAAAGTTGCATGGAGCTCCTGGATCGGTTTAATGCGGATGAAGCCAGGTTTGTGTCTCGTCTGGTGACAGGTGACGAAACCTGGATCCACCACTGGGACCCGGAAACTAAACTGGAATCCAAGCAATGGAAGCACCCGAGTTCACCGCCTCCCATGAAGTTTCGCACTCAACCATCAGCTGGCAAGGTTATGGCGACAATCTTTTGGGATGCAAAAGGCATATTATTAATTGATTACTTGCCAACCAAAACTACAATGAATGGTCAATATTATGCCAACCTAATGCAATAATTGCGAAAGACAATTCGACAGAAACGCCGTGGAATGTTGACACGTGGTGTTCTGATTTTGCATGACAACGCTCCAGTCCACAAGTCAAGAGTTGCACAGGCCGCTATACGTGATTGTGGATTCGAACAGCTTAACCACCCACCCTACAGCCCAGACCTAGCCCCCATTGACTACTTCCTGTTCAGAAACCTGAAATCCGCCCTACGTGGAAGGCACTTCCGGGATGACGAAGACGTCAAAGCTGAGGCGTGGATAGGGGGGCAAACGGAAGACTTCTACAAAAGCGGCATCAAAAGTCTTAAAGAGAAATGGAATAAGTGTATTGAGGTGAAGGGTAACTATATTGAAAAATAAAAGTAAAAAATTGACTAAGCGAGTTGGTTTTATATTGAAGTTGCAACGCTTATTGAACGGCCCTCGTATGACAGTTTTTAACAAATAAGTTTACATTAGTGCACTCAATGTCCTCAAATTTTGGAGATGAAGTACTGTTTATATCCAGATCATAGCAATTCGATGTGAGTAAGATTGCGTTTGTGACTGGTGGTAATTTGATATTAGAAGAGCAAGTGAAATTATGATATAAGCAATCTAATTCGTGCTAGAGATAAGTTGGCAAGTTATTCAACTTTGTTGATCAATGGTATATAATTCTTCAGATCTTTTTCTTTCATGTTACAGTTATTTTAACTCTCGCAGTCATCTAACTTTATATCTTTATTATAAGGAACATGTTATTTGGAAGGCGATATATAATATGGAATGAAGATTAATACCTCGATACAAACATCGTTCATTCCAATTCATGACCTATAAATGTTGACGTTATAGTCTTTTGAACAACATTTCAATATATATATAGGAAAACGATCTCACGGCATATGATAAAGAATAAAGATGCTACACATGAAATACGAAAGTAGATTACTCAGGAATTGTATCTAGCTAATCTATGTAGTATAGAAATGTTGATATTCGTATATAGCTATTGTCAAATGTTCAACAACAAACCTGTCTACCTTGTTGAATCAAATTAAAATACATAACATATATTAACATTTATTCATACATTCATATTACTGCTATTAATATAAAAAGTGTAAATTAACATAGGTAACATATACTCATGTTTATTTAAACAGTAATAACAGTAATCGGCATTTCATCATTTAATTATACAAACTTATTTTAAGTCCATTCTATTGATGTTACAAAGAATTCAGGTTTCTCCCTGTTGACTTAATGATTTTAGTGATTGATCTTATAAAGGTTGTAGGAAATTCAACGTTCTGCTCCTACCACATGTGATTAAAACATGTTTTGAATAAAACATTTTTTAAATCCATTACCGATTTTTTGGGCCCATTTTGGTCATAAAAAAATCATCATTTCATAACATCATTTGGGTAAGCGATATGAAGGCATACTGAAAAGTCTTAGCCAGTATTTGAGTACTTTAACCTGAGAATTTACAACCTGCAACATTCTCGATATATCATATCATATTTGGTGTGTTCATTTTGACCCCAATAGTCGTCTCCAAGTCCTTTTACATTTAAATCCCTATCAACACTTTTGGTGCCTGGATTGATGCATACTTATCATGGGTTTCTAAAGAAAGATGGTTAGTAAAATACACACCAAGGTACACGACCAGGTACTTATATGAGGTTGTTGATTCTATCAGGTTACCTTTAAAATGCCATTGTTCATGTTGAGACGATTTATTTCCTTTCTTGAATGTAATTACTTTTGTTTTGTTGATATTAACATTCAGTTTATATTGTTCACAATAACTTTCTAATTCAGAACTTTGCTTCCGGAGACCTACAACAGTATTAGAGATTAGAGCAATGTCATCTGCAAATACTGAAAGGGAGATTTTATAGATATCTCGGTGTAACTGGATTCCATTTCTGCAGTTGTTTTCTATTTGCATGGCTAATTCATTGATAAAGAAGAAGAATAGAAATGACTAAGTATACAGCCTTGTCTAATACCAACCTTTTCACCTTTACAAACGATTCTGATATTTCATTTATATTCCTTACATAAGCTTGTAGCATTCATAGTCAGATTTGAACAAAGTTTTAAAATACCTACCAGTCAATAGTGGGTTTATTGTTTCTTCCTATTACGTTATTCAAATATGTTAATCCGTACCAAAACTGTTTAGAACTATTGATATGTTTTCAATAATGTATTGTAGTCGTTTATAATAGTCAACTCGTTTCTGTTTACACACGGAATTGTATCTATTTCTTGAAATATTATATTGATCAATTGAGTGTCTGTCCTTTTGTTTTCGAAAAGTATTCAATGCTCGACAACGTTCAGATTTAAATTTCTTGCCAATTATTGACCTCATATCTCATATTACCTCATCTCCTTTTCATATCCGATGCAGCTATACATAGAGCCTCTACAATAAAATCGAGCACGTAAAAACAAAATCTATGGACTTATATAATATTTCATGCACTGGATATGACAAAATATGTTCTAGTTTATCATTATCCCAAACTTTTACCACAGTTATTGTTATCTGCTTGGACATCACGTTTATGAATTGCTTTCAATTTGAGAGTGATTGGGAGATGCGATGATTCTGACCGAGATGTTACCTAAAACTCATCTTCATATTTAAATAAAGGAGCAGAAGAAATGACATAGTCAGCAATACTTGTGCCAATGTTACCAATAAATGTAAAATCCCCAGTTTGTGATACCACTGTCATATATGCCTTATGAAATTCAGAACCCAGCGTTGATTCTATTAATAACATACTTATGATAAAAAGTTACAAGAAAATATTTGTTTTTAGATCAGTAGTATATGCCTGGCTATAATATATCATTAACAGAAAGTAATAATATGGATGAAAAGGTTTGATACAAGAAATAGCATCCATTTAGGATTCTAAACCTTAATTATGCAAACTGATGCGTTTTAAATAGCTCGTTTGATGTTTGAACTTCAAAGAATGACGTCTGAGATACCATTTTAATGTCATTGAGAGGAAGAATATTAAGTTGTAAATACATAAACCGAAACCTTTCAATAGAGAAAGTAGGAGTTGAATACAATAATAGACAAATCCAACAATACATGTAGTACTTATTTTTAATTTGATTTTCCAAATTTTCCTTCTGTTTAAAACTTGTTACAGGGATATTACAAACAGTTTTTGGAAAACCATTTTCGAGGATAATTCCTTTATAGTATCATCGATCCTCAACTGTTTTCTATACATACATTGATAACTATGATCATTTATGCACAACTACAGCATTGCCCCTTTAGAGTATTTCTTTTAATAAGAATGATAACTTCAGGAAATGTTGCCATGTGTCATATTGGAGGTATTCGGATATATCAAGTACAATACGTTGAGTTCCATGTGTCATACTGGAGGTATTCGGTCATATCAAGTACAATACAATAATAAGGAAACTGTAATGATGCGGACTGCATTGGCTGTATTTTACAGTGCCCAATTCTGAGAGTCAACGGAAATGATGTTCATCATACATTCGCACATGTTTGTCTATTTCAAGTATTGAATGATATAACGTCAATACAATGATTGGTGATAAACAATGACTTCCTTTCAATGTGGTGAGTAAACTCATGTTGACAATTGTTTATTTGAATTATTCAGAATTGTAAACACATATTCTGTAAACTCTTGTTTCTTAGTAACTGTCAGCATTTTTTAAAATAGCAACACGAGGAATGCACCATGATAGGCCATTGAACATCGAACATTGAAAAAAAACAATTTGATATAAGAAGAATCCTACTAGATGTAATGAATCTCCATCTAAGTGTACTTATCACATCGACGACTCTTGAATGTCATTGGTGTTGATTTAGTATTGTCTAGATTGTGAGGATACGTGTAAAACAAAGTTTCATAATGTAACGAGATAGGAGACATCAGGATTTAATGTAAAGTCTTTCCTTGTGGGTTAGCCATTGATCCCTTGGGAAAGTGTTTCTTTTTCTAGTATGCAATGTTATCGTCCATTACTTAATATTAAAACCCGGGGCAAAACAGTTTTAATACCAGCAACTGGCACTCTGATTAAGTTGTTATCAGACGAAGCAGCAACAAAGTTTATTTGCAAACCCTTGTGTGTTAGCCATTTATTCATTGGTAAAGCCTGAAAGCTGAAGTGAGTTTTTTTCTACTACGCAATGTTATCCTCAATAAGTGTGACATTTTCTCTATCATGCTCCATTTATTGTGTTATATTAAAGCCCAGGGCAAAACAGTTTTAATATCAGCAAAATGGCATTTAGATTAATTTGTTTTCAGAGTAATAGAGCTTGGTATAAATACTGTTGGTCGAAAAAGAACCATTATCTACAACAAATAGATCGTGTTGTATAACAATGTATTGATAATGTTTATAATATACATAGGGTGATAATTCTGTGATTGTATTTACGACATCCTAATTTTGTTGATGTTTAGGAAAAGTGAAGAAAAGAAAAACAATTCGACATACAGCAATATCATTCTACGAATATTATTCAGATAATTCCCAACAAAAGTTAATGGTATAACTTCCAATCATATAACATACTCGTCATCCTGAAGACACTGCAATGTTGATTTGGTAGTATGTAGTATATTATGCTATTTGTCGTAAGCATGACCCCTAAATAGAATATATTTTTATCATCATAATATACATGTGATTTTGTGGGATTTTTTAGTGTAACCTTATCATAGTTATATACATGTACATGTACGAATGAATATTTCCGTTCAATATTGTGTAGGTAGGTAGGTAGGTAGGTGGAATTAAGGGCGACGTTGGGCCAACAAATGGCCTATATGCGCCCGGCATATAAAAGGATTAAAAAGATTAGAAAATAATTATACAAGAGGTTAAAAAAGATTCATATGCAGTCATATTTGCCCGTATTGCATACGTAATCTAAAAGGGCTCTTTGAATGTCACCATACAGTATTGTTATATTGTGTCCATACTCCAGTGGTTATTGCCCCTGTAACAAATGTTTCAAATTAAATATCAAAGTTTTCCGTTTGAAGAGTTGCGTATACATTGAAGAGAAAAAATGACTGCATACAATGTATGTATTCTAACGTTTCTGTTACACATAGCGTGTGAGATATGGGACAAGGTGGATTATACTTCAAATAAATTCAAGTCCTTATCATTTTGTGTCAGTACAATTTGCTGTGATTACTCGAAGTGTTGATTGAATGGTTTGATAAGTAGGCTTTGGACTTTACCCAAAAGCCAATGTGATCGATAGGATGTTAAATAATTTTGCATTTATAACGTCAATCACATTTTGTTGAGGTATATAGTTAGCCAAATTTCAACAATAAGTGCAGGAACAACATCAACGTCATTTCTGTAAATTCATCGCAATTTCAATCCTACAATTCGGTATAATTGCCACCTCTCATTTCTTGACCAAAGTGTTAACTACTAGACGATATATATATATATATATATATATATATATATATATATATATATATATATATATATATATATATATATATATATATAATCTATGTATGTGCTGTACAGTTTCTTTTAAGCATGGGTTAGAAAACCAAACTGACATCCTATAGTTATATAATTATGGCCGAATAATGTTTAGCTACATTCATTTTACTTTAGCAATGTCAGTTAAATTTCATTATTTGTTAGCTCATCTGGCCTGAATGGGTTTATGGCATGACATGGTGTCCGGCGTCCGTCCGTCCGTCCATCCGTCTGTAAATATTTTCACTTTTTTGTATTCTCAAGAACCACTTAGTCTATGGAGCTGAAATTTTGTGTACATACTCCTTGGCCAATGATGTCAAGATGTAAAATCCTTCATCATGATTCTCGTCACATTGATCGTTATTTTCATCTCTGCCTTTGCACTGAATCGACATTGAGAATTGGATGAATTACAGTTCCTTTTCCACGAATGTCAATAGATAGTCAGATGATGTTGAAAAGAAGTGGAAGTCAAGAGTGTGTATCCTAAAGTCTGATATCGACCATTACCTTCCTGCAGTGTGTAATTTAATTGATCACAATGGATACAATCAGTTCGTTCATATCATTTGTGATGACGTCAGTTGTAACAGAATAACGATTCAGGCGTCGAAGATAAAATTAATCCATTTGGTATTTTTTGTTTAATGATTCAGTCCCTGTTCTTCCATTGAGACCTGAAAATGTTCTCAATATCATACACATTCCACTTCCATACAGTCAAACATATTGGTTCATTATGTGATATTGCTCTTACATTTTGTATGCGCACAGACAAATATCATAGACTATAACGAACTTATAATTTGAAACACTTTTAAGTAATCCTAAGTAAATGGAGTTTATTGATAATTGACGTATCATTGTGTATCATGGTATCACAAGAAAAGTGTTTTGTTGATACAACATCATCTAAATTATAAAAAAAACAATTGCATACGAAATAAATATATATTTTTAAATAATACCTTTCTGTGTGACAAGGATGCCACTATGAAAATGATTGCAACTAAAGAATACAACATGCATAATTTTGGTCTTAGCGCTTCAAATAATTTACTTACTGAACAAGAACATTTTTTGGATAACATCTTCTTTAAAAGACACAACGTTTCACGTTCCAAATGATGAAGGAGTGAGCATATACTCCGAAACGTTGTGTATTTTCATATTGATTTAGTTGTTATCCAGCAATTCTTCCTGGTCTTTTGTATGCCACTTCTTAATGTCCTTCAAAGAACTATACTATCTTGTAACACGATTATAGCATCCCAAAGCGATGAAGCAAATGGGATCATGAAAACGATTATACATTCAATCTTCTTGTTTACTGTTTACACTAAGATTATCAATCAACATATGAAGTTATTTTGTTTTGGGGTAAGATGAGGCCTAACTAGAAGGTGTTTCAAATGTTCATCACTGTTTAAAAGTTAGTGTTATGGAGACATTTACGGCAAGTTTTAAGTGTAGGCTACAAATGTTATAAACTTGTTGTAATGGTACTTTTTCTTTTCTTGGCACAATACTTCTAAATTCCGTCATTTATAATTATGTGAAGTGTATTGCTGGAAGAGTTACCTCTGGCTATCCTGATAGCTCATGTGTTCTAACACCAGTCCAGTTCATTACTCCACCATAATGCTTGGCAGGATTACTTTATACTTCGCCTCACCAAAGAATATTATTAAGCTCCCTCTTCTACTTTGCCCCTGTGGATCACTTAATTCAAGTATTTGTGACTTCACTTTAGCCGATAGTTGATATTTTCTTGGAAAGAAAGGAATTCATTTATCTCGGCCGTTTGCCTCCATTCATGATTCGTATACTCATAATCATCTCCCCTTACTGTACTCTGTGATGGTCATATTTAATGCCAGTATTGCGAAATAGACATGTAAGAGACTGAATAGAAAAGTAAAAGCGTTTCATCTAGGATGTGATGTTTTCTCTTATATGTTGTGTTTGATCCAATCTTCCATATTACAATGAATGATAGTGTCTGTCTGGGAATTACTCTACCCACGCCAAATATGTATAAATCAGTGAGACGGGCTATTCTTAGTGCATCCACCACAGTGTATTCATCACGTCCCTCATACTCCTAGAGTTATCACCCTTAGTGTCAATGATAATGAACAGTGAATCTGGGGTGTGTTGGGGGGGGGGATTCTTCACATTGACTCGTATATGTTTAACGATGTTACGCAACTTTACTCTATTTGGCCTACACATGAAAGTGCCAACTCTGCGGATTGCTTTATTAAGACATCATACCATTGTGACATCATAACGTCACAACTGTCATAGTCCCTGATGACACACGTTGGAATAACAATGACCCGGTGTCTTTTTTAATTTTGGATAATGTGTTACTGTATACTTTTCAGAAGGGACATGCTGCATCAGACAGCTTTCCAAATCTGCATGGCAGACGTCGCATCAGCTGAACTCAGAAGTGAACTAACACTCACGCCACTGCCACTGCCTGTACATAGAATGTGTTTCTTGAGCACACGCTATTTTAGTCTTGTAGTCTTGTAGTCTTGTAGTAGTAATAGTAGTTGTAGTAGTAGTAGTAGTAGTAGTAGTCGTAGTAGTAGTAGTAGTAGTAGTAGTAGTAAGACCTTGGCTTCTTCGGTGTGGTATCATGGGATCTGAAGACAGACAAGACACTATATGGGAACATTGGTTGTGTAATTAGTTCTTTCAATACTACGTGCTGATTCAAAATGTGCTTACTTAAATGCTTTCGAAAATGGAAAGTGATTTGACGTATTTCATCGAGATAATCAACACGTTACAGGCATCAGGTACTAAAACCTTTCACTAGAAATTAATATAGTGACAAGATGACATCAACGGATTGTTCCAATTTATATAAAGTTTACACATTCGGCTGATTTCCAGACTTATTGCTAAATACTGTATTCATCTAAATCATTTACTAATGGCATTTAGATAAACTGCTTTGAAAAAGTAAAGAATAAACTGTACAAGCTATATATTTAAAAGCTGCTGTGCCCATTGAACGCAGATAATGCAGCGAATGTTAGGAAAGTAAAAATATAATAGATACATTTTGCATATGCCTATATGAACATACTGACCAAAGTACTAGTTTGACCTGAAGCTGCTTATCTGAATTGCATAGGTATATTCACATTTTCATAAATATCAATATATTAAAACGAGAATATATTATCGAGAATTAGAATATTTCAGTTGAATATTGGAGTGAAACGTCCCAATGCAACAAGAGAACGTATTTATAGAGTGATAACAGTTATTTCAGTATATAATAGAACAATGCAACAATTTATATGTACATATGATGATGAATTTAGTGACTCAACTATAAGTTCATAAATCATAATAATTTCGTACCTAACAACATTAATGTTTGTTTAAATTTATTTGTTTTAAAAAAAAATTCATTTTACTCAATGAAACGGTAGTAATGAACCACAATTACGTCTAGACTCGCTGTCCACCCTCTGTGTGACTAACGGTAGTGTCTGATTGGTGATGTATTGGTCAATCTCAGAGATCACATTAGTTTCTCTCAGTAACTAAAGATCAAAGCTGCCCTTCTACAGCCCACGTATCCTTCTGTACACTTTTTATGATGCTAAATAACATCTGAATTTTTTATTTGTTCTGGTTTCCATGGAAACAGTTTGCATATTAAGACCTTTTCCGGCCTCTATCTCAAAATCATCAGTGAAAAATAATGTCAAGAGGACTGAATTGGAAACTGGATTGAAAGTTGGAGCGGGGGACATCACAGTGCATCACATGCACATATTTCTAGTTAAAATATAGTGTTACAAAGCACTCTACATCCGTCAGACACTGAGAACTAACATCACCTCGTTGCATTTAGCAATATGGTCAATAAGATTCCAAAATTGTCGGAAAATAACTTTTTCTATCGTTCTATTATTTATCTCTGTTGGAAAACACCAAAATAAATCAGGTTTGGAGAGCAGCAAAAACCACGGTCATCAACGTGTCATTTTACATGTTTCGAGATAGAAAACATTGTCTTATTAATTGTCTATATTAATGTGACAGGATGTGCTATTTCAATGATAATTGAAATGTTTCGTACTCTGTCTAAATAAAAGCAAACGTTAAGGTATCACGCCAATGTTGTTTAATAAAAATAAATGCCGTCTGATTTGGATGTCATATTCCCTAGATTAATATAATCAAGGGCGATTGTTAATGAGAAAGTTTTATTAAAATATTATGCTAAGTGTATAAGTCTTCACAAACTTGTTTAAAAAAAAAAATGCATACACGTAAGCATAAAATACTTATAAATGAGAGCTTATATGAGGTATTGCAATGTATTAATCAGGTTCACATTTCATTTGTACATTCGAAATAAAGATTTATGATTTATAAAAGCGAAGAAAATAAGATTTTAAGACAATGAAAACATAATAATCAAGGTAATGAAGGATAAAAATGGATCAGCATGCAGAAGAAGTGATGAAGCATGTTTGTAATCCAAGAACAAACGATTTTTGGAAAGACGTTTAAAAGCATGGGGAAGTTTCATTACCAAAAAGGGGAAACTTTTAAAGACGTAAGCTGATGTCCTGTCTCAGCCGATATGGACTAATAATATCAAAATTAGCAATAAGGTGATTCATTATAAGCAAATGTCAAAATCAGGTATAATGATGAATAAATGATATAATCGATAGTGACAGTAACTTTTTTAACTACACAGAATTAGTGAACTGGTACAAATGTTAGACACATTTTCTTGAACATGCTGGTATCATTAATGCAATAACATCATATTTAGTAAAGTCAAACATTAGGATAGAGAAAAAACTAGATATGCCACTAATACCTTATTTTTTTGAAAATATTACTACCAAGAAAAAAGGTTGTCGAATATTTTATGATATATTACAAGGATCAGAAATCACAGAGGTTAGGTACAAATACAGAATGAAATGGGAACGAGATTTGGAATGTCCAATCAACGAAACTGAATGGAAAAATATAAACCACTTGCCTTTTATGTCCAATCTAAGTTAAAAAAAACAAAATGGTTTCAATATTCAATTCTACATAGAATACCCCCCCGATAATGATCTCCTGGATAAGATGAAAATCAAAGATGACAATAAATGTAGCTTCTGTGAGGACGAAATAGAGACCATAAGTGATCTTTTCTTCGATTGCCCTACTGTCAACAAAATTTGGAATAAAGTTAAGGAATGGATAGAGACAAACACACAAGCAAACATAAACCTCTCAAAAAGGAACATTTGCCTTTGATATCCTGAATATAGAAATAAAGTAATGAATATGATCATCACAACTGTTAAGTACACATTATTAAAAACAAAGCAAAATGGACTGAAATCAAACATAAACTACATCAAGAATGACATAAAGAAAGCTTACAATATTGACAAATATAACGCATACTCAACTTGCAACTATGCTAAATTCATGACATTCTGGTTAACGTGTCATATGCTATTTAAAAATTAATGTTAAACAAATTCATGTTAATATTCCTTTGTTTCACTTAAACTGAAAACTAGACAACTAAGAACTAATGATGATGAGTAAATTGTTATACTCATCTATGCCAGCTTCTGCCAAAGTGTTTGTATGTTTTTCGTTGCAAACTAATTTGTATATGTAATGTGTATGTTCATGTACCACAACAAAAAAACACAAAAAAAAAACAAAACAAAAAATGGATCAGGTTGAGGAAAAATTCAGGTCTATGATGTGTATATGTATTTAGGCCGTTTTTTTATTAATTGGTTTACGGATTTTTTTACCCAAAACCTAGGGTCGGTGGTTGAAATAAAAATAAAATTAAAATCTGACCTTTTAGATAGGATACACACACCCTACAAGTCATAAACATTACGTTTAGCTGAAGACGGGGAATATACAATACATTATACAGCATCAGTTTATTGACTTTTTACCAGAAAGGAAACTATTCATTCCAAAACTTTTTTTATCTTCACTTTCACTACTTAATACGTGTACCAAATTACACTGTATAGGCCTAATCAATATATTCATTCATGCTAACATCTAACATCACATGTGCTTCGTACATAATTTTGAATAATACTTCTAATATTTAATGAATCAACTTTCTGTTTCAGTCACTTCAAAATGTATAATACAACAAACAACATAAACATTATGAGTATACTTAATTTATTAATTATATAAGCATTAGTAGACTGACAATTTCAATCTTTAATATTAGTTCACTCAATATAAGTTGATATATGTGTCAAAGAACATTTAATGTTTGAAGTTTTTTCCAAACAAGAAAGCTTCTTATTTATTTTAATTGTAATAAATTGACATAACAATGCCCGTCCTGAATGTGTCTTCAATATAACTGAATAAGCACATGGTGTGTATCAAATGTCGCTCAAGGACATATGTCAAAATATTCACTGACAATTCCCATCTTTATATGTTTTAATAATTATTTCCCTGGCTATCAACACTAAAAAAAGTTAGAACAGATGTCGAAATAAAGTAAACACAGACCCCGAGAAAACCGGCTGAAGAGCCTGTCATTTGTAAACAAATGCCGATAACTGGTAACAGAGAAGCACATGTTTGCGCTATATGATAAACATATATAGACAGCGCCTAGTTTAGAGGGAGAACAAGAGTAGCCTCCCTTTCGTTTTGGTTAGCGTTTTCGAGAATGTTGATGGATTGTTATTGTTTAATCGGCAGTTTTGGCAATTGACATTTACATATATATTTAGATACGTAAATGAATAATTTATTGACATTTGAAAGGCAATTTCAGTTGACAGATGTACCGTGAAATATCTATCGGTTATTTGTGATACAAAAAATTAAATGTCGTTTTGACACTTTTGACTCAGCGGTTATAAAAACCTCCACAAAATGAAAATTTTATTTTATTTGCAATTGTCAAAAAAAAAAGGGTCGGCGGATTCGTAAACCAATTAATAAAAAAGTAAAAAGGCCTTATGTATATGTAGGTACGCAACGGGACGAGGATGAACACACAAAACTTATCATCACATTTACCTGTTGCTAAGAAATTAAATTTCGCTGCCATTAGTTGGAATAATATTGCAATAAATGTAAACGTGTATATACATTATTAAAGAGAAGGTTTCTTCGTGTATTCAAACTTGTATTTAACTTGATGAACGCAGGATATGTATCTTTAATCACTAGGTTATTGTAAATGTATTAATATCTCTATCATGCTATTTTATCTATTAGCTCTTCTTTCCAGATTCTCCCTCGATACTGACGACTGTCTCAAACGTACACTCAGACAAGAGAAGCATTAAACCAGCGACAAGTAAGTGTTCCCACTAGATGTTGGTTTATTCTTTAGTTGTTATGAGATGTGTTCTTGATAACACTGACATAAACATCGCATGACAGAAAGTAAGATGTCCTTTATGTAAGCATGTGCAAAGTTGTATATGGGATACCGCAGTATTTGAATAAAGGATCAGGTAAGTATTAAATACTTTCTAACAATGATATGTTTAATGAAAAGATAGTAATGTTCTTACAGAATATTCACTTGAGAATGCATTTATCTACGGATACATAACGCATTTATCTATGAATACATTAATTCATTGCTTTTACTAAATCACATGTCAAGGGGTATTATTCATGGAAAGTGAAAACGTCACGGAATTATTCAGCTTGAATGTCTATGGTGAACATTTAGTGATGACATTAGTCATTGACCTTTAAATAGGGTATCCACAACATGTTACAGACAGTACTTGGTACATCTTGTCCGGAAGACACAAGCAACTCTTCGGTGCATGCCCCTAAGTATGAAATTAAATATCGTGTAATATCTGCCCTACATACTGCCAACACTTCTTAAGATTGCATCCAAGAGGACCGTCTCTGTATTAAGTGCTCAGTTTGTTGAAGAACGGGGATGGTCTTAGTGCGAAACGAAAAACATTGACTCTGATCATAGTTTATAATAGTTTACTAATTACTGTACAAGACGTATGCTTAGCATGCGACTTTACCTATTAGTTCTTCTTTCAAGACTCTTCAGCATTACTGAGACTGTCTCAAACATATCTTCTCAGACACCAAAAGTATTAATGAGGATTGTTCAAATCAGAATTCGGCTATTAGAGAGGTGTACTTGATATATAGACTCACTCGACAGTCTGACAGTAGGATCATAATATCGTATCATTTTACGGTTCGGCATTCAGTTCAACAAGAGTCTACCATAAGCTACACTTATCTAATGCTAATTACTCACATAAGTTCACACTTGTCAGGTAAGAAATAGCGGTTTCCTTAAAATTATCAACTGAGAGAGTGCAGGCACAACTAAAGAAATGATACTTTAAAGTTTAGTTGTCATCGATACGTGCATCATTGGATATTGCATATTTACTTTTCTGCTAAAACATCGTTAATTGACACTTACTTGTAAAATTGTAAAGTTGAACTTTATTTACCATTTCGTTGGTAGATGTGTAAAGAATTTGTTCCTTGGTGTAACCATTTTTAGTTTTTCTTTTCATCGAATGCAACATTTTCAAAATTGGGTTGGGGAATGGGGATTGAAACCTGGAAACAACAGATCAGGCATTTTTAATAATAGTTTAAGAGTTATATATATTGCCCTTTACTTAGCGAATGACTTTCCAATTCATCCTGATGGCAACATTCTTGTGAAATTAACATATCAATATGTATTATCCATATGGTTGAACATTACCAGCTAATATGTTCCATTTTCAATATTTCTTTGATGTGAGATGTATGTGCCTCACTTGTCATAAAACTAATCAAGATAGATCGTATTGGTCTGCGTTCTCGATCTTGACCTTGGTAGAGGATAAATGTTCTTAAATGTAGAGCTTCACCATGACATTTAATTGGTAATTGATAGTACATTGTTACTTGTGCTTATATACAAATGATTTGTTATTGTGCATGAGCATTTTTCTAGGGTAATACCGTGTGTGTATTGCCTGGTTTGAGGTTTTTAAAATGTTTATTTAAGATCGGATATGCCACATGTTGTTCTTTCATGGACATTGTCTATAATGATTGTGCTTTGATTCTGTTGTTCGACTGTTATAATACAATATATTGTTCTCGTTTAACATAACATCGTGTAATCATTCCACGGATTTTAGGATTCATTCTCACATGCAGTAGTGTTACCTGCGTAGTGGATCCTAACATATTATACCATGTACACAGATCAGTGTATTACGGATTGTATCAATTTAGATGATGTACATCAATTATGATAATTTCATGTTTGGCCTTTTTGTGATGATCATATCGTTAATATCTAACGCCATTGTAAGAAAGGAGTAGATTTACATTTTATATTATAAGAATAATCAACGAGTTCCGAGTAATTACGGATTATCTGTTAATTATTGTGATGAACTTCGAGCTTTAGCGAGGCGTTTGACATAATAATTCACGAGGGACAGATAATCCGTAATTCTGAGCACCGACTTGGTTATTCTTTTTCTTACACAAGATCATTCTAATGCATCAAAATCGAAAAACAAGACGCGAATTCACGATCTTAGATTATACTGTAAAATACGAATTGTACGTATACGCCATTCATAAGCTCTCTCACACCTTCAAGATGCGCACATCTAAATAGTTTGCAACTTGCGCCCTTTTTTCAGAAAGTTTCTTAAGTAACTGTTGAATTTTATTCCCAAAATGGTTTACAGACGCAGTAAACAACTCATTTATATTGTAAACAATGTTGCAGAATGAGAGAAAATTAGTGACAACGTGAACTGACAATCGCCAAGTTGGAATGCAAGATAGGAGTGTAATTACGTCACCAAATGAAGTCATGGGTAATGATGTCACAAAGCCATGACGTCCCGGCAGTGCAGCCGACCACTCATGCATGCTTCTTCGCCTTGCAAGTTTAGTACTGTAAATTCGGTCTCGAAAACATAGATTGAACATGATTTATATTATTTTATATGTTTTACTGACGTATGCCTTGAAATAGGCATGCTCCAAATTGTTCATCTATGTGATTTAGATAAAATAGTATAGCTTAACAATTCATGAATTGGCGTGAAGTAGTTCCGTCAACCAATCAAAACCCAAGTTATATTTAGAAAAACTGTAATTCCCATGACCATTATGAAAGCTTTAATACCCGGTATATTTTTGCCCGCATGGGTAAGAAGTAACACTATTATATGCGGTCGTGCAACAGGACATAATTTTAGTCGAGGTCAAGGTGGCCGAATGGGTAAACAGTTGGTACAATCAGTGGAGGCCGTTTGTGCCTGAGTCTGATGATTCGAGTTCTAATCTCGCAAGGGAGATGACCCTCAAAATATATGTTTACCATTACAAATAGTGCAATCCTAATTATAAATATTTTCCTTTATACAACAGTAACTATTTAATTTTGGGTAGATTTTGCATTGAGTGACTTTCAGTAAAATTAAGAAGTTATGTTGACATAATATTGTTGAAAATGTATGATGTTGCTCCTGCTGTCTCATTAGTTGCTGTAAAGTAGTAATTACTTTGCAAACATACACCATAAGGGAAATTACGTTCCTTTTGTCTTGTGTTTGAAGATTAGGAAATGTAATTTTGTTGAAATCTTATCCCATCGTTCTTATATATGATGTAATCTTTAATAATAAGATATGGTCGCAACATATATTTTGTTAGAAATTTATTATCATTGTTTAAAAGTTGATACATAGTTTATTGTCTGTCACAAATTAAGTACCAATGTACTTGTCTGTGATGTATTTGACATTTGTACATATTAAGTATGGATTGTGAAGATACTATGTTTATGACACTCATAGATACAATTACAATAAAATTGCGTTATGTTTTATTATTAAAAAAGTCATTATTTTGAACATGACTATGATTCCAACATACTAAAATGATCATGTAACAAATGCATCTTTGCTAAAATGTCGGTAATTGTTAAGGTCAGTGTATACATTAATGTATATACATATACTGAAAGTGTCACAGAAAAAAACATCAGACATGTTAACTAATTACCAGTATGTCAGAAGTAGGGATTTCCAGAAGCATACACCATTATATGAAGCTGGTGTCTTCTATGATCCAAAGTATTAATGATTATCAAATGAAACATGTCATTGAAGATAGAAAGCATATGCTTAGTTTAATACATTTAACTTTTTCTGTGACGATTGTAAAAAGAAATCTCAATTACATTTAATGTCAGTATATTTTTGGCCTCGATTAAGGAACAGTCCTCTGCAAAATTAATATTCAAAATGTTCAATTGAAAAACATTGTAAATTCAACGAAATTGATCCAGAAACGTCCTAGTTTGTAGATTGTGCTGTAAACAAGTAGGTGTTGCTTAATTAATTTCCAACTGTATGCAACTCATATATTACTCTATCGTTGTCACAAAGTGTTTGTTCAAATCTAGCGAAATAAATTTCGGACGCATGGAGTTACATTTTTAGATTGAAACGTGTGGATTACCACAGATATGTCAGGTGTCAATTGTTAAACTTCTGGAGTCATCAACTTAATCTGTCAACAGAGAAGCCAAGTTACGTTTTACAAAACAATTGTAATAAAAACAACATTAATTCATTATCTGGAAAGCACATTCTAATTTATGATGTTACCGCAATGAAACGACTTCTGTGAGTATGGGGATTGATTATGAGAATATTAACTTTAATGTATCAGAAAAATGCATGGTCATGTTTGAATCGGCTGTTTTGATCTCGAATGATGTCCTTGATTGGTTCACATCATACATGTTCACATTGCTCCCACTTAGGCATAAACGGAACTTCAGGCTACATTAACAAGCGTAATGTATTGCTCCTTTGCAATTACCTTTTTGAAAGATATGCATTAACTGATGTCACTAAATCATCAGTTCTCCACGTTCTACTCCATTATGTCGTTTGGATGTGATTGATCTTGTTAACCTTGATTCTATCTACCTCATTAACACAACACTTAACAATAAAACATCTTTGGCTTTTTAATAGAATTTTATTTCATTGAAATTGAATATCAGATGTGATCAATAATTTTTTATAATCAATAGCCATTTTATTAAACTTTGTCAAAGATATCGCAGTGCTTAGCAACTCTTTTATTTAGATCAAGAAGGTCCGGTGTTCGAGTCCAGACAGGGGCAAGGGCACTTTGCAAGGGAGAATTGTTCTTAGATGCAGAGCAATGCTACACAATTGGTTCGATGTTCATTACCCGCATCCTTCACCAAGATCAATCATGAATATGGTTTGTCACTTTCCCTTGAGTCATGTGAAACATTAGATGCCTGTTGATGCTCTAAAAACCTGTAAGCACATTGGATATTATCATATCAATCAAACACTTCTATGATTCTGGACCACAATTATCCATTATGTGAAATATATAACGCTCACAGATCTGACATATGTAACATCAACAGGTCAGGAAAGACAACAGAGTAGATGACCACAATCATGGACAAGAGCAACTTCCAAACGCAAGGCATAACTCTTGCCAGTCTGCATTACTGGCTGATTTAACCCTTGCAGTATTTCCCTCGCTTTCTTGTGTCGAGGCAGTGAATCGCTGCACTTGAAATGCATAGCGGGCCTGGATTTCTAAACACAGATTTCTTAAGGAAATACTGCAAGGCCTAAATCAGCCAGTAATGGAGACTGGCAAGAGTTATGCCTTGCATTGGGAAGTTGGTATGTGCTCTTTTGTCATGCATTTTGAATAAACCTACTTAAACATACTGTTTTAATCAAATAGAAAGTAGAAACAATAAGCGGCCCTACTGAAATGCTGCATTTGTTTTATTAATGATATTAGAGATAACAAATTGAAATGAAATGTTAACACCATATATTTACATATTTCAATCACCAATAGTCTTCAAGAAGCTTATCCGCATTCGAGCATTACACTGGTTATTTCAAGAGCAACAATTCCCCGAGTTCTTTAAAACTTTTGAAGAACAGGTACACAAGTAAAGGTATTTTGATTGAAGTATGGGTTCGAAAACGGCTGGGGTTATAATCATTTTTACAATCACTTGAGATAACAAACAGTGCATGAACAAGGTTAACATTGCAAGCTAGGTTCTTAGGAAACCTGCCATTTTTGCCAACATGCTATGGCTTACAAAATGCCAAATGCCAAATGCCAAATACAGATTACAATATAAGTTGTAACCCTAGAGACATTTAATGTAAAGAAAACATATCAAGAGAACATGAACAACTTGCAGGAATTAAAAAGACCATAGCAGTTAGCGAAAGTCAATATTGAGGCAAAGCAGCTGCTAACGCTTTTAAATCTGCCATCTTAGTCTCATCTGATAGTTCAAGGTATCGCAGATAAGCGTCACTTTTCCAGAACCCAAGGCTCTGGATAATTTCCCCTTGGACCCCAGAGGCGAAGGCCCAGGTCGCTCCCCTACGTCGGAAGGAATGTCCTGTCAGCGCCTCTCTTATGAAGGCTATGAACTTGCTCTTTGTAAGAGCCACCCCTTTCTTCAGGCTAAACAAAGGAGAGTGATCGGGCAACGATCAGCCCGCTTAAGTCGCATCAAGTTGTCGAGCGCAAACGCTGGACACAAGTTATCATTCGGCAAGCGAGGCAACACTACCTTAAGAAGTCTTTCACGGAATTGCAAAGTGTTGGTTGTTCTGAGATCCAAACTGTATCCTCCAACAATTGGATGGATGTCTGCAAGGCGTAAATCCCTCTCCGGGTCAAATTTTGAATCACATAAAAAAATACCTGCTCTTAAGAGCCCAAAGAAAGCGATGAGACATGCTGCCCATACACTTGCGTGCATAACATTCTCAAGGTCAAGCTTTGATCTATTTATTAAGAGCAAACGTGGCGTCATGGGAAATGCATGACTTTCCGCATCACCCAATTCTCTGTTAACCCCTTGCAAGACATGATAAATCAACCACGAGTTCTTCACAGGATCATTAGCTCCACATTCCTTGTGAAAATTGGATACTGGTACCAAGTAACTTCTCACAGATTTATAGCTAGTAAAAGCGTTTTACATCCACAAGCTATGTACAGCACTACAGTATCCTCCGGCATTGGCACTGGCTCCAAGCCCAAGCTCTCACAAAATTTAAAATAGCACTTTATTTGACACTGATAGGTCTTCTGAGGTGAAGCAGTCCATGCTTTACCGTGAAGCCGTCCTACTGTCGTCCTTAATGTTGACCGCAGAGCTTCGGCACCATCTGGAATTAAGGAACACGTTGGACATGTGGTAACTCAGTTCTTCCATATTGAATGGAGATAATGACAAACTTGGCAATAAATCATACAAAAGAGTTAACTTTCCTGGTTCACACAGTCGTGAGATAGTGTCCGCAACACGATTTGCTTTTCCACTTATATGCACCACTCTCAGTTTGATATTGAACATTGTCTGTACCCAAAACAGCTGTCGAATGTATGTCGTAACCACTTTATCCTTCACTGTGCCTTTGTTTATTGCTGCTCTACACGTTACATTGTCTGTGTATACAACCACAGTAGAATCCCTAAAACAAGACCGCCATTTATTGACTGCCAACACTACCGCTACAGTTTCCTTGACATTGATGTGTTGATTGGTCAGTTCAGGTACATCTTGTTCCCACAATGCCATTATCCATAGTCTCCCTCACAATACGCCCCTGCGCCACTTTGAGATGCATCAGTAAACATATGTTTATGCTTTAGACAGTTCTCTAAACGTCTAAACCCATTGAAGGTCAGCATGAATTTGCAACACCAGCTTATATAAGCCTGAAAGTCATCATCAAGAAACCTGTGGTTTCTCCCCTTCAAAGATTGTTTAACATCGAAAAGTCTCCTCATAAAGGTTCGCCCACCTTCTACCATTTGTGCTGCCCAGCTAAGCTTTCCTATAAATGATTCTATCTGGTGCTTGCGTGAACGGGATTTTGTACGAAATTGCTGCAGTAAATCCAAAAACTCACTACATTTTTCTGTAGGCAGTGCCAAGTTTTCAGTGTCAAGTGTCACTCCCAAAAACACCATTTTAGTTGACGGGCCATAAACTTTCTTCAAATTAATATCAAAACCATGCTGTCGCAATACTGTTACCAGGCACAGGAGCTCTTTGCTACATTCTCTTTTGTCCTTACTTATTAACAGAAAGTCATCCAGATAGCCAATAACTCTTATACCTCCACATTATTTCACAAATATCCTTTGATAATGTCTGAAATACTTTCGGACTCTTCGCGGCCCCAAATGGCAATTTTGTATCAACCAAATAAGTTTCAGACTGTGAACCAGAGAACCTCCATGAGACGCCCATAAAAGAAAAATTCGATGGATGTATAGAGACAGATCTGTAGGCGCTTTTAAGGTCTACCTTAGCAAGATAATTGCCCCTAAGTAAATACTTCCTTGCAGTCTTAATGTCCATATACTGACATTCACAATCTGACATCAAAGAATTGAGACCCTGCTGATCAGGCACACTTGCATCATGTATAAGCCTTATTTTATCAGAGTCTTTAGGCACTGCTCCCAAAGGGCTGACAATCGTTGGTTTTATATGACACACATCTGTAGTTACCCTTCAGTAATTCTTCCTGCAGCTGAGTCTCCACCAAAAGTCTATTTGATAAAGCTGATCTGTGATTTTCCCTATACACTGGTGTAACTTTCCCTAATTTATCCTGGTCTATCAATGAAAAACCTGATCTAACACCATTCAAAATGAAGTCTCTATCTTCATAGTTTAAAGGCAACAAATTCTCCCAAGCAGGAAGAGAAAGAGATCTTTGATGTCCAGCCTCTCCCCCTGATACACTTAATAGTGTTTTGGCCCATTATCATATGAAGGGTAACTGTTAATATTGTATCCTGAATGCTGAGACACTGAAGCATGAGGAAAACCTGTCACATGTGCACTGGAAGGATGCTTCCCTTTGCAAATTGAGCAAACATGCACTAATTTGCCTGCCAACAGCTGACATGATGCAGCACTGTTGTATTTCCTACAGATCTCCTTCCCGTCTGAGGTGAAAGGGCCTCTCTCTCTAAACTCTGATGGATTTTGCCGAATCCTCTGTTGTGATGTATTGCTTCTTGATGCTCTTACACCGTCATCTTTCTTGATGAGCTGATATTCCCTTAACTGTTGATGTTGTGTGCCCCAAGCAAATCCCTCACAAGCCTGCTTTTCACGGTACTCTTTATCGTACAGAAGAACCGATCCCCACACATTTCTATTTGCTAGGCGGTATATGCCCCTCATATATTGATGGTACTCTGATACCGTGTTCATTGTACAGCCCTCCCGAATCATTTCTTCTAAAATGCCCAGACTAGCATATCCCCACATGTCAGGTGTGACACTCTTCAATTGTGGCTAACTCGAACAAATTACCAACTTCCCATCTGTCGATTTGATGAAATAATTAACCCAACTTTACCACCATCAAACGTGTTTCGAATTCCTCCGATTAATCAATTGGTATTTTGTTAGTTTCAGTCTAGTAAAAAAACCACTGTAGTGTAGTAAATTAGTGTGGCCAGTATTTCACACATCACTCATTTACTGAAATTTATTTTGCACATTTCCTTTTGCTAGATCAATCAGAATTTTTCATTGACATTCAATTATTTTGTAACGTTCGACATTTGTATCTCTACTTTGAAACAGTAATTGGTAATCTATCAATACCATTTAAACCGACATTATCTCAGTATAATAACATTCAATCAGTATATTTCCTCTTAAAACTGGCAGTTAACACACGTACATAGATTATGTTTCAGATCTTAAAGTCAACACTAATTTTCATTTGATTAAATACAAATGCGCTTGAAAGTCGATGTGTGCTATTGTGTTGATGTAACTATATTGATATATCTATTTAGGACTGACAAACTCCATTGTTTCAAACTTTAATATGTATAATTTATACATTATATCAGATATTTATCGACGGGGATACTTAAAGCAAACATGTACTCTCAAGAACTATATGAAGGTTAACTTCAGTTTCAATCAGTTTATATGAACAAGTTGCAATCATGGGAACCAATAGAAATAACATTTTAAAAAGCTGTAATCATGAAAAAGCATTCTTAATGTCAATAAATCTAGTCAGTACTGGAAATAAGAGAGAGAGAGAGACAGAAAACATGGTTATCTTAAAACAATGCCCAACGCAATTATCCTAAAATAGTATGCATAACACATCACACGTGATTTGATTGAAACATATTTCATTCATTTAAGAAATGCATTGGGCATAAGTTATCCAAATTAGAAAAGCCCTCTCCAGAATATTAATAGTACGTGAATATTAAAGGATTTACAACATGATGATATGTATTATTCACGATATGTTATCTATAATTATAACATCATATTCAGAGCATCGTCAATAAAGAATAACGAATATGTTTATTCATTAACGTGTGTTCATTAGACGTCTGCCTGCAACATTGTGACCTTTTAAACATTGTGATACTAACATGAATTATAGCATGCAGATTACAATTACCGACGGTCACCGATTGAGATACATATTGAAAGACTTAAACACATAGCGCTATATACCCATCGTATTAACCTTTATATCAAAACTGGATATATTTATAGTGCAACAAAATTCCACAAGATTAATTACTTCTCTTAATGAAGACAATGGCATTTGAAGCAATGTTGTCTTAGCCTCATGATTCGAAGGCTGTCCACTCGAAGAAACAAACAGAAACGAATATGAACTTAAGTAAACTTATTTTCAATTCTTTATTACTGAAGTGTAGGTCATCGGCCCATAACTACTTATGTTGTATAAGGCAAGTACATGATGTGTACAGCAACAGTCAGTGATTTAACATCTGTGGTGCATTGTAAGCATAATCCATTATTCAATCTATATTATAAAACGGGCCCGTTTCAATTCTTAAATGAAGCGAAAAAACACCTAAATTGGACTAATGCTACTCTCAATTTTTCAACAACAACCGCATTCAAATAAAATTTCGTAGACAGTGAACTTTTAAAATGAGAGTTCGATATTGATTTTTCTGCCATTTTGAAGTGAACTATACCAATTCTGTTCATGAATACAGTTCAGTCCACATAGAAAATCTGAGAAAAACGAAGAAGGAAGATAAACAAAGTGTTGGCCAAGTCCACACTGTACAATACATCTCGACACTTCGAAGCCAAATTAAGTTTAATATTTTCTATACCCTTTAACATAACATTTTTTGGGATACCGAGTGTCAGACATATTCAATAATTTTACCCAATATTTGAGGGAACTGGTCAAATGGGCCGAAGGATGAAAAGGCCGATAAAAAAAAGTCAAAAGGGCCGAAGTAAATAGTCATAAGGGCCGAGGAAAAAGGGCCGAAAATTTTATATATATATATATATATATATTCATTGTATTCAACCTACATTAGATACATTAGAAAGTTGTAATATGTTTACTTAGCCAGGTGATCCCAATCAATTCCAAAATTAATCCTTGGCTTGTGCTTTGTTTTGTTTTTGTTTGAAGTGTTGGATTTAAGTTTTCATAACTATGTAAGAAGTTTGTATAAGTAAGTAAGTTTTCCTTTTTAATTATCTGAACTCAATGTCATGACTAATCAACTCAATTTATTACTGTCGTGGTGTATGTATACATGTACATTTCTCCTCAACACACATCTTCACTTCTTTCACTATGGCTGTCCATTGTGTAAAGTGTGACAAAACTGTTAGGCGCAACCAACATGCACTTGAACGTGACAAATGTCAGTCATGGACTCATAGGACCTGTGGCACAGATATTAGTAGAGAAGAATATTTGAAATTATGTCAAACTGGAGAAGATTTTGACTTCATGTGCAATCGATGTGAAGCGTTGGTAGCGACTTTTGACACTGACGTGCTACCCGACTTCAACATTGAACTATATTCAACAATTGAAGCAACAGACGTCTCAATGAATGTCAGTGTTGCAGTCCATGAAGTGTAAGTCATTTATTTATCTTAAGTCGTGTCAAAATGTAACGTTTTAATAATTTATGAATATTAAAATACATTTAATAAATATATTTTATATAATAATTTATGAATATTAAAATACATTTAATAAATATATGTTATATATACATACATTTTTATTTTAAAAGTAAATATGAAAATGTTGTTAAGATTGCATGACTGGTAACTATATTGTATCTTGTATTTTCAGGTCTATGGAGGAAGAGATCATGGCTGACGAAGAAACAGAAGAAATTCCTCCATACACTTTGGTGGAAGATGGATCGCAGAAGTCTAAGCCAAAACTTGTGGATCGAAATGGATTTACATATGTCATAAAGGTACTTGTCGAATTACATTATAAATTACATTATAAATTACAAATAACCATTTGACGCTATATTACAAATTTACATTCAACATGTTTACAGTAACATGTATGTAACAATATGGTGTTCTTTCAGGAGGTCGCCGCTAATGGCTGCAATACTGCCGAAGCGGCGTTACACAATAACTCACTCACTCACTCTTTCAGGAGGTCACCCAAAAAAAGACATACTACAGATGCAGTAAACGTCCATGCAAGGCTACAGTCGTGGAATGCAAAGAAACTGGAGAAAGAAAGAAACTATATCCAGATCAGAAAATATATATGTAATAACAATGTTATAATAATGTTATTTCTGATTGTAGCTTGTAGAGAAGTTCCTGCCGGAGGGGTTTCTGCATGCCGACGTCATGGTTAAAGGAGAGAGACACCTCTTATTTGCTACCGACCGGCAATTGTCCAGGCTATCCATGGTACATCAGTGGTTTGTAGATGGGACTTTCAAGGTTGTTACGAGTCCTTTCTACCAACTAGTGTCTGTACATGGATACCTGAAGGCTGGCCAGCAGATGAAGATGGTTCCTCTTTTCTTTATCCTGATGTCCCGTCGCAGAACCATCGACTACATCAAAGTCTTCAGGAAGTTACTTCAAGTCCTGCCCCGATCACCTCTCGTGAAGACGATCATGATGGATTTTGAACCAGCCACGTGGAAAGCCTTTCAGAAGGTTCTTCCTGAAGTTCGTCTCCTTCATTTAAGGCCCTGAAACAACATACTAAGTCAACAAAAGCTTGGGAATTTATAAAATCTATCGTCATGGCAACGCATCCCAATCAAGTGAAACTGTCATGAATCAATAGAATGGTAAGATATTATGGTAAATAATACACATCAGAACAACATTATCATTTAAACAACATTCTTAGGACATGATATCTGTTACACAGAATGAACATTCAAATAAAGGTCAGACGTTGTTCAAGGTTAGAGTCAAGGTCAAATTCAGTTATTTGTGCAATGTCCTAAGATTCATCTTCAACTGGAACGACTTGAAGAATATTTGAACAATTTACACCTTTACATTCGGAACATGCAACGGAACAGTCAAGTCCTAGCTTCCTGCATGTAGGGGTAGAGGACTCACTCTTACTGTATTTCCCAGAAGTAAACGTAGAAGGGACACATTCACCGGTTCTTAAACTTTCCATCCTGTACTCTTTCTTTACAAATGATACAGACACCCATATCCAAACATCTGAAAATATAATACAAAACACAATTAGAGTATGTGTTGGAAAATGTCGCAAATGGAAATCACACAGGAAACAGGAGCTATTAAACATAAATGAAATGAGTCAATCTTTAAAAAAAAGTGTAAAT
This sequence comes from Gibbula magus, assembly GCA_936450465.1. NCBI lineage: Eukaryota > Metazoa > Mollusca > Gastropoda > Trochida > Trochidae > Gibbula > Gibbula magus. The sequence continues at coordinate 90,832,739 of OW388289.1, read as the reverse complement.
GTCATGTCCAGCTTTTGTCTGAAAATTATAAACTAGTGTTACTCTTTTAGTGTGTCAGAAATAATAAAGACTCAATCCCTCTGCTCACAAAGATCATATTATCAATAATATTTTCATAAATAAAGGTTTTATAGCATTTTTAAGTACGAGAATTTAACAAAAGTGTCCCAAAGTCAAAAATGACATTTTGTAGCATGATTGAAATGAAAATTGGTAACAGAACTGACATGGTCACAACCAATTATCACTGTAATCGTACCAGAAAACTCCAGAAGTGAGAGCAAATGTTATTTGGAATTTCCCTCCTTGAAATTTACACTTTTTATTTTTTTTTTACTTAAATAGGATATTTAAAAGATTCTAACTAACTTTCCAGTATACTGTCTTGTGGATATTTGATGTATTAGACGCATTTTCCCAGAAAGATAGAATTAGCACAGACTATATGTTTGCTAACACAAAATCCGATTTACAACGGTACGTTGGCCCTTCAAAGCTTTCATACATTTTTTCCCCCCGGACAAACTGACGGCTATATCTATCTTCAACATTATGCTAAATATGGTTCACATATCATATTATCATGCATATATTATCTATTGAGGGTTATATCATGTATGTTATGTAGTTTGAGATTATAATTTATATTGTAAGTATAGTTTCAGCGTGAATTGTATTGTGACAAACATGACGTTTGTGTCATGAAACTGCCGTCAAACTGCGTAACATTTACAGGCTGTAATTCACTGATTTCTAGCAATCAACAATCAGAGGATGGCCAATGAAGGGTAATTGCTAAATAATCAACCAACATGGGAAGGAAGTAAAGCTTACTCACCATAAAATCAGCAGTGTACACGGTAAAATACCGATCAAAGATCGAAGCGACCGCACTTCCGCCATAGTTTGAAATGTACGGCAAGGTGGATCCACCATAAGGGACATCTTCTTTTCGCATTTCGAAATAATTATTAAACATGAAAATTGATGATGTTGCAACCTTCCGATTTTTTTCGAATTTTAGTATGTTATTTTATAGACATCACTCTTTGCAAAACAGTTGAAATTATTTCTTTTGCAATTTTGTGTAGCTTAAAACTTAGATTGACTAGACAACAAGGGCATATGGACCATGTGATATGTGAACCAGAAATATGTGCTCTGTGTGTGTATTTCTACACCTGAAAGTGAAAAATAACAATCTCAAGTGCAAGAGAATAGTGCTGAACAATAGAAATATTGTCAATTAAAGATGAAACCTAAATATTTGCCATGTTATTTGTTGGTATTTTTTTTATTCGGCCACTTGGGACACGGCCCATTTGACTAAATGGCTCGGCCCTTTTGACTTTCACCTCGGCCCTTTTGACTTTTTCCTTCGGCCCTTTTGACTATGCAGTTCTCGGCCCTTTTGACATTCGGCCCTTTTGACTACAACCCATATTTGACAGGTTTTTTATATGCAAACATATAGAGTGGGTACCTCCCACATTCACCATGAGCTATGTTATTTGGTAAAGAAATCTAAACACCTAAGAACCGTTTACAAGGCAGGAACAGGAACTATTTTCATGTCAAATATTTGTTCAAATAATTCATGAGATATATTATATTTTAGTGAATACTATCTCATACTTCATACCATGGTGGCATTAATACAGTGTCAATGTCATATCTACCAATTCTTCCAAAGTTCAATCCTGTAATTCGGATAAATTGCTACCCCTCCAGTATTGTCCCAAGTGGGAAATATTAAAAGACAAATCAATCATTTACATTGAATATGCCTGTCAACTTCAAGTAAAATCTGCCAATATTACACGCACTATATGTTGATAATTGATGTTAGAAGGCAATCGCCATATGATTCATACTGAATAATAATCCATTGTCGTTAAGTTTTTAGATGTTAGTATAGATCGCCTCTTTTTCGCTAACTCATATCAGAAATGTAGTGAGGTGTCAGGATCCAGGTTAAAAAGGTAGAATTACACTAATAATTTCGCAAGAAGGGCATTCAAGTGCCTCTTTACTTGATTGGAAGCGCAGAAATCGAACTTAATAAACGTCAAGCAAAGTCATGAAACGTCCATGTAATGTACTTCTTTTTTACGCTAATAATTGATTGAAGAAAAAGGTGTGCAGCAAATGTGATAAGGAGAGTGCGGAATCTAATCCTAAAAGTCAACTAATACTGCATATGATCTGTAAAAGTACAATGGTTGTCTAACAGCTACTTAAAACTTCCTAATCAACGATTAGTTATGATAATTATTATAACACCTAAAATAAACAATTACATTAGACCTTAATTCCCTTTTGTGTCACAATTTCCTTTTGTGACACATGATTAACAGACAAGATACTGTGTTCTAGTGTAAGCATTCAAAACATGATAAACATGACCATTTTCTCCAACTTGTTATATTTAAAACTCTACCCTGGGTGTTAAGTTATCCCTTCAACAGTCAGATCACTTGAACTACCTTCGGGCGGCCATTTTTGTGTCAACAGATTTAAAGGATCGTTTGAAGGTAAATGGACTCGCATGGCTTAACCTAACCATGCACATTCATGGTAGAACCTTTTATTAACAGAGGGGTATTAGTTAGCTATCGGTAACACTTAGTTTCCTTTTCATGAGAGCACTTTATTTCAGAAAAAACGGTGTGCTATATAACAGTTGTTTTTCATACAGGACCTTGAACCTAAACTTTAGACTAATATCTTAATAATAATTGGAGAACTATAATAATGAAGTGATAAGAAAAACATTGTGCTAGCACGTCTTTTTCTAACGAAAACATTGAAATCATATGGACATGACAAAGTTAGTTTACAGTGGGATATCAATATAAGATATAAGACTTTCTGTTTGATGATGAGAGATTGTAATTATGAAATTGACACCACAAATATACACTTGAGATATGGCCCTTTATACATTCCTCTCCTTCACTCTAAAATAACGCAGGATTTAATCTATCTTAAACTATCACCATATGCACTTGATTTGATTTGATTTGAAACTACATTTGATTTGAAACTAAAGTGATATTCTCTTTCGATTTTGAATAAGATTTATATTGCAAATAAATAAAGTACAAAGAAGGGGATTGAACATTATATGTAACATGTTCATGTGATATGTAAGATTCAGTAAATACTTTTTGAGTGCAATGGGCATTACTAAAAAGCTTTCACATCAAGTAAAATCTCAGTGGATTTTTTTGTTTAAAAGCTTTTCCAAGCTATCCCTAATCCTATTAAAGAAAGTGTTTCCTTAAGCAATGACCTGAAACTCCCCAAACCAACTACTTCTATGATTTATTCGTTCTTTAGCAACATGTATTTGATACTATTCAAGTCATACATGTATCTTCAAACTAGCTTATGAATGTTTACAAACGAACTACTCTGTCATATACATGTTAATATATTATTTGCATAAAACAAACACAGATGCCATTATGTGATACCTTATCGTATTGATGTATATTTTATCTTATATCAATTAGTGTATGTGGCCATTCCATCACTTTTCGTTACACATAATCATACATACACATGCAATATATACCCATATACACACATACTGTTCTGTGGGCAATAAAAGTTACTAAAACGATTACATGTAAGTTAATATCACTAGCTTCGTCCTGGCTGTTTATGCTTTACGACATAACGTTTCCAAGAGAAATTGGCACTGGAGATTATACATATTATATTTTTACATATTGATTGTTACACCATACACAACCTCTAAAGTTCACATAACTTAAACTGTCATATATGGCGTACATATCCGACCAGTTAGTTTTATGAATGTGACATTTTGAAAATGGTGATTCAAGCAAATGTCAATCAGTGTGTTATATTTCGTCTTGACGACAACGTGATATATTAAATATTAGTTGTGCTTAATGCCAGGCTTTTGTTTGCAATATCAGTTGCTCTTGAGTCCTTTTTACATGTAGTGTCGTCAGCAATTACATATACTGAGATGGCGAAATCTACGTTTGGGCTAGTGTATAGGTACATACGAGACACTCTATGTATATTATCGATAAATCATGTTTCATATTAAGCTACATGATACAGGTATTACATTCTTGTTTATTTACTGAGTTTATATAAAAAAGCTTCAAACAGTTTATATGAAAGATACAATTGTTTCATAATGTCCATTATTGAAGGACGTTAATTATGTAACTTTGATGTAACATGTTTAAAACTGATTTATTTAACTTGAGCATAGTAATAATGCTAATTGGAGAACAAGTTGTTTTTAAAAATATATATTTCACATGTTCCTCTCTTGTTCCTCTTTTATGTTTTGCGATTCAATATTACAAAGTGATTGGTTTGTGCAGTATTATAGTGAAAATAATTTGCAAATAGAATCCTACACGTTTTACGTCGATTTCCATTCAATTTCGATATGATGAGAACATAAAACAGATTATGAATGTCACTGTTAATGTAAGCGGGGACACGTCAAACTACATTTGTTCAGGTTAATCCTATTACAGCAAATACAACGTTCTAACTAAATGGTATCTATGTTATCTTGAATTTAGTTTAATAAAAATGTATGACGTTTATTGCAAAATATATTGCCTTTCTCGTCGTAATATGATTATATTATTGTATGGCTCTCCCAAAGGTTTTCAATGATATACACATTCACTGTTTTCTTTGTAATAATGAGATATATTGCTTTTAACAAGCGAAGAGAGAATAAACATGTCACATAATAGAGGTAGGGAAGATGTATGTTGCTTCACTAACATTGTTCCTTGTTTTGTGATTGTTTTTATATCTTAGGTTCTCTGTCTAAATAGTTGTACAGATGGATATGTTCATTTTAAGAAAACATTTTTGAAATGGCAATTGCAAGAGGTCATAACTCAATGTTACAAAACTTTTATTTTATTTACAAGTCCATTTTGGACAGCAATTGAGAATACATAATTCCGTTACATACAGTATCCATACTATTGGTATTTAATCTATTCATTTACATACATCAACTCTATGCAACATGTAATGCCTTCCTTTTTTAATCAACAGAACGGTTGCATGAATGCATATAATAACAACAGAATGTCATAACTGTGCTTTTCCCGAAAAGGTTTATTATGTTCATGCCTATACATTAGCTCTTTATGTCCATCATAATTTGATATCAGAAGAAGATGTAATGAAATGATATATTACAATAACTGTGTAAAATATACCTGTTATCAACGTTTTATTTCATCAATAACTTCCTACAAGATGATCGTTCGTGTTTCGAAGGAATTTTATACATTTATGATATTAATTTATGAGTAATGCAAGTTCATGGTAGCATTAGCCAATGGCTGGATGAGTAAACAATGAAATGTTAATAATGACATATCAATAACCCTTCATGCATCAATTATATGGTCCTTTTTGATGAATTCGATGGTAACTTATTTACCTACTCTAATCTAAATCATCCATCATTTCCATTTCCAAAAATTCCAATGATTGTGAATCACATCCCATTTAGTGAGCAAATATACTTATTTATTAATAAGGAATAAACTAATTAATTTATCTCAGCGTTTTGACACGGATACGCCAAGTATTGGATTTGAAATAATCAAGTACTTCAATGAAGATAATGCTTAATTTCAATAGCAGTGAATCACATCAAATGTCAATCAACATGTCAGGTCTGGAAGTGTTTTTCCTTCAATTGATGGTGATATATAAACTTTCCTGTGACTGTATGTCCTTAGACTGTAAATAAACTCAACCGAAACTCACCATACACAATGCAACTCACCATTCATCATGTCTTCAGAAGCCACCTTAAGTGAACTTGAATTTTCAAAACATGTTCTGTTCATATTTCTGAGAAACACATGTTTTAAGAATTGTTGTTTAGATATGTGTTTTTTGGGCTTGTTTTATGTCATCCTACAGTACAGACGCGTCAATAAAATAAGGCTATTTATGGCGACATCATATTTTATTAATTACATTTCTTCATTGTATCAATGTTTGCGTCGAATGCCAAAAACAATGACAAACAAACATTTTTAAAAAAGCGGTTTCAGCACCCTATGTGAATTTGAACTGACATAAAGACAAAACTATCATATTTTGATTCACGCAATTGTGAGTTGTTCTTTCGTAAATATGTGTCTATAGAATAAATTAAAAATCTACGTTCACCGGCAGCAATATTTCTGTTTTTCACACTGTTGAAAATGTTGTGACGTTTCTCTAGCTGCTGAGTGTACTTGTCACCAATGAGTTTTTCAGATAAACAAAATGTATAGAAATAATTTAATCAATACCAAAATGTCACTGATGACTGTTGGATTGACCACTGTTGATTTGGCAATCTGAGGACACATGCTATTTATAAATGTCTATCAAGTAGACATTCATTATCTAACTGTATCTACTAATGAGTGAAATATGTGGTTTATGAACCATCTTTTTTAAAAAAATAGCTATTTTGTAAAGGCTGTTACTCTGTAACTTCTCAGTGCCTGTACCTGACACAGCCTTTTATCTGTTAACTGTTAACAATCTTAACATGTCGAGAACTAATATGTTGAGAATGCACAAATGTAACAACTATCAACCACATAAAACAAATAAATAAACTTTTTATGTTTTCTTTCAATTTAATTCAGGTAATTTTATATGTGAAACACATTTTTCTTTTCCAAAGGCAAGTTCCAATATTTTGAAAAGGAAAAGTCATTTTAGAATGGTTATATCGATGTCATGTGAGGAGGTTTGATTAAAATGCGGTGACTTATCAATCCTTTGGAACAAAAGTCATAAACAATTTATGTTTTGAAGCTGCATTACAAACAACGTCATTGGAGCGTTGCAGGAATTACCGAACGCTTTTGATGAGACCTGTTTTAGGATCACATTCACCCAAAATAGTTAACTTAATATTTACTTAATATTGATCGTGCCATTTGTCAAAACGCAAAAAGGGCTGACATGTAGGTCCCTCCTAATTATACACAAACTGAAATCATAAAAAGATTATCATATTGATAAATTGTAATTTTGTAATCAGTTGCGTCAGTTCATCTTGTTTCTAAAGAGCGTGATGCTTAAGTGATGCACTGTTGCAAATATTTAGATTTAGATTATTTCAAGAGTTCGTTTTGGTAACGTTAAATGACGCTGAATTAGGTTTAGTAATGTTTTGGACCTCCTACCCGACATTTAGGTTTACATTCATCTAGCATAATGTCATTTGTAGTACATGTGAATAATGAGGTATTCACAACAAACTATTCTTGTAAAATAATTCTATCTTCTAGACTTAGAGCTAAATTTTAAAAGTGTGTGTACATACTGATGCATCTTAGTAGGCAAATTCCTGTTCCTGTAGCCATGCTGCTATGCATTGCGGTGAAACTTGCGAGCAAGGGTTTTGACAACGATCAGACCACGAAACTCTAAGGTGACATTAATTCACTAAGATAGTCTTAGTGTAATGTTAAAAGATGGCACTAATTTTGTACAATGGCCACCAAGGTTGGTATTTATAAAATATATATCTATATAAATCAATCAATAAGTCTCTTACAAACGTTTACCTGCTGCAATACTACGCTTGGTGTGTTTACACTGCAGTGCGATTACAATTTGAGATGTACAAATAAATGTTATGTCATAATCAAAATGACTTTCAGACAAGACATTGAACTGCTTCGTGACACGAAATTGATCCTACCAGATATATTGATTCCAACAGGAAAACGAAAAAAACGATAAACTGGTTAATATTTTGGACAAGTCTATGGATTTGATATGTGGATTCAAAATAAATGCAGTGCTATTCTGTTGATTCGATCACCTTGATTCAAACTTTAGAATCTTAAATTTTAAAATATTGATTTGCAAAATAAACATATGACTACTTATATGACGCCAGGTGAGATACAACGAATACACTAGTTTTGAGAGAAAACTCGAACAATAATGATATAATGTTGAAAAAGTTTTAAAATATATAATATACATGTTGAGGGAAATATTCAAAACATTATTCCTACATTAAAATATATTGAAAAGGTAAATAATACAAAAATAAAAAAGAAATTTAAGTTAGAGCAAAATCATTGTTGATAAACTGATACTGTATTCAACTACAATGCATCCCTATTTGTGAGCGAAATTTGTTTGTGAATATATCCTAATTAACAAATCATACTTCAAAAGTATAGACTCAGTGTGAAAGAAAAGTTGACTTTTGATACATGTTTTATGAATAGACGTTGAAATGCTGAGTATAACATGTTCACACATCTGTTTACATCACAAAATAATATTCAGCCACAGTGTTCACTTTTGGATAGATTTGTATATCAAGATGTTTTGTGACATGTTCAATGTATTCCAAAATGGCGATTGTAAGCTAGGAATCCTTTTAACCAATACACAGTGGTTCTTGTAGCGCATGATACTGTGAATTCTTTGAGTCCTGTATACATTAAAATATGACCATTTTGTGAAGTTAAAAGATAACTTTATTCCTTTTTGAACAACTGTCTAAAATCAGCATCACATTATACTATCAAAATAGTATCAGCTGATAAGTTGTTCATGTACTTTAAATCTCCTAATTAATATGGAAGGGGATTTTTGCCAAAAATGAAGACATGTTGACTTGTAACTTGTAAAGTGTAACATTCTCGGAAAGACAAATCCAACCATGCAAAACAAACATTTTAATTCTGTCAATCGTAACTTCGCATTCTCAACTTTGCAAAATTGAAATGTACATGTAATTCTAGAAATCATCATAGTCGAAAAGTCAACTTGTCATTTGTAATTATTAAATATAAAAAATATGCACATTTTGTAATGTTACAAGTTACGTTTGACAAATGAAAAATGGAAAATGAGGAGTTGCAAAGTCAGCTTTGTAAAACGGACTTTAGCATTTCGAGACTGACATGACTTGCATAGTTGCGAATTCAATGTTTCAAATAACATCTCTACATGAATTTTCATTGACCATATTTGGAAGTTTCCCGAACATTGCCGATGTTTTCCGAGGACGAGAGGTATTTTCGAAAAATGGGGAAGATGGGGAATCCCTTAGTCTGTTTTGAGCCCAACGCTGGACGAATTGACCACGCCCTCTAAACATCAAGGGACGTAACTCTTGTTATGTCCTACAAACAAACGCACGTTGTCAGCTCACGGAGCGCTACTGTCACTTACATTCCGTTTGATAGTGTCGCTTAGTAATTAAATGCCAAACAAAAATACCAATTGAAAATTGATTCTTTGCTTTCCAATTATTATTTCAATAAATTTTAAGGACATTTGACAAACAATTATTTTTTTTGCAACGCAAAACGAATGCGGAAGTAATGTAAATGTGGGATGACACTGACATACATACAGGATCGCATAGCTTGATTGGCATTGATGCTATAATAAATGTATCCGATCCGTTATCATAAAACTTCTTTCACTTACATATAAAACTGCAGAGTTACAAACCATACATAGACAACCTACACCCGAAAAAATTAATTACTTTCTGTGCGTTCAATTAGACATCATCTTCTCTCAGTTCAATCATGTCAACATTCACTTTTTTATACTCCAATTTTACGTGTATTCAGTAAAGTCTTTTGCATTCAGAAATGAATATCCAAGTTTTGATAAAGAAATCCTGATATTGAAAGTATAACGGTAGTGGGGAAGAAATTGAAAGAAATACATAAGCCAGTGTTGATAACTTTATTATTAATTTTTAAACATTTTAAATGTACCACAAAGCAATGATCTAAATCAGGGAACTTCATATACTTGTTTAAACATTTTTAAAAAATGCATTACACTTTAATTATAACTGGAAACTGTTCTGAGTGTCAATACGTCTTATTCTTACAGACAAATAATCAAGGGAAATGTTTTTTAGCTGAGTTGAATTTATCTCTTTTAATCATTTTACAAATTTTCTCAACTAGTTTAAATTATCTATTGGTTCTGAACATGTTATTTTATCTATTTTCATTTACTTATCAAGCAAACTATATTTTTAGTATTTGAAGCAGTGAAAAGTGTATTGTTTTGGGACAGAAATATATTTTTCCATGATTAATATGTCCATTAATTCTATATAAAAAATCAAATTACTGAATTCAAGTATGAAATGTAAATCATAAGCCTAGATAATTTGTTTCACACTTTAAACAATAAACATTCAACTTCTACATGCCAAAATATGAAAATAATTATGAATATAGAATGCAAATTGAAAATAGAATTGTATCACTGGTAATTTCAAAAATACAATTGCACTGTTGAATTTAATAAGTGAATCGACTATAACATATACAGGATATACATTTTTTTTTTAAACGTACAATTTCACATGCATACTGTTTTCAATAAATTAAAAGTGAGTTTTATTTTTATTTAGATAATAGTTCCGATAGTTTTCAACAATATGTCTCCCTTAAACATACGTTTTTGCCGTGTCTATTAACACTTTTGTTTGTTAGTCATTAATGTAACAAACTCATTGTAGTAGAAGTATATATCAAATTATTAATTTAAAAGTTCAAAGAAAAGAAATGTTCATTCAATTAATGTGTTTTCAAGGAAAAACACAACACAATCCGGCTAGAAATTGCAGAATGGGCTTCTTTATATACCATATGTTTTCATAAATGAAATCACGTAAATGAATTTTGGGGGAATCGAAAGTTCCATGAACAATCATCTTTTATCACCCAAAACTGGCTCCCTAAGTAGATGGTGCTTGTGTTAGATCATGTGATATGGGCAAGTGATATCTACATTGTAGATAACGCTAAAATCAAATCATCATAATCCTATTATATAATCAGGTAATGACAGTTAATTTGTAACTTTTATGAAGTCGTGTTGATATATTTGATATCAGAGGGGGTCCGGATCCTCCCCCACCCCCCTTTCAAAATGTTTGCATGGGCGGATATGTGGGAACAAATTGGAGGTCATGATTACACAGACATAACCGCGTCTCGAGCCTTCGGGCGGGCAGTTAGTTCCTCCACAGTAAAATGCGATGGTCTCCTATAAAGTTTTAGTCAATGTGCTTAGGTCAACAGTATGCTAATAATGGGAAAACTAGTATGCAACTTTCAAATGTGTGTAAGTATTTTCTGGGAGATACTTGCCAAGGGAGAAGTCATTGTTGAACATTGTGTTTATCGGATCGGGATTATTCATTCCTTTCCGCTAATTTCCGTAATATTCCAAATATGGTCAATGCGAAATCGTGTAGAGATGTGATTTGAAACATGGCAATCGTAAATATGCAAGTCGTGTTAGTCTCGAAATGATAATGTCCGTTTTACAAAGCTGACTTTGCAACTCCTCATTTTCCATTTTTCATTTGTCAAACGTAAGTTGTAACATTACACAATGTGTATATTATTTAGATTTAATAATTAAAAATGACACGTTGACTTTTCGACTTTGACGATTTCTAGAATTACAATTCAACTTTGTAAAAATGAGAATAGAAAGTTAAGGTTGACAGAATTAAAATGTTAGGTTTGCATGGTTGGACTTGTCTTTTCGAGACTTGTATGGTTGAGAACGACATGTTACACTTTACAAGTTACAAGTCAACATGTCCTCTTTTATGGAATCCCCTTCCATAAATTAAAAGATAAAAATGAAATGATTGTATGCATTGCATCACATATTGATTACATCAAATCGACAATGTCTTTTCTCTCAAAACTGTTAACTGTCACGTTCTCATATGTGACATTCTTTCAGGAGCAATGTTACAACTAGGATCAGTGAATTAATACAGATAAATACTGTCTGACAATCTCGACAACTTCATGTACTTCTTTGAACAATTCTAAGGCTAATCTTACCATGTCCGCCCTTTCTACTCACGGTCTGTGAATTGTTTAGAAACAGGAAAGTGTTGACATGAACCGAGATGATATCTTTTGATGCATTCAAGACGTAGGATTAAATGTATACTTTGATCTTCTCTTACTGAGAGACTGAACTGAGGTTTCCGGGATTGACCAATCACAAATCACATACTAACACATAAAGAAGAAACACCCAGAGTCTAGACGTCGTTGTGGTACGGCACGGCAGATTCTCTCTTTCAATGGACACCAAAAGAGCATCGTTAATAACTCAAGATCTGGAGTTTCAGTGAAAATGAGGAAAGTTTGTTTTGCAGTTAAACTCCGTTTCCAAGAGTATTTGAGTTATATCACGGCGGCAATTATTATTGTTGGGAGAAAGACATGAAAAACCATGGTGGCTATGCATTGCGGTGAAACCTGTGAGCAACTGCTTGAAATAGCGAAGCATGGGTTGTTTTGAGCTGAAACTTCTGGTATCTACAGTTACCTAGCCTACCCCGTTGCGGAATTCGAACCTTGGATAGCTTGATCTGAAAGTTACACTTACCCCTTCACTATTCAGCACCTGATAACACTGTTACAAATTGGGATTTTGGAAAGTGCTTAGTTATCATTTATTATCGTGAGCTCTAATAATATTAATATTCTTGCAATGACAAGTTTTTTTTTATAAAACGTAATGCAATTATCTTAATAGAAAACTCAATTAAGAGGCCACCTATTCTGTTTCTGCATTTTGGAGATTGAGATGAACTATATCAAGGAAATATTCTTAATTTCGTAGCAGGAATCATCTCGAGATAAATCAAGTCAAGATATATGTTGTATGATTAGGAATAACCGCATCGTGTCATTATGTCTGTGAATTGTCAAGTAACAAATCAGAGAAATAGTATTGAATGTTGATGTCAGGTTATCTGATTTCAGTGAATACTGACCAAATGAAATCTTACCACAGTGCTCGTTTGATTTTATACTAATTAATAGTACATCACGACGAACACGAAGCGAGGTTTCATTAGACATGGAATTACATTGCACCATAATTATACAGTTATTAACTTAATCACTGGTGGATCGTGTCAACAATGTCATTGAAGATAACTATTTGTTTATATGACTTTTTATCATTTTCATTTTAGGTTTATAGTGTCTACATGAATGCTTAGATTAATTAATCGAATCGAGGCTTGCCGGGTATTTTGTTATCAACGATTGTTGATATATTTGATATCAGAAGACACGACGGAGAAACTATTTTTGTCATGCATAATGAATCTTCCTGGTTTCTCAATGACATTTGTTCATCTCATAGCACAACATTGCCACTTGACTTCGAATGTGGCTATGTTACAGCATAGTGATGTCATGTAGTTTAAGGGACAGGGTATTGTGCAAAATCTACTTTCAAAACGATAATATTATCCGTTCTAGAAATAGCCTGATCTGTTTTTAATGATAAAAAGTGCTGGATGCAAGAGTGACTGCGATAGACCCAGGATATCTTTTTTATGGTCATTTAAAATAATTAATGGAATAGCCGTTTTAATAATTAGTCACTCACTTGCAGGCCATAAAATCAAATTAATGAATACATAAAGATTTAACACTTGCAATAAATGATTTTAAATGTTTATCAAGAGAAAGGATTTAACTAGCAGGACCTTTTTACTTGTTTGATACAGCTGTTACACTTGTAACGATTTGTTTACATTCCGATTCAATTGTTATCACGAATCTGTCTGTTAATTAACTAATTAACATTGGATGATAAGAAAGAATATGGAAGACGCTATTTCGTCTCATTTTTATGTTGGCTTGTTAGCATTTGAGAAACTTATACTCTCAATTTCAAAGAAAAGGTCACCTGTTTCATCGTAAACATTTTGACATTTTGATACAGCTGTTCAACTTGTCAGGCCATAATGGTCACACAATCCCAAACTTTATTTTTATAAAACATATCAAAATAAACATTCACATTCAAGTTGATAAGAGGATCTATCTTCTAATTCTCTACCAGTTGCTATTTAATTAATAATTAAAAGTGGCAATGTTTCAGAATGTATGACATATTAGAATCAGTATTGAATATATGTTTTCCAAGATGATTACAGAATGAAAGTTATGGTAACTCCTTCGATAGACACGCTAAACGTTAGAGTGTTCGTTTATCAATGTCATTTTTCTTTATCATTTTATATCCATGTATTGTGCCTGAAACATGCGTCCAAATACCAATGTAACTTTTTAGGACTTATTAGTGATATATGTTGCAATCATAGCAGAAACATACCGCTCGATGCCAATGTAACTTTTACATAAGAGGGGCGTTGAATAAGTGTTGCAACTTCAATATAAAATCAACTCGCGTAGTCAATTTTTTACCTTTTTTTTTCAATATAGTTACCCTTCACCTCAATACACTTATTCCATTTCTCTTTAAGACTTTTGATGCCGCTTTTGTAGAAGTCTTCAGTTTGCCCCCCTAATCACGCCTCTGTGGCAGCTTTGACGTCTTCGTCATCCCGGAAGTGCCTTCCACGTAGGGGGGCGGATTTCAGGTTTCTGAACAGGAAGTAGTCACTGGGGGCTAGGTCTGGGCTGTAGGGTGGGTGGTTAAGCTGTTCGAATCCACAATCACGTATAGCGGCCTGTGCAACTCTTGACTTGTGGACTTGAGCGTTGTCATGCAAAATAAGAACACCACGTGTCAACATTCCACGGCGTTTCTGTCGCATTGTCTTTCGCAATTCTTGCATTAGGTTGGCATAATATTGACCATTCATTGTAGTTTTGGTTGGCAAGTAATCAATTAATAATATGCCTTTTGCATCCCAAAATATTGTCGCCATAACCTTGCCAGCTGATGGTTGAGTGCGAAACTTCAGGGGAGGCGGTGAACTCGGGTGCTTCCATTGCTTGGATTCCAGTTTAGTTTCCGGGTCCCAGTGGTGGATCCAGGTTTCGTCACCTGTCACCTGACGAGACAAAAACCTGGCTTCATCCGCATTAAACCGATCCAGGAGCTCCGTGCAACTTTCGGTTCTTTTCTGGCGATCTTGTGCTGTGAGGTTTCTGGGTACCCATCTTGCAGATACCATGGACATACCAAGATGGTCATGAATTATTTTTTCAACACTTCCAACTGACATCTGGAATTCCAAAGACAGTTCAGAAACTTTAACACGGCGGTCAGCTAAAATTCGTCTTTCGATAGCGGCAATAACTTCCGGTCGGGTGACTTCAGATGGCCTGCCTGACCGTGGGTCATCGTCTAAGGACTCCCTGCCCTGCTTGAACTGAAGAGACCCGCGACAAACTGTTGAAAAGTTAGGAGCATCCTTACCCATCACATTACGCATACGATTATGTATTTCTGTAGTTTTGCATCCATCTTTAGTAAGGAACTTGATCACAGCGCGTTGTTCATGTTTGAGAGAATCCATGATTATGGACACCCCTAGGTCAGTGCAGCTATTATATCTAAATAATTGTTATGTCTAGAAATTGTTTTGACATGTGTCAATGTTATGTTTTGACTAAAGTAACACCTGCTATAAGCTGACACTGTTTATGTAAACACCAATGCCCCGCTTGCAACACTTATTGAACGCCCCTCGTATTAAGCAGCAACTTATCTTGCAATCATATCTGAAACATGCCGGTCCATACCAATATAAATAAGTTTTTTAATTATATTTATATTTGTTGCAATCGTATCTGAAACATGCCGGTCCATGCCTGTTAGGAGCAATATATGTCACAATCATCTGATACAGTATGTTACATGGATGCTTTGTCATGATCATTGTTTTTTTTAAAAATATATCTTTTTGAAATTCATTCATGTTGGCTAGACAAGCCCCATTATACCATAGGTGAACTATCGTTTTTTTAAACTTTTTTTGTAAACGTTGATCCTTCATGGTTTACAATTTATAAATGTCATCTGGTGTCTCTTTATCGAAATGTGAAATAACACATCCCACAGGTTGACTGTTTATAGCATTTTCACAATTAATTGAATATTGATATTGAGTTATTGAAACACTTTATATAATATTTTTAAAAAACATTTTTTATTGTATTTTCTTTGCTTTATCGCCCTCAAATTTCATTTCCATTTGATTATGTGTTTTCAAGACACGTTTGGTGGTTTGTAAATGTTGAAATATTGTAACATTAAAGGAAATGTTGTACAAATAATTGCATCATTTATCCAGGAAATTTGATAATTCGCCAAAACTTCCCATTACAATTAGATTATTTTTATCCTAATCAGTGTTTATGAGAGCAAATGCAATTAAGAATCTGAACAAACGCAATCTTACACACATCAAACTACTATGATCTACATGTATGCATGACAATTAGATAAAATTAGGATAGCAACGTGATATTAGCGAAATAATATGAAATTATGGCTTCATCATTTCAGTTCAAATTATTAAATGAATTTGTTTACGATTTGAACTCGAAAACACCTTATGACTCTCTGGTATTGTCGGGAAATTTGTTTTAAAATACGTAGACATAGTTGGACAAGTCAAAACACATTAAAGCATTGAAAGTTAAATTGTGACTAAAACGGTTGTGTCTTTTATATTTAAGATACTTGAGATATGTCAGTAAAATAACGAGCAACTGATTTTTTTCAGAGGTACAGTGTATGTTCATGATCAGATGTAATGAGTGCTTCAACTATTTGGTATTACTGTCGTATAATGCTGTCATCTTGTGTTTAAGGGAAGCTTTCTTTACGTAGTTGTCCATTTGTCCCACCCATTACTACAAAAAAAGCCGTTTCGTGCCAACAATAAGAGATGTGACAGAGGCAATTGGTTTCTTTGTGTTGGCAGATGCCACAAAGATGCACTAAATAATGCTTGGTATGATATACATGTTAATGTTTATAATGTGTTACAAATGGACACATGATTGAAAACAGTAACATCTGTATTATTATTTGTCTTTCTAATATTCATTTTACAAAGGAATTTGCGGAAAAGGTACTCGTCAAGACTCAAACTTGTGCTGTTGTTTGACAGTTTGTCACTATCATGATTAGTTCCACCCACCGTTGACACTGTCAGGAAAATATAGAAATCATTTGAGAAGTCGTACAGAAACCTCCGAGAGGAAATTGTAAACCATCTGCAATCTATCATGATTTAGTTCTTCACTTTCTATTTACAGGCTGATATCGTTCTTGCTGTCAATGTTTCAAATCTAACTATAACCTGGAGAATGAACAGTTTTGCATCCTTATATTAGATATCCGTAATTACTTCACATACCCTATATCTCAGTAGATAGTTTGTACTCCGCCCTTTGTACCCGGACACATATTTTATTCCATTATACATCCAGTGCCTTCACGTGTTCTGGACATTGTGTTCACTTGCATGACATTGTTCAAGCTATCATTTTATAGTAAAAGATAGTTTTGCATTTATAACGGCACAAATGTTGCTGCATTTTGTGGTGAGTAAATGTTACACAACTGTCAATAACAACAGTTGTCGCAAAACCAAAGTAGCTACATCATTATTGATACTTCTTACTTAGTATGATAATTGTTAAAGGGGCTGTAGCACGTTTTTCTTAATGAAACAAAGTGTTATAACGAAAAGGTAAACATGTGTTACAAATGGCGAAATAATACATGTAGTACTGAATCAATAAAAAGAGTTCTAAAACGAATGTAGTACGAGCGGCCGTGTTAATCTGTTCACATACAAATGGCTGCTCAAATGTGGTTAAAGTGATCGGACTGATGTAGCAATACCGAAACACTCACAGTAGAGTTGTTAATATGATACGATGATCAACCATCAGCTACAAAACTATCTCTCGCACTGAAGAGTGTCACACCACTGTCGCTTTATACGTCACACCATTTCTTTTAATACGGATAACGGTTTTCTATGGATACGGCTTAATGGGTCGTGTAATGGTTGTTTTACCCTATAACATAATACTATATTGTGTAAACTTCGATAATAAAACAAAATATGCAAAAATCGCAAAAAAAACTCGAGGTCACAGACAATGTTATTGAAATTGTTAATGTTAACTTTACTTTACTCTGCTTACATTTCGTGGGTGTATCACAATTTAAAGACACGACTCTGTGTTCCTTATGACCTCGAAAACATGAAAAACATGCACATATCATTAAATTTCCAATTGCCTAAAGGAACATTTCTGCGTTTTTTCGGTTGCTTTTCATACCAGACAAATACATATTCATACATCTGTCTTCCTATCCAAAATTACGTTTGACTTAAAGGTCGCAGCAAGAAAAAGTCCATTGTCCGGTTATCCATGACTTTAATAGTTGTATTTTCGTATTTTACATAACACACATAATAACATTAACATATATGTGACCTCACCAACATGATTATATACCTTTAATATTGCAAGGATAAAAAATCCAGTTTGAATACGAACTATCTCGGTTAATGCATTTGATTGCATTTCATGTTATTCGAATTGTGTTCTGTCATTTGTATTGTTTATTATCTTCTGTCTGGCTTGTAGTTTGAACACAAATGATAAACATTCTCTCACATTCTAACTACATTGTATTTTCGTCACATCCCAACTACATGACATTTTCCCTAATACTCTAAGTAGATTGTCTTTTCCACACTTCGTAGGTACGTGGCCCTCCCGTCCTTACAACATGTCATTATTCCCACTATCCTAAGTTGATAGCATTTTCATTACATCATAACTGCATGGCCTTTCCTTATTTGTTTTAATATACTCTTCATTTCTGAGAAACGTCAGAAATTTAGAATCGATTTCTTACTGTACATAGTCTTTCACTCTTCTTACAGATTCCACGTTGGCACAAAATGTTCCACTTCCAAAACATGGCTCATTAGTGAAGATGACATGACGGAATGATAAGACACCTCATACCGTCACACGGTTTTATACACATTCGTTACTCACATACCCATACGATCATACATTTTGTTAAATGTCAAGTTATTCATGTAGATACAGCAAATAGCCGTTACGTGTTATCAAACAAGTGCTGTCAGTCAAGATTAATTATTTAATACAATAAACTTGTGATTTGTGAACAGTGCTTGAATGCATACAACCCATTCCTCCTAAAATACTTTACTCTAGCTGTAATAACAAAAGTGCACGATTATAATTGCTACCTTCACATTTCATAATGATCATCAATTATTAAGCAACGTGTCTCGAAGGCTACCCACAAGGCAGATAGAATCGCTATTTATAATGAAGATGTTTGAAAAAGTGGCCGTATACACATATCTATTTTCTACATTAAGGAATCGATAGTATATTGTCCACAAATATAACAGGACTTAAGGGTTGTTTGTATTATTATTTTTATCAGTTATACATATGTAAATAGAATATTGAACAAGAAGACATAGTCATCACCATCCCCTGCCAGACCCAATTAATCAGAACAAGGGCAATCATTCAAGAAGAATTATGCTTGCGCTTCTCATTTTCATTTCATAAATGTATCGATTCCCCCAAGACAACTGATTTGATCTGATACAGTTTCTGAGAAAATTTGAAGATACCTAGAACAGAGTCGGAAAACGGATCGAGGGCAATTACTCCGGGAAACATAATTACACAGTTCTTATTTTGGAACTCCATCAAGTTATTTATGTCCTCAAGCCACACACGAAATGTGGACATCCTATTTTGAATAGTTTCTGAGAAAAGCTGTCCCCTTTGGAGATATCTGAAACAGAGTCCAAAATTACGGAACAAGGGCAATAACTGACAGACCTCCAGATAGAGCGCGTATTTGCGTATTTTACGCATTGAATTAAAAGTTTACTCAAAGAATAAAAAATCTGAGAGTACAAGAAACGCATGATATTCACATGAAACCAAATTTTAAAAAATACCTAGCATTCTTTACTCAATCAATGAACTTGGCATGCGGATCGCAATATTTGACATTGCAAACCTCTACACCAGCATTAGTGAAAGCCATGTCTACAACCGCTGTACGAATTGGTAGTCGCATGATCTATACAGCTTCGTTTGATTTGCCAACTCGAGTTATTAAATTTCATGGGAGTTAAATTAGTCTAGTTGGTATGCATCTTTACAACGTGGATTGCATCCAAATCTTGGCTCCCCAGACAGACTTAATTCCTTATTATTAGTAATTATTTAATGCAGATGATACGTGTATGATACTGAGTAATACCCAGGTATTACATGTCATTACGGTTGGTTACGGTTAAAACATTGCTACAATAAAATAACAAAATGAAGCAACCAATGACAACTGATAATATTATCAATTATATGTTGAATAAGCACGGAGTTAAACAAAATAGCAATTCCGATAGGTAATACAATACATTATAGTCACGCATGTTATAATATCAATAATTAGAGCACAGTCAAATGCTTTCGTCCAATCATATGATTGTATTGTGGTCACGTGGAGTACATTTATATCCCGATAGATGTACGGTTGTCTTGTTGCGTTCGGGTATCATGCTCACAAAACTGGTTCACAGACTTCCATAAAAACAACAAACAATGTCAACTGATTGTTTTATTTATGTGGATAATACACAATTAAACACTTATTACATTGACAAATGATCTGCTGTGTTCCCTTTCCGAAAGTAAAAAGTCGCTGCCGTCGATGGGGGTCTTCTATATTAAGGAGCTTGATATTCCTAAAAAAAAAAGGAATAAAATCATGTAACTAAAGCAAGTAATGCGAGGTCAATTGGTAATTTTCAAGTGTATTTCATTTATATCATGAGTAAGTGAAACAACGACAAGCATCACACCATGTTACCAATGTTTTATATATTTTCAACCACGATATTAAAAAAAATATTCAGACGTTATATAGAACGACATAATAAAGAGAAGAAAGTGATATAAAAGTACCTTTTTGGGGTGTTGAGGATGGAGGCTGCATTGTCGTCTCAATGAAACCCCTGTATCGTCACACAGCGTCCGAGCGATGCCAGTACGACGTTACATTCTTTCCCATAGTTCGAGTATAACTTCGTTGCTGCAGTAACCTGAAATAATTCATATGCAATATAGACAGGATGCACAATAGAATATGCAACAATAGATAGTACAACTCGCATATTGATAAATACAGCTCAACAAACAAACAAAAATATTTGAAATACAAAAGACAATAACTTTTATTAAATAAACCAATTTAGTGTAATTTTTAAAAAATGCATTTGATAATTTTAAAAATATACACTTTAAAAAGTAAGGAGTAAAATAGTAAAGTTACCTTTCCTGAATGAATAGTGTACTAGCTTGTCCTTGGACTGTCCATGATGAAGCCATTGTGTGAACTGATTCATTCTAAAAACCACCCAGTCTTTATAGGCAATGAAATGTATTACTGCTCAATGTTGCTGAATAAAAACGTGCTTAAATCATGCATGTTCGTGATTCAAGCACGACGCTTATTCTGTAGCACGACTCTTACGCTTTATATAAAATGTACGCCTCATGCACCTCGGACAATTTAAGAAATTCAGTGCTCACAGTGCTGATGATGACGTCAATGTCCCTAACATTTGCATATGATAATGAGAAATGTCAATGTTTTTCATGTTGTGTTCGAGAGAATGTTTCCCAAATTTGTTGACAATTCATTTGAAATATATTCATTTTAAGACATTTTCTTGACGACTCAAGCATTTGACTGTGCTCTAAGATAGATAGAGAACTCGCAGCAGTACATTATCGGGATATAAATGTACGGGTTTGAGAGGGTTAGGCTCGGCTGACGCCTCGCCCAACCCTCTCAAACCCGTACATTTATATCCCGATAATGTACTGCTACTCGTCCTCTATCTATTACTAAGGATACTCATCAAATTATTGCGTCGATGTCCTGTTGACTTTGGGTGTAAGAGGTGAGTTGAGGTTTAGCTCCGCTTTCAAGAGTATTTCACTTATATCATGGCTGCTAGTATAAATGCAGTTAGAAAGCCCGCAACACGATGTGGCAATGTATTGAGGTGAAACCTGCGAGCAACGGCTGGAACTAGCGAACCATGGGTGGTACTACGCTGAAATTCAGTGTAGCATTGCACACTAACCGTACTGCGTGTAGAACGGTTCTCAACTGCAGACAAAGTTGCCGTACCCCTGGCGGGATTCGAAGCAGAACGCGCTAACTACTGCACTAGTCCGCCCCCTGTATGAAAAGGTCTGATACAAGTAATAGCATCTATTTAGAATTCCAACACTCAACAATACAAACTAATGATGACATTTGAATAACTTGTTTGAAGTTTGAGCTTCAAAGAATGTTGGTACTTTGATATACTATTTGAATGTCATTGCGAGAAAAAAAAGAGCTGAACAAATCTTTTTTTGTGAAACTAGTTGCAGGGACAGTCCAAAAAGTTCTTGAAACACTTATGTGAGGAGAACCTTCTTTTACATTTATGCTGTCATAGATCAATTGGTAATATGGTTTATTAAAAGCTTGAAGTCATACTATGATCGTCGGGTCACTATCTGACGAGATATTAAACAACGTGAAACAACTATGACATAACATAACATAACATAACATAACATAACATAACATAACATAACATAACATAACATAACATAACATAACATAACATAACATAACATAACATAACATAACATAACATAAGACACCTTACAAATGCGCCCATTGTCAATTAAGAATGAAGGCAGTAACTGTAAAACTTAAAATACCCAAAACTCATCAGTTATGTACGAAAGCCCAGTGGACCCAAATGGTATTTGATTTTTCTTTAAAAAAAACAAGTGGTAATAACCTGTTTTAAAATTAAAAATAAGCATACCTTTTTTGGCCCTCTTGGCATTGTTATTTTTACAAAAGTCAAGCGATTTATATCCATGAGAGTTAACTCTGCCCTTATCTTCGTTACATCTTTGAATTGGAATACTTATTGCCTGTAATTTTTCAACATCATTCATAAATTCACACTCAGTTAGGACATATTGTTCACAAAACACATTGTCTTCCAATGTTCCTGTATGGGCATTTATATCTCTGATTAAGAACAGACTATCACGTATAGACTGTATGGATGAGTTCAACTCTGGAAAAGTTTCCTTGTCATAGTACCTTGATCCCTCAGGGGGTATATAGGTAACTCCAATATATACATAGTCAGTGTAGGTATTTGGACATTTAAAATGGAAATAATCACTTGAAGTTTCAAAGATGAGCACATAGTCTTCAACTGTTTTAAAGTATTTACTCATGTTTTGAAAATTTCCATCTACGATTCCTTAAATATTTGTCGTCATACTTTGCAAACATACACCATCATGGAACTTACTTTCCTTGTGTCTTGAGTTTGAAGAATAGGAATGTAATTTTGTTGAAACATTATCCCATCGTTCCTATATATGATGTTATCTTTTAAAATAAGATATGGTCGGAATATATATTTTGTTAGAACGTTATTATTATTGTTTAAAAGTTGATACACAGTTTATTGTCTGTCACAAATTAAGTACCAATGCACTTGTCTGTGATTTGTTTGGCATCTTCACATATTATGTATGGATTGTGAAGATACTATGTTTATCACAATCATAGATAATAAAAACAACTTCCTTGATATGTTACAGTAACAATAAAATTGCCTTATGTTATATTATATTAAAAAAGTCATAACTTTGAACAAGACTATCAATCCAACATACCAAAATGATCATATAACAAATGCATTATGGCTAAAACGTCGGTAATAGTTAAGGTCCATGTATACGTTTATGTATATACATATACTGAAAATATCACAGAAAAACATCAGACATGTTAACTAACCAGTATGTCAGAAGTAGGGATTTCAAGAAGCAAACACCATTATATGAAGCTGGTGTCAGCTATGATTGAAAGTATTACTGATTATCAAATGAAATATGTCATTGTAGATAAATAAAAAAAAAACCATATGCTTAGTTTAATAAATTTAACTTTTTCTGTGACGTTTGTAAAGAGAAATCTCAACTACAAGTAATGTCAATGTATTTTTGGACTCGATTAAGGAACAGTACTCTGCAAAATAATATTCAAAATGTTCAAATGAAAATAGCTCAACAGATTTGTAAATTCAACGAAATTGATCCAGAAACACCTTAATTTGTACAATGGAATGCCATGAAAATGTTACGATAAATGATGAATGATGATGATTATGTACTGACTCATTCACTGAAATAAAATCCACCAAAGACATCATTTATGTAAATATGACCAAACGTGTTATAGTACTGTATTTGTCCCCAATTTACTGATGTCCTAGGAGAGAAAGTACATGACAAACTTAAAATTCAATTCATTTAAAACAATATTTCTTCTACCAAGTTGACATGCACACACCATACATATGTCACCATGCATACTAAGAAGCTAGCGAGACATTACTTTCAGTCCTTTTTGGGACAATAATTGGTAAATATCCTACAGCAATAGGATTTGTTTAAAATGTTAGATTATTATAGTTCAATATGTTAATCAAAAACTTCTCATCCTTTTACATAAGCCACTACCATAAATATTGACCACATTTTATTGAATTTGACAGTTTCGTGATTTTGTGAGTTTGAAGATTCATACTGCTTTGTGAGATTCTTCACTTCCCTTCAATTGAAATACACTTAGCACATTACAACAACAAATTTTGAATTTCATTCCCTGTTATAACTGATCTTAGAGTTTGACACAAAAATAACCAAGCCATTGTCCAAAGACAGTGAACCATTAGTTGAAAGAATTTTTGTTTAAAAAATGCTACCTGAACCGTTGTCTTCTTTCTTATCTGAGCGAATGTGCTGTTCACAAGTAGGTGTTGCTTAATTAATTTCCAACTGTACGCAACTCATATATTCCTTTATCGTTGTCACAAAGTGTTTGTTCAAATCTATCAAAAACACTTTGGACGTATTGAGCTACATTTTAGATTGAAACGTGTGGATTACCATGGATATGTCAGGTGTCAATTGTTAAACTTCATCAATTAAGTGATTATTTGTCAACAGACAGGCCAAGTAGAAATAACATAAGTTCATGATCTGGAAAGCACATTCCTTATTTATGATGTTACCGCAATGTAACAACTACTGTGAGTATGGGGATTGATTATGAGACTATTAACTTTAATGTATCGGAATAATGCATGGCCATGTTTGAATCGGTTGTTTTGATCTCAAATAATTTCCTTGATTGGTTCACATCATACATGTTCACATTTCTCCCACTTAGGAATAAATGGAACTTCAGGCTACATTAACAAGCATAATGTATTGCTCCTTTGCGATTACCTTTTTGAAAGATATGCATTAACTGATCTCACTTAATCAGCATTTCCAGTATTTCCATAATCCAGTTCTACTCCATTATGTCTTGTGAATGTGATTGATCTCGTTCACCTTGATTTTATCTACCTCATTAACACAGCACTTAACACACAAACAAATTTGGGTTTTTAATAAAAGTTTATTTCATTGAAATTGAATATCAAATGTGACAAATAATTTCTTATAATCAATAGTCATTTTATTCAAGGATATCGCAGTGCTTAGCGTGTTCTGTTTGAAATCAAGAGGTCCGGTGTTTGAGTCAAGCCAGGGGCTAAGGCACTTTGCTAGGGAGAATTGTTTTATATGCAGAGCAATGCTACACAATTGGTTCTGTGTTCATTATCAGCATCCTTCGCCAAGATCAATGATGAAGGTGGCTTATCACTGTCCCTTGAGTCATGTGTGTGTTATTTTGTCATGCATTTTGGATAAACCTACATAAACATACTGTTTAAGTCAAATAGAAAGTAGAAACAATAAGCGGCCCTACTGAAATGGTGCAATTGTTTTGTTGATGATATTATTAACAAATTGAAATTAAATGTTAACACCCTATATTTACATATTTCAATCACCGATCGTCTTCAAGAAGCTTAATCGCATTGGAGCATCACACTGGTTATTTCAAGAGCCCCAATTCCCTGATTTCTTTAAAACTTTAGGAGAGTGAGTGAGTTATTGCTTAACGCCGTTTCGGCAGTATCGCAGACATTAGCGGCAAAACTTTAAGAGAACAGGTACTCAAGTGTACATATTTTGATTTTCAGTGCGAATAAAGATTGACTTGACTGAAGTATGGGTTCGAAAACGGACGGGGTTATAATCAGTTATTTTCTAAATGTGTTTCAATGTTATTTTTAAAATTTACGCGGACCTACATGTTGAAGAAAATGTATGTTTGGTGATATTGCAATCAATCAGGAAAATTAAGAAGGACCATTGCAGTGATGGTTTTTCAAAACAAAAGTATATCCTATACTTCTATATCGAAGGAAAAACTATGGTATAGACAGATTTCATCACATCATAAAAAAATTTGTTCTCATTGTTGTGAGTCAAATTAGAAAGGTCAGTGTTGGACAGGACTTCTAAACATTTCAGCTCTCATCACCCATGGTTCGCTAGTTTCTGATGATGCTGGCAGTATAAAACAATGCGATCTTTCTCCCTCCAATAAAACTAGCAGCACTGGTGTAAGTGAAATACTCTCATCGCTGATTGGCTTGATCAATCTGTCACCAAAATCGACCTGTATGCTGCAGTACTGAGATCGGAAAATCTGCGCTGTGTTATGTTCGATTTAAATCAAATGAGATGAAACAAGTCTACCTGTACATAGTAGTTCCTCAAAGTGATGATTACGTCAGTGTTATTCTCTTCCACAGTGCCAATAATTGTCTGATGGGCCGGAATATATCAGTTTTTTGTCCTATTTGGTCTCATCAAAGCGTGGATCGTGGGTCATAAGCATAGCAAAATTTGTTTTACTCTCCAGAGAGGTGATTCCAGCAATTAACGAGTGAATTTAAGCATGTTTTGGAGCAGGTCAAACTGATGGTTAAAGCTGCAAGCTTTCTGTCTTGATCCACTTTTTGGGACAATGTATGTTTTCAGTCCACCTTTTTGAATGCTCGGGGTGCCTTTGGTAGCACTAGCACACTCAAAGAGTACATAAACAGACGGTTAACATGCATTAAAGGTACATCAATTGTGTTGTTTGGGGTCACATATGCTAAATTGTATTATGTTATCGGGAAGTACTGACTCTTACCGAAAACTGCCATTTTGATCTTAGTCGACGATATGAAGGTAAAAGTAATGATTTCTGATCGAAAACCGGACAATGTACCGCGTGAGTCAAACGTAATTTTGAAATCTTATGTATACCAGACAAACTGATAAATTTTGGTTGTTCATGTTTAATAGGTCACATAACTACTGTGCATGTAAAAGGGACGTGTAGTTTCGGTTTCTACACATGCATAATGATGTTACTTTATTTTAATTGAAGACTAGTAATTAAGATATATTTGGTGATTCGCGATGAATATGGAAGCCGAATGACTTTATGTGCACTATAAACAGCACATATGGTGAGTCGGAACATATTAAGGCATTATAAAATTTTATGAAACACAATGGATGCACCTTTAACAACATGTAGATGAAATCTCAACATTAGATATCGTGAAAATAGTCGACCATCGTATATGCATGCTTTTGTTTTCAACATTCAATCAGTATATTTCTTCTTAAACCTTGCAGTTAACAAACGTACATATGTATATAGGACCATAGTTTAAAATTTTAATATGTAATATTTATACAATATATCAGATCTGTATCGACAATAAATACGTTAAAATTCTGGCAAAATGAAACGGGGATAGTCAAAGCAAATATATACTCGCAAGAACTATATGAAGGTTAACTTCATTTTCAATCATATTATATGAACAAGTTGTAATCATGGGAACCAATAGAAACACAATTTTAAAAAGTTGTTATCATGAAAAAGCATTCTTAATGTCAATAAATCTAGTCATTACTGGATATAAGAGAAAAACATGTAAATCCTAAAACATTTCCCAAAGTAATTATCCTATAATATTATGCATAAAGCATAATGCGTGATTTGATTGAAAGATATGTAATTCATACAAGAAATGCATTGGGCGTAAGTTATCCAAATTAGAACAGTTCTCTCCAGAATATTAATATAACGTGACTATTTAAGGATTTACAACATGACGATATATATTATTCAAGATATGCTATATATAATTAAAGACGACATTGCAATCATATTCAGAGCATTGTCAATAAATAATAACGAATATGTTTATTCATAAACGTGTGTTCATTAATTGCCTAACATTGTAACAGTGTGACCTTTTAAAAAGTGTGTTACTAACATGTATTATAGCATGCAGATTACATTTACCGACTGTCAACGATTGAGATACATATAGGAAGACTTAAACAGAGATAACGCTATATAACCATCTTATTAACCTTTATATTAAAACTGGATATAATTGATATAATTATAGTGCAAACAAATTTCTCAAGATTAAGAACCTCTCTTAATGAAGACAAGGGCATATGAATCAATGTTGTCTTAGCCTCATGATTCGAAGGCTGTCCAATCGAAGAAACGAAAAGAAACGAATATGAACTTAAGTAATTAAGTAACTTAAGTTATTTTCCATTCTTTATTACTAAACTGTAGGTCATCGGCCCATAACTACATATGTTGTATATGACAAGTACATGATATGTACAGCAACCGTCAACGATTTATCTTTGGTGCATTGTAAACATAATCTAACATTTCCATCTGTATTATAAAACCAGCCCCTTTCAATTCTTAAATGACGCGAAAAGAACACCTAAGTAGGGCTAATGCTTCTCTTAACTTTTCAACAACAACCGCATTCAAATATAATTTCGTAGACAGTGAAATTTTAAAATGAGAGATATGGATTGTTCTGCCATTTTGAAGTGAACTATACCAATTCTGTTCATGAATTCAGTTCAGTCCACACAGAAAATCTGTGAAAAACGAAGTAGGAAGATAAACAAAGTGTTGGTCCTAAAGAAAAGCCAAGCCCACACTGTACACTAAATCTCGACACTTCGAAGCCAAACTAATTTTAATATTTTCTATACCTTTTAACATAATTTAATACCATTTTTTTTGGATGCCGAGTGTCCGACATATTCAATAATTTTACCCAATATTTGACAGCTCTTTTATATGCAAATATATAGAGTGGGTACCTCCCACATTCACCACGATCTATGTTATTTGGTAGAGAAATCTTAACACCCTAGAACCGCTTACAAGGTAAAGTATGTACCGATTCCATGAAATAATTCGAATCGCGAGACTTCAGAGCCATAGTGTAAAACAGGAACTATGTTCATGTCAAATATTTTAAAAAATAATTCATGATTATATTTTGGTCAATACTACTTCATACTTCATACCATGGTGGCATTAATACAGATATGATACAGAGTAATATCCATGCATCCAACATGACAAATACATGTTATATTGAGCATGTGCTGTTACGGTTAAACATTGCTGCAATAAATTCTCCAAAGGAAGCCAGCAATGACAACAGAAAATATTGTCTTTAATTACATTTTGAATAAGCATGATGTTAAACAAAATAGTAATTCTGATAGCTTATACAATACATTATGGTCAGATGTGTTATAACATCTACAATACGTACGGCCACTCAAGTATTTAGTCTTGTTGACTGTGAGTGTAAGAAGTTCATCACCTCAGACAGACGGGTCGAATTGAAATGTGAAAGGATAGTGAAAGGTCGAATCGTTTTCTTAACATTCCGATTAATTCTAACACTCAACTCGCTTTAATAAGTCCAGAGACAGAGAAGTATGATTGACAACCACCAATGTTGTTGGTGTTTATTATACAAACAGGTTATAACAAAACAATAAAAGCTTGCATACGCAAAACCGATTATGAAAACCAGTTCACTGACATTGAAAACTGTTGCAATATTCATCATCCTTTGATGATATCACTCAATACCCTTCAGAGCGTAGGGCAATTCAAAGGAGGTATGTAAACTGTTCTTAACATTGATCTCTAGATCATATATATAGCTAAAAAATATTAAATCTTCAATTAATTATTAATTATTTATAAATAAAGGACAAACATCCAGAATAATGAAGTTCTGAGTCGTAGCATTAACGTTTGTTGCAAAGCACACAGGGTAGGTTTCTAAATTAATAATTTCTTTAGTTATCACATTCAAACGATGCAAAGCAAGACATCTGATATTTCAGTTGTTAAGGAATAAGTTAAAATTAGTGCCCTCAATGTTTTCCAGTTTTGGAGATGAAGCACTGTTTATACCAAGATCATAGAAATTCGATGTGTGTAAGATTGCGTTTGTTCCCAGTGGTAATTTGATATTAGAAGAGCAAGTGAAATTATGATATAAGCAGCCCAATTCGTGGTAGAGAAAACTTGGCAAGTTATTCAACTTCGTTGATAAATGTTATATAATTATTCAGATATTTCTCTTTCATGTTACAGTTATTTTAACTCTCTCAGCCATCCTACTTTAAATCTTCATTGTAAGGGAAATGTTATTTGGAAGGCAATATATAACACGAAATGAAGATGAATACCTCGGTATAAAAATTGTTCATTCCAATTCATGACCTAGCAATATTGACCTAAAGTCTTTTGGATAACATATTAACAATTTATATATACATGTAAGAAAACGATCCCATGGCTTATGATACAGATTTTAGATGCTACACCTAAAATATGAAAGTAGGTTACTCGCGAAGTTTATCTAGCAACTCAGTGTAATATGCTGATATTATTATAAACCTTTTGTCTACCTTGCTGAATGACGCATTTGCAAATTAAAATACATAACATATATTCGCAAGTATTCAGACATCATTCATATTACTTAAAAGTATCATCAGTGTAAATCAACAGACATACCATATATTCACGTTTCTTCAAACAATAAAATAAAATAAAACAATAAAATATCATCAGGTATGTTAGTATCTCCATTCTGAATATATCGGCATTGCATCATTTCATTCTATCAACTTATTTTTAGTCCCTTATATTGATGTTGCAATTGTAAGGTTTTAACTGTATGTTGTTGTGATATAAAACACGGGATTCAAGTTTCTCTCTGTTGACGTAATGATTAACAAGTTATATTGAAGTGGAGCATCTTTGGTCGTGCAGTATGTCTGTACATAACTGAATTTAGTGATAAAGGAAAACGGAGTCTCTTGGAGTCCCATGTGTCATACTGGAGGTATTCGGTCATATCCAGAACAGTACTTGGAATCCCATGAGTCATACTGAGGTATTTGGTATTATAAAGAGCAATACTTTGGGGAGGAAGACACATAAATTGTATGGTGCGGACTGCCATTCTTGTATTTTACAGCGCCCAATTCTTAGAAGTCAACGGGAATGAATATTTGTCTATTTCAAATATTGAATACTGTAGCTTCAATAAAATGGTGGTTGATAAACAACGACGTCATTTCAATGAGGTGAGTAAACTCATGTAAACATTTGATTATTTGAATTATCAAAAATTCAGTAAACTCTTGTTTCTTTGATCTGAACTTTCATGTATAATAGCAACAAGAAAAATGCATCATGATCGGGCTACATTGAACATTGATAAAACAAACCCATTTGATAAAAGAATCCTACGAGATGTAATGAATCTCCTTTAAGTGCATGTATCCCCTAGTAGGTTCTGGATTCCCATTGGTGTTGATTGAGTATGATTAGTCTCAATATGTGTAAATAAAATTACATAAGTTACAATAAGGTTGGGTACATCAGGATCAATTTATATTTAATGTACCTAAAGTCAGAAGCAACAAAGTTTTTCTATCCTTAAATTGTGCGTTAGCAATTTATCCCTCGGGAAAGCATTATTTTTCTAGTATGTTGTGCTATCTATTCCTTAATTTCAAAGCCCAAGGCAACACCGTTTAAATATAAGCATACTGACATTCTGATTAATTTGCAACAACGTTTGATTGCACATACCTATGTGTTAGCCATTCATTCCTTGGTAAAGCCCGACAGCTAAATGGTTTTTTTTTATTTTCTACTATAACATGTGACCGTCATTTAGAGTGCCATCTTCTCTATCATCTTCTCATCTATTTTGTTATATTAAAACCCAGGGCAAATTAACTTTTAATACCAGCATATTGGCATTCAGAATAATTTGTTACCAGAGGAATATAGCTGGATAAAAATAGTGTTGTTGAAAAATCGCCAATATCTAAAGTTCTCCACTACAAGTACATGTATTGTATAAGGTAATGGTAAGGGTTCTAATAAACATGAGAGTGACAATTCTGAAGGGATGTTACTTTCATCATCATTGACCCAAGTGAGAAATACTATAAGACAAAATCAATTAATGTGAACTATTTTTGTATTTACAACGTCAATCACATCAATGTCATATCTACCAATTCTTCCAAATTTCAATCCTGTAATTCGGTTAAATTGCTAACCCTCCATTATTGACCCAAGTGGGAAATACTAGAAGACAAATCAATCATTTACATTGAACATGCCTGTCAACTGCAAGTAAAATCTTCCAATATTACACACATTTTATGTTGATAATTGATGTTAGAAGGCAATCGCCATATGATTCATACTGAATAATAATCCATTGTCGTTAAGTTTTTAGATGTTAGTATATATCGCCTCATTTTCGCTAACTCATATCAGAAATGTAGTGAGGTGTCAGGATCCAGGTTAAAAAGGTAGAATTACACTAATAATTTCGTAAGAAGGGCATTCAAGTGCCTCTTTACTTGATTGGAAGCACAGAAATCGAACTTAATAAATGTCAAGCAATGTCATGAAACGTCCTTGTAATGTACTTCTTTTTTACGCTAATAATTGATTGAAGAAAAAGGTGTGCAGCAAATGCGATAAGGAGAGTGCGAAATCTAATCCTTAAAGTCAACTAATACTGCATATTGATCTGTAAAAGTGCAATGGTTGTCTAACAGCTACTTAGAACTTCCTAATTAACCATTAGTTATGATAATTATCATAATACCTAAAATAAACAATTACATTAGAGAAAAGTAAATATACAAAACACATGTTCTTATAACGTCGTCGAGGCCACAGACAATTTCATTAAAATCGATATTTTTAAAACCTTAATTCCCTTTTGTGTCACAATTTCCTTTCCTTTTAACAGACAAGATACTGTGTTCCAGTGTAAGCATTCAAAACATCACAAACATGACCATTTCTCCAACTTGTTATATTTAAAACTCTACCCTGGGTGTTAAGTTATCCCTACAACAGTCAGATCACTTGAACTACCTTCGAGCGGCCATTTTTGTGTGAACACATTTAAAGGGTCGTTTGAAGGTAAATGGACGCGCATGGCTTAACCTAACCAGGTACATTCATGGTAGAACCTTTTATTAACAGAGGGGTATTATTTAGCCATTGGTAACACTTAGTTTCCTTTTCTTGAGAGCACGTTATTTCAGAAAAAAACGGTGTGCTATAACAAGTTGTTTTTCATACAGGACCTTGAATCTAAACTCTAAAATAACGCAGGACTTAATCTATCTTAAACTATCACCATATGCACCGATTTCAAACATAAATAAGTTTGTCAACGAGTGTTTTTCCTCTCAATATGAATTTCCTTTATATACCCCGTCCTTTATTATATGTTTTTTTTTAAAATGTATACATTTGATTTGAAACTAAAGTGATATTCTCTTTCGATTTTGAATAACATTTATATTGCAAATAAAAAAAGTACATGTACCTAGATAGAAGGGGATTGAAAATTATATGTAACATGTCCATGTGATATGTAAGATTCAGTAAATACTTTTGAGTGCAATGGGCATTACTTAAAAGCTTTCACATAAAGTAAAAACTCAGTGGATTGTTTAAAAAAAGCTTAACCAAGCTATTCCTAATCCTATTAAAGAAAGTGTTTCCATAAGCAATGACCTGAAACTCTTCTCAACTACTTCTATGATTTATTCGTTCTTTAGCATCATATATTGAATACATGTATCTTCAAACTAGCTTATGAATGTTTACAAACGAAGAATTACTGTGCCATATAGATGTTAATATATTATTTGCATAAAGCAAACACAGATGCCATTGTGTGATACCTTATGGTTATATATTTTATCTTATATCACTTAGTGTATGTGGCCATTCCATCACTTTTTGTTACACATAAGAATACATACACATGCAAGATATACCCATATACACACATACCGTTCTGAGGGCAATGCAAGTTACTAAAAACGATTACATGTAAGTTAATATCAATCAATCATGTTTATTCAGTAGTGCAGGCGACATGGCCCATGGTACAATTGTATTTGAACAAGAGAAAAGTAGTTGTCACATGACCATAATTATAATGATCTTAAACAGAACATTTTACAAAGGTATATTCAAGTTAATCGAAGTATATTTATATCATGCGTGTTAAATATTAGTTGCAATGTCAATTTGGCATTACAGTAATTCATTTCGGATATGAGTATATCTATTACATATAAAAAATACATGGTATTCATTTTCAACAACATTATGATTACAATGCAAACAAATTGAATCTGTATTAGAAATATCATTATACTTCTTATTACGCTAATGATTTACTCTAAAGTAATGCAGAGACATGCGAAATTTACACATGGATCTGACCAATTGACGATTATTAAGCTCATGAATATATTTTTCGCATTGGAAGAAATCTTTTATATTTGAATAATGTGACAGGTAGGATGATAATTCAATATTTTCTTTCCATGATTGTATATAAATGTCAATCAAACGGCTTTTAAAAGTTGATAAAAATACAGTTGCATCACCAACATCTTGTACAATCCAAACATAACTAAATCCATTAATAAATAACATCTCACGAACATGAAAAAATCCAATTAACTTTACCATTTTCATCTTGTATCTTAAGCATCTCATACACATGTATTGGAATACGAGAAACATCCATTCTTAATAACTTAATATCACTTGTCTTCGTCATGGCTGTTTATGCTTTACGACATAACGTTTCCAAGAGAAATTGGCACTGGAAATTTCAGAGATTATACATATTTCCTAATATACATATTGATTGTTACACCATACACAACCTCTAAAGTTCACATAACTTAAACTGTCATATATCAAACTCCATATGGCGTACATATCCGACCAGTTAGTTTTATGAATATGACATTCTGAAAATGGTG
Organism: Gibbula magus; assembly: GCA_936450465.1. NCBI lineage: Eukaryota > Metazoa > Mollusca > Gastropoda > Trochida > Trochidae > Gibbula > Gibbula magus. The sequence goes on along the minus strand of OW388289.1, from coordinate 90,797,586 downwards.
ATTCAAAGCAAATGTCAAACAGTGTATTATCTTTCGTCTTGACAACAATGTGATATATTAATTATTAGTTTTGCTTAATTCCAGGCTACTGTTTGCAATATCAGTTGCTCTTGAGTCCTTTTTACATGTAGTGAGCAATAACATATACTGAGATGGCGAAATCTACATTTGGGCTAGTAATATAGGTACATACGAGACACTCTATGTATCTTATCGCTAACTCATGTTTCATATAAAGCTACATGATACAGGTATTCCATTCTTGTTTATTTACTGAGTTTATATAAATAAAGCTTCAAACAGTGTATATGAAAGTTAAAAAATGTTCATAATGTCCATTATTGAAGGACATTCATTATGTAACTTATGTAACCTATGTAAAACGTATTTATTTAACCTGAGCATAGTAATAATGCTAAGTTGTTTTTAAAAATATATATTTCACATGTTCCTCTCTTGTTCCTCTTTTATGTTTGCGATTCAATATTACAAAGTGATCGGCTTGTGCAGTATTATAGTGACAAAAATTTGCAAATAGAATCCTACACGTTTGACGTCGATTTCCATTCAATTTCGATATGATGAGTACAGATTATGAATGTCACTGTTAATGTAAGTGGGGACACGTCAAACTACATTTGTTCAGGTTAATCTTATTACAGCAAATACAACTAAATGGTATCTATGTTATCTTGAATTTAGTTTAATAAAAATGTATGACGTTTATTGGAAAATATATTGCCTTTCTCGTCGTAATATGATTATATTCTTGTATGGCTCTCCCAGGGGTTTTCAATGATATACACATTCACTGTTTTCTTTGTAATAATGAGATATATTGCTTTTAACAAGCGAAGAGAGAATAAACATGTAACATTATAGAAGTAGGGAAGATGTATGTTGCTTCACTAACATTGTTCCTTGATTCGTGATTTTGTTTGTATCTTATGTTCTCTGTCTAAATAGTTGTACAGATGGATATGTTCATTTTAAGAAAACATTTTTGAAAAGGCAATTGCAAGAGGTCATAACTCAATGTTACAAAACTTTTATTTTATTTACAAGTCCATTTTGGACAGCGATTGAGAATACATAAGTCCGTTACATACAGTATCCATACTATTGGTATTTAATATATTCATTTACATATATCTACCTTACATCAACTCTATGCAACATGTAATGCCTTCTTCTTTTAATCATCAGAACGGTTGCATGAATGCATAGTTTAATAAAAACAGAATGTCATAACTGTGCATTTCGCGAAAAGGTTTATTATGTTCATGTCCATACAATAGCTCTTTATGTCCATCATAATTTGATATCAGAAGAAGATGTAATGAAATGATATATTAGAATAACTGTGTAAAATATACCTGTTATCTTTCATCAATAACTTCCTACAAGATGATCGTTCGTGTTTGGAAGGAATATTATACATATATGATATTAATTTATGAGTAATGCAAGTTCATGGTAGCATTAGCCAATGGCTGGATGAGTACATAATGAAATGTTAATAATAACATATCAATAACATTTACATGCATCAATTATATGGTCCTTTGATGAATTCGATGGTAACTTATTTACCCACACTAATCTAAATCATCCATCATTTTCATTTCCAAAAATTCCAATGATTGTCAATCACATCCCATTTACTGAGCAAATATACTTATTTATTAATAAGGAATAAACTAATTAATTTATCTCAGCGTTTTGACACGGATAGGCCAAGTATTAGATTCGAAATAATCAAGTACTTCAATGAAGATAATGCTTAATTATAATAGCCGTGAATCACATCAAATGTTTATCAACATGTCAGGTCTGGAAGTGTTTATCCTTCAATTGATGATGATATAGAAACTTTCCTGTTTGTCCTTTGACTGCAACTAAATTCAACCGAAACTCACCATACACAATGCAAGATAGTTCAATCGACGACTGATAAACACAGATTCATCATGTCTTCAGAAGCCAAGTTAAGTAAACTTGAATTTTCAAAACATGTTCTGTTCATATGTCTTAGAAACACATGTTTTTTAGAATTGTTGTTTAGATATGTGGTTGTTTTGGGCTTGTTTTATGTCATCCTACAGTACAGACGCTTAAAAAAAATTAAGTTCAAGAAGGTTATTTATGGCGACATCATATTTTATTAATTACATTTCTTCATTGTATCAATGTTTGCGTTGAATGCCAAAAACAATGGCAAAAAAACATTTTTTAAAAAGCGATTTCAGCACTCAAAGTGAATTTAAACTGACATATACAAAATACAAAACTACCATATTTTGATTCACGCAATTGTGAGTATTTCTTTTTTAAATATGTGACTATAGAATAAATAAAAAATCTACTTTCACCGGCAGCAATATTTTTGTTTTTCACACTGTTGAAAAGGTTGTGACGTTTCTTTAGCTGCTGAGTGTACTTGTTACCAATGAGTTTTTCAAATCAACAAATGTACAGAAATAATTTAATCAATACCAAAATTTCACTGATGACTGTTGGATTGACCACTGTTGATTTGGCAATCTGGGGACACATGCTATTTATAAATTTCTATCAAGGAGACATTCATCATCTAGCTGTATCTACTAATGAGTGAAATATGTGGATTTATGAACCATCTTTTTTCAAAACATAGCTATTTTGTAAAGGCTAGCACTGTTACTCTGTAACTTCTCAGTGCCTATACCTGACACAGCCTATTATCTGTTAACTGTTAACAATCTTAACTGTTACTTCTCCGATGGAACATGTCGAGAACTAATATGTGGAGAATGCACAAATGTAACAACTATCAAACACATAAAACAATTAAACAAACTTGTTTATGTTTTCTTTCAATTTAATTCAGGTAATTTTATATGTGAAAAACATTTTTCTTTTCCAAAGGCAAGATCCCATATTTTGAAAAGGAAAAGCCATTTAAGAATGGTTATATCGATTTCATGTGAGGAGGTTTGATTAAAATGCGGTGACTTATCAATCCTTTGGAACAAAAGTCATAAACAATTTATTTGTTTAAGCTGCCTTACAAACAACGTCATTGGAGCGCTTTTGATGAGACCTGTTTTAGGATCACATTCACCCAAAAGAGTTAAATTAATATTTACTTAATATTGATCGTGCAATTTGTCAAAACGCAAAAAGGGCTGACATGTAGGTCCCTCCTAATTATACACAAACTGAAGAAGACAAGTTCCTGTAAATACGAGACATCATTGCAAAAATAAAATTTTGTAATTTTGTGTTTTCTGGTGAAAATGAAAGGATCGGATGTACCATGACATCACAACTGGTGCAAATAGTATCTATATTTATATAGCATATAATTATCTTCAGGCTGAAATTTGAATATTAATGACACGTTCGAACTTTCTTAAGGTACACATTGACATACGGTGATCATTTTGGCTGCCCTTGAAATAATACAATGGCCTTCAAACAATAATCAAGTTATCAAATATTCACACTTAGTAAGACAGCTAAGTGTATAAATCTTCGAGATGCGAATCTATACTTACTTAAACTATAAATAATCTGACATATGGTTCAACCTTGATAACTTGCCGTTAACGTATGTGTTGGAGATTTATATGGTTTATAATATTTATATATATATGTCAAGTTACGTCATTGCATGTTTAATCTTGGTATTGATGTCTTACCAGGTGTACTGTAGCACATGACTGTTACATTGGTTTCACGTGAGGAGTCTGCAAAGGTTAGGATGACATTATAACTAAGTCGGAGCTGCTATCAGTTTTTGTGCAGTTTCAATCGCCGCGGCCACCACCGCCGCGTTTTGTATTCACTATAACTTTTTTCCTATTAGGTTTTGAGAACTCATATACATAACTTCATACTTATACCCCTGGGGAAATTTTTGAAATGTTCACATTCAAGGGGGGGGGGGGGGGGGGGGGTGGCGAGATAGCGCAGTGGTTAGCGCGTTCGGCTTCGGATCAAGAGGTCCGGGGTTCGAATCCCGCCAGGGGCACGGCAACTTTGTCTGCAGTAGAGAACTGTTCTACACGTAGTAAGGTTTGGGTGCAATGCTACACTGAATTTCAGAGTAGTACCAAACCATGGTTCGCTAGTTCCAGCCGCTGCTCGCATGTTTCACCGCAGTGCATAGCCACATGGCGTTGCGGGCTTTCTCCCTGCCATAATACTAGCAGCCGCGATATAAGTGAAATACTCTTGAAAGCGGCGTTAAACCTCAACTCACTCACTCACTCACTCACATTCAAGGTCAAAGGTCAAGGTCACGAGTTCTGAAATCGCTAAAACAAATCCTTGTAAACATGATAACTTGAAAACCAATTTTGTGCTATCAGGTTCTTCTTTGGTGTATATCAACTATGGAGAAATGCCAAAATTTGAAAAGGTTTTTGCTAACATCCTTCAAAAGTCAAGGTCATAGTGAGGTCACAACTTAAGCATGCTTTTGCAAAAATGTCTTATTTCAACTATTAACACTTTGAATCATTACATGATTGTAATACACAAGAAAAGTGATCACTGATTGTGTGACCATGAATTTTAAAGGTCAAGGTCACGAGATAGGGTCAAGGTCACCAGTTCTGAAATCACTATATAACTTATTTCCAAGGAGGTATCAACACCTCATATACATAACTTCTTACTTATGCCCCTGGGGAATTATTTTGACATGTTCATATTCAAGGTCAAAGGTCAAGGTCACAAGTTCGGAAATTGCTAAAACAATCCTTGTAAACACGATAACTTGAAAAATGTGTGTGCTATCAGGCTCTTCTTAGGTGTATATCAACTATGGAGAAAGGCCAAGATTTGAAAAAGTTTTCGCTAACATCTGTCAAAGGTCAAGGTCATAGTGAGGTCACAACTTAAGCATTCTTTTGCAAAAAGGTTTCATTTCAACTATTAACACTTTGAATCATTACATGATTGTGATACACAATGAAAAGTGATCACTGATTGTGTGACCTAGAATTTTAAAGGTCAAGGTCACGAGATAGGGTCAAGGTCACCAGTTTTGAAATCACTATGTAACTTTTTTCCATGAAGGTATCAAAACCTCATATATATAAATTCCTTCTTGTACACCCGGGGAATTATTTTGACATGCTCACATTCAAGGTCAAAGGTAAAGGTCATGAGTTCTGAAATAACTACAAAAATCCTTGTAAACACGATAACTTCAACAACTTCTGTTCTATCAGGCCCTTACTTGGTATATATCAACTATGGAGAAAGACTGAGATTTGAAAAGGTTTCGCTAAAATCTGTCCAAGGTCAAGGTCACAGCGAGGTCACAACTTAAGCATGCAGTTGCGGACATGCCTTATTTTAACTATTAACACTTTGAATCATTACATGATTGTTATACACAATGAAAAGTGATCATTGACTGTGTGACCTTGAAGATCAAAGGTCAAGGTCACGAGATATGGTCATGGTGACCAGTTCATAAATCTGTAAATAACTTTTTTCCAAGAAGGTATTAACATCTCATATTCTTAGCTTCTTTCTTATAAATCTGGTGAATGATTTTGACATGTTCACATTCAAGGTCAAAGGTCATGGTCATGAGTTCTTAAATCACTACAATAATCCTTGTGGACATGATAACTTCAAACATTTTTGTGCTGTCAGGCTCTTATTTGGTATATATCAACTATGGAGAAAGACCAAGATCTGAAAACGTGTTCGCTATAATCTGTCAAAGGTCAAGGTCACAGCAAGGTCACAACTTAAGCATGCTATTGTGAATATGCCTTATGTTAACAATGAACACTTTGAGTCATTGCATGATTGTTATACACAATGAAAAGTAATCATTGATGGTGTGACCTTGATGGTCAAAGGTCAAGGTCATGAGATATTGGTTAAGGCCATGTTAATCCTTTGATCCAATTTTGAAATCAGAAATAGGTTTTAAGAACAAGTTTGTGAAAAGTGACCCCGGTGATGATTCAACTTGTTAGAATAACTTGAATGATAAACAAATTTTTGCCCAAAAGAATTCCCATTTTATTTATGCTGAGGAGAAGGCGGAACAGGGAAAGGCGAGACCCAAAGTTTCGGAGCTGCTCTGCTTCTGTGGTGTCCCGCAAACGCTCATCTAGTTATACATAATATCTATAAAAGGTGAGGTGATGTGCGTTGAGGTTTAAAGCCACTTTCAAGAGTATTTCACTTATAACGCGGCTGCTAGTATTATGACAGTGAGAAAACCCGCAACGCCATGTTGCTATGCATCGCGGTGAAACTTGCGAGCAAGGGTTTTGAAAACTATCAGACCACGAAAGGTGACATTAATTCACTAAGATAGCCTTAGTGTAATGTTAAAAGATGGCACTAATTTTGTACAATGGCCACCAAGGTTGGTATTTATAAAATATATATCTATATAAATCAATCAATAAGTCTCTTACAAACGTTTACCTGCTGCAATACTACGCTTGGTGTGTTTACACTGCAGTGCGATTACAATTTGAGATGTACAAATAAATGTTATGTCATAATCAAAATGACTTTCAGACAAGACATTGAACTGCTTCGTGACACGAAATTGATCCTACCAGATATACTGATTCCAACAGGAAAACGAAAAAAAGGATAAAACTGGTTAATATTTTGGACAAGACTATCGATTTGATATGTGGATTCAAAATAAATGCAGTGCTATTCTGTTGATTCGATCACCTTGATTCAAACTTAAGAATCTTACATTTTAAAATATCGATTTGCAAAATAAACATATGACTACTGATATGACGCCAGGTGAGATACAACGAATACACTAGTTTTGAGAGAAAAATCGAACAATAATGATATAATGTTGAAAAAGTTGAAAAATATATTATATACATGTTGAGGGAAATATTTAAAACATTATTCCTACATTAAAATATATTGAAAAGGTAAATAATACAAAAAAAATAAAAAATTAAGTTTTACATTTTTTTAAGTGTAAGTTGATAAACTGATACTGTATTCAACTACAATGCATCCCTATTTGTGAGCGAAATTTGTTTGTGAATATATCCTAATTAACAACTCATACTTCAAAAGTCTAGACTCAGTGTGAAAGAAAAGTTGACTTTTGTTACATGTTTTATGAATAGACATTGAAATGCTGATTATAACATGTTCACACATCTGTTTACATCACAAAATAATATTCAGCCACAGTGTTCACTTTTGGATAGATTTGTATATCAGGATGTTTTGTGACATGTTCAATGGCGAATGTAAGCCAGGAATCCTTTTCACCAATACACAGTGGTTCTTGTAGCGCATGATATTGTGAATTCTTTGAGTCCTGTATACATTAAAATAGGACCATTTTGTGAAGTTAAAAGATAACTTTATTCCTTTTTGAAGAACTGTCTAAAATCAGCATCACATTATACTATCAAAATAGTATCAGCTGATAAGTTGTTCATGTACTTTAAATCTCCTAATTAATATGGAAGGGGATTTGTGCAAACACTGAAGACATGTTGACTTGTAACTTGTAAAGTGTAACATTCTCAACCATAAAAGTCTCGAAAAGACAAGTCCAACCATGCAAAACAAACATTTTAATTCTGTCAATCGTAACTTCGCATTCTCAACTTTGCAAAGTTGAAATGTAATTCTAGAAATCATCATAGTCGAAAAGTCAAATTGTCATTTTTAATTATTAAATCTAAAAAATATGCACATTTTGTAATGTTACAAGTTACGTTTGACAAATGAAAAATGGAAAATGAGGAGTTGCAAAGTCAGCTTTGTAAAACGGACTTTCGCATTTCGAGACTGACATGACTTGCATAGTTGCGAATGCAATGTTTTAAATAACATCTCTACATGAATTTTCACTGACCATATTTGGAAGTTTCCCGAACATTGCCGATGTTTTCCGAGGACGGGAGGTATTTTCGAAAAATGGGGAAGATGGGGACTCCCTTAGTCTATTTTAAGCCCAACGCTGGACGAATTGACCACGCCCCCTAAAAATCAAGGGACGTTACTCTTGTTATGTCCTACAAACAAACGCACGTTGTCAGTTCACGGAGCTCTACTGTCACTTACATTCCGTTTGATAGTGTTGCTTAGTAATTAAATGCCAAACGAAAATACCAATTGAACATTGATTCTTAGCTTTCTAATTATTATTTCAATAAATTTTAAGGACATTTGACAAACAATTAAAACGAATGCGAAAGTAATGTAAATGTGGGATGACACTGACAGACATACAGGATCGCATAGCTTGATTGACATTGATGCTATAATAAATGTATCCGATCCGTTATCATAAAACTTCTTTCACTTACATATAAAACTGCAGATTTACAAACCATATATAGACATCCTACACCCGAAAAAATTAATTACTTTCTTTGCGTTCATTTAGACATTATCTTCTCTCAGTTCAATCATGTCAACATTCACTTTTTTATACTCCAATTTTACGTGTATTCAGTAAAGTCTTTCGCATTCAGAAATGAATATCCAAGTTTTGATAAAGAAAATCCTGATATTGAAAGTATAACGGTAGTGGGGAAGAAATTGAAAGAAAAAAATAAGTCAGTGTTAATAACTTTATTATTAATTTTAAAATATTTTAAATGTACCACAAAGCAATGATCTAAATCAGGGATCTTCATATACTTGTTTAAAAAATTAAAACAAATGCATTACACTTTAATTATAACTGAAAACTGTTCTGAGTGTCAATACATCTTATTCTTACAGACAAATAATCAAGGGGAAATGTTTTTTAGCTGATTTGAATTGATCTCTTTTAATCATTTTACAATGTTTTCTCAACTAGTTTAAATTATTTATTGGTTCTGAATATGTCATTTTATCTATTTTCATTTACTTATCAAGCAAACTATATTTTTAGTATTTGAAGCAGTGAAAAGTGTATTGTTGTGGGACAGAAATATATTTTCCATGATTAATATGTCCATTAATTCTATATAAATAATCAAATTACTGAATTCAAGTATGAAATGTAAATCATAAGCCTAGGTCAGTTGTTTCACACTTTAAACAATAAACATTCAACTTCTACATGCAAAAATATGAAAATAATTATGAATATAGAATGCAAACTGAAAAAAGAATTGTATCACTGGTAATTTCAAAAATACAATTGCACTTTTGAATTTAATAATTGAATCGACTGTAACATATACAGGATATACACTTTTTTTTTTTTTAAGAAACGTACAGTTTCACTAAAATGGTCATTCATGTATACATTGACATGCATATTGTTTTCAATAAATTAATGGTGTGTTTTATTAAATCACATATGAAACGATGATAATTTTTATTTAGATAATAGAAGTATATATCAAATTATTGATTTAAAAGTTCAAAGAAAAGAAATGTTCATTCAATTAATGTGTTTTCAAGGAAAAACACAACACAATACGGCTAGAAATTGCAGAATTGGCTTCTTTATACACATATGTTTTCATAAATGAAATCACGTAAATGAATTTTGGGGGAATCAAAAGTTCCATGAACAATGGTCACCCAAAACTGGCTCCCTAAGTAGATTGTGCTTGTGTGAGTTTATGTGATATCGACAAGTGATCTATAACGCTAAAATCAAATCTTCATAATCCTATTATATAATCAGTTAATGACAGTTAATTTGTAACTTTAATGAACTCGTGTTGATATATTTGATATCAGAAGACACTTGAGTAAAATTCTCGATATATACTCTGATATTATCATATCATTACAGTACCTCCAAAAAATTAAAATATCCATAGAAAGTGTTGTAAATATTGTCAAGGATGTATCTAATGTTGCAAACATTATTCGCTCGCATATTAAAAACAACGCCTTCTTTCCATGCGAAATGGAATTTTTTTAACACTATTTCCAGGTTTAAAAATTGTTTCTTAGCTCTGCACATCCTTTATGTGTGTTTCACTTTTGTCTGTATACCTGCAAAATGAACTTAATAAAACATTTGAAAACAATGTTTCATTGAGCAATACCTTACGGATTTTAAGTTCTGCCCCAGAAAGGAATCCAAGTTGCGTTTCAATGGAAACGGGGAAAACAAATACCGAACTGTGACCAGTGTTGCGACGAGACAAAAGCAGAGACAGGAAAATGACAATAATTTTATGGACCCAAATCAAAGCAGTCCGTGACACTGACAGTCGAGGGGGTCCTTTTCAAAATATTTGCATGGGCGGATATGGGGGAAAAAATTGGAGTTCATGATTACACAGACATAACCGCGTCTCGATCCTTCGGGCGGGCAGTTAGTTCCTCCACAGTAAAATGCGATGGTCTCCTATCAAGTTTTAGTCAATGTGCTTTTGTCAACAGTATGCTAATAATGGGAAAACTAGTATGCAACTTTAAAATATGTGTTAGTAGTTGCTGGGAGATGCTTGCCAAGGGAGAAGTCATTGTTGAGCATTGTTTTTATCGGATCGGGATTATTCATTCCTTTCCGCTAATTTCCGTAATATTCCAAATATGGTCAATGCGAAATCGTGTAGAGATGTGATTTGAAACATTGCAAACGTAAATATGCAAGTCGTGTCAGTCTCGAAATGATAATGTCCGTTTTACAAAGCTGACTTTGCAACTCCTCATTTTCCATTTTTCATTTGTCAAACGTAAGTTGAAACATTACACAATGTGTATATTATTTCGATTTAATAATTAAAAATGACACGTTGACTTTCGACTTCTAGAATTACATTTCAATTTTGTAAAGATGAGAATAGAAAGTTAAGATTGACAGAATTAAAATGTTAGTTTTGCATGGTTGGACATGTCTTTTCGAGACTTGTATGGTTGAGAACGACATGTTACACTTTACAAGTTACAAGTCAACATGTCTTCTTTTATGGAATCCCCTTCCATAAATTAAAAGATTAAAATGAAATGATTGTATGCATTGCATCACATATTGATTACATCAAATCGACAATGTCTTTTCTCTCAAAACTGTTTACTCTCACGTTCTAATATGTGACATTCTTTCAGTAGCAATGTTACAACTAGGATCAGTGCATTGATACAGATAAATACTGTCTGACAATCTCGACAACTTCATGAACTTCTTTGAACAGTTTCTAAGGCTAATCTTACCATGTCCGCCCTTTCTACTCCCGGTCTGTGAATTGTTTAGAAACAGGAAAGTGTTGACATGAACTGAGATGATATCTTTTGATGCATTCAAGACGTAGGATTAAATGTATAATTTGATCTTCTCTTACTGAGAGGCTGAACTGAGGTTTCCGGGATCGACCAATCACAAATCACATACTAACACATAAGGAAGAAAGACACAGAGTCTAGACGTCGTTGTGGTACAGCACGGCATATTCTCTCTTTCAATGGACACCAAAAGAGCATCGTGAATAACTCAAGATCTAGAGTTTCAGTGAAAATGAGGAAAGTTTGTTGCATTTAAACTCCGTTTCCAAGAGTATTTGAGTTATATCACGGTGGCAAGTATTATTGTTGGGAAAAAGACATGAAAATCATGGTGGCTATGCATTGCGGTGAAACCTGTGAGCAACTGCTTGAAATAGCGAAGCATGGGTTGTTTTGAGCTGAAACTTCTGGTATCTACAGTTACCTAGCCTACCCCGTTGTCTGATTTCAGTGATTACTGACCAAATGAAATCTTACCACAGTGCTCGTTTGATGCGTTTAATACTATTTGATATTACATCACGACGCAGACGAAGCGAGGTTTCATTAGACATGGGATTACATTGCACCATAATTATACAGTTATTAACTTAATTACTGGTGGATCGTGTCAACATAGCCATTGAAGATAACTATTTGTTTATATGACTTTTTATCATTTTCATTTTAGGTTTATAGTGTCTACATGAATGCTTAGATGAATTAATCGAATCGAGGCTTGCCGGGTATATTGTTATCAACGATTGTTGATATATTTGATATCAGAAGACACGACGGAGAATCTCTTTTTGTCATGCATAATGAATCTTCCGGGGTTTCTCAATGACATTTGTACATCTCATAGCACAACATTGTCACTTGACTTCGAATGTGGCTATGTTACAGCATGGTGATGTCATGTAGTTTAAGGGGCAGAGTATTGTGCAAACTTTACTTTCAAACGATATCTGCTTCTAGAAATAGTCTGATCTGACACAAGCATCATCTGTTTTGATGATTAAAAGTGCTGGATGCAAGAGTGACTGCGATAGACCCAGGATATCTTTTTTAAGATCATTTAACATAATTAATGGAATAGCCGTTTTAATAATTAGTCACTCACTTGCAGGCCATACAATCAAATTAATAAATATATAAAGATTTAACATTTGCAATAAATGATTTTAAATGTTTATCAAGAGAAATGATTTAACTAGCAGGACCATCGAAAACCTTTTGACTTGTTTGATACAGCTGTTACACTTGTAACGATTTGTTTACATTCCGATTCAATTCTTATCACGAATCTGTCTGTTAAAGCTAATTAACATTGGATGATAAGAAAGAATACGGAAGACGCTATCTCATTTTTATGTTGGCTTGTTAGCATTTGAGAAATGTATACTCTCAATTTCAAAGAAAAGGTCACCTGTTTCATCGTTAACATTTTGACATTTTGATACAGCTGTTCAACTTGTCAGGCCTTATTGGTCACATAATCCCAAACTTTATTTTTATCAAACATATCAAAATAAACGTTCACATTCAAGTTGATAAGAGGATATATCTTATAATTCTCTACCAGTTGCTATTTAATTAATAATTAAAAGTGGCAATGTTTCAGAATGTATGACATATTAGAATCAGTATTGAATATATGTTTTCCAAGATGATTACAGAATGAAAGTTATGGTAAATCCTTCGATAGACACGCTAAACGTTAGAGTTTCATTTTTCTTTATCATTTTATATCCATGTATTGTGCCTGAAACATGCCGCCAAATACCAATGTAATTTTTCAAGACTTATTACTGATATATGTTGCAATCAAAGCAGAAACATACCGCTCAATGACAATGTAACTTTTAATATTAAGCAGCAACTTATCTTGCAATCATATCAGAAACATGCCGGTCCATACCAATATAAAAAAGTTTTTTAATTCTATCTATATATGTTGCAATCGTATCTGAAACATGCCAACCCATGCCAGTTTGGAGTAATATATGTTACAATCATCTGATATAATATGTTACATGTGTGCGTTGTCATGATAATTGTTTTTGTTTTTGTTTTTTTTAAATGTGTTTGAAATTCATTCATGTTGACTAGACAAGCCCCATTATACCTTAGGTGAACTATCGTTGTTTTAATTTTTTTTTGTAAACGTTGATCCTTTCATTAGTTGGTTCATGGTTTACAATTTATAAATGTCATCTGGTGTCGCTTTATCGAATCATAAAATTTTATAAATGCAAGAAGTATCCCTTCGGTTATTAGTAAACACATCCCACAGGTTGACTGTTTATAGCATTTTCACAATTAATTTAATATTGATATTGAATTATTGAAACACTTTATATAATATTTTTTTAAAACATGTTTTATTGTATTTTCTTTGTTTTATCGCCTTCAAAATTTCATTTCCATTTGATTATGTGTTTTCAAGACACGTTTGGTGGTTTGTAAATGTTGAAATATTGTAACATTAATGGAAATGTTGTGCAAATAATTGCATCATTTATCCAGGAAATTAGATAACTCGCCAAAACTTCCCATTACGATTAGATTATTTTTATCCTAATCAGTGTTTATGAGAGCAAATGCAATTAAGAATCTGAACAAACGCAATCTCACACACATCAAACTACTATGATCTTCATGTATGTATGACAATTAGATAAGAAAAATTAGGATAGCAACGTGATATTATCGAAATAATATGATATTATGGCTTCATCATTTCAGTTCAAATTATTAAACGAATTTGTTTTCGATTTGAACTCGAAACCACCTTATGAGTCTCTGGTATTGTCGAGAAATTTGTTTTAAAATACGTAGACATAGTTGGAAAAGTCATAAACACATTAAAGCATTGAAAGTTAAATTGTGACTAAAACGTTTGTGTCTTTTATGTTTAAGATACTTGAGATATGTCAGTAAAATAACGAGCAACTGATTTTTTTTCAGAGGTAAAACCCTTACTACAAATAAGAGATGTGACGGAAACAATTGGTTTCTTTGTGTCGGCAGATGCCACAAAGATGCACTAAATAATGCTTGGTATGAGGTACATGTTAATGTTTATAATGCGTTACAAGCTTGACAAATGATTGAAAACAGTGACACATGTATTATTATTTGTCTTTCTGATATTCATCTTACAAAGGAATTTGCGGAAAAGGTACTCGTCAAGACTCAAACTTGTGCTGTTGTCACTATCATGATTTGTTCCAACCACCGTGGACTCTGTCAGCAAAACATAGAAGTCATTTGAGAAGTTGTACAGGAACTTCCGAGAGGAACTTGTAAACCATCTGCCATCTATCATGATTTAGTTCTTCACTTTGTATTTACAGCCTGATATCTACGGTTTAGTTCTTGCTGTCAATGTTTCAAATCTAACTATAACTTGGAGAATGAAAAGTTTTGCATCCTTATATAAGCTATCCGCAATGACTTCACATATCCTCAGTAGATAATTTGTACTCCGCCCTTTGTACCCGGACACATATTTTATTCCACTGTACGTCCAGTGCCTTCACGTGTGCTGGACATTGTGTTCACTTGCATGACATTGTTCATGCTATCATTTTATAGTAAAAGATAGTTTTGCATTTATAACGGCACAAATGTTGCTGCATTTTGTGGTGAGTTACTGTTACACAACTGTCAATAACAACAGTTGTCGCAAAACCAAAGCAGCTACATCATTATTGATACTTCTTGCTTAGTATGATAATTGATAAAGGGGCTGTAGCATGTTTTTCTTAATGAAACAAAGTGATATCACGAAAAGGTAAACATGTGTTACAAATGGCGAAATAATACATGTACTCCTGAATCAATAAAAAGAGTTCTAAAACGAATGTACTTGGTTCGGTTAACTCATGCGAGTATATTTTAATACGAGTGGCCGTTTTAATCTGTTCACATAAAAATGGCAGCTCAAAGGTAGTTCAAGTGATCGGACTGATGTAGCGATACCTAAACACTCACAGTAGAGTTGTTAATATGATACGATGATCAACAATCAGCTACAAAACTATGTCTCGCCCTGAAGAGTGTCACACCACTGTCGCTGTATACGTCACACCATTTCTTTCAATACGGATAACGGTTTTCTATGGATACGGCTTAATGGGTCGTGTAATGATTGTTTTACCCTATTACATACTAATATATTGTATAAACTTTGATAATAAAACGCAAATTTGAGAATACAAAATATGCAAAAATCGTGCTACAGCGCCTTTAAAATAAATAAAAGAAATGATTACATTAAAGGACAAAACACATACCTCGATGTCACAGACAATGAAATTGAAAGTGTTAATGTTAACTTTACTTTACTCTACTTACATTTCGTGGGTGTATCACAATTTAAAGACATGACTCTTTGTTCCATTTAAGCCTAGAAAACATGAAAAACATGCACAACGCATTAAATTTCCAATTGCCTAAGGAACATTTCTGCGTTATTTCGGTTGCTTTTCATACCAGACCAATAAATATTCATACATCTGTCTTCCTATCCAAAATTACGTTTGACTTCAAGGTCACAGCAAGAAAAGGTCCATTGTCCGGTTAACTTTAATGGATGTATTTTCGTATTCTCATTTACATAACACACATAATAACATTGACATATATGTGACCTCATCAACATGATTATATACCTTTAATATTGCAAGGGTAAACATCCAGTTTGAATACGAATTATCTGGGTTAATGCATTTGATTGCATGTCTGTTATTCGAATTGTGTTCTGTCATTTGTATTGTTTATTATCTTCGGTCTGTTTATCATTTGTGTTCTAACTACAAGCCATTTTCTCACATCCTAACTACATTGTATTTTTGTCACATCCCAACTGCATGACATTTTCCCTAATGCCCTAAGTAGATTGTCTTTTCCTCACTTCGTAGGTACGTGACCCTCCCGTCCTTACAGCATGACATTATTCCCACTATCCTCAGTTGATAGCATTTTCATTACATCATGTATTCATCTACTCAGTGTGATCTGTCCTATGGAGTTCCGCAAGGATCGGTGCTTGGACCGCTGTTGTTCACTATTTACATAGGTTCTCTCAGATCAGTAGCAGGTAAAAACAACGTAAATCATCACTGCTACGTGGACGATGCACAGTTATTGAAATCTTTCATACCTGAAGAGTCACAAAATCGTATTGCTCAGTTACAGGACTGTATCTCTGAGGTCAGCTCTTGGATGACAGCGAAAAAGCTGAAACTGAATGGTGGAAAAACCGAAGCTATCCTCACTGGCTCCAAGTCTAAAAGGAATCATGTCTGCGAACAGTCGTTGAGAGTTGGTGAGTCTACTATCCACTTTTCCAAGTCCGTGAAAAACCTTGGCGTTCAAATTGACGAGGGACTAACTATGGAAAAACATGTGAATTCTGTAGTCAAGAACTGTTACTACCACATAAGGAACATCAGCCACATTCGCCACCTTATCTCATCTGAAGCAGCCCACCATCTCGTCCGATCACTGATACTTTCTAAACTGGATTACTGCAATAGCCTTCTTGTAAATATTCGCCAAGACCTCAGTTCAAAACTTCAATCTGTACAAAACTCTGCTGCCCGCATTATATCCATGAAAGAACTCCCACATCACGCCTGTATTGATGTCACTTCACTGGCTTCCCTTTGATGCCAGAGTAGAATTCAAAATTCTCTCTATATGCTACCGCTGCTACCATGGAACAGCTCCACCTTACCTCTCGGACATTGCCCAGAAATACTCTCCTGCCAGGACTCTGGGTTCAAATTGATTTAATGCAGTTTGAAATGCCACCAGTGAAATTGAAATCCTTTGGACAAAGATCCTTCAAGTTTACTTCTGCAAAACTTTGGAATCAACTTCCATTGAACATCAAGCAACTCCCTACTCTTGATACTTTCAAAGGATCCCTGAAAACATATCTTTTCAGAAAGTACTATTCAGCATATTGACACTATTTCGACATTATGTAGCGCTGTGAGCAATCAACGAGTGACTGGATACTGGCGCATGACAAATGGACTTATTATTATTATTATTTTATCATAACTGCATGGCCTTTCCCCATTTGTTTTAATATACTCTTCATTTCTGAGAAACGTCAGAAATTTAGAATCGATTTCTTACTGTACATAGTCTTTCACTCTTCTTACAGAGTCCACGTTGGCACAAAATGTTCCACTTCCAAAACATGGCTCATTAGTGAAGATGACATGGCGGAATGATAAGACATCTCATACCGTCACACGGTTTTTAACACGTTCGTTACTCACATACCCATACGATCATACATTTTGTTAAATGTCAAGTTATTCATGTAGATACAGCAAATAGCCGTTACGTGTTATCAAACATGTGCTGCCAGTCAAGATTAATTATTTAATCAATATACTTGTGATTTGTGAACAGTGCTTGAATGCATACAACCCATTCCTCCTAAAATACTTTACACTAGCTGTAATAGAAAAAGTGCACGATTATAATTGCTACCTTCACATTTTATAATGAATATCAATTATTAAGCAACGTGTCTAGAAGGCTACCCACAAGGCAGATAGAATCGCTATATATAATGAAGATGTTTAAAAAGTGGCCGTATACACATATCTGTTTTCTACATTAAGGAATCAATAGTATATTGTCCACAAATATAACAGGACTTAAAGGTTTTTGGTATTATTTTTTTATCAGTTTAAATACATATGTAAATATAATATTGAACAAGAAGACATAGTCATCACCATCCCCCGCCAGACCCAATTAATTAGAACAAGCGCAATCATTCGAGAAGAACTATGTGTGCGCTTCTCATTTTCATTTCATTAATGTACCTCAAGATAACTGATTTGATCTGAAACAGTTTCTGAGAAAATTTGAAGATACCTAGAACAGAGTCGAAACAACGGATCAAGGGCAATTACTCCGGATAAAATAATTACACAGTTCTTATTTTGGAACTCCATCAAGGTTTTTATGTCCTCAAGCCCCACACGAAATTTGGAAAGCCTATTATAAATAGTTTCTGAGAAAAGCTGTCCCCTTTGGAGATACCTGAAACAGAGTCCAAAAATACGGAACAAGGATAATAACTGACAGAGCTCCACATTAGGCACGTATTTGAGTATTTTACGCATTGAAATTAAAGTTTACTCAATGGAAAAACAAATCTGAGAGTACAAGAAACGCATGATATTCACATCAAACCCAATTTTTTAAAATACCTTGCGTTCTTTACTCAATCAATGAACTTGGCATGCGTATCGCAATATTCGACATTGCAAACCTCTACAACAGCATTAGTGAAAGCCATCTCTATAACCACTGTACGAATTGGTAGTCGCATGATCTATACAGCGTCGTTTGATTTGCCAACTCGAGTTAATAAATTTCATGGGAGTTAAATTAGTCTAGTTGGTATGTATCTTTACAACGTGGATTGCATCCAAATCTTGGCTCCCCAGACAGACTTAATTCCTTATTATTAGTAATTATTTAATGCAGATGATACGTGTATGATACTGAGTAATACATTACGGTTACGGTTAAAACATTGCTACAATAAAATAACAAAAAGAAGCAACCAATGACAACTGATAATATTATCAAGCACAGAGTTAAACAAAATAGCAATTCCGATAGGTAATACAATACATTATAGTCACGCATGTTATAATATCAATAATAAGGATAATCATCAAATTATTGCGTCGATGTCCTGTTGACTTTGGGTGTAAGAGGTGAGTTGAGGTTTAACCTCGCTTTCAAGAGTATTTCACTTATATCATGGCTGCTAGTATAAATGCAGTTAGAAAGCCCGCAACACGATGTGGCAATGTATTGAGGTGAAACCTGCGAGCAACGGCTGGAACTAGCGAACCATGGGTGGTACTACGCTGAAATTCAGTGTAGCATTGCACACTAACCGTACTGCGTGTAGAACGGTTCTCCACTGCAGACAAATTTGCCGTACCCTGGCGGGATTCGAAGCAGAACACGCTAACCACTGCATAAGTCCGCCCCCTGTATGAAAAGGTCTGATACAAGTAATAGCATCTATTTAGAATTCCAACACTCAACAGTACAAACTAATGATGACATTTGAATAACTTGTTTGAAGTTTGAGCTTCAAAGAATGATGGTACTTTGATATACTATTTGAATGTCATTGCGAGAAAAAAAAGCTGAACAAATCTTTTTTTGTGAAACGAGTTGCAGAGACAGCACAAAAAGTTCTGGAAACACTTATGTGAGGAGAACCTTCTTTTACATTTATGCTGTCATAGATCAATTGGTAATATGGTTTATTAAAAGCTTGAAGTCATACTATGATCATCGGGTCACTATCTGACGAGATATTAAACAACGTGAAACAACTATGACATAACATAACATAACATAACATAAGACACCTTACAAATGCGCCCATTGTCAATTAAGAATGAAGGCAGTAACTGTAAAACTTAAAATACCCAAAGCTCATCAGTTATGTACGAAAGCCCAGTGGACCCAAATGGTATTTGATTTTTCTTTAAAAAAACAAGTGGTAATAACCTGTTTTAAAATGAAAAATAAGCATACCTTTGTTGGCCCTCTTGGCATTGTTATTTTTACAAAAGTCAAGCGATTTATATCCATGAGAGTTAACTCTGCCCTTATCTTCGTTACATCTTTGAATTGGAATACTTATTGCCTGTAATTTTTTCAACATCATTCATAAATTCACACTCAGTTAGGACATATTGTTCACAAAACACATTGTCTTCCAATGTTCCTGTATGGGCATTTATATCTCCGATTAAGAACAGACTATCACGTATAGACTGTATGGATGAGTTCAACTCTGGAAAAGTTTCCCTGTCATAGTACCTTGATCCCTCAGGGGCTATATAGGTAACTAGTCAGTGTAGGTATTTGGACATTTAAAATGGAAATAATCACTTGAAGTTTCAAAGATGAGCACATAGTCTTCAACTGTTTTAAAGTATTTACTCGTGTTTTGAAAATTTCCATCTACAATTCCTTAAATATTTGTCGTCATACTTTGCAAACATACACCATAATGGAACTTACTTTCCTTGTGTCTTGAGTTTGAAGAATAAGAATGTAATTTTGTTGAAACATTATCCCATCGTTCCTATATATGATGTTATCTTTTAAAATAAGATATGGTCGGAATATATATTTTGTTAGAACGTTATTATTATTGTTTAAAAGTTGATACACAGTTTATTGTCTGTCACAAATTAAGTACCAATGCACTTGTCTGTGATTTGTTTGGCATCTTCATATATTATGTATGGATTGTGAAGATACTATGTTTATCACAATCATATATAATAAAAACAACTTCCTTGATATTTTACAGTAACAATAAAATTGCCTTATGTTATATTATATTTAAAAAATCATAACTTGAACAAGACTATCAATCCAACATACCAAAATGATCATACAACAAATGCATTATGGCTAAAACGTCGGTAATATTTAAGGTCCATGTATACGTTAATGTATATACATATACTGAAAATGTCACAGAAAAACATCAGACATGTTAACTAAACAGTATGTCAGAAGTAGGGATTTCAAGAAGCAAACACCATTATATGAAGCTGGTGTCTTCTATGATCCAAAGTATTAATGATTATCAAATGAAATATGTCATTGTAGATAAAAAAAAAACCATATGCTTAGTTTAATAAATTTAACTTTTTCTGTGACGTTTGTAAAGAGAAATCTCAATTACAAGTAATATCAATGTATTTTTGGACTTGATTAAGGAACAGTACTCTGCAAAATAATATTCAAAATGTTCAAATGAAAATAGCTCAACAGATTTGTAAATTCAACGAAATTGATCCAGAAACACCTTAGTTTGTACAATGGAATGCCATGAAAATGTTACGATACATGATGAATGATGATGATTAAGTACTGACTCACTCACTGAAATAAAATCCAGTTTTAGTACTGTATTTGTCCCCAACTTACTGATGTCCTAGGAGAGAAAGTACATGACAAACTTAAAATTCAATTCATTTAAAACAATATTTCTTCTCCCAAGTTGACATGCACACACCAAACATCTGTCACCATGCATACTAAGAAGCTAGCGAGACATTACTTTTAGTCCTTTTTGGGACAATATTTGGTAAATATCCTACAGCAATAGGATTTGTTTAAAATGTTAGATTATTATAGTTCAATATGTTAATCAAAAACTTCTCATCCTTTTACATAAGCCACTACCGTAAATATTGACCGCATTTTATTGAATTTGACAGTTTCGTGATTTTGTGAGTTTGAATATTTATACTGCTTTGTGAGATTCTTCACTTTCCTTCAATTGAAATACACTTAGCACATTACAGCAACACATTTTGACTTTCATTCCCTGTTATAACTGATCTTAGAGTTTGACACAAAAATAACCAAGCCATTGTCCAAAGACAGTGAACCATTAGTTTGAAGAATTTTTGTTTAAAAAATGCTACCTAAACCGTTGTCTTCTTTCTTATCTGATCGAATGTGCTGTGCACAAGTAGGTGTTGCTTTATTAATTTCCAACTGTATGCAACTCATATATTCCTTTATCGTTGTCACAAAGTGTTTGTTCAAATCTATCAAAAACACTTTGGACGTATTGAGCTACATTTTAGATTGAAACGTGTGGATTACCATGGATATGTCAGGTGTCAATTGTTAAACTTCTAGAGTCATCATTTAAGTGATTATTTTTCAACAGACAGGCCAAGTAGAAATAACATAAGTTCATGATCTGGAAAGCACATTCCTTTTGTATGATGTTACCGCAATGTAACGACTTATGTGAGTATGGGGATTGATTATGAGACTATTAACTTTAATGTATCGGAATAATGCATGGCCATGTTTGAATCGGTTGTTTTGATCTCAAATAATTTCCTTGATTGGTTCACATCAAATGTGACAAATAATTTCTTATAATCAATAGCCATTTTATTCAAGGATATCGCAGTGCTTAGCGTGTTCTGTTTGAAATCAAGAGGTCCGGTGTTTGAGTCAAGCCAGGGGCTAAGGCACTTTGCTAGGGAGAATTGTTTTATATGCAGAGCAATGCTACACAATTGGTTCTGTGTTCATTATCAGCATCCTTCGCCAAGATCAATCATGAAGGTGGCTTGTCACTGTCCCTTCCGTCCCTTGTCCCTGTCCGTTTCGGCAGTATCGCTGCCATTAGC
The DNA here is from genome assembly GCA_936450465.1 of Gibbula magus. Classification (NCBI taxonomy): domain Eukaryota; kingdom Metazoa; phylum Mollusca; class Gastropoda; order Trochida; family Trochidae; genus Gibbula; species Gibbula magus. The sequence continues at coordinate 90,775,156 of OW388289.1, read as the reverse complement.
GGCAAAACTTTAAGAGAACAGGTACTCAAGTGTACATATTTTGATTGAAGTATGGGTTCAAAAACGGACGGGGTTATAATCAGTTTTTTTCTAAATGTGTTTCAATGTTATTTTTAAAATTTACGCGGACCTATATGTTGAATAAAATGTATGTTTGGTGATTTTGCAATCAATCAGGACAATTAAGAAGGTCCATTGCAGATTTTCAAAACAAAAGTATAACCTATAATTCTATATTAAAGGAAAAACTACGGTTTAGACAGATTTCATCAGGTCATAAAACAATTGTGTCTCATTGTTATGAGTCAAAATAAAAAGGTTAGTGTTGGACAGGACCTCTAAACATTTCAGCTCTTATCACCCATGGTTCGCTAGTTTCTGGTGATGCTGGCAGTATAAAACAATGCGATCTGTCTCCCTCCAATGAAACTAGCAGCACTGGTGTAAGTGAAATACTCTCGTCGCTGATTGGCTTGATCAATATGTCACCAAAATCGACCTGTATGTTGCAGTACTGAGATTGGAAAATCTGCACTTTGTTATGTTTGATTTGAATCAAATGAGATGAAACGAATCTACCTGTACATAGTAGTTCCTCAAAGTGATGATTACGTCAGTGTTATTCTCTTCCAAAGTGCCCATAATTGTCTGAGGGGTCGGAATATATCAGTTGTTGGTCGTATTGGGTCTCATCAAGGCGTCGATCTTGGGTCATAAGCACAGCAAAATTTGTTTTACTCTCCCGCGGGTGATTCCAGCAATTAACGAGTGAAATTATAAGCATGTTTTGGAGCAGGTCAAACTGATGGTTAAAGCTGCAAGCTCTCTGTCTTGACAATGTATGTTTTTGGTCCACCTTTTTGAATGCTCGGGGTGCCTTTGGTAGCACTAGCACACTCAAAGAGTACATAAACAGACAGTGAACATGTGTTAAAGGTACATCCATTGTGTTGTTTGGGTCACATATGCTAAACGATATAAATTGTATTATGTTATCCGGAAGTACTGACTGTTGCCGAAAACTGCCATTTTGATCTTAGTCGACTTAGTATATTGACGATATGAAGGTAAAAGTAATGATTTCTGATCGAAAACCGTACAATGTACCACGTGTGGCGCGCGCCGATGAGTCAAATGTAATTTTGAAATCTTATGTATACCAGACAAACTGATCAATTTGTATGTTCATGTTTAATAGGTCATATAACTACTGTGCATGTAAATGGGACGTGTAGTTTCGGTTTCTACACATGCATAATGATGTTACTTTATTTTAATTGAAAACTAGTAATTATGATATATTTGGTGACTCGCGATGAATATGGAAGCCGAATTACTTTATTTGCACTATGAACAGCACATATGGTCGGAACGTATTAAGGCCTAATAACATTTTATGAAACACAATGGATGCACCTTTAACAACATGTAGATGAAATCTCAACATTAGATATCATGAAAATAGTCGACCATCGTATATGCATGCTTCTGTTTTGGTACTTCTGGTACTTGGTTTATCATCTTAGAAAACTTAATACTTAATAATGTTGATACTAGGCCTTCAAGCAATGAATATGTGTTTAGTTTCAGTCTTGTAAAACAATATACTGTAGTAAAAAATACACAAAATCGATCTATCTTACTCATACTTTACTGAAATTTGCACATAGGCTTTCGCTAGATCAAATCTGAATTTTTCATTGACATTCAATTATTTTGTAACGTTTCACATTTGTATCTCTACTTTGTGATTGGTAATCTATCAACACCATTTAACCGACATTATCTCAACATTCAATCAGTATATTTCCTCTTAAAGCTTGCAGTGAACAAATGTACATATGTATATAGGACCATAGTTTAACATTTTAAAATGTAATATTTATACAATATATCAGATCTGTATCGACAATAAATACGTTAAAATTCTGGCAATGAAACGGGGATAGTCAAAGCAAATATATACTTGCAAGAACTATATGATGGTTAACTTCATTTCCAATCATATTATATGAACAAGTTGTAATCATGGGAACCAATAGAAACAAATTTTTTAAAAGATGTAATCATGAAAAAGCATTCTTAATGTCAATAAATCTAGTCAGTACTGAAAATAAGAGAAAAAACTGTAAATCCTAAAACAATTCCCAAAGTAATTATCATAAAATAGTATGCATAAAACATGATACGTGATTTGATTGAAAGATATGTAATTCATTCAAGCAATGCATTGGGCATAAGTTATCCAAATTATAAAAGTTCTCTCAAGACTATTAATATTACGTGAATATTTACGGATTTACAACATGACGATATATATAATAAAAGACGATTGCAATCATATTCAGAGCATTGTCAATAAATAATAACGAATATGTTTATTCATAAACGTGTGTTCATTAATTGCCTAGCATTGTAACAGTGTGACCTTTTAAACATTGTGTTACTAGCATGCATATAACATGTACTGACTGTCCACGATTGAGATACATATAGGAAGACTTAAACAGAGATAGCGCTATATAACCATCTTATTAACCTTTATATTAAAACTGGATATAATTATAGTGCAACAAAATTCCACAAGATTAATTACCTCTCTTAATGAAGACAATTGCATATGAAGCAATGTTGTCTTAGCCTCATGATTCGAAGGCTGTCCACTCGAAGAAACGAAAAGAAACGAATATGAACTTAAGCAAACTTATTTTCAATTCTTTATTACTGAACTGTAGCTCACCGGCCCATAACTACATATGTTGTATATATGACAAGTACATGATATGTACAGCAACAGTTAACGATTTATCTTTGGTGCATTGTAAACATAATCTAATATTTCCATCTGTATTATAAAACCGGCCCCTTTCAATTCTTAAATGACACACAAATCACCTAAATAGGGCTAATGCTACTCTTAACTTTTCAACAACAACCGCATTCAAGTATAATTTCGTAGACAGTGAAATTTTAAAATGAGAGTTCGATATGGATTTTTCTGCCATTTTGAATGAACAATACCAATTCTGTTCATGATATTAGAAGAGCAAGTGAAATTATGACATAAGCAATCTAATTCCTGCTAGAGAAAATTGGGCAAGTTATTCAACTTCGTTGATAAATATTATATAATTCTTCAGATCTTTCTCGTTCATGTTACAGTTCCGTTAACTCTCGCAGCCATCCTATTTTAAATCTTCATTTTAAGGAAAATGTTATTTGAAAGGCGATATATAACACGAACTGTAGATGAATACCTGGATATAAACATTGTTCATTCCAATTCATGACCTATCAATATTGACGTAATAGTCTTTTGAATAACATATCAACAATTTATATTTAAGAAAACGAGTCAATGGCTTAAGATACAGATAATATATGCTACACCTAAAATACGACATTAGATATATCAAGCACAATGCCTGGGGTCCCATGTGTCATACTGGAGGTATTTGGTCATATTAAGAACAATACTTTGGGGAAATTGTAATGATGCGAACTGACTTTTCTGTAGTGCCCAATTCTTAGAAGTCAACGAGAATGATGTTCATCTTACATTCCCACATATTTGTCTATTTCAGTTATTGAATGCTAACATCGAAAACATCGTTCAGTAAACACTTGTTTCTAAGCACGCATTAGCTCCCCATTTTAAATGATCTTGATCTTAATTTTGTATTTATAATAGCAACAAGAAAAATGCATCATGTTCGGGCTTCTTTGAACATTGATAAAACAAACCGATTTGATATAAGACTCCCACAAGATGTAATGAATCTCCTTTAAGTGCACGTATCACCTAGAGGTTCTGGATTCCTATTGGTGTTGATTGAGTATGACTAGTCCCAATATGTGTAAATAAAATTACATAAGTAACAATAAGGTTGGGTACATCAGGATCAATTTATATTTAATGTACCTAAAGTCAGAAGCAACAAAGTTTGTTCTGTCCTTAAATTGTGCGTTAGCCATTTATCCCTCGGGAAAGCATTATTTTTCTAGTATGTTGTGCTATCTATTCCTTAATATCAAAGCCCAAGGCAAAACAGTTTCAATACCAGCATACTGACATTCTGATTAATGTGTTATCAGAGGAAGAAGCAACAAAGTTTGATTACAAATCTCTATGTGTTAGACATTGGTAAAGCCCGACAGCTTTGTTTTCTACTGTGACATGTTACCGGCATTAAGGGTGACATCTTCTCATCTGTTTTGTTATATTAAAGCCCCGGGCAAAACAGTTTTAATACCAGTATAATGGCATTCAGATTTATTTGTTTTCAGAGTAATAGAGCTAGGAAATGTCTTCCGAAATCCACTGTTACGTATTGTATAACAACGTATTGATAATGGTTCTAATAAACATGAGAGTGATAATTCTGAAGTGATTTAATTTTCGTCATTTACTTAATTATGTAATGTTTAGGAAAATAAAATAAAAAACCCGACATACAGCAATATAATTCTACGAGAATTAGTCAGACGCTTCCAAACACAAGTTAATTGTATAACTTCTAATCACATAACCTACTCCTCATCCTGAAGACACTGCAGTTTTGATTTGGTAGAAAGTAACATTTACACTATTTGTCGTAAGTATGATTTCTAAATTGAATATATTTTTATCCGCGCAACATAAATGTATTTGTGGGAATGTTTAGTGTAACCCTACCACATTAATATACATGTACATCAGTATTTTTGTTCAATATCGTGTCCAAATACTCCAGTGGTTATTACCCCAGTAACACATGTTTTGAATTATGTATCATTTTTGTATAGGCTGAAGATAAAAAATTACCGCATATGTTTTCTGACGTTATTGACCCAAGTGAGAAATACTAGAAGACAAAATCAATCAATGTGAAATAATTTTGCATTTATAACGTCAATCACGTGTTGTCTCTTTTGCGTTTTGTTGAGAAATACAGTAAGACCATTGTCAACAATAGGTGCAGGAACTACATCAATGTCTTGTCTACCAATTCTCCTCTCTTTCACTAACGGATGTCGGAAATGTAGTGAGGTGTCGGGATCCAGGTTAAAAACGTAAAATTACACTAATAATTTCCCTAAGAAGGGTATTCAAGGGCCTACTTGATTGGCAGTGCAGAAATCGTCAAGCAATATCATGAAACATGCATGTAATGTACTTCTTTTTTAAGCGAACAATTGCTTATAAGAAAAAAGGTGTGCAGCAAATGTGATAAGGGAAGTGCACCATCTAATCCTAAAAGTTAACCAATACTTCATATGAATCTGTAAAAGTACAATGGTTGTCTAACATAAAAAACAGCTACTTAAAACTTCCTAATTATGATAATTCTTATAATACCTATAAATGATTACATTAACGGAGAAAAGTAAATATACATTTTCTTAAAACGTCGTCGAGACCACAGACAATTAAATTGAAATCAATATTTTTAAAACCTTACTTTACTTTTTGTGTCACATGAAATGTGGTGGCACGTGGTCCTGTGCATAGCTCTGTCGACCGCTATCAGTGAAGCGCAGCAACAATGGGCGCGGCTTGCCACATGGGTGGGTTACCCGCTTCATTCCTGAATTAACTGAGAGTTTGAAGGGTACTTAACAAAAACAGACACTGTGTTCAAGTGTAAGCCTTCACAACATCACAAACATGACCATTTCTCCAAGTTTTTATATTTAAAACTCTACTCTGGGTGTTAAGTTGTCCCTACAACAGTCAGATCACTTGAACTACCTTAGAGCGGCCGTTTTAGAGTGAACACATTTAAATGATCGTTTGAAGGTAAATGGACTCGCATGGCTTAAGCTAACCATGCACATTCATGGTAGAACGTTTAACAGAGGGGTATTATTTAGCCATTGGTAACACTTAGTTTCCTTTTCTTGAGAGCACTTTATTTCAGAAAAAACGGTGTGCTATAACAGGTTGTTTTTCATACAGGACCTTGAATCTAAACTTTAGACTAATTTGTTAATAATAATTGGAGAACTATAATAAACAAGAGTCACCAGAAGATGACATATCCCAACGGTTCCACAAAATTTGTAAAACATACTTTTACAGATACTTGTGTATCTACTACCGTACTTCAGTTAGTGGGTATTACAGAGTTTCAGGAATGTTAAGGGTTTTAGACTTCTGCTCCAGAAGCAGTCAAAATCAACAACAACCAACATCCCTCTCATGTTTCTATGGAAACAGAAACAAATTAATTTTTCAGAAAAAATCTGAAAATATCACAAGGCACCACTTCAGTTAGTGGGTACTACACATGCAAAGTTTCAGGAAGATATGATGAACGGTTTTGGAGCTGTGCTCCGGAAACGAACCTGTCTCTGAACAAAGTCCAACTTCAACATGTTTCTATGGAAACGAAAAAAAAATAAAAATTTCAGAAATCTGAAAATATCAAAAGGCACCACTTCAGTTGGTGGGTAATACACATGCAAAGTTTCAGATAGATATCATGAATGGTTTTCGAGTTCTGCTCCGGAAACGAAATGATTACGGACGGACAGACGGACGGACGGACGGACGGACAGACGGACGGACAGACGGACGGGGCGATGACTATATCCCACGGTATTACATACCGGTTGGATAAAAAGGGATAAGAGAAAAATTGTGCTAGCATGTCTTTTTCTAACGAAAACATTGAAATCATATGGACATGACAAAGTTAGTTTCAGTGGGATATTAATATAAGATAACCTTTTGTTTGATGATGAGATTGTAATCATGAAATATTGACACCACAAATATGCACTTCAGATATGGCCGTCATACAGACCTGTCTTTCGCTCTTAATTAACGCGGAACTTAATTTATCCTAACTATCACCATATGAGCCGATTTTAACCATAAATAAGTTTGTCAAAGAGTGTTTTTCCTCTCAATACTCATTTCCTTTATATACCCCGTCCTTTATTATATTTTTTTTTTTTAAATGTATAAATGTGATTTGAAATTAAAGTTATATTTCCTTTCGATTTTGAATAACATTTATATTGCAAACCAATAAACTACATGTACCTAGATAGACGGGGATTGAAAAGTATGTGTAACATGTTCATGTGATATGTAAGATTCAGTAAATACTTTTTGAGTGCAATCTTTGTGTCATGCATAATCATTCTCCTCAATGATATGTGTTCATCTCTGAGCACAACATTGCCACTTGACTTCGAATGTGGCTATGTTACAGCATGGTGATGTCAAGTACTTCTAGAAATAGCCTGATCTGAAACAAGCATCATCTCCTGTGGAATACAATGTTTGATGATAAAAAGTGCTGGATGCAAGAGTGACTGCACTAGACCCAGGATTTCTTTTTTTAACAGTTAATTGAAAAGCACGTTTAATAATTAGGCACTCATTAGCAGTCCATAACATAAATTAATAAATACATACATATTTAGCACTTGCAATAAATGATTTTAAATGTTTCTCAAGAGAAAATATGTAACTAGCAGGACCATCGAAAACATTTTGACTTTGTTGATACAGCTGTTACACTTGTAACGATTTGTTTACATTCCGATTCAAATGTTATCACGAATCTGTCTGTTAAAGCTAATTAACATTGAATGATAAGTAAGAATATGGAAGACGCTATCTCATTTTTATGTTGGCTTGTTAGTATTTGAGAAATGTTTACCCTCAATTTCAAAGAAAATGCCACCTCTTTTATCATAAACATTTTGAAATTTTGATACAGCTGTCCAACTTGTCAGGCCATAATGGTCACACAATCCCAAACTTTATTTGTATCAAACATACCAAAATAAACATTCACATTCAAGTTGATAGGAGGGTCTATCTTTAAATACAGACTAATTCTCTACCAGTTGCTATTTAATTAATAATGTAATAATTTAATAATAATTAAAAAAGTGGCAATGTTTCAGAAAGTATGACATATTAAAATCAGTATTGAATACATGTTTTCCAAGATGATTACAGAATGAAAATGATGAGTCCTTTGATGGACAAGCTAAATTTGTGAGTGCTAATTTTTCAGTGTCTTTTTCTGTATCATTCTATATCCATGTATTGTGCCTGAAACATGCCACCACTTACCAATATTACTCATAAAGATTTGAGAGTGAAATATGTTGCACTCATATCTGAATCATGCCGGTCCATACCAATGTAACTTTTAAAGATTTATTAGTGATATATGTTGCAATCATATCAGAAACATACCGGTCAATGCCAATGTAACTTTTAAATATTGAGCAGCAACGTATGTTGCAATCATTTCGTTAACATGCCGGCCAAGGCCTGTTTGGAGTAAATATGTCACAATCATCTGATACAGTATGTTACATGGTTGCTTTGTCATGATCATTGTTTTTAAAACGAATATATCTTTTTGAAATCCATTCATGTTGGCTAGAAAAGCCCCATTATACTGTCTTTAGGTGAACTATCGTTTTTTTAATATTTTGTAAACGTTGATCCTTTCATCAGTTTGTTTATGGTTATTTATAAATGCCATCTGGTGTCTATGTATCGTATCATAAAATTGCAAAAAAATCAAGAAGTATCCCTTCGTTTATTAGTGAATAAACACATCTCACTAGTTGATTGTTTATAGCATTTTCAAAATTAATTGAATAATGATATTGAGTTATTGAAACACTTTAACAAATATTTTTTAAAACACTATTTATTTTATTTCCTTTGCTTTATCGCCCTTAACATTACATTTCCATTGAATTTGTGTTTTCAAAACACGTTTGGTGGTTTGTAAATGTTAAAATGTTGTAACATTAAAGGAAATGTTGTGCAAATAATTGCATCATTTATCCAGGAAATTTGATAACTCACTCGCAAAAACTTCCCATTATGATTATATTATTTTTATCCTTATCAGAGTTTATGAGGGCAAATGAAATTAAGAATCTGAACAAACGCCATCTTACACATATCAAACTCCTATGATCTACATGTATGACTAACGATGACTTGATGCAAATTAGGATAGCAATGTGATATTAGCATATTGATATGATATTAAGGTTTCATCATTTCAATTCAAATTATGAAATGATTTTTTGTAAGATTTGAACTCGAAAACATGTAATGAGTCTCTGGTATGAGCGCGAAATTTGTTTTAAAATACGTAGACATAGTTAGACAAGTCGTAACCACATTAAGGCATTGAAAAATAAATTGTGACCAACACGTTTGTGTCTGTTATGTTTTAGATACTTGAGATATGTCAGTAAAATAACGAGTAACTATACAATTTATGTTCATGACCAGATGTAATTAGATCTTCAACTATTTGGTATTACTGTCGTATGATGCTGTCATATTGTGTTCAAGGGAACCTTCTTTAGGTAGTTGTCCATTTGTCCCACCCATTACTACAAAAAAAGACGTTTCGTGCCAACAATAAGAGATGTAACGGAAACCTTTGGTTTATTTGTATCGGCAGATGCCACAAAGATTCACTAAATAATGCTTGCTGTGATGAACATGTTAATGTTTATAATGTGTTTCAAGCTTGACAAATGATTGAAAACAGTGACACACGTATTAGTATTTGTCTTTCTGATATTCAGGAAGGAAAAGGTACTCGTCAAGACTCAAAGTTGTGCTGTTGTTTGACAGTTTGTCACTATCATGATTTGTTTCACCCACCGTGTCAGAAAAATATACAAATCATTTGAGAAGTCGTACAGAAACTTCGAAGAGGACATTGTAAACCATCTGCCATCTATCATGATTTAGTTCTTCATTTTCTATTTACAGCCTGATATCTACGCTTTAGTCAATGTTTCAAATCTAACTAGAGCCTGGAGAATGAACAGTTTCTGTATCCTTATATTAGCTATCCGTACTGACTTCACGTATCCCATGTCTCAGTTTGTACTCCGCCCTTTGTACCCGGACATATATTTTATTCCACTGTTAATTCAGTGCCTTCACGTGTGCTGGACAGTGTGTTCAATTGCATGAAACTGTTCATGCTATCATTTTATAGCAAAAGATACTTTTGTATTTATAACTTGAAAATGTTGCTACATTTTGTGGTGAGTTACTGTTACACAACTGTCAAAACAATAGTTGTCGCAAAACGAAAGCAGCTACTAAATATTTCATTAATGATACTTCTTATTTAGTGTGATAATTGTTAAAGGCGCTGTGGCAAGTTTTTCTTAATGAAACAAAGTGATATCACAAAAAGGTAAACAAATTTTAAAAATGGCCGCTCGAAGGTTGTTCAAGTGATCTGACTAATGTAGGGATACCTAAACACTCACAGTAGAGTTGTTAATATTTTACGATGATAGAATGGTCAACCATCTTGCGGTCAGAACTCTCAAATTCGCATGAGACCTACAAAACTATCTCTCACACTGAAAAGTGTCACACCACAGTCGCACCATTTCTTTCAATACGGATAACCGTTTTCTATGGATACGGCTTAATGGGTCGTGAAATGATTGTTTTACCCTATTACATATTAATATATTGTATACATTTTGATAATAACAGTAAATATGAGAAACAAAATATGCACAAAAAAGTGCTACAGTGCCCTTAAAATACCTAAAGGAATGATGACATTAAAGGACAAAACACATACCTCGAGGTCACAGACAATGTAATTGAAATTGTTAATGTTAACTTTACTTTACTCTACTTACATTTCGTGTGTGTATCATAATTAAAAGACATGATTCTGTGTTCCATTTAAGAAAAACATGCACAAATCATTAGAATCATGTTAAATTTACAGTAACCTAAAGGAACATTTCTTCGATCTTTCGGATGCTTTTCATACCAGACCAATAAATATTCATACATCTGTCTTCCTATCCAAAAGAAAAGGTTCATTGTCCGGTTAACCACGACTTTAATGGTTGTATTTTCGTATTCTCCATTTCATAACAAAATCATAACATGAGACATATCTGACCTCACCAATATGATTATTATACCTTTAATATTGCAAAGAAAAAAATCCAGTTTGAATACGAACTATCTGGGTTAATGCATTGGATTGCATGTCATGTTATTCGAATTGTGTTCTGTCATTTGTATTGTTTTATTATCTTCGGTCTGTTTATCATTTGTGTTCTAACTACAAGCCATTTTCTCTCAAGTACATAGTCTTTCACTCTTCTTACAGAGTCCACGTTGGCACAAAATGGTCCACTTCCAAAACATGGCTTATTAGTGAAGATGACATGACGGAATGATAAGACACCTCATACTGTCACACGGTTTTATACACGTTCGTTACTCATAAACTGATACGATCATACATGTTGTTAAATGTAAAGTTATTCATGTAGATACAGCAAGTAGCCGTTGTGTATTATCGAACAAGTGCTGTCAGTCAGGTTTAATTTTTAAATAAAATAAACTTGTGACTTAAGAACAGTGCTTGAAGATATACAACCCATTCCTCCTAATTAAAATACTTTACTCTATCTGTGATAAAAAGTGCACGATAATAATTGCTACCTTCACATTTTATAATGAATATCAATTATTAAGCAACGTGTCTCGAAGGCTACCTACAAGGCAATCGCTATATAATGAAGATATATGAAAAAGTGGCCGTGTACACATATCTATTTTCTACATTAAGTAATCAATAGCATATTGTCTACAAATATACCAGGACTAAAGGGTTATTTGTATTATTATTTTTATCAGTTTAAATGCATATGTAAATGTAATATTGAACAAGAAGACATAGTTATCAACATCCTCCGCCAGACTCAATTAGAACAGAATTTTTATTTTTTTATCATTCGAGAAGAAATATTTGTGCAAACAATTTTGAAGAAGCCTAGGACAGAGTCGAAAAAAACGGACCAAGGGCAATAACTCCGGTAAACATAAGTACATAGTTATTATTATGGAACTCCATCAGGTATTAATGTCTTCAAGCCCCACACGAAATTGGGAAATCCTATTTTAAATAGTTTCTGAGAAAAGCTGTCCCCTTCGGAGATACCTGAAACAGAGTCCAAAAACACGGAACAAGGGCAATATCTCTAGCAAATATAAACACACGGTTCTTATTGTCGAACTCCATCAAAGTATTGTTGTCCTTTAAGCCACACACCAAATTTGGAAATCCTATTTTAAATAGTTTCTGAGAAAAGCTGTCCCCTTTGGAGATATATTTAACAGTGTCCAAAAATACGGAACAAGGGCAATAACTCCGCAACAAATAATTGCACGCTTCTCATTTTCGAACTTTATCAAGGTATCAATGTCCTCGAGCCACACCAAATTTCGGACGGAGCTCAAACCTTCGTGGCGGGGGATAATAATAGTTTTCTATTGTAAGAATGATGGTTAATACCTTTTGTCCGAGCTGTCTTACATTATGAACACATTATACGCTAATATTGAGAATGAACCGTGGTTCATTAGATTTTAGATGCATGTTCTAAACCTTCATTTGTAACGACAACCATCGTTTCCCCATTTCAAGTAAAACGGAACATCTTGACAGTTATCCGTTTTTACTGTAGTAAAACACATTCTGTTCAATCCCTGACAAATCACACAAAAATGTTATATCTTGTTCATAATTTACATACTTTTGCACATATCCTCTCTTATGATAGTCATATTTTAACATGTTTTCATTGACATTGAAGTATTTTAAAGGTGTATATCTACTTTGAAACAGAGATTGGTAATTCTATTGTCAATAACAATGACATTATCTCACATTCAATCAGTGTATTACCTCTTTCCATTCGTAATTCACAGATTATATTTCAGCTCTTAAAGTTAATACTAATTTTCATCTGATTGAATTCAAATGTTCTTTGAATCCGACACGTGCTATTGTGTTCACGTTACTTTCTTAATTAAATGTATTGTTAGAACTAAGGAACACCATTGCTTCAAGCTTGACGTGATATTTATGCAATATGTAAAATCTTTATAATGATGTTAAAAACAACGGCAATGGTGATATTAAAAGGAATTATATTTTCTCATAAGAAGATTAAAGTCATTTGCAATCATATTCACAGTATGTTGTAATATAGGAAATCTCATTCGTAATGCTAATTAATCAAATTCAAATAAATATATTATATCCAAACATTGGTGAACGTAATTACCCTAAGCTAGTACGCATTACAGATATCAATTAGGAAAATAAGTTGGTATTATAATAATGTCAGATGATTACAGTATTATTAGATTTTACAATGTGACGATATAGTGTATTTGAGATGTTTTATTCTTAAATGTATGACTAGTTTGATTAGCAGGTAAGAAGTCGATGTGACAAGTTATGAATACAATCCATTGACGTCTCGACTGATATTGTCAACGACATTGCAAACATATTCAGAAATTCACCAAAAAACACGAATAATAAGGAAATATTAATTAAACGTGCATTTATTACACATTATCGAAACGGAGATAAACTGATATAAACTGACAGGCAAAATAAAGTACTCACTTCTGCTGATTTTATCATGTATGATATTCAATTGCAAATATCTCAAGTTTGTGATGCCATCATTTAAAACTGAACAATACAAGTCACATGCCTTTAAAAACAAGTAGTTGTCGCTAAGGTGACATGATCCCCCACCGCAAATTAATGCTTCAAAATTGAAAAATAATGCCAAGATCAGCAAAATCGACTGGGCCCGGAATTAACCCTAAAAGAACCACTGGTGTAAGATAATCATGCAAATCCAATAAACAGTTCTTGTGATATCTATTCCCCGTGACAAGCTTAACATGTTGACAAACTCAAAGTTCTGCTGTGACCTTGTGAAGAATGTCAAGGTTAAAAAATATATAATCAGCCCTTTGTCTTCACTGGGAGGTACTTTGTGTATGATATGATGACATTCCAGTTCCAGTTCTTCAGATATCCCACTGACGAGCTTAACATGTACATTAACATTTCGAAAAATTCAAAGTTCTGCTGTGACCTTGAGAATACTGTCAAGGTCACCACAATTAATTCAGCTCTTTGTCTTTCCTGGGAGAAGCTAAGTTTAAGATATGAATAGAATCCGGTGAATGGTTCTTGAGTTATCCCGCTGACAAGGGTAAAATAACAAAGTCTCGTTGTGACATCGAATTGAAGGACAAGGTCATAAATTGGGACATTACTCTCCCTATGATGAACCCATATGCAAAATATGAAAAGAATCCAATCAATAGTATTCGAGTTCCATTTCCAGGCGAATAATATATCCCCTGCTTCACGCTTAACGCGCGGCGGGAGATAATAAAGTTCTGTTCAGTTGATTTGTCTTTGACATTTAAGCATCAACGCAACAGATATTGTTTGCATTCATTATAACATAGTGACTGAATTAAAATTGTTAAAAAAAAGTGACTGAGTTTAAATGCATATGTAAATGTAATATTGAACAAGAAGACATAGTTATCAACATCCTCCGCCAGACTCAATTAGAACAGAATTTTTATTTTTTTATCATTCGAGAAGAAATATTTGTGCAAACAATTTTGAAGAAGCCTAGGACAGAGTCGAAAAAAACGGACCAAGGGCAATAACTCCGGTAAACATAAGTACATAGTTATTATTATGGAACTCCATCAGGTATTAATGTCTTCAAGCCCCACACGAAATTGGGAAATCCTATTTTAAATAGTTTCTGAGAAAAGCTGTCCCCTTCGGAGATACCTGAAACAGAGTCCAAAAACACGGAACAAGGGCAATATCTCTAGCAAATATAAACACACGGTTCTTATTGTCGAACTCCATCAAAGTATTGTTGTCCTTTAAGCCACACACCAAATTTGGAAATCCTATTTTAAATAGTTTCTGAGAAAAGCTGTCCCCTTTGGAGATATATTTAACAGTGTCCAAAAATACGGAACAAGGGCAATAACTCCGCAACAAATAATTGCACGCTTCTCATTTTCGAACTTTATCAAGGTATCAATGTCCTCGAGCCACACCAAATTTCGGACGGAGCTCAAACCTTCGTGGCGGGGGATAATAATAGTTTTCTATTGTAAGAATGATGGTTAATACCTTTTGTCCGAGCTGTCTTACATTATGAACACATTATACGCTAATATTGAGAATGAACCGTGGTTCATTAGATTTTAGATGCATGTTCTAAACCTTCATTTGTAACGACAACCATCGTTTCCCCTTTTCAAGTAAAACGGAACATCTTGACAGTTATCCGTTTTTACTGTAGTAAAACACATTCTGTTCAATCCCTGACAAATCACACAAAAATGTTATATCTTGTTCATAATTTACATACTTTTGCACATATCCTCTCTTATGATAGTCATATTTTAACATGTTTTCATTGACATTGAAGTATTTTAAAGGTGTATATCTACTTTGAAACAGAGATTGGTAATTCTATTGTCAATAACAATGACATTATCTCACATTCAATCAGTGTATTACCTCTTTCCATTCGTAATTCACAGATTATATTTCAGCTCTTAAAGTTAATACTAATTTTCATCTGATTGAATTCAAATGTTCTTTGAATCCGACACGTGCTATTGTGTTCACGTTACTTTCTTAATTAAATGTATTGTTAGAACTAAGGAACACCATTGCTTCAAGCTTGACGTGATATTTATGCAATATGTAAAATCTTTATAATGATGTTAAAAACAACGGCAATGGTGATATTAAAAGGAATTATATTTTCTCATAAGAAGATTAAAGTCATTTGCAATCATATTCACAGTATGTTGTAATATAGGAAATCTCATTCGTAATGCTAATTAATCAAATTCAAATAAATATATTATATCCAAACATTGGTGAACGTAATTACCCTAAGCTAGTACGCATTACAGATATCAATTAGGAAAATAAGTTGGTATTATAATAATGTCAGATGATTACAGTATTATTAGATTTTACAATGTGACGATATAGTGTATTTGAGATGTTTTATTCTTAAATGTATGACTAGTTTGATTAGCAGGTAAGAAGTCGATGTGACAAGTTATGAATACAATCCATTGACGTCTCGACTGATATTGTCAACGACATTGCAAACATATTCAGAAATTCACCAAAAAACAGGAATAATAAGGAAATATTAATTAAACGTGCATTCATTACACATTATCGAAACGGAGATAAACTGATATAAACTGACAGGCAAAATAAAGTACTCACTTCTGCTGATTTTATCATGTATGATATTCAATTGCAAATATCTCAAGTTTGTGATGCCATCATTTAAAACTGAACAATACAAGTCACATGCCTTTAAAAACAAGTAGTTGTCGCTAAGGTGACATGATCCCCCACCGCAAATTAATGCTTCAAAATTGAAAAATAATGCCAAGATCAGCAAAATCGACTGGGCCCGGAATTAACCCTAAAAGAACCACTGGTGTAAGATAATCATGCAAATCCAATAAACAGTTCTTGTGATATCTATTCCCCGTGACAAGCTTAACATGTTGACAAACTCAAAGTTCTGCTGTGACCTTGTGAAGAATGTCAAGGTTAAAAAATATATAATCAGCCCTTTGTCTTCACTGGGAGGTACTGTGTGTATGATATGATGACATTCCAGTTCCAGTTCTTCAGATATCCCACTGACGAGCTTAAAATGTACATTAACATTTCGAAAAATTCAAAGTTCTGCTGTGACCTTGAGAATACTGTCAAGGTCACCACAATTAATTCAGCTCTTTGTCTTTCCTGGGAGAAGCTAAGTTTAAGATATGAATAGAATCCGGTGAATGGTTCTTGAGTTATCCCGCTGACAAGGGTAAAATAACAAAGTCTCGTTGTGACATTGAATTGAAGGACAAGGTCATAAATTGGGACATTACTCTCCCTATGATGAACCCATATGCAAAATATGAAAAGAATCCAATCAATAGTATTCGAGTTCCATTTCCAGGCGAATAATATATCCCCTGCTTCACGCTTAACGCGCGGCGGGAGATAATAAAGTTCTGTTCAGTTGATTTGTCTTTGACATTTAAGCATCAACGCAACAGATATTGTTTGCATTCATTATAACATAGTGACTGAATTAGTCGTACATATAGCCTTAATGCAACCAACATGAAAATCGTGTGCATTTACACTATATGCTCAAAACGGTAGAGGTATGTGTAGCTGCTGAACATTTGAATCTAGGTTTCTTTTTTCTTTCTTTCATCTTTTCATCTTTTCTTTTCATGCTCCATTCGTATGTTTACGCATATGGCTATTTCCAGAGCAGGGACGAGTATAGTAAACATACTATTGCGTAGTAATGCCGAAAAGATGATATGTTACCACGAGAATATTCTCATGAAATGGAGGGAAACATGCAAATATATACTTTCAAGCAAAGAATGGCTCTCTGACATCGCCGCATATAAAGTTAACGTCAAAGTTCAGAAGAATTCACTAAATTGTTCTTGCTTTGTGATATCAAATTAGTCTAGTTGGTATGTATGTGCCAAAAATGAAGAAATGTTGACTTGAAACTTGTAAAGTGTAACATGTCGTTCTCAACCATACAAGTCTCGAAAAGACAATTCCAATCATGCAAAACTAACATTTTAATCCTGTCAATTATAACTTTCTATTCTCAACTTTACAAAGTTGAAATGTAATTCTAGAAATCGTCAAAGTCGAAAAGTCAACATGTCATTTTTAATTATTAAATCTAAATAATATACACAATGTGTAATGTTACAACTTACGTTTGACAAATGAAAAATGGAAAATGAGGAGTTGCAAAGTCAGCTTTGTAAAACCGACTTCAGCATTTCGAGACGGGCATGACTTGCATAGTTAACATTTCGAGATTGACACGACTTGCATAGTTACGATTGCAATGTTTCAAATCACATCTCTGCACGATTTCGCATTGACCATATTTGGAATATTAGGGAAATTAGCGGAAAGGAAGGAATAATCCCGATCCGATAAACACAATGTTCAACAATGACTTCTCCCTTGGCAAGCTTCTCCCAGCAACTACTAACACTTATTTGAAAGTTGCATACTAGTTTTCCAAGTATTAGCATATTGTTGACAAAAGCACATTGACTAAAACATTATAGGGGACCATCGCATTTTACTGTGGAGGAACTAACTGCCCGCCCGAACGCTCGCAACGCGGATTTCTGTTGCGAGCCCAATGGTCGAGCACATATTTAATGTGTAATCATGACCTCCAATTTTTTCCCCAAAGATTTTTTAAGGAGGGCGTATTCCCATTTATGATAGTAAGTTAGTTTATCAAACTGTGTGAGTCAAGTAATAAATCGTACATTTTTGTGTGACCCAGAAGGGTGTTGAGTTTGTTTTTTTTGCATTTGATTGTAAAAGGGTATACAGGATTGCACAGTTTATACTCGGGTATATGATACCTATACATGTATAAGGATGGGAAAATATTAAACTACATGTTTAATGCCTTCATAAGTAAGACACTCTGTATCAATTGGGTATAAAGAAAATATTGCGTCTTTTGTAAAATATCGATATCGCTTGATCTCACACAAGCACCATCTACTTAGGGAGCCATTTTGGGTGATAAAAGACGATTGTTCATGGAACTTTCGATTCCCCAAAAATTCATTTACGTGATTACATTTATGAAAACATATTGGAAACTTTCTGGTTCAGATTTACAGAAAGAACAAATATGTGAATGACTTATAATTATTTTCATTTTAAGCAGCTCTCTTGTGTAGATCACTCTATTTATAAACATATACTGAACATCTAAAATGTCACACTCTTAGTACAGTTTCTGGACTTTTCAAACACACTAATCCTTGAAATATGTGTATAAAGAAGCCCATTTTGCAACTTTTAAATTAATATTTTGATATATATTTCTACTACAATGCGTTTGTTACATTAAAGACTAACAAACAATAGTGTTAATAGACACGGCAAATACGTATGTTTAGAGGAGACATATCGTTGTAAAACATAAATTAGCCTATCGGAACTAATAATTAAATAAAAATGATCATCGTTTCATATATGAGTTAATAAAACACATATTTAATTTATTGAAAACAATACGCATGTCAATGTATTCGTGAATTACAATTTTAGTGAAATTGTACGTTTTATTTATATATTTTTTTATATCCTGTATATGTTACAGTCTTTTAAATTAAACAGTGAAATTATATTTTTGAAATTACCAGTGATACAATTCTATTTTCAGTTTGCATTCTATTTTCATACTTATTTTAATTATGAAAATATTGCATGTAGAAGTTGAATGTTTATTGTTTAAAGTGTGAAGCAACTGATCTAGGCTTATAATTTACATTTAATACTTGAATTCAGTAATTTGATTCTTTATATAGAATTAATGGACATATGAATCATGGACAAATATATTTCTGTCCCACAACAATACACATTTTCACTGCTTCAAATACTAAAATTATAGTTTGCTTGATAAGTAAATGAAAATATATAAATTAACATATTCAAAACCAATAAATAATTTAAACTAGTTGAGAAAAGTTTGTAAAATAATTAAAAAAGATAAATTCAACTCAGCTAAAGAACATTTCCCCTTCATTATTTGTCTGTGAGAATAAGACGTATTGACACTCAGAACAGTTTTCAGTAATAATTAAAGTTCAATGCATTTTTTAAAAAAATGTTAAACAAGTATATGAAGTTCCCTGATTTAGATCATTGCTTTGTGGTACATTTAACATATTTTAAAATTAATAATAAAGTTATCAACACTGGCTTATGTATTTCTTTCAATTTCTTCCCCACTAACGTTTATATACTTTCAATTTCAGGATTTTCTTTATCAAAACTTGGAAATTCATTTCTGAATGCAGAAGACTTTACTGAATACACGTAAAATTGGAGTATAAAAAGTGAATGTTGACGTGATTGAACTGAGATAAGATAATGTGTAAATGAACGCACAGAAAGCAATCAATTTTTTCGGGTGTAGGATGTCTATATATGGTTTGTAAATCTGCAGTTTTATTTGTAAGTCAAAGAAGTTTTATGATAACGGATCGGATACATTTATCATAGCATCAATGCCAATCAAGCTATGGGATCCTTTATGTCTGTCAGTGTCATCCCACATTTACATTACTTCCGCATTCGTTTTGCGTTGCCAAAAAATAATTGTTGGTCAAATGTCCTTAAAATTTATTGAAATAATAATTAGAATACCTACAAAATTTCAATTGGTATTTTCGTTTGGCATTTATAATTACTAAGCGACACTATCAAACGGAATGTAAGTGACAGTAGCGCTCCGTGAACTGACAACGTGCGTTTGTTTGTGGGACATAACAAGAGTAACGTCCCTTGATTTTCAGGGGGCGTGGTCAATTCGTCCAGCGTTGGGCGCAACATAGACTAAGGGATTCCCCATCTGGGACAGCGGCAAGGGAGGTCTCGTTTTTTCGCAAATGCCTCTCGTCCTCGAAAAACATCGGCAATCTTCGGGAAACTTCCAAATATGGTCAATGCGAATACATGTAGAGATGTAATTTGAAACTATGCAAGTCATGTCGAAATGCTGAAGTCCGTTTTACAAAGCTGACTTTGCAACTACTCATTTTCCATTTTTCATTTGTCAAACGTAAGTTGTAACATTACAAGTGTGCATATTATTTAGACTTACTAATTAAAAATGACATCCTGACTTTTCGTCTTTGACGATTTCTAGAATTACATTTCAACTTTGTAAAGTTGAGAATGCGAAGTTACGATTGGACTTGTCTTTTCGAAACTTGTATGGTTGAGAAAGACATGTTACACTTTACAAGTTACAAGTCAGCATGCCTTCATTTTTGGCACAAATCCCCTCCCATAGGTATGTATCTTTACAACGTAGATTGTATCCCAATCTTGGCTCCCCAGGCAGACTTAATTCCTTATTATTAGTAATTATTTAATGCAGATGAAATGTGTACGCTACCAAGTAATACCAAGGTTTGACATGTAATTACTGATACGGCTAAACCACTGCTACACTAAAATAACAAAAAGAAGCAAGCAATGTCAACTGATAATATTGTCATCAATTATATGTTGAATACGCACAGAGTTAAAAAAAATAGCAATTCTGATAGGTAATACATGTATAATACATTATAGTCACGCATGTTATAATATCAATAAAAAGGATATTCATCAAAATATTGCGTCGATGTGCTGTTGTGTGCTGAGGTTTAACTCCGCTTTCAAGTGTATTTCACTTACATCACGGCTGCTAGTATAAATGCAGTTAGAAAATCCGAAACAAGATATGGCAATGTATTGTGATGAAACCTGCCGGCAACGGGGGGAACTAGCGAACCATGGGTGGTACTGCACTGAAATTCGTTGTAGCATTGCACCCGAACCTGTGTAGAGCCGTTCTCTACTGCAGACAAAGCTGCCGTACCCCTGGCGGAATTCGAACCCCGGACATGTGATCCGAAGCCGAACGCATAATACGTTTGAACTTTGATTTCATACATACTGCATTGTGAACAATTGAACTTAGGATTAGGCTTGGATTGGCCAAGGAAACTCTCCGATAAGACTTATAAAAATACAAAAACAATCGGACAAACCACCTCAAACCATATGGTGGTATTTCTGCCCCTAAGAACTGGCACAGACAGCCAGATCTTCTAGTCTCAAGCGTGCGAGGCTCAGTACTCGGAAACACTTGAAATACGCGAAGTTGAAGTGATTGATCCTGTTGTCAGGACAAGAGCAGGGAGGGTAGTGCGGCAACGGTGTCCGTATTACCCATTAAGAACTGTTGAACAGCTCTCTAACTGCAGACAAATTTGCCACGGACCTCTTGATCAGAGACAGACCACGCTAACCTGCCCCCTTGGATGAAAGAAGTTCAGATGAGGCGAGTCAATAGTTCTATATAAACTGTTCCTAAGATAATTCATGACATCTTAAAAGTTTATACACAATTTGGAATTACTAGATATTCGGACATAAAAGGAAATGAACAGGTATTCGTTGTAATTAAAAAAAAATAAAACCCAGAATAACGATAGACTTGTATGTTTCAAGAAGTTTCTAAATTAATTCTTCCATTAATTATCACATTAATTCGATGTGAAGCAATAAAATGATACTAATCTGTAACTTAGTTTTCATATTATTGTTGATCACGAATACTTTTACATTACTGCTCTCAATGTCTTCTAATTTTGTTGATGAAGTACTGTTTATGTCTAGATCATAGAAATTCGAGGTGTGCAAGTCCGAGTTCAGAGTGTTAGTTCAGAGTGTTAATTTGATTTTAGAAGAGCGGGTCAAATTATGATATAAACAATCTAATTCCTGTCAGAGAAATTTTGGTAAACTATCCAACTTCGTTGATAAATGGTATGTAATTCTTCAGATCTTTCTCTTTCATGTTACAAATATCCCAACTTTCAGAGTCATCCAACTTTAAATCATTATTATACTGCAAAACGTTTTTGAAGTGGGATATAACAAACGAAATGAAGATGAATGCCAAAATATACACGTTGTTCATTCAATTAATGATCAAGCAACATTTACGTATTGGTTCTGTGGCTGACATTTTAAAGAATTTAAGAAAGAAAACGATTTGGTTGTTTATGTTGATAATGAATATAAATGATGTTTTAGATAACATAATGATAGATGACCTTAATATTAAAAGAAAATCACCACACTAATTTTCTCTAACAACTGAATTAACTAGATGAGCGTTTGCGGGACACCGCAAAGCAGAGCAGGTAGGTAGGTAGGTAGGTTTATTTAATTCCTCCAGATTTGGAGATACAAGTTCCGCCTTCTCGTCAGCATAAATAAACTGGGAATATTTCTTTACCAAAATTTGTTCATTATTCAAGTCATTCTAACAAGTTTAATCATCACTGGGGTCACTTTTCACATGTTTGTTCTTAAAACCTATTTCTGATTTCAAAATTGGATCAAAGGATTAACATGGCCTTAACACATATCTCATGACCTTCACCTTCAAGGTCACACCATCAATGATTACTTTTCATCGTGTATAACAATTATGCAATGACTCAAAGTGTTCATAGTTAACATGAGGCATATTCACAAAAGCATGCTTAAGTTGCGACCTCACTGTGACCTTGACCTTTGACAGATTGTAGCGCAAATGTTTTCAAATCTTGGGTCTTCCTCCATAGTTGATATATACCAAATATCGTTATCGTGTTTACAAGGATTTTTCTTATCGATTTCAGAACTCGTGACCTTGACCTTTGACCTTGTATATGAACATGTCAAAAAAATTCCCCAGGGGCAAAAGTAAGAAGTTATGTATATAAGTTCTCAAAACCTTCTAGGAAAAAGGTTATAGCCAACACAAAAGGCGGCGGCGACGGAAACCGCAAAAACTCATAGCAGCCCCGACTAAATCGGGGCTGCTAAATATAAGTGTTAATATTATTTCATGATTATGGTCAAATGTCAAAACAACGCGTCTCTCGTGCTATCTCATTTGCAATGAAACATGTGTATTATATATTCACATAGATTCAAACATTATAAGTATTGCTTAAACGTATGGTCAGTGTTATCATCTTCAATCGGAAAGTAGTATCATTAATTATCACCTTATACGAGGACAATCATATCGGGGTTGATATTTTTCATACGATGCCCTAGGGCAAAATATCATCTTTTATTAATTAACTATCAATGTTATGGCACGTACACGGCATTTACGGCCCAGACCATATGATTCGACAACTGGGCCAATACGGGAAAAACTGGGCCAATACGAGACAAACTGGGCCATTATGAGTCTGAGCATGCGCAGTTGCACATTTGGTAGAAGCCCGAAGATGTCGCCTGAAACTTTGACCCGTGCTATTTGTTCATCATTCTTGCTTATAATTATTATTTCAATATAAATGAGATGTTTAGGGTTGTGCAAATAGAATGGAAAGTTAATTAATAAAATTGTCATTAATTAAGTATTTCAGTATTGGCCGAGTTACAGGTGCGAGGTCCGTTGTATTGGCCCGAGACGAAATACCTAATTGATAACATTATAGTCATGGTGACGTGACGTCATAAACAATGGTATGACGTCACGTTTCGTCTATGACGTTGCATTCTAAATGCGGCGACGGCGGTTCGCAAGCCACTGCTAGAAAGTGGTTGTTAGCGTATTTTCATTTATTTCACGTCTTTTTATATACATATTTTATTCACGTTTACTAGGCCACAGGCCCAAAGTACATAACATTTCAAAAATGCGATTACAAATGAAGTGATTCATACGATTTCGTAGCATACAATATATACTTGGACAAATTTATAAAAGTAGGTTGATGATTTGAAGACATAAGTCGAACAAACATTTCAAATGAGGGGTTACTGTAGAATTTATAATCTATATAATTCTTTTTTAAGTCCGAAAAGGCACAGCATACAAGAATAAAATGATATTCGTTTTCAATGATGTTAATATTATATTTAAGGCAGTATCTGCACAAGCGATTTTCGAAGTCTATGCCCATTCGTCGCCCCATTTCGATCATAAGCTGATGGCATCCACAACTAAATCTGGTTAATGCTTGTTTCAATGGTGGAGATTTGATTTGCGTGAGATATGATTCCGAGTGTAGCATTGTTTTAAAAGTTGAATAAGCTGCCAACTTTGAGTTTGATGATATTGAAGCCTGCCAACGTTGTATATTGCAATCAGATACTCTTTGCTTGAACTCAGACATGAAAATATCAATATGCCCAATGTCTTGCATAATCCAGGCGTAACCAAATCCGAAATGAAATAGAACATGTTTGATTTGTGTGACCCATGATGATCTGTTAACATTGTCAAGTCCATACAACATGAGATAGGTTTGCTTCGGTAATCTGTTATAATTCATATTGATTATTTTGGCCCAATATTTCACACATTTAGTTACATATGTAACATATAGTAAAGGCCGCCCACTTTCTCCTAGTACTGCGTCATTGTTGGTTGTCAAAAGTAGATGAAGAATTCGTTTGATAAACTTTGTCTGTACCCTTTCAATTTGATCTACAACTTCATACCCCCATAGTTTAGCTCCGTATGTGAGAATTGGCAGGACCATGCTGTCTAATATCCTCATTGCAGTGGTGATCCTCCACATGGAGTGTAGTCTGTAAATCAGAAGAACTACTTTCTCCGCTTGCTGTACTAACACTTGTTTTGACCTTGTCCATACTAGTTTTGGTGTGAAATATAATCCGAGATTCTTGTAATAAGATACCGTTTCTATTTGGGAACCCCTGTAGTACCAGTTCTCATATGAGCGTAAATATCAACCTTTATGGAACACAAAAATCTTGGATTTCTTCATGTTCAAAGTCAATCCCCATTTTTCACAAAAGCTGCTGACACAATTGATTTAATCCTGAAGTTTGCCGGCAGAATCTGCAGCATTAGCGACATCATCAGCATAGAGAAGTGAACATAAATTAGGGAACTCATCTGTTACAAATATCCCTTTACAGTTATGCAAGGACATTTGTGTTCACGACTTAATGTAATACTAAGGTTATGACACTCGTGCCTGTATATCGGTATATCCCTCCGTCACGCTCGGGAAATACTAATATTCAGGCACTCCTATAATGTTCCCTATTAATTATCATTCTAGCAAATTGTTTTAGTCCAATTTTTTGCCATGGCCATGGTCTTTCTTTATAGCATCTAGGTGTAGATAATAAATTAATTTGATTTCAATAGATACCATCAATCTCAATCTAATAGTGATAACCAATTCCTGAATAAAGAACATGCCACGGTCATAAATTCAATACAGACCTCAAAATACATTCTACTAACCTATCTTTAAGTAGTTAGTGATTCGCGGTAATATAACATCGAACGAAAGTAAAGATATGTATGAAAAGGTCTGATACAAGTAATATCATCTTTTTACAATTCCAACACTTAACAATGCAAACTTATGATGACATTTGATTACCTTGTTTGAAGTTTGAGCTTCAAAGAATGAAGTTACTTTGATATACTATTTAAATGTCATTGAGAGAGACAAAAGAGCTTCCATTTTGTAAAAGTTGCAGGGACAGTACAAACAGGTTCTGGAAACACTTATCCGAGATGAACCTTCTTTTATATTTTATATATGCTATCATCCATCAAGAAGTAATATGGTTCATTAATAGCTGGAAGTTATAATATGATCATCGGGTCACTTTCTGACGAGGTATTAACCAATGTGCAGTGACATTGCATTATTCAACTATGACAAAACATAATGCTCATAACATAACATAACATAACATAACATAAGACACCTTACAAACGCGACCATTGTCAATTTAGAAAGAAGGCAGAAACTGTAAAACGTAAAATACCAAAAACTCATCAGCTATGTACAAAAGCCCAGCGGGCCCAAAATGATATTTGATTTTTCTTTATAAAAACAAGTGGTAATTACCTGTTTTTCAAAAAGATAAATCAACATACCAGTTTGGGCCCTCTGGGCTTTCGTACTGATTTGGTGTTCTTTATTTATACGCATGTCTGTGATAGTTTTCACAAAATCAAATGGCATATTTCGAGGAAAACACTGTAAACGAGAGAATGTTTATATTGCGTTTATTCTATCATTATGACTTGTCATTGGTAAAACGGCGTCGCTGATTTCACAACTAGAATCAAGTGAAACCAATCAGGACACTCCATTTTGCCCTCGATTTCATGCGATATAGAACAGTCAGGGACATGTCGGCTTTCCGTCTCGTTACAATGGGACGGTATGCCGTCTAAAAATTATTGTCTTATAAAGATGGCATGCCGTCTATAAAACGTATTAGACGGTATCCTGTCTTAATGATTCAGGTAGAGGTCATTGTGTCAAATGTTAAAAAATTAAGACGGCATGCCATCTTCATATTTCACAAGACGGCATGCGGTCTCATATTTAAAAATATATGAGGCCGAGATGTTCAGGTTTCACGTGCTCGATGGTTCATCTAACTTGAACCCAATCTCAACACTACATCAAACCACAAACAGAATTGACAACATTTTAGTTTTATTTTCAGTTCTCGTTTGTTTGACATATTAGGGTAAAAGAGACGTGTCCTTGTCAGAAAAAAAGTGTCTATATTAGGTACTGTCAATGTCAATATCGTCAGCTTAAATAAAATAAAAAACACAATACAACATATTGTGTTTATAAAAATGTGCACTTCCATTTAAAGTTACTGCAGCGCGTTTTTATGCATACATTTTTTGCTCCATTGTGTCATTTTTTTTAAAAAATTATTTCTTTTATTAAAGTTTATACAATATATTACGTTTAGAGGGTAAACAACTCATTACCCGACCCAATAAGCCGTATCAGTAGAAGAATGTTTACCGTATTGGTGAAATGGTGCAATCTGAAAAGCAACAATTTTGTGGAACTCTTCAGTGTGAGTAGTAGTGGTTTCATGCAATTTGGAGAGGTTGACAGCAAGGTGGTTGCCATTCCATCATGCCATATTTTATGGAAGAGGATTTGTGCCAAAAATGGAGACATGTTGACTTGTAACTTGTAAAGTGTAACATGTCTTTTCGAGACTTGTATGGTTGAGAACGACAAGTCCAACCATGCAAAACTAACATGTAATCCTGTCAATCTTAACTTTCTATTCTTAACTTTACAAAGTTGAAATGTAATTCTAGAAATCCTCAAAGTCGAAAAGTCAACTTGTCATTTTTAATTATTAAATCTAAATAATATACACATTGTGTAATGTTACAAGTTACGTTTGACAAATGAAAAATGGAAAATGAGGAGTTGCAAAGTCAGCTTTGTAAAACGGACTTTAGTATTTCGAGACTGATACGACTTGCAACTATGCGATTGCAATGTTTCAAATCACATCTCTACACGATTTCGCATTGACTATATTTGGAATATTACGGAAATTAGCGGAAAGGAACGAATAATCCCGATCCGATAAATACAATGTTCAACAATGACTTCTCCCTTGGCAAGCAAATCTCAGCAACTACTAACACATATTTTAAAGTTGCATACTAGTTTTCCCATACTAGCATACTGTTGACGAAGAACATTGACTAAAACATTATGGGAGACCATCGCATTTTACTGTGGAGGAACTAACTGCCCGCCCGAACGCTCGAGCCCGATGGTCAGGCACAAAGTTAATGTCACATTGTGTAATCACGACCTCCAATTTTTTCCCCCTTATCCGCCCATGCGGACCCCCTCGAACTTGCTACATGCAGTTGTATATGTATAAACTAAAACACTCCCAATCCATATCAGTGTATTTCGAATCAGTGACGTATTCCCATTTATGATAGTAAGTTAGTTTATCAAAATGTGTGAGTCAAGTAATAAATCGTACATTTTCTTGCGACCCAGAAGGGTGTTGATTTTATTGTTTTGCATTTGATTGTAAAAGGGTATACAGGATTGCACAGTTTACACTATAATGATAGCTATACGTGTATAAAGAGTTGGCATAATATAAAACTACATGTTTAATGCCTTCATAAGTAGGACACTCTGTATCAATTGGGTATAAAGAAAACATGGCGTCTTTTGTAAAAAAATTAATAACACAAACAAACAGTTGGTCGGGACATTTTTTTACATTCAATTTTTGTTAGAAAATTTATCGCCATTTTAAAAATAAATATTGGTAAATATTTGTAACTTTTCAAAATAAACCTTACGTAATTTCAAGTGGTTTCGAAACATAAGTTACTGTCAGTGTCACGGAAATAGACGCCTGCCTTGAATAGAAGCCTGCCTCAAATAGACGCCTATGGTGTAGACCGGTTGAAAATAATAGTAGCCCAGCGTGTAATTAAGGAAATACGGTGACTGTCATTATCGCATGTAGATATCGCATGATCTCGCACAAGCACCATCTACTTAGGGAGCCAGTTTAGGGTGATAAAAGACGATTGTTCATGGAACTTTCGATTCCCCCAAAATTCATTTACGTGAGTAAATTTATGAATGAAATAAAAATTAAATTATCTCTAACCCCCAAAAGGCAGCTCTGCATGGTATGGAGAGGCAGCATACCAAGTTTGGTGATGATTGGTCACATAGTTTTAGAGATCTGCTCCGGAAACGAAATGGGAACGCCGACACCAACGCCGACGCCGACGGGAACTCAGCTAAAACCAATATGTCTCCCGACCCTTCGGGGGTGGGGGGCTATAATTACTATAGCGTTCATTCTTTCCGTCCGTCCGTCTGTCCGTCCCAAAACTTTGTGCGGAGCAGATCTCCCAAACTATACATGCTAGCATCACCAAACTTCATACACATGTCAACCATGATCCCTAGTTGTGCCTTTTGAGGGTTAGAACTATATCTGAATTTCATTTTTTTCGGTTTCCATGGAAACGTGACTAAAAAATTACTCCTTGAGGAAGTCATTTTGTGCGGAGCAGATCTCCAAAACTATGCATGCTAGCTTCATCAAACTTCATTCACATGTCAACCATGATCCCTTGTTGTGCCTTTTGAGGGTTAGAACTATTTCTGAATTTTAATTTTTGCGGTTTCCATGGAAACGTGACTAAAAAGCGACCCTTTGAGGAAGTCATTTTGTGCGGAGCAGATCTCCAAAACTATGCATGCTAGCTTCATCAAACTTGATACACATGTCAAACAGGATCTCTAGTTGTGCCTTTTGAGGGTTAGACCTATATCTGAATTTTATTTTGTGCGGTTTCCATGAAAACGTGACATAAACAGCGACTCGATAGAGGTATTGTTGTCCAGACCATATCTCCAATACTATGCATGTCAGCTTCACTTAACTTGATTCAGAGGTTAACCATGATCCCTAGATGTCTTTTGAGGGTAAGACCAATATGCAAATGCTAATTTTGGATGGTTGCTATGGAAACATGGCTTCAACAGTGACTATGTAGAAGTCAGTTTGTCCTAAGCATATATCCTGTACTACATTTGAAAGCACCACCAAACTTGAAACACAGGTCAACCATGATCCCTAGATGTGCCTTTTGACAACTGGACCTTAATTATATAGCTTACATCTTCCAATGTTTCGTAGAAACATCTGAAGCTATGTGATCCACTTCATCAAATTGTATTGATATGTTAATCAATAGCCACAGATTTATAATTTGCTTATTTGAAACTTCTTTGACCTAAGTGGGAAGCGGGAGTATGTGAGCTTTGCTCGCTTCTACACTTGTTATAGCTGTTTGCTGACATACTGGACTCTATAACTGATCAGACCTTAGATAAAACAGTATATGAGGTTGAAACCTTACATTTTCTAAATTGACAATTTATAACCCCTATTTGTACGACTGTACACATATTTTGGGGCCACCCCAGATCTACAATTTATAATCCCCATCTGCTAAGCTGTCGACGAAGAAGACGACACATGTTGATTTTTTTACCTGTGGTCCTTGGTTGAGATCACATTTGCCAATGGGAAAAGTCTATACACACTATAAGACAATAATTTTAGACGGCATGCCATCTTTATAACTTCTTTGTGTAAAGAGACGGAAAGCCGTCATTTATTCATAAAAATATATTTATAATTTAAATATCAAATAATGATGTCTCCCTTCTGACAATTAAGACGGCATGCCGTCCAAATTATTTAAAGATATCACAAAATATGGCCAAAATATGCCCATTTACTAAAAGAAATGATATCCTAGACACAGATATTGAGATATATTGATAAAAGAAATGAAGTCCTAGACACAGATATTGAGATATATTGATAAAATCACTAACACTCCTCGCTCTCCTTTTCAATATTTTTCGTAATTGTTTCTGGTCTGAAAGAGAGTATCCATCTTTTTGTAGTTCAGATCATCAGAGGGAAGGGGACATTTATTGTTTCCAAAATAGTATGGCTTCGTCTGATCCTGGGTTTTCTATATGCTTGAATGAATGGTTAAGCTATGTTATAGTGTTTTAGACATGCTATGTTTAGGCATGCCGTCTAAAACCAAGGACGGAAAGCCGACGTGTCCCTGACTGGAGAACAGAGGTTAGGATCCGAAATCTGAAGGGAAAAACCTGTAGGAAGAGAATGACTGAAAATTAATTAGTCGAGTTTTAGATGAACTTCTTCGTCGAGCTACGTAAGAAAAACGGGAGTTTGTACAGTTATTCACCAATGGATTACAGTTGTGCTTCATCGGTACTTTATAAACGTTGTTGACTTTCGGGTGGTGAACAACATATATTCAAAGCTGTCAAGTCAAGAAAGAGGGGAAAGGACAGATACAACAAATATTCACAGATGTGGACCTGAAGATAATTAGGTTTCGCACTGCACCTCCCTTAATAGTGAAGAGGACATGAGCTAAATTTGAAAAGATTGAGATGAACAGTTTTTCTGTAATCGATCGGACAAAAAATGCTCAGAATATGACTAAATTAAAAACTACAAAAATGTCTTCGGACGGACTCGTTGGTGTTACTATATACCCCCTCCGTTGGTCGGGGATATAAAAAGACGCTTCGCCACCAGCCATGCAACTATCGGAAATATTTCACTCGATAGTTAACGTCGTCACTACCTACTGGTCATTACCAGCCATGTTGGCTAAAATCATCAGGCTTTCCGCCTTTGATCGGCCCATTATCGTCTATGCAGCAGCGTACAACATCCAGGGACACCTACTATATCACCATCACTAACGCGGTCACCTCAGCGACCATTACTTCCAATCACTCCTAGAAGACCTAAGCTGTTCACATATGATGAAAATACCATCTCTACAGACTCCAGCTCCACGGAATCTAGTATGAACTCTTCCGACACATCTTCGAATCCAGCTGCCGCGACAACATAACGTGCCATAGATTCACTCATTCTTACCTTAGATGGCGAAACTAGTTTATTTTCATAGAGTTAAACTTCATACCATAATCATCCTACTAATTACTCCTTCAGCAACGTTCATTGTCTACGCCCACCTATATACAACCCCGCAGGAAGCCTTCCTACTCAAAAACAGCACCTCCGGCAGTAGGATAATCAAACCCCAAACCCTCGGGGTTTTAAAAACATTCTGCCAAAACTACGCATATAGAAGCATTAATCAAATGATTTAGACCCGGGGCGTATTAGAAACAATATTTTTAGTTCTACCCTTGACCCACAACGCTTCTTGGAGACCCAGCGCTTATTAGAGGGGAAAAGGTATTATCTATCTGAATTCAACCCCTTCCTTCCTCACTAAAAATGTACTCTCACCTCAGATTAACACTAATATATTAGCTGTATCCATATTTTATGTCTTTAATATTAAAATGGTTAAATGTTCACTTTATTATTGATTATTATCAATTTCATACAGTATTGTATTACATACCTACCATAAACACATGATGTTTCTTGTCACCAATGTTTAGTTAAGTTATGTTCATTCAACTTCGTATTAAAAGTATATAATATATAAAGACAATTGGATGACGTCACAAACTTGCGCCGCCGAGTTGTGCCTCGGGAACCTGAACCCCGACTCAAATTGTCAACAGACTTCGAAACATGTAACACCATTCTTCTGGCTGGGTTGATTGCGGATCTTTCCTCTCTCTAATTTTACCTTTCTCATGTTGGTTCCGTCTCAGTTTCCTTCAGTGGATCACCATTTTGCTATCCCTACGTACCACCATTTCATACCTCCTTTTCAACACAAACTATACATGTGAGTTCTTAAAACCTTTTTTTTATTTCAAAATTTCTTCAAAGGTTTAACATGGCCTTAACCAATAACCTTGACCTTCAAGGTCACAGACTCAATTATCACTTTTCATGTATTTAACAATCAGGTAATTCTGAAGTGTTAATAGTTGGAATAACTGAAACTAAGGTATATTTTGTAAAAGCATGCTGAAGTTGTGACCTTCACCTTTGACGGATGTTAGCGAAAATATGTTTAATTATTGCTCGATCTCCATTGTTGATAAATACCAAATAGTTATCAGGTTATTGTGTTCTCAAGTAGTTTATAGTGACTTCAGATATCGTGACCTTGATTTGAAAATGTCAAAAATATTTCCCAGGGTTATAAGTATGAAGCTATGCATGTGTTCTTAAAACCTTGGTAATTTTATAGTCAAAACAAAAGGGAAACTTCACACAAATTTATAGAAGCCTCCTTGTTGCTAATGACGAGTGAAGGCAATTTGATGGTCTTAAATTTCTAATGATCAAATTGAAAAATAACATAGGGTTCACAATGTTGAAGTCTTCATTTTCACAATATTCACATTCTCAAATCCACTGACAAAGATAATTAAACTGATTACCTAGCCTCAGTAATTTGGTAATATAAGCATCGTTAATCAGATATAATGTATCAAATGCAAACTAACTTTCTGATTTTCTGTGTCAGTTCTTACTCTGTTGAAAAAGTCATTTCAATGTATGCCTCTTCCTCTCTTGTAGAACCTGATAAACTTTGCTTGTCTTCCCCCTTCCCAGTTCAAGTTTCTTCAAGTCATGTTCAACCTGTATCAACCTTGCTGAAGTGAGGACCTGTTCCCCAATGCCCGCACAAAATGACACGCCAATCTTCACACATAGGAAGCTAAGATAACGTTGTCTCGACTTGGGAGATTCTCCACTGAGCCATCTAAGCACTTGTCTTTCTTTCTCCACCTTCAGACTCCAAACTTGTTGACATTTATTATTTATAGCTTTTTAAGATTTGTGAGATAAAACAGTCCATAAGATATGAGTTAACAGTCCACTACTTGAAGAGTTTATATCTTCCAGGACTAGTAATAGAAAAGAGTTTCATTCAGAACCAAAATTTATGTCCAGGTTGTGTGAGGTCAAACAGTCCAGAAAGTATGAAATAAGTCCTTTACTACTTCATGAATGTTTAACAACATACAGAATGGACAAACGTTACCCCTTTTATCATGATGGACATGTTGAAGATGGAATTGAAGTTGTGTATGCCAGCAACGAAACATTCATGAATAAACGACGGTGAACGGGGTAACCTAAAATAAATCCTAATACCATAGATAAAGATTATTTACTAAATTTCTTTAATCTAATATATCTATTAGGGGTGTCAAGATACACAAATTGACGATACGATACGTATCACGATATGAGGGTGACGATACGATACGTATCACAATACATATTTTTCGATCAAATTGCGTAAAAGACCTGAATGTCAGTTTAACTTTTACAGTAACTTTTTAGAAGTAAGTAACTGACAATAACAACATTAACAAGTCAATATGCATTTCTTGAGAACACTTTTATTTTTTATAAAGAAATAAATAATTCAAACATCAAACAACCTGAACTTTGAAATCTAAAGATGTAATGTCTTGATTTATTGAGGTAGGCTACAACCTCACTTTTTTTAGATATCCCCTCACAGTCACAAGATTCACATTTCACTTAAACTTCTATTCAAAGAATTCCATCAAATCTGAAGTGAAGAAATACAAATTGAATAAAAAACCTCAAGAAGTCACTTCTTGAGATTTTTCTTGAATAAAATGTTAACATTGTCTGATCTCAGCGTGGCACGTTGGGCAGTGACAATGTTCCCTGCTGTGGAAAACACTCGCTCACTAGGAACAGATGTTCCTGGCACGCACAGAATGCATTTAAATGCAAACTTTGACAACACAGGAAACCTATGTTCACTGTGGCGCAACTATTCAAGTGGATCGGCGGCGAGGGGATACACTCCTCACTCTTGTAGGTGTTGACTTCATCCTCAACCCTGGCGTTAGGATGACTTGGCTGGCTGCACATGAGTGACGAAGACGTCCCCGAAGAGGTCATCCATTGCCGAGGTCTGTTCCTCCTTTACCACAACTGGGACTGGTGTAGGTGTAGGTGGGGTTGGGTCCTCTGGCAGTTGTGGCAGACCATCTTCAGACTCCAAGGGCTCTTCTTTCACTGCTACCTCTATATATTTAAGATGTATTTTAAATTCAAAATCAACTCATTGGCAATATATTGAAATGAGGGCTACCATGGATCCAAATATAGTAAGTCGCCCATCATCAAGATGAGGTAAGGAACGGAATCTTGGATCCATAGCAGAAGCCTGCAGAAACATGTCTTCCTCATCAGTGTATCGGCTTGACAGGTCACCTGATATTGCAGCCTTGACATTGCGAATAAGGATGGAGTCATTGTCGACTGCTTCCGTCAGGTTGAGGATCTTCTGCTTCAGCGGGTATATCAGAGATATGGTAGGGTGTTTCTCATCACACAAGACTGTGGTGATTATGTTCAAGGGTTTGAGAATCCCAATGAGATCTTCAGCGTTACACAGGTCAGTGTCAGACAGCCCAAGGTCCTTTTCAGTCTTGCGGATCTCTTTGGACATCAAAACAGCAAGCACAGCAGACTGCTGTTCAAGGTATCTATCAAGCATGTCAAAGCGGCTATTCCATCTTGTACAGACAACTTGGAACAGCTTGTGCTGTGGTAGTTGGAGCATTTTTTGTTTTTCTTTCAGGAGGGCTGTTGCTGTTGAGCTGCGGTGGAAAAAAACAACAATCCGCCTGACCCTTGCAAGGAGTTTACACACCGAATCAACCTTGAGTCCCTTCTGCGAAGCAAAGTTGACAGAATGGGCAAAGCATTTTACTTGCTGCATGCCAGCTGCTTTGACAGCAGCTGTCATATTTGCTGCATTATCAGTGACACAAACAACCGGTTCAGCTCTTTCCAACTTCAACAGTTTGACTGCCTCTGTGAGAATGTCTCCAACATTTGCTCCTGTAATAATATTTTATAGTCAGAGCCCATGGAAAATTGGAAATCATGAAGCAATAGTTGTATTAACAATACATTACATTACATGACATACCATACATACATACATACATATATACACACACACATGTACATACATATTCAACATTTAATATACAATATTTAATATTTATTTCTTAACAATATTTAATATACATTTAATATTTATTTCTTAACAATATTTAATATTTATTTCTTAACAATATTTAATAGTTATATGAAATGTGAATTTTGGAAAATAAAACAATTAAATTATATTAAATTAAATTTAAAATAAATTGGTAAATAATAAGTGTGAAACACTAATGATTAAATAGTACTTTTCGTACCTGTATGGGATTCGTAAATGGCATTTGTTTGCAAACCATTGTTCACCAACTTTCATTCCTCAGAAATGTAATGTGAAGTTATGGTGATGTAGCATTCTGTCGATCTGGAAGTCCAACCGTCAGTAGTTATGGCAACAGCAGCTGCACTTTTTAGACCATTGTCAACTTCAGCCTTGCATTCTTTGTATAGGTCTGGGATAACCTTGTCAGTAAAATGTGTCCGCCCTGGGTCATCGTACCTAGGTTCCAGCACTCTCAACAACTCTCTGAACGAGTCGTTCTCAACCGTTGAAAAGGCCCTCAAATCTCTTGCGATGTAGAGAGCAATTTGCCTTGTTATTAATTTGTGGCGATCAGAGCCAAATGTTAGTTTAGAGAACGATCCCAATGTTTTTTGCTTCTTCATAGATGGTTTCGTCTCAGTATAGCTATCCTGTACAATTGTTGGATGATGCCGTTTCATGTGCAGGGACATGTTTGTCGTGTTGCCGCTGTATCCGATGAAACTTTTGCAAAGTTGACATGCTGTTTTTTCCCTAAACACCTTCTTCATTCCCCCCTCATAGTAGACTGCGAAAGCAAAATAATTCCAAACATTTGACTTAAATTTGCTCCCCGACGGCTTTTCAAAATCAGTCGATGAAAACTCCATATTCAATTTTGACACGTCATTCCGATGCATATGGCTATGTTTGATTTACTAACTAACTACGTAAGCCGTTTTATGCTACGACGGATATTTATCTAGCGATCATTACTGATGAAATTTAAGTGACACATTTAGGTAATCTTTATTCTCATAACAAAATAACATTACTTTTGTAACAATTCTTGAATTAGTTTTTTTTTAAATACCTAATATTTAATCAGCTGCCACGCTATCAAAAACAGCGTACGCCGAATTACTTTCGAATCAAGCAAAACAATCTGACATGTGTAAACCGAACAGGGGATCGATCATACGTGATCGTTCATTGGTCGAGGTTACTCAGATAAGCCGATGACAATAGCTGATAATAATTTGGCATGCCTCGCTGTGTTAACTGGACTTTCTATCTGCACGATGTAGGTCCTGTTCGTGATTACAACATCATTTTTATTGAAAAAGATCGATGCAGCAAATTAAATGTAACCAAGTTCATTAATGATCGTTTACTAAGGTGGTAACAGAATATTGATACAACCGAAACTGGTTAAGAAATAAAGGGACGTAACTCTAAATGTGCTGAAAAATGCATCGTTAGCAACTGAAACCGGCTTCAAAAAGTTTTAGTTGTAAACTCCGGAACAGGAGAGCTAGCAAAATTGCCGATCATTGTGATTCAAATTATTTCTAGCAGTAAGTAACATTTATCTCTGCATTATGTGTGCGGGCCAATGCCGTATTAGGTGATTTTAATGGGGACATTTGATTTTTATGCCCGGCATGGCCGCGCTCTAGCGCGAACACTGTGTAAAATATATTTTATTAAATCAACATGATCCATTGTTTCTATTACAGTGAAGTCCAAATCAGTAGATGCTACCCAGCTAACAAATCTACGTTGTGATAACGTTGTCACAACGTCAGCTTTACGTTGCAATTACGTATATCCTGACGTCGTCACAACGTCAGTTTGTAGACTCCCACACAGGTTGCTACAACGTGTGTTTTCTAGTAATTACGACGTTGTTGGGACGTTGTAAGGACGTATATTTTACGTTGTCCTTACGTAGATTTCTGACGTCGCCACAACGTCAGTTTGTAGACTCCCAGAATGGTTGCCACGTAGTGTGTTTTCTACGTAATTACGACGTTGTGGGGACGTTTATTTTTATGTTGTCCATCCGTAGAAGACCATCCAATTCATACGTTGTATCGACATATAGATGACATGCAAATTGTTTGAATTATAATATTTGAAACGTAAACAGTTTGTCAACTCAGATTTTCATAAGCATTTAGAGCTTGCCAACATCAAACATTGTTCAAAGTTACCAATAGTTATAATAGATGTTATAACATAAACATTAGTGAATACAACTGTGTTTGTCAAATGGAAACAAAAATGTAAGTTGACAAACTGCAATGCATAATATTTTACTGTAAGTGATAAAATCGTTATGCCCTTCGCGATCATTCTCTTCTATAGTGTGAACAAAATATATATAATCTGTATTGGTGTCGATAAAAACACAAAAATAACAGACACAGGTGAACATTTGTTCATACTATTTAATCTGACTAAATTATCCGATTGGTGGGTTCTCGAATTAGCGGTTTTCCTGGTTTTCGGTGGATGCCCTCTGCAAACAAATAATACACGATAATAGACACGATTTAAAACAACATAGCCTGGGAATGTTTTACATTTTCTTCCAAGCATCTTGATGTAATTATGAATAAAGGTTTATATAATGATGTTTAAATTCTTATACAAAAATACACAATACAATACTAAGTCTTGTTTAAAATTATGGCTTCTAAATACGGAAATATGCATTATTGCATTCTTGATTATGGTGTTACATCTGAAGAATATAACGGCAATAGGTTTCTTTAAACAATACGATCAATATGTATGTTACAGGGAGGTATAATCATCTTAACTATGACAACAATATAGTAACCTGGTGACATCGAAGCCCACCATGTTTCGCGGGAGCATGCTTTAAGCATTCTGCAACCTCCTTCTCGACGTCCACCTCCATTGTTCTTCATGCAGGCTTCTGCAAAATATACCATCCTCATTAACTGAACATAAAGGAATAAAAACAGATACATTGCTTTTTATTATTAAATAAATGTCTTCACAAACTGTTCGTCCTGTAGGTAATTAAAAAAATATATATTGTGTGACATAAAGCAAAAATTCATTCTAGATATCGAGTCAATCGAATTATCATAATGCTGATGTAACATAAGTGATTGTGAAGTGAATGGTGGTAATATCACAATTGTAAACTTGACGGCAAGTGTTCACCTACATTCATTAGTTCACTGACAACTATCAAAAAGTAAATTTGGAGTATAGATGAAATATAACCATCTTAGTTTATGACTTGTATTTAAGTAAAAATGCTTGATGAGGATATTGTTGTAACTTTGATAAACTTGTGTCGATAGTCTTATCATAAATGATATTTGAGTGGGTTTATCTATCTACCTTATGAATAGGACACAATCGCCCGTGGTGACGCCCCCCCCCCCCCCCCCCCCCCCCCCCCCCCCCCCAAACTAGTCAGAAACCGGAGCTATAAACGAAAGGAGAGAAGAAGTAACCTTTGTCTAAATGCATGATGATATACGTAAAATGTTAATTTTATATAAACAACGATTTATAAGGTTGTAAAACATGGTTCAAATAGACGTAAATGTACACATTCATCAACACGTGAGCATTTAAAAGAGCTAATTTATTGTGTAGTATATTTAGTAAGACATAATTTATCTGGATAATAGTTTACAGTGTTTCCTATGACAAATAAAATGTTATTATTTAAGTGAATAGTTTGATGATGTATTTTAATGCAATGTCTTCCAATCTTTTTAAATCATACAGTATGTAAATTAATACCATTTTGGAGCGCTGGACAACGTCATGGAGTCGCTGGCAAATGTCTTCCACTTCCTCCACGGTTTTGAGCGGCTCCGAAGAACATCTTCGGTCTCCGCGATTTCTTTGCCAACCACGCGCCGAAGAAGGCAGATTGACTCATTCTGCTTCTCAACAATGGTGTTGAGTTTAAACAGAACCTTCATTTGGAAACCTGAAATAACTAATTAGATGTTACATTTCATTTTAATAACAAAAATGAGTTAATACTCATGTGATTATTTTGTATACTTTTTGATAGAGACTTCATACTGAATGATTATTAGTAATTTAACATGTATATCATTTCCTCTGGCAGACGTCTTATAGTTGAAGGTAACAAGTAATGTTGATGTTTTTGGTTAAATATTATGTTTTATTGACATTCACAAGATTGATGTGCGCCCGGTAAAGTGCAGTCTACTCGTTTTATTAACCCGGTAAGTGAAGGACAAATTGAATATTCTTACAACAACACGATTGAAAACGTACACCTTGACGGCCTCTTTTTAAAAAATCTATGTACGAAGTTGCATTGCGAATCCTACGAGATGGAAGTTTCCATGTTGGAACGTAACAAGAGGCACTGGCTGCACGCGTGCGTTGGAGCTTTCTCATCCAAACATTTTCTGGTGGCAGCGAGTATTATTGTGACGTCACGAAGCGGGCACTCGCTGTCCGGAGCAAGACTCTGCTAAACCAATGCAGAATAAATCGTTCGCCTAAAGATGCACTGATTTATCTTATCAAGGTTTGTAAACTATATTGGTTATATTGGTCAGGAACTGTTGGAGATTGTTTAAAGCATATATGTGGCAGTAAATGTGAAGATTTACTTGGAAGTATCAAGAGCCACTGCCAGTGAACTGTTTTATACAACATATCCTCGTGTCACTGTCACCTGTTTCCATGGGAACACGAGGTAAACGTCTATGAATGAGCACAACAAACATCAACTATCGCAAAGAACATACAATATTGGCTACATTTCAAACATTTTATGCAAAATATATGTAGATTTCCACTACAATCTTTTTGTTTTGGATTCTTTCGGGGTACTAAGACTGTAAGACTTTACTATTTTTGTGGACAATCCTGTATACACACATATACATACAGAGTCATGCAAAAAGTATTCGGACGGTGACATAATTTCCTTAGATTTGTATGTTAATTTAGTCTAAAATAAATCATTTTCATAGATCGGATTTTTGTCCGCTCCTTTTCACATTTATCCTGTTTGTGAGGAATCATCTTGGCTTCAACCTATAATTATATTTAATGTTCCTTTCTTTAAACGGAGGGTTCTATCGGGTTATTTTTTGTGGAAACGAAATTCAATAGGATATTCCCATTCACACATATATGTTAGTAATACATGATTAAGTCATATTGAAATATACTAATGAAGGAAACATTTTGATGACTTTACATTTCACAACCTGATAAACACAAGTGCACATTTGTTGTCTAGAAATAGATCAGAAATTAGGAAACATAACATCGAGGGCAAAACATAATTTCCAATATTCAGCATTGTGATAAACAGTTATGATATATAATTTCATTTATTATATATATTTTGAAACATTTGATCAGGTATCGTACGCCGCACGGTAAAACATCGACTGCAGGCAGGCTACTTTGAACGTCGGTCTGACGGATATTTGCTCTTGACTCGTGTCTAAAACAATACGTCGAAAACATGGTTGAAGAACTCCCAACATTAGTGCAATGTCATAGACATATGTTACTAAAAATATATGATACAAGGCGCCACGAGTGAACAAACGAAGTGAGTATTTATGAACAGGTTTGACATAGGCCAACTGCAGTGACTCGCACTGAGGCGAGATTGACGGACCACTATCACGTCACATAACGGAAGGTGCCGAAATCTGCCGATCTGTTTGCATACGGGAAGGCTGGGTTTGACGCGGACCGCACTAGTGTTAGCGCTGGTTTGCAAAAGTGACGTAAAAACATGACGGTTTGTGTTTACAATTTGAATACATCAACATAATGAAGTAAAATAACATAAAATGGGGTTTTGAAATCCTTTAAAAGCTAAGAAAACAACATTAATTTCATTAATGGGACAGTTCAATAATAATATTGTTTCATCAAATTGTTACGCAAACATGAGGGAGTGCAAAATAATCAGTTGATCATACAAGGCGATTTATGTTCATCACTTATACTTGAGATATGTATGTAATTGACATAACACACATTATTAACACATTTACCGCGAAAATAGGTGATAACGACATGCGACATGTTGTAAACTGACCTTTAAAAAGGCGTTTCGGTAAATTGTAAGCGGTTTCCAATAGATAAAACTAAGCTTATAGTTATAAAATGTAAGACATATAATACAACTGTATATACTGTAAATCGATGTCGCAAAATGTGTATGCACTGCAGTGTTGTTCCTAAGTGATTTTCTAATTTGCAATATTATATAGATACAAGTAGCAAGAAACATTCAAAATACAAAATCTATTACTTACATCTGGAATGGCGATTGGTCATAAGTTAAGGGACGGTGACAGTATTTTCTCAGACTTGCATGTTAGTTTAGTCTAGGATAAATACTGTTCATGGATAGGATTTTTGTCCGATTATATTCACATTTATCAAAGTTGTGAGGAATCACCTTGGCTACAACCTTATAATTTATGTTTAATTTTCCATTTTCATTATAGGGAATTACAGTAATTTGATATATAAAAATATATATAAGTAATTATACCCCCGCCTTACAGCGTAAGCAGGGGTATATAGCGTTCATTCTTTCCGTCCGTCCGTCCGTCCCAAAACTTTGTGCGGAGCAGATCTCCAAAACTATGAATGCTAGCTTCATCAAACTTCATACAAATGTCAACCATGATCCCTAGTTGTGCCTTTTGAGGGTAAGAACAATTTCTGAATTTAATTTTTGCGGTTTCCATGGAAACGTGACTAAAAAATGACTCTTTGAGGAAGGCATTTTGTTCGGAGCAGATCTCCAAAACTATGCATGCTAGCTTCATCAAACTTCATACAAATGTCAACCATGATCCCTAGTTGTGCCTTTTGAGGGTTAGGACTATTTCTGAATTTAAATTTTTGCGGTTTCCATGGAAAAGTGACTAAAAAGCGACTCTTTGAGGAAGGCATTTTGTGCGGAGCAGATCTCCAAAACTATGCATGCTAGCTTCATCAAACTTCATACAAATGTCAACCATGATCCCTAGTTGTGCCTTTTGAGGGTTAGAACTATTTCTGAATTTTAATTTTTGCGGTTTCCATGGAAACGTGACTAAAAAGCGACTCTTTGAGGAAGGCATTTTGTGCGGAGCAGATCTCCAAAACTATGCATGCTAGCTTCATCAAACTTGATACACATGTCAAACAGGATCTCTAGTTGTGCCTTTTGAGGGTTAGACCTATATCTGAATTTTAGTTTTTGCGG
The DNA here is from genome assembly GCA_936450465.1 of Gibbula magus. Classification (NCBI taxonomy): domain Eukaryota; kingdom Metazoa; phylum Mollusca; class Gastropoda; order Trochida; family Trochidae; genus Gibbula; species Gibbula magus. Next base: position 90,732,027 of record OW388289.1, on the reverse strand, counting down.
TTTCCATGGAAACGTGACATAAACAGGGACTCTATAGAGAAGTCTTGTTGTCCGGACCATATCTCCCATACTATGCATCTCAGCTTCACTTAACTTGATACAGAGGTTAACCATGATCCCTAGATGTGTCTTTTGAGGGTAAGACCAATGTGCAAATGCTATTTTTGGATGGTTGCTATGGAAACATGACTTCAACAGTGACTATGTAGAAGTCAGTTTGTCCTAAGCATATCTCCTGTACTACATTTGAAAGCATCACCAAACTTGAAACATATGTCAACCATGATCCCTAGATGTGCCTTTTGACAACTGGACCTTAATTATATAGCTTACATCTTCAAATGTTATGTAGAAACATCTGAAGCTATGTGATCCACTTCATCAAACTGTATTGATATGTTAACCAATAGCCACAGATTTATAATTTGCGGGAAGCGGGGGTATGTGAGCTTTGCTCGCTTCTACACTTGTTGTAAACATTTGATCTATGGGAAACTTTTTTTTTATTATTAAATGTACATATGCAGGTAAATCGGATAAATCTATGTGAAATTGAAGTCAGAAAATACAATTTATATTTTGTACTTCAAGCTGAAATTATTTCAAATAAAGCTGAGAAATTTGACACAATGATAACGTATTTTATGAAAAATATTTATCCTAGACTAAATTAACATGCAAGTCTATAACATATGGAAAAACATCACCGTCCGTTAACTCATGGCACGGCACTGTATATCAAGTCGTTTCATATAAGTTGTTTTTTTCTAATAACAAATATGAAGCCTTGATTTAAAAACCTGACATCGTCATAGAAATAGAAAGTATTTCGGGGTTACTTTTGGCTACATTTACTAAAACAGCTACGTGAAAACTAAATGAATTAATGAATTAATGAACTTTGTTGGAACAAAGAAATTGTTTATCTTTTTATTCTGTTTTGTTTTATTATGAAAATAACGTTCCGGTAACATACTGTATCAGTAAAACATAGGCCTATCTCTTGCGATGCGCACTTGTAGGATATATATCAAGTCGTTTCATAAAAGTTGTTTTTCCTATGAAGCCTTGGTTAAAAACATGACATCGTCATAGATGACTTTAACAATTAGAAAGTATTTCGGGGTAAATTTTGGCTACATTTACTACAGGCCTATATGTCTAAAACAGCTAACGTTTCGGTATCATTGCAAGAAAAAAAGGTTGCCTGAATAACACTATTTTCTTTACTGATATTATAGGAATTATATTAGCGCATATCATCAAGTATGCCGATGCGAACTTAATCCCAGCATTAAAAGTTGGTATGAAATAAAAAATATTACCCAAGGGTTCCGTTCCGTAATATATAAAAAAAGAAGAACAATCCTCACACCGTTCAAACTGCACGTTCCTTATATAGAAATGCGTGTGTAAAAAGTAACCTTCAGAAGTATATATCTTGCAGAATGTCATATAATGAAGTTCCAAATACAAGTTAGTATGTCTGATTGAACAACATATAAACACTCATATAAAAACTGTTCTGGTTTCACAACGTTTCCAAACTTATTACGCAATATATAAGACCCGGGTTTTATTCGAGACCCAGGTCGTATTTAGGCCTAATCCAGCGGTGTCTTCTCATATGACTACTTCCCAGTTTGACTACTGCTTAAACAAACAGATTTAACGGTCGAGTGATTTCTAATTACTAGCTGTCACCCCTTCCCTGTGACACTTGAAACAGCCAGACAAGACCAGAGAGGAGACGGTGTCACAAATCAGCTAATGGCAAGTTTTAGTACTTAGATATTTATATTAGAATTACAAACTTGTGTTTGTGACAGAAATTTGAGTTCAATAAAACATACTTTCATACAATTTGATGTAACTTTAAAACTTCATTTGACAAGAAACAATAATAATAACTGATAATAAAATATCAACAATTTAACAACTTGCACTGTTCAGTCAAGTGACTGTTTTTCTTAAATATAGTTAAATTAAAAACATTGACATATCTCCGATGAAGTTGACTTTTCACACATCAAAATAGTTTTATTTATGTTATTTTATTATTTTATATTTAAACCATACTACATTCACATCACATCACAAACGTCTGTCAGTACTATATTCAGTAAAATAGCTCTATCGATCATTTCAAATATAAAATACAGCAAAAAGCAAATGAAATGTAATGAGTGCACAGAAAATTCCGTAACTGATTATTGGCCACGATAAGAGGCATACATTAATGTATGGATACTTCAATTGGTGTAATCGCTAGCACCTTACCAGATCATGTTAGACTCGGTTGTCTCAAAATAGTGTTCATAGTATACTGAACAGCAAAAGAAACGCGAGTCCACTGTTACAATTTCGTAATTACTGATAGGGCTGTATTGTGCGAATTTATAATATCAGAGCATTCAGATTCAAATTAAGACATAACGAAAAGACAATTCTGTTGGAGAACTTCTGCAGAGCATTATCTTGTGCCATAGTCATTCTTTGGGGGAAAACAGCCACATTCATGTTCAGATGATTAAGGGCCCACTGTGCTGTTAAATATGGAAGAGGATTTGTGCCGAAAATGAAGACATGTTGACTTGTAACTTGTAAAGTGTAACTTGTCGTTCTCAACCATACAAGTCTCGAAAAGACAAGTCCAATCATGCAAAACTAACATTTTAATCCTGTCAATATTAACTTTCTATTCTCAACTTTACAAAGTTGAAATGTAATTCTAGAAATCGTCAAAGTAAAAAAAGTCAACTTGTCATTTTTAATTATTAAATCTAAATAATATACACATTGTGTAATGTTACAACTTACGTTTGACAAATGAACAATGGAAAATGAGGAGTTGCAAAGTCAGCTTTGTAAAACCGACTTCAGCATTTCGAGACTGACACGACTTGCAAAGTTAACATTTCGAGACTGACAAGACTTGCATAGTTACGATTGCATTGTTTCAAATCACATCGCTGCACGATTTCGCATTGACCATATTTGGAATATTACGGAAATAAGCGGAAAGGAACGAATAATCCCGATCCGATAAACACAATGTTCAACAATGACTTCTCCCTTGGCAAGCATCTCCCAGCAACGTCCTGGTTCCCGGGCCGTCGTTCTCGCTTCTCTACTCTCGTAGGATGCTCCCAGCAACTACCAACACATATTTGAAAGTTGCATACTAGTTTTCCCATTATTAGCTAGCATACTGTTGACAAAAGCACATTGACTAAAACATTATAGGAGACCGTCGCATTTTTCTGTGGAGGAACTAACTGCCCGCCCGAACGCTCGAGACGCGGTTATTTCTGTTGCGAGCCCGATGGTCGGGCACATATTTAATGTGTAATCATGACCTCCAATTTTTTTCCCAAAACATTTTGGAAAGGAACACATGAACACATTTAGAGAAAAGTTGTGTCTGTTATGTTGTGTTGTCTATTCATTTGTTCTAAATAGCATAGGAATAGCTAGACCACACTTTTAAGAAATATGCTTCCTAGTCAAGATTAATATATATGTATTTTGTGATATTATAGTATTGTATGTATGTATGATTTGTTTAGTTGTTTTAGTATACAATATAGTTGGAGTAAATATTTTCTTGCTAAATGCAGTTTTATATGTATACGCTAAAACACTCCCAATCCAGATCAGTGTATTTCGAATCAGTGACGTATTCCCATTTATGATAGTAAGGTAGGTTATCAAAATGTGTGAGTCAAGTAATAAATCTTAAAAAAGTGTGTGACCCAGAAGGATGTTGAATTTATTTTTATTTTGCATTGATTGTAAAAGGGTATACAGTATTGCACAGTTTACACTCGGGTATGATACCTATACATGTATAAAGAGTTGGCATAATATAAAACTACATGTTTAATGCCTTCATAAGTAAGACACTCTGTATCAATTGGGTATAAAGAAAACATTGCGTCTTTTGTATTAAAAAAAAGTAACACTAAAAAACAGTTGGTCGGGAAATTTTTCACATTCGATTTTTGTTAGATAATTTATCGACATTTTAAAAATAAATACATGATGGTAAATATTTGTAACTTTTCAAAATAAACCTTACGTAATTTCAAGTGGTTTCGAAACATAAATTACTGTCAGAATCACGGACTGCTTTGATTTGGGTCCACAAAATGATTGTCATTTTCCTGTCTCAGCTTTTGAATCGACGCAACACTGGTCACAGTTCGGTATTTGTTTTCCTTGTTTCCATGGAAACGCAACTTGGATTCCTTTCTAGGGCAGAACTAAAAATCCGTAAGGTATAGCTCAATGAAACATTATTTTCAAATGTTTTCTTAAGTTCATTTCACAGATAAACAGACAAAAGTGAAACAAACATAAAGGATGTGCAGAGCTAAGGAAAAATTTGTAAACCTGGAAATATTGTTAAAAAATTCAATTCGCATGGAAAGAAGGCGTTGTTTTTAATATACGAGCGAATAATATTTGCAACATTAGATACATCCTTGACAATATTTACAACACTTTCTAAGGATATTTTAATTTTTTGGAGGTACTGTAATGATATAATAATATCAGAGTATATATCGAGAATTTCACCCAAGTGTCTTCTGATGTCAAACATATCAATACGAGTTCATTAAAGTTACAAATTAACTGTCATTAACTGATTATATAATAGGATTATGAAGATTTGATTTTAGCGTTATCTACAATGTAGATATCGCATGATCTCACACAAGCACCATCTACTTAGGGAGCCAGTTTTTGGTGATAAAAGACGATTGTTCATGGAACTTTCGATTCCCCCAAAATTCATTTACGTGATTACATTTATGAAAACATATTGGAAACTTTCTGGTTCAGATTTACAGAAAGAACAAATATTTGAATGACTTATTTTAATTTTCAGCAGCTCTCTTGTGTAGATCGCTCTATTTATAAATATATACTGAAATAAATATATCTAAAATGTCACACTCTTAGTACAGTTTCTGGACTTTTCAAACACACTAATCCTTGAAATATGTGTATATAAGAAGAAGTTGTGTTTTCCTTGACAACACATTAATTGAATTAACATTTCTTTTCTTTGAACTTTTAAATTAATAATTTGATATACATTTCTACTACAGTGAGTTTGTAACATTAATGACTAACAAACAAAAGTGTTAATATACACGGCAAAGACGTATGTTTAAGGAAGACATATTGTTGTAAAACCTAAATTATCGGAACTATTATCTAAATACAAATTATCATCGTTTCATATATGAATTAATAAAACACATATTTGATTTATTCAAAACAATACGCATGTCAATGTATTCATGAATGGCCATTTTAGTGAAAGTGTACGTTTTGTAAATTATGTTTATATCCTGTATATGTCGATTAAATTTTTAAATTCAACAGTGAAATTATATTTTTGAAATTACCAGTGATACAATTCTATTTTCAGTTGCATTCTGTATTCATAATTATTTTCATATTTTGGCATGTTTATTGTTTAAAGTGTGAAACAACAGATCTAGGCTTATGATTTACATTTCATACTTGAATTCAGTAATTTGATTCTTTATATATAATTAATGGAATATTAATCATGGACAAATAAATTTCTGTCCCACAACAATACACTTTTCACTGCTTCAGTTACTAAAAAGTATAGTTTGCTTGATAAGTAAATGAAAATAGATAAATTAACATATTCAAAACCAAGAAATAATTTAAACTATAGTTGAGAAAAGTTTGTAAAATAATTAAAAGAGATAAATTCAACTCAGCTAAAGAACATTTCCCCTTGATTATTTGTCTGTAAGAATAAGTTTTCAGTTATAATCAAAGTGCAATGCATTTTTAATTTTTTTTTAAACAAGTATATGAAGTTCCCTGATTTAGATCATTGCTTTGTGGTACATTTAAACTATTTTAAAATTAATAATAAAGTTATCAACACTGGCTTATGTATTTCTTTAATTTCTTCCCCACTAACGTTTATATACTTTCAATATCAGGATTTTCTTCATCAAAACTTGGATATTCATTTCGGAATGCAAAAGACTTTACTGAATACACGTAAAATTGGAGTATAAAAAAGTGAATGTTGACATGATTGAACTGAGAGAAGATAATGTGTAAATGAACGCACAGAAAGTAATTAATTTTTTCGGGATTAGGCTGTCTATATATGGTTTGTAAATCTGCAGTTTTATATGTAAATGAAATAAGTTTTATGATAACGTATCGGATACATTTATAATAGCCTCAATGCCATTCAAGCTATGCGATCCTTTATGTCTGTCAGTGTCATCCCATATTTACATTACTTCCGCATTCGTTTTGCGTTGCAAAAAAATAATTGTTTGTCAAATGTCCTTAAAATGTATTGAGATAATAATTACAATACCTAAGAATTAATTTTCAATTGATATTTTTGTTTGGCATTTAATTACTAAGCGACACTATCAAACGGAATGTAAGTCACAGTAGCGCTCCGTGAACTAACAACATGCGTTTGTTTGTAGGACATAACGTCCCTTGATTTTCAGGGGGCGTGGTCAATTCGTCCAGCGTTGGGCGCAAAATAGACTAAGGGATTCCCCATCTGGGACAGCGGCAAGGGAGGTGTCGTTTTTATCGCAAATGCCTCTCGTCCTCGGAAAACATCGGCAATGTTCGGGAAAATTCCAAATATGGTCAATGCGAATTCATGTAGAGATGTAATTTGAAACATTGCATTCGCAACTATGCAAGTCATGTCAGTCTCGAAATGCAAAAGTCCTTTTTACAAAGCTGACTTTACAACTCCTCATTTTCCATTTTTCAGTTGTCAAACGTAACTTGTAACATTACTAAATGTGCATATTATTTAGATTTAATAATTAAAAATGACAAGTTGACTTTTCGACTTTGACGATTTCTAGAATAACATTTCAACTTTGTAAAGTTGAGCATGCGAAGTTACGATTGACAGAATTAAAATGTTAGTTTTGCATGATTGGACTTGTCTTTTCGAGACTTGTATGGTTGAGAACGACATGTTACACTTTACAAGGTACAAGTCAACATGTCTTCATTTTCGGCACAAATCCCCTTCCATAGCTAAATGCAGTTGGAACTTTAATTCCCGTCATATCTTTGCCCAGAACATTGATATAACTCATGATGTGTGATATATCTTGAACATATGCTGTGACAACATATTAACACGTTAAATGTTGGTTAATATGTCAATAAAGACACCTTTTAAACAAAATCAGATTTCATGACGTTGTGGAATTACGGGCTATATTCCATACAGTGATACACTACGCTTCGGCTATGAACCAGTACAGGCATGTTGCATTGTTGCTGCTAACATCTTTGATATCTTCATGTCTAGAAAACTTTGAAACTTGAAATTCTACACATACATGGTACAATCTATTAGCAATTCAATATTTAAATACATTTTGAGCAGCATGATTGTATACGTGAATAAAATCGAAAACGCACGGGCTTGTCAAATTTGGCTCGATGCGTTCGTAACAAAAATAATGTGTTTTCATCAACATACAACTATTTCTTAAGAACTGATTCACTGTACTTGTATGCATGTCACAAATTGATGAAACGGAGCCTATTTGCATACGTTGTAAAGCGGTATAATGACTTAAAATTACTCATATAATCCAACGAACAACAAACACATGACATAGCTATGAACCAATGAACGAGCGTACAGCGAACTTTATCCGGTTTGCACTGTATGGGATTGTACACCGTGAAATTGTTTGATGCAAAACCCCTGTCTTTGCTGGTGTTGATATGACGTAATGACGCCATTTTGGATTTTATTCAGAATGGTGTTATGGGTCTCATTTTGGTTAAACTTCTAGGTCTTGCATTCTTGTTCGGTACCAAGGTGTTCCACGAGCACATTTACAGTCCTTGTAAACTGTTCAGCATGCAATCGGCCAATATCCCAGTTTTTGAAAATTTCACGGTTTATTTTGCCAAGCATTAACTTCTAAAAAATTAAAGCTGGAGTCACAATTCGAGGACCTTGTCACAGAGCAAGTCACGGATTGCAGCACGAGTAGTTTGAATTAGACCAGGCTCATGTACATCATGTTACCATGACAACATGACAAAAACTAAAACTAGCGTATATTGTGCTGTTTAACATATTATGTTGTACACAACATACATCTCTTGTATATAAAACACTTTTTCAATAGGAACAAATACATACAATACGAGACTTGAAACCTATCAAGCCACCTGATGTAAGAAAGATTACAGTTTAATAAGTTAATGAAGGTTTTGGATCACTCCCATTTGGTGCAGTTCAGAAAGTATTCGATAAACATAATGTCAATAGTGTTTAAATATTGGAGTCGATTACAATTGAGAAAGTAACATATTTCCTATTTTCAACAGTTTGTGTAAGATTGAACAGATTTGAAGTTTGTGTACTTCTAACTCAAGTACTATTTACTGGATTATGTTCATATTTTGCATGTACATTCACCATAGGGAGAATAATGTTCCTATGAGGATTTGTGACTTTGACCTTCATTTAAAGGTCACAACGATACTTTACCCTGTTACACTTGTCATCGGAATGTTCGACATGTGAATGTGCATGTTAAAGAGCCATCACGGATGTTGATGAAAATATCAAAATTTCTCCAAAAATCTGTCTCCGTGAAATAAATACACTTAATTTTTCCCTAATTTTTCCAACTTAAAATAAGCCGAGAAATTGCATTAATTAGTAAAGGTGTTTTCCAGTCTAAATATAGATCCAGTCTATTATTTTCAAGCGCAAAGCATCGTGGTCTAGCTCACACACAGTAAACAAAGACACGAAAGAATAAAAAAAAATATGAGCAATGAAAGAAATCGAAATATATAATTTTCTGATGGTTATTTATTTACCATTTCATTTAATTATATATTTGCTTCAGATATTGGAATAATTGTTTTACCCAACTAGGTATTTTGCTTGAATTTTATAAGTACATGTAATGAGAGTAAACATTTGTCATAATTTGCTGGTCTTATCTGAATAAAAAGAACATTAAACAGGAAATAATTTGTATATTCTCAGGACATTTAGAAACATAGTTTGTAAAGCAATCGTCACATTCAGTAATGTGTGACAAGGGTACTTTGCAAGAGCGACGCGTGAAGCACGTGCAGCACATGGGTTGTTATGGCGACTTGCGCTGGAGACGAGCCTTCACGCTTCGGAAGCGCTTACTGTTTGTGTAGTACGTATAACGCAAAAAAGGGGACTCTGTTTATATACGTCAGATACCCGTAGCGCGCGCTAGTCGAAGTGATACTTCTCTCTGAAACCAAATTGAAATACATTGTCGTGATATGAAAATTATTTAACATATGCCATGTTGTAGATAAAAAAATTCTCTGGCGAATGACGTTATAAGTATATTTTCCAAAAATTTGAAACACTAACATCCGTGATGGCTCTTTAAGCTTGACAACGGAATATCTGAAAAAACTATTCACTGGAATTTCGTCAAATCTCCGACAAAGCACCTCCCAGGGAAGACATGGGGCTGATCAGAGTTTAGTGACCTCCACATTATTATCAAGGTCACAGCGGAACTTCACGTCTTTCGACATGTTAAGCTTGTCAGGGGGATCGATATCACAAGAACTGTTCATTGGATTCTCATAATAATCGAACCCCAATGGTTATTTTAGGGACGATTCAGGGCCCAGTCTTTTTTACTGATCTTGACATTATTTTTGAAGTATTGCGGCGGGGATCGTGTCACCTTAGTGACAACTGCTTGTTTTCTCAAAGAAAGATCATTTTAAAATCATTCTCCTTCAGGAATATTTTTTTCTTCGTTAGTATGTATTTTCAATCTTTATTAAAAATATTACGAAAGTATAAATGAAATGTCATCCATTTTAAATACAATGCATTACCATCATATAAGTCGTCAATAATAACTATGTTCTGTTTATGTATAAAAACTTTTCAATTTTCAGTCTACATGATTTTACGAAACAATTCAAATACGGGGTCAAATGTATCATCTGTATAGAACATCCTGTCACATTAATCTATAAGAATACTGATTCAATCTCAAAACACAGGGTGATTGCCATGTTTTGTTTCCGATTTTCTGAACTTCTTAACTTTCAAGTCATTTAGATTCTTGAAGTTTTCCAACAAGATAGACGAAGATTAAAGATACGATTTAATATAATATAATGTTGTAGCTTTCTCAATATGCCAGTCAGTGTCGTCAAACAGAAAATCCATCATTCACTGACTATTTAGTATTAGAACAGATACCAGGGAACATTGTAGGAAAGAATGGGAGTGTTATATGCTGTTTTGAATGGATGTATATCATCATGTACGCTGCAGAATTAGGAGTGATTCTGCACTCAACTTGGATCTTAGCATGTGTATTGATTCTACCATGGACCCCTGCAGCTACATCTCGTTTACATTTCTCCCAAATTCCGATGAATAAAACTCAGTGTATCAATGGTGTTGATTGTTAATCACATACTGCAGGAAGGCAATGGTCGATGTCAGACTTGCAGTACCACGTTCTAGGAAAGCTCCTTTCAGACAAATCCGATAGCCGTTTGACCTTAGTGGCCACGGCAATGCAGTGTCACATGGATGCAGAGTGTTTTTAACATTTTTCTTTAATTACATAGCTGACTTATTGACATACATATATATAAAATCAATAATATGACGGCAGGTGATGAATATACAATTTAGTCACTGTTATGAATGATTAATGTTGATATACTAACGTATAGGGTGGTCAATGTCAATGAAACATAAGAGATACAATTACGCTTAAATTATATCATACACATTTATAGCTACCTTTGGTTTGGAGAAACAACCTAACCTAAATGATGATTTGTTTTCAAAATATTACTTTCAGAAGAATGTATTTGTATGTAACATTCCGATTAACTAAAGGAAAGAGTTTAAGCTCATGAGAAATAAAACATCTATATCTTACCAACTCTTGGCCGCTGAGTATCCCCTGTGCAATGTCTACAGGTTCATCTTACCACATCAGCCCTTTCATCACGGTCTGGGCATGCTGTTGAGCAACATAAGAACGTGCACTGAGGGGAGGTTTCCATTTAACCCATTAAGGACTCCGGGGTTACATTTACCTTTGATCTTTAGTTACTGAGATAAACTAATGTGATTTCTGAGATTGACCAATACATCACGTACCAGACACTGTTAGTAACTCACACAGACGGTGGACATAGAGGCTAGACGTAGTTGTGGTTCACTGCTATAGAAGATATGTCTCAGTTAACAGCAGAAGACCATCGTTGTTAATTCAGGCCTGGCATATTCACTTAAACAAAATTTATGTTGTTTGTACTCCCCATAACCTTTTTACTGAAAGCGATGAACAGTGTTAAAGACTTAATATGTGCTCTTTGCAAGGAAATTATTATACCTGATAATTGATTATCAATTTCGTCATCATGTGTATATATCAATTAATGCACTGTTCTGATAAGGTACCTTATCTCTAAAAGCAGGCATAACATCGCTAATGTCTGGGACATGACTATAATGGTTCTAGCAATGTGGCTTGTTATTTGTTTATTATTTCACGCCAGTATTTAAATGATGATTTTTGTAATGATAAATAATATGTTACATTTAACTGTATTTAATATCTATGGAAATGTGAAGACGCCAATACAATCCCTTTCAAATCAGCAGCTTCCACTTAAATCACTACTGTGGATCTGTATCGTCATTAACATGGACAATGCATATTCCAAGCTAATTCATGATCCATGGAGTTATCTTCACAAACTTTATAGCTGAAAAGGGTATGCACATCTGCATTACTCACTGGACACTGCAGATATTAAGAATATAGTTTGTATAGACTATTCTTTACTTTTTTTTAAATTAGTTTAGTTAAACGCAAAGTAATTAATTCAGATAAATAATGTATTTTGCATAATGAATATATGTCTACAGAAACCAACCCAAAGTGAAAACTACATCACTTGGAACAACCATTTACTGTCATCTGGTAAGTATAAATTTTTAGTTAGAAAGCTTATGATAATGGCAATGTTGTTATTTCATGATTCCATTGAATATTCTAAACAAAACATAATGTATACCTGTATTTCCCGTATGATGGATATAATACATGACAACCAACTTCTACAAGAAAATCTGAGAAACAAGTACTTAATGTTTAGAAGATAATCGAATACTTCATTAACAGATCACGACAAACATGAAACAAAGTTCTTGTAAGACTTGACATTTCATTGCACAATAACCACAAGGCAAGTTATGGAACAAGCAATGTAGCTTAGCATGTGAGTAATATGATTGATAATAGGCTTTAATTGTCATCCGTTTACGATATTCCATCATGTATAAAGATAATTTATCAATGGCATGAAAACGTTACGTGGAAACATTGGTTCTCATAATGGAAGTTGTCCGATCTGATCACGCTAAATCTAGCCCGGTGTAATCTATGATGAGTAGTCCCAGAAACAGAGGAATAACGAGTTAGCAGAATGCCTTATGGTCCTCTTTAAAAGAATCTTCGACTTTGATATAAATCCACAACCCTATCGTGTATATGTTTGTTATAAACTTAAATTATGACAGTTTGTTTGACACAGTTTTCGGGGTTACAGATTCAATGCATTGCGGCAATGATGACGTAATTTTATATAACAATACATATTGTTGTTGAGTTGATCAACTCCTTTTCCATAGCACGCGTGCATTGATTTACATTATCACCTTCTCATTATTGACGTTAAATGATGTAAGTTCTCTTCAGATAATGCCATAAATTATTACTCAGAATTCCCTTCGAGTTGTCGCAAGGGTCAGTATGAATTTGCCCGATGCGTGCGGAAGATTATGTTTAATGAATCTACAATGTTATTACACATTGTTTAATAACGTTGTGTGTTTCCAATTGATATGAGGTCATAATCGTAAAGATATGACGTCACAATATTAGCTTCACACCATTAGCGCCGCAATGGAGTGTGTTATATTAATCGACGAGTTCGTGAAACTCAATCAGCTCGTTAAATACCAACCACCCACTCGTTTCATAAAGTTGTTATCAATAGGGACATCGTTTAGTATTCTCTACTTTTATTTTGGTTTTCTTTTGGAAGAGTAAACTGTTGAATTTAATATTTATGGGATATTCTGTTACTGTTTATATATTTTATCGATATAATATTCATTGTAGTATATACACAAATATATGGTGTTATGGATAGAGTAGATCCCAGACAGACACTATCATTCATTGTATTTAGAAAGATTTGATCAAACACAACGCATAAGAGAAAACATCACATTCTAAATTGCAAAGTTTGTTTATGTTGTCTTTTCAGTCGTCCATCTAAAGGGGAGATGATTATGAGTATACGAATCATAAATGGAGGCAAACGGCCGAGATTAAGGAATCTCTTAGTTTCGGAGAAAAACAAATCATTTATGAGCTTAAGAGAAGTCGCAAACGAGCTTAAGTTTATTTTTATTTTGTTTGTGAGGCGAAGCATAAAGTCATCCTGCCAAGCATTATGATAGAGTACTGGACTGTTGTTAAAACACATGAACTATCAGGTTAGCCAGAGGTTATACGTCCAGTGATAAACCTCACATCATTGTAAATGACGGAATTTAGAAGGCATTCGCCCTTGAAAGAAACAGAACCAGTACAACTAGTGTACAACAGCTGTAATGTAGAACGCAGATACATGTCTACATACGAATAACTTTAAACTGTCACATACTGGACATTAATTTTAAAGTCGGATGAATTCTGCTACACCTTCAATTCGGTCTCGAAACAAGACTACTTTGTATGTTGACAGATAATCTAAGAACGAACAATACACAAGAAGAAAAGATTGTACAACCGTTTTCATTACCCAATTTGCTTAATGGATTGTGTATGTTAAGGCTGCCATTTGTGTCATCTAACGCTGAGAATAATTCTTTAAAAAAAAATTAAAATCAAGATTGTGCATGGTATATAATGTGGTTGAAATGCTTTGACTTTGTGGTAACTTTGACATTACGTTTCATATCACAGGACACAATGTGGTGGAATCCAATTTCCGGATCCTTCTGGATTCTCCCAAAAAATGGCCGATATGGAAGAATCCGGAATATATCCGTGAGGACCCGGCTGATTCCACCATTTTTTGCCCTGTGTATATTCTTAAATTTACTGTTTTTAGATTTTAGATTGGCTTTTATATATAAAAAAAACGAACCATGTTGATGGTATTGTCATTCTTAAACAATGAAAGAAATTAACTGATATATTTGACTAAATGGAAAATGAACGCTATGTTATAGAAAACTGTTTTAGGAGGAAGAGATAACTTTTTCAAAAACACAGATCTAAGATATTTAATATAATCTACATACTTTAATCTCAAATATTTTAATTAACAATCAGTATAGCTGCCCCTTCGAAGGGAACATGGCTTCAAATTTTGAAACGTCAAATAAAAAAAACATAGTCAAATATTGCAATTGAGATCCAAATAAAAAAAATCCAAATGAGAGTCAATGCAATCTTCAAGGATGCATTTGCAAGTATTTCATCTCAGAAACCATTCTTAGCGGTACAGGAGAAATAGTTTTAGATAGAAGATAGAAGGGTATAATTATGCATAAGCAATACATATATTGTCCTTTCAGAGTACATGACAATTATATTATACTCTTCATTATTTAATTATTTGTGTTCACTTTAAGTCTTTTGAAACCGATATAATTACAGTTAAGGTTTACCATGGAATGAGCCTAGGTATCGGAGATAATATACATTGCTTTGCAATATACAATGTTTTACGATATACAGTCCATTACAATATACAGTGCTTTACAATATACAATCAATTCAGACTTTGAAATTTAAGCGATATGCTCACTGCTGATTGGATTAAACAAGGTCATGTGACCGGTATATATTCTCATAAACACAAGCTTGACAGCTGAAAAGGATAACCTTCATAACCTGACGTTTACAAAAAATAAACTGCGGTACTACTTTATCACTGTATCATTGCGCAATTATTACACTGCTATCACATGATCTTTTCTTGATTAAACTTTCTAAAAACACTACAAGGTCAATTCTAATTGTAGTTTGATTTGAAAGTTTGATTAAAACAGCATATTAGAACCAGAAATTAAATACTTTAATCATATTTCCTGTGAACTACGATTTGCGCGGGGTGACACCTAAGTGATGCAGTATTATTGTGGGCGGAGCTTAGCGCATGATCTAAGACAATCCTTAACATTTGTTTTATCATGCAGTGTACACTTTTTGCAGAGATTGTTTATATTCAAAAGTTTATTTACTGATTAGAAATCACTTAAATTTAAGTTTGAATTTAAAAGAAATAGATTTAATAATGTGTTTGTTCACTGGCTTACAAACGGTTTGAAAGTTCAAGTTGAACTGTAGTATAAATGCCGTCGACAAGCTCCGGCATTTATACCAGTTTAACTTGCACCTTTCAAATCGTTTATAAGCCAGTGAACAAACACATTATGAAATCTATTTCTTAAGTACATAACAATATACAATGCTTTACAATATACAGTGCTTTACAATATACAATGCTTTACAATATACTGTGCATTACAATAAACAGTGTTTTACAATATACAGTGCATTACAAAATCCAGTGCTTTACATTACACAGTGTTTTACAATATACAGTGCTTTATAATATACAGTGCTAATTTTGTTATTGTCCAAGATTTGGTTTACATAAATTTACAAGCCATTAAGCTATGAAATTATAAGTATTTCCTGGGAATATCAGACATATTTGAGTATCCATTTAATCATACATAGACATAACCATAGGTACAAAACTAATTGCAACCCAAATGACAAGACCTATTAGTATTAGAAGCAGGCGTGTTTGGCTATTTATTGAAGACCTTCAACGTAATTAAAAGGTACTGAACTATATATTCCATTCCAAGATGTATGGCAAGCTAGTGCCTTCCAAACAGGTCCATTAGGTCCATTAGAATCCTTATTGTTATTGGCCTGTTATTCTAAATTAAGGATTCAAACCTCAATAGCTCAAAAAATAATCAAGATGATTTCCTGAAATGTTCACCAAAATGTGGGCAATACGACTCCCCATTGACCGTAATAATGGAGTGTTTGCTATTTTGAAAAAAAACCAGCAATTTGTGAACTTTCGCGGTTTTGGGAGTACGCGTCTTCAAAAATATTCTTTTAAATCACGGCAACTCGTACAGCTATGTGTGACTGATCATCTGAAAGCTAAGTCAATTTAGAACAAAAGAATGTTTTATCTTGACCTAGAATTCGAAAAATATGCCCTTGAATATTGACCTTTTTCAAGAAACAAACTGACATATGTCAAAGTTACTGACTGCAATATCTTTCTTATAAGAAGTGTAACATTTCCTTAACATATCATTATCGTATTCAAGTTGATAGTCTGGGCATAATTTGGACAATGAAACAATTAATTGAGATTTTGCGATTTTGAGCATTTTCGAGGGGTACTTCCTCAAAGAATTTTCGATCGAAGATACCATTATGTTTCATATCTCATTTTGAATAGAGGTGTCATTTATTAAGAACAATACATTTCCAAGATGTATCTGTCATAGTTTACGTATGACAAGTCATAGAACATAGTCGAAAACTAACTAATTACGATATTGAAATTATGTGCACCTACGTATGCACAAGTTCAAGAACAACAACTCTTTTGTTTAACCCTTCCATCAAAAGCTTAATAGTAAAGTTCAAACATAGCAAATGTGGTCTAGGGTCCGAATATAAGCATTAAGGAGTATGTTCCTAAATATTCAGCAGAATATAACGTATTAATTGTGTATGCAATCTAAATGTTGATTACATCTACTTAAGTGGAAATGAAAGCACAATATTTTCTATGTTACACCTTAGTATTAAAATATTAACCGTTTGATCTTAATCAGGAGAAGCATATTGTAGGAGTCCATTGATACTTTCAATGCATGCAGCCAAAACTACGAGAGTTCACGTTCTGAAAAGAGATGCACTGAAAGCACTGACTATGACGTCATGGCGTGGAACTTTGAGACTCAATCGGCCAAGCACAGTTAGAATCACAATTTCTGTTTTCAACATGTGAAAAAAATTCAAAATGCAGATAGAGACATGAAACCTTTACAATTGTTTGATTTTTACATGTAAAATGTGGGTCTAAATAACCCTACAAACATGGCAGAGAGTTTTAAAATGTTTGTGAAGATGCACAATAACATCGGACATATTATCAACTACTTATATTTCAATTAATTGAATTATGTATGTGTTTAATCCGTTTTAAGTCGCTTGTGACTATCATTATTGTTATGTTCGTTTAAATTCGTTTTCTCACTCATGCTTATTTTACAATTTAAAATTGTAGGCTAAAAAATGATGAGATCAAGGGAGTAGTATAATGGCTTTGTGAACTGATTTCAAATTTAAATTTGCTCTATAAGTAGTTATTTCATTAGTAAATTGTAATTATCGATTTAACTTTTAAATCAATGAAAATAAACCAACAGTTCTTAGTTCTCTCCATACACCATACATGCAACTCTAGATCTTCGACCTCATACCAGAACACCTCAATCAGAGTTCAAGTGTTCAACTATGGTTGTATATTTCATCAGATTCACGCAAGCGTTTACCCCCTTCTATAGCTAGCCAATATATTCTGAGCTATAATTATAAAACGCAGCAAATCATATATCATATATTTAACTTGTATAGATATTCTGTTATTAATAACTAAGCTTTGTTTAAGTGTATAGTATGTCCAATGTTAACGCAATAAGCGTCTTTTCTATAACAGTATAACCATTAAAACAACTTATGAACATGGTAAGTTACTGACAATCTACACAGCCACTAAAGTAAATTGAATCCAGGTTCCATCTTCAGGTTGACAGAACTCTATCCCTGAATAACATCAAAAGACTAATTGGTAATTGGTGTTAACCGCCCGCTTGGTCACAATGGTAACCAAATTGGGGTGTAAATTTGATGGCAAAAATTGCTACATCAACTAGGAAATAAGTAGAAGAGCACACTTTGTATATGTATACCCAGGTTCATGCCATGTTTAACCTCAACTGTAGTTTATACATTGCTTAACAGTTGAAATATCTGTGGTGACTGACACTATCGCTGATCAATGACAATACCATATTAACGAAATAGGTAAACTAAGCACGTTATCGTTGGTTTTCAACATTATCTGTGATATTCGATCGTGCACGTGGCAAGCTTTATCCTGTACACATTAGAACACCTGATACTATCATTAAGAGATGCGTTTGAATAATCTATACAGATGGATCTACATAAAGGCAATTTAGGCAATGACAGTTTGTGATAGTGGTTTAAAACAGCCTACGTATGTCAATAAAACAATACGGGTTTTGTAGATATGCATGCACAGTGTAAAACATCAGTAGAAGGAACTGCCGTTATTAACAGTCCATCAATGGCATTATCCTCCCTCGTTTTGTAATGACTGTTAACAGATGACAAAGCTAGAACATAGAGACCTTTAATGTTTTTGAGAGTCAATTAGAAGTGGAATAGTATACATATCACATAATATACATCATATACAATCCTGGACAACAACGTCCATATTTGTTAACAGATACGTCGTTACAGAGACGTCGATACAATTGACCAATAACAAAAAACATGCATGTCTAAAAAATCAATTATCAACTTTAATACATTACACTCAGCAATTGGCAGGTTGACAGAAAGTAATGTTCGACGTGTAAAGCGCTAGCTACATGAGGGTTTAGAGAACTAAATGAATGTTTTGGAAGCGTGTTCATCTTATCTTGGTCATAGTTGTCAATTACTTTTCTTTCTTTTAAAACTGTTGTTATTAACTACTATTAGGGATAACACTCATTGTTTCCACACTAGTGACCAGTGACGCTATTATCCATTTATTTACACGTCAATTGGAGGGAGAAATGTTTTTGAACCTATTTCAAACGTCTGACTAATCAATAGTTAATGTAAATGTCTACTGGGTAAGTAATTACGTGTATAACACAGGTGCTGTTACACGTGTTCATGTAATTGGTTTGAACATCTACATGTACAGTACATTCAGACAATAGGATGCTATTATTTCCCGGCATCATTTACTGTTACAAACGTGTTGAAAGTGAACATCTTAGAGGTTATCAGTATTTAGCAATTGCGTGATGTTATGCATAGATTATGCATTTTGATATACACAAACATAGACATAAATATAGTATGTATCATTATGTTCACACACAAAATTGCTATAAGATGTAAATTCATCAATTTCAAAATGTTTAATGTTATTCCAAAATGCCATATGATAATATTAAGTAACTATGAATTTGCCCGTTGGTCATGTTAATAATGTTGTTTCTATCCACTTTTACGGCTGCTTTCTATATGAGAATGTGAATTAAACATTGATGTTTCTTAGATAATTGTATATCCCAACTATATGAAGAGATAATGTCGTGAGAATGTTAAAAAAAGCAATTACCAGTTATGTTATACCTACATGCGATATCACACTTTGAGCTTCAGTGCATCTTTCATTTAACTAATACACTCAGAAAATCAATACTTGCCCGTGTTACGACTTGGGCAAACCTTAAAACTTTTCAACTTCATTTCAACTCAATAATAGATGCAATTAGCAAAACAGAATAACATTTTATGTTTTGACAAAACGTTTCATTTCAGTGAAATTCGGTTGTGTAATTTTCGCCTACATTCAAACGTTCTTACACTCATGATAATTTTCACTTTTAAAGTTTATATTAAGTAGGGCTTTTATTCGTTGACAGTTAAGTTATGTATTTCTATATGTTCATGATGTGAGGTTTTTCTTTTAGTAACACTTATAAATGGAAAATGGTTTACCGTATAAATATATAATGTTTAATGCTTTTGTCTAGAACTTTTTTTTATAAAATAAGTTTTATGTTGCATGCATCAGACAAACAGACCATTTGTATTGATGACACTGGTGCGATTGGCTATATATCAAGACATTCACATGTAAATTTCCTGGAAATAAATGGTTGCACATGGTAGAATATGCGTAGCCATGAAACTGGTTATCGCGAATGTATCCTGTGTTTGATAGGCTTGAAATATATTATCATTATCCTGTTACTATTTTGAAATTGTATTGACCCTGGCAGTGCCGAGGGCTGCACAGTACAGACCGATCATTGTATGAATTGAGATGTCCACTGTAAATTCGTTCTGTTTTAGAGAAGGCACACATTGGAAACGTCTTATATTTTTACTATTCATCATATGCAATGGTTCTAAAATATATATGAAAGTACTCGAACTCAACACAGTCGATAATGTACATACATTAACATTTCCAAAATCAAAACAATATTTCATATCAGAGAATGAAAAACTATTAAATTTCTCATTAAGCAAACAATATATCAAAATTCGAAATGTTAAAGCAATTTAAGTCGTAGACAGATCTCTATGTTTTCCTTTGATATATGAGTTGTTACCGATGAGGTCTATATACCCCCCAGTTAAAAGCTGCTCATCACTTGTAATGGATATGTTTTCTAAACATAACTTAAATTAATCACTATATATTTATTATTTTTATTGACTTAATTTAAGAAAATAAATGGCCATTGCAAATGTATTTAGATTAATAAACTATTCCTGAAATATCATAGAAATGAAACATTATATCCAATTTAGTTGATTTACCATAGATCACAAGCGTTTTATTTGTTCGTATTTACATCTTATATTGAATATTGAAAGTATACTACATACACATAAACAAATTTTCCCAGTTCTATAACATTATAATAGAGATAAGTCAATCATTTGAACTATGAAATCCAGCAAATAGCAAATATATTGTGATCGGAACATCCCTTTAACGAAATTCCTTTTTTTCATTAATTAAATACGGACCACGTGCAATAGATAATAATAAATACTATACACTTTCGGAAAAATAATGTATTGTTTTGTAGAAAGTACACAATTTAGACACTGTGATAAGATTATGCAAACATTTCATTGTACAAATTTGAATGGCAATTTGCTGTTTTGACCATATATTTTATGAACGGAGAAGAACCATATTGTGTTGTACGAAATAACTCATCATCAGGATGTTTTTAAATGATAACATTGTGGAAATTAGAAGCATGTTTCGTGCTTATAAACGAGATGAAAGACCTAAGATGAAATAGTTTCATTCCAGTTTAGCTTGTATCACGCTAGTCCTCCATGTTGTCAGAAAATGAATAACCTGTTGTATGATTGCTTATTGATTATGGAAATGACGTGCTATCAACACGGTTTTTCCTGTTGAAATAAAGTGGTCTCAAAAATATAAATAAGTGTCACCAATGACTGAATAATACTCCTAAATCAATAAAAAAAATAGTTCTAAAACGGATGTACATAGTTCAATTAAGCCAGGCGAGTTCATTTTCCATTGTGCGGTCATTTTATTGTGTTCACATTAAAATGGCCGCTAGGAGTTGGTTCTAGTGTTTTGACTGATGAAGCGACATCTAAACACTCGGAGATTTGATACAATGACGGATATACATATAGTGAACGATCTTGCTGTCTGAACTCTCAAATTCTCATGAGACATACAACTCTACCTCTCACACTGAAGAGATCCATACCACTGATGCTTTATAGGTCCCGCCATTTTCTTCGATTACAATTACGGATAGCCGTTTTCTGTGGATCAGTTTCAGTAAGACTACGTGTTATAATGATATACTAGAATTACTAGAAACAACATGCTTTCAAACAGAATATATATATATATATAGTTAATGATAAATATTACAATAGAGTTCCATTTCTCGAATTCATTAATATTACAGTAATTGATTATCAAAAAGTTAACCATTCAATCAAATAGCCTGACCATCAATGGCAGAGATATGTTTTGAAATATCAATTTGTTATTGAACGGTAATTGAGAAATTGCTTTGGGTAATAGCTTAAAATGTCGTTGATACAAGTAAATTTAACAGAATCTTTTAATATCATTTGATTTTGATTTTGTAGGCGGGCGATCTAACAACAAACAGAATAAACTTACCATATTTGGAAGGAGTAGTAGTTGGGTCATTCAGGGCAATATCTGTTCACGAAATATAACATGACAGGAAAATAAACATGCCCAGGCCCTTTAAAACCAAATATTAAAAAAACAGGTAATTGTCTTGGGTTTTCACAATGATGATATTGTCTTTTCTTAAGAATAAAGAAGCTTCTTTCGAATGAGACCATAATTAGTGTGATCACCAAAGATAAAAGGACTTTCAATCTAAATTTCCATTCAAGGTTAATGTATATTTCACGTCAGACATTCCTTTTGTCAGAGTGGATAACAGTATATTATTATCGAAATCCTTGAAGATAATTGAATGTATCATGTCAGTAACACATCAACAATGTCCATTAAACACATGGCAGAGATATCACTTTGTTGTAGATTAAATCGCGAAATGAAAAGCAAATATATCACAGTATCACTGTTACTGAATAATATATATATAAATAATAATATATAATAAATAACAAAACAATGTTATCTAATTGATAACAAACATTATATCTGAAAGGATATATGATAAATGGTATGTTACTTTTACGGTGAAGTATGATAAAAATACAACATTCTTGCCTTCATTCATGACATCAAAATTATAAAGGTAAGGTCAGACCCACATTAAAACTGACTAAAGATTATTCGATACTGAGCTGTAGACACGGCATCCTTGTAACTTGCAAAAATAATTTAGTAGCTATTAAATATTGTTTCCCAAGCGAGCAAAGACATGCCGGGTATTAAAGTTTTCGTAATGATCATGGAAATTATAGTTTTTAAAAAAAATATATGCATCTGTATATATTCATTCTGATGGTTGACGGACTTTATAATTACCCCAATTGATGAGTTCAGCGTGCAAGAGTCCCCAGCTGAAGTGTTGTCTTTCACAATATTCTCCTGAATTTGAGAGGAATTTGATCAAGTGCCAATAGAAACATTGGAAAAGGTAAACAGACAAATAGTAAAACCCGACAAAACCCGAATGCTCTGCTTAGTGTCATTTTCTTCCTCAAATGCATGTGTATATGCTTCCTTGTACAACAACCTTGTGCGGGTTGTGATATACATATTTCACATTATTTTATCGACATACCCATTGCACTGCTCCATACACTCAGCCACAAAAGGAAACGTCACCATACACATTACAACATGATTCAATCAACGAGCGATCAACACCACTGAAACAGAGATGCGTCATGTCCTCAGAAACTAAGTGAACTGATATGAAATCTTGAAACACAAGTTTTGAAAACCGTCGTTTTAGAATGAGATGAGATGGGTTTTTTGGCTTCTTTTATGACATCCTACAGTAAAAACAAACAAATTAAACTCAAATAAGGATATGCTTACTGATAGCATGTGTATTCATTACAATTCTAAAGTTCATGGATTTTGAGTTTAAATGCAAACATTCTGGCCAGAACCATTTTGAAAAAGCGATGTCAACACATCAAGCGAACAAATATAGAAATTAAAGCATTATACTCTGATGTATGAAATCGGGAGTACATCTTTATAAATCATGTCTTTATAAAAAATATTCAAAATCTTCTTTCTCTGACAGCAGTAGTTCATTCTTTACACTAAAATATTCAAAATCTTCTTTCTCTGGCAGCAATTTCAATCTTTACACTGTATCCCTGAAAGCAGACAGGTGAGGTTTGCCATTTTTACCATTTGATTTCAAATTCACTAAAACCAGGACAGATCAATAGCAGTACCATATTATCGAAATAAGGAAGCTAACCATGTCATGTGTGATATCCGACCGAGACCAGCTTTAGATTGTCAACGTTAGAACACCCGAGGCTTTAACTGTATGAGATATGGGATGGGTTTGAATGATATGTTAAGATTGAACTATAGATTGATGGCCGAGATCAGACGAAGCTTTGGGGTATTTTCTAATTTAACATCTTATCGCTACTGAAAATGTTATGCATATGAAATGAATTTTTCAAAGCCTTGTGTGCTTAAGGTGACAAACAGTCAGGGGAGGGAAATCGCTGTCAGTAAATTAACTTTTTAGTGTATATATGCATATAAAGTGTAGAAGTATAGTAAAGACTTGGGTACTGGATATATATCCAGGATAACAACTGCCTCATATATGAACAGCCCCAGACTCACGGACTATATCCTTTATACCCCACTTCCGGTCTCGTTGCTATGGTTTCTTTTCTTACAAATGTAGGTGTATTAGCCGATACACCTACATGTACACTTTTTCTGATATACCTATACTTTTTCTGATATACCTACACTTTTTCTAATATACCTACACTTTTCTAACAACTGAGAAACATTGGAGTCAATTTTCAAACCTAAGTGAAGATACTATATAAAATGTCAGATTATAAATGTAGGGTATCATTCGATACACTCGGAAAAGTATGGGTATATCTCTCACAAATCCTTCATCAGATAGATGACATAAAAGTTTGTTTTACAAGCACAATCATGTTAAAGAGTCAATTTGCAGGATCATTGGATTGTGGATATATAGCATTAAATGAGGTCTTGACGTTAACTACTGCTATAAATAATGTGACATTTCTATTTCTATCCTAAATTACATCCCTGTAATCGTTACTGGGTGAAAAACTTTGTAACCAATTCCTAACTCCTGAATTATCAATTGTTAATGTCAATGTTCACTAAGTAGATAATTATGTGTATAGTACAGGTGCTCTTACACGTGTTGATTTGATAGGTTTGATTATCAATTCAATAGGTTCTGACATTTGTACCTTGGTTAACTTTTCAGTGTTAATAGTGATCACATTATGCGTAAACAGTATTGGCAAATGAATATCCGTATACACATTGACATAAAAGAAATATAGATGTAGATATATCAAGTATCATAATGTTCATATACAACTTTTCTAGGATATATCTAAGATATAAATTCATCAAAAATGTCTTTAGTCCCTTCGCAAATCACATGACCATATAAAGAAATGATGAAATTGGCAGAACAATACTCACACAAGTTCGACCTTAATATTGCGTCAACAAATTCATATTTTGAGATGCATTGATGCTTTATCCAGTGAATGTAGAGTTTGCATTTATTGTTTTTCTAGATCTTTTGTCAAACTCAGATAAGTGTAATTTATATCTAAATATAGAGATCTTCTAAATATTGAATAACATTACCGAAACTCCGAACTTCATAATGCGAGTCTTATTCGTTCCCATCAATTATACAAAGCTCGCACTGCAGAAATTGATTTAAGTCATTGTGCATAATGGGAACACATAGTAAGATGTAAGATTGTAGGAGTGATGAAAGCTATGTTGCTCATTCACGGAAGTGGCAGGAATAGAGAGAAGGGGTACGGTGATTTATAAGTCAATGTTACGTACCGGATGTATTGTGTAATACGGAGTCGCTATTAATGTATTAAAGTGGCGAGAACCAATTCAAGTAGCTTTATAATCAAGCCACATACTATTTCTCATGCTAGATGACTTGTTATGTCTTTATTGAGGAATTCATTAACATCAAATTATGTTGTCGCATTCATGTTCATTCATGCGTCCATATGCTCACTGTAATTAAAATTGAAGTACAATGCACATTAGGTGCGTTTTGGATTTGTTGATAGCTGCCAGATACTAAATATCCGTTTTTACTTCATAAAGCGATATCGGCTTACAGTATATAAGGTGTTTTCCCTCATGTATATTCTTAAACAATATATGAACAACAATTTTAATATTTATTCTAAATGTCATTACCAAAATACATTTTATGTTCCTTATATCAGTCAATATCATGTAACAGGTCATTTGTATGTATGATACAGATGATGTTAGCTATCTAATAGAGACCCTCAGACCTACTTGAGATAACACAGTTCCTAAACAGCTTTCATCCATCTTTGGTAAACAATTTGGATACCTATTATCCTCCGAATATATGTCAATGAATATATATTGGTATTCAATTTATTTGAAATAAATGGTTTGTGAATTGCGAATAGCAAATGAATATGTGTAGGCATGAAGCTGGTTATACTGAATGTAGCAACAGTCTGGTTTCTTGATACATATCATCAAGTTATTACAATTCTGTGCATCTGACAATGCCGAGTGTTACCGAGTACAAAACCGACCAGTGTATCAATTGAGTTGTCCATTGTGTATTCCTTCTTTCACAGAGAAGGCTTAACTTGGAGACATTACATAAATCAAGGAAAGTCCTTATGTCATGAAGCGCAATTCTATCATTTCTATGGAAATACTCGAACTCAATACCCAGTACATGCCACCGTCGTTGCTAATCAACATACGTTAACATTTCAAAATTCCCTGAAACTCATTCAATTTTAAAGAGAGAAAAGATATTTAGTTTCTCATTTAGCAAACAACATATCAAATTTCCAAATGTTAAAGTAATCTAAATCGTGGGCCGAGTTTTCTGTTTTCCTTCAATATCTGATCTGTACTTAGGAGGTTTAGTGTCCACGACTTCATAACTTCTCCAGACTCACTTGGAAATATTTTCAAAACATGAACTAAAGGGTCATAGTCACTAACTATTTATTATCAATATTGATATAAATCAAGACAATATTTTCAATGTCATACTAGGTCCAATACAGTAACATTCCATCCATCACAAGTATTTCCTTTGACTGTAATGATTTCTTTAATTTGAATATTTTAACTACTTACATACTTAATAATTATAAATAGAGATCAATCATTTAAAATTTAACTCAGTGATAAACGACAACTACAGATACATGATGAAAAGAAGTATAACCATTTAATTAAAAACACCAGAAATATAAATACAAACGTATTAGTCCAAGTTTCTGTCAAAAGTATGAATATATATCCACAGCCATCTTCAATACAATTAGAAAAAATCATCGCATCCGAACATTCATTCAGATTGTTTTGTCGTGTAAGTGACCAGCTGCCACATCTCAGATGTTTTAACATAGTCGGAACCATTTACTGATACACCATTCATTGGAGGTATGGAATACTAAAAGTGTTGTTATTTATTATACCTGGTTTAAAGTAAACTATTATCTATCAATACAAATCCTATAAAAAGCTTGAATTTTCAAAATTTTCCGTACGGTTTAATGACACATATAGATTGACCATCACAGGACAAAAAGTGGTAAGTGCCATTTTCCGGATACTTCCGGATTCTCCCAAATATTGGCTGATCCTGCAGAATCTGGTAGAATCCGCAAGGATCCGACAAATGAATTCCACAACATGTTGTCCTGTGCATGATATTGCCATTCACATTTATAATCCTCATCACCACCTAAACAATTTATATAATCAGTGAGTGCAATATATAACTTAAACACCATTATGTTAAGCGGCACCTATTCATAGGAAAGTTGATATTTTTAAGTGTCTGCTTCCTAATGAGTTTGAAGTTTCAAAACAAACCAAGACAAAACACATCCGTTACCATTTGACTCTGATATTTACATGTGAAACCATAACTGTGCTGACACGATACACACATACTCAAAAGGTTAGATAAGGTGATCTGAATCTTTTCATTGGTCTTTCGAATAGTTATTCTTCTATCCACTTAACCGAACATTGGTTTTAAAATAACTACATTAATCTAAAAGTTTGGTATTTGTATGCAGAGTGTGTACAGTACGTGGATGTGTATTTCTGTTAAAAGTACTATACCGTGATGACAACAACAACAAAGTTATGTCATGTGTTTGACATAAATATTTTTAAAGAAAAAATTGATTGCTTAAAATGTTGAAAAAGTTTAAAGTCATCACGATCATGTTTAAAAATTCCAAAGGAGGTATTTGAACTGAATCTTCGTACATTCGCCATTTCAACCGAATTGAACGGCAGTGATAATAAAGTCAATTGTGTTGATTATAAATTACACACTGCAGGAAGTTAATGGTCGATATCAGACTTGTGTCTACACAGTCTTGAGAATTTCCGTTCAACTTCATCTGATTATCGGTTCACCACATTGGAAGAGGCAGAGCAATTATTCTCATTGTCGATGTAGATTCAGTGCAAAGGCAGTACTGAAAAAACATTCCAATTAGATGGCATTTTTTATGTAGGATCTTATGTCTTGAAATGTGTATATTTGTAAATAAATATTGGACCAACCTCGTCCCCAGGGGTTTATAGAGAAAATGGTTAATATTCATAAAAATAGCCAATATGGTCCTGAACTATGTTTTACCATAACGACACTGTGAGGAGAGGAAGTAAACACGATTTGTTCAAACGTCTTTATTTATCATTTGCATATAAAACATTGATAATTAATCTTTGAAAATGGTATTTTTACGTACATAACATAAGTATAGTTATGATATTTTGTAAAAATAATGGAAACACGCCATTGGTAACGCTGGGTCAACTTGAGCTTTAGTGCGAGGTCACGGCCCCGAATGCAGTGTTGATAAGGCTAAAAGCAGGAGAGTCGTACATGTAGCAACACTGTGAGGAGTTTGATATTGGACATCAAACACATATTTAACGTCAGAGTAACACATTCTGCTGCATACAAATAATTACCATGATTATATCTAAATTATTAACGGGTTACTCAGTGTAATTCTTGAATATCTCATCATCCTAACAAACCCAAATATGAGAAAAATAAAACAATAAATGGCATTTAATTGCTTTAATATCACTTCATTTAACAAAGTTCCAATCAGAAATGTTATGTTAAAACAAGTGACTTGAATATTGTTTTCGTCATATGGCACAAAACATAAGTAATATGTGAATGTCAACGTGTATTATCACACCTGACTACATGTAACTATGTGTAACTATGGGTTTTAGCTCGTTTCCTAATGATAATATAGAGATCTCACAACATTAAAAAGATAAGTTACAAATTGCCAAAAAATACCTCCTCAATCAATAGAGTTCTAAAACTGAGTCAGTGCCTTGAATGTGTATTGTATTTGTATATTGGTGTCGTCAGACTCATTAACAACTTGTAATATGATGTTCAAACATACTACTTCTAATAATAATAATAATATTAATCATTAAAAATGACATAATAAAAACGTCAGAATAAGTGTATCATGATATAAAAAGTAAATAACACAAATCAACAATTGACACTTTTAATGCCACGTACATTAACCCGCATTCTCCAAACCTTCTAGGTATAGTAGGTAATAAGGAGAGGTATCTTAAATGAGGAGCAGTGATGCACACGTACAGGTAGTAGTAGTAATTCTAGTAACTATTAAACAAAAGCAGTTCAAAATTGTCCAACCCTCAAACAGAAATACAAAAAGAATATAAAAGAAATCACGATGATTTATTCATATTTACTAGCTAGCTTTCGACCCATGGAGGTCTCATCGGGTAAACGACGTTGAGTATGTTACAACGTCATAGTGCACCATTATGTTATGTACAATACTGAACATAGATACCATCAATAGATATATGAACATTAAATTGAAGATAGGATTACATTCTAGAGTTGAGTTTTGGGTTATATCTTCTTGTGGAATCAGATTTATATATCAGGAAAATGGAATAATTTTTTTTCCACATGTGTCTACATGCTCACTTAGCGGGATAGTGCGAGTGTGTTTTTGTTTAAGTTGTGAACGACCGATATTCATTCTCCTTTTTAATTTTAGTTCTGTTTTTTTTCCGACAACCATATCGAGCATGACAAACATGACAAAACATCATATAAACAACATTAAATATATATATATATATATATATATATATATATATATATATATATATATATATATATATATATATATATATATATAAACGACAACATACCAATAAAATCAACTAGGAACTAAGGTTGACTGCCAGACAGTCAGAACAAATAAAATGAGATGTAATGCCAGATCGTTTCACATACCAATCTACCTTAGTATACATAGCTTTAGGTTACGCGAGATTAACCTATTCATTCGTGATTTTTTTTCAAAAAAGTACTTTACATACATGAATCTACATATAACCTAAAGTCACAACTCACAACTATGTTACAGTTTCGATTGCTTGTTAGAAGGACCCGAGTCAACATTGTCTGGTATTTTTGTTTACAAATGTATCGTATTCGTTTTTGAGTATTTCGGAATAATCTCGCTCAAGGAATGTTATACCAATATGACTCCCTGTTACATTACAGTATTTAGTTAAACGCACTAACATTCTCAGTTAATCAATAGTTTTCAATTCCTTTTGAAAAAGTGTCACCTGTGTGAGATTGAAGAACTTAACAACTCTTCCACTTCATCAAAGAAAGACTCAATCAAAGATGAATTATTCATATTCCAAATACCTTTGAGGTCTGTTGCAAGCGTCCAAGCAATACGAATTTCATCAGAGTCACGCGGACGTTAACTCCTTTCCTCTTATGTTACTCGTAAAAAAAATAGACAATTTCCAATTTTAAAGCAATATTGCAATTACACTGATATTCCAAATGAGCATGACTTGATAGCAATTACACAGATATTCCAAATGAGTATGCCTTGATAGTAATTACACATATATTCCAAATGAGTATGCCTTGATAGCAATTACACAGATATTCCAAATGAGTATGCCTTGATAGCAATTACACTGATATTCCAAATGAGTATGCCTTGATAGCAATTACACAGATATTCCAAATGAGTATGCCTTGATAGCAATTACAATAAAATCAAAGCATTATAGCTATCGAGAGCTTTCGACTTTTGAAATGTCAATACTTTTAGCCATATAAGATTTGATATCAAGATATGATAAAAATTTGATAACAAAAAGAAAGTTAGTTTCATCATTTTTTTCTCCAAAAACTGCTTGAGACAAGTCCACCAAACCAATAATTTCGGAAAATGTCAAGTTAGTGATTGGGTTATTAATTATCGCTCCTTGGGTAATAAACTAACGGGCAAAAGAAACGTCCCCATACAAAATACAAGATATTTCAATCATCGGGCGATAAATGCGACTGAAACAGCGTTACACCATGTCTTCAGAACCCAACAATACTAAATATGAATTTTCAAAACATTATCTATTCATAACTCTGAGAAACACAAGTTTTAAGAAATGGTCGTTTTGGAATCTCCTTAACTAGACGAGATAGAAGCCTCAAAAAGCCAGTTTTGGCTTGTTTTGAGACGTCCTACAGTAAAGACGCGTCAACAAATTTAAATCAAAGAAGGTTATTTATGTCGAGGATATCTTAAGTTAATTAAATTTCTACTTTTTCAATGTTTTAAACTTAAATACTAAATATTGTGGGCCAAAAACATCTTTAAAAAACGATTTTAGCACCCCATGTCAATTTGAACAGATGTAAAAATAAAAATTGCATACTCTGATGTATGAAATTGTGAATATTTCTTAAGAAAACATGTGGCTACCATATACATACAAAATCTATTTTCTCCGACATCAATATTTCATTTTATACTGTTTTCAAAATGTGGTGACGTTTCTTTTGCCCGTGAGTATATGTCAAACGAAAGATGAAATAGCTCTACAGGAAACATTATTTGGTGAATGACGTTATACAAAACTCGTTTTAGTTTACCATTAGAAAAGTATACATGTATATATATATATATAGCTATTCCGTTCAAATAAAACACAATTATAGATATACAATGACATTATCTCATATTTGGGCACAAATTAGCACATTGCCGTATTTAGCAACAATTTGTAAGTGACTTCATGTTCACTGAAACCATTGGTGATCAATTGTAATACATTCTTATCCAAATAGTTAAAGTTACCACCTTATCTGTGGTAACCCGACCCAGGAAAGCTCAGCGTTGCTGTTACTGTTGGCAGAAAGGATGCAATTGAATGATGTGAAAAGATAAGTCTATAAACTGAAGTCCAATATCAGACGAAGTTGCTACTGACAAAGCTGAGCAGATAGATGAGTTTCCCAATACCCATTTATAACAAATGCAGTGTTACAAACTACCTTGTTTGTTGATAGTGATTTAAAACAGTCTGGGAGCGACATTGCTGTCAGTAAATCAATATGGTTTTGTAGATATGCATTCACATGTACCCTGCTGTCAAATGCTTTTTAACCAATGTCTTATATCATTTCTGAATATCCTGAAACAAAGGTCATGCATTGTTACACGTACATGGCGGCACTCGGCAAATATGTCGCTAAACATTTCGAACTATCGACTTTTACCCAACATGCCCAAGAACAACTGGATCTAGAGGGCTGACAGTTTATATACAGGTACATTATGTTGACGTAATGTTGACATTATCACATAACTCGTTAACAACATGATTGAACAGTTGTCAAAACATTGTATTTTCTAAGTAAAAGCATTTGATCTGTATCTTATTAGGCTTTGTATAACATACTATGTAAGGTTAATACATTATTTGTCAAAGTTTCCAAAGTTAAATATTAAAACTGTCTGAATATTTTGGGCTTTTTAGTTATTGAGAATACTAAAATAGCTTTTTAGAGGGTGACCCCTTTTCTTTTAATGAAGGACACAGATTCAACATTATGTTCACCAATTTCCACACTGTGTTAAATCATTTGTGGCATTTTCAGTAAATAGAAATGAATGGTTCATCCTCATCCATCACAATGAGTGAAACAAACGGGTGGAGAGAGACATCCTGTTATAGGTGAAGTGTTCATAATGACAGTGTTACTGAACCACCACCAAGTCTGATGATTTCTGTATATCAAAATGTTATATCAAAAACTCATTTTGTAAATGAAATTTAACACGGCTATGACCGAAACAAGTGATACACTTTGCTATTAGTTATGTTAACAAATTGTAAAATCATCATTGATTAAACAGGCATTGTCTGAATTCCGTGTAAGGTCGATTATACAGTCGACGTTACGTCTACTAGCTGCATTGTGTGTCCAGGACTTACTGAAACTAGGTTCAATTAGATTTTGTGAAAAGCACAAATTCGAATAAAGCTCATTTACTGCATGAAGTAGTAATGTCATGAGGATATTGGAAGAACCAATTACAAGGAATGCTATACCAATGAAATATCACACTTCCCGTTATAGTACAATGTAATGTTCTTTCTTCTAATACACCAAGAAAATCAATAGTCCACAATCCCTTTCGAAATAATCTCGCCTGTGTAACGACTGAGGCAAATGTAACAACTCTCCGACTTCATGTCAGAACAACTCAATAAAAGATGAATTATTCATATTGTGGATAACTTTGATGTCTTTACCAAGCGTTTCATGGAAGCCAAATTCGGTTGTCCTTTTCTTTAGGTTCACGCAAGCGTCCTCACGCTCATGGTAATTGTAACTTTTAAATAGAATGTACGGTTTGGTGTCGTGGATATTTATCAATTACTACAGCAAATCAGTTTTTATTTCTAGTTACAACTTTGATAATACGTGATGTGAGATTTTTTACTATCCTTTTAGATGTACACGAACAACCTTGTATGTAATAAAGTTTCACTGTTTTATGTTCGGTTCGTTTAATGAACCATGTTACCAATATGCGTTGTATGTCTTATCAGTCAAGACGGATCAGTTATATCTGTGGAATCTATGAAGTTGACAATCTAATGAAGACCTTCACAGTTACTGGGGAGAACACAGTCCTGAAGTAGGTTTCATCCATCTTGGTAGATAATTGGAAACCTATGATGTTCCACACAAATCGATGAAAAGAGAAATGAAAGTGTCGTTTTCAATTTCCTGTAAATAAACGATTTATGAGTTGCACAGAACGGATGCTAAGACATAAAAAGCGGCTACCAGTAAACTGATGTCTCCTTGAGTTCAGCAACAGTCTTCTATTGATAAGTCTGGAGTATGCCTTTTGGAAAATGAATTTGCTCCGGCAATGCCGAGGGTTACTGGTTACATACGTATCAATATACTCAGCTAGTAGGTTGTTTTTGTGCGTTATTCGTTCTGCTCTTAAGAAGGGGAACATTGAAGATAGAATACAATTAACAGTAAAATCCAAAATCCTTAGTACAGTTCCCGCAATAATGTTTTAATCTACGAGAGAGATCTTGAAATAATCAAGCAATTGCATATGTAGGACATTTAACTTACATACACGCATGAATGTGTCAAAATTAAACACATTTTAGAGGGTTAATAACTACATGTACTAATGTATTAATGTATTTCCTCATTTACCAAACACTATATCAAATTCAATATTAAATTCAATAACATCGTGAGCAGATGTTTCTGTTTCCTTTGATATTTGATCCGTTGCCTTGGAGAAATGTTTCTTTATCAGCAATGCCCACATAGTCTTTACTTTTCCTTAGTGGCTCGTGTTCATAACTTCTTTGATATTATACTATTACATGTATTGAAATAAGATTTAAAGAGTTCTAATCACGATGTCATTAAACGTATGTCGACATAAATTGAATTTTATGCTTTTAAAACAAAATAATCATTTAAATTCGTATAACATCGAAAAGAACATTTACTATATTTGCATCGATTTTTAAAATGCTGAATATCAATGGTATTGGAGAAGTATATACTACATTCTCTCCACATATAGGGTACTTCAGTCATTCCTTTCCATATAAACTCTGTTACAAGTGAGCAATAGTTCACGATTATCGCCAAATCACTTAGTGGTGGCAGTTTGCATCACTGCTTTTCTCTACTTATTATAATTGAGTAGTCCGTTTATACTTTTCTGCAATTTGGTCAGTTACCAAGTAAGAAATGTCCCTTTCTGAAAACATCAATTCAATCCATGTCTTCAAAACAGGATTAATATACGCCTTAATGTTACATATGTCTAAGTAATTGAAAACATTGATTTCAGAGTAGAACAGTAGGATAGTTTTCGATCATCAGATCACAACAAAAATCTACATTTTATTTGACTTTCAGTGCCTAAATACGGCATTCATCGGTTAAAATAAAATCCATATTTTCAATAAGTAAAATAACATGTTATTCTACTCGGTGAAATAACAATTTTAATCATATGACGTCATCGTAACAATAAAATGACGTCATAAGAAGACCGTAATAAAGCAAGTCGACCATCGATGCTCCAATTATATCATGAACGTTATTTACAAAATAGACATAATTTCTTAAATTGTATAAACAGAACATTTGACATTTTTCGTTGAAAACCATGTTTATGTTTCATCTCGTGAAGTAGAAATAATACATAATATATTTCTAATTCACTAGTTGAGATATACATGGTATTCGACGAGATATGTAAAAAGACATCATCTATGTAATAACTGTTCTGTAACGAACCTGTTTCAAGCTTACTCTATTCTTCTCTAACTGCAAGACTAGGTGACTGTTCCAGTATGTATGCAGGTATTCGTGGTGTCCTAATTAACCTTCAATAAAGTGTCCGCGAGTTGACATGTATGCAAGCTGCCTGTCTGTGGGTTGGGAGATAACCGATTTCATTATAGCGTTCTATTGTATCGTAATTTTAATTAATCAATCACCATTCAAAGAGATATAGGCTCATAACCCGTCAAAAGAGGGGAGCCAAACACGTATCAAATTTAGATCACTGTCGCCTCAGCTGTTATATTTTATGAATACTTCCTGGACAGCATATCTTAAATTAAAGTACATTATTCTCCTGACTTGAACTAATACTTCCTTTGTTGTTGGTGAACAGGAAGGATAACAGGAACAGCATATATCTTAAACTTCAGCTTGTACACCCATGCTTTTATCGACATCACTATGTAAGATGTTGGATTACACAGTCAAAGGGAGATAACCGTGTTTTACAATGGAGTTTCTCTGATCGTGCAGGCATTTGCATTGTGTCATCAGATAGCAGTGATAAAGGATCTATCTAGATATCACCTAATCCGAGAGCCTTGTTAACCCAGCAGAATCTGGGAGCATGCTTTAATCAATAAGCATAAATGTTTCAATATCTCTCATATTATTCATGTTGGATGTAAATAGATTGAATCCAGAGACTGTACATGTACATGTGGAATGTTAGCTTGTGATATTTTAAACATATTGTACTATCATTATTTGAGAAATTACATGTTTGATATCCTACCAATGTCTGATTTCGTTGATATTTTTGGAAAAAATGATGATGATGATATTATTGTTGATTTGCTTGATGGTTCTTGTACATCACTGGGAAAAATACATGACAGAATGGGAGAAGGTGATGATATTAGTGTCAGACTTTATGACTGTCTGTCACTCACGATTGTTTTCAAAATTAATTGTTCCTTGATTCACTATATATTTAACTTCTGATGTTGTTGTGATATGTAACATTTTCATAATTTGGAGGAAATAAAGATTATATATCCTTCTATGCTTATCGTTGCTAAGGGCTCATAGATATTTCCATTTTACAATCCACAATATTACCAATAAAAACCCAAGTGGGGTGAGTGATTGAGTGGGTATTTCGACGTGGGTATTTTAACGTGGGTAGTTTAACGCCGCCCGGGGAATATTGTAGCTGCGATATATGTTAGTTAATTGTCCAATATAAAACAGAAGCTAAACGCAAACAAAGAAACGTCAGGTAAGATTTACCATTTTGATGAGTTATACCCCACTTCCGGTCTCGTTGCTATGGTTTCTTTTGTTACAAGTGTAGGTGTATTAGCCGATACACCTATACTTTTTTCTGATATACATACACTTTTCTAATATACCTACACTTTTTAACAACTGAGAAACAATGGAGTCAATTTTCTAAATTTCCAAGTGATGATACTTTATAAAATGTTAGCTTATAAATGAACATATAAGGCACCTGGGATCGAACCCGTGTCCTGTTGCTTTCTGGCCGAACGACCTAACCATTACACCACGATGCCAGTTGAAACTCTGAAAAACATTTCATGACCAAATGAATAAGGTTCTTATAATGCGTGAAATAATATCACAAATTTATGTATTTCTTTTTATATAAAAATGTAATTTAATTTTGGGTGCAAAATATCTTAACATACTTAAATTTGCTTCTGTTTTCTCTAAACTTTGGCCACGTTGACATTAGCCATGCAGTTTATAGCGTTAGCTGTTCATTTCAGCAAGATGCACGTGCATCTGCGTTGACAATACCGTCATTGGGCAACTCGGAAAAATATGGGTATATCGCTCACAAGGAATGCAGGTTTATGTAGAAGTAGTCTTTGGTACTTACAAAAAGCGAGGAATTTATATCAAATTTATAGAAAATTTAAAAAAGCCAAGTTTAAGAACGTGAATTATCTGTGTTCGTGTATTTAATTCATGTAATAAATTAATACGACTGTGTCTTTTCACAAGTAAACTGTGCCGGTTGCTTAACAACGACAAAGAGCTCTCTGACAGCATGCGAAAAGCATGCAGCACGTGCATAGTCCTGTCAAATGACGGTCTGATCATAACGGGTTAATCAGTGCGAAAGTGTCGATTCATCGCTCGAATGTCTCACATAAAATGTTGATTTCGAATCAGGAGTATTGTCGAAGTTTTCAGATGTACACTGAATTATGTTAAACATACTTGTACAGCGTGTGGTAAACACAATATGACATCCCCATTTGGATGTTAACCTCTATAACGGTCTCCGGTTTATCTTTGGAAATCCGGTCGAGTCCGAAATTTGTCGCGACAATAAAAGTGTCAAACATTTTTTACAAACAAATTTAATTTTTTAAATGCCTTACATACATGTATGTTCTTTGGAAATATTAAGTTAAAATTATTTTTTTCAATTTTTTAAGATGTTTTTCTCCAATGTTTTTTTTTTCCCAATGGAATTTTTTTTCCGATGGAAATATGAAGAAGAGGGTGATTAGTTATTGAATGCAGTTTTGCTTATAATGAATTTATGAAATATTAATAATTCTAATTTATTGACTTTGGTGACGTTTTCAATGAAATGTTGATTTTTATAATATATATTGAGTTAGAAACGTTGACTTTGGAAAAAATAAATTGTTTGTTAAATGTTGACTCTTGAAATATTTTGAATTAAGTGAAATGTTTACTTTGATCAAGTATTGACTTTGGTGAAATGTCAAGAAATTTCAAGATATAGTCCTTACTCATAATTCAATAGTACGGAAATGAAACATGTCATAAATTGGTTATTGTAAAAGTATTTGAAGTTCATGTCTAATCAATACAAATGAACGAGATGTTGCCAAAGGCTTGAAAACGTTAATCAATTATAATTCACAAAAATGTCAGTTGCTTTGCATAAACTGATGTGCAGAAACGCAAAATCACACTGATAAATACTTAATACCAGTAACTCTTTATTGTTCGCAATACATTGTTAATTGTCAACCAATAAAATAATGACTCCCATCTTTTAACTTATTTCGCTTGGCGCAATCGGGATTTGAAACTTCGGTAGATGAGGTTTGGGTGCAATGCTATACTGAATTTCAGCGTAGTGCCACC
Source organism: Gibbula magus (assembly GCA_936450465.1). Taxonomy (NCBI): domain Eukaryota; kingdom Metazoa; phylum Mollusca; class Gastropoda; order Trochida; family Trochidae; genus Gibbula; species Gibbula magus. Next base: position 90,693,377 of record OW388289.1, on the reverse strand, counting down.
CGTGGTTCGCTAGTTCCAGCCAATGCTCGCCGATTAAATCGCATGCATTGCGGGCTATTAGCTGTGATGTCAAATACTATAAACAGCGGCGTTAAACCGCAACACACCTCGCCTCAACGCCACGATACAATGTACAATAGCACATGGCACATTTAAAGATGCGTTCGTAAAATCATACGTTTCATGCCGAGGGACGGAGTCCTGAGGTTCAAACCATTTATCATAGATGGAGGTTTTAGGGCTGTGAAATATTGTAGTATGTATCCGATACTTGGTCATCTGCTGTTAGAGCTCAGATAGTTCTCTTCTCGCGTCTAAATGTATAGGGAGCACTGTCTAGTGTCTAAACATTAGCACTATTTCATATAGACGCACAAGCATATTGACGCACTTTGTCATACTTTCAACGTATTTATTACACAAATAGAGAATACTCCGTAAAATGTAATAACATATTTATTAAACGAGCGAGTGGTTTGCTATTAAAGAACGAAACCGAGTTAAATAATAAGTAAATGTTATAAATCGAGACCGAGTTCCGTATTTTATCATTACTAGCTGATTTAAATCACACTTAAATGCATCGCTGAATTAGACACATTCCATTGCGACCTTGGGGCTGGTTTTGTGATGTCATATTTTAACCCGATGACGTAAAGTCAATCGAAATCACGCGATGTTATCGGACACACTGTGTAAGATACTGTAGATTTATTAAACTACGATATTCTCAACGGCAGAGTAATAACAAGTTCAATGTCATGAGAGATAGGGCATTTTGAAAAGTGCATAAGTGTAACTTGTTTCTATTTGCATCAATTAAACATTAAGTATTAACTAACATTATCATCAATTATTATCGTATCGACATGAGGAGATGATGCAACGTATCGAAATGTAAATGTAAAAAAAGCAGTGTACACATATCAGGTAATGCATGTAGACATGTATGGTCGTTTTGATCTTTAAACATTTCCGATTGAGGAAGTTGCTTGGTTTCCATGGATTGAGGCAGAGATTTAAAACATATATTCGATTTTCAAGATGTTCAATATAATCTTATTAAATTGATTATGCGGGTCTGCAACAAGCACGAACTAGCCGAAGGTAATGGATTATAACGGTTGAAACCCCTGTCATCTTCGGTTACATATTAACTTGACGATACCGTGCAATGTAGAATAAACGTCATAAACTTGATCGTCACATACACGTCAGATCCTAATCGCAGTTTACTTCTCACTCACTTGTCTTCCTGGATCGATCACTTTGAAGAACTCTATTGTACGGGATATGACCTCATCGGAAAAGAGCGAATTAGTATTGCATTTCCAATTGGTCCGATGCAGCTGTCACCTGAGGAGCGATGCATGGTAGTCTCTCCTTCATCTTCATGATTCATACACGGAGAATAATTTAGTTTTTATATCGACGAAACTCTAGGGTTTCATGGACCAGAACAGTTAACCAAATTGTTGTATTCCAGAGCTGCGTTATTTGTTTTCTCCAAAAAGTCAACACGCGATGTTGAGTTGTTTCCAATCTTCCTGGAATTAGTTGGTATCGCGTTGAGGTGTTTAAATGGCTTCCTAGCAATTTTCTCAAAGTCAATTTTGTCAGTTCCGTTGGATTAAATCAATATTTTCCCTTTAACTTTTCTTTTTAAAAAAGAAGAAATCTTTGAGTTCTTTTCGAGAACAATCTTTTGCGATGAAGTGAGATTGAACGAGAAGCCAAATATGGGAAGGTCACGCACTGGAGGAGTTGGCGCCGTCTTCTGGCAGAACTCTTCAACACAATGCTCCGGCTCCGTCAAGTATGCAATTTATTTCGTCCGTGAAGTTCACATCCAGCACTTCCAAATCATGCATTAGAGGCACAGTTGATCAAGAAAGGTTTTAGATATACACATCAAATGTTACACATAGTGCGATCCTGATGTTTAATTGTGTAATTATTTAGTATGTTCTTTATCAAAACCGATCCTGTTTGATCATACTTATATTATTTTGTGTTTTTGATTTGAACTAAAGTAAAGGTCTTCTTTTAAAATACTGTTCAGCATGTTTATCGAAACGAATTAAAATATATGATGAATCACAATCACGGTAAATGACAGCACCTTCCCTTAGTTACTACACCAGACATTAGAATAACATCTGGACTCTGAAACAAGTATTTATTAAATATCACAAAGTAAATATTGAAAAGGAAAAAGGAGTATGCTTCTGAAAATCCCATTTCTCATATATTTGTTTATGAAATTGTGATACTTTTTTCCGAGTCCTAGTGTAAGACTCTAGACCCTGCGCATAACAGATACAGTGAGTCTGAAGCTACAACACAAATCAATGAATGGTATCGATTGTTGATATTATTGTTTGAAAACAGCGAAGTAAACTTGACACATTCGGCGCCTCTTAGGAACATAAGGCGTTACACATTTGCTTTAATCTCGGCTCACTCGAAAGGTCTGCGATTTAGAGAAGCAAAATGGTACACTGAACAAGCTAATCGGAAATGCATTGACCTTTGACCTGTAATTAATCTTGTATCCGCCCTGAGTCATGATATAGCGTGCCAGACGAGTAGCACATGACTAGTCAATAAATAGGATTCTCATTATCTGAATCGATGTCAATTCCCTTTCCGCAGAGCTGTAATCACAGCTATTACAACAAGTAATGCAGTTAATTCAGACTATTCAATTAGGATGTTGCTTGAATAAAAATTCGGTTCCTAAATAGTCATCTCTTTTTATCTGATTGAGTGACACATATCCGGTTTCGAATATGATTAATTAACGATTGGTCATACGTGTGTATTGCAACAAGAGGAATAAATCCCCTGGCCCGGATTGTATTCACAATGAACACCTTATATATGGTAGTGGTACTATCATACATGTGCTGACAGCGCTCTTTAATTCTGTCCTAGAATCTGAATACATCCCCAGCAAAAAAATGATCCACAAAAACTATAGAGGAATAACCTTAACGTCCTGTATTGGGAAACTATTTGAGAAAATTATCCTGGCAAGACTGGAAAGTTGGGTGCAAAAGTATATGCCCACGTTTCCAGATAAGCTACAATTTGGATTTAGAAAAGAACATAGAGCAACTATACTTCAGTCTTTACTTTAAATGAAAGTTTATCCTATTTTCTTAACAGGGATTCTCCTGTTTATACAGCCTTTATGGATAATGAAAAGGCGTTTGACCGCATATGGCATAATGGACTATTTTTAAAACTTTACGAAATGGGCATCAAAGGTAATATCTGGCGGCTTCGTCACCAAAGCTATACATCAAGCTCTGCATTTGTGCAATATTGTGGATGAATATGCTATGTGTTGGACAGGGTAGAGTTTTATCTTGGTTTTTCCTTGTTTTTATCAATGACCTAATATGTGAACTTAAAACTATGAAAAATGGTATCCATGTTTATGGTATTGACATTCCTTGCATCTTGCTTGCTGATGGCACTACACTTGCCTCTACCTCCCCTAAAGGTCTTCAATCATCTCTTGATACTGTCCACAGTTATGCCTGTAAGTGGCGGTTAACATATAACGGCTCAAAAAGCACATGTATCATTTTCAGCAAATCAAAAAAACGCCTGGGTAATTACTCTTTCAAATTTGGTGGCTCAACTAATACCAATAAGTGATAGTGTAAAATATGGAGGGATACTACTTTCATCTGATTTATCCCCGAAATCTAGAGTGCATACATACTGTCAAAAAGCAAGGCAATCTGTTAACTCTCTGAATAGTCTCGGCCTTAACAGTACAGATTTACATCCTACATCATCTGTGAAAATATGGAAGAGGGTGATACTACCCACGAGTTTCTATGGCTGTGAACTTCTACCCATTCTACGGGGTAAAGACTTTGATATGGTAGAAAGCACTCAACGATACTTTGCCAAATGCATTCAGGGTTTCGGTAAACGTATCTCCTCTGCTTCTGTCTTAGGCAACCTTGGTCTGTGGACTATGGATGGATATATAGATAAACGTAGACTACTACTTCTTGGCAAGTTATGCAACTGTTGGTGTAATTCTTTGTTTAAGGATTTATTCCGTGTTCAGTTAGCAACATTTCAAATGGAACAGGTGTATTACATTGTATATGCGATACACTCATTCAAACCAGTTTAAAATATCATCTTTTTAAGTACCTAACTGACTATCTTGATACTGGAAGGTTTCCATGTAAGTCGCTGTGGTGCAAACGAATTATCAATTCTATAAACGAAACTGAAACTGTACGATGGGCTAATCAAGTCTCTGTAAGATAAGATATGTCAAGATATCACACAACTCATAATACCTTTGGTGTACATAGATTGTATTATGTATGCATGTATATCCACAATTTAAAGATAGTTTACAATTGTGTGTACAAATCAACTCCAGTGCAAAATTTTCAAAAGATTGTGAACTCTGCGAAAGATATTGTAATTATTATGACTGCCACATAATTCTTCATTGTGAACTGTACATGTACAACAGAAAATAAATTCTTCTCAAAACTCATAGATCTTTTTGACGTTAATGTTTATGTTGAAATAGAACTATTATCTGAAGATGAAATGCTGTCTCTCTTTTCTGGAGGTGAAATACCAATAACCAACAATATGGATGAAATGTCATGGAGTTGTATGATAGTTCTCTTCTGTAAATATCTGTTTTCTATGCGAACATCACTGAACTATACATTTTAGATCTTTTTCCTATTGTATTCCCTACCTGTATGATTATGTTATTGTGAAACTGTTGTTGTAAATATTTAATGTATTTATATGTAATGATCTTCGGATCGCAATCTGGAGGAAATAAAGAGATTCATTCATTCATTCTGATTGAGTGACACATATCCGGTTTCGAATATCATTAATTAACGATTGGTCATACGTGTATTGCGACTAGAGGATAATGTAAATACATTCATAATGTAGTCTTTAAATTGTAACCCACAACCGTTTAGATCTGCGCATTTAATGAAATCCATGGCGAAACTGGGTATTGAAGTCCGACGTCGCCGGTACGAAGTATTTTAAAATTCAGTTATTTCAACCGGTTAATTCCCTTTAAAATGTCGCTATTCAAATAGTATCAACCCCATAACCTTAGATTGAGAGTCGTCTTGGACTGCCGAGCTGCGCTGATATACACGCCTATTGATTTGATCAGTTTGAGCTCAGCGGTAATTTAGTTACAAACCTCTTGTCCATTTCCCTCTAAATTGGATGTAGTTGACCACTGCTTATTAGCTGTTTGTATGGACAGACTTGTGTTATCAGTGGCCAGTGTAAGCCTCGGGCGATATCTCTTCAGTTGATAGACGCCTAGAGGCGTATCCGCATATCGGATTGACGTGGCTTTGATGTTTATCTTGCAGTGTAAGGAAGCAGCTTTGAAAATTAACTGGAAGGACTCGCGTATGAATACATTTAGAGTTTTATGGCTCGATTAATATATTTCTTGTTTGTCATAATAAAATCACTTCTGTTTAATGTATTCGAACATGGATTATGCGGTATTTTCATTGCGGCGTCAAACAATAACTAGCTCATGCGGACATGCAATATGAAACTACATATTACTGCAACGGTATATGTTTTATGTCGCCGAATATTTCGCTGTTCTTTTATTCAATAGGGTTCATTCCTCAAACAATGTATATACTTGAATACTTATTCAGCGTCATGTTGCCATTGTTCATGTTTACCGCTTGCAACATATTATTTTGATAACGGAATAATGTTGATATTTCTTTTACAATTTGAGGTGATATTTATTTTGTAAAAACTATACGGCAAATGTGAAAAGCAAGTAGAATGGAAAACACAGGACTTAATTGATGATACACGGTTAACCTAAATGAGTCGAATGTCATAAAGTGATGCATCTACCCGAAATGGAACCTGTCAATTGCATCCCTAATTTCCTGTATATTCACATATCCATCAACTGTCATCTGCACCTGAAAATATCCTATGATATTCTCTGAAAATGACGTTTTTATTCCATACTGATGTGAAAATAATGGGGAGGTGAATGATTCTCTAACGGAACCTGATGATAGTGTAGCAGACAGTGTATCGATCTAGACATTCAGAATTTCAGGAAGTATGTGCATTGCTATCAAATCATTCGACTTATGCATATATACCCAGTCAGTCACAGTGATGACGGATATTATTTTGGTAAAGACGTTGTTGATATAAACATGCTTTGATTACGCATAATTGCCCTTCAATAGGACGTGTATATAGTCTTCAAATGTCGTCTCCAACAATGTGTATTTGCTCTATGATTGCAACGTTATTTTTGCGTTTGAAACCATGGTAACGAGGTATAATTTTGGATTAGCATCACACCGAGTATGAGATCATGGAGTCAATTCTAGAATCAAGGATGCTTCTTTCACAGTGAAATAGGACTAACTAGGATGTATAAAGACCATCTGATAACATATCGAACTAGGTATAAACTATTTAAACTACTTTCCTGCTGTGTGGTCATAATTTAAAAACACGGATTGCCATTTCCTCTGCATTACGAGAACAGTTTTAAAATTCCTACAATTGTTTATACACGCTGGGTGCTGGTGTCCATAGATCTTTGTTGAGTAACTGGGTGACCATGGATGTTGAACTTTCAAAGTTCTCAAGTTGTTAATACATTGTTTTATGCACACAGTTTTATGATTAACGGCATTTTGATTCATTAAAAGACGGTCATTCACGAATATTGAGCTTTAGACATTATTCGGATACATCAGCTGAGCTAACAAACACCTCTTTTCTGTTGCTATAAACAATATCATATTTTATGTTTCTCTTTATAAATGATAGTGAATGCTTCATTAGTTAAGTTTCATAATCAATCCATTTACCTTTCAATCAATATATTATTCTCATATATAACCCTTAAGAGCTTCATTCATCTCTTTAAATGTAATAAATTCAGGCATAGAATCCAATATTTTAGTTCGAATCTACACATGGGTATGTTCAATAGGAATAATTGATTGCTTCATTAATCCATGTGTGGGTTTGCTAGATGAAATGTGGGTACACACTGTGGAATCAAACAGGCATGTGGGCTACTGTCTGTCACGTAAAAGCGTGATTTACGACTGTTACTATTGGAATCAAATCTCACGACTGTCTTAGATTGTACACGCAAGTATAAATCAGATAAACATCAACTAGTCCGACAGTATCAAAGCTCGTGATTAAGAAATGGAAGCTCAGGGATCCATGCGCTCTCTCCAGAGAAATGACCTGCCTGTTCATCATAATGGTTCGTGAGAGAGTAATCAAGTTGTACACTTTCAGATTTATACGTGCTACTGCCTACATGGCCTGGGGCAGTCGCAAATATATGTTGAATTTAAGATATATAAACTATCACCTCTTCTGATATAGAATATATCAAAACGAGTTGATAACTCTTACAGATATCCTTGGCTCTTTTAGATATGGGGTATCATACATAGCATAATTCTAATATGCTCTTTGTGTAACAAAACCTATACATTACACCGCTGACCTATCCCAATTCTTATATTATGATATTGCTCATGTTTGGCCAAAGAAAAGCCAGCCTTTCATTCAGAAATATTTGATTGATTCATACAAATAAGGAGTTAAAATTAATGTTCTTGGCATGAAAGCAAATGTATAGAACTACGTGAATGAAGTGTTCATAAACAGTTGTACATATATCCGTAATACCATTTAAAGCCCATGCCAACACTTATATCCACTGGCAACAGTTTATCAGTTTCAGTCTGTTTATGTCGATGTCTTCAATATTAAGAGAAAGAAAAAAAACCTTTCTAACTAATTCAATCAAAGTTGTTTATGATCCAGTTTGTGACGCTGTATGATGGGACCTTAAACCAACATACAGTATAGAATCACATATAGCTGACTTCACATCTTAATCAAGTTGGTTAAATATGACTCAATCAGTGAGATATAAAGGTCAGCCTAAACATTATGTCAGCAGCAGGACCCTAAACACTTAATAATCGTTTACTTGATTGAAGGCAATCGGTGTTTAATCTTAAACGTCTAGACGGTTGGACGTACTCTCTTATCACAAATAGAACTAATATGTAGCACAAGATCAATATGAATGGTACAAGTTTAATCCTTAATGGCAACCAAATTATATAAAAATCAAATTCACTCATTTCTGCATAGCAAAGCGGTGGGGGACCTGAGATGATTGTTTAATGTGGATGATATAAGACTTAAGTGTTTCTTGCTTTGTGTAGTGAACAAAAGTAATGAATTAAATCACTTGTCACATAGGTGTGCCTTTTGTGATGCACAACTGGGATAATATAAAACACTGAAATTCTCCAACTTGAAATAAGGGGTGCTTTACAACAAGAACGACGGTTACTGCACGAAGGACGGTAATAGCACCTGCCCAGTTTTATCCGTTGGCACGTCAGATAAGAACTCAGCCACTTTCTATCAAAGAGAAACACGCCTTGCTTATCATTGATCTGTATGTTTCCTTTCTCAATAGAACGAATCTGTTGCCATCTTCCTGACATTCCAGTAATTCTTTGATCACTCAACGACATTTGCTGGTGAATTTTGTTGAATGCAAATACAATCAGTGATTTTGTTTCATAATCATTATTATCAGTATTACGTTATCAAAGCCGAATAACCATATTTATTACATACCTTGTACGTGTTCTGAATAATAGATAATTTTGAATTATTTGAAACAAGTGTTGTGTAACTAGTTGAAAGTTATTCAACGAGTGTTGTGTAACCAAAAGAAGTTATTCAACGATAGTGACGTCATAATGCCGTTCTACTTTCGCCATCAGCTGATCGAGTACATGTACAGCCGAACCCACTCGCCAATTCAGTTTTTCAGTTCATCATATATTTTTCCTGAACGTATTTTTTAATTTAAATGAACTTGCATCATTGCAAAAATAGATGTGCAAAAATAAAAATAGAGAATTTGGGTTCCGATCTCGAATATTTTATAATTAGATCATAATAATAGTTTGCTTCAATTTAGTCCTGGAAGAGTTATCTCCCTTGTGTTTGCAACGGCCGTGTTTTTGTCAACACGAATTCCCTGTTTTAGGAGTAAACTAATAAAGTTTATACATGATTGCGTTAAGAATCGCCATGCATTATCAGTTTTGGATGTAATCAACGTCTAGATATTCACGTATGAAAGTTCAAAATAACGAATATCAAATATATCATCCCTCCAAACCGACATAATTATTCGATCCCGAATATGTCCCCTTATACCGTCATATAAGAAACTCCCTCTTATCCGACCTCCCTCTTTTCCGAATTCTGACACTCAAAACCGGTCCCAAATTATGTTTGCAGTACAAATTCACGCTGTCTAAACCGACATTGGTATTGCATAAGAGATTACGGTAACCAACATATGGTGTGTATTTAGCAATCCAATTCAATATATGCTTTGAGAGGGGAAACGACCTGTGACTTAGTAATATGATAAACTGTTTCATTACCTAAAAATTACTCTCTTTATTTCATTGAGATTAGTAACATTACATTACATATATACAATTTGTTATCATTTATTGACATTGACACTGAGACCATCTCTATTTAGCATGTTCATTGTCACTCATACAAATTATATATTAAAAAAGTCATGATTAGTGAACATGAAGAAGTGACAGTGGTTACCCACTCCTCCTTTGAAGCAAAGAGTGAGCTATCTCACAAGGTATACCGGATATTGTTACAATATTATGACAATTGTCCTACACCAACCCAGAAGCAGTTCTATGAAAAATATGCTATTGGAGGAGGTACAGTTCCTTTTTTCTCATTATTTTTTTTGTTTACTTTATTGTTACAGACTGTATATATGTTAACAAGGATTTACTGCTATAAAGATATATTTTGCATTGTTTGTGTTCATTTTCGTTTGATACACTGAACACTCCCTCTAAACCGTCATCCCTCTAAGCAGACATATTTGCCTGGTCCCGAGCGACGCCGGTTGAGATGGAGTCCACTCGACTCACTGAAATGTGTCACATTTTACCTGATGGAGGATGAGTATATACACAGAAACGTCGACGTGTATTTTCACATTAAAGATGTCATTATCCAGAAAATATTCTTATTCTTTAAAACAATACCTGATGGTTTTATGTTGCAACATGAACCTTTTGAATGAATGCACATAGTTCTTTACACCGCAAGTTTTTTTTCAAATAATACACTATGTCTTAATACTTTGCAGTGATTTGTGTTGCTATTTTTTAAATGTTACGGATATAATTATTACACCGATCATGATTGTGCATAGTGCAGTGAACTGTCGTGAATAAAGATATAATAATTTGAAATAATCTTGGAACAGATTTCATTCTTTAAAATGGATTAAGAATGTTATTTTTCGCTTTTAGTTTCCTGAAGATATTGCGGTGAAGGCTTTATACAGATAAAGCAATTCAAGTTGTAATATGGTGCCTTTTTATATCATTAGCATTAGCATGTCTTTTTAAAAATGTTTAAATTAAAAACAGGCTTGTGTATTGGATAATTGTGATCAATACAGTGTGACATTATTAGTCATAATAAACGTCAAATCAAATGTGTTCAGAAATCCACAGTAATTCAACCTCTTTACAGTCCTCTAATGGTGCTGGTTAGTTCATTCCCACACAATCCCTACTTCTGATACAGCGGAACCGCCTCCAGCAAGCACATCAGAGGCAACTCAAGGCTGATACTGACCATGGAAAGAGAAACTGTTTGATACAAAGAACCATTAAGCAGGTACTAGTTCAATAGAGAGAGGATTCCTACTAAATGGAACATATCACTCGTGTGGGGAATCGTAACCAATGCTGTTTGTTCATTGTATTTTTGATTTAATAGTGGACACAAGAAGATCACAATAAACTGAGAATGGAGGGCTTCCTGAACAATCAGTTCTGAGACAAGCATATAATGTGTATACTTGATCGCATGGAGTAAATTCGTACCTTGTGTTTTGGAACAGTTGAATAGAAACTCCCATCCTTTGTCTCATACATATAAAACATATCAACATAAGTTGATAACAGTTACATGTAAGGATATTCATTTTTGACACAAGGACAATGAAGGTACACTGATATTTGTTATTCAGATACATCATTGCCACAAGACTTTCGGTTGTAATGATATGATATTCCGATGTCATGAATGTAGATGAGGATGGTAAATGATTATGTGATTAAATATTTATTATATTTTAAAGTTCTTACCGCATACATAATGAATCAAATATATGAGATTTATCTATCTGATAGCTTGTTGAAGTTCAATCGTGATAAACACTTTCTTCATAAAATCGCTCAGGTGAAGTCAGTGAACACTGAGTGTTATGCCTGCTTTCCTTACTCTCGCAGTCTCATTAGCAAACTTAATGTTCTCAAACTCAGTTCATATAAAACCATAGTGTGACTGTATAGCGCTCAATAGCGGTTTACAGTTTGATGTAAATAAGTAAGTAACGCATTCCTTTAATGAGACGAAAATGATGATTTTATATGAATACACTTCTATTGTATCCCTTTGTCAGAATGATATATGAAATAACTTATCTCTTTAGATTTTATGTTTTTAAGCAAAAGCGAACAGATGAATTTATCATCCTTTTGTCATTCAAAACACAGTGAATATTACTGTGGAGAATGAAACTATTGACCTTCAGTTGGATGTAGCTGGCCACTGTAAATTAGTTGTTCATATGGACGGCTTCATGTTATCAGTGATCTGTGTTTGCCGCAGGCTCCACAGCTTCAGATGTTGATGGAAATCGTGAGGCGTGTCCAGATAATGGGAAGTAGTTCCTGTTATGTTTCTATACTGTTAATCATCGAGGTGTGATTATTTCATTTTTAATACAGTATCTATTGTATTTTGCCCATTAATAAATGAATTTCGTTTGATATTTATCACTTTTTCGAAAACATAATAATTGACCATTTGACCAAGACGACTTTTTATTATCAATCTGTATGGACAGCTGAGTGTTATCACTAGTCAGTCTTAGCCTTAAGCGATATCTCTTCATGATAGAGGTCTTGAGGCGTGTGCGGCTAATCGGAAGTAGCTCTTGATGTTAATCATTTACTGTAAATCATTCACTTGTGATCATCGGATGGCAGATAATGAATACACAACGTATTCAGGCAACTTGTTTTAAGATGTTTACCCCACGTGTTGTATTTGAAAGTTGCTTAATGAAATGCATGATAATTCATGTATACACAAGGTCTTATAATTGTTATCGCAACAACAAATCAGACAGTGCGTCTTGTTGTGTGACATAGTAAGTGGACTTGTTCTTACACACCATAATGTTGCATCGGATTTGCAATTTACCCATAAAGTCTCTTATAAATGATTCACAGTAATATTATTTTCTGTACATTGGCAAGTAATTCATCCATCTGACAATAATAACACAATGAGACGATCACTGTTTATTCCTTAATGAGTGTCCAGTTTGCTGACACATATGCCTATCTTAGAGAAATACTAAATGAACAATAATGAGGATATTTACACAGAACACTTATCGACGAATTAATGCTTATATATTTTTTCAAGCCTGTGAAACCAAAACATTCTTTTTAGAGCTTCAATTTGATATCAAACACAACTTTATCACACATTTTTAAGAAAGTGTGATACCCTATAACTAAGTGCAACATCTTCGAGAAACTTTAAAACATAAATACAGTTTAATAACAGTATAAAACAACGTACAAGAAACTAAACACATAAATACAGTTAAAATATACATGTACGTAACAGTTTAAATCATCTGTTATAAAGTACATACAAATCGTTGAAAAACACAGTATAAAAACATGTATTCTTTTCTTCTCTCAGTATTGTTGTCAACTATCTATCAAACTAACACTAGTGAAGCCAATATAAGTGCATCGTCTCGGCGCCAGGTAAGTGATGAGTGATGAGACTTCTATACTAAGGTTTCTAGTACGTCTGGTTTCAAAGTATACTTTTTAAGCACTATGTAAAACGATCGATAAACGTATATACCCACCAATGTGCCTTTTTGGCTTGTTTGTCCACTCTCCTCTATATGGATGTAGCTGACCACTGCTTATTAGTTGTCTGTCTGGACTGAGTGCTGTTATTATTGTTAAGTGTTAGTCGCAGGCAATATCTCCCCAGTACTTGATGACATTCTTCAGACGTTTCCGGGTCTAGATGTATGCTTAGGTAGTTCTGATTGCAAGCTGATCCATGTTGAGGAAACCAAGTGTGGACACATGTCACCATTCTCGTTATGGTAATACAGACATGTCCAATTTGTTTTCAGACTTTTAGACTGATGGGAAGTATGAATTGTAGATTTGGACTCACGTGTACAGGGGCCACAGGGATCATGCATAACAACCTATTTTGTTTCCTTCGTTTTCAAGCTCTACGCACGTGACCTAAAGTGACACTGAATATAAGCCTCATGAGCCATATCCCATGAATTCTATTTTCAACAATCTTGTGAACTTTGCATCTCTCAATATCCTTTATCCTTAAGACTGATAAGTATATACACTTGACGCTCTTTATAACAGCAGGGTCGTAGGGATTGTACGTTGGACAGATTAGCATAAGTAGCGTACTTGAATAAAATTGATTTATTGTCAAAAATGTCGTAGAAGTCCAGGTGGTTAATCTATCAATGTTGTGAAGATGATAAGAGTGCGTCATTATACCAACAACATGTTCAATACATACTTAAACACATAACATAACATGTGGGTTAAGTTCACATATAAATCATGCCTACAAAGCGCTGTACAGATAGACTATATTATTATTATTATTATTATTAGTATTATTATTGAATACATCCTATCCAAACAGCACGAGAATCATATAAGCAATTCCATTTGAACATTAGCAGCTGTCAGTCTGAGATGACACAATGATGTGCTGCTACATTCGATGTAAGACTATTTGGGATGGAGAATGCATATAAACCTTAGCGGTGTATATTAACCATAGATGAGTTGTTGTAATACCTCCTCATTTTCTAAGACCCGTGGGCGAACGGTACTCAGATTCATAACTCCAATATGAGAAAGATGAATCGCCCTTAAATGAACGGATCCCTATACTCCGAAGGTTTCTATCTATGACAGTGATGCTATTCACCACATATATACTCTATCAAATATTGATCGATGAGAAATGAAGAAGGCGTCAAACAAACCTGTAAGATTTGTTGCAGGTAACATACTATTGATTTGTATAAACTTGTATACGTGGTCAAGATGGCTAGGTTGTCTGAGCACAATGCGGATGTGCCTTACCCAGGGACAAGTGATAGTAAATCTATACTTTTTCGAGTGTATGAGCTGATACAGATTGACGAGGGCCACCGCGAGAAAGCAGCTTTATTACTGACAAACAATCTTAGATATTCTAACAGCCCTTGGTAGTTTGATGGCTAAAAGCGCTATGATAATAAACGAAGTGTTACATGTTCGATTCCCGACTCTTTCATAACATAAATGTATTTATCATATATGAGATATATTAAGATCAAAGACAAACACTTCATCTACTGAAAGAACAAAGTTATTCATGGTGACGAGTGACACAGTTTGAGGTCACAAATTGTTGGTGTCTCGACTGGGATTCGAAACCACGTGTTTTGTGTGAGAGGCCAACATGCCAACTGCTACTATTAATAACACCTTATTGCCCTCAATACAAAGTAGAATAAAACTTTTGTTTTTGCCCTTGGCACCCGGTAGCAACTATGCAGCGACAGTTCAAGAGTTGTTCTGTCCTCATGATGCTGAGCGCCAAGCAAGAACTCAACAACTACCATATTTTAACGTCGTTTGGTATGACTCGGCCAGGAATCGAACCCCGACGTCCCGGGTGATGAGCGGACGCGTTGGCAACTAAGCTACATTCCCTGTGTTCCACATATAGTGCTTATTTAGAATTCAGTTGAAATTCAAGATATATATGAACGCATTAGACTGAAACTGAATATTTATTACCATTCGGAGATACATACATTTGTCAGTTAGGTGTCACATTTATGTAGGATTTATACGGCATTACTAAAGAATATGGATGGAAGTAAGAAAATATGACAGTTTGAGAAGTCATCAAGAAGTGTAGTTGTTTGTTAATAGCTAATTCATGTTTCTTGCAAAGGTTTACGATTTGGTTTTATTATATCGATGTTTTATCTGTAAAGCATATATTGTTGTACAGGATCGATTCCATTCAGATTATGAGAGTTTATACCCTGACATCCCAAAATTACATCCTCTTAATTAAGATCAATATTTCCTTCAATTTAGTTCGCAAGCCATTCTAAAATTTGTCTCCATCCGGATTACTCAGTAAATAATGAAAACACAAGGGATTATAAAAAAAAGAAATTGATTTATTATAATTGGACTCGCACAAAACTGAAGAAAGTGCAATACATTCGTTTAACAGTCATTTTCCTATACTACATGTATACTGACAACACAACACTGTATATATATTTACTGATGACTCAATGATGAAAGTATCCATACATCTTCACAAATTATAATTTGAATATAGTTCGATTCAACATTTATAATTTTAAAAGAAAATGGGTACTGTAAAAATAGATTATTAAGTGTATTACATATCATCGAGGTTATTTAAGAGAGACTTACATGTTACCGAGTGTCTGACGAAAGCTATCGAATTTCCATTAGGCAATACTTCCTTTCATCTATCTCTGACAGACAGCGGGACTACAATGATCGAATGCAGGGAGACAGAGAAGACAGAAGTGTAAATCGTCCTCAAGTTAGTACTCTGTTATTGGACTCTTACGGTGTCTGGCTGCACAATGTTCGACCTTCCTAGATGTGAGGAAATGAGTTTGGAAAGATAAATAGTCACAGAATAATATATAATATATTCAGCCCCCCATTAGCAGTTGTTAGATCTAACGGTCACAAGGTATTTTAGATATAACATGTAAGGTCTAGTTTTAATGAGACTTATCAAAGAGTATGCAAATATGTTTTAGCAACGGCGCCATTCCTAACTGTGCACATATGGTGAATGTTCAATTTAGCATAGTTTGAATTGTTAAGGGCTTTCATGTTCTTGTAATTAAACAAATTATCAGTATTAAGGACATTAAGTTAAACTACATATGTCTATACGTCTTTGATACCGGTATGAAACATTGTATTCGACATCGACTACATTTACTGCTATTTGACAATTATAATCCTATTTTGTTGTAACAATTTCATCGGGCAATCATGGCGCAGACAAGACATTGAGGATGAATGTCTACCTTTCGACAGTTATTCTGATCAGCCATACTTGAAGTAAGAACAGGAAGATTATCAGGATAAGAACTTCTTTAATATGAAATTATACGATGTTTCGGACTATTTGCTCACTCCCTATCTGGTGGAAAATCCTTCTTCAAAACATCTTCCGGTTCTTATGTATGTCACTTCTAAATGCCCTTCAAAGCCCTGGTACTTGAAGTAGTCGTTTTGCAGGATTCAAAGTTCTGGAATGATATGTCTGTTTTTCAGAAGCATTGATGGTTCTCATGCTTGATGGACTGAACCTTTCTTAGAATATACTTGGTATAGACATACACCTTTGCCACATACGAATATATCAATTTAGCTTGTAATGTCTCAACAGATCACTTATATGCCTATCTTCTTCTCAAATCAACTGGGTATTCGATTATACTTTGTCAAAAAACACAGTGTTGACGGAATGTGTTGTATAATAGTTGATTATAATTTCTTAGTTTCTAAATATTTTAAGGTACACATGTATAAGCCGTAAAACAGAACAGGTTAAAGAATGTTGTTTAGTTGTGTAATGTTCATACAAAGGACTAATGCCATTATTTATGCTGGCTTCGTATTTACCATTACTTTCTCCTTTTTAATGTAAGATGTAACGACGATAGTTACAGTTAAAACATGTCAAATGTAAAGCCGTACTCATAATGAAGATTTGTTTCAATCTTTGTTTCCCATTTATATCAAACGTAGCTTGAGCCTTCGAGCCTTCGAGCCTTCGAGCCTTGAAGCTTAGCCTACACACACTTATAACATCCAAACATATTAACGTCTTTATACAATTTATTACAGTGTATTTGGCCAATAAGGATTGGAAATGTTGTTTGAATGACCTTACTTAACCGATGTATCGCCCTAAAACATTGAATACTACAATTCAGTCAATAGGACTTCTCGACCAAGATATTGTGAATTTCTAACTGCCAAACTGTAACCGGGGCCACATACAACTGTAAACCAAACCCTTTATCCCTTTTATATACTTTTAGTAGTCGAATTTAAACAACTCAGGTGATCAAGTGTATGTTATATTAAATTTGTATACGAGTTGAAACAAACATTTGGGATTTCGGTGGTTCATTAGATAATATGATGGACCGTACGTTTCAGTCGTTGCTCTCCCGTTATGTACCCAATATGACGGTATTAATACGTCTGGAAAGTTCAGAGATTGGTAATTCGTGATTATCAGTCAGGCGTTTAGGCTTAAGGAGCAACTTGAACATATTGGAAAGATAAAAGTTATCTCTCACGTTTCTTAAATATTTATTTTAAAGCTAAGACGAAGTCGCAGGCAAAGCAAAGTGTAAAAAGCCAAATTTTAGGTTTGAGCTATCAAAATACTATGAGCTATCAAAATGCTGACCATTACAACTTTACAACTTTACTCCTTTCACAAAACGTTATTAACTGAGGTTGTTACTTCAGTGTTGTGTTTTACAATGATGCACTACGTTATATAAGTCAAGACAAATGTTACAATTTTTGTTCGAACTTAATGGTCTGGTTGTACCCTAGATGACCAACGCCCAGTAAGGATTAACATGCTTCTGTCTCGTGTTTCAGATCTGTGTGGCTCAAAGTCAATGATTTAAATAGTAGGCAGAATGTAATGCAATTTAGCTTTGATTGAGCAAAATGGTGATCATGAACATTTTGCAACTTTCGTGATGAGAGCTTCATTTCACACAACACTGAGTTGATCGTACATGAACGTCATTGAGACAACTTGAGGCTACTTCTGTTTTGATATTTGCATAGGTAACTGTTTCATGCTAAACTAAAACGCCATAAACATATCCAATAATATGTTATGGTTATTTCTGTTGATACGGAAGTCGTCATGAAATGTAAATCAGTTTCCACCCATGATAGTGGTTCTATACTCATCAAAGAAGACTTTAAACCATTATGGCACAACATTTGAATAAATCATAAGAGGATCGAGGACCTGATCTGAAATTAAGTATTGTAAGATAGGTTGAAAACAATAATCCCTTATCAATGCCAATTCAGGTTTAAGAAAGAAGTACCCTCTGACAAGTGTATTCTAAAGGTTAACGTTTGCCCCAGAACACCCTTCTTCAACACGATGTGGTAGACTATTAATACTAATATATCGACTAAACAAACTCATCAAATTATATTTTAAATATTGCGTTATTCGAAATAAAGGCAATTTTCTATCTAAATTCAAATGAATGCACTTGGCAATCCAATAACACTTTGTAAAACACATTTAGACTCATCTCAGAATCAGTTAACTTACAAAATCAAACACATTTTTAATTCATTGACAAATATGAATTATATGCTTTGCAAAATGTATCATAAAACAGAACATAAATGATGATTCCTCTCAAGAAATGATAATTACCCATTTTTTAATATTAAACAAGGCATGTGTATTCAAACGTCTACTTTAGATATTAACTTTATTTGTAAGCTATGCAAATAATGATGTATCTGACAATTGCAATATGACATTTTACAATGTGTATGGCATGCCAGTATATCGCTTTATAATCAAATAAATAATAATGTATGTTGGACACATACTTAATTGAGATATACACTTTAAATAAGATTTCATCTCCATGGCAATGACATAAACCGGGGGACCGGGGATGTAGCTCGGTTGGTAGAGCGTCCGCTCATCAGACGGAAGGTCGGGGTTCGAAAGCCTGGCATATGCTGTCCTATGTTATCATACACAATCATTGTAACATGTATTATCCATTAAGAATCAACTTTTTGTAGAACAGTACAGACACATTTGGCATTCAGGTATCATTGAATTCACCAATGTGCCATTTACAAACTTACCATTCAGCGTAATGTCATGCTGTTATTTGTTTAGAGTTATTACTCTGCAAGTTCGTGCCTTTGATGTTTCTTTAAACATTACCATTGTAGAGTTGATCGCGAGTTTCACATTAGCAAGGATCGTTTGTCTGGAACATGACACAGAACTGAAACTGAAACTGACAAAATTGTTATGTATATTTCAAATAGAATACAGGGATCGTTTGTTTGACCATCAGAATAATAAACTGATAATGACTCTTACTTTGATGCATTTACTTGTGATTTGTGATATGATGTGGGTATAAACATGTTAATAAGATTCAAGATAAACATTAATTCATGTGACAAAACACAAATAACGATATGCCCCTACATGGGCATCCGACATTTCCTAACTTGTTAGCACTTTAAGTTACTTTTATAAACATTTATCTATGAACGTTTGACATTGATGAGCTGATACTACAGTAATGTCTTTGACTGAAAATATAAATCCCCGTTGAAAGAACAGATTACAGATGACTGTCTGATAAAACTGGTGGTTTATATGTAATTGGTTAGGATAATGATTCTACTTGGTTTATATTTACTCTGTGATCAGTAGTGTATATCCTCTGGAGAGAGAAGAGATGTAAGAGAATGTCTGATCTCCTACCTCACAACAAATGAAACCACAGCCATTTCAAAGTATATTGGACGTGAATGGAAACGAAATGTCAGTTTAATGCAATTGGAATTTGTTGTTAACCAAGTGATACCTTTGATGAAATCCTTTCAAGAGAGGTATAGCAGGAGAGAGACACTATTGGTTAAATCGGCAGATAGAGAACCGCTGTTGTAAATGGACAGAGCACTTGACATGTGTTCTGGATTGAATGTTGTCTGTGCGTTTCTGTTTGTATGTATCATATAGTTTGCACAATCTAAAATTGGAAATCCTAAAACATTAAAATGTATCTGTTGTTACGATTTCTAATGACAACTTCAGTATTGGAAATATTTAAAAAATATAATAATCCTATATTACAAGGTCATATTTGGGACACCACTGCCTACAATAGTACACATTCGTGTACTGTTTCGGGCCGAGTCCCATGCGGGATTCTAACCCACATCCTCACAGTAAAGCAACTATCGCCAGCACTGACTGTACCAGCAGCTTACCACACGACCATTTCGCCTCGACTACTAATGAAGGTAATGTTATCCAAAATACGGTATAACCGTGTTACATGTGTTCACTATCTAAATGGTATTTATTTTTTCTAAAATAATCCAATAGCCATTTGAAGTATGAGATAAATATAAGATTTTTTTGGTATCGATTTATAATGATCACTGCTTCATGTATCTCTGTAAGTGTTTGACATATTTCACCTAAACTGAAAGTGGATCTGGTTTGTTTATAGACGCCCACTGTCTGCATGAAATGTCAAACGTGACACTAGAATTCTTATATATAATTTCAGATTTAAATGCCATAGTGCATATACACATATTGGTCAGTAGGCACAGAAGACTATGTATATCTAGTGTGTATAACAACATAAATATCAGTCATTGCCAGAGAAGTAACAGACCATTTAAACATTCCTCAAGTCAGAGGGGTCACATGATTTGATTGATTTGATACAAATGAGTTATTTATCGTTAGTCAATAACGCAGCCATTAGTGGCGATAAACTTGATTTAATAAAACAATTTCATATATAAATATAAGTACTTACAAAATATATGTTGAACAATATTTCCCTACTTGGCATCTGTTCACGTATTTGTGCAGCCGCACGCCCACAGTTTTAAATCAAACATTATACACTGATTTTTCATAAATAAGCGATTTCAAAACTTGTTGACATAAGACTTAACACTATATTTTCCTTTGCCAATATGTCAGCGCCAACATAAGTGCGTTTTTAATAGTATCGGAGTTTCAATTCGTTAATATTTTCAGAAAGTAACAATAAACATGATTTCATTAAATTTGTTTGGGTATCTGAGCAAAATATTGAAGTCTTCACGTATAAAGCGGTCCTGTAAGTAACTGCAAAAGGCTTTTCAAGTAGCTTGATTAAACATGTCTATCTAAATCATGGAACTCGTCTGTACCATTGCTGTATAACAGTTAGATTAATGTTATGTCAGTAGCATCTTGTGACCCTTAAAAATTAATAATCCTTATCGTTATTGAGGTGTAAAGAAATTGCATCTTAAGTGTCTAGACAGTTGATCACGGTATCTTTATAAGGAAAGGACTTTATAACAGGCTCTGGTTCAATGCTCTAGCTGAAGGGTAACGTTTAGATTATGTTTAACATATACATTATATATCAAATCTGTAGATAGTGAAGTGAGTAATTATGATGAGATGATCTCTTTACGTACAAAACAGAATTGTTAAAATAATTTGCTATTTATGAAGTAAAACGTTTGTCAACTATTTCTAAATTAAGAAGGATTACGTAATGACGTATATCATTTTACTCTTGTATGTCAATTCTACAAGGATTTGAGAATAACATGTATCCCGGAATACTTTTGGAAGTCACCGTCTATTCATACATTTTAAAAATTGTTGTGTACATATTATTAAATTATGTTTACAGTGTTATTTTGTACCATGCATTTACAAACAGATTAATGTATTTAGAAACACTTTAAAACTGCGTTTGGATATTGCTCAGAATATGTTTTTGTATATTGTATTTCTTGTATATGGGCCCTTGGCCTCATTACAAATAAACTACTTTGACTTTGACGTAGAGCTAATGAGGATTAATATGTTGATGCAACAAGCGAGTTGAACCGGAATCGGATGTGTTATGCCCATATGCTTATAGCTTCCACTGTAAGATTTGGCTCTCAATTCGTAATATTCCCTTTTAAACAAATCTGACAGCTTTTATTTCTGAACTTTTTAAAATTAAAGATAGTTGAAAATGAGTCACTTTTCAATATGAACCAGTTTTGGCCATTTTAACTTGTTCATCCCTTCCAGTTCCTAGTCTCATTCCTGGTGGTTAATGGTCTTATCGTGAGGAACAGTTATGAAGTCAGACTCGTCTGTCTGTCTCAATTCTAGGCCAAGTCCCAGCTTACATTGCATTTTTGTAATCATCTGAATTCAAAATAACTCATCTTGTCAACATACTTATGCATGGTATAAATATATACCCTATTATACACTGAGTTTTTCCGCTGATTTAGGTGTGTAAATGTTCAGTTTTAACCGTTGTTAGAAATTAATGTTGTTTTCTAAAATGAGGATAAAATGTTGACACTATTTGACATATATTAAGTAGCAGTACCTGTTTTTCTGGTTTTTATTAATATACAATTTTAGATGTCAACGTTGAATTACAACCCTATGAAATATTCAAGGAATATGGACTTGTTAATGGAGAATTATTGATTTAAATTTTTAGTTTGGTTTAGTAAATTGCGTCTTACATACTGCAATCTTTTCCCTTATGGCCAATACACACGCTGCTATTGATTCTCTCACTATTTCACCAACCGTGTAAACAAAATGGGTTTTTATATCTGACAGTTTTTAAATTGAAGATTTATCTCAGGAGTGACTGCCTAAGATTTGGTAGAAATGAAATGTAAATGCGATATTTATTTTATTGAGTCTATGGTGGGTGCAATTCATGTATTGGAAAGTAGTCTATTTTTCATGTTTCTCGTCATTTTGTGAAATGGTCAATGTTGTCTTCCACTTGGCTCCTATCTCTCCTATAGAGAACCCCTTTATATCAATATTGTCTTGATGCAATGCTATAGTGAACTACTCTCCAGAATTATGCTGTCAACGTTTCAAGTCTTCACAACAAGGAAAAATAATAATGATGTTGAAAGTTTCACACTCATTTTGTTTGGATAATTTCAGTATGTGTATGGGGGAATATAATGTTATGATTTTGTGGTGACTTTTAGATTACATTTAGTACGGTCTTTGAAGGGTATTTAGCATATGCTTCAGTCAGCATGTTTCTAAATTGTTCGCCATTAATGGCTGCGATACTGCCGAAGCGACGTTAAGCAATAATTCACTCACTCACTCACTCTAAATTGTTGTTTTGTTAGTCGGTCTTATCTGTTGGTATATATTAAGAATTGGATTTCAAAACCTTATATGTTATGCAGATAACAAATGCAATTGGTTTAGAAAAATAGTATTTGACAAAAAGCAAGAAGGCGAGTTGCCCCATCTTCTGAGCCCTTCCCTTGTCGTGGACCACCTGTCTCGTCTATCGGTGATATACAAATAGAATACTAAACGATGTCACGTTTGATAACATGTTAATGAAACAAGTGGATGGTTTGGTATTTTAACGAGCGAAAGCGAGTTTCATAAACATGTTATCAAACGGGACCGAGTTGAGTATTTATTTATTACTCAATGATGTAAATAGCGCTGAATTGCAAGAAAATCGTTTTAGTGATGCTTACTTGCAAATTGGTCACCCGCTATTGCAGTCGCGCTTCTAACATTGTGACGTCAACCAAAAACGACTATGGCGTCACGCGCCGTTTATGACGTTACGGCCGCACGCTGTGGTATCACACATGTATGTAACCCATTGTTATCTTATGAGTGATCTCACCACGGTTGAGTAATAAATGTTTGTTTAAACAGAATAACTTCACTACTTATCTGAAAGTAGTTGCACTCTTTATATCGATCTATTCCTGCTAGATGTTGGGTCGTACATATTTACAATTAGACGTTGGTAATTTTAACTTCAATCAAATGTCTATAATCCATAATAAGCTATGTGCTGTCTCTAATGGTGCTGGTCAGTTCATTCCCACATAATCCCTACTTCCGATACAGCGGAACCGCCTCCAGCAAGCACATCAGAGGCAACTCAAGGCTGATACTGACCACGGATAGTGAAACTGTTTTACATAAATAGCTATTAAACAGATGTCACTTGAGGACCAGAAGAGGTACTCAACATAGCTCCAGTGTGAGGAATTGTAAACAATTCTATTTGTTAATTGGATTTGTTGATTTAATAGTGGTCATAGAAAAATTACTTTTAATATATATAGGTTGACCACACATGCATTTCTAAGACACGGACATATTTTATTAACCAGATGAAATAAATTCGTAGACTATATTTCATTGGAAATATCATTTGATCTTAAACAAAAAATACTTCCATAGGAAAATCGTTTTCATGAGAACTTGTAATACAAATGTCATATGACAGAACAAGAGACAAAAAACAATATTACAACATTAAAGACTAGCTATTTTCATTTATGCACACATAAGACAAGTAGTTTATGAGAAACTCTTGTGAGTCGTATTGTTGCCATGTACATCATTAATAAGAAAAACGATCCATGTTTCGGGTTGTAGCTTTTATCTCACTCAGTTCATATATGACAATAAGTGTTACTGCACATAACTCTCTGTACCTGTGAAAAGTTTATAAGTATGGCTATTGATGTAAAGTTTGACTTGAAGAACTGAACAACACATGCTTTAAGATAAGACGATGGTGAGATGTTTGCATGAAATCGTTTTATAATATGACTTCCTTCAAAATGAAAGTAGAATAACTATATCCTCATGCAATTTATAAATCAACGTTTTTAACTAGTTATTTCCATTTTAACCATTTAACCCTCAGTTGGTTGTAGCTGACCACTGCTGATAAGTTGTTATTGTGGAATTTGTTTCAGTGATCAGCGTGAGGCATGTCTTGGTAATTTGAAATATAATGTGTACTGTAATTCGTGGAGGTGCGAGTATGTCATTGATAATACATTGTTATTGTATTTTAGCCTTTTTAAAATTATATTTCAAATGTATTCAACATTGTCATGGCAAAATACGATTTAACCATTTGACATAGACGACTGCTTATCAGCAATCTGTATGGACAGCTGAGTGTTATCACTGGTCAGTCTTAGCCTTAAGCGATATCTCTTCACGATAGAGGTCTTGAGGCATGTCCGGCTAATCGGAAGTAGCTCTTGATGTTAATCATTTACTGTAAATCATTCAGTGGTGATTATTATTGGACAGGAGATTATGAATACACATCACATTCAGGCAACTTGTTTTCATATCTCAAACGCTATGTTTGGAGGATGCTTGATCAATGAAATGCAAGATTTTGCTTTTATATACAAGATTTCCCAATGCCTTCTCAGGTAACGTAATCATGTTTAAAATGAATAAGAAATCTTTGAAAAACAAAAGCATATATATTCTTTTCACTCATTTGAATATCGTGTTTGCAATATCTATCAATTTAACACAAGTGAAACCATTAGTATTGTCCTCGGCGCCAGTCAAGCGGTCTGAGACTTCTTTACCACTGTTTCTAGTACATGTATGTCTCGTTTCAAAGTATACATTTTCGAAGCACCATGTCATTATTTCCCATACAATTTGTAGTACCTACCAATGTCTCTTGTTGATTTGTTCATTCTCCTATCTTTGGATGTAGCTGACCACTGCTTACTAGCTTCCTGCATATACTGAGTGTTATATGAATATATTCAAATATGAATATATTAAATCTTATGATGTTTAGTCAGATGCCTGCCTGTTTTCATACCCGTCACAATATATAAGTTATTTTGCTATGAACTATTCATTAGGCATTCTACATACAAAAAACATATAGTTTTATATGACATTATGTGAGTTTTGCTTTTTCTGGCATCCGTTCTCAGTTTTCAAAATGATTTTACCCTACCATGCTTTAGTCAATGTGAATATCTAGTTTGTACATTTGAATATCTTAATGAGAATAATGCTACCTTATCTTTACTGACCTGGACGTATCTTAAAACTGACCAACGTATCGAAAAAAAGAATGGATCGTGTATGCAGTGATCGATATATTTAAGACAACGATGCAATACATGTATTCAGTGACCACGTATGACAGAAAGTCTGCCAATCAGATAATAATTCATTACATCAATCCCCCAAAGATGCAAGAATAATACAATATTTACCCATGCACAGATGCCCAACAAACTGCCAGACACATAACCCAAAGTCAACGAGTACAGATAACTCCCTGAGGAGAATAGAATCTTCAAAATCAGACTAAATAGTACAATACTGGAACACATGGGGACAGAGGAGACATATAACTGTAACGCTGTGCTCTCAGATCGGACATCTCTCCGCTGCACTAGCTATAGGTAACATCGTATATTGGTGGACCACGATCACGATCGTTCACGGTTTATAACCAGGCAGACGCTATGATATTGTTAAAGTGGTAACGGCTTTTGGCGATTTGCTTTACTTTCAATAGGCATATATGTGCTAGATACAGGCAAGGTTTTAACGAGAATATGTAAGATTTGAATAAACCACTGACATTGGAGGCATGACAGAAGTGTCAAGAGGTGTACTTTGAACAGTGGCGAGTATAACACGTCCTTGGTAAAATGTCTTTTATTATGATTAATTGGGATAACGGATGATTGATTGTGTAATCCCGTGATTCTCACTATAATAATAATAATAATCATAATAATAATAATAATAATAGTGCATATTTATAAAGTGCATATATCCACGCTCGAAAGCATGTTCAAAGCGCTAAACATATAATGGTAATAAATAATGATAATAGTGATGCACATTTGAATGTGCCCACTTCACACAAACAGCAATAACAAATCAATGTGTACAATTGTTGCAATTGTGAAAGTCCTTATGAACCATGAACTATACTATCATAAAACCAATAAGATATAGGTTTGACGCATTTACCAATGGGGATTATGTTAGTTTTAGGTAGGGTTATCCTGTGATGTCAATGTCGTTATTTTTTCTTACAAACTAAAAGCACTAGAACTTTAATTTTAGTTTACATGCTTATTATAGGAAGAGACATTTGGACAGACGACTTCCTAATGGAGGCCACAGAAAACCCTTAATAATATTCTTTATTCTCAAACCACGATGTCCACGCGTAATCATGTACATGCACATGCATCCTATATTTGAGCCGCCCAAATGTTATTCTGTGTTGATAATCTTGTACTACCGTCGGTGGTCAGTGTTCTTGAAGCGTACGTGCTCTGGAAGCAGGCGTTTTCATTGCATAGGAAGTAGGGATTCCACTTTTGTTCGCTTTGGACAAGTCAGCATCATTTGAGAACAAAGGAGAAGTGAAATGGATGGAAGCCTTAACACATTGAATTGGCTAGGATAACACCGGGGTTGTCTTCCATCTCATGAATAATAATTATGTTATTGATGAAAATATAAATTCGTTAAAGATGTAGATTTAAACTGAACACATTAGAAAGAAAATGACTATTTATTGATAGTGGATTATCTCACATAAAACAGAAGAATGTACAATAAATTATGATTACAATGATTTGCCAACCAAATACTGAAAACATAGAGTGTGGAAGTGATGCATTTACTGACGTTGTATGCATACATCTTGAGATATAAAAGTAGCGGCAATTAATTTCAATAATTTTAATTTTCAAAGAAAGTTTATCTTATAAGGAACTAATGTTTTTTGGAAAATTTCTTAGAGATTATCGATGCATTTTACCGAATGTCTGGTGATAACCAAGCTATCGAGTGTTTCATTAGGCAATACTTCCTTTCATCTATCTCTGACAGACAGTAGCAGTACAATGATCGAACACAGGGAGACAGAGAAGACTGATGTGTAAATCGTCTACAAGGTAGCACTCTATTATTCGACTCTCACAGTGTCTGCGGAACCAGTTAACGTTGTTGGATCTTCCTACATGTAAAGGAAATTGCATGAAATTAGAAAAGGTAAATAGTTACGGAATCATATAACAGATATAGTCCCCGTTAAGCAGTTTTCAGATCTTAACGCAGCAAGGTATATAGGATGTATTAGGTAAAGTCAGATTTGATTGCGATTGACCACTAACTATTAAAACAATTTATAGATTAAGTGGCATAACTTTGTGCAAATACGGTAAATGTTTATTTCGTTGATGTTTTTATTATATCGGGAGTTAATGATATTCATTCATTTCTCATTGGAATTAATTATGATTATCGGTCATGAGAACGTGCGAAGTATATATGTTTTTATGTCTTTGATAACAAGGTGACAAACGTATTTTATTTAGCAGATGATTTATAGCATTGTTCTGTGACAGTAAGAATCATATTTTGTTGTAACACACTAATCAAACAATGATAAATCCAACAACAATCAAATGATGGTATTGTTGATGTTCAACAACTTCTGTTTACATGTTTGACAGTGGCGACGATGAGCAATACTTTTTTCTTGATATAACTTTCTGAAATAATTTGTCTGAAAAGACACCGCGTGGGGATGTTTATGCCTGATAAGATATTTTTAATTTAGTTTAAACATATACTAAGTAACGTTTTATTTGCTAATTGCACAACTGGGGCAACATAATCAACACCCTTGAAATAATAAATCTATATTCCATTGTAGAAGGATTGAAATTTAATCATGTTATAGCATTATGAAAGTAGATTTAATCTATCAAAACGTTTGGGATTTCGGTGGTTCATTAGATAATCTAATGGACTGTTCACATCTGTCATTACTTTTACATGATGGGTCTAATGATACAGTTCAGAGATTGGTTATTCATGATTCACATTCAAGCCATGAGGCTAATGGAGCAAAGTACAATTTGGGATTGAGCTGTAAATCAACCAATCAAAGTTTATTATATACACGTACATACTTACATGTCTATACCGCAAAACGTACAGAAATATCCACACACAAAATACTGAAAAACATAAATTACAGGGACCTACAGTATCATTGCATTTACATTTCACTTCATATTACAACATAGTATATGCCATACCACACTTTGAGCTCTGTGAAAGTGGTTAATCAATAAACAGGAAAACTAGTTTATTATCTTTTGTACTAAGACACTTCTAAACTTTTGAATGCAGCATGGAAATATTGCATACTGTGCTATATCCACCTCATAGCCTGATTGCGATTCGTCTTTTCTATATAGTGTAGTAGCACAGAATATTAGGGAAGCTGCCAACAAAAAAATTATTTATGAAGGGCACATTTCAACATAGACACGCTATGTGGCCGATTGCTAGTACATGGTAAAAAATCATCAAAATATTTGTTGAAGATTGAGTTATTAGAAAAAGACAGGTTTGTTCTCGAAATTTAATTGAATACAATTCTATAACTCCTTTATAATAAAAAAATAAACCCCATTAAAACTCATCTCAGAATCAGTTATCGTAGAATTTCAATTCCATTTTGGAATATCTTTTGCACAATATAATGTAAATGTAAAATGAATGATTAGTCCACTGTATAATTGAAATACAATTTAAAACATTAAATCAAACCCAGCTTATGCACGACTTATTATGATAGGAATGATATGAGGTGGACTGTGCTTTTGTGTACAATGGGATTGGTAATTTAATGATGATACATGCTGGACACATACATATATATATCTTCAAAAGTCATGAGTAAACAGTGAAATCACCTCACATATGACTTTGGGCTTGACATTCATGCAAACATAATTGACATTCAAGACATTATTGAACTTACAACGCCTCGCGAACAGAAGCACTTTATGATGTTATTCTATTATCTTTTTCAGACTAATTGCTCAGTGATATTTGTGCCTTTGATATTTCATCCTAACATTACCAGTGTGGAGTTTATTGCCAGTCTGACATTATCAAGGTGTGCCGATTGTCTGGAAGTGATCGAAAACTGTTTCACAAGTCTCTTTAATGTCTAAAATGTCTATGTCTTTGTCTAAAATAGAACGCATGGATCGATTATGTAAGACCACCAGGATACTCCGCTGATTATGACTGTTACTTTTATGTATATCGTTCCTGGAAAACTGAAATGTATTAAGAAAACACATCTTATGTAATTCCCCTGTCATGACATGCCGACCATTTTATTTTAACTTGTTGGGAGTTGTTTTAATACATATCTCTGTTTTCATCCAGTATGAAAATCTGATTTGGTCTCCGATTTAATATACAAATTTTGGTTTGAAGACAGTTGAAACCGGTGTTTTATGTGTACTTGTTCATCTACTTAGTTTATATCTTACTCTGTGATCAGTAGTGTATACCCTCTGGAGAAAGAAGAGATGTACGAGAATGTCTGATCTCCCACCTCACAACAAATGAAACCCAGACCATTTCAAAGTATATATATCGTGAATGGAAACGAAATGGCACTTTGAACCAAGTGCATTCCTTTGATGTAATCTTATTAAGATGTCCCCATAGACATATAGAGGGATATCATTCGAAAGTAAGTCACTGTTGGAAATGAGCAGATCACTTAAGGTTGCCTTCGAGTTCCTATTAATGTATCACAAAGTCTGCACAATGTGAATTTGAAAATCATAATGTTTATAAGAGAAAAGATTCAGTGAATACTGTATTAACGGCAATATATGTGTTGTTCCAGTTGTTTAATGACAACAATAATATTCGGAACAGAATAAAACAGATAACCCTGTTACAGTTTGAATTTCTGTTAAAACCTTAAACAAATCTATGTACATATTTTGAAGTTTCAATATATATTTTTTACTGCAACATGTATCTCTGAGTCAGAACAATCATCTTTATCGATATAGTTCCTTACATTCGCAATAGGGATATTCAAGAAGACTTCAAGGAAGTTTCATAAAGAAGTCGCTTAAAAGCTTATTTATTTGATATGCGCCAATTTTCAAATCCATTCATTTCATCTCATAACACATTTCCTTTCTCATTATGTCGACGCAAACGTGCATTTATGAAGAATTTCAAGCTACTATATAATTGATATTTTATAAATACAAGTTGTGACATTTTCAATAAGTTACAACACACATAATTTCACATTTCAACAAACTCGTTTTGGTATCTAAGTGTAACATTGAAATCTAGACATATAAAGTGGTGCTTTTAAGTAACAGCAAAATGCCTCTGAAACATACTTGATTAACCATGTCTATCTACATGATTGAACTCGTCTGTACCAACGATATATAAAAGTTAGTTTAATGTTATGTCAGCAGCAACGTATGACCCTTAAAATTAATAATTCTTATCGTTACTGAGGTAAAAGATATTGAATCTTAAGTGTCTAGACAGTTGATGATGGCATATTTATAAGGAAAGGAAATAATAACAGACTCAGATTCAATTTGTCAGCTACAGGGTACCGTTTAGATTATGATTAACATCGGTATTATCGATAGAAAACTTCTATAGATAATGCAGTGATTCATGGTGATAAGAGGGTCTGTTTTTCATGCACATCGTGGTTTGCCCTTGTTGAACTAATTGCAGATACCTTGATAAACTACAACTGATGTGTCCAAATATTTCAATTACAATCAGAACATATGCTTCTTGCTCAAAACGTTACTTACTTCTTAAACTTAGACTTTCTTAACTTGACACTATACATTCCAATTGATTGATATGTTCATCCCATAAGTAAGTTAAACGGATGTATCGCGAATATGATTAGTGTTGAATTTGGGTTCTCATCCCGCAATATTCCCTTAAACCGTAAACAGGTGTCGTATATTTACTCTTCTGTCACATGAAGAGAATTTACGAATAACGTTTAAGTGTTTTTTTTGTACCAGTTTCCAGCCATGCTTTCTTTGGTTAATGGTTTGACGTCATCGTGGACAACCGTTACGTAGTCAAACTCGTAGCTGTCTTATGAATGTTCTTTATTTCCACCAATGATTTGGAGAGTTGTACATCCAATTACAATTAAGAACAGTACATATGTTTATGCGAATATACACAATTCAATTGCATTTAAAGAAAGGAATAGAACACACATAATACCAATGCATAACGACAAGTGGTTACTGGGCAATATGTAGACATCATTAAAGTCTGTTATAGGTACAGAATGCTGGCTAAGTTCCACGAACTGACGTGTTTTGTAATAATGCTCATAAACCCAGCCCAGCTATCAAGAGACATGTCCTTCACAACCGGAGTAATGGCACCCAGGTATGTCAGAGTTTTAGCCTCGTCTGCAGCGTCCTCCAGCCTCATGTATATGTCGAGACCAACATTATCAAACAGACTCTCGCTCAGTTTGTTCCTATTTTCTGCCAGTTTGTCACAGTAGATGAGCTGGTGCTTGACAATGTCTTCACTTTCAGTTTCACATATCAGGCACTGTCCCGGTGTTACCGGTAGGATACCAAGCTTGATCACAGTATAGATAGGAGGGGTGGCCATGTCATACCACAGACACAGGTTCCAGAGACGATGGGGAGTGAGGCGGGTATGGATGGCACTGAATCTATGCATCTTGGGACGCTCTTCGAGATTACTCTTCCATTCTGCAAGTACTAATTGCAGATACCTTGATAAACTACAACTGATGTGTCCAAATATTTCAATTACAATCAGAACATATGCTTCTTGCTCAAAACGTTACTTACTTCTTAAACTTAGACTTTCTTAACTTGACACTATACATTCCAATTGATTGATATGTTCATCCCATAAGTAAGTTAAACGGATGTATCGCGAATATGATTAGTGTTGAATTTGGGTTCTCATCCCGCAATATTCCCTTAAACCGTAAACAGGTGTCTTTACTCTTCTGTCACATGAAGAGAATTTACGAATAACGTTTAAGTGTTTTTTTTTGTACCAGTTTCCAGCCATGCTTTCTTTGGTTAATGGTTTGACGTCATCGTGGACAACCGTTACGTAGTCAAACTCGTAGCTGTCTTATGTAATGTTCAGATGATAATGCCTTGTTGTAATCGTCTCAATTCAAGATAACTCATCTTGATAATATAATTCTGCATGTAGTAGGTGTATGCTATCATATTCGCTGTTAATCTATTTCCAATTATTTACATGATTGTGTACGTGTTCACTCTTCACATCTTTTAGAAACAAATACTATACTATTACTGAGAAAATGAGGAACTGCTTACAACCTTTGATATAATATTAGTATCAGTTGTACCTGTTTCACTGTTTTATGGATGCGTAAATGATATAAATGTTACGTTAATGTAGAATTAGTACCCAATGAAATGTCCATGGTAGGTGAACTAGTGAATAAGGCTGGTGAGTATGACATCCTACTGTTTGCTGAAGATGTGCTATAAGTTGATGTTGCTATATGATAAACAGGGTAAAATTAGTTGGACATCAGATGTTAAAAACATATTTTTCAAAACTGGACTAACGGTCAATGGTATGAACAACATGTTGAATTTTATTATTTTTCTTAATACATTTTGCTCAAAGATTAAAGTATATTTACCAACAAAACTGGTTGGAAAGAATATTTATATCTGGAAAATGTAACTGTTGCTAAAACTTAAAAACTCACATTTATTATGAACACATCTTATCATGTGTTAATGTTCAGAAATTTAGAATATCAGGTTTGCTCATCTCATGATCTTTTAATTGAAAAAGGTAGATTCATGAATATTAAAAAAGAATATAAACTTACAAATACTGTAATAATAATGCTATAGAAGACGAATATCATTTTCTTCTTTTATGTCAGCACGTTATACTATACGTAAAAAGTAAAAACTATATCAAATAAGTCTGTCCATCCATCACTCGTTTAAATGAAAATGTAATTCAGAATATTGGAGTGTTTCTTCATCAAGCAAGGATGTTAAGACCGTCGCATATACAAAACGTAGCATGAGCCTGTGGCCTCCTCAGTACAGGAATAAAGATTGATTGACTTGTTAATAGAGAAATATTGATTTCAGCTTTGGGTTTGGTTTAGTAAATACGTATGCACAAATGTTAGCACTGTCCAGTTTACATACTGCAACCCCTGCACTTATCTTCATTACTCACGTTGTTATTGATCCTCTCACTCTCTTACTTAGCGTGTGTGTCTCATATCTGGACAGTTTAAACTTGTAGGTTTATCATAACAATGTATGCCTGCGATTTGATATAATTTCTGAAGTTTTAAGAGTGGAAAATCAATACCTTTAAGGTTGTCTACTTTTCATATTTCTCGTCATTGTGTACTATAATTGTCAAAGTTGTTTTCTCTGCTTCAGTGCTTTCCATATAATCTTTGGATGGAATGTTATTTCACACTACTGTCCAAGGACACCCATGTAGCCGACATTTCAAGCCTCCGTTCCTTTTCTTTACAGTACGGAATACACATAATGACATAATAATGACAATATTTTTGTGTTTACACGTGGTGACTAGCTTAGATAACACGTGTAAGGTTAGATCGATTGTAGATATGAGAAGAGAATATTATCCATATAATTTGGATAATTAAATGAACTAATGTAAGATTCTAATAGCGAATAACTCTTTTCTATGAATACGGCTTATCGGATCGTGTAAAGAGATGTTTTCCTAATTGACATACAAATAATTTTATTACACAGATAACTTTCAGAAAACGCTGGGAAAGATGGATCTAAGATTTGTTTTGTCTTTGTTCTTTAATTATTTGTGCGGATGAGATGCTGCTTTGACATTTTGTGTCGACATATTTGACATATTTTCCAACAATTTAGAAACAGAATGTTTTTATTTACATGTAGATGATATGAACAAATTATTCCATTTCCATACAATAGTCATATGGCTTTACGTTCAAGAAAAAAACGTATCTTCATTCATTACGCCTGACTAAGTGTCCTTGCCTAGTGGCAGTATAAACTATAACTATGGTTTCCATTACAATAATACACAACGGTAATAGTTAAATGATTGCACCACATCATGTCAGTCGTTCAGTATATGTTTTTAAAGTATCTTTCAATTTGAAAAAGAAGAAACGCAAAGGTTCATTGTTTAAGGTTTGTTGTGTTTGTGAAATAGACTTTAAGTGTTTTCCCACACACGTGTAAACTTTAGAAATGAAACTGAAAAAACACACTCATAGTCTGTATATTTCTGTAATGATTGATGAAATAAAAGTAGAGGATTCAAGATAGACTATTCCCACTGCTGTGACCATCTCGAACACATTCCTGATTGCCAAGATTCCTTTGACGCCATAAATCGTAACTCTTGCAGGAAGAATGGAACAAATATATCACCGGCAGCAGCACTTAGTGTCATTTAGTTCATGCAGCGGAATTTCTTGCAGTATTTGCAGAAATGTATACGTTACCTGTTACTTCAATTTCCGTGATATTCATGTATGTGACTTTCGCTACATGCTTGTTTACATGTCACCTACACAAACGTTCAATGATTTCACAATTGCGTTTGATAATGGTATTAACGGAAACCTTTTTAAGATACTTTGTCAGTCAGCATGTGTCCATAACTTACAAGCAGTGTTACATCGATGAACAATGCATTTTATCTATTTTCTGTATATTATTAGCCATACAGGTAATCTATCATATAAGATTGATTTGTGAATACATGGATATTTTATCATGTCCATCTCTTATGTGTCTCATAAACCTTTAATATCTCCCGCATATTTAACATCTTTCAAAAAGTTAAGTTCCTAAAACTCAATTTTTTTAAAGTATCGACTTATTATCTTATGCTGATACCACCAAAACAATATATTGGCACTGCTGACATTTTTCATTAAATTGGGTATGAGCCTGCCTTGTTATTATTAGTTTCATGGAGATGTAAGTCATTTGCATCATTGCAAAATCCAATATGCATGTATGTAGTTAAAAGTAGCTATTATGTTTAACGTCCCATAGGGACTTACTGATTGAGGTCATGTTCAACTGACCTTTGACGAACTTTGACCGACCATTCAAATGAGTGACAGAATGTCCATTTTCAACCAATCAGAAGTGTGTTTCGGTTTCTGTAATAAGGTGTTCGTTCTCCGTATGTATTTATCTGAAAAATGTTTCTTGTGATTTTCTTACTCTGTTTTTAATTTCCTATTGAGCCCATATATAAATTCAATTTGCAATATATCTGTCATGATTTTATTGACATCTAATTATTCTATGAAGACTGGAAAACATCGGAAACAATCAACATTTCACAAGAACAAAAAGAGCGAACGCCCACTCTCATGCGGTTGCTTGAAAGTTAAAATAGCTGCACTACGATTTATCAATTTCCGCGCTTGCACCACAAAGAAAGTTGGATAATTCTCTAGACAGATGGACTTATAGCATTGGAGCTAGATTTAATTACATTGTACAAAATCAATAGC
This sequence comes from Gibbula magus, assembly GCA_936450465.1. Lineage (NCBI taxonomy): Eukaryota > Metazoa > Mollusca > Gastropoda > Trochida > Trochidae > Gibbula > Gibbula magus. Next base: position 90,656,947 of record OW388289.1, on the reverse strand, counting down.
TATTTCGATACTTCACATGTGTTTGCTTAGTCTGCGTGATCATACACCACATGGGGAATTCTAAACGTAGATTCAGATAGGTTATTCTGTCTGGCGAAATACTGTCTACAATCCATTCTCCAACGCAATATAATCTTGCAAACTGGGTCAATACAGCTAAGGCTTCACATAAAGTTCTCCATTATGTCACATAAAGGTCAATTTACGTTTATTTTTTTCCATTACATCACTGTTGTATCTTATGATATAAATCAGATATACAAAATAATCAAGTCAATGAATAATTATCGATTCGAGGCTTGGGAGACTGAGGTGAGTGTATTTTAACACTACTGAATATAGTACAATAGGACGCTGTATGTAACTCAATGATATTGTGTAAGGTCATTCCAAACGAACTTGAAAAGGTCATCAAAGTGCTCAAAAGTACACATTATAGTACATGTCAAAGAATTGTATGGCGTTTTAGCTCGTTTTTTGCATATTATTTTTCTCAAATTTGACATTAATTATTAAAGTTTATACCACATATTGTTACGCTGGAGGGTAAACCATCTCATTAAACGACCCTAATCAATAGACAACGGTTATCCCTATTGGTAACATATAGATATTGGTGCGACACTTTTGTTGAACTCTTCAGTGTAAGAGATCGATTGGTAGGTCTCATGCGAAGTTAAGAGTTCTGACAGCATGCTGGTTGACAATTCAATCACTGTCGCATTTTGAAAACTCTATTCTGAGTATAGAAATATAGCTACAGCAGTCAAATCACCTGACATTACAGAACTACCTTTGAGCTGTCCTGTTAATGTGAACACATTAGAATGGCCAATGGAAGGGAAATTGACTCGCTTAACCGAACAATGTACATTCTTTTAAGAACTCTTTTTATTGATTGGTGAATATCATTTAGCCATTGGTAACATATATTTTCCATCTCGGGAGAGCCCTTTATTTCAGTAAGAAAACCGTGCTACAGCACCTTTAACATTAACAGTTTGACACCGGACCGATCTGCAGTAACACCGTGTCCACAGCTGTTTCAAATTATTGTAAATAATTCATGTGAAATGCCAAATACCAAAAGTTGAGGCACATTTCATTTATAAAATGGCCACAATAAAACCCAAACATGTTCACATCAAACATGTATTTAAATAGATCGTACATCTGTAGCATGTACGTAATTTGATGAGACCCCTTCAGATATTCATTGATGACTTGATTTAGCATTTTCATTTATGCTGCTAGGAAAGACATGACATTTAGTATCAGCTGTTAATTCATTTTTGTCATTTAGCTGCTCGCGAGTAGTGACATGTGATCGATAAAACCGATGGACAATGATGTTCATAACTGGACTCGTACATATGAACGTAATTGTGATTTGAGAGGCTCAGAAGGTTTAGCGTGCTAAGTCACCTGAAAAAGCTGTTCTACTTTGTGCACTTCTGTTTGGCATGATAAACTTGAAACGTCAATTTGTTTTGAATTATTTTACTTTGGTCTCCACTACTGTTGATTATGTGAATTGAGTTATAAACTTTCGCAAAATTAAATAAATAAATATTGTATTTATCATTTCAGATACGAGTATCTTCAACAATCCTGGATACGGAAGAAACCATTAATACTTGTTCACACCTGTTTACCTTATCACGTATATCATATCTGAGAGAATCACTCAACGCAGTCGTATCTACCACTTAATCTGTAGGAGGTTGACCACCCTCTGCAGTGGAGATGTGTGCACCACGTGTGAAATGGAGGGAAAAGGTTCGAGTTGATGGATGAGCAGCAAACACATCGAGTGTCGAGCCAGTTTAACACATTCAATTTAACAACCAACAACATACATGTCCATATAAAGCAAATAAGATTGTATCAAATATGAAAACTTAATCTATATTTTGTTTTCTGAAAGGAGTCTGCAAATCTTGCAATGGCGTTGACGAAATGTTGTGCAACTATTGTTGCTCTTGCAAAAAGTTATTGTATGTTTTTTCTTGACGTTTGATTTGCGAACTCGACTATTGAATCGCCAAACAGAAATCAGGATGTGTGTCCAAGGTGAAAAGCGAAAGTTGAAAGCAACTTGTGTTATTTGAAAAGAAGCAGAAAACTAAATTGAAAACAGGACGTAGTTTGCAATATTAACAGTCAACGAAAAAATACAGAAAGAGACAAAGAATAATGTTTATATATTTACGAACTTGAAGTAATGAAATATTGGGCACAGTAAGGTTACTCTTGATTATCAATGTCTGGTCTCACTTGTATAACAAACATTTCCATTCCATCAACGAACTAAAGGTTGTGACAACGTCCTGTTGTTCGAGTGTATATGTCAAACCTACAAAGTGAAATCTGACATGTATCACTGTATCAGTTCCAAGAGAAACTTGCGTTAAGAATAAACTAATCAAACCCCAAAGCACACACCTGTCAAGTTGATTGATGTATCTGCACTGAAAGCATACGGGAGTAATGTTGGCAGTATAACCATGTTGCTCCAGTCATCTGATATTCTCCAATCATAGTGTTCATGATCCTCTTTCATTGGAATTTCTTTTCTCAAACTCATCACAACAACTAATTGAAAAAATTATGAATTTGTTTCGATATTAACACATTAATTTTCCTTTTTGATTAAATACATTATGTAAAGTTAATTTGTATCAAATGTAATGTAGAATGAAAATAAAGCAACAGGGTTTGGTGTTTACTCAACAGAAGCCATATAAAGTCAAATTTGAAATTTCCAAAGTTTTTTTCTGAGAAAGACGTTTTCAAAATCGTCCTTTTCGAATCTCATTACTAGACAAGATAGGAGAGTCAATACTATTTTTGCTTTATTTATAACGTCACACATTAAAGATGTGTCAACAAATTTAAGTCAAAGAAGGTTATTTATGTGGACATCTTCTTTTATTAATTAAAATTCGACATTGTACGATTTTTAAGTTAAATGCAAAACATTGGGGCCCAAAACCATTATGAACCCAAGTGTACTTGCACAAATGTTCAGAGATGTAATATGGGTATTGATTTGAAGTAAATACAATTATAACTGAACTTAAAACATGTAATTGCATTCAATGTAATCTAATTAAGCTTTTTCCCAATGCTAACATAGATTTAGGTTCGTTTGGTATGAATTGTTTCACAACTGATCATGAAGTTCTTCGAAAAAAACAACAAATCCATGTTGGAAAAGCTGCATTTTTCAAAAGGATGTTTAAAGTTGATATCTATCTATAACCGAAAAAGCAAAATTTGAAAACAAGACAGACTTGTACATGTATAATCGATTTTATTTGTTAAAACAATTAATTTAATCGAAAAATGAAGTATACTTTAAGAATTGAAATTCTAGAATTGAATTGAATCTCTATTACTTGTTCACTGAATGGCTCCAAGGGTTTATTGTTAAAGAAATGTGAGCTAAACGATATAATATCCAATGTCTATAACATTTTCGAAAATGTAATAAAACTGTGTTGATGGTTTGTTTGTAAGTATTGGATTCCAAAACTATAACACAGCAGATATGATTTAAATAATTATGATTAAAATGGGAGGTGACGGTGTGTCTCTCTTGTGTATGATACTACTTAGAAGTGGTTATCTTAAAAAGACTGCAATATGTAATTGTATAAAACATAATCACGCATCGAGTTTGTCATAGCAGAGTATGATATGTAGAAACGTTTGGTTTAAAATCCTATTGAAAACAATGTGTTTATTCAACATAACATTCCTGAAGTGACTCCATGCCTACTATTAGGTATCATGTCAAATCGTATTTTCTCATGTTCCGTGTAAAACTTCCGTCCGTCAAAAGCATCATTGCCCCGTTTTGTATATGTCATATATACTCAGTACTTCATTAATTAGGAGATTTTGATTATGAAAAGATTATACTTTTTTAATTGTATCCTCGCACTATTTCTATCAATATTAAGCAATCGTATTTCAGAGGACATCCATCAAATGTTAATGCAATTATTTTGCTTGCACGCACAGATACATTTGTTGGACAAGTTATACATAGATACATAATTATCAGGTAATGATAAATATCATACTGATAAGATTTACTCAACTTAACTTCACTCAACACACTTGACTTTGCATACTTTTGAAATCTGTTAGAGTCCACACAAATGCTGAAATACGTCTCCAAATTTGAAAGTGATAACACACCTATTCTACCAACACATTGCTTTTACAAAACTGAAGTGTGATACATTAGATGCATACATAAAGCTTGAACAGATCAATATCAAAGATAAACTTTTTCAAACACGTTCCTTAATCTCCATAACTCAGACATCATTTGGCTAGCGAGGATAATATTTGTTTTTTTCTACAGCATAGGAATCAAGAAAAAGGGTTCATAACGTTTGTAAATGAATACTTCTAAGTGAAATGCCAATTGATGAAGAATTCAATCCATCCGTTTGCTTCGTTGGTATATTTTACGCTAAGCGATCTTTTTTAAACTACTGTATTAAATTTGAATTTAATCAAGGGGTTGATTTTCATATCTGCAAAGTTTTCTTTACATAAGTAGTCCAGTCATATTTCATAAATGTTAATCATCAGAAACCGCTCTTGTCATCCGTTTAACATAAGTAATGTATGCCACAGATAGCAAAATAATGTCGTACAGGCTCTGTAGCACGATTTTCTTACTTAAATAAAGGGATCTCACAAAAATATAAATAAGTGTTACCAATGGCTAATTAATACTCTCAAATCAATAAAAAAAAGTGTTCTAAAACAAATGTACATGGATCGGTTAAGACTTTGACCAACGAGCGATCATTTTAATGTGTTCACATTGAAACGGCGGCTCAAAGGTTGTTCAAGTGATCTGACTGATGCAGCGATACCTAAACTCTCAGAGAAGAGTTTTAAATGTGGTACAATGATGGAATGGTCAACCATCTTGCTGAGACTTGCAACTTAAATAACACATAATAACCATGCGAACAAAAAAAAGTAAATCAAGTAGATCGTTTGACAATCTTCTCCTCTTACGTATCTTGCACCTAAGTAAGGAAACTTGTATATTTGTGCAGCTAAAGCATTCGTTGTCGTTAATTAGGGGAGTCTGCAGCTTGTTACATACACTTTTCCCTAGTAATCACCTTCATACAATCTGGGTTAATTTTCAATTGATTCTGCATTCGTCAAATAAGCCTTATTAAGCATAGAAGAATCACGCGAAATGTTTATAAGTTCATGATAAGTTGTTGTTCATTTTTTAGAGAAATGTTTATGCTAAATACTATGGTAAGTTTGGGGGAAATGTGTTCTTTGACTATATTGCTTCATGGTGGTCGAGGTTATCTTCCTGAGATCATTTAATACGGCTCTTAAACGCCATACAAGGGCGGTTTGCTGAAGTACCACAGCAGCTAAACGTACCAAGTATTATTGCTACCTTATTTAATTAGCAGTTGTTCAGACGCTAAAATGATAACTGTTCAAATATTTCTAGAACGATGCTTGTAGACCATTCTCCCTGATACCTGTTATCTCGTTGAATGGGTGTGTTCCTGGAAAGTGCCATGTGCAATCAGCTGGCTGTGCTGCAGTTTGCAAATCATTTCCCTGCACCTGCTAGACATCCGCCATAGAACCGCATGAACAGTGTGATCTACATGAATTCAGTTGCATTGATAATGGAATAAAGATGGAAACACTTCACTACATACAATTTATCCCATCTGATTGTTCTCTAGTTCAAATCAACCATTGAAGTTTCATCGAAAGGGAAGTGTTGCCAGACATGCATAACAAATGTAATTTAGACAACTGTGATTTGTTGGTGTATAATTTCAGTTTCGAAAATAATAAACTATTGTCATGGTTAAACAAGAAAACAAGATTTTCTCAATAACATCATCTATAATGTGATGATACACGACGTTTCGGACTGTATGCTTACGCCTTCATCCAGTGGACTGTGGTTTACAGCAGGGTAAGATATATATACATTTATACAGAATATCAACAATTATGAGATTAAAACAATGTTTATAACACACGAGTAAGCAATTCAATATTTTAACTCGTTTCTCCCTGCCAAACAGAAGTAAGTTCGATCTTCTACTTGACCGCATCCCATCAACTATAACATGTTGATATTGATATGTGTGCTTCAGCTGTCAATAGAATTACTTAACTTCTTCTCTCTATCTGGTAGCTATCTATTTACCCAGCTTCACATGATAATGTTCTACAACACAGATGTACTGCTTTCATTTATTAGACATGCATGGTATGAAGAACATACATGTACGTTTCTTATTTTAAAATGATGATACATGACATTATTTTAAATAAATGTATTGAAATTGTGAAATGTTTAATTTTGAACAGGAACATGTGTTCTGATATCAGTACTGCTGAACACTTCTCTCATCGTTCTCGGTACAGCTGCACTGTCTGTCAGATATGCTAGGAACAACATTACTAATTATACTTTCAACAGAAATTAGCAATTGGCAATTAGATGACATTCGTCATTCAACTTTCATTCACTCTGTAGACGTTGACCCACATGGAAATAATATTTATGTGCAATTTGTGCCAATAATATAGTAAAAACATACAACATTATTTATTTGGGATCACACTGTTCTACCTGCCGTCTATATAGTGAACAAATGCTTTCAAAAGAATACAGAAAATACTGGAAATCCCATGTGTGCATGCTGTTGATAATAACGAAATTTAATTAATTGTTTTAATTAACACACTTGAATAATTTAAATTCTATTAATGTTAGTTTGATCTTTTTATCAACATTAGTTCATTTTAAGCACTATGTATTTACTATGGATAATCCTTACACAAGTGACATATATCGAACAAACTATCAACGACTAGAATTAAGAAGATGTATAACTAGCACCTGAATAAGCAACCAAGTTGTGATAACAAGAATGGAATGTGTTATGTTTGTTCAAACTACTGTCGGTGCGTGTTTATATATTATTCTTCTTGACTTAATGCATTCATAAACACTCAAGCTCCTTAACAACTTCATGGTTCATCTACATTATGTAATCGATGCTAGTTTTTTTTTTTATTCTCATTTTTTTCAAGTTATCTTATGCTAAAGACATCAACATGAATTGTTCCGGTTACTTAACTATACTAATCATCTTGTTTTCAACAACCCATGTTGGTAGTTTCAAGATTTGTTTAGCTCTTGAGTCAAGTTATACTGTAAGTGTCACACACATATACATATTTAACACTGTATTGGGTTAAACGATTGCCAAATCATGATTATTTGGCTGACTTGATTTTTATTTGAATGGAGAGCCAATACTAGGCATAGTTGTTTCCTTTTGTACAAGATGTAACTTAATTTTGGGAGGCTAAAATGCACTTAGGACAAAAGTAACATTGCTTTATCAATATTTGTGAGATGATGAAGGTTAAACATTTAAATCGCATCTCGTCAGTAGGCACATGCATCTTATATGATTGAAAGCTAATTAGCAGCTCCGACTTAGTCGGAGCTGCTATCAGTTTTTGTGCAGTTTCCGTCGCCGCCGCGTTTTGTATTAGCTATAACTTTTTTCCTAGAAGGTTTTGAGAACTCATATACATAACTTCTTACTTATGCCCCTGGGATAATTTTTTTGACATGTTCACATTCAAGGTCAAAGGTCATCTGAAATCGCTAAAAAAAATCCTTGTAAACACGATAACTTGAAAAATATTTGTGCTATCAGGCTCTTTTTTGGTGTCTATCAACTATGGAGAAAGGCCAAGATTTCAAAAGTTTTCGCTAATATCCGTCAAAGGTCAAGGTCATAGCGAGGTCACAACTTAAGCATGCTTTTGCGAAAATGTCTTATTTCAACTATTAACACTTTGAATCATTACATGATTGTGATACACAATGAAAAGTGATCACTGGTTGTGTGACCTTGACTTTTAAAGGTCAAGGTCACGAAATAGGGTCAAGGTCACCAGTTCTGAAATCACTAAATAACTTTTTTTCCATGAAGGTATCAACATCTCATATATATAGCTTCTTTCTTGTACACCTGGGAAATTATTTTGACAAGCTCACATTCAAGGTCAAAGGTCAAGGTCATGAGTTCTGAAATCACTACAAAAATCCTTGTAAACACGATATCTTCAACAACTTATGTGCTATCAGACCCTTACTTGGTATATATCAACTATGGAGAAAGACTGAGATGTGAACAAGTTTTTTCTAAAATCTGTCCTAGGTCAAGGTCGCAGCGAGGTCACAACTTAAGCATGCAGTTGCGAACATGCCTTATTTTAACTATTAACACTTTGAATTTTTACCTGATTGTTATACGCAATGAAAAGTGATCATTGACTGTGAGACCTTGAAGATCAAAGGTCAAGATCATGAGATATTGGTTAAGGCCATGTTAATCCTTTGATCCAATTTTGAAATCAGAAATAGGTTTAAAGAACAAACTTGTGAAATGTGACCCCAGTGATGATTCAACTTGTTAGAATGACTTGAATAATGAACAAATTTTGTCCCAAAAAAATCCCATTTTATTTATGCTGAGGAGAAGGTGGAACGGGGAAAGGCGAGACCAAAAGTTTCGGAGCTGCTCTGCTTTTGTGGTGTCCCGCAAACGCTCATCTAGTTTATATTATAGATAAACAAACTTACATTCAATATAACTTTAATCAAGCTTTATTACTTTAAAAACACTTTATGGTGGGTTTTCATTTATAATACTTGTAATTACGATGTGAAAGGTATTATAAATAATTAAGTTCTAGTTCAGAAAAAGTAATTTCAGTCATTGCTCTACTGCGTGACATTACACTTACTAAACTGATCAAGTGTTGCCAGCATTCCTGACCGGTCTATATTAATCCATTTATTTCCTCATCATGTCGAAGGGTAACCGTTGTATCTGTTTATTGACAAGATACGTTATGTTATTTGATATTACTTATAAACACATCTTTGAAGTAAGTGTTATTTAACTGTAAAAATAATAACCTTGGATATGTTTTATTTTTTTCGAAGACTGACATTTTAAGTAATATTTCATTCAAACACATTCTAGAATGTAGAGTATCCTTCGCAAAATATAAAGAAAAATGTACCTGATCTTTAAAATGTCATATCCTTCTCCATATCACCATCTCAATAAAGTACACTTATACTACTCAAGCTTCCCTGACAAAGGGTCATGACTGGACTGACCCAGTACTCGTCCCTTATCTTAACATAATAGAATATGAGCCTGGTATGTTCAATCGTTGGTCCTTTAAATATCATGTTATGCATTTATACATGAAGTGACATGCCTGAACTAGACGAGCACTTGGCCAATGGAAACATACATTTCTGGATTCAAGATACATCACTTACAAGTGACATGTCTGGACTGGACCAGTATTTTCACATACAATGTAATAGAATATGAGCCTGATATGTGTTGTTCCTTCAAAATCACGAAGTGCCATGCCCGAACAAGACGTATACTGGGCCATTACAGCACTGTTATTCAAGTACTGGAAACTCACATTTCTGGATACCGGTTTTGCCTAGCTTGTAAAGGTAGTCACATAGTCGATGTGATATATTTGTCTCAGCCTGTCAATGAACTAGGCGCTTGGGTGTATTACACATGTGCAACATATCGAATTTATGCTATGATTATATAATGGCAATGCAAGCTCGTAAAGTACAAAACAACTTATTTTACCGGTATAATGTATAAGTTACTTACATGTGTTCATGATTATTTTGGGAAGAATGTCCTTTGTTTGTCGAATTCTAACATTATATAAATCGACAGTTACACGAAAGTTACAAGGAAATCAAACATATCTAGAAGCGTAGTTATACAAATGACGGATCAAAATTGATCTCTACATAAAACCTTAACGTGTTTGGTTAATTCGTCTGAACTATATTGTGTTGGGAAATTGAATTTTAGACAGTATATGCCCAGTCAGAATAACCTCAATGAACCTGTATAAGGAGATCCAAATATAGTGTATGATCATGCAGACTGAGCAAACACATGTAAAGAAATAGCTATTGATTTTGCAATGATGAAAGTTCCCAACATTTGGCTTAAACATTGTAACATTGCAATGATCAACGTCATGGTTGCTTCGGAGGTTTCGAAAATGAAATGAGTTTCAAAAACCGACAAATTTGTCCACAGTCTGAATATTTATTTCTCGTCCTACTTTACATTCAAAGTGGTGATTTAAAATATAGTTTCTTAAACGATAGAGTATTGCTGCAATAGTTTGACCTAGTTTCATTTAAATTAGCTAACTGTGTTTCTGCATTTCTCATCAAGAACGGAAAATGCTGGCATTTACTGCGACGTATCCTTGGCAGTCTTATCACAACATGGGGGTATTTATTATGTCAGGCAAAACAAAACAATTTGATATATTGCATATTAATCGTTTGTTTATTCAATGTAGGCAGTCATTGATGTCGATTATCTAAGATGCTGAAATACAGTTAGGTGTCCTTTAATTAAAGATGAGTTTTCCTACCGGGTTCTAGGGAGAACCATGTCAGACAACCTAAGAATATTTTTTGTTAAATATAATGCTGTTTTTAACCAGAATATTAGGTATTTTGTGTTCAGCTAATTGTCAAAATATAAACTCGTTGTACTAAAAACATATGAAACAATATATAAACAATTATTTATGCTAATAACTTAACTTTCAACATATTGTTGACTTTATGAGGGAAATCGGTTGATAAAGTTTACTCTCATGAAGCAGTTTTCACAGCATTGCCTTTCTGATTTCTCAATAACACAAACATGTCAATAATTTAGACTAATAGATATGTTTTCTCACATTGGAAGAATCTGGGTGGTGTTGGATATGTTATTGTTATCCAAACATTATGTTATGTAGGTTACGCATCGATAAATGTCTCAAGAATATATGTTGTAGTTCACATGAATATTTGCTGGGTCTTGCATGGCTACGATTTTGAAGCTAACATTACTAAACCCAATACCAAAAGAAACTTTGCACCCATCTTCTTGTCTTAATAAATCACATAATAGGCAACGATTGGATTTGGGTTTTTAAGTATTGTAATAATTATTCAATTTTACATTCGATGTATGAAAATATTCATTTCAAAAGTTTATTTAAATAAAAAGTTTGGAGGCATCAACATACGAGGGGTAGCAAAATGTGTTTGATCAATTCGTCTGTGATTCGGTGGTGGTCTCGTACTCGGTGGTCTTTGCTAATGGGTAATATCAACGGACTTTTAACATTAGAAACTGTTTCAGTAGTGCGTTAGTCGCTTAACATGTGTGTCTTGTCAAAATTAACAGTTTAATTTTTTAATTTTTTTAAAATTTCATTTTTTGTAAAAAAAATTAAAACTTCTGAAAAAAATATTTGACTGATGACAATACGCCATTACTTTTCAGTTTTAGTGTACGATGTCCAAAACTTGAATTATTTGTAATTGAAAAACATACATATGATAAAATCAACTGAGATGCAAAGTTTCTTTTGGTATTGGGTGTATTACTTGAACGTGTTTGTTTCCCTCTTATTAAATACATCATTCATTGCTATTCCGTTCTAGTGTTTGTTTCCCCTCTTATTGTATACATTATGCATATGTTTAATCAATGTTAACATTGCTATGTCCGCCATTTTGAATAAAAAGAAATCAATCATCATTAACGCCATTGCATGTTTTTCATATATGTATAGCATGCATGTATCTGAGTATTTCAATACTTACATGTTGACCTGTATCATTATTTACAACATTTTCATATATATTTGACCAATATCTTACATGACCACTAAATAGACAGTTCCGTATTAACGTTTCCGTAAAAGTAAAAACTGTGATTTTCCAAGTTGATACCTAGTTGTAATCACAAACAACACTCAAGCCATACTAATGCTTGTGAATCATATTTCATTTAAAGAAGTTATAAACCACTTTGGTATATAACAAAAACATTGACAAACCGATGACACAAATAACTGATAATACCTTTATTCCCATACAGAGGTCGCTGTGTTGCCACACATGATCTTTCGTGTAGATGCCAGTAGAAACATTTCTTATGATAAAAAGTCATGCTAATGTGACTTAAAACGTTGAGATCAGTGACAGGCGAGATAGATGTTATGTTTGTTCAAAGGAAGATGGACAAAAACAACGCTCGTAAAAGAAACAATGGTTAGACAATACTAATCTAAACAATACAAGGTTTATTTGTTAAAATAATCCCAAATCCAAACAATATCAAATATACACAACATCAGTTAATCAGACAGATGAACCAAACATCAATTAACAAAAAGTTGGCAGATAATATTAAACGATGTGCCGTGTGATAACATGTTTAAGAAACGATTGAATAGTTTGTTACTTTAACGACCGAGTTTAGTATTTCATTTAATACTCAATGATGTAAATATCGGTGAATTGCAAGAAAATCGTTGATAGTGACGCTCACTTGCAAATAGGCAACGGGCTGTTGCAGTCGCGAGGCTGACATTGTGACGTCAACCAACAACGAATATGACTACTATATGATAAGATTATGACAGTACGGCAAAACACGGTTTTATCACACATGTGTGTAACCAACTCATTGTTATCTACTGATTGACATTACCAAGGTTGAGTAATACATTCGATTAATAACGGTAAAACAGGTTCTTTTAAAGAGCTTCGAATTGCATACAACGGTGGAATAACATCAACTAACTAACATCTGCAAATGAAAACTGTAAATTACTTGACAACGAATGAAAAGCTAATTTGGTCGCAATAGATGCCACATATCCCACACACCGCAGATTGTTAGCATTCTCAGATTGTTTGCTTCGAACAATCTCCAGATTGTTTAAACACTCTATGAATGGTGAAAGGTTCGAACAATCTGCAGATTGTGATACACCTTATATGGTTCGTAACATAGATACGTGCATATTTCAACCCTCACTGCTAGATGTGTTAAAGGATCAACAACTAAACAGGGGACAACTTTCAAAACCATTTTTCAAAACTGGGAGCTTTGGCTTCATCTAGGCATACGGTGATATGATAAATCTTCAATTTAAAAACTGGCAGACATGAAAACTCATTTCTCCACAAGTGATCAATGGAAGAGTGTGTGATCAGTATAAGGTTAGAGGTTGCAATATGTTGTCTTGTGAGGCAATGTTGACATTTGTGCACAATTTACTAATCCAAACACCGAATCAATATTGACTTCCTCCTCGGTTGCTATTCCATAGGTCATGAAATGGCTTTATTGTCAACATCATGATGATATTTAAAATATTTATGTTTTACACAAACATTTTGGATAACGTAAGACTGACATTCAAATTAACAAATGTATCAATATTTTATATTCAATTTCACCCGCACTAGAAAACAATATTGTTTTAGCTGATTTCCGTAAACGTTGACAGAAAATATTTGTATATTTTATCAAAAGAACTTAACACATGTAATAAGTCAGTGGTCCCTTCATCTCACATCACAAGCCACCTTTATTGATATGCAAACGTTATCTTAAGCAAAATGTAATTTCTCTCACATAATTTAGTTTACATACCGCGGTGATCAACCACTCAATTCAAACTTTAAATGTACATTGTAGTTGGTAACATTGCTGTGACATTCAATTGTATCTGACATGTTGATGTCAACCACGGCAAAATACCCAACATGTATATGGTGACGCCAAAGATTATCATGATTTTTTGCATGTTATCGAAACTAAATACCACCTTCTTTAGGCAATAAATTAACTCATTAATTAACATAATTATATAGCAAATTCTCATTTCGTAATTGATTATCATTACCTTAGCATCAAATTTATATCTTACCAATATCAAAAAAGGTTCTGCAAGACTTAGGCGAACTAGTACTCTGCTGTGAACATGCTGATGACTTTTGCAGCTTGTACTGTAAAGCACACAACTATCTTGAAACGAAATGGGTTAAATTGGGGTTAGCAGCTACGAGTTTAGTTTAATAAATGTTCAATTGTCATTGGTGACTCGCTGGTTAACACAATTGTAGCGGTAAACTTATGGTCACGACAAACTGTCATAGCTAACTGATTTTCTGTTACACAATACTGGCTTCAAACTGAAAAAAGATGTGATTGAGGCCATATAGGTTGTAGAAGTTTAAAATGATAACAAAGAGGTATACCAATATCAGGTAACTCTTTCGTCCAAAATAAATATTATTTTCAATTTGAGTTTGTGTCACTGGGATTGGTCATGTTCAAATAGGCCTACAGTCCTGTAACGAAATGTGTCTCTTTATATTTCTTTTCTGTGAATTAATATCAACATGAATAACAAATGCAACAATAAATGTCAAATTCGTTTCCATTATTACCTGTCATTTAAATAAATATTTGCTTATATCCCGCCAGAAATAGGAATATATATTGAATGTGCACATGTACATGTACCGTGAGTTCTCGTGATGCCTGGTCAATCAATACATTCTCCATTCTCTAAAGTTAAGGCCCGAAGGGCAAAGGTCGATCTCTTTTAAGAAATAGAGAATTAAGAGTTCATTTATCTGCTAAGATTACACTCAAACTATTGCTCTGTTATCGGAATTACTTAAAAGTTTAAAAAATGTAATTGCTTCTAATTGAATTTACTTAAATAATGTGATGTATCATTGGCAATTACTGTATAATGGGGCGAAATAACAATCGGACGACGTCACAGGTGTAATTTCATTATCATATCGCGTGTGTGCATTTTAAATAGCATGGCCATGGGTGACTTTAATCTAAAATTGGCAGCAGGTAACATGATCAATAGTAACTACATGATATTGATATATGAATACTTTCTTCAAGGTAATTGAATAAAGAAAACACAAAACAGGATTTCCATGGACTTAGTTACGAATCTTAATTTGTTTAATTGTTACAATTTTCTTACTCTAATCTTTTTCCTAACCTCTACCCGTAAAACACACAACTCCTATTAATATATCAGTGATGTTATAAGGATATTCATTTCAAGTCTGCAATATCATTATTTCAATTTAAAATAAAACGCAAGCTTTCAAATGAATCAATGTAAAACCACTTCAAGGAGCTAATTTATAGTCACTCATCTAAATAGCATGTGAGTTAAATTTGTCATGTTATCACGTTTACAGGCTTTAAACGGGTTTCTAGAAATCTACAGAGATACAAACTCTCTTTTGACGGTCTGAAGTTATTATTATCAGTCAGTAATTTCGTCACTACAAATGATTCAAAGTCTGAACACATATAGGAATACCCTGCACTTTCAACCAGTATACATCTCGATACAAAAGAGATAACAGCATTTATTTCCAACGTGTAAATACATATTCAAAACAAAAGTAGAGACACAGTGCAGTGCAAATACATTCTGAAACTTTCTTTTTCCAGAAACATGATGGTTGCTGGTATGAATTGGCGTCAATGATTTATTACCAAGAGATGTCAACACAACAACATAACGCTGCAATTGTTACTGGAAACTGCCATCTTACTGTATCCTTGAATTCATCAAAACATCACATAATTACTGTATCCTTGAATTCATCAAAACATCACATAAATACTGTATTTGAATTATGAGGAAATATAGAATACTAAACGATGTCCCGTTTGATAACATGTTTATTAAACGAGTGAATGGTTTGGTATTTTAACGAGCGAGAGCGAGTTAAATACCGATGCCATTCACGAGTTTCATAAACATGTTATCAAACGGGACCGAGTTTAGTATTTTATTTATTACTCCATGATGTAAATAACGCTGAATTGCAAGAAAATCGTTTTTAGCGACCTTACTTGCAAATAGGTCACACGCTATTGCAGTCACGCGACAAACATTGTGACGTCGACCAAAAACGACTATGACGTCACGCGCCGATTTTGACAGCACGCGGTGGTATCACACATGTGTGTTACCAACTCATTGTTATCTAATGAGTGATCTCACCACGGTTGAGTAATAAAGATCCTTATCTTGTTGCCGCTATTTAAATAATCGAAGGTGATTAATTTTAATTGTATAAGTCATCACAGCAAATGTACAAACATACAGAAATGAACAGTACGGTCATTTTATATTTGCTACATTGGGAAACATATGCTTGATGTATTTTTACGAATACAAAATGGTCATACGTATGAAAAAAGGAGAGATGGATGAAATATTTATGTAATGTTAGGGACTTCATTATTATTCACAGCATAACAGGCCAGTCATTAATTAGAGCAAAGGTACGACTGATAAAATAATTGACATGGATCACCCAAATAGGTGTTATTATCGCGAATAAGTCCATCTCGTCCGGATGCGACGTTCAGCACGCCTCGACACTCTGAGAAACATTAATATTGTTACAATCCCTTTAGATTGCTTGGCAATGTGATAAAGTTTTGAAAGAGTTTATACATCAAGGGCCAACATTTGTCCATTACGGCTCATATACATGTAATAAAGTGGATGCACAGGATTAAAACTAGTTATTGATATTTGGTTAATAATGTCCGCAAGAAATTACATTATGTTCCATCAATACTGGTACTGTGTATTGAACCTACGGTTTAAAAAGGGAACGTAAAATAGTGATCTTTTTGCTGTCGTCACATGTGACAACAACCCGAATTAATCTAATCTAATCTAACCTATATATTACAAATATTTTTTCAAGTCAGTTCAATTTTGTTAACATTTGCTAACAATTTACAATACCAAAACATGATTTAAGGATATGAGAACTGACACTTGTTGTCATGTTGTCAATATCTGCAACACATACCAACTACTAAACATAGTACAGATATGATTACAATGTGCTTATTACGTAGGTCATTCGTCCTAGGCTTCATCTCCAAAACGTTCATTGTAAATTTCATACTTCTGTACAATTGCTTAACTTACAAGATCAGTCAAATTCTTCTCATCATCAAAGACGTCTGACTTTGACATTGAAATTTATGTTGACATAGTAAATTAATAAGAACTTCATACAAGAATATGTTGTGTTCCTAACGTCATCATCAAACTACCTTTTGTCGGTAAGTAATGAAATGGTGAAAATAGAAATATGTTTTCATAATGGAAATGACTCGTGAATTTCATGTTTAACAGTGCACCTGCCAACCTATTGTTACAAGTTTAAAATTATTAATGAGCTTTCGATAATAACGAACATGTAGGAATTGATATCATAGCAAATTTTGAACCATATTTGAAGGACCCTATTTTCTATACTATACTTTAAAACATGTATATGTTAAAGTATGATTAAAATTAATTGAATGAAGATGAACTGAAAATAAAATGATTAGATTTATCAAAGCTGTTTGAAATCTAGAACAACTGCAATAAAAACTAGTAAGAAGGTGCTACTTTCAGCTGCTCAATTCAAGTATCAGTCTTACAGTCAGCCGTTCTTGAATTATAACTGTTGTGCAACACCATGGTGAGAGAAGCCATATTGACTTATTAGACATGGTATCAATGAAACCTTGTGATTAAGCATTGAGATTGCAAGACTATTTTCAGATCTACTCAATCCCTCTTCCATACCGATATAAGATCACAATGGTGAAAACACGGCACATGTACAAGGAAACCGTAATACTGGTTGAACGAGGCGAATTCCCAAATTATATTGACATTACCAACGTTTCAAGAGATAAAGGTATGGTGCAACAAAAAACATTGTCAGCTGCAAGATGACGCTGAACTATGGACTCCATACTTAGATTGTACATATAAATATATTGAAGTGCACTTTTTCGAAACAACAACATGCGAATACAGGTGTGAAATCCTAATCATTGAGCAAGCAATGCCAAACTTGATTTATCGTATTACGTTATGTACACCTATAGGCACATTCATTGCCAGTTTGATAATGAAAATATTATCAGGTTATGTTAATATAATAATATAACATCGTTCTTTATTCAGCAGTTACATTTGCTATTGCTACTACTGCTAAAACAAATGCGTCTATCAGGAACCTTTTTTTGGATTAACATGTAAAATCTTACGAAGCATTGATCAAATGTCATTTGTTCAACTGTCTCTGGAAAGCAGATGCATCTTTAACGAAGGAAGAGTACATGTGTCATCTGTTTATCTTTGTCCAATTCCAGTACAGATAAGAACTCCGCCACCTTTCAGCATACATTCCACCTGCTTCACCTGTCATGCACCTGCATACTTTCTCTCCCAACAGCATGACTTTACTTCCTATCTCAAAGAGGTCTTGTCTTGATAATGTATGGAAACATGAAGAGAAATTGATGGATCCATCTTTTAAACTGTGAACTCCTATGAAGATAATATTGCACGGACTTGCAGTACAATACTGCTATTGTATCTGATATTTGAATGTTATGGGTCCACCTTTCAAACTGAGAAAGGCTATGATTTTGAAGCCCTTCCTTCTTTTTTACTAGTTGTAAATTCATATGTTTGTGTCATTCAGATGCTCACGAGTTGTGTCATGTGATACATGTAACCAATGAATATTAATATCTATCATTCATTAAGCAATGTTTATGACCAGGCTCACACGTATGAGCGAAATTTGAAATACTGATTTGAGAGGTTTGTATATGTTGTTCAGACCATTTACCTTGATATAAACATATTTTGTTTGTTTATTCATATTTTTTGCACTTGTGATGTCGTGGTATACTGGAAATGTGAGACTTCTTTGGAGTGGAGATGTGTGCACCACGTATTAAATGGAGGGAAGTGAACACGAGGGTCGAGTTGATGGATGAACTTTAAGCAAACACACCTCGAGTTTTGAGGCGATTGTTCAAAGTGACGTAACTGAACAATTCCATTTAACAAATGCATTCATATTACTTTGTTTAATCCATTACTTAAATATACAAAACACTTAATTGTAAGAAAAATTCATTATTAAAAATGAAGCAATGAATTAAAATGAAATCTGGTATAAGTTTGTAATAAAGAAAATTTAGAGCAATGTTAACATACCATTAGTCGTCATAGAAAATATACAGAGATACAAGAGTGATTAATGTATTACATGTACGAATGATTCATCATTATCTCTCCGAAGGCCTTTTCAGAGTATAGTCTTTCTTGTTGCACTAGTTAAACGCATCAGCTCATTTATAGATATCTCAGAAGTAAAATGCCTGATTTTGGCGTTTCGTTCTGTCTGTGACAGAAGCACAACTCATGTTGAGAATAAATGGTTTCTGATGAACCTTTAGAAGATCCATGTTAAACAGTGCATAAAGTTTGACTGCATACTAAATACAAGTGGTAACATACCTTTTCTACAAAGACATTGCTTTTACAACACTGAGGTGTGATACAGTATATTCTGCCATAAAACTGACAGTCAGAAAGACGTTAAAAACACATTCCTTTAATTTTCATAACTCAGACGTCATTTTTCTAGCGAGAATCATTTGTGTTTTTCCTCAGAAGCATACGAATCCAGAAAAAGAGATGATTTCATTCTAAATTAATATTTCTAAATGAATTTCCATCAATAATAAATTCGATCCATCCATTTGCTTCTTTGAACATATTTCACTCTAAGTGATCTACTGTATCAAATTTGAACTAATCAAGTGAAATATTTTCATCCCTGCAATTTTTTCCTTAACATAAGTAGCACAGTCATGATTTGTGAACACTAATTTTCAAAATTTACACTCGTTATATGTTTAAAACAAGTAATATTTGGTAACAGTTAATGTGATAAAAGGTTATTTTCGTTTTGCGTTACTTACATAACAGGCGTTGCGTATGATGTTTGTACACTCATACGTCAAAGTAATGAGCTGTGCACACATTTTAAAAATATACAGCAGTTGTTCAAACAAGAAAGCCTGCTTTCTGGAACCACAAATCAGTTTTTAATAATAGTTTACGATTATAAATAACTTCGAATTTGGTACATATTTCAGTAAATTATCAATCACAATTCATTATTTTACAATTCGTGTACAATATGCTAAAACAGGTAAATAATAAATAAAAACATAAAAATCTGTGTGACATTTACCGATTGAGTTACAGTATTTCTACCTCTATCAATGTATAACAGCAAAAATGAGTATATAAAAACATGTCTGTTCAAGTTTCAAGTGTTTATATATACTGGTTTTGAATATGAACCATTTTATTGAGAGATATACTTTCCAAATTTGGTTTTTAGATATTTTGCTTTTGTTAGAGGCCTTACACAAAGGTAAAATATATTTATTCCCAAATGTGAAAAAAAAAATGTGAATTATCAGCATCGTAGACTGTATTATCATATTAAGAAAACCTTCTCATGGAGAAAAACTATATGTTAATTCTGTGATTATTGATGTGCACAATTCATTAGTTTATTTATATAGGTCTTTTCCATAATAAACTTTTGACTTTTGAATCATTTGCAAAGTTTTAATTATGACACTATGATGGAGTGGTTAACCATCTTACTGTCTGAACTCTTGCTTGGGACCTACAAATCTACATCTCGCACTGAAGAGTGCAACACAATTGTCACTGTGCAAATCCCATCGTTTTCTTCAAATACCGAAAACATATGGCAGAATGAGATATTTTACCATCGAACGTTACATAATACAGTATAAATGTTAAGATTAAGTGGCAGCTTTATGGAAACAAACTACGCAAAGGGTGTAAACATTTATTTAAACAATTATGTATGTATCTGCGATTGACTGTAAGAAGATGTATAACTTGCACCTGAATAAGCAAAGAGGTTAAGATAACTAGAATGGAATGTGTTATTTTTGTTTAAACCAATGTCATTGCGTGTTAATATATTATCTTTTTTAAACTTAATACATTCATAAACATCCAAGCTTCTTAAAAACGTTATGGTTCATCTACAGTAAACAAAATAGATTGCAATACAATGCTAGTATTCTTTTGTAATCCCATTTGTCAATAGGAATGTGTATTGGGAGTGGTAAGGATATGTTAGCTCTTGATAGCTCTATATATGATTTATATGATGCTCTGTCAATTTTAAGTGCCCCACACCAGAATCTAATGTCTAAGGATCTAAGTTCAGCTATGTGATTTGTAAACTATAAATACTGAATAACACATTTGATCGTGTTTGCTGCATAAATATTCAATTTTGAATTATTCTAATCTGATTCAGAAGCCTCTCTTAGGATAACATCTACATTGGTTTTTGGATTTGTTTTATTAAAAAGAGGCAATGACGATTTGAAAGGTCTTTATTAATTTAATTAAGTGTAGTTCGGAAAAAGTAATTCCAGGCATTGCTGTACTTCATGACATTGCACACACATTAGTTAATCCATCCAATCCAATTCCTCATCATATCGAAATGTAACCTTTTTATCTGTTTAGTGACAAGATACGTTATGTTATTTGATATTACTTTGTTAACACATCTTTGACTATGTGTTATTTAACTGTAGAAATATGACAACCTTAGTTATTTTCTTACGAAGACTATTGCATGTAATGTATCGTTTGCAAAACAATAGAAACATTTAATTGATCTTTAAGACATGCATGACTAACATAATGTCCCTGAAGCCTTTCATTTAATTATTCATGATATAATTCGTTATCGAAATATATCCACACTTCAGTTCAGTCCAGTGATTATAAATAGTTATGTTTACTCTCAGCGAACAGGGAGTACACAGTTGATTGTACTTAATTTCAACTCACATTTAAATATATATCTTTCTCCTGACATATCTATGAAGTACAAAGTTGTCTGAGAATACTCCCCATACTTCATTAACAAAAAAACACTATGCCTAGCGTGCCTGCTTCCGAGTTACGCTGCGCTTCACTGTTTACACGCAGTATTACCAATTGCTTCATTTGTCTGAAATTGGGGATATGTGACTCCTTAGTAGACATCTTAATCAGCATAGGTAGATAGATCTGATTCCATGTCGCGGTGTCCCTGTAAGTGTTGATCTGTATCATTATTTACAACATTTTCATATATAATTTACCAATTATATCTAACATAAAGACTAAATAGCCAGTCCCATACGAACATTTCCTAAACATTGTAATTTCGATTTTCAAACACCCTCGGTTTATCTCCTAAAGCAATACTAAAGCTTCCGAACCATATTTCACTTCAAAACATCAACCAATTTGATTAAAAAAGCATCGAGAAACTGATACAACAAATAACAGATAAAAGATTTATTCCTATACAAATGTCTCTGTTTTGCCATACATGGTCTTTTGTTAGAAGCCAGTAGACACATTGCATCGAAGCTCAGATAAAAAGTCTTGCTGATGACAGCTGAAACATGGTGATCAGTGATAGGCGCGACAGTTGTTGTGTTTATTCAATGGAAGATGGATGGCCTTGACGTTTCTAACACTCGGCAAAGCTCATAATTTTGGTTAGACAAAAAGTATAATTGTTTAAATATTTCTAAAATCCAAACAAGAACAAATACACGCAGCATCGATTTGACGACGAACGAAACAACAACTAAAACATTTTGATAGATGCAACATAATATTAAAAACGATAAAACGTCCATTGGAAGAGCAGCAAATTATTTTTATGTCCATACAATGGTGAAATAAAATACTGCATGATACCGGATATTTGCGATTTAAAGCTGTAAAATACTTGACAAAGTATGAAAGTCAATGTAGTCGTAAAAGCTCCCTCCCTCCCTCGTGCATATCATCTTCTCCCCTAGGTGCATGTACATTACATGACAAACACTTAAGCCAGAGATACTTTTTTTAATAACTCCGTCCATCCATTGCATTCAAAACTGGGAGGGTTGGCTTCAACTACAAGGCATGCGATGATATGATTAATTTGCAATTAAAAAATGACACATATACAAACTCATTTCTTCTCATAAGAGACATTAAGACGTTCGATGAAAGTGTGTGTGATGAGCATAAGGTTAAAGGTTTCAGTATCTTGTCTAGCGAGACAATGTTGACATTTGTTCAACACACAATTTACTAATCAAAACACGGAATCATGCTTTTAGCATGTCTCAATAACACAAAAATGCACAAATGTTTGCATTTTATCGAAAGAAATCATGATAAAGAACATAATTTTTATATAACAAATCCTCATTTCTAAGTTGATTACCATCACCATAGCATAAACTCTATAGCTTATACAAATATGTTCTGCAAGTTCCTGACAGTTTGGACGATCTATTCCTGTGCTCTGAACATGCTTATGACTTTTGCAGCTTGTACTTAAAGCAAACAATTACGAAAGTATATTGAAATGAACAATATTAAATTGGAGTTATGAGTTTATTAAATCGCCAAGTGTCTTTTGAGGCTCGCTGGTTAACACAATTGCACCTCTAACCTAATGGTCATTATACACTGCCATTGATAACCGTCAGAATAGAATAACCTAGGATATTAATATATCTAATTTGCTAGGGTAAACATGTTATTGTAATTGATCACTTAGTTAGGGAAATGCCTGTGACCTTGGAACTACATCATGCTGCCTTCATAATCAAAATTGGATGTGATTGAAGCCATATAGGTTGTAAAAGTTTAAAAAATAAAAAAGAGTTATGTCAGTATTAGGTGTAACTGTTTCGACAAAGGCAAATTTTCCTTTCAGTCTGAATTTGTGTTGCCATGTTCATGTCCAATTCTGTAAAGATATGTGTCTCTTTAGATCTCTTTTCTGAGAACATTAAATATCGACATGAATAATAAATGCAACAATACATTTTTAATACGTTTTCCATTATTACATGTCATTATTTTGAAATATATATATGTTTATGTCTTACCAGAAATAAGAAAATATATTGAATGCACACGTGAACTTGTGTACATGTGATGCCGGGTCAATCAATACATTCTCCATTCCTGAATAAAATGGATGCAAGGCCCGAAGGACCTTGGTTGACTTTTATTTTTATGAAATAGAGAATTTCAGGTCATTAATCTACTTAAATTACACTCAAATTATTGCTCTGTGGAAATGACGTTAAAAAGTTTTAAAATGTAATTACTACTCATTTAATCTATTTACAGAATGAGATGTGATGTATTACTGTCAATTACTGAAAAAACAATGGAATGAAAAACAATAGGATGTCGTCACAAGTGTAATTTCATTATTATATCGTGTGTAAATTTATTTAAAATGTTATTTTCATCTGTATTTGTATCTGATAACATGATCATTAGTAAACAAAGGAAAATAATTTCTGACTACCAGCTTCAACGTAATTGAATAAAGAAAACGCAAAACAACATTTCAATGGGTTTAGTAACAAGTCTTAATCTTTTTAAATTCTTACATTTTTCTCACTCTAATCTTAGTCGCAACCACTACTCGTAAAATAACAGCTTCAATCAATGTATCAGTGATGTGATAAGGAT
This sequence comes from Gibbula magus, assembly GCA_936450465.1. NCBI lineage: Eukaryota > Metazoa > Mollusca > Gastropoda > Trochida > Trochidae > Gibbula > Gibbula magus. The sequence goes on along the minus strand of OW388289.1, from coordinate 90,632,473 downwards.
ATTAATTTCAAGTCTGCAATATCCTTAATTAAATTTTAAAATAAAAACGCAAGCTATCAAATGAATCAATGTAAAACCACTTCAAGGAGCTAATTGATAGTCACTCATCTAAATAGCAAGTGAGTTAAATTTGTCATGTAATCACGTTTACAGGCTTTAAAACGGGTTTCTAGAAAACTAATGAGATACAAACTCTCTTTAACGGTCTGACGGAAGATTAGTTTTGGTTAGTATGGAATATTTCAGTCGGTTTTCCCTTCATTTCAGTTTATTTAAAGCGTGAACTCATGTAGGAAAAGCTTGCATTTTCAAACAGTATTCATATCGATACAAAGTACACAGTATTTATTTCCAATGTGTAAATAGATATGCGATATAAATGTCAAGAAACAGTGCAGTGCAAATACAATTCGGAAAATTTCTTTTTTTCCAGAAACTTGATAGCTGTTGGTATGACTTGGCGTCACTGATTTATTACCAAGATATTTCAACACAACAGCATAAAACCGCAATTGTTATTGGACACTGCCATCAAAATGTATCCTTGATTTATGAAACATCACGTTAATATTACATTTAAAATTATTATGAAACAACGTCGTCATATTTTTGCCGGCAATTCAAATATTTGAAGATGTCTAATGGATAGCGCAGTGGTTAGCGCGTTTGGCTTCGGATCAAGGTGTATGGGGTTCGAATCCTCCCAGGGGCACGGCAACATTGTCTGTATTAGAGAACAGTTCTACATGCAGTAAGGTTTGGACGCAATGCTACATTGAATTTCACCCCAGTACCGTGATTCGCTACTTCCAAATGATGCTCGCAGGTTGCACCACAATACATAGCCATAAGCCATATGATGTCGCGGGCTTGCTTCCTGCCATAATACGAGCAGCCAGGATATAAGTGAAATACTCTTGAAAGCGTCATCACAGTGAATGTTCAAAGACAGAGAAATGAACAGACAACGACCCGAGCAACGCTTGTTGTCTAAATACCATATGGTAACCTAACGTATATATTACAAATCTTCAAGTATTTTATCTCGAATATATTTTGACAAGACAATTTGAAGGAACTATATTTTAGTATGAGAATTGTCAGTTATATTGTCAACATTTACAATAACAATTCAAAATACCAAGACATGAAAAGTTGAAAAGGAGAACTGAATCTCATTATATACAACATATACCAACTGCCAAAACAATTATCATGCAGGTTTGGGAAATTACAATTTAAGAGTGAAGATTTTAAATTTTTAAATATTATTATAAACATGTATGTTTGATTACCATTTGCTTAGTATGCAAGTCCTTCGTCACAAGGTCCAACTCTAAGAGGTACATTGTACATTCTTACTTCTGTACACTTTTCCCATCAATTAAGACGTCTGACATTGACTTGCTTTCTCTGATTGTGTTTCAATTGTGGGGCTCTGACCAAAGCGGACACGATACCTGTAAGACTCTACATCATGTTTGATGGTTCATTAGCGCGAATTCTTACTTAGTCTTCTTCTTCTTCTCTAGTTCTTTTTAAAGTGAAACTTAACTTATTGGTGTGCCCTAGTTATATATACATTTAGCAATTGTGTAACCCAGTCGTATTTGAAAGCTGAAATCGTAGAGTTAATCAGTTTTCGTTGAAATGCTTCATACCCTGACGTTCTTAATCTAAGATTCCAGTGGAGTTACTAATATACCACAAGCATCACTTCTAAAGCTGCAGTGAAAATGATCCAAGGGAAATATTGCAAACTGAAACCTTTCTGATACCACATGTTATCTGTTTGACTTGTTGAGTTATAGGAATGTGCTAGTGATCTAAAGTATGTCTTATGGAGTGACTGTGGTACTGCATGGTGCTACTAACTGTTAGCCTGCTAATGCATTTATGCAGACATCATCTTTACTTGCACTTCGATTCAAAGAAATTGGCATTAGTACAATTATTACACCCGTACCCATCCGACACCCATTTTTCTTTCCGCATTCAATTTTGGATTTTGTTTTCAACTATAATGAAATAAATATAATCTATTCTATCTTATAATCATGATGCCATATTATATAACAGTAGCTCACAAAGCAAATTATCATTGAAAGAATAGCTCAAATGATAAGAAACATGCACCTGGCACATGGCACTTGTATAATATAATTTGATGTATGTTTGAATTTAATGAAAAATTAATTTTAGAATGAAGTTATTACTAACTGAAAGTTGATTACTCATGTTCAGGATTTTTCAAAGCTGTTTGAAATCTGGAATAATTGGTATACAGAATAATCAAAATGGAAATACTTTGAGCTGATCAATTCAAATATCAGGGATGCAGCTGAATAATAACTATTGTGCAACACCATGGTAAGAGAAGCCATCTTGACTTATTACACATGGTACCTGACAGGTTTCCACTGAAACCTTGTGATTAAGTATTTAGATTGCAAGACTAGTTTCAGATCAGATTACATTCTTTACCATATCGATATTAGATTGCATAGAGGAAAACACGTCTTATTTACAAGGAGGCCCTAGAAATGGTTTAACTAGGCGTATTCCCAAATGATATTGACATTACCAACGTTTCAAGAGATAAAGGTATGTTCCAACATAGAACATTGTCAGCTGTAGGATGACCCTGCACTATGAACTATATACTAAGTTTGCACAAATAAAATCTATTGAAGTAAACTATTTCGAAGCGAAAACATTTATTACCGTTTTACTTGATTGACATTGTTGTGTTCTCGTTACTACTGTTAAAAACACTGAGTTAATACTCTATCAGAAACTTTTTCGGATTAACATCTCTGAAAAGTGTTTCAAAAGATTGTTCAAATGTCTTTTGTTCAACTGTTTCTGGAAAGCAGGTGCATGCTGAAATGAAGAAAGATTGCCTGTGCCATCTGCTGATCATTATCCAAATCCAGTTCAGATAAGAACTCACCCACCTTTCATCATACATACCACCTGCTTTACCTATCATATATATGCATACTTTCCCACTTAACAGCGTGACTTCACTTCCTATCTCAAAGAGGTCTTGTATTGATAATGTATGAAAACATGAAGGGAAGTTGATGGATCCACCTATTTTAACTGAGAACTCCTATGAAAATAATGCTGCGCACACTTGCTGCAGTGCAATAATGCTATTGTAACTGTGAACGTTACTGTTCGTTTATCATGCACGTCAGTGAACGCAATAGTGTTTATTTCCTTATTTCGAAGACCTTTACAAAGCACAGTCTTTCTTCTTTACACGAGTTAAACACATCAGCTCATTTAGTGTTCTCTCATCAGTGAAATTCCTGATCCTGAGGCACAAGTCATGTTTCGAATAATGGGTTCCCTGCCAAAAAAGAGAGGAGATTGTAAGATATAATGTCGGACGGCCCTATAACCACAAGTCCTACAGTGGGATTTCTTTCCGTGTTACTGTTTTATTCATACGTCCTGACCATTTGCGGTTCTCGCTGTTACATTTTACTTCGCTGATGTTATCATCACACAGCATTCGTTAAAGTCAAAGGCCATCAAGGATGTTGATGAACTTAAAGGAAAATTGGTAAAAATCTATCTCCGTGAAATATATACATTTAATTTTTCCCAAATTTGTTCGACCCAAAATATGCCGAGAAATTGCACTAATTAGTAAAGGTGATTTGCAGTCTAAATATAGATCCAGTCTATTATTTTCAAGCGCAAAGCTGTTTACAAAGACACGAAACAATAACAAAGTTCATGAGCAATGAAATAAATTGACGGTTATTTGTTTATTAACCATTTCATTTAATTATGTATTTGCTATAGAAATTGGATTAATTGTTTTACCCAACTAGGTATTTTGCTTGAATTTTATAATTAATGTGAGTTAAAAATTTGTCATAATTTGCTGGTCTTATCTCAAAAAGAAGTACATTAAACAGGCCATAATTTGTATATTCCCAGGACATTTAGAAACATTGTTTATAAAGCAATCGTAACATTCAGTAATGTGTGACAAGGGTGCACGTGGGTTGTTTTGGCGATTTGCGCATAGAAGAGCCTTCACGCTTCGGAAGCGTTTGCTGTTGTGTAGTACGTAGGGGATTCTGTTTATATGACGTCAGATACTCTAAGGGGTACTTCTCTTTGAAACAAAATTGCATTACATTGTCGGGATATGAAACTTATTTATCACATGTCATGTTGTAGATAAAAGATTTCTCTGGCGATTGACGTTATAAGTTTATTTTCCCCAAGAAAATATAAATTTGAAACACTAACATCATTGATGACTCTTTAACATTGAGCAGTAAACCAAACCATATTTCAAAGCAAAACAATTTTAAGTCATATTCATCAAGATTTGGTGCAAGTATTTCATTTGTATTGGTCATAATGAAGTGATATACACATACATAAAAACATACACGGATTAACATCACTATCATACGGTTTAACCGGATGTGCCAGATTGATTATTGTTATGTTATGTTATATATGTGAAGTATGCCAATTTATTAATTCAAATACGTGGATGAAGGTAGTCTAAAAACTGTGTTCCAAAATATGAAAGTCTAAACACACCATTTCTACAAACAAGTATGGCCTGCGGTTTTGCACACTGCACTATGATAACTTATAGTCTGATATAAAGCCTGAACCCTTCAACATCATGACTAACTCAATGTAACACGTTTCTTTAATATGTATAACTCATACGCACTTCGGATAAATTGTTTTTCCTCAGATGCATTTGAATTCAAGGATTGTTAACATTTGTAAATTGATATTGTTGAAGAAAATAAACTATCCATTTGCTTATTTGCAAACTTTTGCTCTTATGTGATCTTATAAAACTACTATTTTTAAAAGCAAGTGTATGCATTCAATTAGCGTTTTACATATTGTTTTACAGTAAACATACCTCTATCGCTGAACAAAAGCAATACATCGTATACCATTACACGATGTATGATAAAGTAATACATTTTTCAAGGCTGTACATTGTGTGTCATTGTTATCGGGCGGTTGCAGTTTGGTACATATAAAACATAGGTGAATCAAATTAAAAACTTTTTCAAATATGACGAGAAGAGATGTAAAGTTTGTTTCCCCGACAATCATATCCATACTATCAGGGTTACATTGTTGGAATAACCCTAATCAGCATACAGGAATCAGACGACTTTCAAAATGGTTACCACTGGAAATGCTGGGAGCGAACAAGCTTCAGTTTAACAGGGGATGTAGCTCAGCTAGTAGAGTGTCTGCTCATCTGAGGTTTGATTCACAGTTGCGTCATGCTCGATGATAAAATATGGGAGTTGTTGCTCCCTGGCTTTGACACTCGGCATTATAAGGACAGAACAATGTTTTAACTGATGCTGCACTGTGGCTGCCGGGTGCAAAATGAACCAAACAAATTTGCAATATACAAAGTATTGCTGACACTAATTTTAGTTTTTACCATAGATTTGAAGATGGCCTGACAACACTTTGTCATATTAGATATAAACAGGTATATCGAGTTATCAAAACTGACTGAGTGTGACATACATGTACAACATCGATGTTTATCTCTCCGATTTATCATTTGATGTGACTCTTATAAACACCCTTCACTAAAGTCATACCCAGTCAGTGTGCTACCTTATTTAATTAGCATCGGTTCAGAAGCTGAAGCGATAATTGTTAAACTTTTTTCCAGAACTATGCAGGAAACCAATCTCCCGGATACCTTATGTTATCTGTTAGAATTGTTGTGTTCCTGGAATGTGCAAGTGATGTGTTATCAGCTGGCGGTACTGCAGTGTGAAAATCACGCCCTTGCACCTGCAAGATATCCGAAATAAAACTGCATTTTGCAGTTTGAGTCAGAGGAATCAACGTCCAATTGTATTGATATGAGGATGCAAACATTCCACTGACGTATCCGATAGAATGACAAATCATTGTTTTCTGTAACAGACTAAATCTGTGTATTGATATAAAACAATTTGTTCCTGCAATGTTCAGTTCATTCTATGTCTCAAGATCTCGGTGTTTTAAAGATAAAAATTGCCAGTGCAATTTATGTCAATTACAGTCAATGTGCATCATACACACAATATCAGATCTCCTGTTGATATACCTGTTGATGTTATCAGTTGTGAACACGTATGATTAATCAGTGTGACATAACAATTTGATTCATGGCAAAACAAAAACTACGTTTAACCATCAGCTCAGATTTATCCTGTTTGTCAGATTAGAGACCGACCAAATTCCACCAAATATAACACCTACCGCGACTACCATTAACATGTGTACTTAACTATCAACATAATTGCTTCTTAGCTCTATCTGGTAGCAATCTATTTTCTAGTTTCACATGTCAGATAATATTCGACCACACAGAGGTTGCCTTATTGAAATGGTTTTATTTATTGGATGTGTATGGTCTAAATAACATACGTATCGTTGTGTATTTTTCTTAGTTCAAAATAAAATTAAAACGTTCATCTCTGAATGCAGATGATTTCAACAGGATATACAGTTGTACGTACACGAGCATTTGTGTTATATCACCACATAATTTTTAAAACCTTTATACTTAAGCAATCAAAAGTATAATTTAAATTTTCTTAATGTCAGTCTGATCTTTTGTTTGAGCATTAGTTCATTTTAACATTAAATAATTGATGTGAATAAATCTTACACAAGTGAAGTAAATCTAACAACAATGTAATACTTGCTTTAGGGACTCCAATAATAATCTCTTTAGGTTGAAATGTTTAGTTATAAGTGCACATGTTCTTATTTAAACATTATAGTAGGTATCACTATTAACAAAGGCCAAATTCAAATTTCGGCATTCATTGTCAGGAATGAAATGCTGCTAAAAAGGTCCACTTTGCCCTATAAAATAAAACAGCCATTTGTTTCACATTGATAACCATCTGATTTCATTTACTGCTGCTGTTGTTTTTAAATCAATTGTGTTTGCAATAGTTTCTCATATCTGTAAGACTCGCCTTCCTTCACTTAACACATGTTGAACATATCTCCACTTCAGTGGGTGGTCAGTGATCCCTCTCTAACCCTACTGGGTGGTTAGATTACAGAGGCAGGAGATACGATCACAACACTGTGTTGAGTGAGACATCCAGTTAAGTCATAAGTGATTTATGTAGGAAACAGGTGTAAAAATGGGTCAGTTTGTAAGGTCTTTCAGAGGTTGGTATTATGAGGACATACTAATCCTATGCATTAACAACACTTTAATTGCAATAATATTCATATTTCCGGTACTGAGTTACTAACGCCGCCGCTCACATATAATCTATCCATAAATTGTGCAATATAATGATCCTCACAATGAATTGTCTTGATTTTACGTCCACTTTTTCATGTTTATACCCAAAGTTGTCTTTTGTTTCATCTTTAAACGATGACTGACACTGATTTCTTATTCACAACACATTCTGCGGTTAACTATCCTACGTTAACTATTCAAAACATATAGTTGATCGTAAAGTCATTAATGATCAACGCAATGTCATTAAAGCTTGCATAATATAATTCATGGTATTATTCTTCATCAAGATATATATATGTGTCGTGGTTCCAATCGAGTCCAATGGTTATATTGTAGACATATTGCAACTTTCAGTGAACGGGTAACCTACATCATTCCACTGTATGTTGTCTTTTTGATAATAAGGAAATTGATCGGCAATCAATTCCTTTAAAATGTTTGTCTCTGAGTATTTGACCATGTTGTGAGGACCTTTGTCATCATTTAAATCATCATCATACTCAACCAATATTAAACATGCAGGTTGTGTATGGATATGGCTTGACATTTAATGTATCTCCTTTTCTGTTAAATTGTTCATTTTGTAATCACATTCTACTCTCTATTTGAAACATTCAAGCTAAATGTTTTGATTCAAATACATGTATACTAGTCGAATCAATACATGTGTTTGATTTTGAAACACACTCGGTTTATCTCCTAAAGCAATACAACAAATCTTTGCGAAGAATATTTCATCTAAAGACACTAACCACTTTGGTTTGAAAGACACATCGATAAATGGGCAAACAAATAACATATAATACCTTTCTAAACAATAAATGGTCGGTGTGTGGTCACACATGATATTTTGTGTAGTTGTCGGTAACAATATTGCATCTTAGTTCAGATAAAAAGTGTAGTCATGATGTTGAGGGTTGAACAATGGTGATCAGTGATAGGCGAGACAGGTATTTTGTTGCTGCAAAAGAAGATAATAATAGGAAGATGATGAGGATAAAAATAACGTTCAGTAAATGAAACAATGCTTCTTTTTTTGGTTAGACGCTACATATATACAGAAGAAGATGTTTATCAGTTAAAATATTTCCAAAATCTAAACAAGAACAACGTTTAAGACGCACCATCGGATAACCAGGTCGATGAACCAAAACACAATAAAGTAACAGTTAAAATAAGATTATATTAATACCGATATCGCAAAGTTGCAAATGATTTAGTGCATGTTTATATAGTGGTACCGTTGAAATAACATAAAGCACAATAACAAATATCTTCGAATGAAAGCGGTCAATTACGTGACAAATTAAGTTTGAATTGTGTCCTTAATTGTTCCGAACTTTCAAATATGAAACGACAATGTTGTCACAATAACTGTCTCAACTAGGTATGTGCGAATAATAATCCTCTCCCACTTGAATTGTAAAATATTCCACAACAAACCAGAATGAAATCTTCAAAACCATTATGGCTATCTACTGCATTCAATACCTCGACTTCAATCATGACCTTTGTAGGCATGAAACTTTATGATCAATTTTCAATTCAAATACTGACAGACATGAAAGCTCATTTCTGAACATGTGCTATAGCGAGACGTTCACTGAAAGAGTGTGTGATGGGATTAAGGTTACAGGTTGCACTATGTTGGCTAGTGAGACAGTGCTGACATTTGTGCAAACACAATTAACTAATCCAAACACCGAATCAATATTTATCGATTCAATATTCCTCCTCATTGACTATGTCATAGGTATAACGTTACTCACTGTATAACGTAAGATATAAATCAAATGATGTCCTTTTGTATCGTATTTCTATCCAATATTGTTAACGTTTCTTGAAAATACTTGCATAACTATTCACAAAAGAACTTCCCTCAAACTATTAAATGATTTAAACATGAGATGATTTATCAGAGTTCGTCTCCTTACAATGATATCACAAATTATATTCATCATTTATATTTAACCGTCCTCAAGACGTAAATAAACTAGTGTCCAAAAGAAACGATACCACGTCTTTAAGCGGCCATTACAGGAAAACTTAACGACACAGAAATCTAGAATTGGTATTATTCTTTTGAGATTTCGTTCATTTAGCATGTGTACAAAATTCATTTCAATCAGTACTTTGCATTCATTCGTGCAAGTCTGTATTGACGTGAGGGGTCTGAAAATGAAAATTTCATTCACACAAATGACTGAGACAAATGTTGAAAATGTCAAAAGAGGGGTCACTAAGTCACATTTGGATTCGGTATGTCCATCCCGAGCGTCAGAACGGGCAAGTACACGTCTATGTGTTGATGACGTCAGACGTCGGATGACGTCAGAAGATAAGCTTTGTCATTCATCAAGGAGGCAATGGGCTGACTTGATGGACGCAAGTCAGAGCATAAAGGTCACTAATTCTTCGGTACACACGCTGTCTACCATTGTTCTTGAAGATGCAAAATCTGCTCCCATATGAGAGCATGACCATTGCTCAGTCTCTCTGTTGCCAACGTTGAAATCGTCTGTCTGTTTACTCGTTGTTGACGCCTCGGGAACGGTTTGTGGTATGGACGACGTGTTCAGATATCATGAGTCTTCAATCTATTTTACCAAGTTTATCTGCTAATCACGTGTCTCAGTGACGTCTTTGACGTTAACGTCGTAATGATGAATGGGTTTCAGAGATGAAATACCCGGATGTGGCGGTTTTCAATACGCGTAATCATCTTCTTCTCGACCTGCATCTTGTCCGATCTCTATCACGTAACCGTTGCGTTAACCTGGTGACTGCTATGCGCGCGCAACCGAACCTTCTTTGCGTCGTCGGTGTGTGAGACTTGCTATGTGACAATTCCAACGGCTCTCTCACTCTCAATGGCTGTCAAAACCGATATTTTCTTGTGTGCTTTTTGTTGCTTTGATACCAACGTGTATGGTCAGCCGTTTTATACACTTTATCTGCAGTTGCAAACTATGCTACCTAAAATAATGTCATTCTCACAAAGTGCACCATTTCTTCGGATGTGATAAAATGTTCTCGGTATTTTCGATTGAATACACTGCATTTGGGATGTGGGATACGCAAAACTATGTGTTCATACGAAGAAAATCACTTTGTAAAAAGATATGTTTAAAAATAGATGGTATCGTTTCTTTTGGACACTAGTTTAGTATATTCAGCAAACTGACATTTCTCTCACATTAGTCTTCATACCGAGATGATCTCATTAGAAGCTTAAATGTATCACCACTTTATATGTCAATTGTTGAGACATTCAATCGTCCTGACACCATAATTCTACAATGGTACCTCTAACCTTATGGTCTCAAACAATGTCATTCCTAACAGTCAAACCAAGAAAAATGTCATCTTATTCGTCAAGATAAACATGGTATCGTGATTGATTATCTAAGTATCTTTGAACAATTTTAGACAAACGTATGCACTTTATTTGACTATCTAGAGAAAACATTTACCACATTTAAGTGTAGAAATTATAAAAAGTGTTAACAGTTAACATTGCACCTATGACATGATGCTTGCTTCAAAAACAATTAAAAACGAACATGTGGTTTAAACCTCGAATGTTGTAGTAATGATAACCATGAAGTGGTATACATTATCATATTTACTTTTTCGTCTGAATTGAGAAGTGAATTTTCTTTTTGATTTTGTGTCACAGTGTATGTACACGCCCCAGTGTTCTTGAATTAACCCAGTTGCCAAATCGTATAGCCTACACACTTAGTGTTATATGTGTACTGGCAGATTGAAAAAAAGAATATCTTTATTGTGATCATTAAATATCAACAGATGCATACAGATGTATGATGTCAATTTAGTTTTTGTATATTAGGTGCACTTTTTACGTATTATGTGCCAGAAATATGAAAATATATTGCACAGGTAAATGTACGTGTACCTTGTAATGCCAGATCGATAAATACAATGTGCAGGTTGAGGGAAGTCGAGAAAGTCCTCTCGTGCTCTCTCGTCACACTAATTGCGAATTTAAATTCAATCAAACTATACATAATTCTTTATAATGTATTGAATATTACTGTGGTGTGTCCATGTTTCCTAACAGCATGGGTAACTTTTAATTGTGATTGCAATCATATATCCATCCTCGAAACCAGAGTACTTTGTTTCGCTCGCTTCATGTTGGGACTGAACCCCTGGATGTTTAACGTGAAAGGGGTTCAGTTTCAAAGTGAAGCGAGCGAAACAAAGTACCCAGGTTTCGGGTGTCATGATCAATAGTAACTCAGGAAATATCATACTTTAACTCTGAGTACTAACTTCAACGTAATTGAGTAAAGAAAACGCAACACATGATTTCCATAGTTTGAGTTACAAATCTTAAACTTTTTAAATTTTAACACTTTTCATACTCGAATTTATTTCTCCCCGAACCTCGTAGAATGCACAGCATCCATAAACATATCAGAACTGTTCTAAGGTTATTCATTTTATGTCAGCTATGTCCTTAATTAAACTTGAAGAAAAATGGAAGTTTCAATTCAATTAACAACTTCAAAGAAGCCAAATGATAGTTAAAATTCAAATAACCAGTCAGTTAAACATCACGTTTACACGTTTTAAAACAGGTTTTTCGATAGCAAATGAGATACAACTCTCTTTGAAAGATGGAAGTTTGAAATATAAGTTAGTATGGAGTATTCAATTGGTTTTTCTTTCACTCCGGCTGTGTTAAAGCATGAATCCATATAGATGTCAGGTCTTAGAATGGCATATATATAATATGTTATGGATAATAACTTTTTAAATGTGAAAATTCACGTATATACTCACTCGAAGGAGTGATCGTATACATTGTACCTCCGAAACGTCGTGTATTTTTACATTTAAGATGTTGATATCCAGAAAATCTCCCTGATAGAAGTCAATATCCTGTATTTTCAAACAGTATACATCTCGATAAAAAAGAGATAGAAGGTTATTTACATGTATTTTAAATGAGTTCATACTTATGCAAAACAGATATAGACATTAGCGCAGTGTAAATTCATTCTGGGACTGGCTATTGTCATAAACAAAATGACAGTTAATATTGCATGGCTTCAAATGATTTATAACCCAAGTGATTTTATCAAAACAACATCAAACTGCAGATGTTATTGGAAACTGCCATCAGAGTGTGTCCTTGAATTGATGAAAATCTCACATTTAATGTGTGTAAATATTATATTTGAAATTATGAAACAGCATCATTAAATTGTTCTGTTCATATTTCTGAGAAACACACTTTTTAAGAAATTGTCGAAACCGCTTGCCTTGATGACATAAGAGATACACAAATGTTATATAATTTATGACGTCGTACAGTAAAGATGTATCGCCATTGTTAAAAGATTTCTGGCCACACAGACATTTTAAAAAAGTCATTTTTCCATCCGAAGAGTACTTGAACAGAAAGGTATTATACTCTCATTTAAGTAATTGCGAGTCCTTTTTTTACGAACCATATCCCTTTGTATAGCATTCAAAATGGACTTTGTCCGGGAACAATATTTCCTTTGATACATTGTTGAAGATGTCGCGTAGTAACGACTGATCTGACAAATAGGTGTACGTAGAGGCTGTATACCCTTGTCAACACGCCTATTCTTTCTTGACATAACTCTTCTTATTCACATCTTAGGAACAGTATTCCATTCCTTTTAGATTGCTTGGCAGTGTGCAAGTTCTGAGTGTAAAAACCTAGACACAAAGTTTGTGAATTGTGGCCCAAACTTCGAAACAAACTTAATGTTGATCATTAAGTAGGTTTATTGATATTCTGGTTATATATTTCACAAGTATTCATCGTATTCATTTTATGGATAATGGTGTGCCTTAGGTTTAAAACAAGAACATCAAATGGGAATCCTTTTGATGTCGTCACATGTGACAACAACACAAGCCTGCCAGCAACTGCTGATTTAAAATATTACATTAGTATGCTTCAAATATTTATTATCTCGAACATGTTTTGACATATAATGGCTTTGTGTTCTGGCTTTACTTAATAAGCACATGTATGTAAAGATAATGCAAATAAAATGAAGATGGGTTTTAACATCTGTTTTATCGATTTCAATTCCCATCATATCAAACATTTATTTCGTCATGTTTGAAGCTGTTTGTCTTTTACACATTACACATTATAGTCATTTCTCATCTAAAATAGTTTGCAATCTCCCGACGAAAAAAATGTTGTCAATATTTGCCAAAAGATAAAATACCAAAAAATGATTGAAAGTTGAATATGAGAACTTCAAGTTACATAATATTGTCAACATATGGGCTTTGAGCGTGCCCCCTTGAGGTGCGGATTTCAGCGCATTACACATGCCCTTATTATTATTATTAACATGTACCGCAAAGACTACCGGGACTTTTTTGGGGGCAATTTAGACAAATGAACACGTATTTTATTTAAGATGCATCCATTGTATCAACTTGGCTTTAATGCATTCCAATACACCATATGTGCGGTTTACAGTACACATAAGTTTTCTAAACTTGCATATTCATCCCAACCACCAACTATTTCATACTTACTAGTTTACAAATAAAATCGAACAGCATGCATGTGCAGAAACCGAAACTGCACGTCCCATTTACATGCACCGTAATCATATGACCTATCTGACATTATCAAGCAAAATTTATATTTTTGTCTGTTGTAAATAAGATTTCAAAATTACGTTTGGCGATTTGGAGCGCCTCAATCGCGGTGCATTGTTCGGTTTTCGATCAGAAATCACTACCTTTGCCTTCATGTCATTAATATACTTAGCTGACTATTACAAAAATAGTAGTTTTCGGTAACAGTCAGTACAGTCTCGATAAAAATAAAACAATTTATAACGTTTAGAATATGTATGACCACCAACGATACAATAGATGTACCTTTAAGAATGAATAAGTTTATAATGCAATTCATTCATCCTAGGGTTGATCCATTGGTCTCGTTTCAGACTATTCCAAGACGTACCTGAACTTCTGTACAAATGCTGAACTCAGCAGCTCAGTAACATTATTGGCATCATTAAAGACGTCTGACATTGACTTTCTTCCTCTGATTGATGTGCAAATTGTGTTTCAATTAATGGTTTTCTGATCAAACTGGAGACGATACCTTTCAGACTCTATATTATGTTGGGTGGTTCATTAGCGCGAACTATTTCTTATTATTACAGATTTCACTCTTTTACGTTTAGTTTAAGTTTTAGTTTAATTATTTTCTTTATTGTCATTGCACTAGTTGTATAAACATTAAGCGATATTTTAATCGTATTTTAAAGTTAAGCAGTTTTATGTCGAACATGTTTATCCACGGTAATCAATATTTGCTGTGCATTAAAATTTCATGAATAAAGTGAGCTACATACAGTAGATTGTTTTATCAATACAAAGCAATCACACGAGGAGGATGATAACCCTGTTGAGTATCTCTCAGTGGAACTAAATGTGTCCGCCTTGTCATCGAATATACAATCTGAACGTTTCTTGTCCCAAGTGACCACTTCTTCATACATAATGCAATTAAATAGAAACTGTCATGAGAAACTTTCCGAGTACTAACCAATATTGTGTGATTGTGAATGTTCTATATTACACTCAGATAACATTGCTTTTAACACGTTTTTATGTTTATGTTCATATATCCCCTTTTTTATTGAAACTATCAGTTGGTATGTCTAAAAATTGCCAACTGACATATTTACTATTCCTCCCTAATTATAATAAGAAACATAAAATACTCGCCCCATATGTCAATCGGAAAAAAATGTCCTCTATGAATATAAACTAACCAATTGCAAATTAAGGAGTGGTGCATTTTACTATTTGCTTAGAACTGTCTACATGGGGGATACACATGATGTTGATGCTGATGCTGATGCGTTATTAGAAGCACGCAAATGGGATGTTATGATTTATATATTATTATTTCTGGAATGACCTGCTCACCACAGCTTCATTAAGGTCATCAATGATCTTTTTTAAAACATTATTAACAACGTGACATGTCAATCTTCAAGATCTCTTATAAAACGAGAATTTAGCCAAGTGCATTCAACCTTGATCATTATGTGTCTGAAACATATTAATATTAATATTAGTGGTATTAAGTGCACAACACAAAAGAATAGACACTGTTAACATTATTCACGAAAACGAACACAGACATGCCATTTTCGAATTATCATCATATTTTAGGAATCATCAAAATGAGTTTTTGCAACAGTGATGTGTATACAACAAGCATCCCTGTCGCAAAGAAATACTTCAAAATTGAAAAATAATGTTAAGATCAGCAGCTTTGATTGGGCCAAGAATCTTCCCTACAGGAGCCATTGGTGTCAGATAATGAAGAGAATCCAATGAACGCTAGACCCCTGACAAGCTTAACATAACAATTCGTGCGTACCTACAAAAGTGTTGCACAAACCCCTATATTAATAATCGGGATACATACCGGTCTATACTTTCCTTTCAGGTGTTTTCTCTCTCTCTCTCTCTCTCTCTCTCTCTCTCTCTCTCTCTCTCTCTCTCTCTCTCTCTCTCTCTCTCTCTCTCTCTCTCTCTCTCTCTTTCTCTTTCTCTTTCTCTTTTCTCTCTCTCTCTCTCTCTCTCTCTCTCTCTCTCTCTCTCTCTCTCTCTCTCTCTCTTTCTCTTTCTCTTTCTCTTTTCTCTCTCTCTCTCTCTCTCTCTCTCTCTCTCTCTCTCTCTCTTTCTCTTTCTCTTTCTCTTTCTCTTTTCTCTCTCTCTCTCTCTCTCTCTCTCTCTCTCTCTCTCTCTCTCTCCCTCTCCCTCTCTCTCTCTCTCTCTCTCTCTCTCTCTCTCTCTCTCTCTCTCTCTCTCTCTCTCTCTCTCTCTCTCTCTCTCGGTTCTGAAGCTGTAATGTAAACAGTTCAAATCAGTACACCAAGTATACCTTAAAAGGTGAATTCATGTAATCCAGAATAGAGTTATGCAGTATTCAGTACACACGTGTTCTGCAAGATTAAGTTAATATTTAGAACTGTCCTATCTTTAAGAGTCTTAAGGTTATGCATATAAAGTTATAGATAATTGGGGACCATTTACCTCTTCTGCAATCTCGTCAATATAAATTCATTTCCAGTCTGACCTTTAGTGACCTCACGTGTTGGTGAAGTATGCCTTCTCAAAATATCAAACTTGCAGACTTAAATTATTTAAGTAACCCTCAGAAAACCACCAATGATGTTACCCATTGTTGGTGTTGGCAAAAACGTGAAATTGACTTTCATATCTCAAAGGACCAGACGGATATAATAAATCTGATAGAAGTGTGCATTGATGTATGTTTGCTGTTACGAAAGAAAAATGGTAAAAGGCGGCTGAGTGCATCATATTTGCCAAATAAGAATTTGTGTTTGGTATTCTGTTGCGGCTGATACACTGATATTTAGGTCAAACGTAAACTTATCATTGAGTATGACGAAAATAAATGCATTGACATTCAGATCAGATAAGTGTCCATATGATATGTTATATGTTTATATACATGTATTGTGTTTATTGTATTGTGTTATCATGATCATACGCATCTCATTGTTTAAAATATTGCATTTATTATTTTCATTTGTATCCTCAAATAATACAATTTGAATGGAGAGACTATACACAAGTATGTTGTTTCCTGTATGTACAAATGATAACATGATATTCAGAGGCTTAGTTCGGACTATTCTACTTTATCTACTTTATCTAGGAAACTTTGTATCTCATTTATTGAATTCATTGTAAATAAACTAACTCATATTTTATTATGAATATAAGCGGGTCAGAATGCTGACGATTGTGTTCTCTTTTTTAAAAATATATCCTTGACTTATTTATTAATGTAGAGTCGAATGCAATCAAATCTTGCGTGTGACGTTCAGATAAGTTATACGTGATGTAGACGAAACAGGTGTCAACAACTATTCAGGTGGCTCATTTTGCATCCAGACGTTGAGAGGATAAGGTTACAATGTATACCTGAAATAAGATAAATGTGCCGTCTATCATCTACAGATAACTGTAAATATTTTCAGAAACTAACTTAAATGATTCCTTTGATATGCCTAGTTATGATTATATTTTTCTCACACTATCCAAAGATGATGCCTGTCAACTGAAATTAGGTCCATTATGTCCAAAACCGTATATATACACACAAATAAAAAAAAGTTAAGCACCCCCTGCTACTTGTGATGATATCTTTTCGAGAATATTGTAAATAGTTAAACAAGGTTCATTTATGAGAAGAGTAGTGTTTGTGCGATACGACCTAACCAGTGATGCGTGACAGTCGCGCCTACACGTTTGGGGCATGCACGTGCAACATGCTACGCTCGAGGATCACAGAAAGCAGTATGGCCTAACTGCATTTGGTTGTATGTAACGTTGCTTTCCATAGCTATTCAAGCATATCTATTGAACATGGCACGAAGACGATTGCCAATGAATCCCAGAACAAATTATTGGCATGCACTCTGCAGGAATGTCCTTTAAGGCGATAGGACGAAATCTAGGCTACCATTACACTGTTATTAGTCGTTTAATCCGGAAGCAGAATTGTTGAGTGAGTTTATACTCACTGACACCTTAGTTTTTCTGTAAGGATATGCCTGCTACATTGTATTTGATACTGGCAAGATAGAGACTCTCGCTTTCATTGGATATACACCAAAGTACATAAAGAACATAAGCTAAGCTATTGCTTCAGGACATTCAAAAACATTTGCAATCTGAAGAATAATGCTCTTAAACATACTTAAAGAATGACTTTTTTAAAGTTTGAAATCGTCTTACATTAGGTTTGAATTTCTAATACCCAATATTGTCACTTTATGCAAGCCACAGCCACATTTGACATTTACACAACTTTTGAAAATGGTTATTGGTACTGTGTTAATATGCACAATTTATCATATTGACCATGGATTTTGATATGTATTGTGTCTACTGTTTATAAGACGAACATAAAACAAACCAAAAAAACATGACAACAAAAACACGATTTTGAAATTTAATATAAAAAACTGCGAGTTAGATATCATTATACCCCGTAGTCGGAGATAAAAAGCGCTCCGCTTGTCCGCCCGTGCGTGCATGCATCCGTCCGTATGAAATCGTTTCCACAGCATATTTAAAAAAATATATGACTTGAAAACTTCAAAGGTGGTATGGAAGTAACCCATATGGTGCTGTTGTGCCTTGAATGGGTCTCAACTCCAATGTCCAAATACTTTTTTTACATTTTGACCAAGGTCCAAGACTTTGTCTCGTTTCCGGAATTTGTAAAACAGCTATTTGACTTTGGAAATAACCTATGTGGTGCTGTTGTGCCCTTTAGGAATAAAAAAAAATTGATATAATTGAAAACTTAAATTTCGATGTAGCCTACACATATGGTATGGTTGTGCCTTTTTCTTGGTTTAAACTCTACGGTTCAAATAATTCAAATAATAATTGATTTTTTCATTGAAATGATTGACTTGATTATATTTACCAATTTAGTTGAAGGCGATCAAACTACAGGCGGGGGTATGTGATCCGCACTCACTTTTGCCTTATTATCAACAGCAAATACAACTGCCAAAAAAGGGTTTTTCATTTTAAACAAATGAACAATTACTGTTAAAGAGTAAATACGTTTTAATATTTTTGTGAATATTTAAAAAGTATAAAACTCATTCTTCATCTCTTGGTTTCATTTCCAACATTGCCAAGTGGTACATTGTACATTCTTCTGCACAATGGCTTCACGCACAAGCTCAGTAATATTCTAGTCTCACCATTAAAGACGTCTGACGTTGACTTTCTCTCTGATTGATGTGCAAATAGTGTTTCAATTAATGGTTTCCTGACCAAAATTGAGACGGTTGCTGTTAGACTGTCTATCATGTTTTGTGGTCCATTACCGCGAATTCTTATTCCTTGTTTCTAGACTAAATGTTCAATTGAAATTCTAGTTGTATAAACATTTTAACTTATTGATGCTGCCATTGCACAAGTTATTAAACATTAAACAGTAGTGTTGCCAAATAGCATTTGAAAGTTGTAATTTCATATGTGGACACATGCATGATACATTGTTTTCGAGATTGTGTGCACATTGATATTTTATTAAAAAAGTTAGTAACACTCACAACTTTATCTATCGATAACTGTAATAATGAGATATTATTCTGTGGATTCTCTCAATGGAACTGAATGTGTCAACTTTACATAGTGATCGAATGTAGATTCTGAACATTTCCCCCAGAGACCACTTTTACATGTGTAATGCAATTGAAATTAATTTGTGGCTGAAAACCTCAACAGATGGGCAAGTCTAAGCCAGATTAGTGTGTTTGGGAGTGTTTCATATTCCACTCTGATTATGTTATTATATATTATGAAGGTTATGTTCTTCAATCTGTTTTTCCTTGAAACTATATGATGTTTGTGTTGCTTGGGTATGTCATACAATTATTAACTTAAATTTGCACCTTTACCACCCGAAGTACACTTTTACCATAAGTTTACGAATAGTTGCATCTGATAGTCTAGTGTGAAATATCAATGACGGTATACGAAGCTCTGTTTACTTCATCACAATTATGTGCACGAATAAACGTATTGCCCAGGAACAATAGAGAATGCGACAATTCACCAAATGTTTACATGCAGAAACGTGGTTTTAACTGAACCGTTGTTGTAATTAAAATGGCACGAAAACATGATATAGATAGTAAATACAATAACAGTTACACGGCTAAAATTAACAATGTAGTTAGACACATCTATCATCCAACGACATGGCATTTCACTATTTGAGAAAAGTTATTGAATAATTTGAATTCGGGCGACAAAAAAAGTTAAAATCGGGCAGTATATCATCCAAACACTGCCAAAACACAGAATAAATTTACAGTAACTTTATTTAAAAAATCGACGCGATACTACCGATGTAATTATCCATTTAAAGCCTCACGCTCCGAGGTCGACTTTCAATTATATGTAGAGCTTTAACATTCCATTATATGCCGCTGATGTTCACAGTATGTTTATCTTCTACATATAGAGTAATCGTGCCATAAGTCCGTTATAATTTGAATTGAACATATTGTCAAAAATAAATATTAAATAATCAAAATATTGGCTGGTGTCATTTCTTATTTAATTATAACTTTTAACGAATTTAACTGTTTACCTTATAAGAGTAAATAGGTTGATTTGACTTGCTTGACAGTCTATTCTACATTTGAAATACTAATTACTTAGATTGAGTACACAGTTTCTGAAATAATTATATATTCATAGGTGAAACCCTCTTTGGAGATAAAATCTGGTGTAAATGTTGTTTATATTAAGGGATTGTTAAGAGTGTTATCATGTTTAGTTATATATCACATTTCAAACGTTTGAAAGTAATAAAGTGAAAGCTTTTATTCCCCTCCAATTGCTTTCAGCGCTAATAGATGAGAGCAACATTATGCCAAAGAGGATGATATAGGTATATGTCCTTGTGATTCTCGTTATATCACGTTCCTTGAAAATAATACTTTAATTTCCTCCAAAGTCCGAATATTCTTCAGATTATTAGGATAACAGTTTTATGTCATCATGTTGAAAGAAACCTGAAAACGTGATGTTATGATTGATAAATCATTATTTCTGTATTGACCTGCTGACCGCAGAGTTATTAAGTTATTCTCCTAAGACGTTGACAATCACTAGACTTGTTAAGAGGATAGTAACGTGAACAGTATATGCATGCAACGTGTTGTATTATATGTGTTGTATTTTGCAATTTAGACAAAGAACATGAAAACGAGTCAGGGCACTCTAATATGGAATTATTATGTTTTAGGAATTATGAAAACTAGGTATTTGCTAGGTTGTTGTTTAACACATACATTTAAATAACATCGTTTCTTCGGGAAAAATCACTCTGGTTCCATGGCATGCTTCTGATTGGCTGTACATATAATGATAATAGGATTAAAACGCCATTTATATGTACATATACTTCCAATATATATGATATATATATAGTATATCAATGTATCTATATACTTTTTAATAACATATAGTTTATAATGTATTTAACACAAGAGAACACTGAGGAGAGACACATTGAAATGATTGTCAGTTAAAACGCATATTATGTCACATTTAGTTTTATTTGATGAATATTTCAGTTAACACAGAACGTCATATGACTGTTTTGTTAAAACTGTTACTAAAGTGTTAGTTGCATGAGTTCACTAGGCGTGTTGTGTACATTTGTTCCAATTATTATTCTCTGTACACTGTTTGTGTTGTTACTCAAGGGCAGGTATTCTCATATCATCCTGACAAAAGTAATACATATATATATATATATATATATATATATATATATATATACATATATATATATAGCATAATCAGATTTAGAATCAGTACATACTGCTGACCTCTATTTACATTTTACAATAATTTTGTTTTACCAATATATTAGGATTTTGTCTGGATCACCAAAACCTTTGAGAATTGCACATGTTATGGATATTAATATAATTGACATTTAATTCAGGATAAGCTATATATGATACCATGAAAAGTTCAGATACACTTCCTTAAATATCATATTGGAAACAAGTATGTTTGTTATTTTCACTGAAGCTTCATGTAGGTTAATTCAAGTGTTTGGTACATAAGTGCAAACTCGGATATCGTTAATCAAACACTACTGCAGGGATAAACTAGCACGTCAGCTAAATGTACCTAGTATTTGGTTTACGTATACACCACACGTGAGGTTGTAAATAACTGAATTGTAAACAGTCCAATGGTTCCAGGTTTATGCTGCAAAGTGAAACCGATCTTCCTGATACTGTCCGTTATCTCCTTGACTTGTTTAGTTAAAGGAATGTGCCAGTGATATCATCTACCGTCTAATGGGCTGACTGTGCTACTGTGAGCAAACTGAGGCTCGGGTGACACTGGTACAAAGATGGCACACGATACCGTATTACCCTCATGGGAAGCATACATCTAAAATAATAAATAGTTTTATTAAAAGAAATTTATATTAGTATAAACATGAGAAAAACGTTCACAACCGTACCCATATCCATTTTTTATGTCTTTTTTATGTTTTGTATGACATGCATTTCATATCTGTCAACAGAAGCCTTGCATATTGTTTCTTAATGATACAATATCGGCCTATCACTGGGTGAATCGTGTGAATGACAGACGGGTTGCATATATCTGAGTAAAATGAGGTATTTTATACGTATATGTATATGTATACTCACATGACCTCGTTTCGCACATGAATCTGTTACAGTGTTACAAGTCATATTGTTCTGCCACTAATAAATCTCTTCAGATAAGTGAAGGACATTGAAATAAATGAAGTCATAAACATAGATTTGAATGATATTAAATTACACCGTATATTTTATCATAAAATACAATCAAATAAGAAAAGTATGATATTGATATGATGAAGAACTAGATCGGCTGCAGGATACAGCACGACATTTGATAAGTTGAACAAGTACATTGTACATTGTCAAGGAGTAGAGCAATTGGTGAAATCATCTAACGGAAATAGATCCATGTTTATGATCTATAATTGGCTCTCTTCAGCACTATATCACACATTCTAAATTGATTGTTTTTAGATTAATGCAGATTCAAACAAAACGGATATGCTATGCATATCACATAATTTTCAAATTATGTATGTATGACAGAAAACAACAATGTCCTGCTTTTACTTCACCAAGAACAACTCTCTCAATGCTACGACCTGTTAAATCTCACACCTGTCTTGTTTAATGTATTGCAATTGTTGATGCGAGTTAGAAAAGTGTTTATATACGTGAGTTGATAAATCCCAGAAGACACATTGGAGTTCATTCCCAATCATAGTTTCTTCATTCACATCAACTTAACTATGTGTTCATAGGTAGTAATAACAATATATGTGTACACCATGGGGATACATCATTTAACATTCCATCCTTAAACAAAAGTAAATATATCATTTCCTTTGTTACATGTATAATTATAGGACGTTCTTTCCATAAACATCCTGTCATACAACTGATATCATATTGAACAAAATATGTTTTGAAAGAGAGGTTTGGAGAAGACTCATACAAGTGTGCACTTGTGATTGTGGGGAAAGAGAAGATTAGGATTATGTAATCAGAGACGGTTTTCGTATGTTCAGTTACACAGACAACAGGCTTAAAGAGGTGGGTGACAAGTTGACATCAATAATGTATTTAACGTAATTGATGATCTTTTAAGATTCAAGCTCTAGGAAATGGTTTCAGGTTGTTTTTTAGAGCGCTATGTCGTTTTTTCCTTTCGTAGCTTGTGTACCGTTTGTTTAATAAATTACTGATTCGCTGTACCGTTTGTAGTTTCGGCTGATGTACCGCTTGTAGATTTACATAAGTAATCAACATACGAATTATAACATTTCTGACACACAACCATATTGTTTTGCACCACTTACAGGTTATGTTCGATATAAATGTACTATGGAACTTGTTATGACGTTCCCTCGAAATAGGCGTATTAGTTTCTGGCACTTATGAAAAACCAACAGTACACTGATGGCTCATTGATGGCCAGGTTTGTACAACGACAGAATATGATTCGTATGGTTGCAAATCAATCCACGAAATAATATAAGACCAGCAAAAGTGCGATATTCCAGATCGGAAACTGGTCAGCAGACAGTTTGTCGAACGACAGTTATTTGTTGTAATTGTCAATATTCTTTTAAGGGTTCTGTCACACCAGGGGGCATTTCTGTAATATATGTAACATAATCGATTTTTCAACATATGTATCCACTGGGTCACAGTCATCATATGAGTCAGTAGCAGCATTATCATGTACTTGTCGCCACTATATTATGAACTTAATTGGATCTAATTAGCCATCATGATAATTCGGATTTTGTAAACGTTCACTTTGTGCGTTTTCTGTCTTGGGGAAACTCGCGTAGGCACCAATGATTTTGGGTTACCTGTGTTAACTTGCATGTTAAAGCCTTTAATGTAATTAAGAACCTAATGGACTTGTCCAAGAAAGATATAAGAACAAGCAATGCCTTATACTCACATGTAATCAACGTTTCTGTTCTATGTAACAGCAACTTCCATATGTATGCTCTCTCTCGCACTCTTTCTGTCTCATTTCATGTGACATTTGATAGAAGCTCAGTTGGTAGATTTATCCTTTGTTACTCAATGATATTTGATTATTATCTTATTATTATCTATACTCCTCTGACCCTTTCTGTTTGACCTATGAGTAAATGCTCCCCCTAAAAGTATCGATTTGTATTTGACTAATATATTCAATCCAGAGTAACGTATCTGTGTTATGACTTTAAGGTACTCTCGACTACAAAAGTGAGCTTCTGTTACCGACATATTTCCTGCGATGTACAAAGACTATCTAACCATAACATTATTGTCATCATTTGAGTCAGGAATATTTACAAGTGGCCGGTGATCACCGTGTACTTTTTTATCATACCCTGGAGGAGTGTAATCTGCAAACACGGACATATTCTTGATCTTCATTGATAAAATATGTTTCTCCCCTATTACTCTGTAAGGACAGTTTGGATGCCTCTACTCAATATTTTCCTGATCACGATTTCTCTGTCAGGGTGTGTGTTTAAAGGCATGGTTGATAATGTTATAACAATGTATCATCCTTGTCACAGTTCTTAAAATATACATAAAGAATATATAATTTGTCACCCCTTTGAGACCTGGAAATGAAGGATACGGGTGAGACAGATGATTTACGTTTATCCATAAACATAATACCAACGGTACACAATATACATTGTGTATCTACAAGTTGTACACAAAGGAAAATCCACACCGATGTTTTACAGACTGAAACAAAAACTTGAATAGCATATTGATATAATTCACACTGTGTTAGGTAAACGTGATGCCCAGTTAAGACATTCGTCTCATGAGTGAATCAGAATGTTACATATTTTTTTAAATGATTAAAATATGTGAACATATTCCACTCAAAATACAGACTGAGCAACGCCAAAAAAATACAATGATATACATATATATAATAAGCCATCTATACGCAAAAGGAAAACATTCAAGCCAAACATTATTGGCATAATTATCCGTCCTTGACGTTATTTCCAAATAAAGCTGAACATGTAGCTATTTTACTCCTCTCTACAAACATAGTATCGATGTACACCTCTCTACACCCGGTGTACGATGAAACACAGTGATGCACATGAGGTGATCAAACATTCTGCAATAACCGTAATAATCCTGTTAGAATTAAAACCTTTCTTTAAGTCAATGTCATTGTAATCGATGTGTAAAAGTGCACGGTTATATGATAATGTATGAACTTGAGCTTTACCACTACAGACATGTGAATGTCAAATACAACTAGTCCGGATTGAATCAACAAGTATAGTTAATAATGCAAGGCAATAAGCACATTTAAACATAATAACCCGATTTTTAAAAACGAATGTGTTTCATTGCCTAGACCAACAGCAGTTCATGTTTGATTTTGTCTTGCTGGATATCTTAAGATGAAGGCCGACAGTTAACATATCCTCAACATATGCTCATGGTAAAAATGGTTGACACCCCTAAACAGAAAATGGATTTTAGCAAATTAAACGCATGGACAATAACTATTGGTCGGTATTATGGTATTTTCGACATTACGTGGCACACACACATGATGTAAAATACATAATATTTGCCATGTATGTATTGTGTGCGAATGAGACTCCATGAAAGAGTTTGCGTTTATTTGGTTTCAGTAGAATATTTTTATTCAAATGCATCTCATTATTTATTAGAACCAAAATGAGGACATTCAAACACTGTAACAATATACCAATGCCAAGATCTCAAGACACAAGGAATGAGCTCTTTTGAATACATTTCATTTCTCTTGTATTCCCCTTTCTTTAGTATTTTAAAGTACACATGGAGAAATAGGAAATGCTCGTGGACAAAAATAGACGTCCATTAGTAACATGTTTTACCAAAACAATAATCGAAACTGACACGTCACGTTGTTTATATAACAGTTCATTTCTATTGTATTCCTATATCCTACTCTTAGGGGGTGTCAACCATTAATACCATGAATATATAAGAAGAGTTACAATTATACAAAATGTACGTTATTACTGAGTATGTATATGACGATAAACCACTATACCGTGCAGTACCAGTATCATTATTGATTTAAACTGTTGTGCAACACAACGTGAATGGAAGCCATCTTGATTACAAATGGCACCTGACAGGTTTCCTATGAAACCTTGTGATTGAGCATTTAGACTGCAAGACTATTTTCAGATCTGCTCAATCCCTTTAACCTCCTGGTATTAGATAAAACAGTGGAAAACGCATTTAATTTACAAGGACGCTTTCATAATGGGGTTACTAAGAGAGTTACAAAGTATTGTGACAAAAACGTAGATGTTGTAGTATGGTCTCGCTAAAATAAATGTGTACACTTACATAAAGATCATCAATGTATTGAGGTAAACTTTTTCAAAACGATCATATAAGAATATAGAGATGATATCCTACATGTAGATCCTAGGAATGAGCAAACAAACTAATGTATCATTCAAGGACATTCAAAATTCATTAATAAAAGGCTGCATGAAAAGAGTTATATGTTTCTCACGCACATTTTCCAAAAGGGCGTTAGGATTTTCATGGACAATAGCACGTGCCTGTAGCAATATAGTAAATACATGTTTTGCAAACTTCATAAGCACGACAACTAAAGTGTTAAACCAAATTGTTCCTAGAACTGAAACTGAAATTGTCAATGTTAATGATAGAAAAGTGATGGAACATATTTATGTTTGTTAAAAATACACACCATAGTAAAGAAGTTGTGTTTATAATGATATGATACTTCCGGTTGCCGTCGTCGGATCATACCAGTCAACAAGGCAACCATCACATAAAATTGCAAACAGCATCCTCCCGTCCTTCATTACAGATCGCAGATAACTTTGAAACTTCTCCGCCATAGATGTTTCAGATCAAAACAAAGACAGTTACATAACCGTCAACAACCATTTTCTCGATAGACAGTAGTTTTTCAACTGGGGTAGGTCCCGAAATTGGTAAGTTTTGAACATTTTCCATTAACCGATGTTAACAATATCAACTTGTTTCAAGTCTTGAATATTTATAATCGCTGCATCTGTGGAACATGATATTTGATAAATAATTTAGAATTTTAACATTTCGGAACGAGTCAATCGTCGTAAGAGAGAAAATCCGCGAAAAAGCGACTACATTACTCTACATTAACACAGGGAATCTACATGGATGTAGCCGATATTCTATGTAGTTTTAAGTTGAATATGATAATCTAGGACTTGTACCAAAGTTATAGTACTCACAGATTAATCGTAGCCGAGATATTAGCAAAATTAAAAACTGTACACATTGATGGTAGTTGCTCCTGTTGACAAACACACTGTCCAGGTTGTTGAAAATGAACTGTACAGGGAG
Organism: Gibbula magus; assembly: GCA_936450465.1. Taxonomy (NCBI): domain Eukaryota; kingdom Metazoa; phylum Mollusca; class Gastropoda; order Trochida; family Trochidae; genus Gibbula; species Gibbula magus. The sequence goes on along the minus strand of OW388289.1, from coordinate 90,604,600 downwards.
TTGGTCTGATAGTTGTTAGTAGGTAACAGAAAAAAACGTAATGCAGAATGAAAATGATAGTCATCAGTTACTTTATTTATCTATCCTAATGAAGTAGACCTTATGTAGGAAGTTATGACTTCAGTAATGTTTCTTGAGAATGCCATTAAATCTGACTTTTTATGATTCTCTTAAGCTTGACCTATCTTATGGACAAAGTCACCAATATTTCCTCCGAAACAGTATATACAATCGTATTTCAACATTTTGCATGTGTATTTTTGGTGATTAAACTATTGTCTTTTTACCATTATGAAAGAATGACGGTCAAATCGTTCTGTTCCCACAGAGGTAACTCCCTTCAGATTTCCGATCCTAAACTCTGTTCTTTATCGCTTGCAATCGAGAGCAGAAATGGAGTGTCCTGATTGGTTGCAATTGAATATGTAGTTGGCAGCGACGTCCCTGTAAAATGACACGTCGTTTTTTCGTTTAATATGCTATTTGATTTTGTTAAGGTTAAGATCGGAAATATGAAGGGAGTGACCTCAGTTGGAAGGAGAATGAAGTCAAATGCGCTCACAGAATATTCTTCTTTAACAGTATGATTCTGAAGTCGTTCCTCCCTGAGTAATATTCACTATGTATAGTAAATATTAACTCATAAAACACATTACCATTACAGTAAAACAATTACGACAAATATATTATTCCATGCATCATTAATTATTTTAAAGGTGTCTGTCTTCGTTTGTGAATTTTTAAATATACATATGTGCAAATACAATGTACTCTCTCAAAGACATGATGATAGTATGATGGTGAATATGATAAGAAAATTCAGGCATTGGCAATCACCCATCAACATTACAGGACCATTAAGATTGAAACTTCGGTGAACTGGTTTGATGGACTGCATGGTCCTCTGAATCTATTCGAAATGAAAAACTACATGACCAGGATTTCAAAAAAGCTTAATGCGTCTTAAAATATTTTGTTAATTTGTCATTTGTGGGTGATTTCACAACTAAGGTCCTGTCCCAATAATTTACAAGGCATATAGTTTTAGTAAACTGTGATTGCAGAAAGCTAATTTAGTGTTCATATCAATCTACTAAAGCTATGCGAAAGTATTTACAAACCTATCTGGTCTTAAAATGTTGATGACATGTTGCTCAAAAGGATATGCTCATCAAGTTCCTCGTGTCCTTTGAATTTTAATAACAATTACATAAATAAAAGGGTGAAATTAAAAATTATATAATGCAGACCTTTAAATATAGATGGTGAAAACAACAGGTTCAATATATCCAAAAAATATTTTCCCCCGATAATTTAAATTTTGAAAATAACTGTTCAGATTCATTGTTTTAATGTCATTACCATCATACTCTCTTGATGATAACAGTCAATGGGAAAATAAATCCTGGACTAATGGATGACAAGACTGGAGTTGAAGATAACAATATGACACACATGACAATATTATGCAAATAAGTTGTAGTTAAAACAGATAGCCGATGGATTTTTATCTTAAACTTGTATTCTTTTGGGTTTGTTTCGACATTTACGCAAAACTTCTTTTTAGTGTGTACATTAGTTCACAATTTAATTGTCAATAAAATTGTATGAAACGCAAAAGCTAAAATCAATTCACGTTGCACCTTTACATGTACTATTAACCCCTACAATGTAAAAACAAAGGTTTCCTTCATAGCAACTAATACTGACAGTTTTTTTTGTTGAATTTTTCAACAACCTGGACAGTGATGGAGCAACTACCATCAATGCATTTTTTGTTCCGAATATCTCGGTTTCAATCAATCTGTGAAAGCTGTATCTTTGATGCAAGTCCTAAATCATCACATTCGACTTAAAATTACAACAAATATGCGCTTGATGTATTCATGTAGAAAGTCGCCTTTTCGTAGATTTTCTCCCTGACGACGATTGTCTTGCTAAAAAAAATTAAAATTCTAAACTATATATGACATGTCATGTGCAACAGATGTAGCGATTATAAACATTGGCCTTTCAAGAGTTGATAAAAGTTGATATTGTTAACATCATTCAATGGAAAATATTCAAAAGTGACCAATTTCGGGACCCACCCTAGTTGAAAAACTACTGTCTGTCGAGAAAATGGTTGTTGACGACTGCCAACTTCCGGTTTAGCATGGACAGGGCTTACCCCCTGTGGTATTTGTTGATAATGTTTATCTTTTACCTGCTGTATCATAAACCTGCAAATTGTGTTATGGTCTGTAAAGCAATTTTGTGGACTTATTGACAATTTGTAATCTAGTGAAAGTATATTATCAAGATGAATATTTGATAATATTTACTGTTAAATTATCTACAGACTATTTCCGTTAAAGTAGTTTGAACTCATTCATTCATGAGAAAATGAGTTGTTGATACATCTACGATGAAGAAATAAATGAGCAAGGTTGTTGCCGCCACTTGATCAGTTTAGCAAGTAAACTGTCTAGAGTAGAGAAATAACTGTAATGACTTTCCCTGAACTCGAAGTCGTATTCTAACCTTTGGCACCGCAATCGACTCTTTTCAGTATAAACATTTATCTAGGCATTGCAATTTGAACAGGAATGTATTACAAATTTTTGTAAATTCATATAAAATGCAGTTTATACATTGTCCGAAGCAAATTACTTAATGGTACTTGATGATATAAATTAACAACTAATTACTCTGCAGATGCCGGTAATTTCCAGCAGTGGGCTCGCTAAAAACTATAATAGATTTGGATTTATATCTACATTTATAGTGTGACTTTCACATTAAAGTAAATACAATATAACAAAGTTTGTGATCGTCAATTTAAATATTGAGGAAGAAAGTCAACAATAGCTGACCCACCATCGATCACAACAAGGTATACGTTTGATGAATCTTTACTAATCTTTACCCTGCATACAGGTATTGCTCAGTCCAATGGTTGTATTACCTTCCTGTATTTGGTATTTCATTCAGTTAGTAAGTTGGGCGTACCATTCAAAATTATTCAGTCAGGACAAACATCCGCTTCGCCAGCATACACTCAGTGAATGAGTGAGTTATTGCTTAACGCCGCTTCGGCAATATCGCAGCCATTAGCGGCGAGAAATATAAGTTTATTGATTAATTTTAGAATAAATGCAAAAGCAAAAAGTAATGACACAAAGGCCGTAAAAAACATCAGCAAATTATCACAATTTGGTTAAAAACTTATTTAGAATAGTAAAAAGTTACAACTCATGACAATTGAACATAATTGTATAAGGACATAAGTACAGTATCTCAGTTTAGATATATACAAGCTGATTTCTGTTCAGAAAAACAAACTGAAACATATCTTTGAAGGGAAGAGAGTGCTCTTGTCCTCCCAACATGGGCGATTGCAAATGAATTTGCTATCACGTTTTCCGAAGGGTGCGTTTGCAAATATTGTTAATTTACAATTGACTGACATAAGACTTTGTTCATGTATAACCTCATTCGACAGTATAATATTTTGGCAGCATGTAACAGTAAAACAACATTACCCTAGTATTGTATTAGATGATTTCCTTTTCTGAATCCGTATGTCCAGTCCCGATCCGGTCCAGTGTCTATTAAAGGTGAGTTCTGAATCGGGTAACTTTTAAATGCGAGTTGTGAAAGCTGTCAAACTCGCATGTGTACACGTCAAACAGATTTTGTGAAACTTTAGGCTAAAATGACACTATATATGTGGTGTGATGAAGTAACGAGTTTCAAATGTCGCATCCTATTGGCTGCCTCTGTACAAGACGAGTTTGACAATATAATTAAGAATGGTGAAGTGGAATAGTTCCGTCACTGTTTCTGTTAATTTGGCACATTTAGTGTAAGCCAATACACAATATACACTAACAAATTTAAAGAGTCGACAACAGGTACCTAAGGTGACTGTAGTGAATCTCCAGAATCTATTTGGTTTGTGCATTAAGTTAATATAACAAAAACACCCTGCAGTTTTACTAATTTTACAACTGTTTAAATTTAACATATAAATTGATCAAGGATCCACAAAGTAACAAAGATCGTTAGAATAATCAACAATGTCACCGTAGCATAACTGGCTATGAAACGTGTTATAAATAAATTTCAACATAATGTTTTTAAATTGCGGGGAGAAAACATCTTATGTCTAACGTCTTTGTCAGTTATAATGGTTTGTAGATTCAACGACGACTCATCCTCCTGTCTTTATTACATGTATATCAGTACTACATTTCATGTCCAAGCCATTGAGATTTAATCTGCTTCCATTCAGTTAACAGAGCTGTTTTGCAAAACACGCCGATATACATATGGTGCTGAATAATGTTATTGTTCTGTCCTGAAATGAATCACTGTGTTTATCTGTGATGATTTGAGTACACCGATTTTTTGTACCAGAAGTTTAAAGAAGAGAAAAAACCTGCAAATATGAGCACTCAAATTAAAGGAAATAATACCTTGTGAACGCTTCTTTATAAATCCAAACATAATGTGACCGTAGGCATGTGTGGACCTTTTCTTTAATCAATATTATTCATTGCAATGTTATAAAACAATATCAGAATTAATCCCACACATGTTTTATGATTAAATTGTTAAGATAAAACATCCTTGAAAGTCATCAAAGAACCACTTTAATTACTTGAGAGTCTTGTAACAGAGAATGATCAGTTATTGATGCAAATACATATAATCAAAAATTGTCTGTCGCCTATTTAATGAAATATATCCTCTGAATATATCAATCAAGTCACGTGTCATCACACATATAATTCAAGACGATATTTCATTTATCATTCTAAAAAAATGGGAAGTTTAAATTAAGTTGAACTAAAAACCACCATACTCGTCTTTAGATCAACTGTCTGTGTATCAATTTATTTCTGATTTGATATTTGTTCCAATGTTTATGTTTGTAACCTGATAAATAACCTGCAATTCGGGAGTTGGTAAAAGTGATGGACGGTAAATTGAACCAAAATAATACATTACCATTTTTCAAAACGAGTGTTGACGAATGTGCCATAAAAAAAGAAAGCTTAGTAAACAAGCAATTCCGATGGTTAACACAAACATTGACACAAATTACATTTTAGATATATCTAAACCAGTTTGATCATTCAGGTGTACCTCACATATACCTTTAAGCCGGAGTACCTGATAATATTGCTGTAAGGTATATCTCAATTCTGTAACAATATATTCTTTAATAACAAAAGCTAAAAAACCTTTTTTTGTGATGTGTAAAACCAAAAGGTACAAGAATTTCATTTCACGCACACTCACATAAAGTTAATCAAAGAAGTGTACTTGGATGTGTGTCATGTTTAGCTATAGTATCATAGTCAAATATGTCACTCTTGAAGCAGAATTGTTTTACATTACCTGAAGCATATCACCAGTCGACACACATGAAAACATCCTTCTTGCCAGTCCATTAGCAATACAAATGTTCATGAGAGATTGCGCTGGATCGCGAAGGTTTGTATAACAGGTGAATGACACAGACAAACGGCGTGCAGAAAGTGATACAATATGCTCAATAGACCCCTTCATTTCAGGAGAAAACATAAATTCAACAGGGAGCACATTTCATTCGGAAATACTGATAATCGTGGACGACTTTACAAGATCAAATATCTCATGCACGACTTCTATTCGAGACCCATTAATAAAAAGGTCCACGACCAATTCGTCATTCCAAACAAAATACAAAACTCCTTTGTTATGTTCACAAATGGAACCATGCTTGACTCAGAGTCATGTAACCCCAGTGTTGCAAAATAATCGTAAATGGTTAACTCTCTGAAAACTTTATGCAATTGTACATCGCCCTGGTAACCAGAATAGACTAACACACATACTGTGTCTCTCCTTAACACTGAATACGTTTTACTCTATAGACAATATTGTACAAGGTAACAGCAGTTGAATAGACTATTGAATTAGGCATATTCAAATTCTATGTCTATGTGAAGGTTGTGTAACGCTATTAGATTTCTGGAAACTATTTTTTGGTAAAATATATCTTTCATGTTATCAACTGCTCGAATCAATCTGAATGTGTTGCCACCTTTATTAAAATCTTAAAGACATATGACAAACAGATACATATTTACATAACTGTCTAGACTGTTTACCGCAGCAAATTCATGAAACCCCCAATGATCGTTAAGAGATTAAACAAATTTATATTGCTCGTTCTCAGAACCTTCTCTGTCATTCTGTATGTCTCTGTTAGTGTATAAGGTAACCAATATAATGTAAAGCTGATACATTTAACGCCGCTTTCAAAAGTATTTCACTTATATCACGGCTGCTAGTAATATGGCAGGGAGAAAGCCTGCAATGGATTACGGTGAAATCTGCGAGCATCGGCTGGAACTAGCGAATCATGGATGGTACTACGCTGAAATTCAATGTAGCATTGAACCCAAACCGTATTGCGTGTAGAACTGTTCTCTACTGCAGACAAAGTTGCCGTACGGGATTTGAACCCTGGGTCTTATTATCTGAAGCCGAATGCGCTAAATACTGCGCTATGCCGTCCCCTAATCTGAAATATGAATGAATGAATTTTTTTTTCGGTAAGACAATTGGCCAGTGTACAAAACAATACAAAGGGAACTATATTTCAGACAATATTGTTGTGAATATTAACATGAATATAAATATATAATATACATATTTAATTTAATATAAAAATGCATGTTTAATGAATAGCGATATTTGTATGAGTACATTTCTATCTTTACATGTTAACAACTTGTGGTATGTATTTAAAGTGGATGAACAATTGAAATCGGGAAGGTATGAAGTTGGGATCGAGTTTAACGTTGAAGTAATACTTATTCCAGCAATGTGGAAGATTTGTTTTTGTAAGTGGCATTTCGTTGCTGTTTGCACATTTTCTCTTACGGTTGCTAAAGTGATAAAGTGATAAAGTGAGGTACAGAACTGCATTATTTAATTAAAAAGTTATCTACCTGTCGGCCTGTCATGAAACACACTTATTTCGGTCAAATGAGAACGTTTTATTTACTCGCTCTTATCTCGTGTATATTCAAATATATATTGATTGATGAGTCATTTAAAAAATATAACCTTTGCAAATTTGAGTCTTGGTCGTATGTGAATGTATTGATTTGTTTGAGAGTTAGTTGTTCTTTATGGGTTGGATTTCTAACATTTTAGTGAAATATGTCCAGAGAATCCATTTTATTAACTTTTTAACATTTTGGTACCATCACACAAAGGTATTCTCTAGGGTGTCGGAAAACATAATCTGATATATCAGCACTTACCATATACGTAATGCATATGGCAAGATTGTAAGTGTAACTATGGGATATTTTTTTTTCTATGAGGACAAGAATCAGTTGGGTTTTTTCTATGAGGGCAAGAATCAGGATAAAATCTATGCCGCTCTATGGACAGAATAGATTGGCTGAATTGCATGTACTTTCAGCATTAGATAAAAAGGCATTTTTTATTAACAAACGAACGGTTGTAATCTTGTATCAATAGTGTTCACAATGGGTTAGTAAAGAACAGATAAAAGGGTGGGTATTCAGAATATCATGATTGATTATTTGGTATATTCTAAGAAACAAAAATTCAACAACTGTTCGAAATGAATATACGTCGTTCATGTTCATGTCGATTAGAATGTATGTTAGTTATACATGAATCATGTCACCTATTGCAACCTCAGACACATGATAACTGTCAAAGCATAATGTTGGTCGCATATTTCATCTTTCTTATCCTTCCCGGTTCTAGACACAAACATGCAACATTTGCTACTAACAAAAAGCTACTGGGATTCTATCATAAGTATAGAGATGGCATTATGTTGCTGCAGCTGCAGATGCCTTTTGAACGCAAACCAATCTCACAAAAGCGCTAAATACTGGTATTAACGTTAATAGTCAGAAAGTTACGATTGCCGTTAAGGTATTCGTAGATGGTAGGAGGCAGAAGGAAACCGAGGTGACATGAACAAGTCGCATACAACATAAAAGAGCAATTGTGTCACACTGTGTGTTTGGTTATTGAGAGGACAGATGCCCATAACAGAGGTTTACAAACCTTTAACATTGAGCAAATCACTAACCCTTTTTCTGAACAAAAAAGCCATGCATGTAGTTAAACATCAATATACCAGACGAGAGGATTCAACCAGAACAAATACATTGATTTGAGTGAAAACTTTCCAAACTTTTGTTGAATTATTCAGTACCTTTAATTTCATTATGTATGCAGACTTGGTCCCATGTTACTACGGCATGTCCATATTTCAAATGGAATCACTAGGTCAGGTGACAGCATTCAACAAAATGACAGAGACGATAGTCATGGATAAGTTGTCTTTTTATGACATTGTGTCGTCTTTCTATGCATCAAATATCGGATTCTTATTATCATGACCAGGCAAGGTTAGGAATTCATTCACAGTTTCATGTATTATATGTACATACAGTTATAAGAAACATCTAGATTAAATTATTGTATGTCCGTCTGACCTTTCCTCCTGTGATACTGAATCTTGACTCCTCGAGATATCAAACTTGCAGACATTTAGACTTAAATCAATTAGTCGACACTCAGAAAATCGCCAATGATGTTAGAGCTTATTAATTTCAAGACTTGTGTTGACATAGACGTTAAATTGACTTTCATATCTCAAAGGACCAGACGGATATAACAAATTTGATAGTGTGCAGTGATGTGTGTTTAGTGTTACGAAATGAAAATTGACTTGGGAAAAGGCTATTGAGAGCATCACAGTTTGAATTGTCAACTGTAATTCTTTTGAGGACGATACAATTATAATTAGGTAGATCGTGAGCAGATCACTGAGTATTTTGAAATATAAGAGCATTGGTTTTAAGATAAGATATTGTAAACATATGATTTGTTATATTTTTTTTAATAATTATCAACCTTATTTTGAGTACGTATATCAAGTATTCATTGACATACTCAATGGCGTTGAAACAAATCACAGGGACCAAGAAATAAATTGGATCATTAAAAAGAGGAAGGTTTTATTAATATGTACTTTTAATGCGCCGTGTGACATAACCAATATAGTTACGTATTTACAAGTGACACATAACATATAACATATATCATATACTTGTAAGGCAAACTATACTGCACTATACATTAGTCTGGGTAATGGCCATGCATACTTGAATGTTCATCAATTAGTACACAAATATACAAAGGATGAATTTATTTATTTTAAAAAATACATATCAATGTAATCTAGGATGAATGTTCTCTTATTAAGCAATTTTCATATCTAACAAATTCACCCAATAAGTTTTGTAAGTCGACCTAATATGTAAGAAGTGTATTCAAAACCTTCTGATAGACATCGAGAGGCACAATAAGCATATATACGTTGTGAACGTAGAGCAAAATAAAAAAAATAAAAAAAATTGTCAAGGAATCTGTTTTTGTTATAAATGCTTCTGTTTCTGTTGTTTTGTGACGTCAACAAACAATCAACATAATTGCACTGCATTGTTGTAAGAAATACGAAATATGAAAGGTAGATGGAGAACAGTGTGTACATATTTGGCTTTCTTCACGTCATATAAGAACGCGACCATTTCACATTACACAGAACGCCTGATTTTCCCATTATAGACATCATGTTTTCTCTCTGACAAGTTTATTTCTGATCCCTCATAAGTGACAATCTCCCAACTAACTGAAAATGTTGATTATCCTTGAATTTTTCAATGTTATTCTCGATGCAAACGTCATTTATCAATAGATAAAAAAATTAAATACTACTGTACATAATTATGAAGAACAATTGTGGCGTTCGCAAACTTCATAACGTTCAAATATGTCATTTATGCATCAATTCATACGAGACTCTCTTATCATATTCTATGGCAACTAGCATATAAATACCCAAATTATAAATCTCCCTTGCAACTTTGTGTCAAAATATCATCAAGAGGTAAAATATCAAGAGAGTGTACTCTTTGTAATAAACAAACGTTTGACTATGATTTGCATGTACTTCTCCACTGTGAAACTTTATTACACCAACGAAATACTTTCTTTGCTTATCTAATTGACAAACTTGATGTTGAAACCTATGTAATGTTCGAAATGCAAGATGAACAAGATATGTTATCATTTCTGTTTGGAGCAGAAACTAACTTTTATCACACAATTGATTCAGTATTATGGGAAAATATTTTGTTACGCTTTTCACTGTACGTATATGAACTTAAACCTCACTTTGTCAACTGCTACAATGCATAATACACTTGATGTCCATTATTGCTGTATATAAATCTGTAAATATGCAAAAAGTTGATATCCATGCCTATTTTGTAATATAATGTAATGTATTTTCATATGTAATCTTCGGTAAATACTGGTGGAAATAAAGACTCTCTCTCTCTCTCTCTCTCTCTCTCTCTCTCTCTCTCTCTCTCTCTCTCTCTCTCTCTCTCTCTCTCTCTCTCTCTCTCTCTCTCTATATATATATATATATATATATAATGAACTTGCACATTTCTGCAACTATCACATCATACATACTGCACATGATAGTGATGAATTTTCAATCATAAAATAATAAACAACGTCACCCAACAGTTCATAGATGTGATTGGATTACCATTGACCCCTCAGTTAGGGTCAAGTTGAAATAGCACAGTTTTGAATTAAAATAACACATACCATTAGATTTCATCACTTTATATACTAGATATGTGCATCAATTGTCAGAAAGTTCTACATTTGATCAGTATGCAGCATCGACAGATCGAATAGCTGTCACTATCAGATAACGCCTTAATGTACTTACAAGTGCATCGTTGAAAGTGCCAATTGAATCAACAACACAATTTACTTTAAATTATAAGACCTCAATTAGGCTATACATATCTCGCCTCTTATATCTGACAGGCAGCCTGTGTCTAATAACGATGTCACATTTGACACACTCATATAACTCATTTGTTTATTTTAATGGGGAAGATCCCCAATTGTGTATACCCTGCCAGTGTCCCTTCACTGTTAAACACATCCTGTGTTAGCGTTGGGACGTCGACACTGTTCATATCAGGGAAACTTTTATCTAAATATATCATTATATCAACTTCTTTATCACTTTGTTGAGCACAGAGTTTTAGATTTTTCAAATGTTGTAAATCAGTTTGACACATTACCTTTCAGCTTGTATTTGTAATTTATTGTATGGAATTGTTAACCTTCCTATGGTATCTGACCGAGCGAAAGGATACTTGTTTTGTATAATTTGTATCTAATGTTATATCGTGTAGTATTCTCTATGAAAGCAATGCGATACATACAATCATACATACAATCTATTATAACTTCTTTATTCTTTATAGCCGATGTTTCGACAAATATGATAATGTCAATGGCAAGCACGTTATTCATCATGCCATAGCTCTGTTATTTTCCATGTATGTCCTTTTCGGAAAGAGGTCTTTTTTAATGTTGATCAACATCCCATTGAGCATATTTTTCTGGTTTCTGTAGGAATTAGTGTGTGTATGAATAATTTATAACCCCATAGTCGATTATTTGCTGATACTGCAATTCAAAGTGTGTCTGATGGCTGGAATGGACATATGCATGCTTGATTATTACAATTGGATTTCAACCTCGAAATTAACTAAATGCCACTGACCTAAAGCAACAACAAATCATTGAATTAGAATGTTCATATCGATTCCAGACCTGTAGGTAATAACGATACATTGATTCACTTTGAATTGCAGAAAACGAAGAGAATGTAGTATATTGGGGTAATGTTTTTGGTTGACAGATTGTGTCAACTAAATCAATAGTAGTATCAGATGAATGAAAATAAGATACCTTTGTTATATTGGTTTCTTTTGGGTGAACAATTTAGTGTAAGCTTATAAATGACTCTTGAAGGTTGGTTTTATTGATTTCTTTGATATAGTTAACGAGTTTATATTGACATATGCATGAATGATGGCTGATACATCAACCATTGCACTATGTCTTTTAGTACATTTGTGTTGATGTAAGAGGTTGGCAGTATTCTGTGTTATAAATTTCCAAAGATAAAGCCAAACATGCAGCACTATCACTAAGAACTGGTTCGGTGACAAAGGCTATTAAAGAACTTGCACTGCTGGTGGTCATATCAAGTGGTGTATCCCGCTTTGAAGCAAACTATCTTTCAATGTGCTCGAGGCACTTCCTCTATTTCAGAAGAAAGGAAATGTATCCGGAGATGCTGGACATAATGGATTGACCAGTACCAGAAGGCAATGGAGGAATGGTCACAATGACCATGCATTAAGAGTGCAGTGTTATTTCTATGAATGTTGTTGTATCACATTAATCTGTTTGGTTTGTTTCAGATGCTTAACCTGCGAGTAAATTTCAATACATCTTTTTAGCAATGCATCTCCTCATTTAAGGCTTGTTGATTTCATCATTTGAGTAAAGTAAAGTGATATTCTAATATTTATAACTCAACCGTGGTGAGATCACTCATTAGATAACAATGCGTTGGTTACATACATGTGTGATACCACCGCGTGCTGCCGTAACGTCATAATCAGCGCGTGACGTCATGGTCGTTTTTGGTTGACGTCACAATGCTAACCTCGCGACTGCAATAGCGGGTGGCCTATTTGCAAGAAAGCGTCACTAAAAACGATGTGCTTGAAATTCAGCGTTATTAACATCATTGAGTAATAAATAAAACACTATACTCGGTCCCGTTTGATAACATGTTTATGAAACTCGTGAATGGCATCGGTATTTGACTCGCTTTTGCTCGTTAAAATACCAAACCATCCACTCGTTTCATAAACATCTTATCAAACGGGACGTCGTTTAGTATTCTATATGTAACGCCTTAACAACTTGATAATAGAGTTAGGTTATGTTTAACCATATCTTATTCATTGAGCAAATGATTGGGAACAAGTTATCCACCGTAAAATACCCTCTCCTTAGCTTTACAAAATTTATGTACATAAACACAAGCAAATATACAAGCAAAATGGCAGACAGATTGAACATGATGTTAGTTACAATAAACTTTATCAGACTGAGGGGTAGATCCCGAACAAACACATTGAACAGATTCTAAAGTTCTAACATTTGTTGAATTATTCAGTAGCTGCAAATGTATTATGCATAAATTATTTGTCATTCTGATATGAGAAATGTTGAGATTCCATTTGAGATCCCCAAATTTATGATAAAGGGGTGGAATTTTATCTCAAATGCAATCTTTTCATTACGTTCATATACATGTTTTAGGGATAGACAGATAGTCAATCCATCACATTCGATCGCATCCTGATATATACGAGCCCAATAAAGGACAATATCAAGGTCGCATTGACATGTGTAAGCACCAGGATGTGGATACAACAACTTGTCCTCGTCCATTTTATTTTGTCTTGATGATCAATGTGTAATATTAACTACAATGTTCTATAGGGACTTTAAAGTCTAAATTAACAGCGAGTCTACTGGTATTAGTCGATGAAGACATGTATTATCAAATACCATACATATATAAGTTCATGAAGTCCAAACTCCTGCTAGTGAGTATCAATCCAAGTTTCGACATGCATATAATAGGAAAACATCTTCGCATGTATCACATCTTCTGTGTGAACTTGTTGCTCACAGAGACTGTGAATGAGGCAGTTTCTGATTTCATGCGGTTGGATTACAACATGAAATCAGCCTTTATGAAAAACCTAACAAGACGTATGACAACTCATTCTCCTCAAAATTAAATTCTAGTTTGAAGTGGCGAAATTGTTCATGCCACTGATATAGTTAGGCAGCGTCATTGTAGGGAACACTGCCAGAGATACTTATTAAACAGTGTTGCACTTTTGCCAAAAATATACACTACGACTTAAAGTAAGTTGAACACTTTGCTATACAATATTATATACAATTAATATAACACCATTTCAGTTCCAGGGAATATGTTCCATCATTTAAATTGTGCAAAAGATGACAAATCCCTGTCTCTGAGCCCTTATATTCATTCATACTGCTTCTGCTTGACAAGGTGTCACGGTGAGGTCCTGCAACAAAGTCATTTTACCATGTTTGGGTAAACCTATCCAGATATGTTTTATTTCCACACGCAGCATTCATGGCGGTCACGCACTCATCAATATAATTAAACTAAACTAGAGTAGTTATTTATATGTGCCTTCTTTATATTTTGACAATAAATCAACATACAAAGACAACATCAAAAGATAATGCCACTATTGAGAGTAGGAAAACATAATGTTCACCAGCAGGTGTTTATTGATTCAATCATAAAGCAAATAATCATAACTATAAATACTTTGTACAGATGTGTTGTATAAAACATATATTTCAGCCAGCACATTCCACTGTACAACAATTAATTGAAATATATCATAAGATATGTGAATCGTTTGATAGCAAAAACAAATTGTGCATGGTATTCTGTGATGTATCAAAAGCATTTGATGGTGTTTGGCACAGAGGTTTATTGTTGAAACTTGAAAGTTATGGAATAAATGGGCAGATGTTGGTATGATTAGGTAGTTACATAACTGATTGAAGTCAAGTCATATTTGTCAATGGATCATTTTCCAAGTGGAGAAAACTAAGCGCTGGTCTCCCGCAGGGGTCGGTGCTTGGCTCGTTTTTATTCATAGTATACATCAATGACATAGCAAATGAATTAGATTGTTTAACGTGCTTGTTTGCTGAGGACTCGTCTCCTTGTTACTCTTCACCAGATATTATTAAAATGAACCTAAATGCAAATCTAAACAAGCTAAATATCTGGGGTATAAAGTGGTTAATAAAGTATAATCCTGATAAGACTGAAGCTCTTCTATTCTCGATGAAACGTGGAACTAATTTAACACATCTTTATTTTGATGGAGTTAAAATTGCTGATAATCATAAGCATCTTGGAGTCATTTTTGCCGATAATGGAAAATGGGCAGAACATATTCAAGTTACGATACAAAAAGTTTTTAAAATTGTCAATTCAATGTGACTCTTGAATTATGTATTGTGCAGGGATACTCTCAATAAAATCTACATTATGTTCATTCGCGCACATCTTGAATACGCTTGCGAAGTTTGGGATTGGTTTACTCTTTAACAGATTAGTAAACTAGAACAGATTCAGTTACAAGCAGCAAGAATAGTTACTCGTTTACCTAAATATACCTCGCATAGATATCTCTATTATGAAACTGGTTGAGAAACGTTACAAGAACGTAGAAGAAAACGAAAATTATGTTTAATGTATAAAATTCAAAATGAAACGGCCCCTTAATATCTGACCGAACTGCTACCCAATAATGTTGGTTCAAAATCAAATTATAATCTACGGAACACAAACAATTTATTAACTCCTATCTCAAGACTGAAACATTCTAAAATAAGCTTATGGAACAACCACTGTTTGTAATTCAATTATCTCTAGCTCAGTATATAAATCATTTATACGTGATAACAATGTTCATGCACCTATATATTATTGGTGCGACAAAAGAAATTTGAATATTATTAATACCAATTTGCGTTATTCTGTCAGTTCATTAAACTTTGAATTAAACGTGATCCTGAATGTGTATGCGGATTTCCTGTTGAAAATTCACATCGCTACTTGTTTGAATGTCCATCGCTTAAAAAGACAAAGAGTAAATTTCATATCATCTTTAAAGCACATTTGTAGATTAGCAGGTATTCCACTCAACCATAAGCTTTTGTTTCAAGGAAGTGCAGATCTATCCTATATATATTTATATATATATATATATATATATATATAAATGAAACTTGTTCTATTTATCTATTTATACCTTGTCAACACACAAATGTATTTAATTTAGCAAATTCGTTCATTAGTAAGACAACAAGATTTGTATAACATAACATTAGTTTTCTGTATTATGTCTTTATTCTTCTTTCAGTGCTGTCAATTATGTCTCTGTCAAAACATTGCCAATTCACTCTCTACATATCGAGGAGAAGGTATTTCAAATTAGTATAACGTGTTCCTAATCTTTTCCTATTCAATAAAATATGTTTAAACAAAAACCGAACGTCAATCTTCACTATTCTGCGGAAGGGAAGCAACTCTCGTCCCTGATGAAAGAGGTCAAGGTCGCTATTGCGCAGGTAGACGACTGAATTGAACCCGGACTACAGGGATGAAAGAGGTCAAGGTCGCTATTGCGCAGGTAGATGACTGAATTGAACCCGGACTACAGGGATGCTTAAATCCACTTCAATCTCAAGAACAAGGGCCAGATATTAAGGTACACTGTTTCATTACGATCCCTTTATCCCTTTAATGACTCAAAATCAAACAAATTAAGGGATGAAACTTGTGTGAACATTAACATTTGTGTAGGAACGAAAACTGTGAACAATCAAAATGTTTAGTGGTAAGGGCAGAGATAATTGACCAGCAACTAGAACCAGAGCGAATTCAGGTTCAAGTCTTGACCTTGATGATATAAAACGAATAATTGTGGAATGTCAACAGCTTATATTAATCATACTCGAAAATGTAAACTAGACACTGCAAGCGTCAATCGACAGGGTCGAAGCAGATGTCACTTCGATTAAAAATCAAGTGGATAAATTCGAGGGCCTGGTGAAACAGAATGAGACAGACGTTGCCTCAAATAACACTCCAGTTAACGAATTCAAAAAAATCATAGATATTCAGAATGCGAAGATGGATAAAAAAGGCTGACAAGATTGTCACCATGAGAGCTGATCACGAATACGATTGTGGTATGATTCGATGCTAACAAATTCAGCGAGAATTTCACGACAGAAAACATAATTTATTGTTCAAGTTTATAGAGGAGTCAGCAATTGAAAACACAGAGGCTGTACTCCGAGAATTTATGAGATCAAACTTGGGACTGACTGAATCTTTTGTACAAAGTATAAAATTCACGGCAAACGGATTGCCCCCTTTTAGTCGCCTCTTACGACAAGCAGGAGGAACTAAGGGCCTTTTCAAACCCGGGCACCCCACGAGGTTGGTTCCGTAAAGCCATGGGAATCATTTTTGTCATTCGAAATACGAAAATGTGTTCATAATCAAATGACCGCCATGCATTTTTTGTTTTATACACAACACCGTTATTACCACTACGAATAATTGGCTTGTGCAATAAGATGTTGTACCCTCTAAAGGTAATATAAATGACAAACTATCATTATAAATGGGACATTTGAAAAAATAAAATATGAAAAAACATGCTACTGCCCCAATAAGAAGAAGACATACAGTTCATAGGATAAAATGTGACGGATGGATGCGTCTGGATTCCTCAGAATCCGCCAATATCTGTGAGAATCTGGAAGGATCCGGCAAATGGATTCCACCACTTTTTGTCCTGTGGTTCAAATCACTCTCAACATGTAAGGAGACTTTTTATTATACAAAATGTACGTTATTACTGAATATTTATATCACGGTAATCCATTATACGGTACAGTATCAGTATCAGTATTGATTCAAAATGTTGTGCAACACAATGTTGAGGGAAGCCATCTTGACTACTGATTACAAATTGCACCTGACAGGTTTCCTATGAAACCTTGTGATTGAGCATTTAGATTGCAAGACTATTTTCAAATCTGCTCAATCCCTTTACCCTTCTGGAATTAGAGAGAACAGTTTAAAACGCATTTAATTTACAAGGACGCTTTCATAATGGGGTATTAAGAGAGTTACAAAGTAAATTCTCTTCCCTAGATGTTTCAGATCAAAACAAAAGACAGTTACATAGGACAGAAAATACCGTTCACATAATCAATAATGTAGCCCCGAGATGACAAAGTGTCTGTTGGATCTTGAGTTTCCCTGAATATTTATAATACTTGTGGGGCGGGATAGCACAGTGGTTAGCGCGTTCGGCTTTGGATCAAGAGGTTCAGGGTTCGAATCCCGCCAGGGGCACGGCAACTTTGTCTGCAGTAGAGAACTGTTCTACACGCAGTAAGGTTTGGGTGCAATGCTACATTGAATTTCAGTGCATTACCACCTATGGTTCGCTAGTTCCAGCCGTTGCTCGCAGGTTTCACCGCAATGAATAACCACATGGCGTTGCGGGCTTTCTCCCTGCACTAATACTAACAGCCGTGATATAAGTGAAATACTCTTGAAAGCGGCGTTTAACCCTAACTCACTCGCTATAATACTTGTAGGTCGTCCATTGGCCACTATTTGTTGATAATGTTTATCCTTTACCAGTTGTATCATGAACCTGCAAACTTGTGTTATGATCTGTAATGCAATTTGTTTGGACTGACTGGCAATTTGTAATCTAGTGAAATTATGTTATCCAGATGAATATTTGATAATATTTACTGTTAAATTATCTACAGACTATTTCCGTTAATGTAGTTTTAAATTAATTCATTTACTAAACATTTTTTTGAGTGATGTAAACCTGCAAGACATATATCAACCCATTTTAAATCACTTGAGAAAATGAGTTGTTGTAACATATGATGAAGACATAAACGAGTTAATGACAAACTGAGCACGGTTGTTGCCGCCACTTGATCAGTTTAGCAAGTAAACTGTCTAGAGTAGAGAAATAACTCTAATGACTTTCCCTGAACTCGAAGTCGTATTCTAACCTTTTGCACCGCAATTGACTCTTTTCAGTATAAACATTTATCTAAGCATTGCAATTTGAACAGGAATGTTTTACAAGTTATTGTAAATTCATATAAAATGCAGTTTATACATTGTCTGAAGCAAATTACCTACTGGGACTCGATGATTTAAATAAATAACGAATTACTCTGCAGATTTAGGTAATCTCCAGCAGTGGGCTCGCTAAAAGCTATAATAGATTTGGATTTATATCTACATTTATAATGTGACTTTCACATTAAAGTAAATACAATATAACAAAGTTTGTGATCCTCAACATAAATATTGAGGAAGAAAGTCAACAATAGCTGACCCACCATCGATCACAACAAGGTATACGTTTGATGAATCTTTACTAATCTTTACCCTGCATACAGGTATTGCTCAGTCCAATGATTGTATTACCTCCCTGTATTTGGTATTTCATTCAGTTAGCAAGTTGGGCGTACCAATCAAAATTCTTCAAAAAGGACAGACATCCGCTTCGCCATATATACATTCATGGCAATTGAACATAAATGTGTTAGGGCATAAGTACAGTATCTCAGTTTAGCAAAATACAAACTGAAACATATCTAAGGGAAGAGAGTTCTCTTGTCCTTCCAAAATAGGCGATTGCAAATGAATTTGCTGTCACGTTTTCCGAAGGGTGCGTTTGCAACTATTGTAAATTTACAATTGACTGACTGAAGATGTTGTTCATGTATGGACTCATTCGACAGTGAATTATTTTGGCAGCATGTTACAGTAAAACAACAGTACCCTAGTATTTTATGAGATGATTTCATTATCTGGATCCGGATGTCCAGTCCCGATCCGGTCCAGTGTCTTTTAAAGGTGAGTTTTGAATCGGGTAATTTGCAACTGCGAGTTGTGGAAGCTGTGAAACTCGCATGTTTACATGTCAAAATGATTGCTAAAATGACACTATACATGTGCCGTGATGAAGTAACACGTTTTATTGGCTGCCTCTGTGCAAGACGAGTCTGACAATATACTTAGGAATGGTGAAGTGCAATAGTTCCTTTACTGTTTCTGTTAATGTAGCACATTTAATGTAAGCAAATTCAACGACGACTCATCCCCCTTACTTTATTACATGTATATCAGTACTACATTGCGTGTCCATGTCATTGAGATTTAATCTGCTTTCATTCAGTTAACAAAGCTGTTTTGCAAAACACGCCGATATACAAATGGTGCTGAATAATGTTCTGAAATGAATCACTGTGTGTATCTGTGATCATTTGAGTACATCCATCTTTTTGTACCAGAAGTTTAAAGAAGAGAAACAACCTGCAAATATGAGCACTCAAATTAAAAGAAATAATACCTTGTAAACACTTCTTTATAAATCCAAACATAATGTGACCGTAGACATGTGTTGACCTTTTCTTTAATCATTATTATTCAATGCAATGTTATAAAACAATTTCAGAATTAATCCCACACATGTTTTAAGATTAAATAGTTAAGATAAAACACCATTGAAAGTCATCAGAAGCAATTACTTGAGAGTCTTGTAAGAGAGTATGATCAGTTATTGATGCAAATACATATAATCAACAATTGTCTGTATAACGGCTTTTTAATGAAATATATCCTATGAATATATAAATCAAACCACGTGTCATCACACATTCAAGAAGATATTTCATTTATCATTCTAAAAAAATAGGAAGTTTAAATTAAGTTGAAGTATAAACCTTTACACTCGTTTTAGACCAACTGTCTGTGTATCAATTTATTTCTGATTTTGACATCTGTTCCAATGTTTATGGTTGTACCCTGATTTATAACCCGCAATTCGGGAGTTAGTAAAAGTGAAGAACGGTATATTGAACCAAAATAAGAAATTACCCTTTTCAAAACGAGTGTTGACGAATGTGCCACAAGCAATTCCGAAGGTTTACACAAACATGGACACAAATTACATTTGAGATATATCTAAACCAGTTTGATGATTCAGGTGTACCTCACATATACCTTCAAGCCAGAGTACCTGATAATCTTAGCACTGGTATTGCTGTAAGGTATATCTCAATTCTGGAAACAAGGTATTGTTAAATAACAAAGTTACAAAACCTTTTTTTGTTATGTGTAAAACCAAAAGGTATAATAATTTTATTTAACACATACTCACATAAAGTTAATCAAAGAAGTGTACTTGAATGTGTGTCATGTTTAGCCATATTATCATAGTCAAATGTGTCACTCTTGAAGCAGAATTGTTTTACAATACCTATAGCAAATCACCAGTCCACACACATTTGAAAACATCATTCTTGCCAGTCCATTAGCAATACAAATGTTCATGAGAGATTGCGCTTGGTCGCGAAGGTTTGTATAAGAGTGAATGGCACAGACAAACGGCGTGCAGAAAGTGATACAATATGCTCGATAGAACCCTTTATTTCAGGAGAAAACATAAATTCAACAGGGAGCACATTTCATTCGGCAATACTGATAATCGTGGACAACTTTACAAGATCAAATATCTCATGCACGACTTCTGTTCGAGACCTATTAATAAAAAGGTCCACAACCATTCGTCACTCGAAACAAAACAAAACTCCTTTGTTATGTTCACAAATGGAACCATGCTTGACTCAGAGTCATGTAACCCCGGTGTTGCAAAATAATCGTAAATGGTTAACTCTCTGAAAACTTTAAGCAATTGTACATCGCCCTGGTAACCAGAATAGACGAACACACATGCTGTGTCTCTCCTTTACACTGAATACGTTTTACTCTATAGACAATATTGTACAAGGTAACAGCAGTTGAATAGACTATTGAATTAGGCATATTCAAATTCCATGTCTATGTGAAGGTTGTGTAACGCGATTGAATTTCTGGAAAATATTTTTCGGCAAAATATATCTATCATGTTGTCAATTGCTGGAATCAATCTGAATGTTTTGCCACCTTAATTAAACAGACAAACATATACATATTTAAATAACTGTCTAGACTGTTTGCTTGAGCAAATTCATGAAACCCCCAATGATCGTTAAGCGATTCAACGAATTTATATTGCTCGTTCTCATTGCTAATTTTCCCTGTGTTTCTAAGAACCTTCTCGGTCATTCTGTATGTCTCTGTTAGTGTATAAGGTAACCAATATAATGTAAAGCTGATACATTTAACGCCGCTTTCAAAAGTTTTGGTGAAAGTCCGCAATCCATTTCGGTGAAATCTGCGAGCATCGGCTGGATGTAGCGAACCATGCATGTACTATGCTGAAATTCAATGTAGCATTGCACCAAAACCGTACTGCGTGTAGAACTGTTCTCTACTGCAGACAAAGCAGGATTCGAACCCTGGGTCTTTTTATCCAAAGCCGAACTTGGTGCGCTGCGCTGCGCTATGCCGTCCCCTAATCTGAAATATGAATGAATGAATTTTATTTCGGTAAGGAGGCCATTGGCCCATGTACAAAACAATACAAAATGAACTATATTTCAGACAATATTGTAGTGACTATGTATATATGAATATAAATATATAGTATACATATTTACGGTAACATTTGGTAGGATTCCTTTTACATAATGCATGTTTAATATATAGCGATATTTGTATGAGTACATTCCAATATTTACATGTTAACACCTTGTGGTATTTATTTAAAGCGGATGAACAATTGAAATCGGGAAGGTATGAAGTTGGAATCGAGATTAACGTTGAAGTCATACTTATTCCAGCAATGTGGAAGATTTGTTCTTGTAAGTGGCATTTCGTTGCAGTTTGCATCTTTTAGCTTCGGTTGCTGATAAAGTGAGGTACAGAACTGCATTATTCGATTAAAAGGTTATCTACTTTTGCTGTCAGACTGAAACATTCAAGACTACCATGCACTTATTTCGGTCAAATGAAAAAGTTTTATTTACTCGCTCTTATCTCGTGTATACTCAAATATTTATATGTTGATTGATGAGACGTTTAAACAATATAACCTTTGCAAATTTGTGTCATGGTCGTATGTGAATGTATTGATTTGTTTGAGTGTTAGTTGTTCTTTATAGGTTGGATTTTTAACATTTTAGTGAAATTATGTCCAGAGAATACATTTTATTTACTCTGGTACCATCACACAAAGGCATTCTCCAGGGTGTCGGAACAATTATCTGATATATCAGCACTTACTTACTATATACGTAATGCATATGGCAAGATTGTAATTTTAACTATGGTTTTTTTTTTCTAAACGGACAAGAATCAGTTGGTTTTTTTCTATGAGGGCAAAAATCAGGATAAAATCTATGCCGCTCTATGGACAAAATAGATTGGCTGAATTGCATGTACTTTCAGCATTAGATAAAAAGGCATTTTTATGAACAAACGAACGGTTGTAATCTTGTATCAATAGTGTTCACAATGGGTTAGTAAAGAACTGATAAAAGGGTGAGTATTCAGAATATCATGATTTATTATTTAGTATATTCTAAGAAACAAAAATTCAACAACTGTTCGAAATGAATATACGTCGTTCATGTTCATGTCAATAAGGATGTTTGTTAGTTATACATGAATCATGTCACCCATTGCAACCTCAGACACATGATAACTGTCTCTCGTGTGCAGGTGTCAAGTTACTGAAAATAAACTCGTATTTTGCCGCAAAATAAAGTGTTATGGATTTTGAGTCTGACCATTAAAAATATACTTAGTCATGATCATATTTAAACCGAGCCTTGCATGTTTGCTAAGCATAATGTACAACAATATTCAAAGCATAATGTTGGTCGCATATTTCATGTTTCTTTTTCTTCCCGGTTCTAGACAAAGACATGCAACATTTGCTACTAACAGAAAACTACTGGGATTCTATAATAAGTATCGAGATGGCATTATGTTGCTGCAGATGCCTTTTGAACGCAAACCAATCTCACAAAAGCGCTAAATACTGGTATTAACGTTAATAGTCAGATAGTTATGATTACCGTTAAGGTATTCGTAGATGGTAGGAGGCAGAAGGAAACCCAGGTGACATGAACAAGTCACATACAATATAAAAGAGCAATTGTGTCACACTTTGTGTTTGGTTATTGAGAGGACAGATGCCCATAACAGAGGTTTACAAACTTTTAACATTGAGCAAATCACTAACCCTCTTTCTGAACAAAAAAGCCATTCATGTAGTTAAAAGTCAATCTACCAGACGAGAGGATTCAACCAGAACAAATACATTGATTTGAGTGAAAACTTTCCAAACTTTTGTTGAATTATTCAGTATCTTTAATTACATTATGTATGCAGACTTGGTCCCACGTTACTACGGCATGTCCATATTTCAAATGGAATCACTAGATCAGGTGACAGCATTCAACAAAATTAACCTGGAGAAACAAATCATTATCATTGTTTCGTGTGAGACATTAATTGAATTGAAACAAAATGTGATGATGACAGAGACGAAAGTCATGGATAAGTTGTCTTGTTTATGACATTGTGTCGTCTTTCTATGCATCAAATATCGAATTCTTATTATCATGACCAGGCAAAGTTAGGAATTCACAGTTTCATGTATTATATGTACAAAAAGTTATAAGAAACATCTAGATTAAATTTGTGTATGTCCGTCTGACCTTTCCTCTAGTGATACTGAAGCTTGACTCCTCGAGATATCAAACTTGCAGACATTTAGACTTAAATCAATTAGTCGACACTCAGAAAACCGCCAATGCTGTTAGAGGTTATTAATTTCTAGACTGGTGTTGACATAGACGTTCAATTGACTTTCATATCTCAAAAGACCAGACGGATATAACACATTTGATAGAAGTGTGCAGTGATGTGTCTTTAGTGTTACCAAATGAAAATTTACTTGGGAAAAGACTTTTGAGAGCATCACAGTTTGAATTGTCAAATGTAATTCTTTTGAGGACGATACAATTATATTTAGGTAGATCGTGAGCAGATCACTGAGTATGTTGAAATATAAGAGCATTGGTTTTAAGATAAGATATTTTAAACATATGCTTTGTTATATTTTGTATAATTATCAATTTATTTTGAGTACGTATAGCAATTATTCATTGACATACTCAATGGCGTTGAAACAAATCACAGGGACCCAGAAATACATTGGATCATTAAAAAGAGGAAGGGTTTTTTAATATGTACTTTCAATACGCCGTTTAGCAAAATATACTGCACTATCATTTATTCTGGGTAATGGCAATGCATACTTGAATGTTCATCAATTAGTACACAAATATACAAAGGATGGATTTATTTATTTTAAAAAATACGTATCAATGTAATCTTGGATGAATGTTCTCTTATTTAGCAATTTCATATCTAACAAATTCACCCACTAATTATTGTAAGTTGATCTAATATGCACGAAGTGTATTCAAAACCTTCTGATAGACATCGAGAGGCACAATAAGCATATAAACGTTTTGAACGTTAAGCACAATCAAAAAAATAAAAAGTTGTCAAGCTGTCTCGGGAATCTGTTTTTGTTATAAATACTTCTGTTTCTGTTGTTTTGTGACATATTGCATTGCATTGTTGTAAGAATTACGAAATATGAAAGGTAGATGGAGAACATTCATAGCTTTCTTCAAGTCATATAAGAACGCAACCATTTCACATTACACAAACACCTGCTTTTCCCATTATAGACATCATGTTTTCTCTCTGAAAAGATTATTTCTGATCCCACATAGGTTACAATCTCCCATATAACTGTAAATGTTGAATATCCTTCATTTTTCAATGCTATTCTCGATGCAAACGTGATTTATCAACAGATGATGTCTGAGTGTCTTGATTCCATGATTTATGTCAACACTGAACACTAGATTAAGCAAATCGTACTTTAGAACAGATCATAGTCCAGTTTATAATGACTACCATGATACATACATACATATGTAAGAACACGTGTGTCTGTCTTCCCACCAATGTGCCTGTTGTTCATCAATAAACTGTACATGTCAATGCCACACTTTATAATTAGAAACTTGCGCTAAAATAAGTATTTTTAACTATAATGGAAACAGTGTCAGAGCATTTCATCTCGAGTGCAGGGATCTCCTAACCAAAATAACTTGAATGTATCTAATTTACATAGATGAGATTGTTTGTTGTCAGAAGACTACTAAGTTAAAATCAGATGTCATACTGTATAGTTACATGTAATATTAACATAATACATACTGTGCCAATCAGGATAATAAGTATGCACTATTTTGAAACTTAAATTGCAAGGTGGTGTCGGTTATAAAAGATGAATAACATTAATATACATATTGATAGGAAATAATTTGTAGACTGTTCCCTTTCTTTGAATGTCCCCAAATAAATGAAATAAATCTTTGTTTGGACATTATTAAATTTCATCAATATTTCATAGGATTGTGTACACTGCCACAGCTTACCTGAATTACACAATGCTGACACAGGTAAAGAGAACTGGAACAATTTTCCTGATTGACAACTTCATGGAACGTAAAATGGGCAGCTTTAAACAGTGCAGTTGCATCATGATCTGAATAATCAACGTTCTCATATTTAAAATCTGAGAAATTTAAAAGATCTTTTAAAAAATCACAGCTATTATTCTGCATAAACAAATTGATTAGTTGGGTAAATATTGACATTTAATAAAGGAGCGATACTGAAGTCACAAATATGTCTCTGAAATATGAATCTATTGTTAATTTTGTTTTCATAATTGTAGAGTAATTAAGAATATTTGGCAAACATTTTCAGAATGGCTGGAATTGAACTGTGTACACACATGTTTATCTTCAATGTGATTTGATCTTTTTTGGGTCTTCACCCACATTTCATACAGATAATACTTTAGATTTGATATAACTTCTAGCTTAATATCACCAGTATGAGGAAAATAACTCATACATTATCACATTCCAGGAAAGAGTTAAATTATTCTTATTCAATAGAACAAATCTAGACACTGAACAAAGTCAAATTTTAATAAATTTGATCACAAAAGGGCAATGTATGTTACACTTGTAAATGATTATTTAATATCATAGAAAAATACAAGGTTGGATGTGAGTGAGTGAAATGTGTTTTTTTTTTTTAGTTTTCATTTTCTTCTCTCATTCAAATCTTTTTTATGAGTAAATATATATTGATGTCATAACATGTATCCATCTAACGTGATCTCAGGAATTTAAAAAAATATCTGACTGGAGACACAATCATGGCCTTTACATGGAATGTAATAAGGATGTGTGTAAATTTGAAATAAACATTGCAATAAAATAGTTATACTATATTTATATATTACAGTAATAGAATATGTAAGTGACCACATCCATGTTTACAGTTTGTTCAAGGAAAACACCTTATATACAACATCTATAAATAAATACATTATATATATATATATATATATACATATATATATATATATATATATATATTTATATCATATAATTTGATCATTATTTAATCCTTGTAAGTATAGACAGTAAATGTGATATCTATATCAGTCATTCTAGTATGGAAATGATCAATGGATAATCCATCATATTCAAAGGTATTTGATCCAATCCTACGTTCATTATTATTTCATTCAAATTTAATACAAAATTGATATTTTCAAAATGTATGAAATATCTTCACTTGCTTCTCAGTTAAGAAGGGTAAAATAATGTTTAGGTGAACTATTATTAAGGATAAACTGAATATTACTTTACTAACAAAATCATTTAAATTCAAAAATGGATGTGCTTTTCAGTAACTGATGTGAATCATTAACTGGTTTAATTAAGATACTACAGAACTATTTATCTGTATGTAGCTAGTATCAA
The DNA here is from genome assembly GCA_936450465.1 of Gibbula magus. Lineage (NCBI taxonomy): Eukaryota > Metazoa > Mollusca > Gastropoda > Trochida > Trochidae > Gibbula > Gibbula magus. Next base: position 90,577,090 of record OW388289.1, on the reverse strand, counting down.
ATTCAAAATTGTATCATACATGTAGTAATATGGAAATGAATCACTGCTTATGATGAATGTAATTCTTTATTTGTATAAGTTGTTATATGTTAGAATTTGAACAAATAAATATGTATTTGAATTTTCACACATCTTGAGAAAGCTACCGGGTAATAGTAATACAAAAAGGTAAAAATCTTATTTGCTCTACCCTAATGTTTTTTCCAACAAAGGCATTTCCCCTCAGAATATTCCATGGCTGCAAATTTTATCTATCAAGTCTCCAAAGTCATTGTGATCTGCAAAAAATAGTAGAAGATGTTCTTAACTGACGGATGAATTTAATTGAAAACATGAGATATTTATTTATTTTTTATTTGTATTGAATATAAATATTAAAATGTTTCCAAAACGTTATTTTTTACTTGAGTTGATTTACAATATATATTGCAAAAATAATGTTGACACTTGTGAGAAGGAAATTAAAGTATATTTGTCTGTGCTATCTCACAACATGGTAGCAATCAATAATTTGAAGTTTGTCGAGGACGTGGCCTACCTGAAACTTATGGGATGCCTTGTTTTCGTTGACAAAGTCCGGTCAGAGAATGGAATTAATGTTCGTGAATCCAAAATAATTTGTTCACTGATATCCTTTCCATGTTGTCAATATATATCCTTATACAGTATATTCTATACTGGTTGTCACGACGAGGTAAGTCCAAATTGTTTATAAATGCAGTAACGGGTGCGATCCATAAATTCATCAGCTGCCTGGCTCAGCAACCAAGCTCGCACGCAGGCCGGATTTGCATGCAAGATTTGGTAATTTTATGTGTAAACATCTCTGAATATTCAATCAAACACGGGATTTGCAGTTTATTGTCTCTTCTGGTTGTATGATCTGGCACCCCTTTCTTTAAATCGGGCAAGATCGAGTGACAGGTATCTGATATACCGGCCGATGTAATGATTGCCGGCCGATCAGCTGTTGACCTCATGGCTTGTTTTGTCAACAATGCCATACATCGTTTCCATGTCGTAAATGTCTATTTTTGTTTATTTGGAAGCAGGAATGTGCAAATCTATGCTCTAATAAACATGATTATGTTGAAGTTATGATGAATAGTACTTTACTGAGTTTGTAATTCATTACAATTCGATTTCTTATGAAAATACTGGATGTGCTCCTGCCTATTCTCACAGCTCTGGTGAACTGCTGTCTGTCCACTTGTGTGTTTCCGGACAACATGAAGACAGCCGTTATCAATCCATTGCTAAAGAAGCCAAATCTAGACCCCGACAACTTAAAGGCCAGTGTCAAATTTAACCTTTATTTCCAAGATCGTCGAACGAGCAGTGAACAGCAGGGTGAAGGCTCATTTGGATTCAAATGCTTTGGTGAATGAATTCCAGTCAGCGTACAGAGCAAATCACAGCACGGAAACCGCAGTCCTAAGTGTGGTGGATAACTTAAGGTCCGAGATTGACAGTGGGAAAACTGGTGCCCTTGTTCTCCTAGATCTATCGTCTGCGTTCGACACCGTCGACCATGACAAGTTGCTGCAAGTGCTTGCCGACGAAATCAAACTAGGTGGTACAGCTCTACGTCTGTTTTCATCCTATCTAACAGGGCGGCTTCAATCAGTTGTCATTGGAGATCACAATTCAACTCCTTTACCCTTGGCCTGCGGGGTACCCCAAGGGTCTGTGCTCGGGCCATTACTATTTCTGCTTTATACCAACAGTATTGGTCAGGTCGTACAACGTCATGATGTGAATGAACACTCATATGCGGACGACACGCAAATGTTCAAGACCTTCAAACCTGATCTTACACCTTCTGCTCTCAGTGACATCACAACCTGTGCATCTGATCTACACGGATGGATGAGAAACAGGATGCTCAAACTGAATGCCGAAAAGACTGAGGCCATCCTACTAGGCACAAAACATCAGCTTCAGTCTATAGACGAAACCGTTTTGTCAATCTGCAATTCACAAATTGAGTTCAAGCCATATGTGAAAAACCTAGGCATTGTGATTGACGCGAATCTGAACATGGAGAGCCATGTAGACCACGTATGTAGGTCTATCTACTTCCATCTACGATCCATCGGTCCGATACGTAATTGTCTCACCTTTGGTGCTGCAAAAAGCATTATGCAATCCCTGGTTCTATCACGTCTAGACGTCGGCAACAGTCTATTTTAGGGTATATCAAAATCTTCTTTACGAAAACTCCAAATGATGCAAAACACCGCTGCTAGGATTGTCGCTCGTGTCTCAAGAATGAGCCATATAACCCCAGTTCTAAAGAGTCTTCATTGGCTACCTGTAGAGGCCAGAATCAAGTATAAGATATTGTGCTTGACCTTCAGGTGCCGCGAGGCTACTGCGCCGCCATACCTCAGCAAACTCCTGCACTAACATCGGCCAACAAGGATTCTGCGCTCTGCAAATTAGTATCTTCTGAAAGTGCTAGCTTACAGACTGAAGGGCTACGGACTGAAATCTACAAGTAAATTCCATGAAAATCTGCACTTTGATATGTGCGTTACTATATGTGTAACATATATGGCTATTGAGCTGTTTACTTTTATTTTCCAAACAAAAGAATTGAATTGTATTATGATATTGTGATCAACCCCAGTCAATTGATTCCCATAGCAAATTACTGCCTCCAACATGTTTGACCTTAACCAGTTTTTATCCAATATATCTGTAAAACATCTTGCATATTGATTCTTTCTTCTACTTTGTATTCCAGCAGGACATGTTAATAGCATGTCCTGATTAAATAGATTCTGTCGTTTGAAGAGATCATATCAGATTGGTACAATCACAAGAATTATCACTGGTATCAGAACATGACGGATTGATTTTACGGGTTTTCTTCACGTATGCATCAACCTTTACATTTGTTTCTTAAAGAACATATAATTATCCTAAGTGTCAAGTTTGATTTTTTGTAGATTCAACACGATGTATTATTGCAAACTATGGGCTGCAATGAGTAAACCAATACTACATGTTGACATATCGTTACAAGAAATGTTCACAATTCAATAAATTCAAGAACAAACTGGCCATCTGAAAACCCTTTCAACATCTATGATGTGAATTAATATGTCTAACTTGTTTGATGATAAAACTTGAATGATTCCATGCACAGATTGCGTTAATTATATCGAATCTACAGAATCACATTTAACTGAAACCCTACTATAGTTAAACCATACGTACTTCATGGAAACAAAACAACAGAGATGTATTTCAGGCTTGTTATGCAGATACATGTTTATGGTACAATAGAGGGGAAACATGTGAGCATGAAATTGTTGTTCACAACGAGCAGTCAATCACATGCATTTATACATTTGTAGGTACTCCCTCTCTGTTAGAGATGATGGCTTAAATATATCTTCAAGATGAACATAAAAAGGTACTTCTGATAAGACAACGGGCACATTCCAAACTTCATCAGTATGGGTTCCCCTAAGGCTAACACTGACCACTGACACGGGTCTACATCAACAACATGCTTCAAATCAGTGATCAGTGACCAGTGGCAAATGAACAATGACTGTGGTTCTGAATATCAATAGAGCCCTTGTAGTTAAAAGCAATAAGCTCGTTCATCAGTGTTACTGGATAACGTGGTTATCGAGGAATAGGCATTATAATGGCTTTATTGGTTTATTCAGTGTACACTTGTTTTGCTTTAGCAGTGTGAACATTATGAGAAGGATCTTAGGATATATTGTCTTCGTTATAGAATTAAAATCTGCCACAACATTAATTCTGAATCTAGCATTTTCTTCAGAATTATATGTATTCATTAGAATTCGGATGATTTGTTTCATCAAACCATGCAAACTTGAACACTTTCAAATTACATTAATCTATTTAAAAGCATCATAATTCAGTGAAGGGTCTATTATGTGAAGATCTATTTCATCAGGTATCCTAGAATAACATAAATCAATTTATGCTAGTTTTGTTAGTCTAGGATACTGTATTCTCATTATTCTGTATTCTTCTGTATGAGCATTTACTCATAAAACGTGTTATATAAAGTACTCCAATTCTAGCTGTTAATACGTGATGCAGCATGAATGTTTAACCTGAACAGATGAAAATATGCTGAATTATCCAGATGCCATGTTCATTTTAACTTCATTATGCATGTGGAAATGGTCACATAGGAGTAAGAAATGTCCACTTTCTGTAAGGGATCTGTGGGTCAAGGGGAAGCTATTCTGACAAAGCATATAGTTTTTAAAAGCGAATGTTATGCGATAATTAAGAAATATGTAAAATAAAAACATATACGCTTAAAAGTCTGATCGTAAATGCCATACATCTTTTTCACGATTTCATACATGAGCTTCGTTTTAAAGATCAATGACATTTTGTATGGCCATCCAATGCTATCTTCACCAGACAAAAGTAGGTTGTTATCAATAATTGTTCATAACTCTCTTCTGAATTCCCAATGAGCTTTTTACTTAATTGAACATAAATCGTGAATAAGTAGGAGAAACAAAATACAACTGAATACGTCTAGACGCCAACATGCTTCGAGAGCAAAGAAGACCTTGAAAGTAAATAAATTTATGAGTTTGAGATTGATTCAACTGTTAACATTACTTTGGAAGTAGACAGTTGTACTGACGTCGACCCTAGTCGCATGTGATGTGTTGTGTTGAAATGGACAAGACAGACGGGAAAGGTATTGTTTGTCATGGCTGTCGTTAACTGTTATGTGATTATAGCAGTCAACATCTGCAACAAAACAGTGACACAGTGTAACATATTTGGATTTAGGGAACAAAGTTGATATTCAACTTTTGATACACGGTAACTATAGTTTTCACGATACAAGAATGCAATGATACTTGATATCATGAAATAATTAACGTCACAATTGGCTTCACATACATGTACAAATGGCTCATTTGTAAACACATTATGTCATGTTTGTGATAAATGTAAACTTAAAATGCAGTTTAAATGTGTAGTTAGTATTTGACAATACTTTATTAAAACACTGCACTTAAACATATGCCTTTATGACGTACATTTACTTATTCAATTTGGTTAACTCATCACAGACATTGAAAATAAATAAAACACGTTTTCTCTTTTTCAATATATCCACATCACTTTAAGTTTTGATATTGAATGAGTTCTTGCAGTTACACGAATTACTTTCCCCCAGTAGCTAAATCACCTGATGTTGTAATGTATATTTTGGAAAATCTCTTACCTTACTTGAGCTCATTATTTATCAACATTAGTTTTTAATTGAATTCATACCTGATATTTTCATCATTACCAAGCTGAAATGTGACACTAGGTAGGACTGGCAAATTTTGATGAGGGCTGGTAAGTTTTCAAAGTTACTAGCCTGAGTATCTGGTCAAGTTCTCAAGTAAGTTTCCTATACTGTATACCAATATCATTTAATCATGCATAAGTGTTGAAGGTTTTCGTGTTTATTTATAATTCCATACTTTACTTCTACCATACCATATTCTCTTGATATCATTAAAAGACAAACAAATGAGGTGGTAATCGTGAAAGATCAAAGAAACAAAGATGATTATCCCAATATCGCTCCAGGTATTATTTCCCAAAAACTACATGCATAGGATACATGTATACAAAGAACAGAATTACGGTTGACAAAAGTACAAATATGACTTTAAAGTACATAAAGAAATGATATACCATTGGGGTTTACAAATGTAAACAAGATATGTTTCACTATTTAAAAAAAAAAAAAAAATTGTATACAGGAGTCCTCAAATTTTAATAATTGCCTCGAATAAGCTTGATGATATTACATACATTTTATAAAGTATTGAATTAAATACACAGATAACTTAACTAAGCTGATATGAAATTCAAATGAAAAATTTAAATGTTTATTAGCCCTTTAAAGATCAGACGTAGCAAATGCATTTTTAAAGATTGACACGGTGGACATGGTATTGCACATTTCAAACATTTCCAGTTGTGAATGACAGCTGATATGTGACACATTGTCCTTTAAAGGAGGAAGTAGTTAGTTTTTTAATTAAACCTTGCTCTTCATGTTTGTCAAGCATAATGTACACAATATTCACAGTATATGTTGGTTACATGTTTCATATTGTCTTCCCGGTTCTAGACACAAACATGCATCATTAAGAAACATTTGGTATTAACATAAACAAATTAATATGCTTCTGTAAGAAGTACTGAGTTTGAAAGCAACTCAGTCTCTTAGTGCTTGTTTTAATGTTAATATTCGAATATTTAGTAGGGCAGTTTATGCATCCGTGCAAAAGTAGCTCATAAACTATAGTTCAACCAAGAAAATTACATATTCTTTAGACAAGTGATACACAATCTTCCAAAGAAACTTTATCACACTGTGTTGGTCATTGAGAGGACATATGTCTATATCACCTTTGTTTTGGTTCCTAACGTTTACAAAGTTTCAACATTGAGTAAATCACTAACCCTCTTTATGAACAAAAAAGCCATGCTGGTATTTAAACATTACTATATCAGACTAGAGAATTCAACCTGAACAAACGCATTGATTTGAGTGAAAACCTTTAACCTTTGGATGAATTATTCAGAAGCTTTACTTTCATTATGCATGCAGACGTGGTCCCATGTTATTGGGCATGACCAAATTCCAAATGGGGTCACTAGGTCAAGTGACAGCATACAACAAATTAGCCTGGAGAAACAAATCAATATAAGTATTGTTCTATTTTCTATTTAGGCAAAAGGAAATAATGACAGAGACGGTAACCATGCAGTGTTTGTTCTTTTAAGACATTGCATCGGATTCTTATTATCATGACCAGGCAAGGTTAAGAATTTTTAAGAAGAGTTTCATGTCTGTTAGAAAATAGAGTTTATCTTTATGTACATAAAGCCCTAAAACAACAACTAGGTGAAATAAGTGTATGTCTGTCTGACCTTTCCTCCAGAGATACTGAAGCTTGTCTCCTCGAGATATTAAAATTGCAGACATCAGATTTGTAGACTTTAATCAATTAGTCAACACTCAGAAAAACGCCAATGATGTTACAGCTTATTAATTTCAGGATTAGTGTTGACATAGACGTTCAATTTACTTTCATATCTCAAAGTACCAGACGGATGTAACAATTTTGATAGAAGTATGCAATGTTGTATGTTTGCTGTTACAAAATTAACATTGACTAGGGGAAAGCCGGTTGAGAACATCACAGTTAGACTTGTCAACTGTTATTCTTTTGAGGATGATACAATGGTATTCAGGTAAAGCGTGAGCATATCATTGAGTATGTTGAAATACAATTCCATTGACTTTAGGATCTGACTTTGTGGCCGTTAGCTGTATTATATTTTTATCATCAACTTAATATATGTGTACGTTTTAGAATACAATCAACTGAACAGTTACGCAAACTCTTAGTCAGTTACACAAAAGGACGAACTTATATACTTGAACAACATACATATTAACGTAATCATAGATGAGTTTTCTCTTCTTCAGGTATGCCAATATTTTACTATTCCTACTAAAATTAGATCTAAAAGATAAGACGTGTATTCACATCGAGAGGCAAAATAAGCAAATAAACACTGTGAACACTGGGAATTTCTTACATGTAATTTGTCAAGTTGTCTCGGGCATCTGTTTTTGTAATAAATACCTGTTCCTGTTGTTGTGTAACGTCAACCAACTATCAACATCAAACAACATTGCATTGTTGTAAGAAATATAGTTATGAAAGGAAGATGAAGAAGAATATTGTGTAGACATGTCATATAAGAATACAACCATTTCACATTACACAGAACACTTGTTTTTCCCATTAAAACCATCAAGTTTTCTCTCTCAAACATAGGTTTCAATCTCCCTAAATAACTGTAAATAAAGAAACAAGAATTCATACATCGAATGAAGTGAATTTGAATATATATTCTGTGCTGTTTATGGACATATTATGCTGGCTCAAACTTAATGAAATTTGGCTATTGTAAGAATACATCCTATCTGATCAATTGCAGAAAACCACGCAAGTTGACCGTCTCCATAAGCAACACGCATTTGATTTAAGGACACATTATATTAACTAAATTCTAAAGAAAAATCTAGAGTATTATTATTGGCCTCTTTAGTTAAAACTAAATTTGAGTTTGATTAATAATAATGAATCCCGGAATGTCACGGAACGAACGCAACTTTTGATCTTATAATTTGACAAACACTTCAAATGCATTCCCAAAGATTAATTAGGTTATTAAAAAAGAAACCTCAATCATCTGTCTTAGACATTAAAAGCAGGTATCATAAGTTACAGTCGCAAGTAATAATGTTTATTTTCATTTTACTGTGTCTGGTTATATAGACATAATGCCGGGGAATAGCACCATTTAAATTTTCGAGAGAAAGATAACTTGTTACTTACCATAACAACCTTTTAACTTATTTGTTATTTATAGATTAATTTATCACAATAGCCATTTCACAATCTATGAAGGAGCGATTTATCGTTTGAAATACTCATGTAACATATATGTACATGCAAGAACACTTTGACACATGAAGCACTTACTATGCATATGCAGTTGCAAAATTAATACTAAGTATCTTTAAACTTCCTGGTAATTTATATCAATGAAATCAAATTTAATCATTGTTGACTTAGAAGTTGACTATCAACTAATAAACACCAGAATGACAGTTTGTCTAAATAGTATAGTTCATATTGAATAGTATACGTTCTGCTTGGCAAACATAAACATTTGCGCTAAAGAAAATTTAATGTCATGAAGCCATACACTTTTTCACATAACATATGCATACAGAATGTTGGCGACACTGGAAGAGTTCAGCAAAGACAATATGAAGAAGGAGAGCACTGTGCAGACTGAAATAAATCGTCTCTGTAATTCAATGAGTAATTGCATAATAATGTTGTATAAATTTCTGCAACGATCTCAGCATACACACTGCACTGGCCAGTCATCATGCCCAAAGCTCTCTCATTGTCCATGTATGTCCTTTTTGGTAAGGGGTTGCGTCTTTTTTCATTAGTGATCAAAATCCCATTTAGTATATATTTTCGAGATTCTTCAGGAATTAGTGTATGAATGAATAATTTATAACCCCGTAGACTATTTTGTGGTATACATGCTGATAGTGAAATTAAATTTTGTGTCTGATGACTGGAATGTACATACGCATGCTTGATTATCACAATTAGACTACACTACTGTACCTGTTAGCTGTTATTTTCAACCCTAAAATAAACTGAATAAAACTGACCTAAAACAACAGAAAAGCATCGTAAGAGAACGTTCATATCGGTTCAAGATAGGTAATATGGATATTTTAATTCATTTTGAAATGTAAAAAATGTGTAAATAAAACATCTGTTTTAAATCAATATTTATTTTATTTGCTATTGACATGAACAGAATATATTATATTGTAATAATGTATTTGTTTGCCAGATTGCATCAACCAAATCAATAGCAGTATCAGATAAATGAAATTAACAAACATTTGTAAATTGGTTTGATATGGTGAACAATTTAATGTAAGGTTTAATAATGACTCTTGACGATTTGATTTGTTGATACTTGTTTCATATATATCATACACAATGGAGATATATGCATGAATTATGGCTGGTGTCATTTTGTACACTTTTGTCTATCAAGGAGGGTTGCAATATTATGTGCAATATATTTCGAAAGATTAAGCTATGATTAACATGTACATTTGTAGCACTCTCACTAATGACCGCATCCGGTGACAAAGGCTATTCGAGAAAGGACTTGCATTGTCGGTGGTCATGTCAAGTCGCGTATATCACTTTGAAGAAAACTATCTCACCTTGTGCTCGATGTGCTTCCTCTATATCAAAAGAATGGAAATGTGTCCGGAAATGCTGACATCCATGGACTGACTAGCACCAGATGGGAATAGAGAGGTCAAATGTATGCATCATGAGTGTAGTGTCATGTTTGTGAAATTTCTATTTGGTTCGTTTCACGTGCATAATCTGCTATAGTCCGTCAACCTAACTTTTGGAACACAGTTTTTATCATGTAAAGTTTCTGACAACAGCGAAATGTTCACAAGGGAGTACTATCAAATACTGGAACAGCTATCAACAATGTCACAATGTGTGTCAACGTGTTATGTACATGCATGCACGTGCATATCAAATGAACGGAGTTTGACGTCACATTTACAGGTAATGTTGAGGAGTGGATAAGATGCTCTCCAAAGATGCACGTGACACTTATATCGCGGCTGCTAGTATTATGGCAGGGAGAAAGCATGCATCGCCATGTGGCTATGCTTTGCGGCGAAACCTGCGAGCATCGGCTGGAACTAGCGAGGTGAGGTGAGGTGAGTTGGTGTTTAACGCCGCTTTCAAGAGTATTTCACTTATATCGCGGCTGCTAGTATTACGGCAGGGAGAAAGCCCGCAACGCCATGTGGCTATGCATTGCGGTGAAACATGCGTGCAACGGCTGGATATTCTGAATATTATGAAAAACCTCTTATCAATTACCATGTATCACATGTTAATTCATTTAAGTATATGTTGTGTTTCAGCTTGTGTCCGTGATACATAATACATTTTTCTACAACTTCATCAACGTTTACATCAATATTCTGTTCTGTGTAATTATACTTTTTCAATTTCATACACAATCAACCTACAGAATAACCCAGAATATACCAATGGCGTAGTTCAGAAGACAAAAAGTGGTGGAATCTGCCTAATTTGGGGCGGGTCCAGAAGGATCCGTCAAGCGGAATCAACACCTTTTTGTCCTGTGGTTTATTTGTGCTATCACTCGTTTCTAACCGGAAGTTAACTTTACAATAATGTTTCAGAGGGTATAGATTGATTATGTTAGGTGGAAACGTTGTTAAATCATTAGTTGTATATATTTTTAATGATTATTTGAATCATGTTTACAAAGTGGGAAAATGTAATACTATGTCACGTGAGTATGACCAATATGTACAATATGAATTGAATTTTGATATATCTAATTGTGTGTTAACTAGATGAGCATTATTAATCAAGGATTCTGACTGCAGTACAACACCACAAAACCTTAATAACAATTACATTCCATGAAACTCTGCACTATGATATTTGTGTTACTATATGTGAACCTTGGACTAGTGTAACCTATATGGCTATTGAGCTGTTTACTTTCATTTTCCAAACAACAGAATTAAATGACATTATGATTTTGATCAACCCCAGTCGATTGATCACCATAGCTAATAACTGTCTCCAACATTTGTGACCATAACCCGTTCCTATCCAATATCTTGGTAACACATCGTCCATATTGATTCATACTTTGTATTCCAACAGGAACACAGGAACCTGCTCTATCATTGGGAGATGATAAGGAGATCTTATTGTTAACAGAATGACTGCATTAAATAGATTCCGTCGTTTGAAGAGATCCCATTAGATTGATACAGTCACAAGAAATATCACTGGTATCAAAACTGACAGATTGATTGTAACAGGCTTTTCTTCACTTAAAGTATGTGTCAACTATTACATGTTTTATCATAAGGGTCATATATTTATCCAGTATCAAAGTATCAAGCGATCTTTTGTAGATTCCACACGATGTTTGTTAACATATAATCTTAAACTGTACACTGTAATGAGAAAACCGATATTACATATGTTAATGCCATGAAACCAAGCGATATTGTTACACAACTTTGATTTACCATCTAATTCATTCAAGAAAATCAGGTGTTAAAACTTATCATCAAAGATACATTTTTATTCTATATCTGTTTCAATATCCATGATCTGAATTAACATTTCTAACGTGTTTGATAATATTTGAATGATTCCATCCACACATTGCATAAATTAGATCAGATCTACAGACGCACCGTCAACTGATACCCTACAACATACAGTTACGTAGTCATACGTAAGGATGTCTCATAGAATACATTTTTTTTCAGGCTTAACATCTATCCCAATGACGTTAAATAATATGAGAAGAATAGCCATGATTTTAGAACGTTGTAGACTATTCAAAATATATGAAGTGACATTACACAGATCTCAAGCCAAATCAAGATTACATTTGAAATGTTGCAGTACACTGTCTCCAACCTGTGTACACAGTTGAGATTTGGTCCTATACAACAGTTGGAATATTCAACCAATCATGTTTGGCCTCTTCATATTTTGGAAAAAAATAAATGACCAGTGACCACAGCTGTAGCAAATGTTTAAGCATGTGACCATGTGGGTTATCCGAAATATGCATCCCTTTCTACTACGAAACGTGATTTTGTCTAAACATCTCAAACTTAAACTACCATTGTGTTATTTTGATTCTGAACGTTAGTAAACAAAAGGTTTGTTCAATTCAAAGTAATTTAACACTTCAATGAGCATGACATGTACCAATTCAGTGCATAATTTCGCACTGCAGTTTCGGAAAATCAAAGAAACTTTACACTCAAATGTTATCCTCGTGACGCAAGCTCCTCCAAATCAATAACATTAGCGGTCAGTCAACACGTCAACTTTCCTCTCATTTTTCCAATGCCAATCAGACTTGCATATGTATTGTACTCAATGTACTGATAATGCATTCATGACAGTGAAGCATGTGCCTACAAATAAACCGAAATATGCTTCACGATCAATCAAATTGGTATACTTTAAATTAGCAAAGTTTTACCAATTGGCTGGCTGCTTGTTTCAGGGAAAACAGGCCTAAATAGTCTTATTGCTAGAATCTAGTATTGACAAGACTCTCAACGTTTGAATAAATTCGTAATATAGGCCTACCTCAAAATATGTTAAAATAAATTGGGGAAGTTGAATATTAACTTTTATTTTCAAATGATAGATTATATAAAATATACTTTTATTTATGAATAATTAATTTCTTTAAATTGTTAACACAATATATACCTATGTCACACGAAGTAAAATTCCTTTATTTTAGAGATTTAAATTGAACAACTAATTGTTTGATTAATAATCTTTTATTTCTGTTTTATACTATTTTCTAGCCTTAAACATGCTTTTTTAAATGCTTTTCTTGAAGTTACACGACTATGGTAAAATAGAAGGGAAAGCATGTGAACATGAAACAAATTTAAAACTGGCAGACAATCACATTCATTCGAAGGTACTCCCTTTCTGATAGTGATGATGGCTAAACGATCTCTTCAAGATATAAGAGGACACGCATCAAAACTTCACCAATTACTGTATGGATTTCCCTAAGGCTACAACTGACCACTGACACGGGTCTAGAGGAACAACATCCTTCAAATCAGTGATCAGTGACTTGCAGCTAAGGGTCAAATGAACAATGACTGTGATTCTGAATAACAATAGAGTCCGTAAATACATTTAAGCTCATGTTACTTGATAAAGTGGTTATCGAATGGGCTTTATGCTGGCTTTATTGTATTATTCAATGTACAATTGTTTTATTTTAGTGGCATGAACATAATGATTATGATCGATTCGTCCTATTTATAGAAATAATCTAAGCTTACTTAAATGATCAATTCTGAACCATCGAGAGTCTTTTGATTGTTAAAACTTCGTTTGACTAATTTTGCTTGATTTGTTAGGTGCAACCATACCATGCAACTTGAGAACTCTCGAATTATTATGTATTTAAAAGCATCATACCTCAGAGAAGGGTCTAATTTATAGTTTACATTGCCCTTTGGAATTCAAATGCAATACAATTCTATCTGTAACATTTTGAAATTGTTAAATTGTTTAAATCATTCAAATAGGACTATATCGCAATGTCTACATGTTTACAACATCAAAATGTATTCACTCATTTTCACCACAGATGTTAACTTGTGTGTACATGCCATTGTGTCAACTACATCACAAAATTATTTTATTTACGAACAATATATACTTACATTTGAATAAAAGGTTTGTTATTCGAATGAAGTAAATTGGTTTCTTTCGTCAATTGTAAGTATTGTGATGTTTTATTAATCACTTAACTAAGGATGAAATTGCACCATGTTAAACAAGAGATTGAAAGAGAAAAGCTGTTGTCATCCTAATTTTAACGACCCAAAATTCCCACACACCTCACTGGTGAGAAGAGACATTTACTTTAACTATTTAGGAATTCAATTTTGATTACATGTTGTTGCAATCTTTAAATGTACATATGTGCAGATCGACGACAGGTTTGTCAGGAGATTAATGTGGTGAAAAAGAAATACGATGATGTTTTGCATTATTTAAACTAAAAAAATACATAATCACTTTCAAGAGAAGGTAACTACTACATGAATGGCCCTGTGAGTCAGAAACACCTACTCATTCTGACTTTTAACATTCTTCTGTCATAGATTATTGTGATCATTGATACATGTATGAGTGAGTGAGTGAGTGAGTTGGGTTTTAACGCCGCTTTCAAGAGTATTTCACTTATATCGCGGCTGCTAGTATTATGGCAGGGAGAAAGCCCGCAACGCCATGTGGCTATGCACTGCGGTGAAACCTGCGAGCAGCGGCTGGAACTAGCGAACCATGGGTGGTACTACGCTGAAATTCAGTGTAGCATTGCACCCAAACCTTACTCCGTGTAGAACAGTTCTCTACTGCAGACAAAGTTGCCGTGCCCCTGGCGGGATTCGAACCCCGGACTTCTTGATCCGAAGCCGAACGCGCTAACCACTGCGCTATCCCGCCCCCTCATTGATATGCATCTAGTGTCTCAAGTCTCTATTTAAACCTGAAAACACATAGCAATTAATTTCGTGATTAACATTTGTTTAATCATTCATGGAAACCACAGGTCTCAAAAGCGTCAACAAAGCAGAAGGAAACATATTATATCAATTTCAACTCCAATCAATTAATTAAGTAAATGACAGCAAGACATAATCAGATTCTCCTTCAGTTTTCAGTGGGAATCTCGCCTTTGAGAGATGCACACGAATAATAATGTGGCGTTTACTAAGTGCCAAACCTACAAGTTATGATGCACCATAAAACCATGCGAAATATCGTGCGTTTTGAGAAATTTATAATTCCCTTTAACCATTGGAAAAAACTATACACATTATCATACTGATTTAAGTGTTATATCGGTTTGTACTCAGTGTGATTACTGACCACATGATGAACCCTTGGAAGTATGTACCTGTTAAAGGAGTCCAATGTGTCAATAACATGAAAGCTTATTTTATCTTACATTAAGAGACGACATATGCTTATTAATGTTATGATATTATTAACATGATTTCGATTGGTTGATTTGCCTATGTTGAATTACAATGAATACCTTCAAATTACTTGGTGCGAATCACCGCGAACTTAAACATGTTCACAAGATCCGCCCGAAAATTTTAGTTTTCTATTTCTCGTAATATTTGTGCCTTACTCAAATTTGACAGGTTCTTCTATTAATCATTTATCTAGAATTGTGCATAATAGACTTCAAATTCCATATTGTAGTTTTGGTATTGATTATTTTTTCTAGAAAGGTGCATAATGGACTTCACATTCCATTCAAGTAGTCCGTTTACGAAAGAATAAAACATATCTTTTTACCTCAAGAAAAAAAGAAATGCTGTTGTATCTATTGGAATAAAATCATCGTGTGCTTCACTTGGAAAACATCAGTTGGAAGATTATATATCCGATGTCCGTAACTAGATGTTAAATTAAATGATGATTAGACAGAACGTTTTGCCATAGGATAACAACAACAGAAACGCAAAGTTCTAAGTGATACCTGTAGTCGGACAGGACTCTATTGACCCACATTCCAGTATCAGAAATCTTGGGATTCACTTCGACAGGACACTTAGCTCCAACCAGCATGTGAAGTAAGTGTGTGGATAGTCATACTACTACTCTACTATAAACACTTGTGTAATGTGTTGCATAGAGTTTAACATGTAGATGTAAGAAAAGTAAATCGTGAGAAAACAAATTACTTATCTTTGTCTATATCATTCGCTTAAAAATGCAGAATGCTTCTTGTAACTCGTGAAATATTTATAGACTCATGAAATCACAATAGTCCTTCGAATACAACAAATGCTTTGCAGAATTTAGTATCAATGTCAAACTCGGGACATCTCGGGATGAAATTGAATCGATAAACCCTATTAAAAGGAGGGTTTTATCGGGGGTGAAAAAGTAACAGTTTTTAGTTTTGTTTTTTTATTTCATGAGGTTTATCACAGTATGACACAATATACAAACAGATCAATTACAGAAACAGAAATGTTCAGATGTTTTTGTTTAGTCTGATGTTCTGACCGATGCCTGTCAGGAAGTCTGAGATGGATGTGTTGCATTCTGTGTACTGAGTTCACAGTGCCTTCAGTCTACGTTGGAGGGCTTCCATGTTCTTCTTCCTTCTGGTCTGCGGCCTGCTGTGTCATAGTTTTGGTCAAGGCCTGGTCTTTTTGGAACCACTGTATGGTCTTCCAAACTGTACGGGAAGTACCCTGCAGGGTGGCCTGATGCACATTCCATGTAGGAGGGTGGCGTCAGTCTGAGGTGGAGCGGGTCTAGGGTGCCAATTACGTAGTTCTCGTTGAAGTAGTCAAGCAGTTCTTCTGCATCTTCAGGAACAGTGTCCTTCAGATGCTCCCATACCCTCCCTCACGTCATCAACTGGCAGGAAAGCAAGAGCATCAATCTTGCCACAAAGTGCTGCACTAACCAAAATAATTATTAAGTAAATGAGTGAGGCCAGTCCAAATGATCAATTAAGGGAGAGTATTATGTCGATATAATTGAGCAAGTGAGAAGGAAACAGTTAATACCAATGTAGTTTTAAGTAACACGTGTACCTTTGATCTTAAATGTGATGACATTTGTTACTTAAAACAACATAATTACATTGGTATTAACTGTTTCCTTCCTGTACCTTTAATGTTAAATGTGATGTTATGTGTGTTAATCCTCTTTAATGACAAGATTACCAACACTAATCCTAATATAATTCAAACTCAATTTCCTATTAAAGTGTTTCTTTATTTAAGAAGTGTTACTTGTTTTCCGTTCCTTTTTTTCCTACATTATATAGCGTTTTTTCATTTCACGTAAGGCAAAATATCCAATATGGCGACAGAACCCTACCTTTAAGGGGAATTCAATAATCTGATTGTTCAGTGCTGGCTCAACGTAACATTTACAATGAGGACACATGATTTCATCACTGATATTAGTTTTCTATAGTGAAGGTAACTGAAATTAACGGAAAATAATTCATAGCAATATGTGGAAAATTGTTTTACCTCATTTACCAGTCCTAACCATTTTACTTACAAGTATCATGGATGTATTGAGGAAAGCTTCATTTATCTTCTAAGGCATTTATTCCAAAAATGAATACCGGAAGACATTTTGTCACATCACTAAATTTTTACAGTTTTACAAGTTCTACATTGAATTAAATATGTGCATGGACATCCAACGCTATCTTCAATAGAAAATATAAGGTGTACTCGGTAACTTTTCAAACATTGATGATTCTCTTCTGACCTTCCAATGCGTATTTTACTTCAGTGAACATAAATCGTGAATAAGTGTGAAAAACATAATACATAGTCTAGACGCCAAATAGTTCGGGAACAAAGACCCAGAAAATACAACGCAAGAATGATATTGATTCAACTGTTAGTATTACTTAAATATTCCTTGGGAGCAGACAGTCGACCTAAATGTCATGAACGTGGTAAGTCCCATGAAATGGAAAAGACAGAGGAGAGGGCTATTGGTATTGTTGGCCAAATGGACTTTTTTATGAAGCAACCACATGTTGTGCTTGACCAGTATAATATTGAAGTTTGATATATTGATACTCAAGCTTTCACACAATTTAACGATACATAAACTCACGTGCAAAAGAATCGTCCCCATACAAAATACACAATATTTCAATCGACGGGCGATAAATGCGACTGAAACAGCGTTACATCATGTCTTCAGAACCCAACAATACTAAATATGAATTGTTAAAACATTATCTATTCATAACTTTGAGAAACACAAGTTTTAAGAAATGTTAGTTTTGGAATCTTCTTAACTAGACGAGATAGAAGCCTCAAACATCCAGTTTTGGCTTGTTTTGTGACGTCCTACAGTAATGACGCGTGAACAAGTTGACATCAAAGAAGGTTATTTATGTCGAGGATATATTTAATTAAATAAATTTCTATTTTTTCAATGATTTAAACTTAAATACCAAATATTGTGGACCAAACACAACTTTAAAAAGCGATTTTAGCACCCACGTGTATTTTAACAGATGTAAAAATAAAAGAAGCATACTCTGATGTATGAAATTGTGAACACTTCTATACAAAACATGTGGCTACCAAATACATTCAAAGTCTACTTTCTCTGACATCAATATTTCATTTTATAATGTTTTCAAAATGTGGGGACGTTTCTTTTGCATGTGAGTTTCTCTTGTTACATATCAGAATTTGCAACAAAAACATGTACTGACTCAATGGCGAATCGTAATCTCATGTTTTGTGATGAATTTAAATTTTATATGAATATCAAATAGGTATTATATGGCCTTCGTCGTCTGACGGATAGGCAGTCGGACGGAGCGTTTCGAGATGACACTTCTGGTGTTAGACTTTCGCCTGTCGTATAGGTGGAGGGAGTGTTTGAAAACGATGCCTTCTCGAAATGACTCCTGCTACCCATATGGTACCGAAGCGTACAGAGCGATCCACGAATCTTTACGACACCTTCTAGATTCGTCACTGTTGCAATGGCTTCGCCCTACTCAGGGTTTTGCTGATGGTGTGGCATTAGGAAGTCATCGTTGTATGACCCGAACACCTACTGGTACAGCGTGTACGGAGGATGACCGCTGTGAGGAGTGCTTGCCGCTTACGTCAGGCCAGCACAAGGCGTACCATGCTGCCCTTGTTCGTAGGACCGCTCATCGTGGAATGCAACATCTTTAAGCTCAACCTAGTTACAGTAAGTCATTGTATTATATGACGAGCGATGAAATACCAGGATTTATCAGTGAAATAAACTGTCTATCAAGCTACAGTGAAAATAACTTATATTTTCACTGCAAACGATGACTGATATAATTTGACGTCATAAAACAATTGTCTCACGCGGCGAATTGGCATATGACGTCACATTGTTACTGTGGCGACGAGCTGTTCCTAGCAGCCGCTCGGCGTGAAAACGACCCTTTTCCCGACATAATTACATGGATAATATCATATCATAAATAGAATACCCGTCAATTCTTGACAAATACCATGTTGCTGCGCCACTCGTGAAAATATAACCTTTTAACCTCACTCGATGAGATAAACATGGTATTAGTCAAGATCTCTATATATTTTCATAAATTTGGAAATGCTATTCAGGATATTTGCAGATGCAGTTACACATTCTTCTATCATTTTATAGCTGACGGAATGTGATGGGAGTGACACAGGTTTAGTCATTTGCATAGAAGTTGTGACTTATGTGATGCCGCATTTGTGATGGAAATACCTGTGATGGAAATGACACATTTTAGTTCATATGCACTTATATCGCGGTTGCCAGTATTATGGCAGGAAGAAAGCCTGCGACGCCATGTGACTATGCATTGCGGAGAAAACTGCAAGCATCGGCTGGTACTAGCGAAACATAGGTGGCACTACGCTGATGTTTTCGAGACCAATCTAATATTCGAGCATGCAGAACATGTACATGTAGCTCTTTATGCTTTTGGAGGGGCGAACTGATTTTATGTTAACTGATGAGAACAGTGAAATATATTATCAAAATGCATTTGTTATCGCACTGCTGTGACGTAATTTGACATGAAGGGTTCCACTAGTTATGAAATTTTATTTCTGTTTGAACATACTGTAACATTGTTTCAAGTTTTTCAATTTGTTTTCCTAACTAACCACAATGCCGACTATTATTTTTATGCGTTCTTTTCTTTCTTTAATTTAATTAAGATAGATTAATAATGGCACAATTGTCATGGAAAAACATAAATGATGGAAGAGTCAATATATCTAGTCAATAAGAAATCTAGTGGATGTATCAGTCATATCCTTTATTGAAAGGAGAGGTGCATCTATTCGAGCTAACGTTATTTAAATATATATCACGATTGTGTACGGTTATTGTTTCGAGGACATAATATATTGTCTGAATTGACTTTTTCTGATTCGTGTAGCAAATAAGCATTCAGGTGTTTAACGTGGTTAGTATTAAGGGAGTGAGTGAGTTATTGTTTAACCCCGCTTCGGCACTATCACAGCCGTTAGAGGCGACGTTAGTATTAATTATTCGATTTGATTTAATACACAGGTGAGATGGAAACACTAATAAATACACATTTGACCTATTTCAGAAGCAAAGCTATCTTATCACATTATTATATTTCTCGGTTGAATATGCACTGTATACATGAGATGGTATTATATAAATATTTCCTTACCGGGCAATAACGTCTAGTATGACACAGTTAAAGAGGACGAGTGAGTGAGTGAATTATTGCTGAACGCCGCTTCGGCAGTATTGCAGCCATTAGCGGCGATAAAGAGGAAGATACCCTTTTATTCAGTGGATGATATGTCAGAAAACATCATTCATTTCAAAGACATTTCATTTTTAGCTCATCAGGCTAAATGTGGTCACAGGGGTCACATCCTTAAAAACCTATTTTCATCTTCTTCTCCAGTTCCAAAAGGTCTAGAGAGCTGAAAAGTTATGTGCAGACTTCTTGGCCAATGGGGATTCTAAATTGTAGATTTCGTGACCCAATGACCCCAAATGGGGTCACATGTTTAAAAACCTATTTTCATCTTCTTCTCCAGTTCCAACATGTCTAGAGAGCTGAAAAGTTGTGTGCAGACTCCTTGGCCAATGGGGATTCTAAATTGTAGATTTTGTGACCCCGTGACCCCAAATGGGGTCACAGGGATCACATGTTTAAAAACCTATTATCATCCTCTTCTCCAGTTCAAAAAGGTCTAGAGAGCTGAAAAGTTGTGTGCCGACTCCTTGGCCAATGGGGATTCTAAATTATAGATTTTGTGACCCTGTGACCCCAATCTAGGTCACGGGTAATGACCTAAAAACCTATTTTCATCTTCTCCAGTTTATATGTAAAGCTCTAGAAAGGTGAAATGTTGTGTAGAGATTATTTGGTCAAAGGTGATTCTTAATTGTAGGATTGGTGACCCTGCGACTCCAAATGTGGGTCACAGGGGTTATGATCTAAAACCCATATTATTTTACTTGTTAACAATGTATTACTTGAGATAACTTAGATATTCAACCTTATATAATAAATCAATGAAATACTGATGAGCTACAGAGCCCATGGCTCTATTTTTATTTTTATCCCTTAATACTTTATACTTATATCTACAATGCGTTCTGTTCTATGTTGTTCTCAAATAACAAACAACCATTGCTATGTTTCGTGATTTATGCTGATGTTGGCATTTCAAACACGGATTCAAGGCATAGTTATATATTTGCAGGACAAAGCAGCACATGTTTTGTCATGTGATGTTATATATCATTAAGTGAGTAAGTGAGTTATTGTTCAACGACGCTTCGGCAGTATAAACGAATATAAGATACCCACGGCAATAAAACATGGGACCGACAGCGTGCTTTATGAGACAATAAAACATGCTCGTGATTTTAAACGTCAGTTTGAGCGTCGCTTAGCAAATGACGTCACATGTTACGTCATTTTGATTGTTCACTGCTAGTGAACGTGTTCTACGACGGGAGGCATTAATATTTTCCAAAAAATAATATATACAAACAACATAATATCTGCACGGCTTTTATATAAAAGTGAGTAACTGTTTAAGGGCATCTCATATAAGAAATAGAAGACTCATTGTTGTGCTTTATCGTAGAATAAAACATAGCAGAGAGCATAAAACACTCAGGGCTGCGCCCTTCGTGTTTTATGCTCCCTTCTATGTTTTATTCAACGATAAAGCACGCCAACTCGTCTTCTATTTCTTAATTAATAATGTTTAAGGTAGATGTCACGTTATTTTGAAGAATACTTTGTTGAATTTAATCATAAACATAATCAGATAAATGGAATTCAGATACATGTTTCATATACCTGATAAATTTTGTATACGCAATTTGTTGTATTCATCTGAAAAGGTTGTTTTTTATCGAAATAAACATCTCTTTCCAGACATATTAGCCCTTGCACTATGACATTTAATACACTTTGGATTATTTGAATTATTTGTAATACATTTCCAAAGTTTAAGCTATGATTAACATGCAGCACTCTCACTGAGAATCTCCTTCCGGTGACAAAGGCTATTAAAGAACTTGCACTGTTGGTGGTCATATCAAGTGGTGTATTCCAACTTTAAAGAAACTTATCTCACTTCGTGCTTGAGGCACTTCCTCTGCATCTGAAGCAGGGAAATATGTCCGGAAATGCCGGACATCCATGTATTGACCAGCACTAGGGGGAATGGATGAGAGGTCAAAATTGCCATGCATTTAGAGTGTAGTGTCATTTCTGTGGCTGTTATATCAAAGTTCTATTTGGTTCGCTTCAGATGCATAATCTACCCGTAAAAATATTGACCTCTATTTGGCAGTGCGGACATTTTTAGATTTTAGATTAAATGTGAGATGACAAAATCAGCCTTTATCAAAAGCTTAAAGACAATTCTTCTCAAACTTAAATTCAAGTTTGAAATAGCGAAATTGTTCATGCAGCTGATATTGTTAGGCAGTGGTAGTGTTGCACATGGCAAACTAAAAACAGACCGTGTCTACGACGTATATTACGTATAAACATTTTGTTGAGGATTGATATGGCACTACTGAGAGCAGATGTCATCACGCTGATGGACAACCAGAGCAAGATATTTGACAATCAGAAGCAGATAATGACTTTACTTACAAACCAAGAAGTGCCCCAGAGAAACCAAAATAGAGGATGATCATGCGCAGACAGATCCCAGAGTCTGGAACTAGCGGCCGGTGGACATTCCAGAGGTCTTCAGTAACGACACAGTGAGGACTAGCCTTGATAAAGCGAAAAAAACGAAAACGAAACGAAAAAAAAACATTCAAAAATCTGAAAATATCAAAAGGCACCACTTCAGTTAGTGGGTAATGCAAATACAAAGTTTAGGAAGATATGATGAACGGTTTTGGAGCTGTGCACCGGAAACGAACCTGTCTCTGAACAAAGACCAACTTCAACATGTTTCTATGGAAACGACCAAAAATAAAATTTTCAGAAATCTGAAAATATCAAAAGACACCACCAACTACTTTAGTTGGTGGGTAATACACATGGACAGTTTCAGAAAGATATCATGAACGGTTTTCGAGTTCTGCTCCGGAAATGAAATGATTACGGACGGACGGCCGGGGCGATGACTATATCCCATCATTATTACATACAGGTGGGATAATAAAGTGGAAAATAAGGCCAAGGTCACCAAAATTAACTGGTGTCAGCGTTATCCCCCCATGTAGCCTGGACCCAAATTTAAACAAGTGTTTGCAACTAACATGGCACTGTCCCCCGCCGCTAACATTGCGTTTTTAGTAAGACATATCACATTTGGTCAAAAGGAGCTACTTCATATATTGCATTACTGGTAAATAGTGATGATCAGCAAATTTGAAGATTTTGGGTGCTTGGGTTCATGAAATATTGCGTTTCATAAAATTGTATTTGCCTTTAAAAAATGCCAACTTACAAGTGTGCTGATATCAGTTCAAACAGTTTTACTCAACTTGCATATTCATCCCCTAATCGCCAACTATATAATAATTACAAGTTTCCAATTAAAATTGAACAACACCATTATACTTGTACAGAAACCGAAACTACACGTTTCATTTACATGCACAGTAGTTATAAGACCTATTAAACATCAACTTTCATCAACTCAAATTTTCTGTAAGTCTGTTGTTTCCAAAGTTACGTTTGACTAATAGACGCGCGCCACACGCAGTGCATTGTCCGGTTTTCGATCAGAAATCGATACGTTTACCATTTATCGTCGGTATAAGAGTCCACTAAGTACTTTTCGATAAAATAACACAATACATAACGTTTAGCATATGGGACCCCAAACAACAAATGGATTTACCTTTAACTATGGTGCCCCAAGGCCACCAAAATCGACTGGTGTCAAGAGTCATCGCCCAATGTAGCTTGGCACCAAATTTGAAGGCTTTGGGTGAATCCAATCTTGATATATCGCTTTAACAAGAATTATCAAAGTGTCGCGGTGACCTTGAAAATAAGGTCAAGGTCACACAGTTCGCCTGTTGTCTGGTCCAAACATGGAAGACACTGGGTGCAACGGTTCATGAGAGTTCGCGTTAACAAGAGGCTCAACACTGGTGAAAGTGACCTTGAAAATAAGCTCACGGTCATGCAATTCGACTGGTGTCTGCATAGTCACCTATTGTAGGCTGGTACAACATATTACATACACTGGGTGCAATGTTTCATAAGATATCGCGAAACTAATTACATATGATATGGAAATCCGTACATGTTTTCTGAATTTCTGAAAACTCTTGTAGCCAATCTTTGCAAATCATGCTACTTCCATAATCATAACATCATAATCAATGTTGACCCCATGTCACCGTGCTAGATCAGCCTTACTCCAACATCAACATCAGACAAGACCTCAACAAACACAAGTTAGTTGAAAACTCTGCTGCCGGACTCGCCTACAAATTACTTCTCGAATAGATTTTTAACTTCTAACTCTCACATACACATGTTATTTTGGCTAAACCCTCTAGGCCAAACGGCTTAAAGGGTATTGTAAAGAGAGAAGGCGGGGGGAGGTATATGCCATTTGTCGTTATGTTATCGAATACCAAACCACTGGTACAACTAAAAAGAAATTTCCTCACTGCAGACAGTCAATGTCGTGTTTTAGTGAAATGGCAATGACACTTGCGTTCCGATTTGTGACATTTTTTATTAGCGTACAACTATATTGTAGAAATTTTAGTGGGGAAGGATATGCAATTTCTCGTTATTTTATCGAATACCAAACCACTGGTACAACTAAAAATAAATTTCCTCACTGCAGACAGTCAATGTCGTGTTTTAGTGAAATGGCAATGACACTTACGTTCCGATTTGTGACAATCGTGTAATTTTGATATTTTACCTATTAACGTACAACTAGTATATTGTATAAATTTTAGTAATAAATGGCAAAATTGAGAAAACAATATGCAAAACAAAATGTGCGACAGCGCCTAAATATTTCCACCGTTAAACTTTATTATATAAATTCGTATGAAGTGAAGAGCATTCAATTATAAAAGAAAAGTTACACACGTAAGACAACAGTACTGTTTTATATAAACTTTTAATATTTAAACTTGGACTACTTGCACATGAGTGAGTGAGTGAGCTATTGTTTAACGCCGCTTCAGCAGTATACTTGCACATGATGATATTGTAAAGTTAAAGGATTTCTGTTCTCGCAAGCCTCAACCGCCTTCTGGCCATGTTAGAAATCGACGAAGAAGACTCCATGAGATGCTAAGGACACGACCACCAAGAAAAGTACTTGCCGAACCTGGTGCCAGACCGAAGAAAACTCATATGCGTCAGAAAGCGTGACAATGATGGAAGTAGGATTGCTAATACATTATCTCACAAAATAGTGACACATATGTGCTGAAACATCCATTAAACCATAATAACTACAAAACAATATCAATAAATACATTAACTGAAGGCTTTGCCCTCCGTTAATTGTACACAAAAAAAAAATGTCAAAAGGCAACCTGCTGCTGCACGTGCTGAGAATCGCGTGGCCTTCTCATTTTGGATTAGGGCTTGGTCGAGGGCAGTCGCACTCCTTGGCGGCTGACTCGACAACTTTTGTTGTGTTCAAACGCTGTCGCTAGTTTGTAACCTTCTGGGACATTTTAAGAATATATTGAATTAAAATCGTTTCAACCTATGTCGTAGATCATTTCGTAATTTCTCTCTTATCCCATATTCACATATTCAGTGTTTCTTCTTTTGATAATGATAGCAAATATGCTAAATCCTATCCCCCGCCGCCGTGAAGCAGGAAAAAATGGTATTCAGCCCCGTACGACCGTTCCGTTTCAACTTTCTGAACATTTAATAGGTTTTCTTTCCATGGTAATAATTTGGACTTTGTCTATTTGAAGTACCGTCCTCTCCAAATATCATGTAGATGTGCCTTTTAACTTCATCTTTTTCGGTTTCCTTGGCAACATTTCGTACATTTGTCTTTTAAAGGTAATAAGTATTATATTGCTAAAACTGAGTATTCAACGTGTATTTTATTGGTGGGGGTGTAAATCTTGTTTGCGCGATACCTCATGAACCGCTGCACCTAGAGACTTCAAATTATGAGGTACCGGTCTTCATATGGGGAATACGCAGATACACCAGTTGATTTTGATGACATTTACCCCATATTCATGCTCACTTTGACCAGTTTTTAAAATGTTAAAACCATCCCCTCATGAACCGCTGTACCTAGTCTTCGAATTTGGTATTAGACAATAATGGAGGAGTAATAAGGTCACTACGAGACTTTGACCAATTTTTTAAAATGTTATTCACACACGTGAATCTAAAATGAAAGTCTCCCTACTCTGTAGAAACTGGCGTGTCCTTCCGTTTAGCTCCTTCACTTATTGCGACGGGGACATGGTAACGTTTGTGACAATTGCATGTCTCAAATAAATTCAGAGTTTATTTTGATGTGTGGAAGACTATGTTCGGGAGTGAAACGTGCTTACAGGCAATCACGGTCTTGTACGGATTTACATTTCTCAGAGTTAAATGTTCAAATGTTACGGTTACAGCAGTAGTATTTACATTAGTTAATGCATGGTCGTTTAATTTACTGCACTAAACAACCGGGTTCCTTTCCGTGTTCCAAACAGAAAACAACATATTCGCTGAGCTAAATTGACCCTGTGTGATTCGGACACCACGAGGTGCGCCATGTTGATGCACAAACTATTCCCGCACAGTGTGAGACCTCGATACCAGGAGAGGGGCCGCAGCTTGTAGTCTCCCAAAACTCTTACATTCACTACTACAAATGCACGGTTCACCAAAACTCTTCTCACGATGTAGTGATCCGAATTGAAGGAATGGCGGTTATCTCTGGGCTCGGCAGTCTCGGGGATGGTCAGGAAATTCACTTGTGTTACTACCGGTCGTAGATGACTCCTTTAATAGTTTTGATTGCTGCGAACGGTCTCTACAATTGCTACTGGTACCTGTATTTGTCTTGCAACCAGTCCACATTCTGCTCTCGCCAATTTGGGAGCTTTCCGCTATATTTATATCTACTAAATCTAACTTGATCATTGTTGGTTATTATAGGCTAATATCACTCTTATTTCTAAATTTCGGGCTTGTCTTTTGTCGTCCTTCAGTAATGATTAACAAAGAGGTGTATTTATGTTGACATTTTCGTTTCTACATCTTATAATTGGTTAACTAATATGCAAAACATTCTAGCCAATCACTATTTAAAGAAAGCGATTTCAACACCATAAGAAAATACATACATAAAGATAAAACTTAAGTATCCTACTTTGATATGAAAGTGTGACTACTTCTTGTAGTCTGTGTTTATCAAATACATTAAAAATAATAGCAATAATCCACTGTTAACCCCCGGGTGAAAGCCAAAGGGGCTTTATGTTGTTGCGCAGCCCGTCCCGAAAGGGGTACTTGTGTTCTGAAATCGACTCCTCCCACAGTTTTGGACCAATCTTTCTGGCTTGATTTCGGTTATACGCATGTCCTTTTTGGGACCGATCACATTAATATTGTTAGAGTTATGGCAAGAACTTCATGTAAGGTGGCATGAAATTTCATTGATCGTGTATATGTATATAAAACAAAACCTACAAAGCTTACATGCAGCTAATAATAAAAATAGCTTGCAGCATATGATATATATCCGTATATATAACTTAAATTCATCAATAAAATTGTTATGCATATACTCTCTTAATATGTTCTATTATACGATACATGTTTGTTTGGTAGATGAAATATGAATGTACATGTTATATGTGGTGTATAGGCAGTGGAGTGACCGACAGCCGACAGCCGACAATCCGCATTCAGTCCTTGTAATGTACATGTGTAAGTGGTGTATATGCTGTGGAGTGACCGACAGCCGACAATCCGCATTCAGTCCTTGTAATGTACATGTATGCCGGGTGTATAGGCTGGGAAAGTGACCGACAGCCGACAGCCGACAATCAGGTTCTATATAAAGTAACACATCTTGGCCTACATGTTAATGTGTGGTGTATAGTCTGGGCAAGTGGCCGACAGCCGACAGCCGACAATCAAGTTCTATTTATAGTAATATAGCTGTAGTGTGTAGTCAGTGCGTGTCGCCGACAGCCGACAATCCACCTTCTTTCGTTATGTATATGTACCCGTGTGGTTATAATAGTTCAAGTGAACAGTCGGCAAATGAAAACAAACTTTAAATTAAACGAGCCAACGGAATAGCGTGATTTAAATTTTTATGTTTTTATATCTTCATTACACAGATAAGTAATTGATTTTAATTTTTAAACTATTCAAAAGAAGAACAATTAAGTGTATCTTAAATAATTTAAACATATTACCGGCCATCAAATACATTTTTCTGACATTAAACCCCCGACTACTTCTTAGCGGGGGTATAAAAAGCGCGATTACTTAAGTAAACCAACATGTAATTTAAAACATATACACATCAGATTCATTATAAGCAATACATCTAAAATTAAACTGACATTGTTTTATATTAAGATATCTCAATAGTCTTTTTTTATGCAATAGATTATTTGGGTCAACTTCTCGACTTGAATTCTTAAACACATGTGTCCTTTCTTTAGCAACATTGTTATACCCCTTAACTTGCGATAACCTTCCACGCTATTTATACTGATTTGGAAACAATGTTGTACACGCGTTACCTCGCGTGGCGTTTAGTATTATGCTGTGTATTTGACTGGAGAGTTATTTAAGGAGAGATGGGACGATGAAATCAAATATTTTAGAATTCCTTTATTTTTTCAAAATATAAATTTTATTATGTCTTTTATCCCAAAATGTAAGAAAATTTGGGGGTCACCGAACGATTTAAAGAGTTATCGGCATTAATAATGATACACCCGTGGGCAATATACGTCATTTAGGACTGATTTGGTGTATTTAAATTAAACGCTAACGAATAAACTCCGAATCATTTCAGATACATTTCAATCACATACGGGGATGTATAGCAAATCTATATTTTGAAAATTAATGACGCTGGAAAGAACAACAAAATTAAATTAAGCACCTTTTAATTGAAAACGACATTTTATCATCGTGTTTCGCATTTTCAACAGGATTTGTCACTAACACACATATTTTGAATATTGCTAAAACTTTAATACGATGTGCGCAGTTAACTGAACAAACGAATTCAGATATAATAATAGGGGGTCACCGAACGTTTTTCATCACTTTAACGTCATTATTTAAATTACCTACATAAACGTAAAAAGCTGACGTCACGGCAGTTTGGATGATTTCAAGTGTAACTTTGGCGGCCTATCGTGTAATCATTATTGAACATATTATCAATCTAAGAGTGCACGGTGAAAGAATAACTATCAGTTAATTATAAGAGGCTATTTAAATTCGTCACTAACTTGAGATACGCATGTAATTCGAAAAACACACGTGGTAACATATTTACCGCGAATATAGGTGACGGTAACGGCATGCGGCATGTCGTAAAATGACCGTTACGTTACATTTAACGCTCCCCGTTAGTTTACAGATAATCCTATGCCCAAAACAACGTAATCCATATATTATGAGACTAATTCACAACAATAAATTGTTGTCGCAAAATGTTACCGTAAGCGAGTTCGATTTCTGGGTCCCATCTCTCCTTAACGGGTTAGTGATTGTTCTACCCTCCAAAAATGTATTATATTTATATGTCATTTTCTTTCAAAATGAAGTTAAAAAAATGGAATTGGCTTCTTTGATTTAATGTTTCGTAGTGAGTATTATATTATACCCTCACCTACTGCAAAAACTTATTATTCAACTTATGTTGGCCCGGGGGAATAAGTCATATCATTTATACCAGTAAGTGGGTAGTACACGTAACGTTTCATGAAATGAAAGGTTTCAGAGTTCTGCTCCGGAAACGTATCTATCCCTATAAACAAAGCCCAAATCAAACGCGTTTCTATGGAAACGAAACACACTTATACAGAAATTTGAAAATATCAAAAGGCAGCCGTTTAGTTAGTGGGTACTTTATATGCAAAGATTCAGAACGGTCGAGTTCGAGTTTTGCGACGGAAACGAAATGATTACATACAGACGAACAGGACGATGACAATAAATGTTTCAAATGACACCGCCAACCCTACCCATGTAAAGAAAAATCGAAAAGAATAACTTTCCAGAAGCGTGTTTATAATAGCGAACATCTATTTACAAAACCACATTATTCTTGTTTCTCAACACCCATCACGTGCTTCGAATGTATTAAAATTTGAAGGATGTTTTATGTTAATTTTCTCCTACTAAATGAAAACTGGAAACACGTTTATATCCTGCAATGAAACCATAAAGTAGGTTAACATTGTGCGATGTTAGATGAAAATACAAGACATTACATTGTAGAAGATTTGTTCAACAATGTGTCGGTCAATTCAAGCCCTCCATATAATTTCATTTAATACAAAACAACGTTGTTTAACTTAGTTATCTTTAAGGTGGAATACTTTTATTATTCAATGTACATGCGATTTCAATAATATTTGAAATAGGATTGGTTCACACTACGACCGAAAGGTTTGACGCGGATATTGTGTTGGTGGAAAAGAGGAAGAAGGAATATAAATTAAATCTGCTGCAATGGAACAATTAAATTATCAGTATCGCCTTGTTTCTTAACGGAAATACAGATGAGCGACCATTCACTGGCTCACAAAATACATGCAGGGCTGCCAACTTGTACACTTTTGGAATATTTTGTACACTTGAAGTCGTAAAATATGACTATACATTGTACACCTTTCCCGTGAAAATAAGAATTGTTCATTTCATAATTTTTTTATTGGAGTAATGGAGAACTGAACTGTTACTGAGTAAAATAAATGCCAATAAACAAAGTCAAAGTGATTATTGTTATCAAAGGAGATCATGTATCATACTAACTCTATCATTATTGTACACCGAAACATCACAAAATACTCCAAAATTGCAATATGTATACGAATTAGAAACAATTAAGAGTAACACGCCTTCTGTCATAAGAAGCAAAAATTAGAGAAGACTGAAAGGCGGTGTAGCACGTGTTTAGCGTATATGTTTTCCCTCAAAAGCATGCTCAAAGCGCTAAACATATAATGCTAATAAATAATGATAATAGTGATGCACATTTGAATGTGCTCACTTCACACAAACAGCAATAACAAATCAATGTGTACAATTGTTGCAATTGTGAAAGTCCTTATGAACCATAAAACTGAACAAAAAGATAGGCTTTTAGACTTGATTTGAATGATTCAAATGTTGGACATAGTTTCAGATTTTTGGGAAGAGAGTTCCACATGTTAGGAGCAAAATGCTCAAAACATCTCTGACCAAAGCACTTGAGGTTATATTGTTTCGTTAGAGGGTATAACATCTCACCTGATAAGCCGTATCCATAGAAAATCCCTATTAGTAGAAAATGGAGCGACAGTGTGACATGTCGATGTGTAGGTATAATGCGATTTTGAGAGTTCAGACCGCAAGATGCATGGTTGACCTTTCCACCATGGTGCAATATTTATATTTATTATTAATGTTTAGGGTATCATTACATTTGTCAGATGACCTGATCTCTCTTCGGTCGGCCATTTCAATATAATTACAAAATGGTTTTGTTACACTAATTTCTGCGTTTCTTATTGGACGAGATCACTCAAAAACCTGCTGCCATTTCTCGATGAATGCAGATAAAATGTGCTACCATACCTCGTGCATTCGTACCTTGTGACGTCACAATCCATCAGAACAAACGGTCGTGTCAGTTTGTTCTTACAACTGGGCGTAACGTTTTGATGCAAAAAAAGATATACACATGTCATTTCGTCTTCAAACCTACGCCGATAAATGGAATATACATTCCTTTTCCGAATGAAACAATTAAGTTCACCGGGAACACTTTATTTTAATAGATACAAGTCCTCAAGCTTCTTCATCGACTTGCGCTTCGCAAACGGTAGCCATGTTTGAACGTCGCGTGATTTGCTAATGAGGATTAATCACAAAATGCGTAATTAAAAAAAACGAACCCTGATTGTATGCATGTGAATGCTGGGAAAACGAAATTGAATCCTCTGCCGTTTTAGATAAACGATTCCTCAAGTTTGCTTCAGCCGTGTATTCCAGTGCTAAATGACAAACATATTAGATTTGTGTAAATATTAAAAGAACAACTTGTAATTTTGTAATTATAAGGATTGTTTTATATGTTTGTGCCTCTATCGAAGTATAACAGCAACAGATTTCGTATAACACCGCTCCGCTACGCTGAGTGATGTTATACAAACTGTTGCTGTTATACTTCGATAGAGTCACAAACATGTAAAACAATCCTTAACCCTCTGAGTGCCCGGCCGTTTACGCTATGCGCTCACGCAGTGCCGCTAACTTTTTTGAGTCACTCAAGATTTAGGTCAACGTTGTACATAAAATGTCACCAGGGCGTTATTCATGTTTATAAAATCATGAAATTTTAACTGAATGATACCAAGTTGGGTGTCTCTCTACCTATGTATTTTTTTGTTATAAATATTTAGAATAAAAACGAATAAGCATTGATTATAAACGACAAAGACGTTTTTCGCGTAAATTACCAATGGCCACGTATGCGTATATCTTTGTTTACTAGCTTGGAAATAAATTCATGTGTTCAAAAATGTAATTTAATTGTTAGTTTTCGAGACAGAAAAAGTCAGTGATCACGCTGATGTGTTTACTTTCTACATGCGACCTTTAGTTCACGAACTAATACAAGGTATCTTTTTGTAACCATTTTGTTGAACATTGTTCACTGTGACGTCATTGACAAACAATGACCGTAAAATGTACTGTGCATGGTAATCTTTCGTACTTTTTCAAAATACAAGCATAGTGGCTGATGTTTCACTCACTGATAGCTATTGTTTCTAGCTTGAGCATGGTATGAATTTCGGAAACCTTTGAAAGGAAATTAATATCATTGTTCAGTAGTACATAAGCGAGACCCGTTTTCAGTGGGTAAAATATATTTTGATAGCTAGAAATGCAAGGGTATAAACAAATGTCTAATGGTCGGTCTATACCAACCTCAAGTACTAAATTGAAATAGATTTGCATACTAGAATACATAGACATCCACGTGGAATATTTTTCCATTGGCGTTTTAAGCGATAATCCATCACGATCATTACGACAAAACTGGGGGAAATATGTCGGCGCCGTGCCACGGCAGTTTTAGCATAACGATTACACTGCATTCCGTTTGCAAACTATTTTTATCATCAGGGTGTGATTTCGATCATGAACATATCTTGAATCATGGTAGATATGAACACCACACATCATTCACTAAAACATGTATCTATCAAGCGAAAATTGCATTGCAGAACGTTTATTTCATGGAACTCCGAAGTAAAAATTAAAATTGTAAAAGTTGGCCGTAGACAACTTGGTGTTTCGGTAAACGATTGAAAATATCCTAAATAAATGTTAGCCTACTCCAAAAACAAACGAAAGCTTCGAATTATATTATCTTACTTGACACGGAAGTACATGCTTTCACAACGCATGTGAGCCGACATGAATCTCGAACCCCAACAAACATGTAGGCCCGCTGTCCATCGCATAAGCCCCGCCCACTTTACCGCTAACTTGTCCGGTGCACATTGGCGCAATAAATATGGCGGGAACGTAGTCGTCGTATAACTCATTTGTTTTTGTCAGAGTTGTCTTGCAAGACACCAATTTATTTATGATTAGTGTTATCTGTTAGTTCATTTCACATTAACGTGACATAAAAAATAAACAATGACGATCTTCCGCAGTTCTTGATATTGGCCACGCCTCTGCTCTGCAAATTGTCCCCCCCCCCCCCCCCCCCTTTGATCATCACAACTTCCGAGTGGTGGATCATGACAAAAGACCATTTGAACTGATGACACTGCCACTTCAACTTTTTTTTTATTAAGGACAAACATAATATTCTTTTAAAATTTCGCCAGAATGTGCATGCATCAATGATGCACGTTTCAATATATCAAGTTTTATTTTGTAAAAAAGTCATTATGACATATCCCCGAATGTAAAATAAAAATAGAAAAAATAATATTTAGGTCATAAAATAAACAACAACGGGTTAGAAATTATTATTTAAAAAGTCTTTTATACAAGTCCCTACATTTAAAGACAATTAAAAAAAATATATATTGTTAAGCAAATGTCACATGAAAATATTTATTGTTTCTGATTACCTGGTGCTTTACCTTTCAACATTGTTTACTAGATGACAAAGAGAAATGTATTATCCCAAAGTATGAAAATTAAGCATGAATTTGAAATAATAAATGTCTGCTTGGGAGAAGGGGTTAATAAATTACTTATGTTAATAATGGAGAAATGTCCCAACCTATTATTTAGTCAATTCACAAATTTGTAGTATTCATCATAAGAATTTTTCCAGATTATACAATACCATTTAAATTTATTTTCAATTTGAACAATAATTTAAACAAAAAATTGTTTGTGATGTTTTCCATTAGCTTTTTAACTAATAATTATTTTTATAATATAAATCTTAAAATTCTAAATACATTTTAATGTTATATTTATTAAGTTATAATTGTTTTCCTAATTGGCAATACAAGTAACACTAAATTATTGTAGAATATTCTAAATTTCAAATATAGAAATATTTTCATAATAAAATAAATTCATGTAAAGAAAAAAGCATGAAATTTCATTATTGTTGAAAATACAAATTTTTTTAACAAATGTAAATACATCTGACGACAAATTCATTGTATTAAATTTATTTACCTCACTTTTCATATTTTCTGATTCTCAAAAAGCTAATCCTGTGCATTCTACTGGCACCCTCTTCTTGTAAAAATATGTAAATTTGGATAATATTAATCTTTGTTTAGCTTTTTTGTTCAGTGTTGCATCCTTCTTGAATATTCATGAGAATAAGCGCATCTAACTTGATCAAGTCGGGTGTCAGTCCCGTGGACGATTACAATATCAACGGATTTTTCAGTGCCAAAGGAGCTATTACATCTTCATAATTCAAAATTGATATAAATAACATTTCGTCCGCGACGTGGGTTTTCCCGAAATATCTACAAGCACGTTGTGGATCTCATGGATATGACGTCAAGACTCGCGTGATAAACGTCATGTATCATCTCTCGTGCTGTTTCCCCGACAGCTGACCATTGTTTCGCGCCAGATAAAACATTCCATTGTAACTTCATACAAACTCTCGTCGTCCTTTGGTCATATTTCCCTCAAAATTATGTATTGAAATACCCCTTCGAAATTTCAATCAAATATATGATAAGATAACATTTGCTTGACACTTTTCTCCCGTTGTCTTGAAAGAAATTTAGATGGGTAAATACATTATATTTGTCAATGTTTTCAGATTTCATAGAGCAATACACTTGACATTTGCAGTTCGATACAGTTTCTGATATAAATAGTAAATATAAAAGCGAACATAAATTATAAAAGCTCAATGAATATCATTATTAATTTCATTATATCCATCAGATGTCCGTAAAATATTAGTGAATTGGAATAAGATTTCCGGAAAGTGGTATCTGCAGTGTCACCGCCATTTTGTCAACAAAGGCCCGCGAGGTACAATTTACACTGCATTTCAATACGGCAGTTTTACTGTGTTGAACGCATCAAACAAGAAAATCACGGACAGAAACATAAACAAAAATAAAAATTCTATCTTTTGATAGTATTTTCAGGTAATGTTGCCATTTTGTTCCACGTAAACGGGACAGCAAAATATTGACATCGCGAATCGTGTAGCAACTTTATTTCGTTCAGCCAAATTTTTCATTTACACGAAGCCTTTACTTCATTTGACACAAGCCGTATCACTGTGACATTCGGGGGTTTACACTGTATAATTCACCTACAGATCTAAAATCAATTTGAGCAAAATATTCTGCCATTCTTTTTCGTAAAACAAATCGTTAATGTGTCAAAATATCATAATGATCATTAGGCATGCTCCCCTCGCTAGCCAAGTTGACAGGCCATTTGTTTACATTTCAATTGGAATAAACAATGGTCGATACCCGAATTTCAAATAAAATATTTGGCATGTTTTATACATGTTACTACTTGCTGAGTTGTATTTTCTTGTATGAAATTTATTTCTATAAATTAATTCGTGTTTTATTTTCTGTGTACATTTCATACAAATATATTGATACAGGTTTTGCATCATAGCAGTTTTCCTGTAGTCCCAACATAAATAGCCATTATTCAAAGCTGACATTTTTTCTTGGTTATGGGTTGCAGGGTCCGTTCTTGTTAACTTGAAAGTATTTTTTATTTATTATCATGTGATTTAAAAACTAGACACACTGTAGATTGTTTTGGTGAATTTGGTTGTTTGTGTTACATTGTTCTTTTACTGTAATACTTGTATACCTTTAGATATGCAATGTAGAGAGGTAGACAATGGCACCATGACAGAGGGGATTAACTTTGTTGATCACAGTTGTTTGTGAAATTCATGATATCTCTGTCAATATTTAGTTATATTGCACAAAAGTGGTATCAAATTGAAGCTTAGTTGACAGGGTTTCTGCCAAAACTATTGTCAACTTGATTTGATCTTTATTTTAAAAAAATAGCAATGAGGTTAGTGGGGTCATAGTTTGGCACCATAAATGGTCCTATGGCACTATAGGGGGTTTTGATGGAGGGGCACATAAATGGTCCTATGGGACTATACAGGTTAAGTAAACGCCTTAAAATGGCTAATGGAAAGGAAATGGACTCATGGGTAAACCGATAATAACCTGCTGTTTCACCATCTCTTCCATATGTTTCATAACGGTATAGGCCTTAAGGAACTATACCGAAAGGTCGCCATTGTGAAATGAAGAGGTTGATCATCCATAAAATGTCCCTGTCATTCAATCTCACAGCTCCTAGAATGCCTCTTAAAGAGTTGAGCTTGAGATGAGTTTATGGACAGAGCGAAAATTACTTTTCGAGCATACGAAAACTACATCATTCCTGGACAGGTTTTTCAATTGTGATATTTCGAATAATGAGTACAAATAAAATCAAGATTTCAACATTCGAAATATGCTTTCAGTGATGTTTCATATCTAACGATGTGATATGATGTAAAATAAATAATTAAAGAATAAATGTCCAAGGACCTACCCTTTTTTATTGAAGATAAATTTAACACTCCCGTCCAACAGCCATATCCTCTAAGCACACAACTAACTAAAGACCGTGGAGTCAACTTCCCTAAATCCTTCCGTTACCTTATGTTCCGTACATCACATACAAAATAAATGTACTGATTAATCCATTGAGTCATGTTTCAGTAGCTCTTCGATTTACTTTTCATCTGTTTCCTTGTGTAACACTTGGAGCACAGTGGTGTAGTGTTTAGCGTGCTGGCCTCTCACGCCAAATGCCCGGGTTCTAATCCCGATGGAGACACCAAAAATGTGTGGCCTGGGTCAAATACTGTGTTGAAGCAAGGCACTTCATCCACATTGCACTCAGTCCACCCAGCTGTATAAATTGGTACCTGAAAAACTGGTGTACATGGCTTCTTGTAGCGCTTCGGCAGCTCCGAAAGTACAATTCCGTAAGGGTTATAATGTGTAGTGCCAAGAGAAACCACTCGTTGATTGGATTGTTGGTGCAATATCAGAACACTTATTATTATTTACACTTCTTTCAGTACGAAGAAAGTGTTTTATCTGGCAAAAAGAACAGTGATGCTATTCGGATCATATAACTTATAGTAATTTATAACTCACTCTTTCAAGATATCACTGGCTATGCTTGATTCGGTTAAGCAACCAACCACGTGTCCGGAGTACGCCGTTCCTGGAGGGCATACCCCAATAAACAGACGACCCACGTGTCCGGCGTACGCCCAAGTTCGCAGACAGAAGAGGGGGAGGGGAGAGGGGGAACGCGCACCCACTTTGACAATGGACCACAAATGTTTTTACTTGGAATGATCAGTTTGATGCTGTAATGTGTGTCATTCTTTCAAGTGGAGTGATTACACTTTACTTACTGACTTTTTAACAGTATGAACCTTCAAGCTCACAATCATGAAACTGTCAAATTCAATTTTTACGGTATTGGCTTATCTAAAGCCATACGAAGTGTTCCATAAACAGATTGCAATCAAATAATCTAAATTTTATTTGAGTACTGTGCAAAAGAATTGTCACCATACAAAACACAAGATAATTCAAACCACGAGCGATCAACACGACTGAATATCTAAACCAGATAGGAGAAGGGCTTTTGGCTTGTTTCGTGACGACAGAAAAGACACGTCAACAAAGTCAAGTCCAAGAAGGTTATTTGTGGTATTTGTTAAGTAAATTTGTATATATTATGAATTTTTAAGTTAAATGCCAAACATTCTAGTAAAAACACATTTTGAAAAGGCGATTTTAACACCCCAAGTGTACTTGAACAGATATAAAAATAAAAGTATTATATTCATGTATATGACATTGCGGTTACATCTCTACCAATCATGTCCCTATCAAAAGCTTTTAAAATTCTCTGGCGCGGTGTTTTTTTTAAACTGGTGAAAATGTGGTGACGTTACTTTTGTGGTTAAGTGTAAAACGGTGTACTTAGTACTGTGCTTAAAACAAACTAATCTTTGTCTCATCTTTGTCTAACAAGTGATGAAAGGGTTGGACTATTTCACTTTCCTAATGGGTAACAGCCTTGTGCTTTTTGTTCACTCATCCATATAATATAGTGTCTAACTAATGGAGTGACTATTGGGGTTCCACCTTCCTGGACCAGGCTTCCGTATATCGGCGTACAGACCGGAAGACGTCAGCATCCGTAAAACTCGCTTCAATAAACATGTCATTCATATCATACCAGTATTTTAAAACAATTATTTCGAAACATGGATCGATATTTTATTATCGTGCATTGACGTTCAATGCATTGTTTTAATTAATCAATATTATTTAAAAATAAATCCGCTAGCTTTCTAATTGTCAAAAGCAATCTCATGAAATCTTGTGAAATCATAAGTGTCAGTTTAATTCAAACTCAACTCTTGATCACAGTTCGATTTCATTGGGATTTTTGTAAATTAATAATAAAACGTGCTAGTTATTGTTCAGCTCATGGCTATCTTAAAACTATAACAGCCACCTATTGAATACAAACAAATCTACGTACTTCTAACGGCATTATTGTAAACAACAAATGATACATTTAAGTGATAACATGTGCAAAATCATACCCGCAACTTATGAATGTGTTGTAGTTCCTCAAATAGGAGTCGGGTCTCAAATAGCAGCCGGGGGTTAAATGTGCCTAAAGGTGAATAAGAGTCGACCCTCTTACATGGTCACGGTTTATATCGCAGCACCCTACAAGATATATTACTATTTAAAAGGGCATAATCATGTTGGTGGGGTCATATATATGTCCAATGTTATAATTTGTGTTATTCAATTGAAAATTATCAACAATCAGTTCCATATAACGAAAATATGACCGGCTATATACACTGTAAAAGTGATGCTTAGCATGTTAACACGTGCTAAACGTGTTTAGACCTAAACACGTTTAGGATTGTATCTAACTTCTAAGCACCATGTGACCTAAACACGTCACAAGCTAAACATGTTTAGGATCAAGACACGTCTATCTTCGAAATATTGGCAAACTTATTCATTTTATCTCTCTTTTTGAATATTTAACGCAAATGTGGTGTTGTGATTTTTCTAAAGTCAAATTTTAAGTAAAAGTTTTAAAATCATATCATTATATATATTCAAGCACATGTCAGTCCTTTATGTGTGTAGTAACTCGTATTAATAGTAATTTATTTTCTAGATATTTTGGTTTTAAGAGAAAAGGCTTATTACAAAATTGAATTTAATAAAGTCGTGATCTTGATCGAAAACCAGAGAATGGCCCTTGGCTTTCTGCAGCCTTTAAGTCAAACGTAATTTTGGAAACTTTAGTAAAGTTGATAGGAAGATTTACTTCTATAGTGTTTAATACGTCTTATAACGAGTACATTCGCGAGATAGAGCCATTATTGTCGGCTACTATACATGTGTGAGACCTTCCTTGGTTTAAGAGGGTTAAACTACCACGCTAAATTCGGTTTACGTCAAATGTCGAAGAATTTGTGTGTCAAAGGTTGTTTCATGTATTGGTCAAACCCACAACTATAATAAGGGTCGTTCGGCTTCGGATCTAGAGGGGTTCAAATCCCGCCAGAATGTAAGCGTAGTACCACCCATGGTTCGCTAGATCCAACCGATGCTCGCAGGTTTAACCGCAATGCATAGCCACATGGCGTTGCAGGCTTTCTCCCTGCCATAATACTAGCAGCCGTGATATAAGTGAAATACTCTTGAAAGCGGCGTTAAACTTCAACTCACCTCACCTCACCTCGGGTCTCAAGTAAGAGCCGGGCCTCCAATTAGCGCCGGGGGTAAGAGCCCTAACATGTTAACAAGAAAAGAAAAGCCTTTCCGATACTGTTTTATAATTACGCCTACCATTACAATAAACCCATGAATGATTACTTGTATAACTTGATAACATGAAAACATGTTGTTTAACCTTATTTAATTTCATATTTAAC
Organism: Gibbula magus; assembly: GCA_936450465.1. Lineage (NCBI taxonomy): Eukaryota > Metazoa > Mollusca > Gastropoda > Trochida > Trochidae > Gibbula > Gibbula magus. Next base: position 90,536,064 of record OW388289.1, on the reverse strand, counting down.
CTTTGCGAAATCAAATCCAAACAGAGTAGCCTAGCCTGACCTCATGCACGTTAATGTGCAAGCTTTCTCCATCCGGTAACTTCTTATAATCAGACGTCACTTTTCATGTTCAGGTTAACGCATGTCTAATAATATCCACTCTGTAAGTTTAAAATTACCACCAATTTTGAAGTTTTACTACGACTAAAGGTTTTACCGATTTTTGAAATATGACCTAGCAGATGTTTCGATTTCAACCTTACATACGTTCTCGATAATCCAGAGTATACGCTCCGATAAATTAGCGATTATAGATTTATCGGATCGTATACTCTGGATTATCGAGAAGGCCTTACCTATGACTCGATCCGAAAACAAAAGTCTAAAACTTTCAAAACAAAATCCATGGAATTGAGGGAATCGAACTCATTACCCTTCTCACTGAAGTTGGCGAATGACTGAAGACATGTAGAATAATTATTGATATCTATTCTGCTCTCCTCGAATCTTTGTTTTTGATTTGCATTCTACACTTGAATTCCTTCATGTTTAACATTACAATTGCATTCGCATATGCATCTGCCTTTAATATCCATTGATATAGAATCTACCGTGACTGAAAGTGATGCGAAAGGAATAGAATGATTTCATATTTGGTTAATTTAAGTTGTTATGTAAATTGACAAAGTTTTAAACCGAACTGTTTATTGATGTATTTCGAACTTTGATTACAAAGAAATGCTGCAGTGAGAAAATATGGTATGACAGGATCAGAGCGGAAGACTTGTTCAAAAGTACCACAAACAGACTATCCTTACAAAGCGCAGGTTGGTACACACAGTAATAATCCAGACGTGACATAACATGCGCGCTCAACGTTTACGTTATTCAACATGCCCCCGCAATAATTCAAGGTAAGAAATCGGGACTCTAGGAAAAGCAGGTTAGTTATTATCAAAATGGATTGTGGTTTCCGATTCTGGAATGAAAAATCATGTACTGAATTAGTATGAAAGCGCTCATTTCCGTAATATTGTTTTACATTAATATAAGGTAAACAAGTTTATTAAAGTTTCTAATGGCAACATTAGGAGAAATTATGTGGATATGACAAATACAGAAAAATCAAATTCCACATTTGTTTGTGCCAATTATTTCGGATTACCCACAGTGTCACATGGTTCATAATTTGCTACAGCTCTGTTCATTGGTCATTAGAATAATAAAGATACAAAGACAACGTATGTCATTGGCTGAAAGTTGTTTAGAACATTTCAACTGTAATATAGCGTCGAATATCAACCCTTTTGGCAGTCATCATAACAGTGTGTGCTACAGTTTTCGCTGTATTGATAGGCGTGTTTCAACTCACGTGACAACTTAATAACTTTTGAAGCTGTCCGCTCCGACGTTTAAATCATCGAATACAGGTTAATGAAAGCGAATTGTAATTATTTCATTGCATCAATAGAAAGCTGAAAGTGTTGTACACAAGGCATAAGTCCTCGACTGTCCAAAATACTGTCAAAAAGAGTGCTACAATGCCTTTAAGAAATTAAAGGCAAATCATATAATAAGTCTATAAAAAGAAATAAAATGAAACTAAGCACTTTTTAATTAAATTTCATCATCGTTTAATTCAAATTTGTTTGGGACTTTCAATGACTCACATATTTTAGATATTGCTAAAGAGGAAATATAATGTGCACAGTTGAACAAACAAACTAATTCAGAATTAAAGTTGGGGACACCGGAGGTCTGATGAGTTCAAGTGTAACTTTGACGGCCTAATCTGTTATATAACCATTGAACATTCTATCAATCTATTTGTAAGAGTACATGGTGAAAGAGTAATTATCAGTTGACTATATACCAGGTGATTTAAATTTGTAACTAACTTTAGATACGTATGACATTCGACTAGCACACATAGTAACATATTTACCTCGAATATAGGTAACGTTATGCGGCATGTCGTACAATGACCGTTAAATAGGCGTTATGCCCTAAACGATGTAATCCATATATTTTGAGATTTATTCGCAACAATAATAATTTGTTGTTATTACCGTGACTATGTGTTTCAATGGGTTGAACTTATTTCCGATATAAGCATGCATCTTGGAGGCGATTGATTTCCCAAGTGAAAGTTTGTGACCTACTGTTGTTTACATGTTTACACCCCATTTCTATTTCATTACACATGTTCTGTTGTTGAAATCAAATATGTCTGTTACTTTTTCCAATCGTAATTCTTTACTTGGAATAAACATTAAAATGACAGTGGTAATCATAAGTCATACGCCTGACCTAGTTATGCGGGCATATTGAAGTAGTTGGATTTCACCTGTGCATTGACTGTTTTCCTGTAATATATTTTTCGTACACATGCAGCTGTAGGTCATTTATAAAACGCAGGTGTTGACAGTCATAAAGGAGATATATATTCATATTCATGACGCAGTTGTAACTGTGTAATACCCCTGATTACAAGCTTAAATCTGATTTCTTATTTTGTACATGTTCGGCGAGTAATAAATAAATTTAAAGCACATCGTATTCTCTATGTCTGTAACAAGGGCGGATCCAGGATTTTTTAAACGGGGGGGGGGGGGGGGGGGGGTCCAAAAAAAATTTTTTCCACTCGGGGGGGGGGGGGGGAGGGTTAGGACCCAAATCTTATACATGGATTTGAAAAGGGGGGGGGGGGGGGGGTCCGGACCCCCTGGACCCCCTGGACCCCCCCCCCCCCCCCCCCCCCCCCCCCCCCCCGGATCCGCTAGTGTGTAATGTCTGCATATTAAGTTATTTATTAACGGTTAAATGCTGTCATATTCTCAAAATGACTGAAGTAATTAATCACTGATGTGACAACATGTCAAAGACGATGATTTTACACTTATTCGTATATTAAACAGTTGGCAGCTGTGAAGTAACATAATTAAACCATGTTTTTGAAACTTTCGGCCACTCACATAGACTAAATACATAGAACTAGATTGTGGGCTCTCGGCTGTCGGCTGTCGGCTACCATACACCACACATACATGTGTTCCTCTGAATAGAACCGCATTGTCGGCTGTCGGCTGTCGGTCACTTTCGCAGCCTAAACACCCGGCACATATACATGTACATTACAAGGACTGAACGCGGATTGTCGGCTGTCGGCTGTCTGTCACTTTCCCAGCCTATACACCCGGCACACATACATGTACATTACAAGGACTGAATGCGGATTGTCGGCTGTCGGCTGTCGGTCACTCCACAGCCTATACACCACATATAACATGTACATTACAAGGACTGAATGCGGATTGTCGGCTGTCGGCTGTCGGTCACTTTCCCAGCCTATACACCCGGCACACATACATGTACATTACAAGGACTGAATGCGGATTGTCGGCTGTCGGCTGTCGGTCACTCCACAGCCTATACACCACATATAACATGTACATTCATATTTCATCTACCAAACAAACATGTATCGTATAATAGAACATATTAAGAGAGTATATGCATAACAATTTTATTGATGAATTTAAGTTATATATACGGATATATATCATATGCTGCAAGCTATTTTTATTATTAGCTGCATGTAAACTTTGTAGGTTTTGTTTTATATACATATACACGATCCTTGCAATTTCATGCCACCTTACATGAGGTTCTTGCCAGAGTTATGGCCCTGCTTTCCAACATCAACTCCTCCAACAGTTTGTTATCAATCTTTCTGAAACTTTATACATCAGTGAGACGCTCAGCTGTTCAATTTCACACTGGCATTAACTTTTATTTCCAATGTCACACACTGAAGTTATAACCTTTGACTATGTGCCCTTGATGTTGGATCCATTTCTTGAGAAACTTAACTTTTGCCATAATTTTTCGATGCTGATTTATTTTTAATAGGTCATGAAATTACCCTTACAGTTAAACTGCTGATTTGGAGGATAAGGAACCCGGGGGTTAATATATTACCTCTATTTCTCGAACAACACGCTAACAAGCCAGATCACAAAAACTACAAGCTGGGAGTTATACTAAACCTCCGCCGAACACTTTATTCCTAAATAAATCCTAAATCACATGATTCTTCAAACTGGCCTTACAGTTGATGATCGAGGTCCTGTCAGGAAAAGAAATGTTAAAGTTTGTTTCCATGATAACGGCTTAACATAAAAATTCGAAAACCCGAAAGGCACATCTACACATTGTGACAGTTCTACATACCGAGTTTCATTGAGCAAAACATAACAGTTTTTGGAGTTCTGGTCCGGAACTGAAACCTGGATGGACGGAGGTCATTTCAATATCTCCCGACAACTTCCTTGTGGCAGGGGGGTAGTAAGGCCTAGAATCATTGAAACTTGGTATGTGGAACATTCATCAAACCCAACTCCCGAATTTCAGCGCAGTACCACCCGTGGTTCGCCTGTTCTAGCCGATACTCACCACAATGCATAGCCACTGTAAGCTTCCCCCTAACATAATACTAGCAGCCGTAATATCATCGACATTCTCTTGAAAGCGGCGTTAAGTCCCACCCAACTTCTCCCTGCAATAATACTAACAGCCGTGATATAAGTGAAATAATTTTGATAGGGCGTTCAAACCTAATTCAATTCACTTAAATCTCATCATCAGTGAGTCACTCGTGCTATAGGAAGATAATACTTTGATAGCCGGAAGAGTATGCTAACCTTACCCTATTCCACGTAAATCACACCACACACATGACAACAAACTTCCTACTGCCTTAATTGTGCCGTCTCTATGACGGATTAATGGACTGCAGTCGTGCAAGCATGCATCATATGTTACGGACATAACTTCCCTGCTGACCGAAATGGAAGATGGACATCAGATGCAATGCATATGAAACGCGTCTCAGACGTCGACATTTGTTTACATTGCATTCCCTACACTGGGTTAGCGATATAAAGAGCTCGATCAATAAACTATTTTATCGTTCTTCATATCAGGTGACCTCAACACTCAAAATACGTGTTTTCAGCAACTACCTTTTGAAACCAAATGCTTTAATTATAAAATGTAGATACTCTCTAATGTTAGTTTAGACATGCCATTCTGATATCAGAACGCTGAATTTAATATAGCTTTAAATATATCATCCTACTATACACAAAGAACTTAATTAAGCACCACCTTATACTTTCAGTTATACTAATATACATAGTAAGGGATGTATTGTTAGATGGTAATTGGTATGCAACTGCATTTTTCTGTGAGGTCAATCGCACAAACACACCCAACAATGCATGTGAAGCACACCACCCACGAATTTCTGAAATTGCAGTTTTACATCGTTCTTGAAATCCGTATTAATCTTGTGGACATTTTCAAATGATTGTGTCATTACCTCTGAACATGGTTCGAAGGAGATTCACTGAAGCAAAAAGATTGCAAAGTATTGGAATGAGTTCCACCGAAATGTCTTGTAGAGCTATTGGACGACAGTTGGACATTCACCACACTGTGATAAGCCGTCTTATCCAGAAATATCGTCAAACCACAGCATATGCACCAAAGAACATTAAAGCATCCGTCCCATTCGTTGGTGGATCCGTAATGGTCTGGGGATGCATCTCTCACCGTTGTAAGCTCGATTTGGTGACTGTGAGAGGTAATCTCAATGGCGATTGTTACATCCGGGAAATTCTGCAGCCTGTTCTTGTGCCACATTGTGACAATCATCCATTGGCCACTTGTCCTGTATTCATGAATGACATTGGATTTTCTAAAGAACAATGCAGTATCTAAACTTCCATGGCCTGCCATGAGCCCGGATATAAATCCACTTTAACACATTTGGGATATGATTGGACGCCGAGTGCAACCCATGAACCCACCAGTACAGGATTTAGTCGGTTTAGTAGCAGCTATACATCGTGAGTGACAGCTGTTACCTCTGCAGTGATTCAAGAGACTCGCCATAAAGATGCGGAGGATGGAGCTGCTATCAGATTTTGCGCAGTTTCCATCGCCGCCGCCGGAGCGTTTTGTATTCGCTATAACTTTTTTCCTATTAGGTTTTGAGAACTCATATTCATAACTTCTTACTTATACCCCTGGGGAATTTTTTTGACATGTTCACATTCAAGGTCAAAGGTCAAGGTCACGAGTTCTGAAATCGCTAAAAAAAATCCTTGTAAACACGATAACTTGAAAAAATATTTGTGCCCTAAGGCTCTTATTTGATATATATCAATTATGAAGAAAGGCCAAGATTTGAAAAGGTCTTCGCTAACATCCGTCAAAGGTCAAGGTCATAGCGAGGTCACAACCTAAGCATGCTTTTGCGAAAATGTCTTATTTAAACTATTAACACTTTGAATCATTACATGATTGTGATACACAATGAAAAGTGATCACTGATTGTGTGACCTTGAACTTTATAGGTCAAGGAGATATGGTCAGCATAGTAACTTTTTTTCCCATGAAGATATTAACACCTCATATAGATAGCTTAATTTCTTTCTTATACACCTTGTGAATGATTTTGACATGTTCACATTCAAGGTCAAGGTCATGAGTTCTTAAATCACTACAACAGTCCTTGTAAACATGATAACTTCAAACTTTGTTTGTGCTATTAGGCTCTTATTTGGTATATATAACTATGGAGAAAGACCAAAATTTGAACACGTTTTCGCTAAAATCTGTCACGGCCACAGTGAGGTCAAAACTTGAGCATGCTTTTGTGAATATGCCGTATTTTAACTATGAACACTTTGAGTCATTGCATGATAATTATACGCGATGAAAAGTGATCATTGATGGTGTGACCTTGAAGGTCAAGGTCATGAGATCTGGTTAAGGCCACGTTAATCCTTTGATCAAATTTTGAAAGAAAAAATAGGTTTTAAGAACAAATTTGTGAAAAGTGACCCCAGTGATGATTTGTAATAACTCGAATTATTAACAAACTTTTGTTAAAAAGAATTCCCATTTTATTGATGCTGACGAGAAGGCGGAACAGGGAAAGGCGAGACCCTAAGTTTCGGAGCTGCTCTGATTTTGCGGTGTCCCGCAAACGCTAATCTAGTTGATAACGTGATGGTCATTTGTTTCCTTAAGACAACAAAGAACATTGTCCAACGGCTTAACAGACACTTTCACCGTTTTTCACAGAGCAATAGTTGTACAGGAGTGGGTTTTCAAATAAACCCACTGTTCATGTTCATTTGGCCATATAATGAGATACATGTTACACATTGTATTCAGGGTGTTTTTTTTGTTTAGCTAAGATGATGCATTTTCATAAAATAACGTCACAGTGGTTGGGCATCGTCACACAAATATGAAAATATGAGGTGGTTTTTAAACTTTGCCAATTCAGTTATCCTAATTTGTGGATTGAGTATATCATCATCATTTAACCGTAACGATTTGTATAGGCTAATATGCTGTTCATTGTCTCAAATTGGTCTATTAGTGGGATGTTGAAATTGTCTGTACATATTTACTGTTTAGAAGCCCTTATTGTTCGTATGCGATAATGGATATCACCACAACTCTCATACTGTCAGTATCTCTCTGGACATGTCAAGGCGCAGTGGTTAGCGCGTTCGGCTTCGGATCACGAGGTCCGGGCATCAAATCCCGGGAGGGGCACGGAAACTTTGTCTGCAGTAGACAACTGTTCTACACGCAGTAAGGTTGGATGATGCCGATGCTTGCAGGTTTTACCGCATTGCATAGCAACAAGGCTTTATCCCTGCCATACTACTGGCAGCCGCGTTTAGTGACATACTCTTGAAGGCGGCGTTAAAACTCAACTCACCTACATGTATAGGTCAATGCATAAACAAGGCACCCTCAGACTATTGGAAAGAATATTGAGACATCAAACAAAGCCAAATTGTAATTTCCTTTATCATACAATGGATGGTGTTCTCGGCAGGATAAAGGCAACGGATATTTTCGGTATCCGTTGGGTCATATACCGATAAAGATGCAAATTACAGAGGTCAAGTGACGGAACTTCTTTTGAAAATGACGTCACCAGCATCAACATTTCGAACGCCTGTAATAACCGTAACAGTTGTAATAGCTCCATGTAAATATACATACTTCATTTCATATAGATCTACATTATTTGAGAAATGACAAAACAAACAAAGTGCAATGCATATTACGGAAAAAGGACTATGAACAAGCAGTGCCAAAACATGTTCATCGCGAGTTGAAAACTACGGAGTAAACACTTTATAAATACTCACAGGTAACAAAGGCAGTTTGAGTACACATATGTATTTATCGAACGCCAATCTTCACTGTTCCATAATGTGACTTTTGTAAAGGGGATTTTAGAAATCGCTGCCTAACATTCAGTTCAGCTCTCCGTGTGATGTGCGCGAGTCGCCATTTGCAACCGGGCGGAAGGGAAGCAAGTTCGAATTTGCTGTCCTCACCTGAAATAGTTTTCATTTGAAATACGTATTAAAACATTGAAAATTAAGATCATGCCGAAAATAACAATTATTTTCACTGAAAGCATAATTTAGGAGGCGTTATTTTGGGTCATGTTACTGTGAGAATAGCACACCGTTCATTTGCATATATATCAATACACCTAGTTACAGTAAAGTTCAACTTTGAAATTAATGTTGTCATGCTGTGTTGCGCAAAATGAATGAAGAATGACATTGTATGATAAAGAAGTTATCATGCTCGCGTGTTTTTGGATGGTCAATATCCTACGTTAGGAATAAACACAATGTATTTAGCTCGCAAAATACAATGTTTATTCCTAATGCAGGATATTGACCATCCCAAAACACACGAGCATGATAACCTCTATATATCTCTGATGAGAGCCTTTAATCTTTGATATCTAGTAGCCTGCAGTTGTGCTTCTTTGTTACGGTGTCTTTGCCCTTTGAACCTTGATTGAAGTAAAACATTTTCATTTGCCGAAACATGTTTTTGTGATATGCCTATTTCCCTTTCAATATACAAAAACGTAGCAACTTTACAAATACAAGCCATTTACAAAGTGAACACATGTACCATTGTTATGTTTGGAATTACACTATCTGCAATAGTACAATTTATTGTACTTGTTTTTGGACGAGTTCCTTGTGGTATTCGATCCCATACCCTCATGGTCAGTCAAACTTGCAAGTAGATTATTATTATTAGGATATTTATATAGCGCACATATCCATCCACTAGTGGTTGCTCAAGGCGCTTACATTGTTTCCCCTGGTCAATGGCATTCTTTCACCGTCCAATCATTTTTTCCAATTCAACTCCCTGGGGAGTATTCAACCAGCAGCCATATGTGGCGCTCAGTTTTTAGGGACCATTCTATGCCTCACAGGGTACCCATTTACAGCTGGGTGAACTGAGACACATAGTCACAGCAGTTTGTCCAACACTGCTGAACGCTGATAACCGACAGCTCGGCGTATGCACGTGTTCATGTATCCACCATTCAGCCACTGACATGAATTCGTGGGATCTTTTAAGTGCGTAGTTTTTGTTGCACTACACACTAGGGCTCCAGGGTGACACTTATAGAGTTCTAACAGAGGTGAACTCTAGGTTTTTACACCTTGGCCTGGATGGGATTCGAACCCCGGACCTCAGCAACGTGAGACGTGCCGACTGAGCTATCCCGTACCCCATGCCACATATCATTATTTGGGTTTATGTAATACATCTAGTTTCAAAGAAGTTCAGTGAGTTCGATACGTCTGTACCTCTAGGTCTATATATTATATATGTCAATGTCATATTTCGAACATGGTAAATGTGCTTGCTATATTAAGCATACTGATAATTATACTCCCGCCTTACAACGTAAGCGGGGGTATATAGCGTTTTATGTCCGTCCGTCACAAAACTTTGTGCAGAGCATATTTCTCAAACTATACATGCTAGCTTCACCAAACTTGCTACATATGTTTGCCATGATCTCTAGTTGTGCCTTTTGAGGGTTGAACCGATTTCTGAAATTTTTTTTTCGGTTTCCATGGAAACATGACCAAACAGTGACTCTGTAAGGAAGTCATTTTGTGCGGAGCATATCTCCCAAACTAAGAATGCTAGATTCACCAAACTTGCTACAGTTGTTAGCCATGATCTCTAGTTGTGCCTTTTGAGGGTTAGACCTATTTCTGAATTTTATTTTTGGTTCAATGGTTTAACAGTTTTCTCTGGAATTGTACATTCGCTATTCATTCAACTTTACACACAACTTTAATCACTCCCATAGTTGTGCCTGCCTGGAACCAAAGTCTTCATATTTAGTGTCGGGCTACATTGGGGGATTGCGCAGAGATGTTGGTGACCTTGACCTTATTTTCAAGGTCACCACAACACTTTTCGAACTCATGTTAACACGGTATATCATGACCGGAAATGTGGGTGTCGGTCTACATTTGGGAATGACGCAGACACCAGTCGATTTTGGTGAGCTTGACCTTATTGTCAAGGTGACCATGACACTTTGAGAACTCTGGTTAACGCAATATACCATGATCCCAAGAACTCAATCTCGTTCGCATGAAGTATTACACACACCTGAGTGAGAACATTAAGTGATGTTGTTGATACCTAATGTAGTGGTGGCACGTAGTCATGTGCATAGCTCAGTCGACTGCTATCAGTGAAGTTCAGCAACAATCGGCTGGCGCTCGCCGCATGGGTGGTTATACAATTCTGGATAAACTGTGAGTTTGAAGGGTCATTCCCTCCCTGTCCCCCTGGGTAAGTGACTTAGTTTGAACTGTGCCTCTGTCCACCCAGCAGTAAATGGGTACCTGGTATGATACGATGGTAATCTGAACCTTGAGCGCCTGACAGGCGACCGGTTATATTCTCCTCTGTTCTGTTGACCAGGGGTAATATGTCGACCATCGCTTTGAGCATGCAATGTGAACAGATATCTGCGCTATATAAATGGACTATTATAATGTATGAAACATACTGAGGGAAACGAGGCTAATTGATATATCAATAGTGAGTAAGTAAACAAATAACTTCACGGGAGTCAAACGTTGAACAAAATCTGCCATCATATATATGGAAACGACAAAGGCGAATGCGGCGACCCCAATGTGTTCTGACTGACACATAGCAGATGGGACTGTGAGTTATCTCCCTTCCATCGTCAACGTCATGTCGACCAAAGTCTTGCTGTTACTCATTATTCCTTATCATAATCAAATAGTTGGGTCTCTCCTGTTCAAATAAGTGTTCAAGATGTGTTTGGTTATGTGTTTGTACAAAGTAAAATACGAAATACTTTCCCTATGGATACATGCAGAGAGCACAAAAACGGTAGTTAGGGATTAAGTGGTATACAGACCACAGGGGCGTGTATCGTTTAGAAACAGCGTTTTAAAGACATATTACTATATAAAAGGAAAGGGATGTAACGACGAAACCACCCCATGCTCATTCAAACTCATATTTCGCATCAGAACATTTTTTATGGCACAGTCGATGACTACGATACGAAAACTGAATGATTTCCCCACAAAATGAGCTTTACATTCAGTTGACCCGGAGTGTGCCATATCCAGGTTCTAAGGCCCATTAGCGAGAACGAAGGCCGGGTTAACTGAATGTCAAGGTCATGAATGGCTGCTAGCAAACCGAGTGGCCAATGCATGACGTACGATGCTTTGAGACAAAAATGCCGTAGTACAGTCGAAGAAATGATATGTACCCAGCAAACATGACTGTACTTGGCTCTAGAGAGGTGAAAAATTATGTACAGACTCCTTGGCCAATGGGGATTCTAAATTGTAGATTTGGTGACCCTGTGACCCCAAATACGGCCCCCAGGGGTCATTACCTAAAAAGCTATTTTCATCTTCTTTTCCAGTCCCAATGAACATAGAGAGCTGAAAGTTTATGAACAATAGACTCCTTGACTGACGGGGATTCTAAATTGTCGATTTGGTAACCCTGTGACCCCAAATAAGGGCCACAGGGGTCACAACCTAAAACGCATTTTTCATATTTTTCTCTAGTCCCCCCAAAGCTCTAGAAAGCTGAAATGTTATGTACAGACTCTTTGACCAATGGGGATTCTAAATTGTAGATTTGGTGATCTTGTGACCCCAAATATGGATTACAGGGGTAACCACTTAAAACAGCTGTTTTAATGAGCTGTGAAGATAATGAGATTGTATGTCCACTTCATATGTCAGCTTAAGAGTAATACTACATTATGGACATGTTTGATGTAATCAATGTGAAATTAGAACTATTGAATAGCCTGTGAACTGAATATTCTGACAGGATGCATAGGAATTTTTTTTAAAAAGGTTAAGAAATGTTTTATTTTACATTAGATATGTGAACTAAATATGACTGGTGATGAAGTAAGATAAGACTATTAAAACTAGCTACATGAGTTTGTGATACCACATCTTCTTTTCCAATAAAGAAAAATAAATAAAGATGGGGAAAACTAAATTTAAAATATATAATTTACTGGCTGTGAGTCCAGGGTCTGCATGTTGTGTAATTGCAGGAGTAATGCAAACAGCAGCTAATAATCGGAGGTTTCAGGTTACTTCTGTGTTACTGATTTAGTCTAACACTCTGATGCTTAATAGAATTTATTAATTAAATATTGAAAAGGAGCCTATGAAACTATGAGCCTATGAAAAACAGGATTTTTAGAAATAAATACGGGCTCTTTTTCATTATGTAATACATGTTGATAATTCCAAAATAAAATTAAGATGTAAAACAATAAACTGTAAAGGTCTACATTATTTACAATGAATATGGATTAATGTGTAACCAATATTGATAATAAATTTGATGACTGGGCAATGACTTATTATGTGATATCTAAATCTTTTCCTTAGAGATAATTAATAACATGATTCCTGATGAGATTCAGAGCCAGTGGCTCTATTTTTAAATAATGAAATTCTAGTTTGTAATAGCACACTCGTCCATGCAACTGAGATAGTAAGACAGCGGACCCTGGATAACAACTTCTTTAATGTGAAAATACACAGATTCAGTTACTGTACAGTGTGGTACAAGCTGTAACATGTCCCTGGGTCCAGGGAAGTGGATAAAGGTATTGACTTTAAGATTTGATTGCCAATATCTCATAATATATCAACATTACAAACACAAAAATTATTTAATTTATCGAAGAATAAGAGGGGCGGGATAGCGCAGTCGTTAGCTCAAGAAGATCAAGTGGTCCCTGGCGCCGGGATAGCGCGGTGGTTAGCGCGTTCGGTTTCGGATCAAGAGGTCCGGGGTTCGAATCCCGCCAGGGGCACGGCAACGTTGTCTGCAGTAGAGAACTGTTCTACACGCAGGAAGGTTTGGGTGCAATGCTACACTGAATTTGAGCGCAGTACCACCCATGGTTCGCTAGTTCCAGTCGCTGCTCGCAGGTTTCACCGCAGTGCATAGCCACATGGCGTTGCGGGCTTTCTCCCTGCAATAATACTAGCAGCCGCGATAAAAGCGAAATATTCTTGAAAGCAGCGTTAAACCGCAACTCGCCGCAACTCGCCTCACCTCACCTCACCTCACCTCACCTCACCTCACCTCACCTCAAGTGGTCCCTGGCACGGCAACTTTGTTTGCAGTAGAAAATTGTTCTACACGAAGTAAGGTTTGGTTGTTATGCTACACTGAATTAACTACCACCCATGGCTCGCTAGTTCTAGCCGATGCTCCCAGGTTTCACCGCAATTAGACATATTGGGCGTTTCGGGCTTTCTCCCTGCCATGATACTAGCAGCCGCGATATAAGTGAAATACTCTTGAAAGCGGCGTTACACCCCAACTCACCTCGAAGAATAAGACGTACATACGTAAGTATAGTTGCACGTATATAAGTTACTCGCCCAACTTTAAAATGCTTAACTACGAAAATCGAAGAAACCCTTCAATTGACCATGGCAGTTTAGGGCATGTCAACGCTTTCTGTGAGTCTTTCTTCAAGTTAACTGCATGTGGTTTTATGGTACAAATTGTCAACAGACATATGCACAATGAACATATATTTGAAAATGTATCTGTAGCCTGGGCATTGTCTATCTATCTACAGAAACTAATAACTAGACATACCTGTAAAGTACATGTATCGCTAAATAAGTCCACGCTGGTGCTTACCACTTGCCAGCATGTAGTTAATGTACCAAAGAAAACCATGTACTGTACTACTGTGAAAAAGATATAGACCCTGTCTTTGAATGGTCTCATGGGATGTTGACATACTTTTCTGGATAAGTTATTGCAGCCCGTAACCTTGTCATCATCACACACTCAGTATAAAGGATATTGGACATATTCCATTAAACAGTCAACGTATGAGGCATCAGCTGATTTGGAAGAGATATTGGATTGAAGCTGGCGCATCTCTATTCTGTTATGAGTTATACACAGTGTAACTGTTTTATCTATGTATATATATTATATATATATATATATATATATATATATATATATATATATATATATATATATATATATATATATATATATATATACTTCATAATAGAAATACATGTACCCACATCTTGGTAATAGTAAACTGTATTTTTGTAGAAAAGTGTTATGTTTACTTCACAAAATAATTAGAAAATGTTATCGATAGCATTGCGTCCCATGATTTAAATCCAACATATGAAACTTGAACATGTATATATAACAATTTAATTTACACAAGCTCAATGTGTTATCAAATTGAATAGTGACGTCATGTAACACCTTAATGTGGCGTCATATATCAACTTCTGTTGAATCACAATAAAAAGCATGCCTTGCGAAAATAAAATTGAACATATGCAAGAATGTAAAGAACAACTATTTCGTTATTTTAACCAGAAGTCAAATTTTGACCTTTAGAAATGTTTGACGTGAACTTTTCGTAAACCTACGTGGCATTTTATTCGTTTTGCCATATTAAAACATTTTGCAATATTTGTTTTGCCTCACCTCACCTCACCTGAAACACGTATTGCTCAACTTCAAAGTCAGCAGTGTAATGTTATCTATCAAGAGAAATTGATTAGCAATATGCATATAAATCAAACACAAATATGCTTAGAAACACAAGATTGAAATGAATGTATAAGATATTAAGTGAGATGACAGGGGCTCGCACTTTTACCGATTTAATGTACAATTTCAAAAGTGATCACTCTATTGATTGTATAAGCTCCTTACTACCTCCAACATTATTGACCCTTAACCAGTCGATGTCCACTATCTTCGTTATACATCTTCCATGTTGATTCATTCTCCTACTTTGTATTCCAACAGGACATATATTGATCTGCTCTATCATTGTGAAATGATAAAGAGATCGTATTGTTAACAACATGAATGAATTAAATAGATTCTGTCAGTTGAAGCTGCCGTGTCATCAGAATGATACAATTCACAAGACAGGCCATTAGCATCAGAAACTAGCTGATTATGTTTCTGCGGTTTTACTTCACCGATATTATCCGGCAACACGATATACCATCCCAATGGGCTCTCTCATGTCTGATAAACAATTAATCTGATTCTTAATTCCACCTCATCAACATTTTTTTCACAGATAATGTAAATTTGTTTTATGAGTAAACCAGTAATTGTCATGAAATCATTTAATATTTTTACTTGTTTTTGCATGTAATAAGTTCAAGCACAGAAGGCGTAAACTAACTATTCCTTCATATCAGTATCATCTGAAAGTATTTCAATTCATAATCTGAATTAATGATTGATGATAATGCACACTAATATCAGATCTAGATTTTCTAACATCCAAAACTGCTCCAAATAATGAAATCGAAACCACGTTCATGATTAGAGGCCCCGTTAATTGGTACTCTAAAAAATAATAAAGATACATCTTCGATATTATTACCTCACGGAATAAACACAACGTAATTCTATTTCACTCTTAAAATACCAAGTAAATTTATAAAATTGGATCCAATTTGATAGCCAAATCACGTGCACATTCGTCATTTTGTATTACACTTTCAGCTGCAACACCATCGCAGCCCATTTGGTATCCATTTAGTTCAGCATTTAATGTTTTATAGTAGAATGCAAGGAAAACGCGTAAGCATTAACATGACACTTGTGACGTCAACCTATTGTTCTTTCACTCCATTTGTAATGAACAGTTACACATCACAATATATATATATCCGTCGTTTTTGTCATGAGTAAAATAAATTTCTGATTTCGATTTTGAACACATAATTCAGCATTTACGTACACTGAACATCAATATATCAAACAAAACAGTATTTTCAATAATTGAGAATAACACATTTTAAAACGTACTTATTATTCCCCCATATTCCACCTGTCTTAAAAGAGATATATAGTGATGGCATTCTAGGATGTTATAAGGCATCAGACATTGCAGGTGGCCTTCTAGGCAAACAACGAATTTAGATTGAAAACTGATATTAGTAATAAAAACAATAACCAACTCGTGACGGAGAACGGCCTATTGTGTTTCCCTCATTATATTAATTTGATAAAGCTCCAAGCTTCCGTTATGATAATATTACCCGAAAATATAATCTGCCATTCCCCTTCACTCGTTTGTTATTGTGTAAATATTTTCTTATTAATTTTGCTATGTTATTTTAGTGTTATCAGTGGGAATACATAACGCTGTACAAGTGTCTTCATTATAGTGAACAACAAAGTTGTTGCTGTTAAAAAGTGTTGTTGAGCTCAAGATCGAAATAATATCGTTCTTTTCTGATATTAAATATCCAAATTATTACACTTAATATTTAAAAACAAAACACGATATCTATTTATTTCATAATTTCCTGATAATTATTTCGTGATGAATATAAACACGATGATCTCTTAAAGAGATATAATGTTTTATGTTCATACTTGAAATAATTAACATGCTGGTAAGGGTATTGGTAAATAAATTACCTATACATATGGTCACGCTTCGTTTATAACGCTCGCCGCTAATGGCTGCAATACTGCCGAAGCGGCGTTAAACAATAACTCACTCATTCGTTTATAACTTGACGTTTTAATTAGGTAGAATAACATAATGATCCTGGAAGAACATTAATAAATAAACAAGCACAAAATTAACATGACTAACTAATACACACAGAATAAGTTTGACATGATTTCCAGCTCCATCATGTTGACACAATCTCAAACTGATGTCTCTCTCTATCCTATTGAAGAAAGGGAGGATGTAAACAAATAAGGAGGTATGATATGAACTGTAAAAAAACTCACCTCGAAATCGTTTGAAGTTCTGTATTGCACCTCCTCTAGTAAATGTTATTTTATTATAAAAGCTTTGTGAAAACTTACCTAAATCTTCTGCAATAGCTTTGACACTAATGTTGATCTGAGAATACATCTAGGTACAACATACAGAAAGTCGTAAAAAACATTAAAGTCGCATGTAACTCGACACTGCAACTCTCCTCGAAGGGTTTGAAAGAAAATGGAAGAATAGCTATCATAGCTAAAGGTCGGACAAATATATTATTCTCAAAACAGTACAACATACAAACATTCGTTAACTGATTAAAAAATGACAAAACCACTTGCAATTTGGCACTGTACTGAAGTATCGGAAGACCATTTTTTTCTGTAATCGGTCGAGCAATAAACACACAGACGGAATCATTGGTATTACTATATCCCCGAATTCATTTGTCAATTCGCGTAAAACTGTACTCATAAAGCATTTTAATTTAACAACTCCCATTCTAGTTGTTAAGCTATTTGCAGCATGGATGTTTGAACCTTAACAGATAAATACATCAGATTGAGTGAAAACGTGCTGAATTATTCAGAGGCCATGTTCACTTTAATTTCATTATGCATGTGGAAATGGTCACTGGGGAGTAAGAAATGTCCACTTTCTATATGGGAGCAATAGGTCAAGTGAAAGCTATTCAGACAAATTAGGCAGGAGAAAACAGATCGATTTTGAGAGTTTTGTAGCCCTCTTGGATGGTTGCCAAGAGTTGATCTATAACATATTCATTTATGGAATAGTTGCCCATTCGTTAAAATGTAGTTTACTTGAATGTTTTAATGAAACTAAACTTCAAATGTGTAAACCTATATTAGGGTAGTTCTGATTTTAAGTATTGTTCCTGAATAATACTGGAACATAATATACTTCTAAATCATGTCTATTCAATTAAATTTATGAAACTGTGATGACAATAAATCAACGAATATTTTGTTTAATTTTAGTTCAATAAAACTGTACTTACTTAGTACGTGTCACGGCATGTATACCCTTATTCTTTCAAAATAGTCACGTTAATGAGGGAGAGTTAAATAGGAATGTATGTATAACTTGAATTACACACATATGTGTGTAGATGTTTTTTTATGATTTGTAATTAATGAACATTATTATAACTAAGCCATGGCTCATTATGTATAAGGATAAGAATGAGGACAATTGATGTCATCAATTATATATTTAATTTGTAAACTGTGTTGCTTAAGGACACAATATTGAACTTAATCGATGATAGAATACCAAACGAAATATAATCTTCACGATGACATCAGTCACGAGTTTTTAATTAGAACAGTTTACCAAACTCTACTTTCAGTATGTCCCCCTCAAGCTTTGAGGATATTCTAATTTTTTTATATTGTTTCTGGTTTCCATGGAAACAGTTTGAACTTTTCATATGGCCTCTTCCACAACATCTATGCAGTATTTTGTCACAAAACTTTGTGTGTGGTTAGACTTGGTGTTGAAGTGGTGCCTTTTGCGACTTTTTTTGGCGACTTTTATATTTTCGCTGGTTTCCATTGAACAGTTTGAACTATAGGGATAAGGAACTTTTTCCGACCTCCATCTCATCTGAAAAATAATGTTAAGAGGGCAAAGTTGGATTGAAAGTTGAAGCGGGGGACATCACAGTGCATCACATGCACATATTCCTAGTTACACTCTTAAACTGACGAAATGTGCTAGTGAGGAAAAAGAGTGCTCCGAGAGCACAAGAACTCCCGGATTCGTTCTATTGATGCACACACTATCCTTAAATAAGCAGTTTAAATGTAAAATGTAATTTACGAAAACTCAAATCTTATCATCTATATATGTATTTAACATGATACGCTATCAGCTAGACAATTATGACATCGTGTGACTAATAAAGTGAAAATAAAATAAAAACGCATATCAATATCAAAAGGATGTTAATGATTATTATTTTCTTCTCCCAAAAATGCACGCTACATCAAGGTCAAGATCAAAAGTTATGTGACATCGAACACATGTAATTTTCAATTCCTTTCATCAAGGCCATCGTCAGAAAGCTGAAGAACGACTTTGTCTCAGTGGTCTTTTGTCAAGGGAACGTTATCGACTTCTAAAACATATCACTGCTGAATTAAAAGTTCGAACTATGCCAAGTTAAAGCTTGACTCTCAGTCTAAAATGGGAAAGTCAAGGGTCATAACTCTGAAAACATTCGTCCCATTCGCCTTGAAAATGCAGATGCATATCACTGAAGTATATGCAAATACTATGTACATTTTCAGAGAGAATGATAAAACAAAACCACAAGTATTGTCATTTGGATTTAGGAAGTAAAGCGCTCTAAACCAAGGGCCATAACTCTAAAAATATTAATCCAATTGGTTCCATTATGCACATGCATATCACGGATGAATATCCAAAGTATGTATAAAGTTTCAGAAGGATTGACAAAAACTGTCCGAGGAATTGATTTCAGAACACATGTACCCTTTTCGAAATGGACGGACGGATGAACGAAATGAAACACGACATATACAGAATTCTGTTTCACCAGGGGGTTAAAAACTAACTAACATATGCATATAGTCTGAGATATCGAGAAGATGAATATGTCATACTTGTAGCGTCATTTCCCAGTTCAATTATGTTTTGCATTGACAACCTCAACACAATCTTCACTACACAATATACTTTCCACCAGAACTGCATGTAGGTAAATTTTCATTGCGTTGTTCTGACCTTCCAATGTTAACCTTTCTAATTGAATATATGTTTTGATGAAGTATATAGTGGTAAAGCAATTTATGTCTAGACGCCATCCAGTTCGGAAACAAACTTCCAGAAAAACGCAATTAATGATACAGCTTGTTTAAACTGAGGTTTATGTTGATTCAACCCTTCTCATACGAGGGAGCAGACAGTTCTACGGAACTGAATTTATTCAAAGGCGAACATTGAAGTATGCTCCTTTATGAGAAAGATAGGCAACAGAAAAGCTTTTAAAAGGCAAGCTCGTAGACACTGAGGTAGGTGTCGTGGATTGGAGGTGCAACGTACAATGTATAATGAGAGGGTTGACAGATGAACGTGAATGGGAGGAAAGCTAGTGTTGCGTGAGGAACAGCTGAAGGAGTAATTACGGATTCAGCCCTTTTGGCAGAATCCTTATTGTTATTGGCGTGTTTATTATTATTTTTATTTCAAGAATTTTGTGTACAAGATTCAACCAAAACGGCTGAAGCAAATACAGCCATATTTGACATAAAGATAGCCCTTAATGTGGAATAGAACTGCGAAGCTTTTAGGCCCAATCGGCCCAGAGGTCCAGTTCGAATCTAAATGTCGATTTTTATCATGGGAAAATTTTCAAAATGCACTTTTTTAAAACCTTTTTTAAAAGATCCGCAATGACAATGCGAGTAAAAAGAGTAAATCATGGCGAATTCGTAGGTCACGTGGTTTAGCCGCCATATTTATTTTTAGCTGTGTTTCACCCTTTCCTGACCCTATGCACCTTTAAAGAACATCTCCTCTGAAGATTCCAGCATCTAAGAGCTGAACTTATCACATAATGTATCCAAGGCATTGTGAAACAAAGATTGCACATTTCATTACCGAACTCGTAGTACTTTTTTCACAATGACCTATTGAAGAAATGAGACAGATTTCTTAGGGGACATATTTAAAGGGGGCAGAACTCTAAAACCCGAATCGTAATGCGCCAAATTTTCAGGACTTCAAGACAGAAGTGTACAGAAAAATCAAGGTGGGAGAAGGCAGAAAAAAAATCGCAAAAAAAACCAAAAACAAAAAAATAAATATTTTTTGGCTCGTAGAGACTCGAAACCTAGTTCAAAAGATTCGCAGTCTCAGGGCACAAACAAATTACAACTAGGTCGAAATCGTAGGTTCAGCGGTTACGGAGCAATATTAACTTTTTTGCATCTTGTAATTTGTTTCAAAAGATTTCAGCAAAATCACCCACCCAATGCAGCTTTAAAACATTTCAAAGCTCCTGACGGTGCTGCCAATGCTTTGGGCTGAATCATTTAATCGTCGCTTGCGACTATATTTATATTTGCCACTTTGGAACAGGAAGATTTTCTGGAAAACAACTTCTTTTGTGAAAATACACGACATTTCGGAGTATAGTAATAACACTTTATTCTTCTTGTGCCTTGGCACACGGCAACTACAGTGCAGTGGTTCGAATCCCGCCAGGGGCATGACAACTTTGTCTGCAGTAGAGAACTGATCTACACGCAGTAAGATTTGGGTGCAATGCTACCCTGAATTTCAGCATAGTTCCAGCCGATGCTCGCAGGTTTCACCGCAATGCATAGCCACACGGCGTTGCGGGGTTTCTCCCTGCCATAATACTAGCAGTCGCGATAAAAATGAAAAACTCTGTAAAGCGGTGTTAAACACCAACTCACCTCACCTCGAAGAATAAGACGTACATACGTAAGTATAGTTGCACGTATATAAGTCATTCACACAACTTTAAAATGCTCAACTACGAAAATCGAAGTAACCCTTCAATTGACCATGGCAGTTTAGGGCATGTCAACGCTTTCTGTGAGTCTCACCTCGCCATGCTTGTTTTTTTCGAGCTAAACATATTTGAATACATTCTAAATTCCTATATGTATTATTCGAGCACAAATATATCTGACATAAACAATTTCTTAGAATATCTTGAGGTGATGATGGAATTACGATCAAAATTTCTAATCTGAAGATTTTAACTGATCGTTATGAACGTGATGGTCCGTATTATGAATATGTAGACAGGGAAATGGCAACATTACTATAAAGAAAATGCTTCTCTTTTCAACAAATATATGTATTTTCACACAACATACACCAAATTATGAAATTTAAATTTAAAGATCCTTCTCAAAAACGGCCCCTAAATAAGATAATGTGTTTATATTTTGTAGCAATTTGCAACAGCTGGAATTTTTTTCATATGCGGAGTGCGAATACAACAATGAAATGTGGAATACATCACGACACACACATGTACAACTATCTTGAAAATAATCGCATGATGTGAGTAGCAAATAAGCCTTGATGTATTTTAACCCCCAGAAAATAATTTCTTTGCGTTGAATATACACAACGGACTCACGTGCAAATGAAACGTCCCCACATTTTTAAAAGAGTATACAATGAAAGAAACTGATTTTTTGAGAAAGTAAATCTTGAATTTATTTGATAGATACATCTTGTCTAGAACGGTACAGGCTCATACATTGGAGTAGGATTCCGTAATTGTCATGTCTGTTCAAATACATTTGGGGTACAAAAATCGCCTTTTCAAGATGCCTTTGGACCACAATGTTTTATCAGTGAAATATGTCGTCCACTTAAAGGACCGTCTTGGATATAAATTTGTTGATGCATCATTATTGTATGACGTCTCAAAACAAACCATGCCAAAATCGCTTGTTGACGCTCCTATAGTCAGGGAGGCTCCAAAACGTGTGTTTCCCAGAAGAAATAGTGTTGAAAATTCATACACGTATTTAGTATAGTTCGGTTCTGAAGTCATGATGTAACTCTCTTTAAGTCGTACTTATCGCCCGAGAGTTTGTGTTGAACGCCGCATTATATCGCGGCTGCTAGCAGCGCAATGTGGCTATGCATTGCGGAGAAACCTGCAAGCATCGGCTGGAACGACTACAGACATTCAAACCCCAGAGGGGGCGGGATAGCGCAGTGGTTAGCGCGTTCGGCTTCGGGTCAAGAGGTCCGGGGTTCAATTCCCGCCAGGGGCACGGCCACTTTGTCTGCAGTAGAGAACTGTTCTACACGCAGTAAGGTTTGGGTGAATTTCAGCGCAGTACCACCCATGGCTCGCTAGTTCCAGCCGCTGCTCGCAGGTTTCAACGCAGTGCATAGCCACATGGCGTTTTGGGCTTTCTCCCTGTCATAATACTAGCAGCAGCGATATAAGTGAACTACTCTTGAAAGCGGCGTTAAACGCCAACTCACTCACTCGAACCCCGGCCCCCTAGATCCGAAGCAGAACGCGCTAACCACTGCGCTATTCCGCCCCTATAGTTTGTTTAAATATTCAATGTAACATGAGACGAGATCATGAAGCTTTATGTTTCCAAAGCAATAAGGTACATTGTGTAGGTCTTTTACGGCACATTTTAAATAAAGATTCCCTTTACAAACTTTGTAATATTATCATTTGAGGATAATATGACATGAATATCTTATATTTCTAAGATATTTCCTTTTGATTGTTATCCCTTTAATGTTTAGTGCTGACATTTACAATTCATTCTGTTGTTCTACTTATTTTGTTCTCAAATAACAAACAGCACTTGCTATGTTTTGTAGTTTGTGCTGATGTTGACATTTCAAACATTACAAAATAGCACATGTTTAGCCATGTGATATATATTTTATTCGTGAAATTACTTTTTGAAAAGAAGATGGCATATTGAAGTACATGTAGAAACAATCAAAATGATATATTCTTCCTCTTCTCATGGACCCAATCATTAAAATAACCAACCCGTGTATCCATATGGTATTTGAACATCATATCTGATAGTTAAAACTTGAAAAGGATACGAAAATAAATATCATTTACACCATTAACTGTTTTCAGTTATATACTTAAACTCGAAGATACTGTAAAATGTTACAGATGCCAAGAATATACATGTAACTCAAATAAGAAACAGAATAGAGAAAGTGATGTAATAAATAAGTCTAAGTATATCATCGAAAAACTGCCAGTACATAATCACATGAGCATGATGGATGTAACATGCTAATTTCAAGACTTTCACTTATATGCATCACATGACATCACTCCACTGGATCTCAAATGGCAATGCAAACAAATGTTTAATTTTCATTAAAAATAATGAGTTTGGATGATAAATAGAGTGTCACCCTCCTGAATTGTTTTACGTACAATGGTAATTTCAAATACATAGAGTCGAGACTATTTCATCGTTTTTGCAGAATATAATTTCTATCTCATCAAGTGGAGTCAGAAAGTGATATTCGTTATTTTCTGTCACATACCTCTCGCCTCACTAAGTTTTGCACGAGTAAAAGAACTTCTATGCAACATATCACAAAATGAACTTCAGAATGTTATGGAATATTGAATATGATGTTAACACCTCAAAAGGTCAACAGTTATTGACTGAAACATCACAACAGCGTCGTTCACCGTCAGACGTGGAAAGCAAGGGAAGTAATCACTTTACAAAGGGAGATAATTTCATTTCAAAGGGAGACAATCATGAAAAGTAATTCCGGCCACACGTTAGTCATCGCAGTGAATATATGAGTTATATTTTCGCTGCAGTGAAAAAATGACTTTCTACTGCTTATGTGCAAATATGGATTATTTTTTCCTTATATAATCACATATTTCATGAATGGTTATATAATACATCAAATAGAAGTCACAGTCATTGTTTTTTTTAAAAATATAGTTTTCTTTTTACTACTAAATGAGTACATTTATAATTTTTACCATCATTATTGTTAGCGCGTTCGACTTCGGATCAAGAGGTCCGGGGTTCGAATCCCGCCAGGGGCACGGCAACTGCGTCTGCAGTAGAGAACTGTTCTACACGCAGTCAGGTTTGGGTGCAATGCTACACTGAATTTCAGTGCAGTACCACCCATGGTTCCCAAGCTCCAGCCGCTGCTCGCAGGTGTCACCGCAGTGTATAGCCACATGGCGTTGCAGGCTTTCTCTCTGCCATAATACTAGCAGCCGCGATATAAGTGAAATACTCTTGAAAGCGGCGTTAAATCCCAACTCACCTCACCATCATTATTTCTCGTCACTCGTGTCAGAGAATAACATTGCAGCAAAAATCCATTCTCACAAAACAATAACAGTTGCATACATATATAACTTTAAACTTAGCTCCATTTAAATAACACATGCCTTGGAGTAAACACTGAAATACACATTTTTAGAATATGTTGATTCTTTATGTACATATGTACCTTGTCACTGATGCTTCAATCGCATAATGGGCGCACCCTTAACGCCTCGAAGTATTTACTTTCTACAATTCTACAACACTGAATAGAGCTTATAAATAAACCACCTGGAGAACAGAAAATCCTTGCCATTATCTTTGTTTGCAGGATCGATTTGAATACACCATCAGATATTGAATGATTTATTATTATGAGCCAGAACAAATATGACACTTAACGAATTTATGAAACATAATGCTCCTCGTTCAAATGGTTAGTGATTTCCGATGTTAAGTTTGAGTTATTAAAAATTGAATCATCACTAAATATGATTGTACCTCTCAAAGATGAGAATGTGGGATAAGTTCCCAAGCAATGACAGACAGAACATTAAGAAGTTAATTCAACATGATATAGCAGGAGATTGCTATCTTAATTATTTACCTAAACAAAGCTTGTTGCGAACCAGTATGTATATCATATATTTTAAGTAACCTCATCAATTTGATTTGTATTATTTTTTAATAATCATTAATGGTATTAAGGGTCATATGTTGTTCTTGACTCTAAAAGTATATTTAAGTAAACACATTTTTTACTGAATAGATTAACATAGAAATATGTTGTTACAACTTGTATATATGTACGTCTCAATATCTCTGTGTAGGCGTATCCCAAGCAGCGTCTGACTCTAGGCAAGGATATCTGACATCACACAAAGCCAACATGAAACTTCCTGTATCTCTGATGAGAACCTTTCATCTTTGATCTCTAGAAGACTGCAGCTGTGCATCTTTATTACGTTGTCTTTGCCTTCCTGATTGAACCTGCCAACTAAAGCGTTCTCAGTTTGTTTTTATGACAGGTCCATTTTCTAGCATGTTTTTCGCTAGACGTAAGGATTGTATCTACAAATGAAACATATGAATGATATATAAAACAGTATAATTAAAAAAGGAACGAAGCCTCAGTTCTCGGTAGAAAATCCGGAGTATCAATTTCGCATGGACTTCTTCTGTACCAGTCCTAATAATCTGAAAGTAGTTATCACGTTCAGATATTTTATTCACTACGTGAACTGTCCATCAGATTAACTAGGGTATAAGTTCGGCGAGTTCCGAGAAATATGAGACTCAATAAAACTTACAAAACAACATCAACAGTCTGCGGAAGAAACAGAGAACGATACAACTAAAGGATCAGAGCTGTTCTGAATTTTGATATTCTAGTGATTGCTCTGTATTACTATTGACTGATATGTTTTTAAAAATTTAGGGTTAATTGGTGCTATGATTCATATATTGTTCGAGCATAGAACCATTTAATTTAAATTGTCAAAACGTCATAATGTTGCATCTCCTTTGCAAATCCCTAAATTTAGTAAAAAAAATGGTCGCGAAAGATTGATCAAATGGCCCATTAAAGGGGCAACAGAAGCTGTGTTGCATATTTGCTTCTGAAGTAAAGATCAGGTGATCACTTGGTTCAACCGCTCTTCTGATGTCCAACCACGAATGTAGTTGTAATTTAAAATCAAACAAAACGCTTCCAATTACCCAATCAGAGAGTGAGGATGAATGCAGTATTCCTTAAAGAGCATCCAGTAATTCTACCACATCGCTCAGAAGTATTTGCAGTCCTAGTTTCATGAGAAACTAAACAGGATTAGGTATTTGTATATTCAATACGTGTAACAATATCACATATCAAGTGCACTGTTTGATGCATATTGATTTAACATACCAAGTAAAGAAGTTTGCATTTGTTATTGAATATAACTAATGTGAATGATAAAGTACCATTCATATATGAACATATACGTTATTTTCACTGTAGCTTGATAGACAGTTTATTTCACTGATAAATCCAAGTATTGCATTGATTGTCATATTATAAAAGAACAACTTACTGCTTCACATGTTGTGGCACTTATTAGTTCATTGCGGTAGTCACACACGCCACTGACGTTTCTTTCTTACTTGGAAAACTCATCTTGTCAATGAATTTTCGTTTGGTAACATTTCCCCTTGATCCCAGTGCTTGATTCCCTGACCCGAGTACTATCGATTGGATATTGGCCATTTTGTTTATTGCTTCGTGAATGGTTAAATTTTGTATAATAAACATTACTTCTATCATAGTTGTCATCCTTATTAGCCACAAAATAAGATGACAAGTTTAATTAATTTAGTTTATTGTATACAAGGAATACAATTGATACATTAACCGTTGGTTTGAAAATGGCAAATGAAGAGTTGACATATTATGATTCATAACGGAAATGAAAAATTTAAAGTACTAGTTTACAGCGTAGTATGACACGTTGAGTTATATTTGGACCATATCGCGTTCATAGTGGAAAAAATACTACTTATGTCAATTCGGAAAGTTCACTAATAGGCAATTAACATCTTAAAGATACTTTGACTTCAGACAGTTCGAAGAGTTTAACAGTTATATAGCCAGACACTTTGCTCGCTTGCTTATCAGTTCAATGCACATACACAGACTAACCAGCTCTCACACAGTTGTCACCTCTGTCTCCATGTGTTCCATCATCATACTGCTAGTGTTTTGAGGAGATATATGTATGAATTTTCGGATTACAATTATGAGGACAATAACCAGATGACGTGTACTTGCTTAAGCAACCTTTGGGGTAATATTTCGACAAAAACGTTTTGACATAATGTATTAAACATTTCTAAGGCTTCTGACAAATTAATCTATTATATTCCATTTAAGGCAAGTGGAGATCCTAGATTGATATCACGTTTAGCATTTATAACTTTGATCGATATTATTATGGGAATTAATGGTAAGTTATTTCCTAGAATATAAATGACTTACCTGTTAAAGTCACTCCCTATTACAAATATTTAGGAATTGTATTATCATCTCGTTTAGTCTGGTCAAAAGCCTGTGAAACTTTATCATTACAAGCCAAACGTGCATGTTTCCCTCTTTTTCAGCTGTTCACCTGATACCAAAATATGCCTTTATCTATTGCTCAAAATATATTCGTCAGTAAAATATTGCCTATACTAACATATGGCAGTGAAATTTGGGGCTACACTTATAAAATATGTATTGAAAAAGGTTCATAGTGAATATTTTTAAAGGTCTTTGTCTATAAGTAAAAATACAGCATCATGTGCTGTACTTGGCGAAATTGGCAGATTTAATTTGTGTGTGCATTATTACACAAAATGTGTCAAATATTGGTGTCGAATTGTTCGAATGGATGAAAGTAGATACCCAAATGCCAGTTATTATATGTTGAAAGTCTATGATGATAACGGAGGCACAAACTGGGTCTCGCATGTAAGAATGCTTTTGTTTACTACGGGATTTTCTTATGTTTGGTTGGCCCAAGACTGCGGCGATGTAAATCAATTCTTATCAGCATTTAAACAACGTTGTATTGATATAGATATACAACACTGGAATAGTAAAATAAGTAACTCATTATTTCTTGTAAAATTACAGTACATTTAAGTCACTTTTACAACCTGAAATGTATATTTCCTGTGGCGCATTAAGCAAAGAAGTATTGCGACTAACATTTTTTCACAAACAAATTTCATTATTTAGATGCCCTGCATGAGTTCTCTGGAAATTTACAGGTTAAAATTTTTTTTTTCAATTTTGAAAAAAAATTCCAATGGAATTTTTTTTTCCAATGGAATTTTTTTTTCCAATGGAATTTTTTTTCCAATGGAAATTTGTTTTCCAATGGAATTTTTCCAATGGAAATTTTGTTTCCAATGGAATTTTTTTTTCCATTGGAATTTTATTTTCCATTGGAATTTTTTTTTCCAATGTTGAAAAGGGTGGTGGGATTAGTCATTGAAGGCAGTTTTCATAATAATGAATTTATGAAATATTATAATTCTATCTTTTTGAATTTGGTTTTCAATGAAATGTTGATTTTAAGAACATATATTGAGTTATATTAAATATTGATTTTGGAAAAAATATAATGTTTGTGAAATGTTGACTTTGGAAATATTTATTGACTTTGGTGGAAGTTTTACTTTGGTGAAATATTGAATTTGATGACATGTTGAATTTTAAAATATTTGTTGAGTTATGTGAATTGTTGACTTTTGAAATATTTATTGACTTTTGTGAAAGTAAAATGTAAAAGATATTTTGAATCTAGTGAAATGTTGACTTTGATCAAGTATTTATTTGGTGAAATGTTGACTTTGAAAATATTCATTGACTTTTGTGAAAGTTAATTTAAATAAAATGTTGATTTTGAAAAAGATTTTTTTGAATTTAGTGAAATATTGACTTTGATCACATATTGACTTTGGTGAAATGATGTCTTTGAAAATATTTATTGACTTTTACGAAAGTTTAACTTATATGAATTGTTGACTTTGGTGACATGTTGCTTTTGAAAAAGATATTTTGCATTAAGTGAAATATTGACTTTGATCAGGTATTGACTTTGATGAAATGTTGACTTTGAAAATATTTATTGACTTTTGTGAAAGTTTAACCTAAATTAAGTGTTGACTTTGAAAAAGATTGTTTTGAATTTAGTGAAATGTTGACTTTGATCACATAGTGACTTTGGTGAACTGATGACTTTGAAAATATTTATTGACTTTTGTGAAAGTTTAACGTAGATAAAATGTAAACTTTGAAAAAGATATTTTGAATTAAGTGAAATATTGACTTTGATCAAGTATTGACTTTGATGAAATGTTGACTTTTTTTATTGACTTTTGCGAAAGTTTAACTTATATAAAATATTGACTTTGGTGACATATTTGTTTTGAAAAAGATATTTTGAATTTAGTGAAATATTGACTTTGGTCACATATTGACTTTGATAAAATGTTGACTTTGGAAATATTTATTGACTTTTGTGAAAGTCTAACTCAAATAAAAAGTTGACTTTGAAAAAGAAAATTATCAAGTGTCCTTCCCCTAAAACATATATTGAGATTATAGATATGTAGTATTTTTTTAATAAGACGTTTCCACAATATATTCTCCTATCAAATATTCACCTTTGCGAAATGTTGACTCTTGAAATATTAATTGCGTTGATAAGGTTTCTATCTAATGACTTTTTTAAAGTTGAACACTAATGTCTGGCTAAAGGTGGATGTTTCAGACAGTATGTGTTAGGTCATTTGACTAGGCTATTGCCCACATTACATCAGTCACCATGACTGATTATTTATACACACATGATTGCAGGTTACATATATATAACGATAACACAATTGCAATTTAATCATGCAACTGAGGTTTAAGGGATATATCAGACTTGTGTATTGACTCTCAGAATACCCTACGGCGTCCCTCTCGGTATTACGTAACATATATATTCGATCAACTCATTAAGGCCAACAGGTAAGTAATTACCGGTTCAACGGCATTGACCCAGCAGCTAGGTGTTACAGAACACAAATGTATAGTCAGGTTCACTATGTATTTTTGTTCAAAGTTTTTGGAGATTAGCAAAACTATATATTTTTAGAATCATCAAAGCATATTGTATCCAAAAACCCATGTTGGCATTTGCACAGACATCGTTGATGGCGGCCATCTTGGATTTCAAAATGGCCGCCGTTAAAATAAAATTTTTGCGATATATCGGCTTCAAGTCAACTTAGAAACTAAAATAAACATGCTAATTCTATGTTTTCCTGGTCTGGGATGCCAATGGTGGTAGCAAAATAGAGATCAGAGTCATTGAAAAGTACCGTTTCATTGGTGTTTAATATTATAACCAAGATGGCGCGAAAATTGGTGAAAAAGCAACCAAAAATCGGTTACATGAACCAATATAAGGTGTCTATATATTTTCATTTGATTTATTATTTATTGTGTTCATTTGAATATAAATAAAATTTAAAAAAAAAAAAAAAAAAAAAAAAAAATGTTGTTCAATTTAGAACCATTCTGTTACATAACTTGTTGTCATGTGAGTAGTACCGGAAGTGCAGTGTCACTATGTCAACACCCTTACAATGTGGACATGCTTTTGATGAATTTCTGCACAATTTTGTGAATTTCGGTGAGTACCCTTTTGTATTCCTCTACAATATAAACTTGTGCATTCATAAATGTCAATAATTCATGCCTTTAGTAGTTAAAAAATAGAGCCATGGCCTCTGTAGCTCATCAGGAGATAATAAGTGGGGTATGTTATGGAGTGGACTTTATAGCAATGGTCAGATAATGGAATGTAGTAATAAGAATCTAGGTAGTGAAACGATTAAAGCAGTTTAAAAATATTTTGTTACCATAAC
Source organism: Gibbula magus (assembly GCA_936450465.1). Classification (NCBI taxonomy): domain Eukaryota; kingdom Metazoa; phylum Mollusca; class Gastropoda; order Trochida; family Trochidae; genus Gibbula; species Gibbula magus. The sequence continues at coordinate 90,504,567 of OW388289.1, read as the reverse complement.
TTTGCCAATCTGCTATATATATGTCTTGAAAGAGCAACGCAAAGCTTGGAAATAAATTGCTGGTATCAAACATATAATAATGTGGTGGAGAGATCATACTATTTTCTAAGATCGTACACACATTATATAATAATGAATACCCCGGGTACAATTCTTTGCATACAATTCACCACTGTCAGCTATTGCAATAATGGCCTGGGGCTGTAGAAGAAAATGAAAAAAACCTTTTTAGGTCATGACCCCTGCTAATTATTATCAAAATTGGTTACACATAAATCAACATTCGTTATGAATATCATACACCTTTGCATTATATTGTTTTAATTCTTAATTGCATTATGGCAATACCAACATTTATTACATAATGAATAGGAGCCTCAGTTTTTGAGAATCCCATTTCTCATAGGCTCCATTTCAATACTTAATAAATTGGTGAATTTTTTTTTAGTAAATTCTTTTTCACCATTTCTTATAGGCTCCCTTTCAATATTTGATAAAATGGTGATATTCTATGAATAAATTCTTTTTTAGAGTCAGTGGAAGACTAAAGCAGTCTCATGCACAGTCTATGATAACACAGTGCTGCACAGTAGTTTGAAGTTACCTGAAACCTCTGTGTAACTATCAGTTTTCATCCTTCTGCCAGGAAGAGGTCAACACAATGCAATTACATAACATGCAGACACTGGACTCACTAAGCCAGTAAAATTTATATGTTAGATGCAGTTTTTCCTACAATTAATTATGTTTCTGTACTGGAGAAGATGATGAAAATAGGTGTGATGTCACAATCTCATATAGCTACTTCTTTTATAGTCCTATGTTATCACCAGTCATCACTAGTCATATTCAGTTCACATATCTCATGTAAAATGAAAAAATTTAATTCCTCTTCAAGTTATTCCTTCAAAGGGTATTCATTATTCAATAGTTCTCATTTCAAATAGATTCACATTAAACATGTCCATGATGTAGACATCTATCTCATTTCTTGTTCCTATTGAATAAAATTAACTGCAAAGTTAATAGAAAACTAAATCAGTTATAAAGTATAAAATATGATATAAATAAGGTATACCAAATTGACTCGTACTGGAAATTCTCATTAATTAATTAATTAATTCTCCAAATAATTACACAATATCATGAGATATTAAAAAACTCCATTATTTACTCTTAAATTACAAAGAACATTATATTAGATTTAATAAAAGATTCTGTATTAAGTCTTTAGAATACTTTTAGACTTGTGTACCTTTATCAGCAAATTCACTTGCAAAATACAAATAATTACTCATATGTGAAATGTGAGACAAAGATAAAATATGACTTATAATTTTTGTTAGACCTCCAATTCTAAGTTTTTAATTCTCAATATCTCTTTTTCATCAGACATATTATATTCTCAAAGCACATGTTAGAACTCTCACATCAGAAAGATGAAATGCCTTTAACTCAGCTGTTTTCTTTAAAATTACCTCCCTTACCTACTTTACTGATTGAAGTGCACATATAATATCAGAAAGATGCTGTAAACTGAAATAGGCTTTTAGATTATGATCCCTGTGACCCATATTTGGGGTCACAGACTAACCAAATATACAATTTAGAATCCCTTACAGCCAAGGAGTCTGTACATAAAATTTCAGCTCGCTAGAGCCATTGGGACTGGAGATGAAGATGAAAATAGCATTTTAGGTCATTGCCTCTGTGACCCAATATTTGGGGTCTCACTGTCACCAAATTTACAATTTAGAATCCCCTTCAGTCAAGGAGTATGTACATAAAATTTCAGCTCTCTACGTTCATTGGGACTGGAGAAGAAGATGAAAATAGTTTTTTTTAGGTAATGACCCCTGTGAGCCACACTTGGGGTCACAGGGTCACCAAATCTACAATTTAGAATCCCTTTCAGCCAAGGAGTCTGTACATAAAATTTCAGCTCTCTGGAGTAATTGGTTCTGGAGAAGAAGATGAAAATAGCTTTTAAGGTTATGACCCCTGTGACCCACATTTGGGGTCAAAGGGTCACCAAATTTACAATTTAGTATCCCCTTCAGCCAAGGAGTCTGTACATTAAATTTCAGCTCTCTGGAGTCATTGGTTCTGGAGAAGAAGTCGAAAAAGCAAAAAGTTTACGGACGGACGGACGGACGGACGGACGGACAGACGGACGGACGGCCTTTCAGGCCAGATGAGCTAAAAATAGAGCCATGGGCTCTGTAGCTCATCAAGATTTCATTGATTATTATCTAAGGTTGACTATCTAAGTTATATCAAGTAATACATTGTTATCAAGAAAAAAATAGGTTTTTTAGACCATGACTCCTGTGACCCAACTTTGGAGTCACAGGGTCACCAATCCTACAATTACAATTTCACCTTTCTACAGCTTTACGTACTTAAGATAAAGATGAAAATATTTGGGTCATGACCAGTGACCTAGATTGGGGTCACAGGGTCACAAAATCTACAATTTTGAATCCCCATTGGACAAGGAGTCTGCACACAACTTTTCAGCTCTCTAGACTTTTTGGAACTGGAGAAGAAGATAAAAATAGGTTTTTAAGGATGTGACCCCTGTGACCCCATTTGGGGTCATGGGGTCACGGAATCTACAAGTTAGTATCCCCATTGACCAAGAGTCTGCACACAACTATTCAACTCTCTTGACTTTTTGCAACTGGAGAAGAAGATGAAAAAAGGTATTTAAGGATATGACCCCTGTGACCCCATTTGGGGTCAAGGGGTCACAAAATCTACAATTTAGAATCCCCATTGGCCAAGGAGTCTGCACACAACTTTTCAAGTCTCTTGACTTTTTGGAACTGGAGAAGAAGATGAAAAAAGGTTTTTAAGGATGTGACCCCTGTGACCCCATTTGGGGTCAAGGGGTCACGAAATCTACAATTTAGAATCCCCATTGGCCAAGGAGTCTGCACACAACTTTTCAGCTCTCTAGACATTTTGGAACCGGAGAAGAAGATGAAAATAGGTTTTTAAGGATGTGACCCCTGTGACCCCATTTGGGGTCATGGGGTCACGAAATGTACAATTTAGTATCCCCATTGGCCAAGGAGTCTGCACACAGCTTTTCAGCTCTCTTGACCTTTTGGAACCGGAGAAGAAGATGAAAATAGGTTTTTAAGGATGTGACCCCTGTGACCCCATTTGGGGTCATGGGGTCACAGAATGTACAATTTAGTATCCCCATTGGCCAAGGAGTCTGTACACAACTTTTCAGCTCTCTACACCTTTTGAACTGGAGAAGAAGATGTAAATAGGTTTTTAAGGCTGTGACCCCGGTAACCCCATTTGGGGTCATGGGGTCACAAAATCTACAATTTAGAATCCCCATTGGCCAAGGAGTCTGTACACAACTTTTCAGCTCTCTTGACCTTTTGGAACCGGAGAAGAAGATGAAAATAGGTTTTTAAGGATGTGACCCCTGTGACCCCATTTGGGGTCATGGGGTCACGAAATCTACAATTTAGTATCCCCATTGGCCAAGGAGTCTGTACACAATTTTTCAGCTCTCTAGACCTTTTGGAACTGCAGAAGAAGATGAAAATAGGTTTTTAAGGATGTGACCCCTGTGACCCCATTTGGGGTCATGGGGTCACGAAATCTACAATTTAGAATCCCCATTGGCCAAGGAGTCTGTACACAACTTTTCAGCTCTCTAGACCTTTTTGAACTGGAGAAGAAGATGAAAATAGGTTTTTAAGGATGTGACCCCGGTGACCCCATTTGGGGTCATGGGGTCACAAAATCTACAATTTAGAATCCCCATTGGCCAAGGAGTCTGTACACAACTTTTCAGCTCTCTTGACCTTTTGGAACCGGAGAAGAAGATGAAAATAGGTTTTTAAGGATGTGACCCCTGTGACCCCATTTGGGGTCATGGGGTCACGAAATCTACAATTTAGTATCCCCATTGGCCAAGGAGTCTGTACACAATTTTTCAGCTCTCTAGACCTTTTGGAACTGCAGAAGAAGATGAAAATAGGTTTTTAAGGATGTGACCCCTGTGACCCCATTTGGGGTCATGGGGTCACGAAATCTACAATTTAGAATCCCCATTGGCCAAGGAGTCTGTACACAACTTTTCAGCTCTCTAGACCTTTTTGAACTGGAGAAGAAGATGAAAATAGGTTTTTAAGGATGTGACCCCGGTGACCCCATTTGGGGTCATGGGGTCACAAAATCTACAATTTAGAATCCCCATTGGCCAAGGAGTCTGCACACAACTTTTCAGCTCTCTTGACCTTTTGGAACTGGAGAAGAAGATGAAAATAGGTTTTTAAGGATGTGACCCCTGTGACCCCATTTGGGGTCATGGGGTCACAGAATGTACAATTTAGTATCCCCATTGGCCAAGGAGTCTGTACACAACTTTTCAGCTCTCTAGACCTTTTGAACTGGAGAAGAAGATGTAAATAGGTTTTTAAGGCTGTGACCCCGGTAACCCCATTTGGGGTCATGGGGTCACGAAATCTACAATTTAGAATCCCCATTGGCCAAGGAGTCTGTACACAACTTTTCAGCTCTCTTGACCTTTTGGAACTGGAGAAGAAGATGAAAATAGGTTTTTAAGGATGTGACCCCTGTGACCCCATTTGGGGTCATGGGGTCACGAAATCTACAATTTAGTATCCCCATTGGCCAAGGAGTCTGCACATAAAATTTTAGCTCTGTGGAGTCATTGGTTCTGGAGAAGAAGTCGAAAATGTGCAAAGTTTACGGACGGATGGACGGACGGACGGACGGACGGATGGACGGACGGACGCCGGACGCCATGCCATGCCATAAGCCCATCGGGCCTTTCAGTTGACAACAATTGAATATGACGTCACGGATAGCCAAGAACCAAAGGCTTAGTCAACATACCAAGCAATCGGTTCGAGAGTGTTACAATCCGTTAGGCGTAGGAATATAAGTATTGTTGCTGTTTTTGGTTAAATATATCATGTTAAATGACATCGGCAATTGAACGAAAAGTGTTATTGTTTCAATAAAGCGATAGTAACCCAAATACAATCACAGAAATATTCGTTTAACGGCCTCTTTTCCTGTGTCGCTGTACGGAGTTGTAAAGCGAATCCTAAGAGTTAGAAGTTTCGTTTTGGAACGTGACAGCAATCACTTGCTGCACGCGCTGTATTAGAGCTTTCTCATCCGAACACCTTCTGATGGCAGCGAGTATATTAGTGACGTCACGGAGCGGTTACTCGCTGTCTGGAGCTAGCAAATTTTTCTATAATGATACTACTTTCTCAACAACATATATTTGTAAAGTGAACCTGAGACGAACCCTCCAGTTAAATGTTGATCACAGTAACATTTCAAATTATAACCTTTTTCAAAAATTCCCTCCTAACGAACATTTAGATAAAGATACTACTTTCTTAACAACATAATAAAACATATATTTGTTAAGTGAACCTGAGAAGAATCAACCAGTTAAATGTGAATCACAGTAACATTTCATATTATAACCTTTTTTTAAAATTCCCTCCTAACGAACATAGATATAAAGATACTACTTTCTCAACAACATATATTTGTAAAGTGGACCTGAGACGAACCATCCAGTTTAAGTTAAATAAGATCAGAATTACATCAACATTTGATTACATGAAATTGGTGGAAGTGCACAGGAAGATAATGGTACTTCTTTTTCCGAAATTTCAGAACAGAAGTCATGATGAATGAAAACCCTGATGACAACAACTCAAGGGAAACTGTCGACTGGAGATTATGTATCTTATGTCAGGAGAGTGACACCAGCAAAGGAGCAGTTGTTCTGAATCCTAGGACAGATTTTTACCAGAAATTATTGGATGTGGTGGCAGAGCGGGCCAGTATACTCGATGGACAATACGTTGCAATTCAAAGTCGTCTCAAAGAAAACACCAAGGACATGCTGGTTGACAGTAAAGCAACATGGCATCGGAGTTGTTATTCTTATGCCACAAACCAGACAGAGATTCAGCGGGCCACAGAACGCTTTGAACATTCAGTAACCACAGGTCATTATGCCATAAAGAAGCGGAGCCTTAAAAGATCCAGCCCAGAAATGGAAGCAGATACAGCAGAGACATCGATGCCATTCACAAGATCTGCAACAGATCCTTTGTCAAAAGAGCTGTGCTTCTTCTGCCAATTAGAAAACAATCAACCACTTTACTCAGTTAGAACTATGAACTCTGGGAAGGCCCTCAGACAAGCAATAGAAATTTCCAAAGATCCCGTTTTGATGACAAGATTAGGCAATGTAATATCACCAATAGATATTAAATATCACAAGCTGTGTTGGACACAACATGTGTTTCATGTCCTTCGGGATAATACCAGTGACAATGTCAAATCACCAATGGCGGACTTGCCCATGCAGGTATCATGCTTGATAGAATTGATCAACCTTTTGACCTCCATACCCAAAAAAAAAGCATATCTCCCAATGGACAAGATCGAGGCAACATACATATCCATGCTTGGTGGTAGTGAGGAGGCCCGAAAGCACAAACCAACGCTGACAAGACAATGGCTAAAGGAAAAGATCCTTCAAGAATTACCTAATTTGAATTCTGTAAGGCAGAAAGACAGAAGAAAGCCATCAGTTCTTTATTGTCCTGAAGTTTGCGAAGAAGATATGCTTCACACTTCTATGATGCAAATCTACGAGAATGAAATGGACAACACGAAAATGTTATATCAGACAGCCAATCTTATACGCAAAGCATTGTGGACTTCACTGATGAAAAGAAACAGTCAGACATGGTTTCCGTACTGAGCACTACAGAAGACGTTCCAACAGAATTGTACAGCCTTATGCGCTGGATTTTGGTAGGACCTGAAAAGGAGTTTCAATCAGAAATGAGGCACAGGACAGTTGACCAGTCAGCACTAACACTTAGTCAGAACATAATGTATGCTTTCAAAACCAAAAGGCAGGTACAACACCAACCCAAGCAAGCAACAGCTACATTCAGGACACAACATGCCCGAGAAAATCCACAGGTTCTGGGCCTGGCACTAACCATTCATCACGACACCAGGAATAAGAATCTAGTAGACCTTCTCCATTCACAGAACATGTGTGTATCATATGGCCGGTCACTGCTCTTGGAAACAGCCATAGCAAATGCTGTTGTAGAAAACACACTACACTTCGATGGTCTGTATGTCCCACCCTTCCTCAAGAAAGGAACTTTTGTGTTCTTTGCAGTTGACAATACTGACTTCGCCGAGGACACAGCAGATGGGAAAGACACAACACATGGAACTATCACTGTAGTTTATCAAAAAGAAAATGCTCAAGGGGAAGTTATTGCACCCAATTTAGAACTCTGTGAGGCAAAAAACTTAACAGTTGCTCCATATAGTGTACCCATCAAGCCATGCAGCAAACCAAAGTCTCGGGTGACCAAGAGAACACACGAATTCAAAATTGGCACTCCAGGGGTTGCACATTCTTCTAAGCTGACTACCCTAGGCTGGATCATAGCGACTACGCTTTCTAGAGAGAATGAGGATGAAGACGAGAGTAAAATCCCGGTTTGGGCTGGATTCAAGTCTCTTTTGTCATCTCGCCAGTCTTTGACCCAAGTCGGTGCACTACCACTGTTGCCTGAAGTTGCTCATGAGTGGTCCACAATGTTGACTGTGATCCTACAAGCATCAAAGTTGAAGACTCTGGTCACTGGTGAAGAACACCCGACAGTGATCACCTTTGACATGGCCTTATATGAGAAGACAGTGCAGTTGGTGGATGCAAGGGACGATCTGAAGGGAAAAGTTCTTCCAAGGCTTGGTGAGCTACACACTGTGATGGCTGCATTGAGGGCATTAGGAACGTCAATTGAAAACTCTGGGATAGATGATGCATGGATTGAGGCTGATGTATATGGCTCTGCTACAACACGCCAGATCCTGAAATGTACTCACTACAAGAGAACTCTTCGTGCACACATCCATATGTACATGGCTCTGTATGAACTTCTTCTCGAGAAATTCTTCGAAGAAAAACCACATCTTAAATCTATCTGCTCTAAGCCAGTGAATGAAGTCCAGGAAGCCTGTCTAAGAACGTTGGCTGGCAGAAGTACGAATGAGGAGTGCATCACTGTTGCCAATGAGCGTTTGCTTCAAACCCTCACCGACGAATAAGTATTTAGTCATCTGAAAATATGGGAAGCAGAAAAAGGCTCCAATGCAATGTTCAAGTCAATCATGAATTACCTCCATCATGTTGAAACCATCCTACTCTTCGTCGAAGCCTCAAGGAACTCTGATCTACATCTCCACCTGCAAGCTGGAGAAGCACTTAGCAAGCTCTTCTTTGCCCTAGATCGAATAAAATACAAACGCCTTTGGCCACGGTACCTGGCCGACATGCAAGAACTGGAGAGAAGTCATCCTGAAACCTGGCGGGAACTTCAGAAAGGGAATATATCTGTCACAAAGAGTGAGATACCTTTCGTTTCCATTGGAGCAGATCATGCATGTGAACAAGTGAACAGGATGATGAAGATTCACTCTGGGTTGATTGGTATTTCCAATAATGCCAATGCACGGCAGAGGTTCTTTCTGGCCACACCAGAGATGTCACGTCTTTCAACAGAGTTCAAAAGGCAATTCGGTGTGACTGCTAACAAACCATACGAACACCACGAGGTACAACCAAGTGCTGTCAGGAAAGAGCATGATGCTGTCAAGAAGATCAAAGCTGCAATACTGAGTCATGGAAATCCGTTTGAAGCAGAGGGCGATCAGCTTTACAACTTCATGACACATGCATATGTTCCCCAAAAATGTGTTCCACTGATTCTGAACATCGATGAAGTTGGTCAGAAACTGTATGAAGATTATGTTGCCGAACGAATCAATGGAGACGTCAGCCTTTGGGCACCCGTCAAGAAGCAGAACAACTCCATGTTCCTGTCAGGAAACAAGATGCAAACAGTCAAAGTCCGTGACCAATCAGTGGATCTGAAGGAAACAAAAGATCTGTATGCCCGGTTGATGGTTCTAGCCAAATCAAGTCGCTACATCAATCAGAAGAATGCAATCGGGAACTATTAGTTTACTCTGACTCCAAGGGCATTGTTTGCACCAGATGGATCCATCCTTCCATGTACTGACAAATCGAAGCTCATACATTGCTTGACAACGCTGCAGACAACCAATGAACTGGAACAAAATGCTCAAATACCATTATCTGAGGATGATGTAGAACCCATTGCTGAACCAGAAACATCATTTGAGGGTTATGCTGAAGGTGTTGCTGAACAGGATACGTCAACGGCTGCCTCTGGGAGTCCAAGAATTGCCATTGTTGATGGAATGGTGCTCGTCCAACAGATGACTAAGCAGTCAAGAACAATCAGCACAGTCAGAGATCTCGGTCAGCACTTCAATGACAAGCTACTAACGTTGACAGAAGAATTTGATGAGGTCATTTTGGTCTTTGACACCTACAAAGCTGATTCATTAAAGCAAAAAACAAGAGAAAAACGACGGCATGGCAAAGAACCGATTCAATACCAAATTACAGACGACACAAGCATCAAGCACATGCCAATGGGACGTTTTTTATCTCACGAAAAAACGAAAGCTGATTTAACTGAATACCTTGCTGAAGCAGTATTGAAGAAAATTGCTAACTCCCAAAAGTTAGTCATCACATCAGCATAGGGCCACACAAGAAGCAACCGCACCATGCAGTTTGAAGACACAAATCATGAGGAGGCCGATACATTGATGATCTGCTTAGCAGCAGCTGCATCAAAGCGATGTCCTGAAGCACGGATGGTTTTCTTCAGTCCAGATACTGACGTCTTGGTTTTAGCTGTTGCACACTACCACAAGCTCTGCAAAAACACTGCAATATCGATGGTCTCAGGTATTTTGGAGATTGGACCAATCTGGAGTGCGCTGGGAAGAGAAAAAGCAGCAGCATTACATGTGTTCCATGCCTTTACTGGTGCCGACAATGTTGGAAGATTCTCTGGACTTGGCAAAACGAAGTGGTTTCAAAAATACATGAAGGCTGACACGGAAGTCATCTCGGCACTGATGGAACTGACAGAGGAAGGTGACGTCAGACAGGACGTGAGGGAGGCACTGGCTAAATTTGTTTGCTCACTGTACTGTCCAAAGGGCATCAACATAACAAGTATTCCGGACCTAAGGTGGCATCTGTTTTGTAAACATCTGGCAGAAAGCACCAAGCTGCCTCCCACAACTGGTGCACTTGAGGAGCATATTGAGCGTGTACACGTACAGGCTAGGGTGTGGTCTCAAAGCACAGAGATGTGGCAGCATCTGTTGGATCCAGTGAACCATGGATATCATCAAGCAGACCATGGCGATATACTACCTACCACCACGAAGGTTACACCTGCGCCACAGGCCATTGTAGAGTTGGTCAGATGTCAGTGTAAAGCCCTTTGCAAAGGTGTTCATGCCAGAGACACAACTTGGCTTGCACAGACCTATGTTTGTGTGGAACCGACTGTGAAAACGACCCAGACTGTAACACCGAATATGACACTCACGACAGTGATGAAGATCTGTAGAACATTTCATCTAAATGATAAAGACCTGGTAGGTTATATATATATATATAGATTACTTAAAGTATACCCTGGCATGAATTGCATGTCCATTTTCTTTCATATCTATACCTAAAACTTCAAAGGGTTGCACCAAAATGTAGTATATGATGCAGTTGGATAAAGACAATGTTCTCATGTACCATTGTTTGTACTTTTCAATGACTCTGATCTCTATTTTGCTACCACCATTGGCATCCCAGACCAGGAAAACATAGAATTAGCATGTTTATTTTAGTTTCTAAGTTGACTAGAAGCCGATATATCGCAAAATTTGTATTTTAACGGCGGCCATTTTGAAATCCAAGATGCAAATGCCAACATTGGTTTTTGGATACACTATGCTTTGATGATTCCAAAAATGTATAGTTTTGCTAATCTCCAACAACTTTGAACGAAAGTATATTTCTTAACATAGTGAACCTGACTAGTAGTCAGACTTCAACTCATAATCATAATGTATCTTTGTAACCGCCGATTAGCTATAATGCTAAAGGTTAATAAAGAATTGAATTGACTTCAATAGAGTGACCACATGAGCACTTATTTTTTTCCGATCTGTGTGCATTACACTGCAAATTTATCTGCGATCAGATGACATTCTCGACCATGAACTAAAAGGTATTGAGAATGTTTAGGTGGGACTTAACAAACGTAAGTTATGTAACTTTAACATATCAGATAATGAATTTCTTTTGTTGTTGTTACAGGCGAATAGTTATAATATGCATAATATTATCCATGTAGGATTTGCTGACTTTTAAGAGATTGACTTTGGTGACTGGAAACTATTTATTGGCTTATAGCCTAATAAGGTAAACATGATTCTAAATCCCTATATGTGTCGTCATGGCTTTTCGGAAAGATTTAACACTTTCAATTGGACATCAAAGGCTGATTGTTTCAAATATGTCCAAACCCATGGATATCACAACTAAGCTGACGGTGGTGCATTCTATGTGAGACACAAAATATTTTCATCGCTTTGACGATTATTAACTAGTGATTGATCTCTCATGTGTATCATATGCATACTGAAATATTGAATAAACATCGCATTACTTTCGATATAAACGTATTCCAAGAAAAACATGGAGTGATTGTGACAAAGGAAGTAACGAAATTAATTTAAAGCGATAATATAATGATTTTAACGGTATTTAAGTGTGCTGTGTATTAGAAAGTCCCAGGTCTTACATAATGTGCATGCAGCGGATAACGTCTCCCCGTCAGTAGCCATGGGAATTCGCGTGTTGATGTAATTACAGGTAGCGGGAATGATCATTAACTAATTATCATGTACCGACCCTTACTCAATTGTTTGTGTATCTCCTACCAGAATATATGGGGTGGCCAACATTCCGACACGTTCAAATGTTCTTATATATCTAATGCACAAGTATTATATAACATGTGTTCTTAGAGAGGCAGTAATGAACTTCAATTATCATGTACTGTAACATATTGTTTAGTGACATCTTGACGTTCAAAAGATATCCCGAGTTTGATGACATGTTGACTTTTGAAATATTGAATGACTTTGGTAAATGTTTATCTTTAATGATATGTTAACTTTGGTGACATATTGACCTTGCGAATATATTTTGAGTTTACTGAATTGTTGACTATCAAAAGATTGACTTTGGTGACATGTTGACTTTGAAATATTTGTTGGCGTTGTTGAAGTTGGATTTTAATGACATTTTGAAAACACAAATGTCTGCCTAAAGGAGCGCGTTTCAGATAGTAAGTGTTAGATCATTTGACTACGCTATTGCCCACAATACAACAGTCACCAAGACTGATGATTTATAGACAACTGATTGCAGGTTACAGATATATGATATACCAGACTTCCTAGCTATCAGAACATCCTGTCTGTAAACGAGGTTGTCTAAGTATTACGTAATGTGTGTATTCGATCAACTAGCCCATCACAGTAGTCTCAACTCGTTTAGGCCGACAGGTAATTAGATACCGGTTCAACGCCTCTGACCTAGCTCCTGAGTGAGCAGAGAACGCAAATAGAGTCAGAAGGCCTTTATTAAATGGATGAGTGAACAAAAAGCTCGAGGTTGTTATCCATTATGGAAATGAAACAGTTCATGTCTAACCTCACTAAGTCTTGTTTGATTCGACGTGAAGCATTTCTATCCATTGAATAACTAAAACAATACATACGTATATACCTTCATGTATTTATGGCAGTGCTCAGTTGGCCTTAGCGTCAAAATACTGCTTTGCCTCGTTTGAACAATCGTTTAGTTCGCCAGTATTATGCTCACTAATCTTATATGTTTATTATTCGTTTTGTATCAATAATCAGTGTACTTTTAGAAATGTAGTGATGTAATGAGTTCACAGAATGTCTTTATTTGTTGTGTTATCAAATTCGCCAGTACCGTTTACAATACAGTTTAATTAATTCGAACTCTTGAAACTAGTCTCCAATTTTGATCTTAGGATGACCCACTCACTGTAAGATTATTGACAGCAGTAAAGGGATGCATGCAAAGTGTACATTAAACATTTTCGTAACCATTTGATCAGTTTACAATTTCGGCCGCTCTCTCAATACGATACACTGTTCATTTAAGACGGGTATTATTAATGAATAGCCATTTCACAAGTGTCATTCCCCTAAAAACATATATTGAGATTATAGTAGAGAGATGAAGAATAGTTTATTAACGTGTCACATGCCGAACATAAATAATATTGACATATAAAACATGATAATAAAAAAAGCACAAAGCCCTTAGGCTAACGAGATACGATGTTCATTAAAATATATCAATTCACACGAGAATAAATACCCCCCCACCCCCCCCCCCCCCCCCCCCCCCCCCACACACACACACACACACACACACACGCACACGCCATTATCCCAACACATGTTCTCATTCAAACAAATACAAAAAATAATCCTATTCACTCTAATACACACCCCCATACACATTCCCATACTATCAAATTCATTCTCTCGTACAAAAAACATACGCATTAAAAGCACACATTCTAAAAACAATATATGATCAAAATAACATATGATAATTGAAATACTAACATAGTTTTGTTTAACGCCGAAGTTGATATGTAGTAATTTTTTGAACAGACGTTTCCACAAAATACTCTCTGGTTTGCATTCAAATGAAATCCAAAATGAATATACCACTTTTTCTTAAATCCCAGAAAATTCTTTAGCGTTTATCCATCAAGTCAGTGAACCGTATCTCCTGAACATCCCAGTGACAACTTGTGTGTATCTCTGAGTCAACTCAACATGTGTCACGGTGCTCAGATTGAAATAACAGTATTGGCGACAATACACATTCGTACGTATTTTTAGATTGGTTTATGGTAATACCCACACAGACTGCCCCCCTTGTAATACACACATATCCCAGTATATCCAGACTTGTATATTCTATTTAACTCGTTAAGAGCGCGACTTGGCTCCTCACAGGATGACTAGTGATGGTAATTAGATACTACAATACTTTACTGTATACACACTGGTTGATTTAAAATTTTGTTTGAGAACTTAATGAATAATTTACATGTGTTCTCTTATTATTTTAGTGTTGACAATGTTGCTAAATATAAGTGTTACTACAGCACGGAAATAGTTTAAAATGTTTGTGATAAGACAGTTTGAAATTCAAATTATTATAGATAGATAGGTACCGATATCATGACTTTGTTTATTACATTTAACGGTTAACAACATATATTACGTTTCAAATAGTGTTTATGGTTGTTGGGAGTGTCATAATATCTAAATATTCATGCAGTTACATAAACATTGCATTCTACACGTTTGTATTTCGTAGAGGACTACCGTTACGCCGAGCGAGATTGGAGTGCACCTCGATCCACCTGGAGAGGTCGAGACCGCCGTAGCAACACTAGTGATGATCACTCTCGACAACACAGACGAAGATAGGTTTCCTGCAGTTTTTGGAACGTTAATGGGTGGAGTGATAATGTAACTTCAATAAACAGTTTATTAAGAGAACGTTGTATACATGATATCAACCATGACATAGTATGTATAGCTGAGACTCATCTAAAGCATGACTGTTCTATCTCGATACCTGGGTATCAGTGGTTTGGACAAAATAGACCCAAATTACATGTGAATGCGAAAAAAGGCTCAGGGGGTATCGGTGTGTTTTTAAAGAATGATTTTATGACATGTTATAATGTGACGATCTTGGACTCTGAGAACGAAGGTATACTGTGGCTTAAGTGTGAAAATAAGGACAATGATGATGTGTTCCTTGTTTGTGTATGCTATTTGCCCCCAGAATCTTCAACTCGTAATATTAGTGCCGAAACATTTTTTGACTCTTTGTTACAAAATGTCTATGACTATCAAGAATATGGTTCATTTTATATTTGTGGTGATTTCAATGCACGCTGTGGTAGATTAAATGATTTTATTGCAGGTGTAGATGATGTATCTGAAAGAACTGTTATAGACGAGCGAGTGAACAGGCACGGTGAACTGATGTGTGAGTTTGCTAGAAATGCAAATATGTGTATCTTAAACGGACGAAAAGTATTGAAGGACGATTTTACGAGTGTGTCATCCAAAGGGTTATCGGTTGTTGATTACTGTCTAGTACCATATGAAAGTTTAAACTCTTTTTCTAATTTCACAGTTATCAGAGCGTCTGAGGTGTGTGATAATGCCAAAGCGTTTAATATGTTAAGCTCATCAAGTGCTATACCTGACCACTCCCTACTATCATGAAGCTGGGAGAGGAACTACACGGAGGATCTCAATACTGATAATTGTGCTGAAAGCCATACTGTGTCTCGTGTTAAGATAGATACAAGAAATGTGCCAACTTCGTTCATGTGCAGTGAAAATGTTCTTCATCAGGTTATGGATCTTACTGAGAAACTTGAAAGTGAAGATATTTTCCAAACTAACATAAATAATGCTTTTAACGAATTCAATAGCCTTATACATAAAGAAATGCTGTCATCACTACCAAGCAGAAAAATAACTACGAAATCAGGTGTTAACAACAAGAAAAGACGGACTGGTAAACCTTGGTGGACCCAGGAATTAAAATTTTTATGGAATGATATGTGTGACGCCGAACGCAAGTGGACTCGAACTCAGACTGTAAACAAACCAACGTTTAAAGCTGTCTTTGTGAAAAAGAGGAGATAGTTTGATAGATCTATACAGAAGGCAAAGAGGAAGTTCATAAGTGACACTGTGAATATGCTTGATAACATTTCCGAGAAACAACAATCTACATTTTGGAAGGAAATTGGGAAGATTGGAGTTGGATTTGAGAGACACAATAAGATACCGGAAGAAGTGAAAGTAGGTGACGTGTTTACTAAAAATATAGATACTTTGTTAAATACATGGAAAGAACATTTTAACCTGTTACTTAACCCTAATAAGAAGCCTTATCAAATATCTGGAAAACCACAGGATGAAACAATAGAACCCAACTGTGATCCACTGAACCAGCCTATCACCTTGGAAGAGATCAATATGGCCATCCTTACAAGCAAATCTGGAAAAGCTACAGGAATAGATGAAATCCCTATAGAAGTACTGAGAAATAAAACAAGTATCTTATTTTTTCATAAAACCTTTAATATATGCTTCAAATATGGTGTGATTCCCGAGTGCTGGTCTAAAGTTGTTCTACAACCGATTGTGAAGAACTCTAATTGTGACCGTCGTGATCCGCAAAACTATAGAGGAATTGCTTTATCTCCAGTCAGCTACAAACTCTATTGTTCAGTTTTAAATAATCGTCTGTCCAAATGGTGTGAAGATAATAATCTTTTAGCCGACGAGCAAAACGGTTTCAGAAAAGGACGCTCTACCATCGATCAATTATCTACGGTTACCAACATAATCGAATCACGGAAAGCACGAAAATTATCAACATATGCCGCTTTTATTGATTTTCAAAAAGCCTACGACCACATACGACGGGATCTACTTTTTAACAAATTGAAAGACTTCGGAGTCAACTCCCAGATCATTTGTGCTATTAGGGGGATTTATAAATCTGTCAGTTGCTGTGTTCGGATAAACCACTTCACTACAGACTGGTTTAATGTGCGTTGTGGCTTAAAGCAAGGCTGTGTCCTATCTCCACTGTTATTTAACATGTATATAAATGATTTAGTCACGTGTATAAAGGACAAAGACATTGGAGTAAAAGTAGGAGATCAACATATTGGTATTTTATTATATGCGGACGATGTTGTCCTATTAGCTGAAAGTGAAGAGGATCTACAGACTATGTTAAATGAGCTAAATCTGTGGTGTGACAGAAATGACATAACTATAAATAGCACTAAATCACAAGTTGTTCATTTTCGGCAAGCCAGCGCTCCTGTTTCTGAACACACCTTCACGTGCGCAGAGAAGATCCTGTCTACAGTGAGCCAGTACCGTTACCTGGGACTGACAATAACGGAACACCTCGACTACAAGGTAACAGCTAGTCACGTGGCCGCAGCTGCTGGTCGTGCTCTCGGTCTTGTCATATCCAAGTGTAAGACTCTCGGTAACATCGGTTTTAGAACTTATACAAAACTCTACGATGCACTGGTATGGCCAGTTATTTCTTATGGTATATCTATCTATGGGACAGAAGACTTTACTTCAATCAACGCAATCCAAAACCGGGCGATGAGATTTTATTTATGCTTAGGAAAATATGCTCCAAATGAAGCAGTTATTGGTGATATGGGATGGACCCCTGTGAAGGTACGACAAGATTTATGTTTGATTCGGTATTGGAGACGAATGATGAATATGGACCAAGAACGTTTAAATTCCTATGTTTTTAATTTGGGATGTAATCCATTATTGAAACGCAACAAGACTTGGCAGTCGTCTTTCTACCGTCGAATGGATAACCTGGGGATCACTAAAGAAGCTCTTTTAACCAACACCATTACTGTACGAGACTGTGAAGAATTGTCCTTCCAAGCTTTTATCGGAACATGGGAAACAGAATTACAACGGGAAAATGCTAAGAGAGGTCCGGGCAAAAACAAGTTGATCAGGCACTACAGAAGTCATAAATCAACTTTCGAAACAGAAGCTTATTTGTTAATACAAATGCCAAAATCACACAGACGTGCACTTGCTCTGTTCAGGACTGGTACTGCCCCCTTACGAATTGAAACCGGCCGCTATGAAGGACTCGAACTTAAAGATAGAACATGTTTTCATTGCCCTAACCAAGTTGAGTCAGAACATCACGTTTTACTCGAGTGTCCACTTTACAACGACAAAAGAGAAGAACTTTATACATCATCGAAGTGTTTTATTCCACGTTTTACTCTATTATCGGATTCTGAGAAGTTATCACTCCTTTTAAGCTCTGAAGACCTTATAAGAATTAGTGCCAAAAACTGCTTTAAAATACTTTTAAGACGCCAACAAATTTTATATAAATAATGTTTATGCAAACTTTTAGTCTCTTATTTTAATGCTACCCTTTACTTTATGTTTGTACCAATAGTATTTAACTCAAATTCTCGTTTTAATTATATTTTATGCCTTTTATGTCATGTATATATATTAATCGTCTCTCATAACTCCTTTGGAGTGGCATATGTTCATTTATGATTCTATGTATACTTTTTATTTATATATATTTTAATGTACATATGGTGAGACGCTAATAAACAATCTGTCTGTCTGTCTGTATTTCGTATTCATAATGTAATCAATGATTTGAAAGCACGTATCTTATCAAGTTATCATACATACATTTATTATACATTACCGAGACATCAAAATCCATGTCCCATAACTCTCCCATTTCCATTTTGTGTCTTCATGTTTATAGAAAATGATAATTAAGAATTCCGTCGAATCTTACATTATACAATAGGTGTACTTTATTTTGAATATTCATATATGCATATATATGAGATCTATTTAAATATACAACAAACTAAAATGGCTTATGCTTATGCTTATGATTTGTGACGGCAAGAAACATTTTATGATAAATACGATGTTTAATCAATGTTTTTTACAGTTAAATTGTTAATGTTTTACATAAATCAAACGAATAGAAAATGTGGTCGATCTCTGGGAAAGAAAATCCTATGCGTCTATCCATGACCTCGTGATATACAGCACAATACAATTAAATACAAATATAAATATATAGATGATATATGTATTTCTTGTCTATCTCATTTTCTTGATTTATACCAGGATTATCTCATCGAGTGAAGTACAAGTTTATATTTTCGCATGCAGCGACGGTGCAAGTGAGAATATATTACTCTTCCACCTCACGAGATGAGGTGAACATGATATTTGTCAAGAATTGACAGATATTCTATTTATTATATCAATTCTGTGTTTTATGTTTAAATTGACCAGATTTCAACGGCATTCGTTTTAATGACATCATACATCACAACCTTAAATGTGGAGCTACTAAATGCCTTTTTCCAACAGCGAATGTATGTGTTTAATGTGTTCATTTATACATAACACAATAAGATAATAATATATGATTTCCAATATACATAGATACGATAATCGACTGACTGAGCGTTTACAATTCACAATCTGTTACAGTACATGATAATTGAAACTTTATTACTGCCTTTCTAGGATCACATGTTATATAATACTTGTGCATTAGATCTATAAGAACATTTGAACGTGTCGGCATTTTGGCCACCCCTAATAGTCTGGTAGGAGATACACAAACAATTAAGTGAGAGTCGGTACATGATAATTAGTTAATGGTCATTCCCGCTACCTGTAATTACATCAACACGCGAATTCCCATGACCACTGACGGGGAGACGTTCTCTGCTTCATGCACATTATGTAAGACCTGGGTCTTTCTAATACACAGCACACTTAAATACCGTTAAAATCATTATATTATCGCTTCAAATAAATTTCGTTACTTCCGTTTGTCACAATCACTCCATGTTTTTCTTGGAATATGTTTATATCGAATGAAATGCGATGTTGATTCAATATTTCAGTATGCATATGTTACACATGAGAGGTCAATCACTAGTTAATAACCGTCAAAGCGATGAAAATATTTTGTGTCTCACATAGAATGCACCAACATCAGCTTAGTTGTGATATCCATGGGTTTTGACATATTTGAAACAATCAGCCGTTGATGTCCAATTGAAAGTGTTAAACCTTTTAGAAAAGCCAAGACGTCACACATAGGGATTTAGAATCAATTTTACCTTATTAGGCTATAAGCCAATAAATAATTTCCAGTCACCAAAGTCAATCTCTTAAAAGTCAGCAAATCCTACATGAATAATACTATGCATATTATAATTATTCGCCTGTAACAACAACATAAGAAATTCATTATCTGATATGTTAAACGGCCAGTTCGATTACGTTTTCATCGATAAGCTTAGGCTGCTAACGAAGCTATTTTTAGATACAGCGCGTCAGCAGTTAAGTAGATCTATAAATAGAATGAGAAAAGTCCCTTCCCATAATGCAACGCTGCATGTTTTCACAACATGGCGACCATCACGTTTGTGTCAGCGTGTCGAATGGGTCCGAGGGGTGATGCTGGGTACTTTGTCATGTGTCAGTGTCAAAAGAGAAGGGACATAGTGACATGTCCACGAATCCATCAAAATGAACATATAAATACAGATGATCATGCGTTTATTCCTCAATTTCGATCATGGCGAGCTGTCAGTGCAACAACACTTGTTCTCGGTCCGGAAAACGTGGATCATGTCCTTGCAAGCAGATGAAGAGATATTGCAGCGATCTATGTCAGTGTGGTCATTTACTTCCGTGTGCAAACCGCGAAGATCAACCGATTGATGGCGATCTGTCCTTTGCTGAGGTAAGTGCGGCGAGTTTTCATAAGAATCATATCTACTACTCTTTATCAAGTCATATATGTGCTGATTCATAAATTATAGGCATACATTTGAAAATGTATTAGTGCATTCAAATTATTATGACTTTTTATACAAAAACATTACTATCACATAATGTGGAATATCAAAATATTTCATTATCGTAAATAAATATTTTTATCATAAATATTCACTTCTTGCTTTGCTCTGGTATTCCCTTTGGCATAAACTTATTTTTTTTTATTATTTCTTTTCCATTTTAGTTTGTGAGGAACCAAGAAGGAAACTATATGCAGAGAAAGGTATGTTTTTTCATGATACATGATTATATTAATGTAATGTTATATCTTATATATTGCTCTATTTATTTGATTTGGACAATAACATGGCATTGGCATATTTAAAAAGCAGGGGCAAACTAATCATCTTCAACAGAATAAACCTAAATGTAGTTTGTATATATGTTTTCGTTAATAGTGACTATATCTAACATTATGATCCTGTTTGCAGAGGTTTCTACCGCTGGATGTACCAGAGATTCCCACCAAAGTCCGCAAACAATCGAATATACCAGTTCCTTCTACCGCTTCCAAAATCAAGCCAGCGTCTTCAAAGCCCCAATCTTCCCGACAAGTCATCCCGATCTTTGAACCCAAACCGGCCAAACCCCAAGTCTTACCTGCACCTGTAAGTTAAATAACTTACGTTTGTTAAGTCCCACCTAAACATTCTCAATACCTTTACCATGCGCTATTAGTTCATGGTCGAGAATGTCATCTGATCGCAGATAAATTTGCAGTGTAATGCACACAGATCGGAAATGCTCATGTTGTCACTCTATCGAAGTCTGACTACATTCGCGTTCTCGTAACACTTAACTGCTGGGTCAGTGGCGTTGAACCGGTAATTAACTACCTGTTGACCTTAATGAGTTGATCGAATACACATGTTACGTAATACCGAGAAGGACGCCATAGGGTATTCTGAGAGTCTGATATATCACTTAAACCGCAGTTGCACGATGAAATTGCAATGGTTCTATCGTTATATATCTGTAACCTGCAATCAGGTGTGTATAAATAATCAGTCATGGTGACTGATGTAATGTGGGCAATAGCCTAGTCAAATGATGATGTCAACATTTCACAAAGGTGAATATTTTATAGGAGAGTATATTGTTGAAAAGTCTTTTTTTTTAAAAAATACTACATATCTATAATCTCTTTATGTTTTAGGGGAAGGACACTTTTCAAAGTCAATATTGCATTTGAGTTAAACTTTCACAAAAGTCAGTAAATATTTTCAAAGTCATCATTTTACTAAATTCAAAATATCTTTTCCAAAGTCAACTTTTTATTTCAGTTAAACTTTCACAAAAGTCAATAATTATTTCCAAAGTCAACATTTCACCAAAGTCAATATGTGATCAAAGTCAACATTTCACTTAATGCAAAATATCTTTTTCAAAAGCAACATGTTACCAAAGTCAACATTTTATATATGTTAAACTTTCGTAAAAGTCAATAAATATTTTCAAAGTCAACATTTCACCAAATAAATACTTGATCAAAGTCAACATTTCGCTAAATTAAAAAAAATCTTTTTCAAAGTCAACATTTTATTTAAGTTAAACTTTCACAAAAGTCAATGAATATTTTCAAAGTCAACATTTCACCAAATAAATACTTGATCAAAGTCAACATTTCGCTAAATTAAAAAAAAATCTTTTTCAAAGTCAACATTTTATTTAAGTTAAACTTTCACAAAAGTCAATGATTATTTTCAAAGTCAACATTTCATCAAAGTCAATACCTGATCAAAGTCAATATTTCACTTAATGCAAATATCTTTTTCAAAAGCAACATGTCACCAAAGTCAACATTTTATATAATTTAAACTTTCGTAAAAGTCAATAAATATTTCCAAAGACATCAATCACCAAAGTCAATATGTGATCAAAGTCAACATTTCACTAAATTCAAAAAAAACTTTTTCAAAGTCAACATTTTATTTAAGTTAAACTTTCACAAAAGTCATTGAATATTTTCAAAGTCAACATTTCACCAAATAAATACTTGATCAAAGTCAACATTTCGCTAAATTAAAAAAAATCTTTTTCAAAGTCAACATTTTATTTAAGTTAAACTTTCACAAAAGTCAATGAATATTTTCAAAGTCAACATTTCACCAAATAAATACCTGATCAAAGTCAACATTTCGCTAAATTAAAAAAAATCTTTTTCAAAGTCAACATTTTATTTAAGTTAAACTTTCACAAAAGTCAATGATTATTTTCAAAGTCAACATTTCATCAAAGTCAATACCTGATCAAAGTCAATATTTCACTTAATGCAAAATATCTTTTTCAAAAGCAACATGTCACCAAAGTCAACATTTTATATAATTTAAACTTTCGTAAAAGTCAATAAATATTTTCAAAGTCATCATTTCACCAAAGTCAATATGTGATCAAAGTCAACATTTCACTAAATTCAAAAAAATCTTTTTCAAAGTCAACATTTTATTTAAATTAAACTTTCACAAAAGTCAATAATTATTTTCAAAGTCAACATTTCACCAAATAAATACTTGATCAAAGTCAACATTTCACTAGATTCAAAATATCTTTTACAAACTCTACATTTTATTAAAGTAAAACTTTCACAAAAGTCAATAAATATTTCAAAAGTCAACAATTCACATAACTCAAACAATATTTTAACATGTTATCAAATTCAATATTTTATCAAAGTAAAACTTACACCAAAGTCAACATTTCACAAACATTATATTTTTTCAAAAATCAATATATTTCATCTAACTCAATATATGTTATTAAAATCAACATTTCATTGAAAACTTCACCAAATTCAAAAAAATAGAATTATAATATTTTATAAATTCATTATCATGAAAACTGCCTTCAACGACTAATCCCACCACCCTTTTCCACATTGAAAAAAAAATTCCATTGGAAAAAAAAAAATTCCAATGGAAAAAAAAATTCCATTGGAAACAAAATTTCCATTGGAAAAATTCCATTGGAAAAAAAATTTCCATTGGAAAAAAAATTCCATTGGAAAAAAAATTCCATTGGAAAAATTCCATTGGAATTTTTTTTCAAAAATTGAAATAAATAATTTTAACCTGAAAATTTCCAGAGAACTCATGCAGGGCATTTAAATAATGAAATTTGTTTGTAAAAAAATGTTAGTCGCGACACTTTTATTGTCGCGACAAACTTCAGACTCGACCGGATTTCCAAAGATAAGCCGGAGAGCGTTGAATGTTAATCAATTTTAGATGTCAATCTCATAACCTGAACGTACAAAAACAGCGCTTCTCGAAGACATTGGTTCCATATAATGAATTAATTTGTAAAAAATGTAATGCTGACATGCTTGAAGATGAATACCACATAATGTTGATATGTCCATTTTATAAACAATGTCGATCTGAATATATTCCAGCCTATTTATTACAGCCCACCTACAACTGTCAAGTTTTTAGCCCTCATGAAGACGAGAAATATCAAAGTTCTCAAAGGGATATGTATATTCTTAAAGAAACACTTGCGTTAATTATTATTGTAATAACATATATTCCTATCTGTTCCACACACCATGCCATGTTTTTGTAAAACCTTATGTACTCTGGGCAACTTGGTCTTTAATTCTGAATAAAGTGATTGATTGAAATGACAGCATTGACGCTTGTTGCTTCCTTACTGTAGTTTATAAGAAAATTATCAAGTTACATTATAAAAGAAATAATCCCTATTGTTGAATTACTTGAAGTGCATGTATTGTACCAATAGTACATGACTTATCTAGTCCATTTCAATTAGTATATTGTTACAGCCAATTTGTACAGCTAACATAACAGGAAAGTGACATTCTAATTTGCGTTTCTGTGAAAAAAATCAAGAAAGTTGAAACCCCAAAAGACACAACTACATTTGATAATTAGTCAACATAACAACTTTCGATAGAGTTGCATTTCCATGGAAAGTACCAAAAAAAGTTGATTTTAAGAATAATAAGAGTTGCGAGGAATAACGGATTATCTGTCTCGCGTTAATTATTGTGATAAACTCCGAGCTTTATCGAGGGGCAGATATTTCGTAATTCCGAGCACAGAGTTTGTTATTCTCTTTATTCCAAATATTATTTTAATGAGTTAAAATCGAAACACATGACGCGAATTCACGATATATGATAGGACTGCAAAATACAAATCCATACGCCATTCATCAACTCTCTCACACGTTCAAGGTGCGCACATCTGTATAGTTTGCAACGTTAGCTTTTTTTTTTACAGAAATATACTTAATACACTGTGCATTCCCAAATGATTTAGTGACAGAGTAAACAACTCGTTTATATTGTAAACAATGTCGCAGAATGATAGAAAATTAGTGAAAACGTGTACTGACAGTAAAATTACGTTACCAAATGGCATCCTGGCTAATGACGTCACAGCCGTGCAGCAAATTAAGTAAATACTGTCTCAGAATCATAGATTCAACATGATTTTCTACTTATATGCTTAACTGACGAGTGACGTGAATTTTGTGTGCTCGAAATTGTTCATCTATGTGATTTAGCAATTCATGAATGGGCGTAAAGTCGTTCAGTTAACCAATCAAATATGTAAGTTATATAAAAAAATCATGACCATTATGAAAGCGTTCATACTAGGCATATCTTCATGTTGTGATTAGTCAACGTAATCAAATTTCGTTAAGATATGTCTAACGGTTTTCGACTTGTGCTCCGGCAAAGACGCGTTCACGATTTGTGTTCCGGGAACGATCGTACAGACTCTTAATTTTGAATAAGTGTTAAATATCGGTATGAATTATGTGATAAAATAAACATACATTCCCTCTTACATTGTAACCTTGCCGATCTCATAGTTCTAATAATCTATAGCAAGTTGTTTTTTCGCTTTTAAGTTTGTATCTCAAACAGTATATAAGTGTCACCATTATCATTCAACAAAAAATCGACTTTAAAAGTAAAGTTTACTTAAATCAACGATGTGTACATGGTTAGTTTTTAAATAGAATACGATAACATGCTACAAAAAGGAAAATAAATAGAAACTGTTTTTGAATGAATAAATAGTTTAGTTGCAGAAATTCTACAGTTGCAAAGTCGTATGATCAAGTAAGCGATGTGGTTAGACAGTTAATTCGGAAGAAGGCAAGATTCCATAACACTAGTACTCTTTATCTTGACAGAATCACTTACAAACTACATGTCATATACCTAAACCAAACCACTGCCAAGAAAGTTCTTAGAAGCTATTAGATCGACTTGAATATTCAGACTCGAGAAAAAACTTCATAAAACTAACAAGCTTTTGTTGAATTATTCAGCAGCCATGTTAACTTTCATTATGCTGGTTACATGGGAGTAGGAAATGTCAACTTTGGAAGCAAATACCATGCGAGCTAAAACCTACATCAGCGTACATGTAGAAGAACTGGCAGAGTAAGTGGCAAAGTAAGTGCTAAGTTGAAATTAAGTTTTGAAAGGATCCAGGTGAGTCTGAAAGTTCCTAACGATTCTAACAAAAGAAGAGGATTCCACAGCTCACTCATTTTACTCCTATTTACAACATTGGTCAATGAAAATTCTTTAAGAAGACATATCAGGGGCGTAGGAACAGGGGGGCTTTGGGGTGCTAACACTTTCGAAATGTACAAAAAAAACTTATTCAATAATTTAAGCAAATTAAGTCAGTTTATTGTTTAGGAAAAAAGGGAATAGCAACAACACATATTCCTCATTGATAGATTTTCTCCAATTCCAGGTACTTGAATCATTGCATTATTTGGATAGTGGCAAAAATGCAACCTACACATCGCGAAATATTGCTGATGAGATTCAGGAAGTTGTTAGTGATATGATTGATGAGGACATTGTCAGCCAAACCTACCTACGTTCTGGCTAGAAGGCCCGGGAAGCTGAATATGGGATACTCGGGGTCAACTGAATGTCAAGGTCATCAATGGCTGAATGGCGAACTTGCATGACGATGATTTGAGACAACATGCCACAGTACAGCTGGATAAATTATATGTAGGTGTTGTAACATTTGTTTATGTCTGTCTGCGATTCGAATCTACCGATTCATAGGTGCTGTCAACATTGCTGGAATTAATAAACGATTTTAAAAGGTGAGTTTCCGCTGATTTTCGTGAGCGGCGAAATAGGCTTGAACATGTGGAGGCAGCGATGTCGACTGTTTTGTCGTATAGCTTTTGAAATAATGATCCGATTGTGACCATTTATAGCTCATTTTGTAGGGAAATCATTTAGCTTTCGTACCGTAGTCATCGACTGTGCCATAAAAATGTTACATCCCTTTCCTTTTATATAGTAATAGGGTAAGGTCTATATAGGTATATGTCTCCAAAACGCGGTTTCTAAGCGATACACGACCCTGTGGATGTGAGAGAAGATTATGGGGAAAAGGAACTTCAAAGACTCACCGACCACTATGAAGAAGACAAGGAAAATCTGCATGGGGTCGAGTTCTCTGCAGTAATTTACTGGTATAGCTTTGTTGTGAAGCTTGCTACGGCACTGTATAACATTGGCATTGAATCACATTACAGCAATGTCATTCATGACGACTAGATGCATAAAATGACAACATTATTAACAAAGTTTATAAGATGTATCATTTACTTACAGACTAAGTTGTACCACTTCGAGTTTTACCATCTCCTGTGCTGGGAATTCTTGCTAGTTACCTACCTTGACACAATACGATTGAGGCTTGGACATGGGCTTAAACAATTTCCACATCAAAGGAGAAGCGCAGCACACGATCGCAAGCAAGCGCATTCTCATACTTCCTTATAAGTTTAAAGTGATAACACGTATAATTCATCAAATACATTATGACAGCGTTGTTTGTAACCGAAAGTAGATCAGACGGTGCATCTCGCGAGACATACTTCCTATGGGGGTTATATGACTGCGCCACGGCCTAAAAACAAAAACAGAAGGCAACAAATACAAATTCAATAATCATTTGACCCCGAAATAAGGGCCAAGGGCCCCCGATATTAAACACCTATTTATTCAGTTCGTCTTTTAAGCGCAATACATCATGAAGTGTTGCACCTACATGTAGAGTCTTCAAATTTGGTCCTCGTCTTTTATTTGGGAAATAAAGATACCAGTCGATTCGGGTGAACTTGACCTGTTTTTAATGTTAGCGCGATATCGTATGAACCGTTGTACCTAGTATTCAGTGTTGCCTGTCTAACATTTTTCATTTAACGTTGATCCAGAACAAGCTCAACATGTAGTCTGATAACACTATCTCGTCACATTGTTTAAATCTGTCTACTGGTACTGTTACGTAGGAGTACACTGTTTAACTGGAGAAAACTTACTTGCACAAAGCAGGTAGACTAGCAGTCGTCAATGAATTTTGATTTAAAAGTGTTTAGTTTGCTTTAATTGTTTAGCTCGATGAGCTTATGATCGGTCCTGGCATGTCGACCGGCGGCTGTCCATCTATATACTTTTCACATTTTCGACTTCTCCAGAACAAGTGACTGAATAATTTTAAGTACAGAATAACTTGCCAATGGAGATTCTAAATTGTAAAGTTGTTGACACTGTGACCGAATAAGGCCGACGGGGATAATGACCTAAAAACCTATTTTCATTTTCTTCTCCAGAACCAAAATCTCCAGAAAGTGTAAATGTTCTGTTCAGACTCTTTGGCCATTCGGGATTCTAAATTATAGATTTGGTGGCCCCCGAGACAGCGAATTGAAGACCTATACATTGCAACTTCCTTAGTTCATTGTTTAAAACCTGATGAGCTACAGAGCCAACGACTTTTTTGTTTATGGCGTTTTTATGTCTGTAATCTTAACACATTCAATGGGCTTCCATTGTTGTCCCCCATCGCAACACGGGACGGGTAGGTGGTTATGTATTTATCAGCATACACATGTCCTGTTCTTGTTAAAGCGATATCTGGTGAATCAAAGATGGAGTTAGTCGGTAAACTATGTGTTGCCTTACTTTATTGCACATCACCCAATAAACTGTAGACAGTTATGTTATTCCAGTAGGTAGATATTCTGAGTTAATGTCCATTTTATTCATCAAATCGATGGAATATTATTTCTAGTCCACTCTTTAACCCTTCCTTGACTTGGCCAATGCTGCCAATAGCACCATTAACATGGACTCTTTATAGACGCCAATGTCAAACAAACACTATCATGAAACACTTGGTATTGGTTGTCGCCCTGGTTCGCTGAATACCAGTAACAGGCGTGTTGTGGAGCTACAACCAGGTCAATCAACAAGTCTATAAAACTGATGTGCATGGGAAGTCATTCAGAACCAGACCAGGATATACTTTCATTTCTGGTATTCATTCTATGTTAAGGCTTAATGCCTGCGTTATTTGTTAAGTATGTCACATATATGTGTTCTTATATAAGAACCTCATATTTATAATAAGTGTATGATTCATCAATTCTTATAGATAGTTATTTAGATAGAGACACTACCATATCTAACTCCTATTACGAAATTACGTTAAAAAACGTATATATTTTCTATGATTTATCTTCAATATAAGATACCCACGGCAATAAAACACAGGTGGTCAATGGGACCGACAGCATGCTTTATGAAACAATACAACATGATCGTCATTTTTAGACTTGTTGTGGTGTATATATTTTCTATGATTTATCTTTAATTATAAATACGATTTTCTAAATAAACAATTAAAAGGTAATTAATATTTTATATATTGAATCAGATTTGATATCCATTCCATGGTGTGTTGTGACTTCGTTATAAAGGTCTTGTGACAGGGGATATATTTTCTAAGACAAGGAAATGCCAAAAACTGACCAATTAAACGGTATGGTCAAGGTACACAGTTTACAGAATTCGAAGTTGTCTGATGCGCACCAATTGTACACAAAGTCTCAGAAAAAAATGATAATGGACGGAGTCAATTTCGTAGACATAAATTTTTAAACCGAAGCCTGTAAGTCAAGGACTACTATGTGTCCGTTCACTCAACACTGTCCAAATGTGTTAGCTAGCAGAATTATCGATGAAAACGTTCGTACAGGGACTGGACAACGCCATGTGGCTATGCATTGCGGTGAAACCTGCGAGCATCGGCTGGAACTAGTGAACCATGGGTGGTACTGCGTTGAAATTCAGTGTAGCATTGCACCCAAACCTTACTGCGTGTAGAACAGTTCTTAAATGCAGCCAAAGTTGCCGTGCCCCTTTGCGGGATTCGAACCCCGGACCTCTTGATCTGAAGCCGAACGCTATCCCGCCCCCTCCAAGCACTAGAGCTCAGGAAATAGTGATCATATCACCGCCAACATTCAATCTGCGACTCACTTACGAATACTTGAAGCATCAGAGACTTTCATTGAGAAGTGTGGGTGTAATTGTTTTCGGAGAAAACAAACATACCCTTTTTCGGGACGGGACAGGCTTACCTGTCAGGGTTTGAAATTCAGTCTGCACTACTATAATAAAGTCAAGATGAAAAAAAAGCTGTCATGATTTACTTGCTCAGAGCAACATTGCATTATTTTAGTGGAAGATTTCATTCCAAAAGCTGATGAAGCAGCAACTGCCATGTTCGTCTTTAAAATAGTATTCACTGAAGCGTGCGTTTCTAATGCAGATGCAACTGTGATAGAAAAAATTAATTCCGTTTTTTTGACATCGTAACTTCTGAACGACTTATTTTATTCCAAAGCTATGAATATATTATCAGTTTGATTCCATAAAAAGATGACTGTCTTTACTTCGGTAATAACTCGTAAAGTTTATTAACAGGATTTTACAACTTCAGAAATGTCGTAATGTGATGATGCAAAGAAGTATACTGCATAGGAAATTAAAATTGAGTGTGTATTATACATATAACTATGCAAGACTAGTACAGAAAATTTACTCTCGACGAATTATTATTTTATTTAATACCCAACCATTGGTAGAAATCAAAGGAAATTTCCTTACTGCAGACCGTCAATGTCATGTTTTGATGAAAAGGCAAAGACACTTATTTGATGTTGTTTATGCATTTTAGCTCTAGTAATATGATATATTTAAGATTTATGACAATAGTTTTAATTTCCTGTTGAGAATATAGATCAAGTTTCTTTTTCTATAATAGTTCTATAATAGTTTGTTTCCACCTCCTAGTTTATAACTAAATAAAATTAAAAGGCAAAAAGCTGAAATCCCTCAATACAGTTTTCATGAAATGGAAGAACACTATACCAATTTGGCGAAAATTGGTCAAGTAACTTTGAGAAACAAAACCAAACAAATACTGTTGTTTTAAAATGTTTGTATACTAACATAGACCTACACGGCTATATAAATCAAGTTGAATAAACCTACACCAATACGTTATCGGACTTTGCATATATATAAACTGTAAAGGGCCCACCTAGCATCATGCTACTACGAGTAATGTCTAGCAACTCTGAGAAACGGTCAACTCATTTCAATGTGAAAGCATTCAATGATTTGACAAAACATTCCCAGACTTAAGATCCATTACACCAATCTAAATGATAGAATCACACAAGTTAAAGAGATGCTGACATTTTTAAAGCGATTTGTTACCTTGAGAAAGCAGGCAGTGTTTGGGTCAAAACTATACAGATATTCATACACAACCCTAATGTTCTACCTTAAAAAGTAATTTTCATACAGATTTAATTTAGATATGTTTATTTCGGAACACCATTATTTTTTATTTAAACCACACTAACCTTCATATCTGTATGCCTAAAAAATCAGGATATTAACCCCTGACACATCAGCAGAAAACAACAGTGCATACATATTATCACCACCGGCATTGATACATTCAAACACATTTCCTCCATAACTTTCTGGAACTGAAACATGTTGATAAAGATCAGGATTGGTACTTAAATACGCCTGAAAGTATCAGTGAAGTCATTTTGAGTCCTTAAACAAGCTACCAGCTTCGAATAGGGAACACATGTTCCCTTTCAGAATACACATAGTGGCATATGACAAGTAACTGTAATATTTAAAGGTTATATATAGCTAGGTTGATATTGTACAAACTTCCTAAAAGGAATGTGGTTATTTGTCATAGGATATTCACTGTTATGTCTTAGAGATAAGACAAACATAAGCCTGTTTGATACCACTAATATGATCAAGATATCGTGAGGATATAAACAAATTTCTTACGGCCTTGGCTACACTGATAAACTGCCAACCATGTAATTACAGCATGAAATTGTAGGTTCCACATTTACTGATCAGCGTAAGTGTGACACGTGTAATTAACATTCTATCCATCTCAGTAACATGTTATAAAGTGTATTTCTTATACACATGTACGTACACGTTTCATCACAGCACGATACTCCATAAACTTTTCAGACTTCATAGTCCCCATTCAGAAGTTTGAATAAATATACTCATCCTTAAAGGCGCTGTAGAACGCCGTTCTTACTGAAATAATGTGCTCTCACCAAAATGTAAATTAATGTTACAAATGGCTAAACAAAACTGAATCAATCGAAAGAGTTCTAAAATGAATATACATGGTTCGGTTAAACCCCTTCGAGCGGCCACCTTAAGGTGTTCACATTAAATTTCCACAACATTATCGCTTTATACGTTAAACAATATTCTTCCAATACGGATAAATGTTTTCTATGGATACGGCTTAAGGGGTCGTGTACTAGATAGTCCACCCTCTC
This sequence comes from Gibbula magus, assembly GCA_936450465.1. Lineage (NCBI taxonomy): Eukaryota > Metazoa > Mollusca > Gastropoda > Trochida > Trochidae > Gibbula > Gibbula magus. The sequence continues at coordinate 90,472,272 of OW388289.1, read as the reverse complement.
ACGTAACAATAAATTGTATAAACTTAAATATTTAATGGCAACTGTGAGAAAAAAACATGCAAAGAACATGCTACAGCGCCTTTAAAATAACTTCAGCAGTTGTTATTTTACTATAGACTGACGGTCAGTGGTCGGAACGGTTGTTGACATAAGTCTTGAGGCCCATCTTAAGAAATTTCTGATTATATTCTGCAATGTTTACATTTAAAAACGGAATGACTTCGTACTTTTCTGTTCATCGCAATCCTATACAGTTACAAATATTAAATATCTTACAAACTGAAGTTCTAAGGACCCAGTTATCATGTATACATCATCCCATGTCTCTGGAGGGCAGATACTATTATTCAATAATTGTACAGGAAATGTCTACGCCCGTTTAAACATTATCAGGAATATTGCTGAAAGAAACCCATTTTCACTTGGGAATGAATGATTTAAGCCGTTTTCCCATTTGATAGTTCATTCCATTTATCTCTGCAGGATACTAGCGGTCTAATGATGGAACACAGGGAGACAGAAGTGACAAATTTACGCGAGTTGGTAATTCTTGTCGTCTGAACTAGAAATGATAAGGCTAGCAATTTGTCTGGCTGCATTGGTTAAATAATATACTATTGGAACATTCTGAACTCTGAGTGTCTAGAACATGTTCATTGTTAGAACAGATTTTAAAAAGTAATTACAGACATTTCCGAAATGAACTAAAGGGGGGAAGACACTATGGTCAAACAATAATAATTCAACATATTAATACAATACTATATTACAGTACTTTAAATTGACCAATCTCCGTTTTCATCACTTAGTTCAATTTACCATTGTCCAATTACTGATTTATTTCATTGCATATGAACAAAAGTTTTGTATTTGTAACATCGAAAATTACTGTAAATTACACTTGATATGAACGTTATTCAACGCCTACGACTTGTCAAGTTGCATTAGTCAACGACATGATGTCTCTTATGAAAGTAACAAATGTTAAGCAAGTTTGAATAAACAATCAATGAACGACTTGAGTTTGTCCGTGAAATGTTTTGCAATTTTCTTTTAACAATCTAATAAAATGTGTCATTTATTTATATCATAGATACTTTGAAAATGACAACCTCATATTTAATTCGAAACCCGGACCTCTTGATCAGCAAACCACTGCGCTATCCCGCCCCATGATACTATGATTAGAGTGATGTGGCAAATTTACTCGCTTTCCTTTAAAGAATGTATCAATCTTCTCCCCGCTTTTAGAGCGGAAAGTGGTTCATGTGATTTGACATTGCCACTTAATTCCATGCAAAAGGATAGAGCATTTATTTACGTTGGAATGAGTCTTGAACATCGAAGCAAATATACAAATGAGATTCCAGGAATTATTTTGTACGAATTGCACCGCTTTCTCCTAATAGATTTTTCGCCAAGGAATATTTCACAGATTTCGCCAGAATATATATGTTCCTGTCCTATTTGCAAGGTAAGTGATTATTGTTGGTTATTTGTCGTACGATTCGTAAAATATTTATGTATTTTGCCATGAATATCTCGTTTTCTGGTTGCTTTGATATCGGACAATAACTCAAGCATTTTCTTTTTAATGGTGTAAACGAAGTTCATACGTACTAAGCAAGCCCCTTTCACTTATTTTTTTGATCGATTCAGGGAAACGCAAAATGTAGCTTTTTTTCGAAAGAACTAAAGAACCACATCACCACTTCCGGGAAGCCGGTTACTGCTCAAATGAGCTAAAACGGAGCCCTGATACTATTTAGTAACAGTTACATCTCTGCCGAAGCAGACACCTGTAATATATTTTGAAACTAAACATGGATGTGGGTACAAATCTATCATTGTAACTAACCGACATTATAAGATTTATAATAATTAATATATGCATTGGTATTCTGAACAAAATAAGCCAGCATTTCTGAAATATTAAGTGATTTTGGGTAATTTTTATTGAAAACAGTCCATTTGTGTAATCCATGTATCGTTTCCTTCCTTAATAGTGTCGCACATTTCGATAAAAACATGTTGTCCTATGATCCAGTAGTATTAATCGTATCCAAACACTTGATTTATATGAAACATTCATCTTTAAGAAAAGTTCAGACGTAACGAACTTCAATGAGTAGTGTTACGAATACAAACGGAGGCATATCTTCACTGTTACGAACTTAACAGGATAACATATCTTACTAAAATCCTTATCTTGCTATACAGGACCGCTGTAAATGTTACTATTGTGGCAAGCGCCATGACAATACAACGCAACAAATACGTCACTGTATTGCTGAGCACGGTGAGCAGCAAGTGCGATATCTTAAACACGAAACATTTCACTGTGGATTCCCTGAAACAATATTTCTCTGTTCGTTCGATAACAAAACAGTTAACCAAGAGAGAAAAACATGATGTTTTCCTGTTGAACATAATCCAAAGAAAGTTTTAATAACAATGGAATCTATAGTGACTGATCATTCTTTTGATATACCATTAAATAAATAATAATAAATGATATACATTTTAACCCCCTAATGGGGGTACAATTATTACCCTGAAGGAATTGTAATTTCGGTGCCGCTACTAAGCGCTCCGTGCGACCATTTAGGTCCGTACCTCCCGTGTTCAGGTACCCATTTAAACAGCTGGATGGACTGAGTGCAATGTGGATGAAGTGCCTAGGCCAGGGGCACAACACAGTATAAGACCCAGGTCACAAATGTTTGGTGTCTCCACCGGGATTCGAACCCGGGCCGTTGGCGTGAGAGGCAGACATGCTAACCACTACACCACTGTGCACCATAACGTATCGGTTAATATCCAAGTAACTCTCCTTTGGGACTTGGCTCCATTATTTTTAAGCAATGGAGGTACGGCTTTGTCATGTTCGCCTAACATTTCAAATTCATGTCATATCATGTAATTTCCCTTCCATGGCCGATATTTCCTGTAAGTTCATCTGAAAACATATCAATAATGACGTGTAACTGTCATAAATTAACACTATAGTGATATTACATGACTATTTTCCTCCGTATTTTATCGTAACACCATCCATTAAGTGCGGAACATTTAGAATTTTCCTCCGGATAAATGCGTAACATCATGTTAATTTACATAGTCCGCAGGAATGTAAATGCACAGGACAAAAAGTGTTGGAATCCGCTTGGCGTATTCATTGATTCCACCACTTTTTGTCCTGTGATGGATCTGTGCTGAAGACACCTCTCGATGACACTGTGCACGGAGTCCACTTCCATCTTTGTGTGATCTTTCTTCAGATACCTGCTCAATGTGGATGCTCTTCTGTACTGCACAATGCAGGAGTGCATTGGATAGAGTTGAATTGCGGCTTTGGTGCGTACACAAATCACTGTACAGATGACAGTATCCTCTGCAGAGGCAACATGTTCAATGCAATCACTGATGCCCGATAAATCAGCATGGCATTCGTACCAAAAGTAGCCAATGGTATCACGTGTCGCCAGATTGTACATAGTGGAACTATGGCAGGAAAGCTTTGTTCTACAGAACAGACAACTGGCATTCAATGCGGGTGCCATCAGGCGTCAATATACTAACTAAATTGGTATACTATTTATTTAGAAAGTCTTATCAAATTTACAATTAGGGAGAACAAACAAAAATAGTCGGCAAGTTTGTTGTTTGACTTTGTAAATGTGAAGAGGAGGAATATATAAGTTTTGGAAGTTTCTAGAAAGAAGTCTAGACATGACATCGCAGTTTACAAGAAAGTAAGTCATCATGTACAATAAATGTCACATTGTGAAACACGTTCTTTTCTTTTTACAAATATATAAACATGGATGGAATCAATGTTTAAAATATCAACCTCAGCAAAAATCACCATATGAAGGAAGGCATTGTTATTAGAGAACCAGATGGCAAAATATAATAAAACAGATTAAAGTATTTATATTAAATGTATTTACAAAACGTTTATCCCCTGCTTCATATGTATTCTAATATGCCGGGAATGAAAGGGCATCATGTCTAAATGGATGGGTCAGTAGAAACTTTCAGAGATTATAGCCTGTGACCTGACTGGCGAGCCATATTTTTTATTTTCGACTTTTTTCGTGAGTTATCCCCCCTTGAAGTTTAAACTTCAAACCTTAATAGCTCGAAAACTTAACAAGATATTTTCACAGAAAATTCACCAAAATGTGGGCAACAACATTCCTCATCGATTACGCCTATAACGGTTATAAAGGAATACAGATTTTTTGCCATTTAAAAAAAAAAGATTTTGTTTTTGTTGTATTTTTTCTGTTTTGTGGGTACGCGTCTTGTATTTTGACCTTTTCAAAAAGTGCGTTTTTCGGCTGCATGTTCAAAGAGGCATAACTTATTACTTATTCCAATCTCTTTATAATAACTTGTATAACAATTCCATAACATATCATGATCATGTAAAAGTTGATAGAGTAGGCACAATTTAGACATAATCCCCAAAAAGTTGACCTTTCGAGGGGTACATTCTTTGGAGACTAGTCCATCGTAAACCACTGAAGATAAAATAATGCTGTATTGCTCATTTTGAAGTAGAGATGGCTTTGATGATGAACAAGAAAATTTCAATCACGTATCTGTCATACTTTATGTTTGACAAGTCACAGGACATTGTCATTTTTCGAAAATCGCCATTTTCAGCAAAGTTCAAAGGAACTTCTTAACCAATTACGCTATTGAAATATTATATTAAAATATAATATTATATAATTTCATGTTGATCCTTTCATCAAAATGTTAATAGTTTAGCTTCAAACATCGCAAACGTTGACTAGGGGTCCGAAAATAAGCATTTTGGAGTATGTACCTGTGTATTCATGATCAGCAGACATAACACATTAAATATGTATGCAATCTAAATGATCGTTACATCTACTTAATTGGAAATTAAAGCACAACATTTTCCATGTAATACTTTAGTATCAAAATATTAACCGTTTTATCTTAATCATGAGCAACATATTGTAGGGGTTCATTAATGTTTACTTGACAAAATTGGGTCTAAATAATCCTATAGACATGCTAGAGATTTGCAACTTGTTCTGAAAGATGCGCAATAACATGGGGACAGATGTATCAATTGCTTATATTTTTTAATTAATTTAATCATTTACGCGCTGAATTCACCAAATGTTTGTGAAAAGAAGCCGTTTGATATGAATATCATGCAATGTCTAGATATATAACCGGATCCCTTCGTCTATTGAAATGTCAAATGCGCGATTATTAGTCTATCTGAAATTGATGTTACAGAACAACACTATATTAAACCAAAACTAAACTAAAAATGTATTTTTCATTGAAAGAGCAACAGGCAAAATTGATACATCTCTTTATCATTTGTTGCAAAGACTAGTCCGAAAATGTCATGATGAGTCTTCGAATAGAATATGATGACACAAAGATAGCCCTTTAGTCTTTATTTCTCGAAATGCAACACAATAGTTTGCTTTGACAATTAGAATGGGTGTGCTGAAATAATATGGTCTGTGAGTGCACAACTGTTATCTTCGACATTTCAAATCATTTTGAACTGTTTAATGATCAGAAATTTCTTATTTCAAAGAATACATGAATAACAACACTAAAACATTAACACATCATTTAGATCTGTCGGAGTTGGGACTTGTTATTGAAAACACCTTGATGGCAAAAGTTGATAACCAAAAACCTTTTTATGCAGTGTTATTTTTCAAATGTTAGTTTATAATGTACAATAAGATAAATAGACAATATTCTAAATGTACATGTAAAACAGAAAAACAGTTTTATGTCGTGATACTGTCTTCACTGCATTCTGCCCAACAGCCGATATATATTATTTGAGAATAAATGGTGAGCGATGAAAGATTGTCCTTACATGTTTTCTCTTCCACAAAACATTAACATTGTTCCTTGACAGATACAAGTGAAAAACTATCAGCATCCTCACGTACACTGGTAACTACGTTATACTTACGCAAGAACACAACACTTGCAAAAATGTAACTCCAAAAAATGCATCTTCAGTAACACAGCAAACATACAACATGGCCGTAAACTACAAAACATTGCCATTATCACAGCATAGAAATCGACTCACTGCAGATAACTTCATTCGTGGTGTATGCATTAGGAATCAGTTAATTCCTGCAAAGGTACTCATACACCATGTACTGAACCAGATTGTGTGGCAAATACTGTAGAAACATGATATTATTGTTCCGAGCTGATGACAGTCAACGGCTACACATACAGGCATGGTATTCGTGGGAATGGTTGAGGTGATGTTGTGGCGAGGATTTTTCGGTTTATCATCAATCATGGCCAACTCGATGCAACATGTTTAGTGATGCAATTCTGTATTCTCCTTCCATGCAGAACTTATGCTGTTAGATTCTCAAAATAGTATGCTTTCCTTCACATGATAGTTGCGATCCTCGGTTTGTCATTTTGGCAAACTTGGTTCCACCTTGGCTGGACTGAAATCGGTACTGTTTAATGAATGGATTCTCATTAAAATAATAAATTCCTTAAAGGGACACTACGTGTTTTTATAAAATTTTATTTTTAAATGTCCTGATTTATGTCCAAGTCATCGCATTCGACTTGCATATGTATCCCCTAACGCCAAATATTTGACAATGACTTGTTTTCAATTAAACTAGAGCAGCGGCTAAATACACGATAAAAGAAGCCGAATTGAAGTGCTCCATTTACATGTATACAAGTTATATGTGTTCCATTGAACAGTACCAACCAATATCTGTTCCCTTGTCTGCAACATATAAGTTTGAACAATTTACGTTTGAACAATTGACGTGCGCCAGCCGCGGAACATTGTCCGGTTTTCGATCATATAATTACGACTAAACATCTTAATAATGTAACTATACTGAACAGATTGGGACTAAAAGGGTAATTTTCGACAACAGTCATTACTTCTCGATAACAAAAACACCCTTGGTAACTTTGACCTATGTTACTACAATAACACACGGAGTATTGTTCAACATCAACCTTAACTGCAAATTCCAATTCATGTAAAACATTCAATTAAACACTGAACACACTAGTTAAATGATATTCAAATATCCTTTAATGTAACCACATGTAGTCTAAGATGAAAACGAGTGAATATGAGTTTCTTTGATGTATGAATTATTTGATAGTGTGGGAAACCCCTATGTTACATGTGTTATTATAAAATGAATCATTTAAAGCAAGGTACAGTATCATAAACTCAGATGCATGTAGTTTATGAGAGAGTATTCGGGTTAATCAAGTAGACCTTTCTTTCTCAGTTCACTCCTCAGACGTCTGCTGGTTAATGGAAACTGTCCCGAATCCTTTATTCAGAGTGTGTGATGATGACAAGGTTACAGGCTGCAGTAACTCAAGACGGAATATGGACTCGATACGCCTTGTTTGCAATTTCATTCTTTTGAATTATATTTTCTATTTTGTCTTATAAATACATACATACAGGTATAAATATGACATTTGAACTTGGTATAAATCATCTCAAGGATTTGAAAAACGCTTGCGCCAAATATCATATCTAGCAGGTCTCTACATCACCCTTATTATTGATGTTTGAAACCCATTTTCGTTAAAATGGAGAAAAGATCGCTTTATTGCAGGCATTGGTGTGTATTTGTCATTTAAATTAAAGCTAATTTACACTTTGAGAGGATACAGGGTCAAGTAGGTTGATGGTATGAAGACCCGTGCTATTAGTGTATGTTTTATACTTGGGTCCATACGAAACCAGATGATTCAATCTTTCTCTGGAAACGATCGCAGATGTGCGATGCGAAACTTCAAGTTCCTACAGATCCGAGTTGAAATACTGTTATCACACATAGTGGAATTATTTTTCAAGGTTGATTATTGTTGGGTCAAATGGAGGAAAATCTTAGCCATAGCAGCTTAAGCATAGTTAATGACATCCACATCACCACAGAATTGTAAAAGTCGACAGACTGCAAAGAGGAGTGGGAATGATGAAGAACACAAGGCAATGTTACTTGTACCAGAATCACATGTTATTAATGACTGCTGTTGTCACTTACAAACAAAGAAAGCCCAGGACCAAGACAAAGACGATGGATGACCGTGTTGGGACAGATCCCCGGATTAGGAACTTGCTGCCGGTGGATCTTCTTGAGGTCCTCAATGACGACACATTGAGGAATCGCCTTGACAAAGCACTTGGGGGTCCGGTATCGGAGACAAAGGACGCAAGTGGTGGAAATAGAGAGGCTCGAGACTCTAGCCAAAGAACTGTTCAGTAGAATCTTCACCTTGGTGACATTTATGAGAGGAATGTATATGGGAGAGCCAAGGGTAGGAATATCCACATCCACTCGATACCACTTGGAACCAAAGATTGTCTCCTATAAACTCGGAGAAATACCAATATTAAACATATTATGGGAAAGACCAATACCATAGAGTAATAGACACTGTAAATTTGCTCATCAAACATGCCAGTTTATATTATCACACTCGTACATTCCCTCGATACACATCATTGTACATATTTGTATATTAGCAAATCTTCAAAAACCCTTTTACAGGGTAGCTTATTTTTTTTTAAATAATGCATTGTTGTAATACATGAACCTACTTTAAATGAAATTTTCGGGGATGGATGGAGTAGGCACTTGTCTTATGTTTTAAATCGGCTTGTCAATAATGTGCTCAGTTATGTATATGTCAGTGAAACTGGGTTGGGGTGTCCATGCAGTTGCATGTAGTTTGTCAGTCCGTTGAGGGTGTGTAAATGATAGTTTATGTACATGGTCATAAATATGTAAAATAATTACACCTATTTAAAAGGGTAAAGTGCAAGAGGTCTGGCCCGGAAATGAAACCCGGACGTACGGGCGGACGGATGTCATTTCAGTATCCCCGACAATTTCGTCGTGGCGGGGGATGATTAGGTCTTCAAAACTGAGTCCTGTTCCTGGTTTTTCTTCATCGGTACGTGTTGTGTCCCATGCAATTTATGGAACGATTTTAATTAAACCCACAGAGATGATAGTTATTCTCGCAATGTGTAAACCCTGACTTTGGTGAATGCAGTTAACTTTCACTAAGTAGAGCTTAATAAATAATGGTCTAAATTTACTGAGATTGTTTGTTACAAATACAATGAATCACTTTGTTTGTTCAAATTCCCTCAATTCACATTAAAACTGACAATTCTCACAAACTAGCACACAATCTCCATGGTGATCCAATCTCAAACTGCATATAATATTAATGTCACAAAAAATGGTGAGTCCCAAACCTTACTGCGTGTAGAACAGTTCTCTACTGCAGACAAAGTTGCCGTGCCCCTGGCGGGATTCGAACCCCGGACCTCTTGATCCGAAGCCGAACGCGCTAACCACTGCTCATTTACCTTCCTCAAATGTCCTAGATTTAGTATATTTGGACCATTTGATTCTATAATGGAACTTTATGATTTGTATTCTCAACGTGGTCAAACTCTGCTACTAGGGGACTTTAATGCTGACTTGAGAAAACATATTGAACCCGTGAAGAAGCGTGCAGCCAGCCTATGCAGAGCCCTGGCAGAGAGACAGCTGTACACTATTGTCCCAATTGATGACGCAACACAATATACATATACCACAAAGGATGGACATACCGTATTCGCCGTAATATAAGCCCTGGGCGTTTAAAAAATTTGGAAAAGGGGGCGTTTTTTAAAATTACTTTAAATATTCGTAAAAAGGTAGCGTTTTTTAAACAAATTTGTTGTTGATGTCCAAAAGAAAAAGAAACATCGATTTTATTTCAGAGTTTTAATCAAATAAGTGTATCAAATAAATGTAAAGAAGAGTTAAATGTCGCAGTTTATTATTTGTATCAAATTCCAACCGGTACTGATACACACAATTTGCAATGGAAATTGAAACTAATTAAAACTCACGAAGATACGTCGAGTGATTGAATCCGCCATCTTGTCGTGTCATTACTCTGATTCAATGAAATTTCAGTTCGCTAGGAATCCAAATATAACCACCAATGAACGACAGCATAATCACAATCAGCTGATAAGCAAATGGTTCAGAACGATTATGTAAACACTATTTCCGGGTCATGATATTCTAAATTTAGATCAATTTGACAACTACACGTGAACAAAATAACGTTCACGACACATTCGCGGTCAGTGTGCTAGCGTCAACTGTAGTTGTCGGACATCTTCCAAGAGAGTTGAGCAAGAAATGTTCCTGTTTCTTAAAGGGACACTCCGTGTTTTTCATGAAATTTTATTTAGATTTGATAAATACAAAAATATCAAATGTCCTGATTTACGTCAAAATCATCTTGGCTTGCTGCCGTTCCATATGTACTTGTTTTCAATGAAACCATCCCATAACCTGGTGCACATTAATTTTAACGTTGTATACAAATTATGAATAAAACACTACCGTAAACTTGTTGAAACTTCGTTTGATCACTTGAAAACGCCCTATTCCATGATCCATACTCATAGTTGATTTACATACAATATCAAATAAGGTTAAACAACAGATATAGTGTAATATACAATGTACCTCCACTGAAACATCAGACCACTACATTTCCCCCCACCTCCTTGCGACTACTATATATATATATATAATATATATATATATATATATATATATATATATATATATATATATATATATATAATCAAATAAATAACTATTACGTGTTACATGTTCAAAAACTATAACACAAGGTATAACCTGTTAAACGTTACAGTACATACATAAATCTTAAACAGCATGTTACATGTTTCTTCTCAACATATTATATATTCATAGCAGTCACAATAGCAGCAATCACAAAATTACATTATATTTCATATGCATACATTCATTTCAATCACAACATCACGTCCAACAAAGTGAGCCACTGCATCTGCGTGATGCAAGGGGGGCTTGGCACCAGTTAGAGGAGCTGCTTCTGTCGTTGAATCTCGTGGTCCAGGTTCCTGTACGTCTTCTTCTTGGGACGCTGCTTCCCCTCCAAATCGCGTAATTCACTGACTATCATTTCTCCATACCGTCTGTCTGAAGTGAAACATGCACTCCTTGACCTGGCACGGCAGATTCGAATTCATTGAAGACCTCGGCTGGTCTTAGGGGAAGGTGTAGTTCATCTGCCTTGTGCTTCAGGATGTTGAATAAGCTAAGGTAGGTGGACTGCTTCTTATCTGGGACCATCTTACTTCTGACCATGGCGTGGACTGTGTACAGTTTATAGTAGGGGCTGATGCTGAAGGTGCCGTCGCAGTAGCAATCTGTTGCGGACAGGTGTTGAAGGTTCGTAGGTGTTGCAAAGATGAGCATCTGGTTGTCGGCATGAAGTTTTCGCATGACAACGTCTCTTTGTAGGTATACGTGAATTCCACTTAGTGTACACATACAGTTGAAGCAATGTTTGGAGTAGAGATCACTCAAGCATTACAACCATTTCAAAACGTTCATATATATTAACTATTTTGTATTTGTATTTGCATTTATAAAAAAAATAATTAAAAAATGACACTTAATTAATCATACCCACTCGCCGCTAATGGCTGTGGTACTCACGAAGCGGCGTAAAAAAATAACTCACACACTCACTCAATCATACCCATGTGGTGTATGTGAAACAATGACCTCGACCTCGACCTCGTGAATATCTATATGATAAGCATCAGGTTATCAAAAATATTCACTCGGTCTGCGGTAATTATTTCAACCATAACCACAACATATATATTCAAACATAGTTTGATGAACTCATCCCATCTTTCGCGTGAACCTGCATCCATGTCTGGGTTATTGACATCGACACCTTAAACGCAATAAAGATTCATACATACATTGTATAAGTTCAAATGTTACATCACATGCAACTGAGTGTAGTTTTTCTCAATAAATTAATGATTAGAGGTAGGGTTAGAAGGAAAGGTAACAGAGCATTTATCTCAAAATCCATGCAAACCGACTTGGAACTTCTGAGAAAACCTAATACAATTATGCAATATCACTTAGTAGAGATATCCCCTGGAATCTGTAAACATAAAAGTGCGAATGTACAATAATGTACTGAATGATATTGCACAAAGTTTTTAAATCTCAAACTATGGGTCCTGTGGATATCCGATTACTTATGTTCTTAGTGCGTGGATACTTGTAATGTTGTAATGGGTCTAGCAACGTGATTAAATACGTGTCATTTACAGAAGGGTTTAATGTATCACTTATGGTTGAGATTTACCATTACAGTAGCAGTGTTCACGAACAAATAAGTAGAACATCATGAATGTGTAGCATATTGTGAGAGTCCTAGTCATTTGCAACATTGCATCCCACGAACAACGAGCTTCCTTGGCATCCATTCCTAATTTTATCTACAACCCTTAATCACCGCCCCATTGGGATGTTGATGTAGACGCCATAAAACAGCCTGCTGTAACCCTAATGAAAAACATTCATTTGTCCAAAAATACCAAGAATATTGCTGATTATCCTTTCCATAACATCATAAATCATCACAGGAAATCACTGAATGCATGATTATTAATTCATGAGATTTAGGTTAACTCAGGTTCAACTGTCTGCTAAGAAATATTAAGATAATGTTAACGGTTGAATCAACATGAACCTTGGGTTAAGCAAGCTGTATCAGTTGAGATTCATCAGTTGCCTCCTGGTTGTTTGCTCCCGAACTGTTTGGCGTCTGGACGCCTGCAATTGAATCATTTTTGTGCACTTTATCACGGTTTATATTCACTTAAGTACGACACACATTTGGAGGTGAGAAGGAAGTCATCAACTTACGATAAGCCATTGGGCCTAAGATCAACTTAAAGTTTCATGTGAGATATCGTTGCAATTATCTGTAATAGAACTTGAAAGCTATTTGTGTGAAGTGGTGAACAAGATCTAAGGGTAGATATTGTATTTATTTGATATTAATTGCTAATACTTCAAAATAAATGTTGTGATTTAGTTATGATTGCATTCTCTATTTCCCGTTATTCCTTTTTTGTCTGCCCTGAATGTCATGCTTGTTCCAATCTAACCTAATCACCTAACATTATATATTTCTCTATGTGCTAAAGGAACAAAATATTCAAGTAAACGATATTAATGATGAATATGTTTGTCCTTTTAAAATCAAGGATTGTTCCAAAACGAATATGTCATTTAACTATACATGGAACTTCTTTAAATTGAAATTTTAACTTTGCGTTAATGTACTCATTAAGGGCAATGATATTTATAATGACTGAGACTAGCCCTCATTGATAATGATGTTTTTTTCTCATGATCACTCACGTGTAAGATTAAACATTGGAAACTCATGATATTTGGTTTCTTCGTAGATGCCTGAATTCCCGATCACACTTGGATAACGTTAGTGCAATAGACATCATTTTTACTATTTAATGCGTAAATGGGGGCGGGAAAGCGCAGTGGTTCAAGAGGTCCGGGGTTCGAATCCCGCCAAGGGCACGGCAACTTTGTCTGCAGTAGAGAACTGCTCTACACGCAGTAAGGTTTGGGTGCAATGCTACACTGAATTTCAGCGCAGTACCACCCATGGTTCGCTAGTTCCAGCCGCTGTTCGCAGGTTTCACCGCAATGCATAGCCACATGACGTTGCGGGCTTCCTCCCTGCCATAAAACTAGCAGCCGCGATATCGGTGAAATACTCTTGAAAGCGGCGTTAAACCACAACTCACCTCACCTCACCTTAATGCGTAAATGTACATACCTTCCGTGATGAATTTGTTATTATATGTCTATACGTCTTTACAGTTTGGAATTTGATGATATATGGCATGATGTTTGGTTTCTTCGAAGATACCTGAATTTCGGATCACAGGTGGATAACGTTAATGCAGTGGACATAATATACCTCCCATGGTGGAAGTTTGAATGTGTGTATGTATTGCTTGGGAATGTGATGCTTGCGAATTTGAAAAAATATCAGGCACACGACCATGTTAAGGAAAGGACAAAACTATACCGTGAATGAATATATTGCAGTATAGATCAATACACGACAAACGTTATGAGGGCTGTAAAACATCTGAAAATCGATCTTCTTTCTCCTGGCTAATTTGCCAGAATAGCTTTCACTTGACCTATTGATTTCATATAGAACGTGGACATTTCTTACTCCCAGGTGGCCATTTCCACATGCATAATGAAATTAAAGTGATCATGGCCTCTGAATTATTCAACACATTGTCAATCAATATAATATATTTTTGGTGTTGAGACACCAATGTTGAAAATTTGAGTTCTCAATTTAAAATGTTTTATGAGTACGGTTTTATGTTTTACGAGCAAAATTAAAAAGTAAGATGTATGCATTCATCTTATTCTAAGACACTAACTTAAAACCTCGATGTCCATGCTCATACATATTTCGCTATCTCGCGTGATGATGTATATACATGTAGATAACTTAATTAACTAACGATAAAATCCATTCTTGTTTGTCCATATATAGCCAAAACGGGTGAAGTAAATTCATTCAAACTTCACATGCTGTTAGACTGTGATGTGAACTTGCGTTCAAACGGTTTTGGTCCCAATCGGCCCAGCCTATAGAGATTCAGTCTAAAATCTAAAATCTGAAATTCGATTTTAACACATTTTCAAAATGCTGCTTCAAAATCGAAATTTTGTTAAAAGATGCACAATTACAACACGAACCAAAAAGGAGATCATGGTGAAATCGTAGGTCACTCGATTTCGGCGTCATATTGATATTGATTGAGTTCCTTTCATTTATGCCGACCCCATGCCTATTTAGAAAACATCTCCCCTCAAAATATGCTTTCCAGAGGTGTTTAAAGGTCAAAGAGATACATTAATTCTGTATCAAGTTTGGTGACGGTTTTAAGTTTAGTTATCAGATATAGGTCTCGAAGAGCACCTGTTAAGTCATGTTTCCAACGAAACCGCCAAACACGAAATTCAGATACAGGTCTAACCCTCATAAGGCATATCTAGAGATCATGGGTGACATGTGTATAAATTTGCCGCAGCTGGAATGTATAGTTTGGGAGATAAGTTCCGCACAAAATTACTTACTCACAGAGTCACTGTTTTGGTCATGTTTCAATGGAAACCTCCAAAAGTAATATTCCGTCTAACCGTCAAAAGGCAAAACAAAGAGATCATGACTAACATGTATAGTTTGAGAGATATACTATGCACACAGTTTTGTGGCGGACGGACAGATTATGCTGTAAGGCGGGGTATAAACATGATAATATCTACCAGTTGTTTGACATCATTCACATTTTTAATCTATTTCAAACTCATTCACAGTCAAGATGTAGTGGTCTGTTGGAGATATAATACTCGCATTTAGTTGCGCAGAACTTTCAGAGCCCTGACCTGCCTAAAGTTTAAAGTGAAATCAATTTAGGTTTACTGTTCATGTCACTTACTTATTCAATGTACATTTCGAACTTCAAAATAATAATTGAACTTATGTTTATTGAAATGGAAGTTTATTGACCATTTGCACATTATAAATACATACATTATATGGTTTCTTTTAAGGAATATTGATTTGTGTGTTCCACGTTGATTTATATCGCTGAATGACATACTGAAATAATCGTTGACATGATCACCAACTGTGAATATTTGACATCTAGCTTGCTAAGAGATGTTTTTTTGACAAAAGTAGTTCTGTAATTTAGGTAATTATATAATATTTTCAACATACATTCTTATAATTAGGTTGCGATTTGCAGTTTTAAAGTTTACCTAATCTATGAATAGTTTAAAATATCTATTGTGACCAAACAAATTGGATTGTTACATCCAAGGATGAAATAATTTTATTGGATGTTGTTCTTTATAGTTTATTCTTATATGTACACCATTATGCGTGAATCCCCTGTCTATGTTTTTTCCCATCTTATATTTACAAGATGAGGTGGCTTATGTAAATTAGGGATTTATTTATAACATAAGTCTCACTTACAAGTAATCACTGATCAACTATTGTACATGAAATCGTGGAGGACATATTCTAATGTCTTACTTACCAGTTGTGCAAATGTGCCTATGGGAATTGGCAACACTAAACAACAGGATGTATCGTTGCCTCGATCAACCTGAAAGCATATATCAATTTTCTTTTAGATTTTAGTTTCATCCAATCAAAAGGTAATGACATTTCCGTTATGTGTAATCGTATATTTAATGATACTTTAATTTCAGTTGCATTCAAACTCTAACAGTATACGCATACAGTCGTCAAATGTCAAATGGACATTTATCAGTAGATACACAATCCAATTATTTCTGACATCTTCTCAATCATACGTGGCAGAAGTGTTGATGAATAGATAATATTTAGACAAATATGACATTGTAAATCAGACTGAAACATACATCATACATCTTCATTTCCTTAACTATTTTCCGTAATCCAGTTGTGTACCTTAATGAGTTGCTGTATTTCTTCTTCTTCACCGAAAAAGCTTTCATGATGGTGTAAACCATATATTAACGTTATTTGTGAACAATATCTCTTATCACTTGCTATCATGTTCTGAAAGACGTGGTATTATCTTCCTGATGTAGGCACTGCATTGCAAAAATTGAATTTAATTACACAAAGAAAAATATTATAAAGGTCATGAATGTATCTGGTGTAACTTATATCAGTGGAAATTAATTATTGCAATCAGTGAATCAAAGGGGTCTGACGCATTTATTGTTTGATGATACCATGCGTTCAACAGATGATTAGTCAACATATATGTCAATCAAATTTAATAGCAAGTTTGTGTTGTGTTGAGTTCAAAGCTTGATTTTTAAAAAGCACATGAGTGACCTCAATTGAGACGCCGGATCTCGTGTTTCGAAATTATATTGATTTCCTTTACAACCTAATTTACACTTAAAAGGTTTTCTGTGGGTTAACTCTTAAATCAATTATCAACTTTTAAATAATTAGAAAAGTTTTCTCATTGCGATTTGTCGAACATGTTATTTGAAAGTTCAAATCATTGCTTGGTATTTCGAACTTGCAAATACTTTTTTTCTTCTCCTAAAACAATGGATGTTATGCGTGTTGAGAAGTTTTAAGGGGTGAAGGCGATTGTTAATATGTGAATATAATAATTCTCATTTAAAAAGGGTTATACTTAAGCACAAATTCCTCTTAACGTTCCCCATAATATGAAATATAACCTCGGTACATAGACAGAAAGGACATTTGAAAATCATTAAAAGGAGTGTTCAATCGGGGTATTTTTTCTGGAAACGAAACTCAAGAAGATGTTCCTGTTTTCACATACATGTTAATATGTGAATAAACATAGTCACATTAAAAGATAGTAATGAAGGTAATATTTTGATGACTTTATATTTCACAACTTGAAAAACACAAGCGCACATTTGTTGAAAAATAAAACAATGAAAACTGAAGCCATTCATCAGTGCTGCGAGTGGGGAAAACTTCGCTACAGCATAACAGCAAATTGTTTATTAGTTTTGAAATATTATGTGTTACTGTACGAATACTCTATCAGTGTATGTATTTTGTAATTAAATGATTGAATATAAGTTACATACTTTGGTTTACTATTGGTGAAAAAACGTGCTACTGCTCCTTTAAAGAAAACTTTCTTGATGTGTCGTTTTATTATCATTATTGCTCTGGTTTATGGTTTGCATGGCTATAGATTGGCGACTTTGAAATCGTTACCATTAAATAAATGATAAAGAAATGTTAATGGCTTATTGCTATCATTGTAACTTTTGAAACATAAGGGGGCGAGATAGCGCAGTGGTTAGCGCGGTCGAATCCCGCCAGGGGCACGGCAACTTTGTCTGCAGTAAAGAAGTGTTCTACACGCAGTAAGGTTTGGGTGCAATGCTACATTTGTACACTGAATTTCAGCGTAGTACCACCCATGGTTCGCTAGTTTCAGCCGCTGCTCGCAGGTTTCACAGCAGTGCATAGCCACATGGCGTTGCGGGCTTTCTCCCTGCCATAATACTAGCAGCCGCGATATAAGTGAAATACTCTTGAAAGCGGCGTTTAACCCCAACTCACTCACTCACTCTGAAACATAAAGCAACTTGATGGTCAAGGTGGAAGTTATTTACCTCAATTAAGCAGCATAGTTTTTGTCCTTACAATTTACCCCAATGAAAGTGAATTCTACTCTTACCCGCAAGAATGCAATATAATAACCTTGATACAATACATGTTGTAATGCAAATCGATTTATGCCTCTCGTTTACGTTGGTATTGTCAACAAGCAAATGTTTTAAAAGAAATGTAGAACTATCTGACTGATGACATTTAAACCTTTTTGGTTTTCACATTGTTGTCATATATACTGTCACTTCTGCAGACAACTGTTGTACATCTTAGCACAAAGACATATATAAAGTTGGCAAGTTGAAACATGCATTTGCCATAGACAAGTTGTAGAGATGTAGGTTGCTTGTAAATTGTAGAGATTTAGCAGCGTCCTATTTATCACAGTCTAGAAATCGTATTGATGACCATGGATGTCGTCCATGTTGTACTAGGATTTGAAACGTCGTTACACTCCATGTTAACTTTAAAAACATGTAATGGAAGGTTCTATCAAGGCATTACGCTTGTTCCTTGTACCTACGCAAGTCAGAAGAATGAGTACATCGAATAAATCCCGCCAGGGGCACGACGACTGTTTCTGCAGCTGAGAACTGTTCTACACGCAGTAAGGTTTGGGTGCAATGCTACACTGAATTTCAGTGTAGTACCTCCCTGCAATAGTACTAGCAGCCCTGATATAAGTGAACACTCTTGAAAGCGGCGTTAAACCCCAAATTAGCTCACCTCACCTCACTTCACATCGAAGAAAGGCAACATTTTGTTTATATTTACACCATGGAAGCATACTTTCATTTCATATCAATAGTTACTGTAATCTAGGATCGTGAGGTAATGCGTTTATGTTGTGGGTACCGAAAAATGGTTCCTATAAGGAATCGCTGTTAAAGGCTGTGATATTGCCTAAACGGCGTGAAACAATAACTCACTCACTCACCTACATGTAGTATTACGACATTCTTCCTATATCAAAATTAAATGTAATAATAAGTGCAACAGAAGGTTCGATCAAGATCGGTTAAGTCTATTTGTATATTGTCTCCAGCTGGGTGCAATTATCAACGGTTGATTTCTTCTGTGTATAAATGACAGATTGATTGTCAAAGCAATAGCCGTCAATCCCATTCCTCTCTTAAACTGCCCTGTGACATGACCAACGCTGACCGAATTCTAGCCATGTATATAGATGTGTGTTCTACATCAGATCAGGATATCAATCTCAGAAGCGGCAAAGGATTATTGAGGACCGGTATTTACATACAATTGTTCCACTGTATGTTATAATATATCTGTTGTGAATAATTGTATACAGTACATTTTTATATTTACTCAACCTTTTAACAAAGGTATATACAATGTTATCTGTTCGGATTATTGTATATCTAAACATCAATTATCAATTAACTTAATAGCATCTGCGACACAAATGAAAGGGGGTTTGGGATGAATGAGGGGGAGAGGCGTGGATAGTTGTTCTATGATAAAAAGAACATAATATATACAATTGTTTACTATCAGTTCTCAAGTCATATCCATTTCATATTCTGAGATAATAAAGAAAGAGTACACCCATAGCTACTATTTAGATACTTGACTTCTCAAATATGAACCACCTGAATACGACTGATACATGTGAAACTGAGACATATTAACAAGGAAAACAGACTGACTGATTATCGGAAACATTTTACTTTAAATACAACTGTTTTTCTTATTGCTTTCAACATGAAGAAAAACAAGTTGATGGAAATTGTTGAACAAATTGTTGCACTGGTGACCTGCTCTTTATGGCGTAATTAGAATCAGGACACATTTTTTCTTCAGAATAAAAGTAAATTATTCGTTTTAATAGTTTGTAAGAAGAGAAATTAGTTCTGCAATTCATGAAAATTGTAGATAATTTAAACCCAACTAAAAAAAATGTTCAACTCCTATATGAATAGTAACATATTTTATTAATGAGATGTAAATCAGATTTAATTAACTTCCCGAACGTTCATTGGGCAACTGACTGGAATGTTTGTGATGGGTCAACAAAAGATAACATTACAAATATTTCTACAACGGAACTTGATTAGGAAAATGCTGCTTGTATTAATCCATACATGTATCAGTTGATTTCCTTTATTCCTCTCCGTTATGATATACCTATCGTGCAACCAATATTCCTGATATTTGCCTGCACATCCACTTTTAATGACTTTGATGAAATGTGTAAAAATGTATACTGACATCAATATCTTGGAAGATGCTCAGGACACTGAATGTTGTTTTTAAGGGTTATCATGTTCTCATAACCTTTTCTTTACTCTGTGCATCAATGACACAGATGGGTGCTCAAATTGCATACTCCAGTGTCAGTCGCTGTGATGCTGAAACTCTTTAAATGAACCAATAGAATTAAGTTAGACCCTCTCTAATAAGCATGCCCATGTTGTTTCCCCTCTAGCTCTTTCTGTATTTACCAACATTGTCCCTCGCTTGTTTTAGTTTGACGTCAACACATTAATTAATCATTACGTGTTTATAGGAAACACCTTTTTTAGAATTGGTGTGTTAAAACATTATACAGATAGTACATTACACACAATACATAATCGAAGTTAATCAAACTCGATTCGAAAGAAACAAACCAATTAATTTTCGATCTGAGAAAAAACTCATTGGAATGTATATGTCAGTGTGTATAAGAGGTTAAACCAATTTACAACCGATTCCCTGGTTCATGTTACCAAGTGACTGGAAACACAGTAAATCTGTCACCATCGTAAATATTCAACTCCTTCTTGTTTAGTCACGGGAATAGAATACAGGAGTTCTGAAACGTAGATTCGAAGTAATATATATACATAAGCCCTATATGAATAGGGATCAAGGCTATTTCATCCCATCAGCTTACAATCGCTTAATCCACACATGATTAATCCAATCTACTCACTCTGGCTTCCACCTCCACCACTAATTGGTACCCTCACCCTGCCTTTGTCCTCTCATCCGCCCCCTGGCTAATTAACCTACTTCTCTCTGGTTTCCTTGGTATCACAACTTCACTTGTTCAACCATTATTTCATTGTTACCTCATCTTACCTCAACATGTATCCTGTATATAACCTGCTGTTTCACCATCTCCTCCATATGCTTAATAACGGTATAAGGATCTATGCCGAAACGTCGCTATTGTTAATAAAGAAGTTGATCATCCATAAAATATTTGTCTTCTTCATCACACCAACTTCAGAATGCCTCTCAAACAGTTCGCTTAATACACATGGATAACAGTAATTGTCATAACATAGTATAGTTTTCAAATAGTGAAGAGGCAAGAGACAAATTAAAGCACCGAATAACCGTCGTCATCAAACAGTTGTATGATACATACACAAAAACATTAACTGTTTGATCGAGACGAATCTCGTGGGTTATTGACATCAAGTACATTGGAGATGGTTCTCGAGAATGGCTCGTGGTTACCGTTTCTTCAGATGTGTCCAGAAAGTTAGAAACGGGATTTGTCGAAAGCTGAATAAGTCTGTTATTTGTTCACTTGCAATCTAAAATACATGAATATAATTACTGTAAATACTATTACTGTAAACGTGAAGAAGAGCAGTTACTGTAAATGTCTTTTTCTGTTACACGGTCAAATAGGCACTTTTGTCGTATTTATTATTCAGTGAAGGTTTTCTATTAGCTTAAAATGAATTTGCGAATGATGAAATAATATTACTCTACGTGAGTGATTGCCTCTTTAAATATTCAATCTCGGTAAATGGAAAGTATTGTACATGTCCTCGAGGCAATGTCCTGTTTCATTGCCTATGCCTATTACTAGTTACATGTATGTTCGAACATTGTAGTCATATTTTGAAACTTGCATATTTATTCCAGCATAGTTCCGTTTTAGATTAACACCAATGCAACCAAAAAGTGAGTTTATTATCATTTATGTCCCTGATATAATTGAATGTTCCTTGCGTATTACTAAAATTCGTCACATTCCAAGTTAGATACGACGCAGAGAGGAAATGATAAAGAGAGCGGAAACAATTGACAATTAATTAGTTCCGTGTTTATGAACAAAACTACCATTCTTTTTATCGCAGTTCATAACAAGTTTTATAATTAGTTAGTTTTTCATTTATCCAGGGAGTGGTGTGAACGATTTTAATCTGACATTTATGGTACGGCTAGTCAAATTATATCAGTCACTTGCCACAGAGAAAATATTAGTTTAATATAAGCTTAATAGACGATTTATTCCACTGATAAATCCAAGTATTTCATTACTCGTCATATAATAAATTATCATTCTTCTCATTCTGCAATAATTTACAATTAAAAAAAGTTGTTTGTTTTGTCAGAAATTCTCTTTGCGTATATGGTTCAACACTAATCATTATCTTACTTGAAAAGAACGTTATATTTTAGTATCAAACTATTTAGATGCGTGCATCTTGAAGGTATAGCGAAGTTTATGAATATCGTATGATTATACAACTTCTATTTTACAATCGAATGTAAGATCGTGGTGTCGTGAATTGTTTTCCCATTTTTTCTCATTAAAATGAACTTTGGTAAGAACAATTATAACCAACTCGTTTCTTGGAATAAGGAATGATCTGTCCTTCGTGAATTATAATATCATGTAAACTAGCTAAAGCTCGAATTATATGTCCCTCGTGAATTATTATGTCGAACTCCTCCCTAAAGCTCGGTGTTTATCACAATAATTAACTTGGGACAGCTAATCCGTTATTCCTTGCAACTCGTTGATTATTCTTATATACATTTTAGTGTAGGTAACTTTCAACAATATTAGCATGTGCTATATATCGACCTTCAGTTGTCTGTGTATTTTTTTATTATTAACATGATAATATGTAACATACTCACCCGTTTTTATATATGTTCTCAAGTTCTTGGCTATTGTTATCTTTTTGTAATATTGTTAGTTTTGATTGTTTGTCTTACACCTCATAAATCATTTAAACATCCAACATACATAAATTGTATCAGAACAACACAATATCAAATTATCTTATTATTTTTAAAACCAGCAACAAACACGACTGTGCAAATATTTTTCAAATATAATGTGTTACTTTTACATGCAGTTATCAATGATCTACTCGTTAAAAGATAACTGACTGGTAATGTGTCATACATGTAATAGATTAAAGACAAATTAATTACTTTATATAATTCATTCCTTTACATAGAAATACATTAACTTGAATGATACTTTGCCTTGAGTATTTTATTCCAAATCAAGGTGATGCATTATGGGAATCTGGAAGCGAGGTGTTTTAGTTAACGATTTCGTTTGTCTTTGGGAACCTGACTCTGATTTGGTCAGTGTCTGTGAAATTGTCAGGGAAAGAATGGTTTTATGTGTGCAAAATTGTCATGTATGACAAGGAGATTTAAAGCTTGTAAAGCATGCTGAAATCTAATGATACAAAATATCCTTGTTTAGATCATGTAGGAGGCATATGCAGCATTGGCAAGTCTTAACACTTCAAGTATCATGAACTGCATTTGTTTTCTGTCAATAAAAAAAACCCATTAAACTTTACATGTGTACGCGTCTGCACAATTTGGACATCTCCCATGCCGTTTTAAGTAACGACTAAGAATGTTTACTTTTATTGATATTGATTTCGATAAATCAAGTACATTGTGATATACACTATGACAGTCCTGTTGTAATATTATGTGCCAGCGTGAAATGTATTATAGTATTATCCTTAGAGTTGGGCTATTAGTTGACCCAACAAATATCGAAACAAGATAACGTTTTAGGTTCTTGGAAATTCCGTAGCAAACTCTTTTCCACGAATCGAGATATGTTCTCATCAAGATCAAATGTCTTCTGCCAGAAGCATCTGTCTAATAAGCCGTAAATAAACTTAAATGACACACTTTCTACAAACAAAAAATCGTTTTGATTAGGTATGCAGCAAATGTCATCTATACATTCAGGACATTCTACTAATTGAAAGCCTCACTTATAACGACTCATTGATCCTATAACTTACTTTCACAATGTTGATATGGTTAAGCTTCGAACAAATGCATTATATTGTCTAGCTTTATTGTCACACATCTTGTTTTATGAAAACCTTCATATTAGAAGAATTTTAAAAAGCAGCTGATAAGCCATATATAGCTATTTACATCACTGTCCATGGATTACCATATGAGAATGAATCCTTTTCTGTCACTGTAGCATCTCTGCAATGAAACCACACGCTCTAGTGCATTCTCTCATAAAGACGAACATGAGAGACGGTGCTTCATTAACTTCAGAAATGAAATTCCTTAGCTAGTCTAATGAAATGTTGAGATGAGCATGTAAATCATGACAGACTACAATGTAGTGCTTCTGCTCCTAATCTTAAATTTACGACTTCATTACAGTTACGCAGACAGAAGCTTTATTCCATAAGAAGTGGAATTAACATGACGAGCACTTGTTGTCAAGAACCAGTGACACATATTCATGTATATTTGTGATGCATGATGCACTCATACGTTTTATAAACTGCATGGGAGCATGATTAAAATATGGTTCATGATAGGTACAGTGTAGGTTAGGTTAGGTTAGTTAGGGTTTAACGCCGCTTTCATGAGTATTTCACTTATATCACGGCTGCTAGTATTATAGCAGGGAGAAAGCCTGCAAAACCATGTGGCTATGTATTGCGGTGAAAATCAGTGTGGCATTGCACCCAAACCTTACTGCGTGTAGAACAGTTCTCTACTGCAGACAAAGTTGCCGTGCCCCTGGTGGGAATCGAACCCCGGACCTCTTGATCCGAAGCCGAACGCGCTAACCACTGCGCTATCCCGCCCCCTTGCAATAAGGTTGAGTCAGCAAAATTTGAATCCCAGACTGTTACATCTATCAATTGTCACTGCACAGGTCACCCACACACTATGATAATGTTAAATTGTGTTTATTGCAACCATATTTTAACACGTGTCATAACATGTGACAGTTCATGCTAACATATTTAAATATCAATAGTTTCATGTTTTCATGCTGAAAATAAGAACAAAATAGTCACGAATTGACATCTTTTATAAGATATAACATCTTAGACCTATTATATTATCTTCAACTCCACGTGAGTTGAGACATTTTTTCATTGCAGGCATTGTCACATACCGTATGCAATATTGTTTCCAATTCAATAGCAAAGTTTTAGTTTTACGTAGTTTAAAGGGGCAGTAGCACGTTTTTTCGCTCAAATAAGTCGATGAAATGTATTTGAAAAATAATGTCACTAATAGTAAAACATCCTTCTCTCTTTGGAAAATCAAGTTAATAAACGAGTGTACATGGTTTGCTAAAGCCATGGGAATCGTTTTTGTATTTCGAAATAATTAATTGTGTTCACATTAAAATGGCCGCCATGCAATTTTTACTTTATACGCAACACGGTTATTACCACTACGGATAATTGGTTTGTTTAATAAGATGTTTTACCCTCTAAAGTAAATATAAATGACATAAACTTATATCATTATAAATGGGACATTGGAAAAAATAAATTTTGCAAAAAACGTGCTACTGCCCCTTTAATAACCAATAAACAATAACATGATATAAACACTGAATTTCAGCGTAGTACCACCCATGGTTCGCTAATTCCAGCCGATGCTCGCAGGTTTCACCGCAATACATAGCCACATGGTTTTGCAGGCTTTCTCCCTGCTATAATACTAGCAGCCGTGATATGAGTGAAATACTCTTGAAAGCGGCGTTAACCCCCAACTCACCTCACCTCAACCTTTTTGCAAACATCCCTTTGTTTAGAGGGTACATTAAGCACATAAACATGAGATGGTGGACGACTATATATAGATTCAGGAATAACCTAAATTTTCACTTGTGTCAGCATTCACTGTATTATACCATAATATATTGACACATCACTTTTAAGGACAATGCATCTTCTATAACCAGAACAATGAATATATCTTGCCAGCACCAATAGCATGCATAATATCTCTACTATTACAACTACAAAGAGGAATACATTTTCTTCCACCAGGCATTTTTGCAAATCATCTTAATTATACTTAGACGTGTAGTATTTATAAAGTATTACACTAATTATAATTCATATCAATCCCGTTTTTATTTCCTTTATAAGTTATAATTCATCATATATAGTTAGTATCTTCCAACATTGTTTCGTTTCGACAAGATAAAGTGAATTAACTTAATGATAAATTATGAAGAGGGGGTTTGAGAATGGTTGATATCAAAACTTTCATCGATTCACTAAAACTGTCAAGTCTTAAAAGATATTCCAATAATTCAAACAGCAATAATTTAGCCCGTTTTCAACTGAAGACATATTTTTGTTAGGATCAAACATTGCCAAACAATACAAAATTGAAAACCCGTTTTGGAAGGTACACTAGATGCATGGATTAGGAACTGTAAGGGCTTTGAATGTAACAGCGATATCAATGAAATATTAATGCAACCTCTTTGGTTAAACCTTTTCAGTAACCAACCTCACTTATTTATAGCGAACTGGTTTAAGAAAGGAAAATTCCATAACAAAGATATCTGTAATAAACATAATTTCCTTACATTTCCGGAACTCAAAGCAAAATTTGATATAAAGGGCACATTATTTGATCTGAATCGTGTTCTTCTCAGTATTCCTAAAAAATGGAAAGAGATTATACTAAACATCCAGATGTTGTGGAATTGTCATTATGCTCCCCTTGGAGTGATTTTCAGAAGCCTACTAAGGGTTCAAGACTATTTAATGATATATTTTTGTCTGAAAATAAATTTCCCAAAGTATGTGACAAATGGGACAGCGAATTGGATGGACATCTGAATTGGATGACTATATTTATACAGTATAGACAATCAAACAGAGATACGAAACTCATACATTAAACCATTTACACTAAACGAGAGTTGCTCAAAATGAAATTGGTTGATAATGATTATGTCAATCATGTGGTTAAGTACGAGAGAATATATATGTTTTTATATCTATCATCGAATGTCCAACTATTAAAATTGTTTGGAACGAATTTAACTACTTCGGTAATGGATTATTTAATACGAGATATGAAGTCTCTCTTCTAAAGATATTTTATTTTGTTGCAGCAGTAACCACTAACTCAATCACATGATTTGACTAGCCAAACGGCATATTTTTGTAATGGACCTAAAAGGTTTGAAACCAAGTCTTAAGAAAATTATTTCACTATTAAAAGATGTATATAGAATTGAAAATTACATCTGACCCAAACATTTCAACATGGATTCTTTTAATAGAAATTGGAATGTAGTAACAGCTATAGGTCAACTTTGACTGCTATACAATGTGTAAACGTTGTTGTACTAGTATTCCCAGGTCAATGTAACTAAATGTATTTATGCCTCTAATGTTTGCTGTTTTGAAAACAACAATATGCCCAGCCCTTCCAGTGAATGCACCTGTATCTTGACTCTATCCAAAACATTTGGGAGTAAAGACAACATTGACATTGATTCTATTCAATCTGATTAACAGTCATCGGTTACTGGTGACCACAACGTTGAGCCACAGTCTCGCTGGTGCAAACACAACATAAATAGAAATAATGTACTGTCTCTGGTGGTGAAATTTATACAGTGGATCCGCTCACATGGGTACAAGAATCGCAATATAAGTCTACACAATGCTAAAATGCATTTCGTGGTGTTCGATGACCATCATATACTACCAAGCAAAAGTGTAGACTCACTAGCGTTATTGTGGCCGGGCATTTTACTCAACTGTTCCGAACTACATAATGCCAACGTTTGAAACCTTTTTACAGATATGATGTGATGTACCGTAAAATCAAACAGGTAACGTTGAAAAGGTTAGATGCAGTGTTCACTAGATGATAAAACTGAGTTACATTTTGTACATTTTGAACTTCACATCAAAATGCAGCTATTCACATGCACGATAATGAGCATTCGTTAGCAGCAATTTGAAGCAGGATACTCTTGAAATACAGCTTTATAATTTTTTCAGTTTACTCTCATGAGGTTTGTGAAAATATGGTATTTGCTTTAAGCATGAGAAGAGAGAGAAAAATCTCAATATTTTGCATTTCGTTTCAGTCAATTACTCGTTGGTTGAATTATCTTGTATTTTGTATGATGAAGTTACTTTTGCGGTTGGGTGTATATTAAGGCTGCTAGTATAATTGCAGAGGGAACCATTGGTTGTCGTCCATAAAAGTTTACTAAAATACAAAATGTATTTTTCTTCAGAATAAATATTATTTAACTTCAATAACTTAGTTCAGTAGTGTATTACTTTATGTAAAATGTAAGCACTTCCAGTACACATCTATGTCATTGTCGCACATAGTAGATTAACTGTATGACAAAACGATTGCCCAAAGAAGGGATGTCAGTCTCATGGTCATACAGCATCATCTGAGATATTGATACTAGTATTTTTACACATTTATCGAAGTAAATAAATTGTGGATGTGCATGCAAATATTTCTGTTGTATTATGGTTGGATGATCTGTTTATTATGCTAACTATCAAATAAGGAAAAGACATTGGTGTGGATATAAATGGGCACAGTTTATTTATATTGACAAGAGCTGGGAGCCTTGGGACCAGGTACACAGGGTGCCTACCAAAAGGTAACTGGACAAACCCGAGCGACATACACAAGCAGTGTGTGACAACACATTAAGGTTAAGACAGTAGGAGCTGCACACTGACTGACTTACCATTAATGGGGATTGCAGCAAAAACAAGAACACTAGCAGTGTACACAAAATTACGCCAGTATGAATGCACACTGTCGTTATATAGCGTTTATACCAGGTAGGGGGTCACATAACCTGATATAAGGCTAAAGCAAGCAAAGCAAGTATACACCCAACATATTAGCTTGAGGGGCCAGTAGGAGGTTCACACTGACTGGCTCCACAGAGTTATAACAGGTAGGGGATCACATAGCCTATTACTACTCCGCTTAGCAATATGGGACAACAAAAGCATTTGGACCCCAGACTCCCCGCCACAACTTCTTGTCAATACAAGATGTCCCCACCATTATCTAAATGGAGAGGATATATATTCTATCATATGGTGAGTCGCGTCAAGCACCTCTCCGAGAGTATCCCTCAATAGTTAATAGATAATATAAAGATTACTTATAATTTTAATAAAAATGAAATGGTTTTGAAAGAACAACAGAGATAGGATACATCATTACATAATGTATTCTTATTTGAGTCTGAGTCAAACGGACATTGACATGACATGACATTGGACCTACTATCATCAATCACATTTCATAGACAAGGCGTATTACTATCCATTTAAGCATTAAAACTACAAATAATTGTCCAACCAAAAATATAGTCATACCTTGAAAAATGTTATTGTTAAAAAATAAAAAATAAATAAAACTTATCATTGTATGGCCTTAACATAGGAAATCTATTGTTTTATTGGATGCAAATAAATACATGCAACAACTTCATAACTCAGAGTTTATATTAACACGTAACTCAATGATGAAATCACGAACAGAGCTGGCCGATGCACCAAAGAGTTTGAAACTTCATAGCATTTTGATTGACTTATTGGCTCCGTTTGTGTTTTTCAGTTACAAAATAAAATCAGCTTAGGGACGAATGGAAGTCATTTTGATAAGAAAACGGTAGACTTGATGAAAGAACAAATGGGTTAGATGTCAATTAACATATTATTCACGTTTCCCTTTCCCAAACAATTTTAGGCAGTTTGCGTGTGTATATAGTAAAGACAAATGAGTATGCCTGTACACTTTCATATGGCACCATTACTTTGCTGAAACAAATACTTCATGCCTAACGAATAAATGAGGCAACAAAACATCCCACTTTAATTCAATAGGCCATGTTTTAATAATAGTATTCTTTGAATACAATACGATATCAAATTAAATTCCTCTTTGATTAGTCAGTTCAGTCCATGCACAATTTGCAAAGCAAGGTGGTTTAGCAATAATTGAAATTTTGTGTTCGGTAATGCTGATTTTATGTTAAACACTTTACTTTTCTATACCAGGTTGTGATTTCCTAATATCTTTTTCTTTATTTCAGATTTTTCAAGTCGCGCCTCAGTAATCATTAACATTATAGAGACAGATGAAAACCGCTCGTGCTGCAGTGGTCATATCATTTTGTAACTCGCCTCTATGTTGTATGTATAGTAATTTTTCAGAAATACAACCATTTATAGAGCATTATTGTTTCATTAATCACAAAGATCACTGTAAGTTATATCTTACACTATTGTGAACATGGATTTGACTTGATAACTGATATTCCAGTCGGTGCTCGCAGGTTTCACCGCAATGCATAGCCACATGGCGTTGCGGGCTTTCTCCCTGCCATAATACTAGCAGCCGCGATATAAGTGAAAAAATCTTGAAAGCGGCGTTAAACACCAACTCACTCACTGATAACTGATAGTTAACAGATGTATTTTTTGTATCAACATCCAACTCCTCTTCCCAAGCCCCAAAGCCGCTTTTCAATTCTCACATATAATATTGGGGGGATATTGAAAATCGTATATTCAGATAAACAAGAAATCTTTGAACAAATTATACAGATTGTTAAATAAAATTATTTATCCGACTTTAGACCCAGTACTAGCAGACATTGTAAATATAGAACGTACTGTGTCCACGCAATATAGTACACACAAATATATTACGGCATACCGTGAACCGCGTATCTAAATCCAGATCCTCGAGGATTACTAATATCTTGTGAGAAATCGATAACTACAGTTGTATAAACCAGGACGTATATTGAGCGATCATATCAATGACCCATTACCGCTTCTGAGATTGATTTCCTGATCTGATGCAAAATGCAGATCTAAATAAATGTATAGAATTCGGTCAGCATTGGTCATGTCACAGGGCAGTTTAAGAGAGGAATGGAATTGACGGCTATTGATTTGATAATAAATCTTTCCTATATAAACAGAAAAACACATCAACCTATGCTAATTGCATCCAGCTGGACCCAATATATTGCCAGACTAAACAAACCCCCGTTGAACATTATATATGCCTCCCTTGTTACAATATATGAAAGATTTGTTATGAAAAGACCTATCATTGTAGGATGATTGATCATTTAAGCTTTAAATTAAATCATTGATTGGCCGTTGAATATCCACGTGCAAAAGTAATCCGCCCTCACAGCAACTGTTGATGTGAATTGAAAAATTGTTTGCACATTGTGAATGTTAACCAAATGATTGTGTTAAACAAAACGTCATCCCTCTTGGATATACTGACTCTTTTCTCTTGCATATGTGCAAGGAGCCGTGATGCAACCTTCCCTTACATATTGTAAGATTTCCACGTACATGTAATGATGTTCGGCCTAAGAGTAATTGAAGGGACCGACTGACGGCGCTCAATAATTAATAACTTTTAAATGCATCTGAAGTAAGAGAATCTGATCATAAAGAGTGATCAAAATAGTAGGGATGATTGTCTTAAAAGGACACCACACATTTGACAATAAAACAAATCCATATGTATTAGTTCTAAGTATATCATTCGTGATATCATCATACTTTCCTTCTGCAAAACTAGTTTGCCAAGTTAAGGCTGCTCTGTTCGATGAAAACATGTTTTTGGTGGTTTTACAAAATGTGGTTGCACTTGCCTATAGGTTCTGAAACCAAATTCAGAAATGTATGTATTCAGATCACCATTTGCAACCCACATTAAAAACTAAACAAGTACATTGGAACTTTTCAATTACTCTCCACTTCCTTGCAAGCTGTGATTAATAAGACACTACTCAATGTTTACAATTTACAACCAACCTTCAGTTTCAAATGTCAAACTTTATCAGTCTCAGTCATCAGTCTCACATTTCTGCATCGTTTGCTTGTTGACAATAACACCATTAACAAGAGACATGAATCCATTTAATTACAATCAGTATTCTATGTTTTTGCTTGTTTAAGTAAGATTACTGTCATCAATTTTCAAGATGATGAGTTAATTGTAAGTATCATAACTATTTAACTTAATTGAGGAGAAGAACTGCCACCTTGGTCATAAACAGAAGTTGCACTACGATGAACCATATCTTTATTACCTTAGGGTGATTTTCATTTTTTAACTTTGACTTCTGAATAATTAACGAAAAACATAACATTGAAGGAAATGGCATACATCTTTAGAATATTTGAATAATAAAGCACGTTGTTAGTCATAATAAGGATAGTGCATGTACATGTTCGTTATCTACAACCAGGGCACTGAGCATGGCTTATTCTGAAAAAAATGATTCATGTGTATATCCTGCCATGCACATCTTGTTAGGTACTGGTAGTGAAATGTTATATACACAGTCCCATCCATTGTTCTCTTTACTATCTTCTTCTGGATTATTTAAATTATATAACATAATGTTCAAACGTTGCCAGGGCTTCCGAGATGCAGGTTAGTATTCAAGTCTTATTGAAACCCTGTCGAATAATTGAAGGATCAGTATTACTTTGATGTGGTTTACACCTACACAATACAGATTCGATGAAAATGAAAGGCTTTCTAATTTACATCACCCTTAACTATCATCAACAACACGTTGGTGGGAAAGTTAAAATGACACCCTTTTCAATTCAATTCAATTCAATTCGACTCAATTCACTGTATCATACAGTTGAGTAATACATATATGAATGGTTTGTCCTTGTGAAACTAAATCGTGATCTCCCATCTGCAAAAATCACTTGATTAGATTAGTAAGACAAACATAATTTTATTCAACATAATTCAAATGAAATAAGTATACTTTCTTTAATTGTATAATGTTAAGTCACTCCAAATGGAAATCCAAATTGATATTTAATTAAGTATGAATATTCCCGTACAGTTTTGATAGTATTTGATATAATTAATTTCTCTCTCTCAAGATAGTGTTCTACTAATCATTAGCTGCACTTTGCCCTGACCATTTAAGAAAAAAATGCCATGTTTGGTAACTATTTATGGTTTATTATTGCCACAATTGGCACCATTACTAAACAAAACAGCAGTGTTTGATTGACATCAGTTTTATACAAAAACTGCACAGGAAACATGAACACTTGTCCACTGATAACATCATATCATTTACTTGATTAACGATATTGATTTGTAAAAAGATGCTCAGTCTTGAACCATACATACACATATTTCGCAGAGTTACTATACAGAATAAACCCGTCCTACATTATAAACTATATTTCATTTTTAATATAGAAAAAAATGCATTGTTAATTACACGTTTCGTGTTTTGGTTGATAGTTTATAATAAATGCGACGTTGACTTTGCGGCCAAAAGGGGGTATTTATAGTATTATACTACTTGAAAACTGATAAACTATGTAAAACCTTCGTAAGATCGCCATTCCATCCGTTTTCGATTTTTTTCCAAATCTAGAAGTAAACAGTAAGTACGAATAATGGTGATGATTGTGGTTCCCTACTCAAAAGCAGTACTCTAAAGACTCACTTTCAATTTCCTATATGACAGTATGGTGCTTTTATTTTTGTTAGTTCAAATACACTTGGGCTTATAGAATCATATTTTCGAGTCTGGTATTTGACCAGAAACTTTGACATTTCAAGATGTAGAAATGTAGTTAGTTAAATATTATGTCGACATAAATTACCTTTTTGGACTTACATTTATAAACCCAGCATTGTAGGGCGTCATAAAACAAAGCTAAAACCCAAGGTCAAGCTCATAGAACATGCTGTTTACCAGCTGAATACTTGAATGTGTTCACTGCAAAAGCTGTAGGACATACATTGTAGTCTAGCGGAATTATATTTCCTTTCCAAAATCATTAAATTCTATGAAACATTTCGACAGAAGGTCCGGACAATACAAGTTAAATACACAAAATGTTACAGTAACTCTAAATGAACTGTTACTGCAAATAGAAGATCAAGAAAACAAATGATATCACTATTTACTATTTAACTATTGCCATAATACCAACAGAGATGCAGGATAGAACTAAATGATTATCTATTGTTTTGATATTTGTATGACATTTCCTGTAATGAAATGACAATATTCGTTTTAAGATATGAATAGTTCGACAACATGTCGCTACCAGGTATTTTAAATCTAGATTGAATGAATAAAGAAGTTAAAAAACAAAATGTTTATTCAAAAAGAACATGTGCCGATATCATATTCATAAAAAATGCGACCCATCAGCTTCCGGTATCAACATCACAGTCTCCGATATTCGTCCGGGGGTCCAAAAGTCCAAGTTCACGCTTATGATTGATCCCGGTGCACGGAAATCCAGGCTCAATGTAACGAGTGAGTGAGTGAGTTATTGTTTAACGCCGCTTCTGCAGTATTGCAGCCATTAGCGGCGATCAATGTAACGAAAACAGTTAAGTAAAACTATTAAGTGTATGGCCTCCCCTTGCCATGCTACATGCAGTGACCCTCCGACGCATGGAGAAAACAAAACGCCTGACGTCATTACGTGGAATCCGCTGCCATTCTTCTTGGAGAGATTGGACAAGTTGCAGGCGGTTATGTGGAGGTGGTCGTCGTTGGCGAATACGACGATCCATAGCGTCCCAAAGATATTCGATCGGTGACAAGTCAGGCGAGCATGCTGGCCACGACAAAACGTCGATGTTGGTGTTAGCAAGAAAGTGTTGAGTAACTCGAGCTGTGTGCGGTCTGGCATTGTCTTGTTGAAATATCACACCTTGTATCTGTTGTCGAATAAAGGGACAGACGACGGGACGGAGAATGTCATCGACGTAACGCTGAGCCGTTAGATTTCCATTCACGATAACAATAATTCTTCTCCTCACCAAGTATGCCTCCCCAAACCATGACACTTCCTCCCCTGTAGGGCACCACTTCCTGAACGCAACATGCAGCTGTTCTCTCTCCCCGACGGCGATAAACACGTACTCTTCCATCTGCTTTGAAGAGACAGAACCGACTTTCGTCAGAGAAAAGCACCCTCTGCCACTGCTCGGTTACGTTCTTGTAAAGTTAATCTTGCCAGTTTCAATATTTTTTTTTTACAAAGTGGGTGTCTAACAACCAATTCGCATTGGTTTTATACCCGTCGTGCATGGGTCTTGTTTGCTTTTCATGAAAAAAGGCGAAAACAAGTTTGATTTTTTTCATTATTTCACATCTAAAGTGGTATCGTTTCTTTTTCCAGTGAGTTTAAATATATATGACTGATTTAAAATGATTAGAGTAAATGTGTTACATGACTCATAGAAGCGATCGTAAAGTGCATACAAATTCCAATGAGATAGTTTTGTTCAGATTTGATACTAATTGGTTGTTTTCTTTAGAATCAAGAATAATCAACTGCGATAACTTATTTGTGTAATGTATCATGGGTAAAGTGTATAGAACATATTTTAAAAATAGTAAAAAAATGTAAAACAGACACACAAAGGAAAAGCCAAGTGGATATATACAGGGCTAAAGGAGATAAAAACATGGTTATGCTTATTTGATACAACTAAATTAGATTTCATCATCACAGCGACTGCCACTGGACTAAGCCCTTTGAGTATCCATCTGTGTCATTGATGCACAGAGTAAATGAAATTTATGTGAAAATTATTTCCCCAAGAAGAGCTGTCAGTCTCCTGGTCATACAGTATCTTCCGAGATAGTGATGCCCGTATTAAGTCAATAAAAAGTGGAAGTGCAGGCAGTATCCCTTTCATGGTTGTACGATATGTATATCAAAATGAAGAGGGTAAGTATTCTATCATGTAGTCAGTCGAGTCAAGTACATCTGCGATAGTGTTCTACTATGTAGTTTATTTGCCAGCTAATATGAAAATGCTCTTTTTTTTAAAGAAGATGATATTAATAGAAATCTTTTCTGGCATGAACTTTAATGTCAGAGAGAGGATATATACTTGAGATATAGGCCTATTCTTATTTGACTCTGAAGTCAAACATACACAAGACACACTATCATGAATCGAATTTCATTTTATTTTAGACGCATCAAGCATTAAAAATATCACAGGACAAAAAGTTGTAGAATCTGCTTGCCGGATTCTTCCAGATTCTTCAAGTTCCGCCAATTTTGGGAGAATCCTGAATACTTGTCCTACCCAAAATGTAATCTTTATTTTTGAAAACTGTTATTGTTGAAACAGTAAAATATTGTTGACTTGGCCTCAACATTGTAATATATTTTAAAAGGAAGTCAATTGTTTTATTTGCTGCAAATAAAAAACGTTCGACAACCTCATAAGTCAAAGTCAAAGGGAGTTTATATTTACACATAACCTAATACAGAAAACACGAATTGAGCTGGGCGAGTAATCAAAGAGAATGAAACTTTATAGCTCTTCCATTGGCAGGTTTGGTCCGTTTGTGTTCTCATTATTCAGTGACAACATAAAATCAACTAATTATGATAAGAAAACGGTCGGCTTAATTGAAGGACAAATGAGTTGACAAAAATGCCACGTTCGGTATTTCTTGTATAAATGACAGACTTATTACTTGCATAATTTGCATCAAAGTAGATCAAAACAGCAGGGTCAATTTGACATCAATGACATATAAAAAAAAATGACAGAAAACACAGACACTATGCTAATGAAAGCATCATATCAAAGCATCATTGACGTGCATTCAAACCTATTGATTCTGGGACCAGAGTATAGAACAAACCGTCATATGAGCATAATGACTACAATTTGTGTTTCTTGAGACGAATATATAAACGTCGTTAATCACAACAAGCGAACCATCTTGTCATTTGTTCATTGGATATTGGTTGACATTTCATAATACAATACACAAGGTTTACCTCCTTTATTAGATCACCATTCAATCCGATGTCGGACTGGTTTCCCAAGGTATAGGAATACCGGTGATCAATTTGGTTCCCTACCAAAAACAGGCAGAACAAGTTAAAAGTTGATTCTTAAGTTGATAATAAGTATGTAACACAATTCAAAGGATTCTCTTTTAAGATTGTATATCAATGTCATGTGACACCTGAGTGTTTGCCTTTTTAAAACAATATAAAGTAATGGTTTAAAGAAAATACATCATCTTCTTGTTGTCGAACCATATAATTCACTTTTAAATAAGTGTAGAAGCGTGCACAGCTCACATACCCCCGCTTCCAAATATAGTGTGACAGAATTGAACATAGGAAAGGCACATCTATGGGAATGACTAACCTGTGTGTAAAGTTGAATGAATATGGAATGTATAGTTACAGAGATAACGGTTGAGTCATGTTTCCATTGAAACAACAAAATATATAATTGGTCTAACCCTCAAAAGGCATACCTAGGCACCGGGGTTGACATCTGTATGAAGTTTTCTGAGCTAGAATGTATAGTTTGGGAGATAAGTTCTGCACAATATGACTGTCTCACAGAGTCACTGATTTGGTGACGTTTCCATGGAAAAAGTAAAATTCAGAAATCGGTCTAAACCTTAAAAGGCACAACTAGAGATCATGACTAACATGTGTCGTAGGTTTGGTGAAGCTACATTTGTAGCATGTTTAGTTTGGGAGATGTGCTCCGCACAAAATGACTTCCTCACAGAGTCGCTGTTTTGGTCATATTTCCATGGAAACCGAAAGAAAATCAACCCAGAAATCGGCCTTACCCTCAAACGGCATAACTAGAGATCATGGCTAACATGTGTAGCAAGTTTGGTGAAGCTAGTATGTATAGTTTGAGAGATATGCTCTGCACTAAGTTTGGTGACGGACGGACGGACAGACAGGAAGATGGACAGATTGAACGCTATATACTAACGCTGTAAGCCGGGGGTATAAACAATATATGAGCACGTTGCCAGTAAAGAGAGGCGTATTACTGTGAACTAAATTATCATAATTTATTATACCTACTCATTTACTATTAACAATTACTTTACAATGTAATACATGCACATACATATTGCACATCATCTCCAAAATTGAGGTACTTCATATAGGCCTACATCTCGTTGTAAGTTACATGATCAATGAACTGAGTGCCCTGTGTGCTGTTGAGTAGAATAATTTTCTCCTTAAATGAACCTATTTTATGCATTGTACAGGCGGAATCGCAAAGTATGTGGGGTGTAGGTTTATATCTACCTTCTCTTCTACTCATGTAAATTACACATGTAATTTAAAACACATTTTTGATAATCTAAAAAATACGAAGTCATTACTTCTCCATTTAAGCCACTAATAAAACCTACATGTAACAGTGAATTCAATTCTTCCTAAATATAAAACCTAATCCTACAACCTCAAATATGTCATCTAAACACAATTGATAATCTCATAAACTGTGTCAACGGTCATCAATTGTTTATATATTCCAGACACTTATTTTCACATCTTGTATTTTCATGACCATCATTTATTAACCTATGCAATCGAAGTGTGTCTAAATATATTAATGAATGTTCATTCCAAAATGAACAATAAGACAGACATGACAGCCATATCTAATACTGTCCATACTATTACATCAACAATGTCACATTGTGCTTATGGAATAAATACTTTTATATTTGAAATAAATATATATGTTTAAAGACATGCTCTGGGATGATTATCTGGATAACCATACGAATTCACCATTCGAGGGTAGCAGCATCAAAATGGATGCAATCGATGGTGATTTACTCAATTTAAAAAGTTATAATCCATATATCAAAGCGGTAACTGCATTCCTACTAATACATACTATATAAGGACATGGGTCGTAGACTTTCCGATTACACAGGCCAGCATGTAACGCCATAGACTGTGTTATGATCAAAGGGCTTGGAGTCGTGCTGGAATGAGAAGAAATCCTGTCAGGCATGTTAAGTATACAATGTAACACAATGTACAGCAAATTGTACATAAATTGGCATTGGTCAGATTATTTGCAATTATGATGTTTGATCGAAATAAACAACCTACTTTGTGCTAACTGCTAAATGTCTTTATACCTTCATTTATTGCCATTTTCTAGTTTCTAACATCGATAAGACATCGATAACAACAAAAGATCCATCAATATATATGACATTGTGTAGGAACATGAACACAGACATAACTGTTCAATGGCTGTAACCACGTTGTTTTAGATAGTATAAAGACATCATGTATCATGAATCAACATGAATATGTGTCACTGGCTCTTGACAACAAACGCACAACACGTACTTTACAAGAATTCAAGACTTTACATTGAAGTCTGTCGTGATTAACTTGCTCATTTCAACA
The DNA here is from genome assembly GCA_936450465.1 of Gibbula magus. Classification (NCBI taxonomy): domain Eukaryota; kingdom Metazoa; phylum Mollusca; class Gastropoda; order Trochida; family Trochidae; genus Gibbula; species Gibbula magus. The sequence continues at coordinate 90,432,793 of OW388289.1, read as the reverse complement.
TGTCATTAGACAAGCTAAGCCATTTCATTTCTGAAGTTAATGAAGCAGTATCTCTCATGTTCATCTTTAAGAGAGAATGCACTAGAGCGTGTGGTTTCATTGCAGAGATGCTACACTGACAGAAAGGATTTATTCTCACATAGTAATCCATGCACAATGACTTCAGGTAGAGATTTTATTCCTTCTAAAATAGATTGTTTTATAAGAGGCTTTAACAATAACGCTAGCCAACATCGTGTACATATTAAAAAATAAAGCCTTGGGCTCTGTAGCTCATCAGGAATTAAGGTTGAATATCTAAGTTATCTCAAGTTATACATTGATAACAAGCAAAAACAAGGTTTTTAGATCATGGCCCCTGTGACCCACATTTGGAGTAACAGGGTCACCAATCCTACAATTAAGAATCATCTTTGGCCAAAGAGTCTCTACACAACATTTCACCTTTCTAGAGCTTTACATACTTGAGATAAAGATGAAAATAGGTTTTTGGGTCGTGACCCGTGACCTAGATTGGGGTCATCGGGTCACAAAATCTACAATTCAGAATCCCCATTGGCCAAGGAGTCTGCACACAACTTTTCAGCTCTCTAGACCTTTTGGAGCTGGAGAAAAAGATGAAAATAGGTTTTTAAGCATGTGACCCCATTTTGGGTCACGGGGTCACGAAATCTACAATAAAGAATCCCCATTGACTAAGGAGTCTGCACACAACTTTTCAGCTCTCTAGACCTTTTGGAACTGGGGAAGAAAATGAATATAGGTTTTTAAGCATGTGACCCCATTTGGGGTCATGGGGTCACGAAATCTACAATTTAGAATCCCCATTGGCCAAGGAGTCTGTACACAACTTTTCAGCTCCTTAGACCTTTTGGAACTGGAGAAGAAGATGAAAATAGGGTTTTAAGGATGTGACCCCTGTCACAGGGGCTTGTATTGTCTCGAAATGTTTTAAAGACAAATGTATTGGCTTTGCCGTGATATATAACATTGAATGATAATATGATGACAACATTCTGAAATATAATTTCAAACGGACATGGGGTGTTGACCCCGTTACATCCCTTTACTTTGTTATAGTATATGGGGCTGGATCGTCGACTTCATATTCGTTGTAATCCCTAGTTTCGACAATACAAGCCCCTGTGACCCCTGTGACCCCATGACGGACGGATGGACGCCGGACACAATGCCATGTCATAAGCCCATCGGGCCTTTCAGGCCTGATGAGCTAAAAATCCGTTCTACAATGTCGTATTCATAGAAATATCAATCGTTATTATTAGTTTGTTTTTTTCATTTTGAAGAAATGCCTATATGTATTGATTCAAAGAGGTTTGTTACATGCAAAATCCACAATGAAGATTAGTTTGCGTATATAAACTATGTATTGTGCATGTTTACTAGTTTATTTCTATGCACGATTTAGTTGAGAGATGCCGCTGAAAGAAAATATTTGCCTGTACCATTATCTCAGGAAGAGTAACCTAGTAACCTAAACCGTTAACTTTCTTCCATTTCTGCTATGGAAAATTATGTCTCTAAATAAAACAACTCTAAGGATAACACGATAATACATCCGCGCAGGTAGTGAATTTATCTTGGCATATAGTAAATTAGTGTCCAAAAGAAACGATACCACGTCTTTGAGCGGCTATTACAGGAAAACTTAACGACACAGAAATTCAGAATTTGTATTATTCTTTTGAGATTTCGTTCATTTAACATGTGTACAAAATTCATTTCAATCAGTACTTTGCATTCATTTGTACAGGTCTGTATTGACGTGAGGGGTCTGAAAATGAAACGTTCCTTCACACAAATGACTGAGACAAATGTTGAAAATGTCAAAAGAGGCGTCACTAAGTCACATTTGTATTCGGTATGTCCATCCCGAGCGTCAGAACAGGCAAGTACACATCTAAGGGTTGATGACGTCAGACGTCGGATGACGTCAGAAGATAAGCTTTGTCATTCATCAAGGAGGCAATGGGCTGACTTGATGGACGCAAGTTAGAGCATAAAGGTCACTAAGTCTTCGGTACACACGCTGTCTACCATTGTTCTTGAAGATGCAAAATCTGCTCCCATATAAGAGCATGGCCATTGCTCAGTCTCTCTGTTGCCAACGTTGAATTCGTCTGTTTGTTTAATTGTTGTTGACGCCTCAGGAACGTTTTGTGGTATGGACGACGTGTTCAGATATCATGAGTCTTCAATCTCTTTTACCAAGTTTTGTCTGCTAATCACGTGTCTCAGTGACGTCTTTGACATTAATGTCGTAAAGATGAATGGGTTTCAGAGATGAAATACCCGGATGTGGCGGTCTTCAATAAGCGAAATCACCTTCTTCTCGACCTGCATGTTGTCCGATCTCTATCACGTAACCGTTGCGTTGACCTGGTGACTGCTATGCGCGCGCAACCGAACCTTCTGGCGTCGTCGGCGTGTGAGACTCGCTATGTGACAATTCCAACGGCTCTCTCACTCTCAATGGCTGTCAAAACCGATATTTTCTTGTGTGCTTTTTGTTGCTTTGATACCAACGTGTATGGTCAGCCGTTTTATACACTTTATCTGCAGTTGCAAACTATGCTACCTAAAATAATGTCATTCTCAAAAAGTGCACCATTTCTTGTGATGTGATAAAATGTTCTCGGTATTCTCGATTGAATACACTGCATTTGGGATGTGGGATACGCAAAACTATGTGTTCATACGAAGAAAATCACTTTGTAAAAAGATATTTTAAAAAATAGATGGTATTGTTTCTTTTGGACACTAGTTTTTTTTATACAATTTGTTGTAGTGAGGCCATTGTCCCAGATACATGGTACATCAATATTAGTATGGGTGAAAGTAAGCAATTATTAGCACTCATATGATTTGATGCAATTAATTTATCGCGAAACATTTTAAAAGACGTAATTTAACATATACACATTGAAATTAATTAAGCAACACCCAATTTCTTTAAGAACAAAATCGTTTTGATTTAACAGAAGACAACATGTCAGGGAAACCGTTAATGATTTTAGGTAGAACAACCATTCAGCAGTGTTGATACGAAAGGGGACTCAAATAATGGTTCACTGTCTTTTGGATAACGGCTGTTACAATAATGTGTTTGTTTGTGTGTCAAAATCCAAGTTCCATTATGAAATCAAATGAAAGTCAATATTTGTTGCTATAATGTGATTAATGTAGGTAATTACACTTTAGCAACTGACCTTTTAACAAAAGCCTCTCGTTATAGCAGAATGCACCTTCAAAATGATGAAACTGTCAATTTCAATTAACTTGTCTTAATAAACAAATACGGTCACAACGTACGGTATTGGCTTATCTAAAGCGAGGATAAATGTTTGATAAACAGATAAAACTCAAACAATCTCAAATTCAAAATCATATGGTTGTTGACATTTTCTCAATTATCTTTAAAAAAAGGAATTGAAAGTTTAATTACTGACTAGCTACTTATCATGCATGAAAAAAGATGGTTTTGTGTGTGAATGTGAATTTGGTATAAAAAAATGGTGTTTACAATAAATCAATTCTAAACTGTGATGTGTAAATTCTCTTCTAGGACAATAGTTTCACATTTTCTCTCACGATATTATATTTTTTTGCCAGTGAATTAGTCGCTAAATAACCAATTGTTATGTCTGGGATGGTAAAATCGTTCAGTTTATCCTAATAATCCCAGAGCATCACATTTCAATTTACAAACTAGGGTGTTGCTTTGGTTCCATGCCTCAGTGAAAGGTAACCATTTTACATTTTCGTATCAATCACAGTGTTGGCAGATGACATACGGATTCTGTCAATCTGCAGATGTGTATATCCAACTCATACAGGTGGTAACAGGTGCGCAAAAGTATGGTTTGAACATATTTTATTGACAGAAAGAAACCAAAATATTTCGTGACAAAAGAATTGTCAGGATCTACCCACGCTGCTTATACCGCCTACACGATCTAGACAAGGCTATTTGTAACAAGAAATTAATAACATCTTCGTGACATACATGTACATGTACATGACACTTTGTGCACAAAAACAAATTACTGCTTTAACTGAAATGTTCACCGTTATGTTTTATTTAAATGAAAATCACATTAAGGTTCCCAAGACAAACTAAAACTAAAGATCACGTTTCCTGGTTTCTAAGACTGAATGATGAATTGCGATCTGAAAAAACATTTGCCCTCGAGCCGAAGTGTCAGTCAGGTTAAGAATCCATGTACAAGTTATTATATAAACTAAGGAATCTTTCTTTATTCGATTACACGTATGACGCATCACCAGTCAGTTATCCTTTAACGAGTAGATCCCAGATGATTAAAGTAACAGTAAAAAATATTTGACAATGACAATGACAATGCTCTCTTTGCAAATTATATTACTCTGATACAATATAGTTTTTATTTTGGATAATGAAATGATATATCAGGTATATGACAATAATCCTCATAAGAAACACATAGTTCCTGATACAAAAAAACTCAGTGTAGGGACTTATCATTGGAAAGGGATGACTATATCATTACATATAATGAAGTATTATAAATTTACCATACGCCATACAAGGAAGTTCAGTCCAAGAGCGATACATACGATTGAAACAGGTAGACAGTGTCTTCAGAGGCCAACTCAACTTAATTTGAAACTAAAAACTTATCTGTTCATATTTCTCAGAAACAAATGTCAAATTGGTGTTTTCAAGTCTCCTTAGTCTACTAGACAAGATAGGGGAGTCCAAAAGGGCTAATAAACCGATGTAGAATATTAAGTATCATACTCTCATGAATGAAATTCCCTTAACTACAGAAGATAGGGGAGTGATAATGGGTTGCTTAACAGATATAAAATATTAAGTATCATACTCTGAAGTTGTATATGTCTTAAGGAGATATATCTTCATTACAGACATTCACCCTTTTTTATGACAGACCTACTCTGATGAAAATATGGTATCGTATATTTGACCCCTCTGTATACCCAGTTAATGGTTCTTAATTGATTGATTAATTGATGTCCCCTACAGTTTGCGGTTTCAAAGGCTTGTTTAATTGACCTCGTTATTGATAAACATACATACATTAAACTTGTTTTGTAGTGCAAGAACACAATACAAATACTCTTTGCGGCGCCTTCACTGCAAATGTGAGGTTAGTTAGCACATTTTATTACCTTTAAAGGTTAGTAAGCTACAATTAAATAGCAGCAGAAAAAAGCAATTATGTTAGGTATATATATAATATTAACAAAAGTTGTGCATTGAAGCTTAAAGCGAATAAATCTGGTTTAAATCGGCAATTTGAATGATCTGACTACAATGTATGTACAGAACAGTTATCTAGTAATAAGCATGATTAATAAAAAAAGATATGAACTTCATGTACAGTCATTTGTCAAGCGAATAAATCTGGTTTAAATCGGCAAATAGAATGATCTGACTACAATGCATGTATGTACAGAACAGTTATCTAGTACTATGCATGATTAATAAAAAAAGATATGAACTTCATGTACAGTCATTTGTCAATTTCCGAAAATGAACATTTAGAATGGCAATGACTCACGTAGAGTGTTTCATCTTATTTCATCAATTGCAAATTCATTTTAACTAATCGAAAACCTACGTTGAATGATAAAATAAAATACAAGTGCCACTTTGATCTTAGAACAGCAAAAGGCATTTACAGCAATAGCTCTTTCGCACGTTCATAGTAAAATAACAATCAGATTCATGTACTTCAAGTCTGCAAGGGACCTGAAAAAGGACTTATTCAGCTTTCCTCAAATCACGTTTTCAACTTTCTTGAGAAATTTGAAGAAACGGTAGCCACGAGCCATTGTCGAGAACAATCTGCAATGTATTTTATGTAATAACTACCGAGATTTATTTAAAACAGTTGATTATTTATGTAAGCAACCTACAGTATTTGATGACGAACATTATACATTGCATTACTCCCTGCCCTTAATGCCTATAAAGCTTTCTCGCATTTCCCTTTATTTCTATGTATTAAGCAAACATGCTCATTGCACCATTGCTTCAGGGTGTCATAAAACAAGCCAGAAAGCCACACTTCTCTCTCCTATTTCGCCTGACTAAGACGATTCCAAAACAATAGTTTTAAAAACATGTTTTCCTTAGAACTATTAACTTTATTAAGTTCAGAGGCATGGTGTAACGATATTCCTGTCGTGTTCATCACTCTTGCAACTTTGGTGGTCTCATTTCATTGGCCATTGATATGTCTATTGGGTTACATATACATGTATTCAAATAAAGTATTATCTTACATCACCGTTAAACAGTGGATTAGTATTGGTCAGTTGCTGGGTTCTTGTAAACCTCCTTTTCTCTTGTACCCCGCTCAGGCGGCTCAGTCTACAATGACACTTTCGCTGGGTACACAACTCCATCTACCGCTCGGTGCGGTCTAACAACTTTTAATGTATCATATTCCTTATTTGTGTGAATTTAATTATTGTATGGACGCGTTTGACATTAAAGGACACCATGACGAATTGCATTCATAACACTTAAATTTATCAACATGTACACAATGTTCTTAAACAAACAAGCTGTTGTCACTTGGGGGACATGATCCCCGCCACAAATTAATACTCAAAATTGAAAAATAATGTCAATGTCAGCAAAACTGTGCCCTGAATCTTCCGTAAAAGAACATTTATGATATCCCGATGACAACATGCACCTGCCGAATATTGACAAGGTCACCAAACTCAGCACTTTGTTTTCCCTAGCAGAAACTTTGTGTAAGATGTGAGATTCCAGTTACCGGTTCTTAAAGTATCACTCTGACAAGCTTAACATGCACATTCAAATGCCGAAAAATCCACTGTGACCTTGAGAATAATGACATGGTCACGAAACTCAACAGTCCTTCGTATTTCCTACGAGAGGTGAGGTGAGGTGAGGTGAGGTGAGGTGAGGTGAGGTGAGTTGGGGTTTAACGCCGCTTTCAAGATTAGTTCACTTATATCGCGGCTGCTAGTATTATGGCAGGGAGAAAGCCCATGTGGTTATGCATTGCGGTGAAACACTGACATTCAGTGTAGCATTGCACCCAAACCTTACTGCGTGTAGAACAGTTCTCTACTGCAGACAAAGTTGCCGTGCCCCTGGCGGGATTCGAACCCCGGACCTCTTGATTCGAACCCGAACGCGCTAACCACTGCGCTATCCCGCCCCCTCTTTCCTACGAGAAGCGTTGTGAAATATATTAGAGAATCCACGACAGTAACACAGTAACCATTCGGATAGCAATGCAATCAATGAAATTGACAACCATGTCGTTGTGGGCTTTCTCTCTGGAATAGGTATATATATCTGATATAAGTGAAATACTCTTGAAAGCAGCGTAAACCCCAACTCTCCTCACCTTACCTCTAATATGAATGATGATATTCATGACTTGTGAATAAAACCGTTAAATATCATAATTAGCATGTTAAAACGTTGATATCCATTTATGTTAAAATAATAGCTGATTATGAAATAATATCAAAATTAACGATTTCAATAATACAACAATATGTGTTCTTGTTCACATGAAACGCATTGCGGTTTTATAACTTTTTTATGTTTTAAAAAAAAGATGGCATTTGAACGTGCTTCAGAGGTAATGCCTATATTTGTGAAGCACTGCTATTCATCAACAAACAATGTACAATCAACAAACTCGTCGTCAAAGGTCATTTTTGTGGCTCCTCCTTGATGATAAAAAACAAAAAAGCTAGGATCTGACTGTAACACGCGACTCGCAAACACTTGAATGATACCACACGCACATTAACGATGCGGAAAGGAAATGAAGTTAAAGCTAAAATGAATGGTTTCAATACCAACATCATGTTCCTAATCACGTTCTATCTTGGGAAAGTTTTCAATGTTTTATTACACTTGGTTAACACATGAAAGGACTCTAGTCAGTTAGTTTGTCTAAGCAGATTGCACAATCAAAGTTTCCATTGCTTTGCCTGCCAGGCGTGTATGTGATTTACATCAGATAATTGAGACTTTGTAACTTGTTTTCACACATTTGGGTATTATACATCGGATCTATCATGACATCAAAGATGGGAGGAATGTAAAAAATGGCAGAGCATGAATACGACCTCAAACAAAGATCAAGCCACCTAGTTTGAGTGGAATATCAATTGCCTCAATATATAACTTGATTACTGCAAGGAATGTTATTAAACTCATATTATAACAGCATATAGTGACTGTCATCAGAAGCACAACACAACCTATACTTGGGACACTAACATGACTGGATTTATAAATGCAAATATCCACATGTTTGGAAATGGTGTTTTAACGAAAGGCTCTTTGTTAAACTGAAATATAGTGATGATATCATGCATATCCAAAATTACAAAGTGTTTTCTTTCAAATTAAACATTTGGTGGTGAGAAAGTTGTGGAAACTTTGCTATTTTGTCTTTGTAACTAACTGTTGCAAAGTATGTCAATGTATAGTGGTATGAAGGGGAAAAGTAAGCGTCATAACACCCGTTTAAGTGAACAAAACTGTTCAACAGCATATTCAACCGAACCAATTCTCAAAACATTATGACTATTTGATAACTACGAAAGCCCAGAGGGCCCAAAATTCTGATATAAGTAGTAATTTTAATTAAGACTAAGTACATACAGTTGTCAATATCTATCAAAATACAACTTCGCCTTTCAGATGAAGTCTCTACAATGAAATATCTCCACTCCAAAGTGAATTAAAACATTTTAAATTAGAACCTTATTTGAATTGTCAACAAGAGCAACACAAAATAGAGCCATGGGCTCTGTAGCTCATCAGGATGTCATTGATTTATTATCTAAGGTTGAATATCTAAGTTATCTCAAGTAATACATTGATAACAAGCAAAAACTAGGTTTTTAGATCATGGCCCATGTGACCCACACTCTTGAGATAAAGATGAAAATAGGTTGTTGGGTCATGATCCGTGACCTAGATTGGGGTCACAGGGTCACAACATCTACAGTTTTGAATCCCCATTGGCCAAGGAGTCTGCACACAACTGTCTCTAGACCTGTTTGAGCGTGAGAAGAAGATGAAAATAGGTTTTTAAGGATGTGACCCCTGTGACACAATTTGGGGTCTTGGGGTCACGAAATCTACAATCTAGAATCCCCATTGGCCAAGTAGTCTGCACATACAATTTCAGCTCCGTGGAGTCATTGGGTCTGGAGAAGAAGACGAAAAAGCGAAAACATTATGGATGCCATAATCCATAAGCCCATCGGGCCTTTCAGGCCTCATGAGCTAAAAACTTGCCGCTTTTTTCTGGTAATTACCACTTTTGTAACTGGTACTAACTTCTTTTGAAACTGGTAATTACCCTTTTTAAACTAATAATTACCAAAACTGTTTGAGAGGCATTCTAGAAGTTGGTGTGATGAAGAAGAGATACTCCTGTCTATTGTGTTTTTGCGGATAATGAAAAGGCTTTTGATAGAGTCTGGTTGAATGGTCTTTTTTACAAGTTACACAAGTTTGGGCTTAAAGGCAAAATATGGAGAATTCTTCATATTTTGTCATCTTCAATGCAGTCACGTGTCAGTATGGGTGGTCATATTTCAGAGATATTTCCTATACAGCAAGGTGTTGGTCAAGGACGTGTGTTATCGGCATGGCTATTTACACTATATATCAATGACCTCCTACATGACATTGATAAATCTTGTAGAGGCTTACAACTTCCTTGGGGTAGTATGCCAGGCATACTATTGGCAGATGATACAACACTATTAAGCTGTACACCTGATGGTATCCAATGTCTACTCAATGTTATACAAAAATATGCTCAAACCTGGCATCTCAAGTTTAATGCTAGCAAAAGCGTTTTCCTTTTCTTTGGTAGTGCAAAAAAGCAGGCATGTCCCAAGTTGTTTCTTGGAGATCAACACGTTAGTTGTAAAAGTGAGGTAGTATATGCTGGTCTATATCTCAATACTGCCAAGTCAACCAATGCTCGCACTCTCTCAGTATGTGAAAAACTTAGGAAACTGGTTAACATCAATCATAGCCATGGACTTTACTTCGGAGGTTTGCATCCAATTCATGCTGTACGTATATGGGAAAATATAATCTTGCCCTGTGGTATGTTTGCTTGTAATGTCTGGTGCAAATTGTCAAGGAAAGAATATGACTTGTTGGAAGGAGCTCAGAAATACTTTTGTAAAAAGGTCCAAGGCTTCTCAAAGCGCTCATGTTCTTCAATCGCTAGAGATATCCTTGGCATGGTGTCCATGCAGTGTTACGTAGATCAACGATCTCTCCTGTTTCTAGGCCGATTGTGTTCTGCTGACTCTCACTTCATCTTTAAACACATCCTCCATTTTAGATTGGCCCAATATAAATGTGATGAGAGTTCGCAAAGGTTTGAAAAATGTAAATATTCACCAATTTTTCATATGTTGGAATTATGTGCTAAATATGACCTCTCACGTGACATTGACTCCTTTCAAAATTCATCGGTTTTTGCAAACAAAAACTTATGGTCAGCACGTGTAAAGGAGCAAGTTCATAAATATAATGTACATAACACCCTTTGTGAAATTAGTTCTAGGCAAAGCCTTCATAGGTATTCAATGTTACGTCAACCAGATGTTAACAAACTTTGGCTAATTGCACTAGCTAATCCTGATTGTTTTTATGATATTGCGTTTCTCCTACGTGTTAGTACATTTCTTATCCAATCACAAGAGTGTATATGTTGTACATATGCCTATGATATTGTTAGACATGTAATTATGTTTTGTCCGCAAACCCAAGGTTTACGGGACCAACTTTTCGAATTTCTTGTTGATACATTAGATGTTGAAACTTTTGTCAGTATATGGGATGACGATGATGTGTTTCTTATGTTTTTACTGGGGGGAACCCCGACTGAACAAGTAGATAATATTGATGTAAATATTTGGTTAAAGTGTATAAAGATGATTAGCAAAACTGTAAGACAGTGGCAAAAATACTTTACAAAATGTTGCTAAACATTTATATTTCTTGTATACAATATGTATTGTAATGAATCTTAAATTTTCTGACATGTGACCTGTGATTTATATTTATATGCATATGTATCTTCATATTGGAGGAAATAAATAATATCTATATATCTATCTATCTATCTATACACTCTTTAATTACCTCTTCCATCAATACACTCTCTTCCACTACCCTCTTCTCTCCATACACTCTCTTCCACTACCCTATTGTGTATACGCTCTCTTCCTTTACTCTCTATTTCACTACCCTCTACTCTCTATAGATATCATACTCTCTTTTACTACCCTCTCCTCTCTATACACTCTCTTACACTACTCTCTTCTCTATACACTCTCTTTCACTACCAAAAAAGAAACGTCCCCATACAAAATACAAGATATTTCAATCGACGGGCGATCAATGCGACTGAAACAGCGTTACATCATGTCTTCAGAACCCAACAATACTGAATATGAATGTTCAAAACATTATCTATTCATAACTCTGAGAAACACAAGTTTTAAGAAATGGTCGTCTTGAAATCGCATTAACTAGACGAGATAGAAGCCTCAAAAAGCCAGTTTTGGCTTGTTTTGTGACGTCCTACAGCAATGACGCGACAACAAATTTAAATCAAAGAAGGTTATTTATGTCGAGGATATCTTTAATTAATTAAATTTCTTCTTTTTCAATGTTTTAAACTTGTGGGCCAAAAACATCTTTAAAAAGCGATTTTAGCACCCCATGTGTATTTGAACAGATGTAAACATAAAAGAAACATACTCTGATGCATGAAATTGTGAATACTTCTATACAAAACATGTGGCTACCAAATACATTCAAAATCTACTTCCTCCGACATCAATATTTCATTTTATACTATTTTTTTTGGCACGTGAGTTTATAACATTAAAGCTATTCCTGATAAATGTCCTGATACCTTCTACATGTATACTAATATAACCTCAGCATTTATACTAAGTATTTCATTGTAGAATGCATGTAATGCTAAGTGATAAGCGGCAAAGAAAGGATTATACTGTTCAACAACATGACATATTCAAGCCAACAGTCTCAAAACATTATTGCTGACAGATAACTTAAACCCATGTCATTAAATCACATAAGTATAACACGGATGCCACTGTCACGTCCAGCTATCATTGTGCACTCTAAGGAGTACATTTTTAGTTGCGTTCGTATCTCATGTTTAACTCATTTATATGGAACAGTAATCTACATATTATTCTTGTCGTTTTTTTTATATATCTCCATTTAGAGTGAGTCACACCTGATAAGATGTAGTTGTGGTAATTGACATGACTAACGTTATCCAATTGTAACACTGACAGAATAAGTAGAGTTTGTAAATAACAGTAGATTATTCTTGATGATTTGATTAGCAGCAACTTGAATAACTGCATAACCAAGAGGTATTGATATCAATAACTTTTTGATTCTCAAATTCTAATCTGTGCGTCATTTATAACTTCACAACCACAAATACAAATGATGTATCTATCTATTACCTAATGCAAGTGTTTTGTAACAGGTGTATACGTCTCAAATGCAAGACTGCTTTGCCTATTTCCCGATTCATCCATGTGTATGTTAATGGTTACAGTTATCCATTTTTGGTCACGGGGTCACGAGATCTACAACTTAGAATCCCCATTGGCCAAGTAGTCGGCACATAAAAGCTCTGTGGAGTCATTGGTTCTGGAGAAGAAGTCGAAAAAGCGAAAAGTTTATGGACGGACGGACTGACGCCGGACGCCATAAGCCCATCGGGCCTTTCAGGCCTGATGAGCTAAATAGGTAAACATGTAATGACAGTTCCCAAACGCCCGTTACCATGTCATTTTCATGTTAATATGCTATCACAGATTTGTTGAAAACACCAATTCTAATGATCACGTTTAAAATTAAAGCAACTGTCTGGTGAAGATGTTATGTAAATTTGGTCTTGCAATGTTGAAAAATACAAAGTTCAAAATGATATCCTATTACATCTCGACAACCAGAACATCGTCATATTGGTCATGTTGGATTTGTCTGCGGCATTTGATACTGTTGATCATACCATCCTCCTTAACCTGCTTGAGACACGAGTTGGCATCACAGGGACAGTATTGTCATGGTTGAGGTCATATCTGACAGACAGGACGCAGTCAGTTGTAGTGGGTGATGGTGCATCTGAACAGACAAGTCTCTCCTATGGAGTGCCCCAATGGTCTGTACTTGGCCCCCTCCTGTTCATAATCTATATGCTACCTTTGGGTGACATCTTCAGGAGCCACTGCATCCCATTTCACTGTAATGGGCCAAGGAGTCTGCACACAACTTTTCAGCTCTCTAGACCTTTTGGAACTGGAGAAGAAGATGAAAATAGGTTTTTAAGGATGTGACCCCATTGACCCCATTTGCGGTCACAGGGTCACGAAATCTATAATTTAGAATCCCCATTGGCCAAGGAGTCTGCACACAACTTTTCAGCTCTCTAGACCTTTTGGAACTGGAGAAGAAGATGAAAATAGGCTTTAAAGGATGTGACCCCTGTGACTCCATTTGGGGTCACGGGGTCACGAACTCTACAATTTAGAATCCCCATTGGCCAAGGAGTCTGCATACAACTTTTCAGCTCTCTAGACCTGTTGGAACTGGAGAAGAAGATGAAAATAGGTTTTTAAGGATGTGACCCCTGTGACCCCATTTGGGGTCATGGGGTCACGAAATCTACAATTTAGAATCCCCATTGGCCAAAGAGTCTGCATTTAAAATTTCAGCTCTCTGGAGTGATTGGTTCTGGAGAAGAAGTCGAAAAAGCGAAAAGTTTACGGACGGACGGATGGACGGACGCCGGACGGCATGCCATACCATAAGCCCATCGGGCCTTTCAGGCCTGATGAGCTAAAAACTAAAATATCAGGAAATTATTAGCAGGTTTTCTTATATTTTGACATTAATATTGTATCGAAAATATGTTGTGATAATACTATTACGACCACGTGTTACGTTCTTCATAGGTTTTCAAATCGACTTGCTGATTGGTTGACTTCCTCTTTCTTGGCCAATGAAAAAGCTTGTAACAAATATCTCTCTACGCGTAAACACATGCAGCAAAAGTTGTTGTCTGAATGTTTGCTATTCAATGAGAATAATAATTATGCCATCTGATTAAAACAAACAACAAACACCGTAAGTGAGCCGTAATTTCTTTTATCATACAGTTTTATTAAGACCCAGATATACCCTGTATAAGTCATTAAAAAACAGGCAAGTCATCGGACTTTTCTTTATTTGTTATGGTACGTCAAAGCTTCAATCTCGTACGTCAGTGACCTCGGACTTACACATTTTGTAACCCCTGAATTGTTATGAAAATATCGTAATTAGTTAAGCAGTTGTGAGCTTTTCAACTTGAAAAATGGCAATCTGACCAGTTGCACGTTACATATGACAGGTAAATGTTTGAAATGTATGGTTCAAAATACCTGACATCTCTACTTCAAAATCAACTATCAAATATGACGGTATCGTCAGTGGTTTCCGATCAACAATTCTACAAAGAAAGGACCCCTCAAAAAGTCTCAAAATCACAAAAAAAATATTGTTTTGGAATATGTCCAAATGTATATGATAATGATATGTTATGGTATTGTTAAGCTGGTTTTTATGAAGCGATTGCAGTAAATAACTCTGACATAACTTTATTCGAAAAGGAGTTATGACCCTTTGAACATGGAGCCGAAAAATTAACTTTCAGAAAAGGACCATATTCAAGGGCAGATAACTCAAATTACAGGCAAAAATTCAAAAATCGGCCCGCAGCACGCTATGGAGCAGGTATTCATTAGCTTTCATTTTGTAAAAAATGGGGGTTATCTGTAAATTTCGAGAAAACGGAGGTATTGGTATTCAGAAATGGTGGTAAGCTAAGGCAGTATGAGTCATGGTATTTTGGTGATCATAAATTAAAAATTGCTTCATATTATACTTATCTTGG
This sequence comes from Gibbula magus, assembly GCA_936450465.1. Classification (NCBI taxonomy): domain Eukaryota; kingdom Metazoa; phylum Mollusca; class Gastropoda; order Trochida; family Trochidae; genus Gibbula; species Gibbula magus. The sequence continues at coordinate 90,417,737 of OW388289.1, read as the reverse complement.
TTTGTTGTTCTCAAATAGACTCTCTTGGTCTAAATCTGTTCAAAATCTAATTAATAAGGCTAATAATGCACTTTCTTCAGTTAAAGTTTTTGCTAGAAGATTTAAAAATATTCCTCCAGCCGTTTTGTTTAAAATATTTGATGTACAGATAAAACCTATCATTTTGTATGCCTCAGAAATATAGGGTTTTCAGCAGTGGCATGTTGTCGAACAGTTTCATATTAGATTTTGTAAATATGTCCTGGGTGTAAGCTATAAGTGCTCAAATGTTGCTGTCCTGGCGGAATGTGGTAGAAATTATATTTTTGTTGATACCTTAGTACGTGGTATAAAGTATTGGTTCAAAGTTTTACATTATCCAAGGAATAGATATCCTAAGCAGTGTTATGTTATGCTATATAATCTTGATAAAGTTGGTAGGAAAACTTGGTTATATTTTGTTCGAACTACCTTATTCAATTATGGTTTCGGTTTCGTTTGGGAAGCTCAAGGTGTTGGAAATGAGGAACAGTTTTTGAAAGATGTTTATGTAAGAGTTAGTGATTGTCATAAACAATTGTTATTTTCTGAAATCTCCAAGTGTTCATCACTAGATGTTTACTCTTGTATCAAAACGGTTTTTTGCAGCGAACCATATCTTACTTTTTGAAATCTAAAAAGAAGTAAGGCGTAGGATAACATTGTTACGAATTGGTGCACTATCCATATATAAAAACACTGGTAGATTTGATGGTCTTCCAAGGAACCAACGTCTTTGTCATATTTGTAACAATAATTATGTTGAAAATGAATTTCACTTTTTATTTGAATGTAAAATATATCATGATTTACGCAGCAAATACTTTAAACATTTGCCTTATCATATTACTCAACAATACATTGTACTTTTTGAACATATTGATGTGCACCGATCATTCAATTACACTGGCCTGTTCTAACTATATTAAGGATTCATTAGCGCTACGCTCTCTTTATACATGATTGTCCATCTTCCATCACCATAAATTATACATTGTTTTCGTTATTTTGTATTGTACGTGGGCCCAAGGCCTTATACGAAATAAACTTACTCTACATTTAAGCCATCAAATATAGCTGTATGTATTGCCCTGATTTAAGAGAAGATTTTCAAAGACGCGTACCCTAAAAACCGAGAAAGTTATAAAAAAAATCCAGATTTTTCGAAATAGCAAAAAATATATTATTACGGCCGCTATAGGCTTAATCGATGGGAAATGTTGTTGCCCACATTTTGGTGAAAGTTTTGAGAAAATATATTGATTAGTATCCGAGCTATGAAGGTTGAAAGTTTTGATTTCAAGGGGAGATTACTCTCGAAAGAAGTCGAAAATTACAGGCTATCATCCCTGAAAATTTCATGCCAATCGGCCCAATGGTTACTTCAGAAAGCTCTGGACAAAAAAAGTACAAATAATAATAAAACACGGATAAAAACAAAAGCCTTTAAAAAGGCATGGTTGGAGGCATCTTGTTAAGGCTAAAATATATTATAAAAAGGATATGTATGTCATATGTACATATAGCAAAATGCAGCCTGCATTATGGTCATTTTGGGGGATAAAAGCTTTGATTACTAATCACACAATTAGTTATTCAATTCAAAAGTCGCAAATAAAAGAATTTTACCTCGATCATTTAAGTTGTGTATATGCTTTTCAATTTACATACATTATTTATTCATAAATAAAATAAAATTATATATAATCTATCATTTGAAAATGAAAGTGAACATTCAACTTCCCCCATTTATTTTAAAGCGATACTCCCGGGTGCTTTTGCTCCAATTTTGAAGTAGGCCTATATCATGAATTTGATCAAAACGTTGTTGACAGTTGTGTCATTGTTAGATTCCAGCAATAAGAATATGTAGGCCTATTTTCCCTGAGACACGCAGTCAACCATTTGTTAAACATTTGCAAATTTAAAGTGTACCAATTCGATTGATTATGAAGCATATTCTGTTTATCTGTGGAAGGAAGGCATATGGACCTTTTTTAATACAAGGATAATGACCCGGTATCCTCTTGCTTGGTGCTATCAGTTTGGACATAAATATGGTTCTATCCAATATGTGCTTATACATTTACAAGCTTCACTATCATTAAATCAATAACAGTACATTGAGTAGGCCTACCATTATGCAAGTCTGATTGGCATTGAAAATATTGATAACTGAGTGGAAGGTTGGTGTGTTGATTGACAACCACTTTTATCGTTTAGTATATGCTTGCTCCGCGCGTATAACATTAGCTTGTAAAGTTTCTTGGGGTTATCGAAACTGCAGTGCGAAATTATGCACTTGAATTGGTACATGTCGGCTTTGAATTGAAAAATCTTATGTTTACTAACATTCAGACTCAGAATAACACAACGGTCGTTTCTATTTTAGATGTTTAGACAAAATCTCTTTTCGCAGTAAAAGGGGATAATTATTTCGGATAACCCACATGGTCACAAATTTATTACAGCCGTGTTCGTTGGTCATATGCTTTTTCCAAAGGAGGAAGAGGCCAAGCATGATTGGTCGAAAGTTTATTTTGAATATTCCAACAGTAATATAGCGTGAAATCCAACTGCGTATCAGGTTGGAGGCGGTTTGCGCCTCCAACCAATAACCATAGGTCTTTATTTTGTAACTGAATAATGAGAACACTAACGGAGCCAACTGCCCAATCAAAGAGATATCAAGTTTCAAACTGTTTTATCACTCTGCCCGCTCCATTAGGATTTCATTATTCAATTACCTGCAAATATAAACTCTCGGATGACTTATGAAGTTGTTGAACGTAAACTCACGGGCAAAAGAAACGCTACCAGTTATATGTTTTTTTTATCTAAAATGAAGAAAAAATGTCAGATTAAAAAAACTAAATGTTTATTCAAAAAGAACATGTGCCGATATCATATTCATAAAAAATGCAACCAATCAGCTTCCGGTATCAACATCACAGTCTCCTATATTCGTCCGGGGGTCCAAAAGTCCAAGTTATGTCCACGGTTATGACTGATCCCGGTGCAGGGAAATCCAGGCTCAATGTAACGAAAACAGTTCACACTAATAGCGTGCATGGCCTCCCCTACACGCAGTGACCCTCCGACGCATGGAGAAAACCAAACGCCTGACGTCATTACGTGGAATGCGCTGCCATTCTTCTTGGAGAGCTTGGACAAGTTGCAGGCGGTTATGTGGAGGTAGTCGTCGTTGGCGAATACGACGATCCATAGCGTCCCAAAGATGTTCGATCGGTGACATGTCAGGCGAGCATGCTGGCCACGACAAAACGTCGATGTTGTTGTTAGCAAGAACGTATTGAGTAACTCGAGCTGTGTGCGGTGTGGCATTGTCTTGTTGAAAGATCACACCTTGTGCCGGTTGTCGAATAAAGGGACAGACGACGCGACGGAGAATGTCATCGACGTAACGCTGAGCCGTTCCATTCACGATAACAAGCGGCATCTTCTCCTCACCAAGTATGCCTCCCCAAACCATGACACTTCCTCCCCCGTAGGGCACCACTTCCTGAACGCAACATGCAGCTGTTATCTCTCCCCGACGGTGATAAACACGTACTCTTCAATCTGCTTTGAAGAGACAGAACCGTCAGAGGAAAACCCCCTCTGCCACTGACGTCACTGCCAACGTAACACCGTAACAAATTACCGGATGTTGCACCCCTTCAACAACCAATTTTTCACTGTACAGTTTTCAAGAAGTAACCATGTCTTCTGTATTCTTATCTTTAACAATTGAAATGTTAAAAGTTTGAGTTTTTAAAGCTTTTCTACTCATATTTGTAACTACATAATAACGAAAATGTATGTAGTCTATTTCAAGTGACTGCCCAATTGACGCTATCGTAGCGATCGCGAAAATGCCTGTTTAACTAATTATATTACACAAGTGAGGAACATACGGGGCTTTTGTTAACTTATACAATACAATAATTCTTATTCGAAGTCCAATGAGACTTTACAATGCTTATCACGTCATATTTAAAGAGAAACACAACAAAATAGTAACTGTACCCGCTAATGGTTGTTGCACCAGCGCTGTACAGGGAGTTGCTGAAACTGAATTCTCGACTGTACAGGGAGTTGTTATGATTATAATGCATGATATGTAACGCCATTCGTGTTACAATGGATTTTAATTCAATATTCAGGCTAACTGCAAGCTGCATATATCATTGTACTGATGGCGACAGACCGTCCATTGCTGCTATGTTAAATCTGCTTCGGACTTTGAGACTGTTATTGGTCATTCAAAGACCAAAGTGTGTTATAACAATCATGTATAAACAGTCAAAATATATATACTCAAGGATCATATACCTCTATGAAAACCTCGAATTACTCCATCTACTCTCGTTATTAATTCATCTAATAAACAAATTCATTGATGGCTTATAGACGTATCATTCTACGCAATAGGGGTGAGAAAGGGATCATAGCATTTAATGTTTTCGAGGTGTAGGCGATATGGAGTGTAGGCGATGCGAGGGCAAGTAATTCTGTTGACGCTCATCCAACAAATGTTCTAAAGGTCCGACGCCTAATTTTGGGAACTTTCAAAACAATAAACCTGTAGTGCTAATCTGATTAAAACAGTCAAGACATGCACCTGATCGCGTTTTGCTTACAGTGAAAATTCTGGAAATGAGTACAAGAGTGGAATCAGCGTCTACCTCACACAAATGACTTGATTGACATGAGGTTTGTAATGCCATGAAGTTCATATGAAATATGACACATTCAAATCTCCATGTGTCATTGTGAATTCTATCCGAGTGAAGTCGTTTTTGGTCTTGCAGATTTTATCGCATGCATCGCATATATAGGAGTGTCGTAGCTTTCACTTTTATTGGCGTACTTGTGACGATTTGTGAAGAACCTAAGGTGTAAGTTCCATTCCAGACTGCCCACCATCTTGATTATTTGGCAGTACCTGAAATGAAAAACGCTATAATTTCAGTCATTGTTATTTCGTTAGATTAATTAAAACATATGTATTGATGGAATTTTCACTTCTCATTGTTTTTATTTTTGACTTATGTGCGCTAGACTTGTATAAAATCATAAAAATATCACCCTCAATAATATGTTTCACCTGTATTATGCAATAAGGATGTATTAATAACAAATATGTCTGAATGTCCTTTCGAATTTTGTTTTCACAAAAAAATACCCAAATAGAACCTGCCCTTTAAGGAAATACGTGTATACATTTCATAACAAAAGTCAAGACTCGTCTTAGGGTTCAAATAACGATTTGCTGAACATTACGTTTTTATTCCACATAAAACCGCATGTTAAATTTAGCGAAACAACGTTTTGTCAGATATCTGATTACTAAGTTAATCATTTGTGTTGAGTGCGACTTCAATTATACATAAATTTATTAACAAATAATGCATATTACTTAACATTTACAAATTTACGTATTTTGTACGATGTCACCTTGTTTTAACATTGGATACAGTACAGCTTCGTACTTAAACTTACTCATCCTCAAAAGGTACTTTTGGTAAACGTTGCAATACTTGTCTACGCAGTATGCGTTATTATACTCAAACAACCACTTGCACTATCAACAATTTTCAAAAATAAACATCCTATCTTCACTTCTGTATAGAGCTAGTTGTGTTTATTATCCCCCGCCACAAAGTGGAAGGGGGATATAGGTTTGGGCTCCGTCCGTCCGTCCGTCCGAGATAAAGGGGACAGCTTTTCTCAAAAAACGTTTAAGATAGGGTTACCAAATTTGATGAGTTGCTTGAGGGCATGAATACCTTGATGGAGTTCGAAAATGAGAAGCGTGCAATTATTTTTTCCTGAGTTATTGCCCTTGTTCCGTACTTTTGGACTATCTCCAAAGGGGACAGCTTTTCTCAGAAACCGTTTAAGATAGGGTTATCAAATTTGGTGTGTTGTTTGAAGGCATAAATACCTTGATGGAGTTCGAACATGAGAAGCATGCAATTATTTTTTACAGAGTAATTGCCCTTGATCAGTATTTTTGGACTTCAGCTTTTCTCAGAAACAATTTAAGATAGGGTTACCAACTTCGATGTGTTGTTTGAAGGCATGAATACCTTGATGGAGTTCGAAAATGAGAAGCGTGTAATTATTTTGTTCGGAGTTATTGCCCTTGTTCCGTATTTTTGGACTTTGTTCATGGTATCTCCAAAGAGGACAGCTTTTCTCAGAAACCGTTTAAGATACATGTAGGGTTATCAAATTTGGAGTGTTGTTTGAAGGCATAAATACCTTGATGGATTTCGAAAATGAGAAGCGTGCAATTATTTTTTCCAGAGTTATTGCCCCTGTTCCGTATTTTTGGCCTTTTTTCATCGTATCTCCAAAGTCGACAGTTTTTCTCAGAAACTATTTAAGATAGAAGAACCAAAATTGGCGTGTTGCTTGAGGGCACACATACCTTGATGGAATGAAAATGAGTAATGCACAATTATTTCGAATTATTGCCCTTTTTCCAATTTCTTGGCTCTGGTGGGGGATGTTGATGGCTATGTCTTCTTGTTGTCATTGTTTATTGTATTGTCAATGTAGATACGTCAGACACGATATTTGTGACTTGCATGCAAACGTTACGTACACCATCAGAATTTTCTCTCACGAAGTTATTTGCAATGTCTTTCAGGTTGAAAAACACTTTGTAATAGAGAGCCAACAAACATTCTCCCTAAAATTTGTTCTATACCCGTCGGGCATGGGTCTTGTTTGCTTAGCATGAAAAAGGCGAAAACCACAATTTGGGAAAATATGGGAAAATCATGCGTTTGATACTCATTTCAATTCAAATGTTTTCAAGGCATAATAATAACTTCGCTCTTTTAATTTGCATATATTTGATATATATGGACGAAGTTACTGTCAAACAGCAGTTCATTTTACTTGAAGATACGCTTCCATATTTCATTCACAAGTATCATTAAGAGGTCATGCAATACAAGCACAAATCTACGCCCTGGGGGAAAATTCCTTCTGTAACAAAGTGATCCTATCCAGTATCAATCCACCACCAAATGAGACAAAAGATAACACTTAAAATGATTGACGTGTTCTTCGCTTGCATGTAATTTCCCCGTCACCACCTCATCCATAAATAACCATCATTGTTTCTGAATTGTTCTGTACAAATTATCTTAAATGCATAAAGAAACGAGTCGTAAACACATTTTGTCACGCTAAAATTATTTTCGAATTTTATCTTTCACGAACACCAAAGTGTCTTGTTTAAATTCTTATGTAGACCTCGTTCAAAAAGGGACATCATTAAATTCCAAAACAATCAATTTACTTTCTTTTAGCCTGTCAGAAAAAACAATGCCAATACATTGTTTCAAATCGCCCCATCAAAAAGCTCGCATATTTTTCCATATTTGCCGACAGATTCTTAAAGGAAGGCCGAAATAAAATATTTTCTATTGAATTCTTAACTGCAATTGGTTCATTAGACTTTTTTGTGAAAAATGAGACCAAAAAAAAATCCATATGTTGTTCCTATATTAAACTAGAGCGGCTTAAAAACACCCAAAAACATCGTCTGCTTTTCACCCGTGACCAACAAACCAAAAATGGGGCGGGGCTTACAGAGTTGGAAGATACCGGAAGTGACGTACGTGAAGGGACGGGGTGTAAACATTCGCTTACTATTTACAATGGCAAACACTGGGAAATCGGTCAGTTAATCTGTTATATCTACGCTTTGCAATGATGCCACATCGCTGTTCTGCTGTGTAATCTGTTCGAGTAATGTTAGTTATCAAGTTTCACTTTACAAATGCACCAAAATATCGTTATATATATCAAATCAAATATAATTGGTATAACTAGTGAGAGACGGTGGATTCATAGACGTTCGTAGACATAGGATAAATCAATGCTAATGATATATAAGATGACAAAATGAAACCAAGATATGATAATATGAACGAAGTACAGTTGAGACAACGAAATCAGATAGTCGGTGTTGTTGTTATTTTTTGTTAGAGATTGTTTGTGTTTAAAATAAAAAAAACAAACGTGAGATAAGCACGCCGGCGAAGTAGACCCTATTGTAAGCCATCGACAATAAAAGCACTTCACAACATCCTGTTTTTAAACATCGTTAATCAACCGACAACCTAATTTACTAACTGTACATTACAAAAATCAAAATAACTCACCACATATTTTAAAACATCAAAATAATAATACGTCTACGAATCCACCTACGAAAACATCGCATCCCAATGTTACATTTTACGATTTAGTTATCACTTATTACACATTAAAACATTCAGAATTTCATAGTTTATAAGATAATGTTTTCAATAAAATGTGTTGTTAATCAAATATAATCAAATAAACATCGTATTAAATTGACAATTCATCAAGAGTGTCAATTAATGTAAGAAACTTACCTTATAAACGTATCCAAAAGGACAATATGAATATCCAAATGCACATTAGACACAAAATGTTAACCTATAATTCCATCAATGACAGTACTTGGAAACAGAAGATGGTCAAATAATAACCCTCTTTCAGCAAAAGTCTTTTCGCAAATGGCAAGATAGAAAACCAAATGGTTATGATGATTTTACACTAAAAATAATTTCATTGGTACATTAGATTTAAACAAGAGTTGTTATTGGATAACTTGATAGAGATATGTTCATTGGCTGACAATTTCTAGACTGAATGTCGCGTTAAGTGTATTGTGTGTCACCAAGACAGGACGTTGGCAATACCCATGACATGCTGGTCACCGACTTGTGTTATATAATTGAGTCAGTCCAGTAAACTTGTTATCTGTACAAACATAATTACACTCCTTCCTTCTCACATACTCAGCTTCTTAATTGCGTAAACTAATGTGCTGTAACAACACTTCTCCCCTTTGATCTGGAAGAAACATCTATATGGTCCGCTAAACTGAGAATTGTGTGTTGAAGTGCAGAAGTGACACATAAAAGCTATCAGACTATTAATTAAACCATTTCGTTTTCATTAACGATATGTTCATTAAAATGCTTCTGGTAACATAATTCTTTTATTCGATAATGTTCGTTGTCTATATCAATCTGTGTATATGTTTAGCGTGCACAATAGAGCAATCTTCATGTAAATTTCATTGAGCTTGTTGACCAATACAGTTCATTTATTTATTCATGAAAGTGAAGTGAAAATGGTTTGCATTCCATTACATCATATATAGAATATTTTAATTGACAAACTTAAAATACAGTAATCTTTTATATTAAATACACAATGTTATTTACAAATCTGCAACGTTGTCTCGCTTGTTTGAACAGTCAATCGTTCAGTGTATATGAAGTTATACCTACCATATATATTTATTTATTAATACATACAAAACAAAATTAACATGCCGATTATTCAACATACTTTGATCAATTGATGCTACTTAATCTCTGTTCACCCGATTCCCGCGATAATCCTCTTCCCTTGTTTCAGTGTCACTTGAACTGTCATACCTTCCCTTCTAGTTCCGCGATTAATTGCTACAAACATACTATACAAAAGCGCAGAATGCACTCTAATAAAGCACGCCCCGGTTGTTGTAACCATATAATTCGCTAGTTGAATAGTTTAGTAATCCGTTTATCGAAAATTGGGGTTGTTTTGATGAAGTTTTCTGTCTTATATGAGCAGTTTAAAAGTGGGGAAAACGCGTTAAATTATGATTAGCGGCCATGTAGAGGCTCCTTCACGTACGTCACAGCCCGATACGCTTCAGTGACCACCTCCGCCCATTTTCATTCTGGTCGCCGGGGCTTAATTGGGCACTTTTTAAAAAAGCCGTATATAAGTTATTTATGGGTCGATTTCAAAAATTTAAAATCTAGCAATTGTCAAATTGAAACCCCTTTTCAACGAATCCAAAAGTGACCATATGTCATTTCATCTAACCTTTAATGTCCGATGCTGTAACATGTATCTACTTATAGACATGTTCATGCAGGTCAGTACAGAGAGCCATACAACTTAAATTAAACCAATTGACATTTAAAAGATTGTAGATTTATATATATAGTCACCATTGTAATATGGCCAGTCTGTTCTGGATGTATCCGATGTAATAGCTCTTAAAATCTGTGGGTCAATCTAAAATTTTATTTACAACTACGTTTGCACAATTTCAGGGAGAAAAACTGTTCTGTTGAACACTTCCATAACACACGCACACGTTGTCTGGAAGTCAAAATTTCAGCATTTTTTTCATGAATATTCAGAAGAATATAACGCATTAATTATGTATGCAATCAAAATAATGATATCATCTTCTTATGTGGAAATCAAAGTACAACATCTCCTATGTTACACCTTATGAAAATGTTGACCGTTCTGTCTTAATCGTGAGAAAGATCATATAGGGCTCCATTAATAAGCGATTGTTACATTTCAAGAGGGTCATTGTCTTTGGATAATTTTTGTAAAAAAAAACTACTGAAGATACTGAGAGTCCAACATGGAGAGTCCAACATGGAGTTCAATGTCGAGCAGAAGTCTTGAAGACCTAAGTATTGCCTGTGGCAATCCTAGTCTATCTATTATGTTTATCTCCCTAATAAGATTGCCATTCAATCAGTTTTCGGAATGTTTTTCCCAATCTAGAACCGTAAAAAGTATACGAATACTGGTGACCAAGTTGGTTCCTTACCAAAAAAGAGGCAGAACAATTCAGTCTGATTAAAATCGACGGTTTTCCGTGGAATAAAAAATGCAAAATAGTGCATCTACCGGGATACGAACTCGTTCGTGGGTTTCCACGCCAAACCGTCTGAAAGCACCCCGTACACTAGCGTGTTCGGGCGCAATTCAGCTAGCCAATCAAAAGATGCCCAACAAATGCTTTCGGTGCGAGAAACTAGGGGCAGATAACTCCAAACAGCTATCCTTTTGTCTGTTCCGAATGCTTTCAAAACCGCAACCGTTTAAATACTATGATGTGATTGGTCAGCTATTTGACTGGGTTTTGGCTGCGCTAAACTGGTTCTGAACACACGCCTATACGGGGTGTTCTCAGACCTTGTGGCGAGGAATCTACAGAACCTGTTCGTATCCCGGCAGATGCAAAATTTTGCAAATTTTATTCCTCGGAATAAGGTCGATTTTAATCAGACTGCAGAACAATTGAGAAGTTGATTAAATTACCCTTATGATTGTAGGTATGTAACCAAAATCAAAGGAATGAAAAACTTTAAAAATATTGACACCTGACCGTTTGCCTTTTTAAAAACCATACTAGTTTATGGTTTACATAAAGAATGAGATATCAAATGTTGGCATGCGTGGACGTCGTGATACATGAACACTTGTTATTGTATCTGAGAAAGATATATACGATGTTTTGTTCATGACAAAACAAGAAAATATCCGAACGAATTAAAGGTTCTCATGAAATTTATTCCCTGTTCCAATCGTTGGTATCTCAATTTTTGTATTAATCCAAATGTATTTCGAAATCTATTAACATACTTTATATCAAATATTTGTGTTTGTTGAAATAGACTTTTTAAATAAAAATATTTAGTATTCAGTCTTTCATAATATTTGAATTGGATCATTGTCCACTGTCAGTTTGCCTTATATTTATCAACTTCCATTCAATTCTTTGTATTTTGAAATAAATGATCTGCCCTATTTGTAGGAATGGATCGCCTAGGAAACTCCTTATTCGGCTATTGATCACTCATATGCCACTATTATGTGCGATATTTACACCACTCTATGAACACACATGATGATGTTTGCTTCATATAAAGCAAGTGTAGAAGCGAGCAAAGCTCACATAACCTCGCTTCCCGCTTAGGTCAAAGAAGTTTCAAATAAGAAAATTATAAATCTGTGGCTATTGATTAACACATCAATACAGTTTGATGAAGTGGATCTCATGGCTTCAGATGTTTCTACATAAAATTGGAAGATGTAAGCTATAAAATTAAGGTCCAGTTGTCAAAAGGCACATCTAGGGATCATGGTTTACATGTGTTTCAAGTTTGGTGGTGCTTTCAAATGTAGTACAGGAGATATGCTTAGGACAAACTGATTTATACATAGTCACTGTTGATGTTTCCATAGCAACCATCCAAAAATAGCATTTGCATATTGGTCTTACCCTCAAAAGACACATCTAGGGATCAAGTTAAGTGAAGCTGACATGGATAGTATGGGAGATATGGTCCGGACAACAAGACTTCTCTAGAGTCCCTGTTTATGTCACGTTTTCATGGAAACCGCAACAAATAAAATTAACTCATTAACGCCGAGCACCGATCTTCAGCTGAACGCCTGGCCGTCACGCCTCAGGGTTAGCGTACCACAGCGACACGCTAATTAGCCTGGCACCTCTGATTCAGCGAGAGGTATTTCTTGTTATCAAACGTGTATTTATCGTTAAGCGCTTCCGTCCATTGTGTAGAATGAACTGATTGTATATTCACGGCAAGATGACATTGAAAGCCAAAAATGTGAATAGATTGCATCATTCTACATAACTGCACGTGCACGACTCTTTGTCGTCTTGTCAATTATGTAATCCCGTTACATATATCTCTGATATTTGTTCCTGCTTTACCTTTCAAGATCAAACCTTAATATGCTTGGATTATATGTTATTGACATCAAATAATTATTTATCCTTTCATACGTTTTATAAGTCATATTACAAAATAAAAATCAATTAGTAGTTCGAAACTAGCAAGTAGCATATTCATAAGTCTCAGTTTTTTATCACTTGAGTTTGGCTGAAAAGTTCCATGCATGAAACATTTATAAACAATAGCAAACTTTTTTGGATATTAAATTTCTTTATTCTGTAGAGGCGACGTTTCGAAATAGATACTAACGTCGTGTCGTTGACAAGCAAGTGATACTGTGATGGAGAGGAAGATAACATATACAAACATTATTGTTACAATAAATTAGGATGAGTTGTTTATACAGCTGAATAGGTTGATGTACAAAGGTTGTTGAGGAGATTGAGCAGTTGATTAGAAGCCAGTTGTGATGAGCAAAGATAGCTAGAGATTTAACAATTTTGTTCACCAATCGTATAAGTTATCCGTCAATGTAAGGGCTCGTGATGGGCGTGGCCAAAATCTCTAAACAGCACGTTTGATATTTTGCAGGTTCACAACCTGAAATAAATTATAACAATTATGTTACTTACGTATGATGTAAGATTGTATTAAGTAACCAGAAGGTGTATAGAAATATTGAAAGGAATTCCCAAGTATGTTCTCATGAATAAAACTAACGTAGGCGTGGCTACAATAATCAAGCTCCATCATGATATAACACATGTCACGGGAGAAACGTCAGCATATAGCAGAAATTACCAGTATGTTATTCCAAGCTAAATTACCTTGATCTTGATTGATTGAATATTCACACGCATAATTGACGTAACGCAAATTCTAATCTGTTTTGAACATACACATATGTCGACATATACACACAATTACACGGGCGTGACAATGAATCGTGTTGTCTATCTATGGCAGGTGTTTATTCTAGCAGGTGTCACGGATCAAACAGGAGTGCCGAATTACCCCAAGGGATTTACATTTCATGGTCAATTGAGTTTCTCAAATATTGTGTTACCATAGTCTGATTGAATGGTTATTTGCAAGAACATATGTGTATTTACTATAATTGTATTGACGACGGATCACAAGAGACCGGATCCATTGATATATATGACAATGGCATTGGATTATACCAGAGTGTGTCAACGTGTTTAGCTAATTTTTGAATGAAAGCATTTTATATTCATGAAAGTACCTAATAACTGTAAAGGATTACCGAATCATTGTTGTACGTGTAGAATATCAATACGAATATTTCAATACCCTTGCATGAAATATCATTGAAATGAATTAGATGCAAATTATGACACACAATGTAACAAGTACAATTAGTATCGGTAACCATGTACAATGGATAGGTTTTTGCAGACTAGTTAGGTAAACTACATTGTATATCTTATCAATAACATGAATGTTTACTGTGGACAACAATATTAACCTAGGAAAGTGTTATAGTACAGAAGTTATAGATAAATGAAAATACTTCAACACTCTTCTATTGGCTTAGACGTGCAATGCGTCATTGAAATAGTTACATAATCGTATGTAAACATGCAAAACAATAGGTATTGTAATATTTTAATTATTCTTTCTATAAGCTCACTGCATAATACATATTCAGGCATTGCCTTTGTTTACACAAAGTAAAACAGACACAAAATATTCAACGAATATATAGAAAAAGCGATTACTCTATATTCTTAAGACATATTCATTTTCTGATGATTTTCTTAATGTGTTTACCTCTGTAAATAATTCTGATAATCTCTTTACTCACCGGAATGAGTTCATTTACGGTACTGCAGGTAAGCCTTTGATACCTATTTCTGACTGCTATCAAAACACCTTAAATACTTCCGGCCATCAACTCTATATGTAGCAACTCTCTAAAAAAACATGCATCTCGCACGATAGATACCTAATTGTTTTAAATTATGTGTGTTTGTGATTCAATAGGCAGCACCCCTAAAACGCGTCTCTCGCTGTGAGAAGCTGTTAATCAGCTACCCCTAATACACGTCTCTCGCTGTGAGGAACTGGCAATTAGCTGACCCCTATAATCGTCTCTCGCTCGGCGTTAATGAGTTAAGATATAGGTCGAACCCTCAAAAGGCACAACTAGGGATCATGGTTGACATTTGTATGAAGTTTGATGAAGCTAGCATGCATAGTTTTGAAGATCTGCTCCGCACAAAATGACTTCCTCAAAGAGTCACTTTTTAGTACTGTTTAGTCGCGTTTCCATGGAAACCGCAAAAATTAAAATTCAGAAATAGTTCTAACTCTCAAAAGGCACAACTAGGGATCATGGTTGACATGTGAATGAAGTTTGATGAAGCTAGCATGCTTAGTTTTGGAGATCTGCTCCGCACAAAATGACTTCCTCAAAGAGTCATTTTTTAGTCACGTTTCCATGGAAACCGAAAACAACGAAATTCAGAAATAGTTCTTACCCTAAAAAAAGCACAACTAGGGATCATGGTTGACATGTGTATGAAGTTTGGTGATGCTAGCATGAATAGTTTGGGAGATCTGCTCCGCACAAAGTTTTGGGACTGACGGGAATAATGAAGCTATATACTCCCGCTTACGCTGTAAGGCGGGGGCTTAACAAGTAGTTGTCACTAAGGTGACATGATCCCCCCCCCCCCCCCCCCCCCGCCAATTAATACTTCAAAATTTAAAAATAATGTCAAGATCAGCAAAATCGACGGTCAAACGTGTCGAAAAGATCAAAGCTCCACTGTGACCTTGAGAAAAATGTCAAGGTCACCAAAATCTAATCAGCCCTTTGTCTTTCCTAGGAGGTGCATTATGAAAGATATGATGGAATTCCAGTGAATGGTTCTTGAGATATCCCGCTGACAACCTTTACATGTACATTAACATGTCAAAAATTTAAAATTCCACTGTGACCTTGAGAATAATGTCAAGGTCACCAAAATCTAATCAGCCCGCCGTCTTTCCTTGGAGAAGCTATGTGTAAATATGAAGAGAATCCAGCAAGTGGTTATTGACATATCCCGCGGACAAGGGTAAAATGAAAAAGTCTTGTGACCTTGAAATGAAGGTCAAGGTCACAAACCTATGTAGGAACATTACTCTTCCTATGATGAACCCATATGCAAAATATAAAAAGAATCCAGTGAACAGTATTTGAGTTATTCCATTTCGTACGGACGGACGGACCGAGCCGAATACTGTATCCCCCGCTTCGCGCTAAACGCGCGGCGGTGGATAATGAAATGAAAATAACCATTTAACAAATTTCAGTCATAGGCCTACGACACTTAACCTTTTGACAGACACTATGATTTATTTTTGTTATGATTTATAACCATGGCGACAACTTCAGGGATAAGATGATTGATGCTACATTTAGAAAAATAGAGCCATGGGCTCTGTAGCTACTCCGGATTTCATTGATTCATCTAAAGTTGAATATATAAGTTAGTTAAGTTATTGTTTAATTACAAGCAAAAGATAGGTTCTTAGATCACGAGGGGTCAATAGGTCACATAATCTACAATTTAGAATCCCCATTGGCCAAGGAGTATGCACACAACTTTTCAGCTCTCTAGACCTTTTGGAACTGGAGAAGAAGATGAAAATAGGTTTTTAAGGATGTGACCCCGGTGACCCCATTTGGGGTCACGCAATCTACAATTTATAATCTCCATTGGCCAAGGAGTCTGCACACAACTTTTCAGCTCTCTAGAGACCTTTTGGAACTGGAGAAGAATATGAAAATAGGTTTTTAAGGATGTGACCCCGGTGACCCCATTTGGGGTCACGAAATCTACAATTTAAAAACCCAATTGGCCAAGGAGTCTGCACACAACTTTTCAGCTCTCTAGACCTTTTGGAACTGGAGAAGAAGATGAAAATAGGTTTTTAAGGATGTGACCCCTGTGACCCCATTTGGGGTCATGGGGTCACGAAATCTACAATTTATATTCCCCATTTGCCAAGGAGTCTGCACATAAAATTTCAGCTCTGTGGAGTCATTGGTTCTGGAGAAGAAGTCGAAAAAGCGAAAAGTTTACGGATGGACGGACGGACGGACGGACAGACGCCGGACACCATGCCATGCCATAAGCCCATCGGGCCTTTCAGGCCTGATGAGCTAAAAAAGTCATATTATGTCTTTACGTTTTGAGGTTGACCAGTGGCTATCTGATTCTAAATGCAGACACAGATTATAACACGAGTCATCAGGAGGTGACATATCCCACCGGTTCCACATGCACAAAATTTGTAAAACACATCTTTGACAGATACTTGTGTATCTACTACCGTACTTCAGTTAGTGGGTATTACAGATGCTGAGTTTCAGGCATGTTAAGGGTTTTAGACATCTGCTCCAGAAGCAGTCAAAATCAACAACAACCAACATCCCTCTCATGTTTCTATGGAAACAGAAAAAAAAAATTTCAAAAAAAAATTTGAAAATATCAAAAGGCACCACTTCAGTTAGTGGGTAATACACATGCAAAGTTTCAGGAAGATATGATGAACGGTTTTGGAGCTGTGCTCCGGAAACGAACCTGTCTCTGAACAAAGTCCAAATTCAACACGTTTCTATGGAAACGAGCAAAAATAAAATTTTCAGAAATCTGAATATATCAAAAGGCACCACTTCAGTTGGTGGGTAATACACATGGAAAGTTTCAGAAAGATATGATGAACGGTTTTCGAGTTCTGCTCCGGAAACGAAATGATTACGGACGGACAGACAGGGTGATGACGATATCCCACGGTATAACATACCGGTGGGATAAAAACTGATCAATCGAAATATATTTGCATTTTAAGGCTTATTTAGTGGATCGATGGACATAAATAAAGCACTCCAGAAGTTGTATTTTGATCACTAAAATATCAGAAGTTTTATTTTGATCACTAAAATATAACTCAATGCATATCCACAACATAACATATTAGGAATAATGACATGGCTTTACTATTTTCAATAATATAGGTCGATGCAGACACCGACGATGAAACCCTTTCAGGATACGTGACAACGTTTGGAGATTAACAAGGACGGCTAAAGAAGGTGCTTGTTGAAAGAAAAATAGCCAAACTGGACGGTAACACCGCTGCAAAAGAAGATACATTCAGCCTCTACCAGCAAATGATCTTTAACATCTACGTTGACAGGCTCCCAAGTCTCTACCTGCAGAGGACCTAAACCCTTTGACTTTCAGCCTCCGACTCCAGTCAATGCCAATTTCTTCAGAAACAGCAAATGTATCCTTCAATCCATGTTCAGCAGCATCTTTCACACATGGATCAATGTTTACCTCTTCGACCAACAGTTAGCAACGTAAAGTCGTCAAATGAAGATTTAATAAGTTCAGCTTAAGTAGCTGCATGTTTTGACTTCCTTCATGACCTTGATGATCCGGGAATACATTTCAGCAAACATTATCTACGGAAGATGCTGATCTTGAACCCGTTAAATTAGAATGTTAAACCCGTTAAATTAGAATGTTATTTAACGCTCCACAAAGGAACAATGTCATTCATGGAACTCTGTATATCTTTCAGGGACGCTTCTATAATGAACGAAGTACTGAATGTAATCCACATCTTACCAAATGGGGCAACGGACAGAGTTACTGGCACTGGGTTTCAGAGATACTCTATCAGAATTATTGTATGAGTTTTGCAATCAGTCCATTTAATAATGAAAACATGGATTAGATCTGTAGGTAGAAAAACAATACAATGTAAATTGTTGCTATTAGTAACTTCTAATATGTATACTGTTTACTACATTCAGGAAAGGGAAAGTATACCCAGTTAATGATTCTTAATTGATGGACCTTACCTCCTGTTCGCAGTTTGAAAGGCTTGTTTGTTTGACTTCGTTGTTGGTATATACACACATTTAAATTAGTGATTTGACAACCTCGACATCAAGTGTGTGATGCCTTTGTCTGTTTTGCTGAATACTGAACAATGCTAGAATAAATCAAGTTCAAGGTTCTGACTACGATGTATGTATGTATCTAGTAATAGGCAGAGGCAATTAATTAAAGAGATCTTCACGTCATACAAAGAAGTTTTTCAATTTCAGTGAATGGATATTTAAGAAGGTTATCTTATTTCATCATTTGCAAATTTATTTTAAACTAAAAACCTGTTGAAATGTTGAATAATAAAAAAAGATACAAGTGCCAAGTTCAAAAAAGGCATTTACAGCAAATACATCTTCCGCACGTTTATAGTAAAATAACAATCCGATTCATGTACTTCAAATTTGCAAGTAACTTGAAAAGGACTTCTTCAGCTTTCCGAAAATCACGTTTCTAACTTTTTGGATGAATTTGAAGAAACTATAGCCACTATCCATTCTCGAGAATCATCTTCAATGTCTTTGATGTTAATTTTTAACATGTATTGCTTCATGCCTTTTTATCATCTAACAACTAAAAGTACATGTAGTAAAAAGTAGATTTTGAATTTATTTGAGACACACTTGTGACGTACTCACAATTGTATACATCATATATGATACCTTTATGTCTCTACAAATACACTTGGGGTGCTAATATCGCCGTTTAACATGGGCACAATATTTTGTATTTAAATTTCAAAAATAACAAGTAGTTGTTACTAAGGTGACATGATATCCCCCGCCGCAAATTACTACTTCAAAATTGAAAAATAATGTCAAGATCAGCATGTTGAAACATTCAAAGTTCCACTGTGACCTTGAGAATAATGTGAAGGTCACCAAAATCTAATCAGCCCTTTGTCTTCCTTGGCAGGTGCTTTGTGTAAGATATGATGACATTCCAGTGAATGGTTCTTGAGATATCATGCTGACAGGCTGTACATGTACATTAACATTAACATGTCGAAAAATTTAAAGTTCCACTTTGACCTTGAGAATAATGTGAAGGTCACCAAAATCTAATCAGCCCTGTGTCTTCCTTAGCAGGTACTTTGTGTAAGATATGATGACATTCCAGTGAATGGTTCTTGAGATATCATGCTGACAAGCTGTACATTAACATGGCGAACAATTTAAAGTTCCACTGTGACCTTGAGAATAATGTCAAGGTCACCAAACTAATATCAGCCCGTCGTCTTCCCTTGGAGAAGCTATGTGTAAGATATGAAGAGAATCCAGCAAATGATTTTTTAGATATCCCGCTGACAAAGATAAAATGACCCAACCCAGATAACACACCCCCTAGTGGGCCACTGGTGGGTAGCAAGTGGCCCACCGGTGTGATAGCTAGTGGGTACCTGGTGGCTTGCCACTGGTGGGTAGCAAGTGGCCCACCGGTAGTAGCTTGCCACAAGTGGATAGCAAGTGGCCCACCAGCATGGTAGCAGGTGGGCCACTGGTGGCTGATAGCTACTAGTGGCTGCCACCGGTGGCCCACCTTCTACCAGCTGGACAAACTACTAGTGGGCCACTAGAGACGGTACTAGTGGCCCACCAGTGGTTCACCAGTTGTGTGTTATCGGGGAAGTCTCGTTGTGACCATGAAATGAAGGTCAAGGTCACACACCTCTCTAGGAACATTACTCTCCCTATGATGAACCCATATGCAAAATATGAATAGAATCCAGTGAATAGTATTTGAGTTATTCCATTTCGTACGGACGGACGCAGCCGAATACTATATCCCCCGCTTCACGCTAAACGCGCGGCGGGGGGATAAAAAAGTAGGAATTGAATTAATATAATATGAGGTTGACCTACATATCATTATTGGAGTTACATATTTATTGACGCATGATTACTGTAGGATGTCACACAAGAAGCTAAAATCCGCATTGTCATGCTGCCATTTCGTCTAGTCCCCTCTCCTCTAGTCAAAAAGATTCGAAACGACACTTCTTATCACCTTCTATCAAGGGGACATTGATTTTGATGAATATAACATTTATCTGAAAATATGTGTATGCTGATTCTCACTTTAAGTGTGAATGATTTACTACAACAGCTGTTTGTCCATTTGGAACAAAGTAAACTTAAACTTAAAAGTTTCCATTCCCTCAACAGATTCTCTCACGAAAACAGTTACGCAATCCCTAAAGATTAACATGACATCTACATATTCTGTGTTGAATGCCCGTGCGCATTAATAATATGTACGTAATTTTCTTATTTTCTCATCATTATATTTAAACCTATTATTACATCTTTTGCAAAACCCCATTCTCCTGGGACAGATGGTTTGAGATAGAAGTTGCCAGTATGGGAGACATCACTCTATCCATCAGTTTGGCAATTAAAACTGCTGAATGTTGCTTCAAATAAGCTCAATTGCGTGGGCCCTCAAACAATGCAACCGCATTTGGATCATGGACATTGTTCTCCTCTCTCCGAGCCATGTACACACATACAACGCGTAGTTGTGTGAATCCATAGTGTGTTATGACCACAGAAAAGGCCGGCTTTATAATTGTTTTTCACCTGTCCGTCTGCGGGTCCGTCCGTTCGTCTGTGTGATTGTCCACAAAAAGCTTTAACCTTGGCTATAACTTTGGATTGCTCAGAGCTAGGGCTTTCATACTTGGCATGCCGCAATTGACATTTTCAGAAAACTTTAACCGTGGCCATAACTTTTGATTGTTAACAGTTACGGCTTTCATACTTTGCATGTGCATACCTTGTGATGAGACCTTCAGATGAGGTCATTATATTTGACCTTGCGACCTTGACCTTGACGCAGTGGACATCTTAAGTAAACTTTAACCTTGGCCATAACTTTAGATTGCTCAGAGCTACGGCTTTCATACTTGGCATGTGCATACCTTGTGATGAGACCTTTCAGATGAGGTCATCATATTTGACCTTATGACCCTTACCTTGCCGCAGGGGCAATATTCAGAAAACTTTAAACTTGGCCATAACTTTAGATTGCTCAGAAAACTTTAAACTTGGCCATAACTTTAGATTGCTCAGAGCTACGGCTTTCATACTTGGCATGTGCATACCATTTGGCATGTGCATACCATTTTATGAGACCTTCAGATGAGGTCATCATATTTGACCTTGTGACCTTGACGCAGTGGACATCTTCAGAAAATTTTAACCTTGGCCATAACCTTGGAATGCTCAGAGCTTCGGCTTTCATACTTGGCATGTGCAGACCTTTCAGATGAGGTCATCATATTTGACCTAGTGACCTTGACCTATGTCAGTGGACAATATTCAGAAAACTTTAACCTAGGCTATAACTTTGTTATATCCGGGGGCATCCGTGTTTAACAAACACATCTTGTTCATTCTGAAAGGTTGTTTCTTTGGCTAAAACTCGCCATGATATTTTAGTACAAAAATACGACCTTGGACAGATATAAAATTATTCATTTAAGCGGTATTCGTCACAGACTTGCATATTACTTCAAAGTAGCAAAGGTGATGTCACGGACTTTACTATAAATTTCTACACATTTCGTTGAAAAATATATATCTTTCTTAATTATATACAAACATTCATACTTTTTTGGTATCTATTTTCAAGATGTGTTTGCTACAATGGAAACATTAAAGTCAATGATAAATTACATCACAAACTGTTGACACGTGAGGAAGTTTTGATATGATGCAGTATATTTATATTTCACACGTATTGTCTGTCGGTCCTTCTTTTCCTAATGCGGTTTCCGTTTTAGCCGCTTCGCTTCCCGTTTGTCGTTGCTCACTTGTCAAACTTATGTGACCTGTGACAACACGTCTTTTTGCTTTGTAGCTGGATTGTGTGGCCTGGAACCACCGAGAAGTGGCAGAGAAAACTTCAATAGCTGACGGAGTAGACGCAACGTTGGGAAAATTGGCCTTCATCTTGGAGAAGTGAGAGTGCTAGGTCCGTCAATTCAACTTCTGCTTCAGTGTTAAATTCTCATAGGTTTCAATGGGGTTTTTTTAGCAACTGAAGTTGAGGGAACTGATTTGCTTTCTGCAGCAGGAGATATTGCATCAACCAAAGCTTGTCAAAGCACCAGTCGTTGCTTGGGGTTGAGTTTGAGCTTGTGAAGGTGTCTTATTTGGGCTGGGAGGCCTGGTGGTGTGAACAGAGACTCCGATGGAGCTTTTGGATTGAAAGGGTGGATACCTGTGGATCTACATTTAACATGCAGTCATGTTTGCTAGAGTGAAAGATCGCCGCTAATGGCTGCAATACTGCCGAAGCGGCGTTAAACAATAACTCACTCACTCACTAGAGTGAAAGACTTCCCCAACACTCTGGCCATGTGTTTTATTGATGGTATCTGTTGGATGAGACGCTAGAAACTATGAGCAAGATATGTTCCATGCTTTAGAGAAGAGACCGAAACCGATTTGTCAGGAGGCTGCAGTACGTGTAAGGGGGTAAAGCCAAACATAGTGATGTTTTCCTTCTCTGCGTTCTCCAACAAACCGATAATTTCATGGGAGCTATCGAGGAATGCTGTTCAGTCAAGGTTTCTCTTGATAGATCCTCTGAGTTTCGTCTTTGACTACCCAGCCTACGACCATCTGGATCAAGGATCTCTGAATCAATTTGAGATTACTTGAGTTCAATCTGTTAATTACCTCTTGTTGCTTTATAGGCCAATACCAAAAACTGCTGACGTATATATGCTCATTAAAGCAATTTAATGTTTGACCGTTCTACCTAATATCACCAATTGTTGTACTGACATGTTGTCGTCTTTCTTATCGGAACGGTTTTGCAGAAACAAAAGTGGGATTTTGCTTTATTTTCATGTGTATATATGCAAATTAAAATAGCCTACTTATTAATACCGAATGTCAAATTAAACTATAAACTATTGTGGATGGTGAACCGTGGAGCAATAGTCAAAAAGGATCTTTTCCTAAATCATTATGGTAAAACTGATGAGGATTAAACATGTTTCTCGATCATGTTGCCTTTGACACATTTGAATTGAAATGAGTATCAACGTGTTTATATTAACTGCTTTGATTATTCTGAAAGACTGAATTCACCTCAGAATATGTGGTTTATATAAACTTTGGATGACTTTAAATTATCTCTTTTTCTGTTTTGAGTGCATTTGCAATCTACATTGGAAGTTATAGACATGTAAATAATATTGTAATGGTAAATATCTGCTCAACTGAGAGATGTAGACATAAACTTTATCGATTACTTTCTCAGAGTAGCTAACGAGGAACACTTTGAACCATTCTGTGTTATTGATGCATAGACTAAGTGAAGTTTGAGAGAAAATTTCAACCCTCAATAGAATTGACAGTTCCGTGATCATGTGCCATTGCGTAAGTGTGTAACAGCCTTACTGATTTTCAATTTGCAATGATTTTGAAGTCTTTCAACCTAGTATTAAAGAAGTCAGACAGAAGAGGACTGGCTGAATGTAAAGGGTAGTGTATATCACTTGTTGAAGTGTACAAGTGTATTATTGATGATTTGATAAGAATACGAATATAAATCTGCAAATGATGACTCTCTTGGTTTCAAGTTGTTATGATTGTTTTAAGATTGTATTTATCTCTGATTTTATTCATCTCGAGTCACGTATAGTGTATATTGTCATAAAGTCATGTATAGTGTCCGATTTATATGATATACAATATGTGAAGTGATATGTATTTGAAAGAGTAAAATGAGATATTAAACTAAAATTGATATCATGATGCTAATCTCTTTTCTCAAATTAAATAATGTATAACAAGTCTATGAACAACACTTGATAACAATACCGATTCGGGATGAAAGTAAATGCCCATACTATAGCAGATTAAGATCAAATATACCACAGGTATACATGCATTAGCCTTAATGAGTAATGGAAGGAAATTGACAAACAGGAACTTAAAGGGGCAGTAGCACGTTTTTTTGCAATTTTTATTTTTATTTTATTTCCCATATATAATGATAATTAAATATAAATGACATAAGAGGGTTACACATCTTATAACACAAACCAATTATCCCTGGTAGTGGTAATAACGGTGTTCTGTATACAGCAAAAAGTGCATGGTAGCTATTTTATTGTGAACACATTTTATTATTTCAAATTAAAAAAAATGATTCCCATGACTTTACTGCAGCCACTTTATTTGATTATAGCATCTGTATTGTGAATAACTTTACAGACCTTCGTCGTTTCTGATTTACTTTGTAATATATTTTAAATTGGGCAAATTACTTAAATCACGTGGCTGTGATATTGCCAAAGCCGCGTTAAACAGTAATTCCCTCACCCAATGATAGAGCCAAGAAAGATTTAGGTCACAATCCTGATTTCATGAACTCCATATTTTGAGCACAAAGTTCAAATTGTTATTCACAGTTACAGGTACTAGTATACTTTTAATACATATAAATTATTTCTTTTCTTCTACTTGTTCTGTCTTAATACCGACATCACCAAATCAATATAAGACAAGTTACAAGGACAACAAACAGAAACAGTTAAAATACTTCTCGTTGTCATGCTTGAGTTTCTGATGATACAGAACGGACTAATATTATCACCTCAAGTAGTCTATCATAGTGATCAAATAAAAAGTTAAATAATAAGGAATGGTAATGAGTAATTACTTTGTCTAAATAAATTATGTTGTTATTGACCTATATCTTTATGATCTATTGTGCATAATGTTGTCAACAAATTTGTAACCTGACGGAAAAAGGTTCCTGGAATATGACAAAGTGTTCTTTAACAGAACAGTTCATTCCTGTAATAATGCATACTTTATTATAAAATATTTATTTACACATAATTAAGTAATATAAATAAACACTTTAAATGTTCTAATAATAGTCCATCTATAGAATGAAGTTCGAAAGTGTAATTGATTCCTCTACTTACCTCAAAAGAATCACCAATAATTCATCTGGTATGCTTCTATAGTGAAACCAAGAGTAATGTAGCCTTTGGGAGAAAACAAATTGATGGCTTCTATTTACTCAGGAGAACCAACACTGACTGATGAAGTTGTATTTGAGTGAGGTTTGAGGTATGGAACACTCTCCTGAGTGTAAAGCCCTGTTTATATGGCGAACTTTGCAAATATGCAAAATTGCTTATGGTAGTAATTTACACACGTGAGTAAAAGTAAATTTGCTATGCGTTCATATGTGTTTAATGTCTGCCTATGCAAATGGGCTTCCAACTATTTTAATATATGAATAGAGAATTCCTAAAACATACCAATTAATATTTATAAGATGTCAACTAAATAAATGACATTAATTTATATCTGTCAACATTGTTTTGACTTTTTCGCCCTCCTACTATATATAATGAAAATCGGATAGTCAGATGGATTTCGAAAATCATCGCGTGCAAGGAGATAATGCTATATATATAGAATTTGAAAACCAATATTAAGCGTGTCTAAAGTTATCTAATATATTTTCTCAACCTGTGTGAGGTCACTATGTCTGTATACGACGAACTTTTACTAGAAAAGTGAAAATACCATATTTATTCACGGTAGTAAAAATTTGCACCTGCCCTTGACTAGGTGGAAATTTGCTTACGGTAGTGAAAATTTTTCTAACGATAGTAAAATATACATATGTGCAAATGCGTCCATACGGCGACGTTTGCTCATATGAGCAAATTTGCATATGTGTAATGCTTTACTCATGCAAACGCTCACCGTATAAACAGGGCTTTAGACACCATTGAACCACACAAATACTGTGTTGGAGTACGAGATTGTTCCGATTTTGGGTGTATCGTTTTCATTAGATCATACAAAGAGTTGATCAAACCGCACATCAACTAATCAATCAATGATGTTTTGAAGATACATCGAGTCCAAAGAGATGGAGGGAAAAGTATATATTTTTAACTCCAGAAATGATACTCTCAAAGTTCTTCCTAATAAAGAATAATTTCATTGCTGCTATTATTAAGTTATTGGAATGAGAATAAGGTTCAGGTTGCCTGTGGTAATAGAGTCATACATTCCCTATAAGGAGAAAATCGTTATATTCCTGTCCACCATGATTTATTCGCCCAGAGCAATGTTCTAAGAAATTCAATTTTAGAGGTTAATGCAGCAGATACTGCGAGGTTCATGTTTAAAATAGTATTAACAAGCGTGTGTTTACATTTGCAGATACAAAGCTGAATTAAAGAATATAATTCCATTCAGTAACATTGTATCAAGTGCAGTATAACTTAATTTTTTAGCGTTGAAAGTCTGATCAGGGTGATTTACTGTTTTGAGTATTTGAAGAACTTGGATAACAAAATTCCTATTTACATCTCGATTTGAAGGAATCTTGATCGCAATAAAATTACTAAGAGTAAAAACTCTTCAAGGAGCTTACACAATACAACGTTTACATTATTACCTCCAAAGAACATATTATAAAACCTTCCACAGGTCTTGAAACATAATAGTATGATATTAATGGTCCTTCAAATGCTTTCTTGATAAGCCAATTAATTGTTTTATTTTCAATAGATCACTTGGAGCTATGCGACCTGTAGCTCAGCAGGATTTCACTTGACATGACTTCGTCATGTCCATGGTCACCAACATATTTCAGTGTAAGTGCATAACTTCTGCACAATTTCTGCATGGATCTTGAGGAGTAAGTGAATCTTCCTATTTAAATGGTGTAGACGTAATCCCAAAAAAATGACACAAATTATACAAGACAAGGTCAATATTGCTCTTCTGCAGTAATTACTATACTCAAAGGTGTCTTGCCGACATGTAGAGAACCATAACACAAAGCCATAGCATTATCCACTACTTCCTTCCCCACCCCTCTTAAAAGTCCAACCACGCCTCCTCCCAACTCTGATTCCCTGACACCTCAAGCTAGCTGAGCTTATTAACAATTACTATATAACTCATTACGACTTGCTGCCTGCTTGCGACAGTGACACAGCTGACAACTGATACCATAGGGATTTCCTCCTTGTAAATGTCAATACGCAAATCCAGGCTTGCCTGGGTCAGGGCATTTGTTCACAGTCATTGAGGGTAAGGTGAAGGCCTACTTGGGAATTGGGAAGAAAGGTTGTATTTCTTAATAGTTTATTTTAGATCTTGTGACCCAAATTTAGACTTTAGAATCCCCATTGGCTAAAATGTCAGCACACAACATTTCAGCTCTCTATAGTCACTGTTTTTTTAGAAGAAGTCGAAAAAGCGAAAAGTTTACCATGCCATGAGCATATTGGGTTTTTCAGGCCTGATGAGCTAAAATATAATCTTATACTTACATATTACCAAAGAATAATGTGACCAGTGTTAATAGGTTTATATCATAACTGAAAATTGCTCTTTTCAATTAAGTAATAGTAAATGTACATGATTTTTGTTTTGTTTTGACTACACTTGTAAGATGTGACCTACGTTTTCGCAAATTAAAGGGACTTCCTTATCTAGAAAACATGATTGTCACGTTTTATTGAAAAAACATCAACTTTTATGTATTTGATGTTTTCAAGAACAGCTTTTTTAAAAAATCGAAAAAATGTGTATTCATGTTTCTGATATTGCTGAAGGACGAGTAATGATGATTTGAAGAAATAGTCTACCCAAGTTAATCACGGAAATTGTTTTTTTTTGTCCGTACGCTTTAGAATGTGTACACTCTGCACGCTTTATAAGGTATCTTTATTCCATGATGATTGTATGCATTTTTAAAAAATAGAAAGTTTATTGTTAGATAACATTATGATGAACGTTGATGTAAAATTATGGATTTTTTCCCAATAAGAATGTACTCGATGCAAAACAGGTTGAATAGACAGACAGACAGACAGACACTTTGTTCAAGAACAGGCCCCAGAATAATATAAGTTGTATGCTTCTCCCTCGAGTAATACGGTCTCATGTACCATCTTTGTACCAGTGTCGCTCGAGCCTTCAGGCAAGGGTGACACTGGTACAAAGATGGTACATGAGACCGTATTACCCGAGGGAGAAGTCTACAACGTATTTATCTTTCCGTCATGTCAATAAAATTAGTATTATTATAGTCAGTGCGTTTTGACTGCGAGTGACTGATCAGCTGATATCGCTTAAATGCCCTTGACCCTAAAGGAAAACAAAATAGCATATCCGTCTCGACTGAAATGTTAAAAGTCGTATAATGTATTAGTACAAGCTTCTAAATACCTTAAAACGAGTTTGTGTTAGTTTAATGGAGCGTGCAAGCAATGCAAACTAAGATTTGTTTCCAAACTAAGCAGGAAATAAGGCGGAAATAAGTTTGTAATTAATACAGTTAATATCAAACCCCTAAACAGCTGATCGAACTGTTAAAAACTCCGTACATCGCGTGCGTCATTTTATAACGTCATCTGACAATAATGCGACACCTACTCTAAGCTAGGAGATGTTACCATGGCAGCGGGGTACATGAAATTTTTACGCCGTGAGACTGACCGGCTACATAAGAAAAAACCTAACGGCCGTTAGCCAATCAAAAACGACTATTTTACTGTAATGAAAGATAATGTTATATGTATATACTAATGTATAATGTACACTATTATTTATAAGATATAGAGGACGAGTAGCAGTACATTGTTGGGGGATACATGAACGGTTTTGAGATGGTAAGGTGAGGGTACTGCCTCCGACCAAAAATACATTTACATAACTCTGTGTTTATTAATAAGAGCATGTTGCAATACTTGTTCATTTAGATTTGTATTTCATATCAACATGGTAAAGAAACTTCACGCATCCTTTATGATATTAACATTACATTAACACATCGCAAAATGGATATAAAACTAATCCTAGTTTGAGATTTCTCAACTACTTGGATTTGTATAAATCTGACAATAGTTTAAATATTGAGAGATAACATTACTTATTAAGATGCTAATTAGATTAAGTAGTAAACTCGATTTAAAATATATATTATACCACTTCAGACAGGCAAAACAAAACAAACAAACATACAAAAGGGTGTAATCACAACAAATTAATCATTATTAAAACAGCAAAGAGTATATCAGTAGAATAAGACAATAATTGAAATATATACCCTTATCACAGTTCTGAATGACCTCAACTACTGTTCAATGTTCAAAGACTTAGTTGTCTGACCTCGTTGTACATACCCACATTAAATGCTAGAACACGATTTTCAATGCACTTCAGAGGCAACTCATTGCTCATGTGATCCTTATGTTTGTCAGACCTGGTTACAATTTATGAGATAGTTGATGATTGATTGCTGTTAATAATGCTGATTCGAATATTGCAACATTAGCCATGTCAAAGAGTCAGATAGAGGATTGGGAATGAAGTGTTATCGATTTAACTGTTTGAGAGGCATTATAGAAGTTGGTGTGATGAAGAAGACAAAAGCTTGTCTTCTTGTTATCGATGTGTTCAATAGCACAGAAGATCACATAAACCATAGTCACATATAGCGAAATAAATATGGATGAATAACGTATTGCAACTAAATTTACGCCTAACGTACTAACGAAAGTCATGTTGCTCAAAGTAATTCCTTCGCCATATTTTCCCCAAAACAAAATTGATTTTGTCATGATAATTTTCTTTATAATTGTCGCCCCGGTTCTGACAATACACAAATCCGAACTCGTTTCTTAAAATTCATATGATACAATTCCTCTGGTACTTATCTCTATGTAAGTGAGTATTGCCTTTTAGTTTTATGTATAATAGCTCTATGGAGTTACTTTTTTTTTAAAAATGACATCTCCTACGATGATAAAATTAAACATATATTCCTTCACAGAAACGCATTTATCGAATTGAATTGAACATTGAATTACAGACTGTCACTGGAATACCAAGAATTATATATATATTTTTTAAATTTTATCAATTTGGAACCGGGAAAAAAACATCCACTCTGAATAGAAAAGATAAGCGTACATTTTTTGTTGAATGTATGTTGAATTACAAAATGGGTCGTTTTGATATTTCGAGTTATTATAAACATGTTGACTTGAAATAATCCTAATGAAAGTGTTTGGAATGAATGATTTAAACTATTGCAAAAATATGCAGTTCTTCAGTGCAGAGAGCAATACAACAATTTTCTAAAAACATATTAAAAATAAAAGCAAGAAAGGCACTCTGTCAGCGAAAAGAATGAATCTAGATAATTCAAGTTTTATAAAAGAAACACACTTTGAAAGTATATTGAGCAAAAGACAGATGATCGATGGTGAATGGAATTAATCATTTTCATATCAATCGATATTGCAACTTACATAGGGCTACTAGGTTTCCATTAATATACCCAAATTTGGAATTGATTAAGGATGTGTAAAAATGTCTTGACTTTAGAAACTGTCTTGATTATTTCTAAGGTGAATTCAATATGTAAAAATTGTGATGATGTGCTCCTCATTTTCTGTTTTCTATTAAAAGTAATATATATGTTTTCATAAACTCTAATGATTGCGAAAATTCTGTGTAATTGAAGCATGGACAAAAGTAAATTTGAGAGAAAATTACCCTCAACAGATCACTACATTTCGTTATCGCGTACCATTGATTGAGCGTTTTCAACACATTCCCTGGATGGAAATGAGTGTTTAGTGACAGTGTACCTCGATATGAAATACAATGTGCTTGTCATGCTTGTGATAAATACCGCCATTAGAAGAAGATAGGTGTATTGTAAAGGAGAGTATGCCTCTTTTTACACGTCTGTCACAGATGCCTTGATGAGATTATGATCTTAGGAATAACAGTTTTGAAGTGTCCATTTCTATCATTTAACAAAAAAGTGAAATAGGCATGAAAAAGCCACACTGTATAAATGAATGAACTACATCTGATACTTACATTGATAGCATTCATCATAATGTCAAAACACAACATAGTAAATTTTATGAGCTGAATTATTATATCAAACCGATTTAAACATGTATTTTGGTATCTACACGGAGGTGAAATAACATGGCTGTGATTGATTCATTCAGAATCGTGACCAGGGCATAGTTTCCCATTCTTTTAAGCATTCAATATCATCAAAAACTGTATCAGCTTAATTATGATATCAAAACGATTTAAATGGAAATACAAATTGGATTAATATGAATTATGAGTGTTGTAATAATGATGATACCAACTTAATCCAACACACATATCCACATTTACCTTTGTCTATTAATAGTGATGAAGAGTATATACCTAGTAAAATTAAGATGATTTGCACTTATACCTGGTGGATAGAAACTTTACAAATATATGCTGGCAATCATTTAGAGGTATCTTAGTATAAATACGACTTTGTTTCTGCATAGTGGTTGTAGATGAGTGAATGAATTTCTTACTTACAATCGGAGATTACATCCATGTACAATACTTTTTTGCAAGCATTAAAATGACAATGGTATTTCATAAATGTTTCCTCAAATAATCCTTCACATGATCACAAACGTGAAGCTCAATGCTTTTCTGGAATGTTTCATTGTCAAATTGTGTACCAAAAAATAGTGCAAGGGCGTCTTCATCATCAAACATTTCAATATATACAAACAGGTCTACATCAAGTCAGTCAAGTAATACTGTATAGCAATAATTTATTTTATATCAAGATACGAATCGTTCTGTATAAGGCAGATGAGTTGTCCATGTTGATGTGTGTCAACATCCACATGAAAACCATGTTGACAGCTTGCTTAACTGTGACAGTAAAAGTTTGTTTTAATACGATATTACAAGTCTGCTGATATGATGGCACTATCAAGGGTTCGCTTAAGTGCTCAAGGCTTCCTTATGTACAGCTAGACATTAAAAAACAGATCGACTCTGCAAAAGTTGACTCCAGAACATCTTAATCCGTCCATTAGGACGTCGCAGGCAACCCACACAATATGATAATGTAACTTCTTTAGTTCAAACATGTTTCAACACGTGTCATAACATGTGACATTTCATGCTGACAAATTTAAATAACACTATTTTATCTTACACTATTACATCTTACTTATTACATTAATTTAACACAACATACATTTATTCGTATCATTATGTATATTGAATCATATACAGAGACAAAGAACAGTGAGACCTATGGCAGATACAAATCCTTATTAACCTCTGCTTTCATTGCTTTCACATTGTCACAATTGAAATTCATTTTTCAAAACAAAACAATGCATCCATAATTTGAGAACTTGAGAAATAAATAAATACATAAGTTTAGAGTATCGTATATGGAGGGTGTTATCGATGCAATAAAGCAATGTGATAAACTTGGTATCCACATCTGATAAATAGGCAAAACAGGTCAAAGGTCAAATACCCGAACTACTTTCGCAAAATTCCATTGAAAAGCGTAACAAGTAGTTTACCCGAGTATTTCCGCTTGAAGGATGAAGATACACTAATTAAAAAAATTCCATAGACTACATTTTAGTCTAAGGGCTATGACAAATGTTCATTGGGTTTTGGTCAGGTCTTTGTGAATGATTTTTCCACTCATAAGTAGGATTCATTAATACAGTATAATCACTTGAGAAGGGATTTGAATTGTTTCTCTCAAAATTTCTTAAATTTAATGTTTTTTTAATTTTAATCTTATCATCAATATGGAATTGTGATACATGGACAATACATTTTATAAAAATAGAGCCACTGGCTCTGAAGCTTATCAGGAATCATGTTATTAATTATCTCTAAGGAAAAGATTAAAATATCACATAATAAGTCATTGCTCAGTCATCAAATTTAAAAGTAATTATCAAAATTGGTTACACATTAATCCATATTCATTATAAATAATGTAGACCTTTGCAGTTATTGTTTTACTTCTTATTTTTATTCTGGAATAATCAACATTTATTACATAATGAAAAAGAGCCCCTATTTGTTTCTAAAAATCCTGTTTCACATAGGCTCATAGTTTCATAGGCTCCTTTTCAATATTTAATTAATAAATTCTATTGAGCATCTGAGTGTAAGACGAAATCACAGCAGAGAAGTAACCTGAAACCTCCGTGTATTAGCTGCTGTCTGCATCTCATCAGGGAGTTGTCACTCCCCAGGTCAACACCTACAATTACACAACATGCAGACCCTGGACTCACAGCGAGTGAATTATATATTTTAAATTTTGTTTTCCCAATCTTTATTTATTTTTCTTTACTGGAAAAGAAGATGTGTTATCACAAACTCATGTAGCTAGTTTTAATAGTCTTATCCTACTTCATCACCAGTCACATTTAGTTCACATATCTAATGTAAAATAAAACATTTATTAACCCTTTTTCAAATTGTCCTATGCATCCTGTCACAATATTCAGTTCACAGGCTATTCAATAGTTCTAATTTCACATTGATTACATCAAACATGTCCATAATGTAGTATTACTCTTAAGCTGACATATGAAGTGCACATACAATCTCATTATGTTCACAGCTCATTAAAACAGCTGTTTTAGGCGGTGACCCCTGTGATCCATATCTGGGGTCACAAGATCACCAAATCTACTATTTAGAATCCCCATTGGCCAAAGAGTCTGTGCATAACATTTCAGCTTTCTAGAGCTTCTGGGACTGGAGAAAAAAGATGAAAAATGCTTTTTAGGTTGTGACCCCTGTGGCCCTTATTTGATGAGCTAAAAAATTAGTGTAAAGTTATGTTTTTTATATGCACGGACAATTTCAGGGCAAGGGGTTGTGCATTATATTGAGAACAATCATCAAACAATATAATCCCTGATGAGGTACAGATCCCATGGCCCTATTTTCTTACTTCCTCTCCAGAACCAGTGACTCGAGAGAGCTGACGTTTTTATTTACATACTATTTGGCCAATGGGGCTCTAGTTCCATCCGATGCTCGCAGGTTTCAGCGCAATGCATAGCCACCATGACGTTGCAGGCTTTCTCCCTGCAATAATACTAGTATCCATGATAAAAGTGAAATATTCTTGAAAGCGGTGTTAATACCCAAATCAATTCAAAATTTTGAAGCCTTGCGGTATTTCCCTCGCTTTGTTGTACCTAGATAGTGAATCGCTGCACCAGAAATGCATAGTGGGCCTGGAACAGCTTTCTTAAGGAAATAGTGCAAAGCCTAAATCAGCCAGTAATGGAGACTGTCAAGAGTTATGCCTTGCATTGGAAAGTTGGGTATACCCGGGA
Organism: Gibbula magus; assembly: GCA_936450465.1. Classification (NCBI taxonomy): domain Eukaryota; kingdom Metazoa; phylum Mollusca; class Gastropoda; order Trochida; family Trochidae; genus Gibbula; species Gibbula magus. The sequence continues at coordinate 90,383,025 of OW388289.1, read as the reverse complement.
TAATGGGATATATCTTAACCATGATGGTTGCTTGTTAATAATTGACATAATGAACATTTAGAACTGAATTGTACAATATTGAAGTTTAAATCTGTTCTTATGTTTCAGTTATCCATGAATGAAGCACCAGTAACTTGGCATCTTACATTGATCTGCAATCCATTCTAAGAATATTATCAACATCAGAAGCTCCTAGTCAATGACGGCTTCATGAATAATAACAAGAAGACATAGTCATCAACATCCCCCGCCAGACACAAGAAATGAGAACAAGGGCAATAATTCAAGAAGAAATAATTGTGCGCATTTTCTTTCCATTAAGGTAACAATATCCTCAAGCCACATAACTGATTTGATGTTAAAAATGTCTGAGAAAAGCTATATCCTTGGATACTTAAAACAGGAGTCGAAAAAGCGGAACAAGGGCAATAACTCCGGAAAAAATAATCACACGGTTCTTATTTCGAACTCCATCAAGGTATTTATGTCCACAAGCCACACACCAAATTTGGAAACTTTATCCTAAACAGTTTCTGAGAAAAGCTGTCCCCTTTGGAGATACCATGAACAGAGTCCGAAAATATGGAACAAGGGCAATAACTCCGGAAAAAAATAATCACACAGTTCTTATTTTCGAACTCCATCGAGGTATTTATGTCCACAAGCAACACACCAAATTTGGAAATCCTATCTTAAACAGTTTCTGAGAAAAGCTGTCCCCTTTGGAGATACCATGAACAGAGTCCAAAAATACGGAACAAGGGCAATAACTCCGGGAAAAATAATCACACGGTTCTTATTTTCGAACTCCATAGAGGTATTTATGTCCACAAACCTGCCATCAAATTTGGTTGTCCTATCTTAAATAGTTTCTGAGAAAAGCTGTCCCCTTTGGAGATACCATGAACAGAGTCCAAAAATACGGAACAAGGGCAATAACTCCGGTAAAAATAAACACATCGTTCTTATTTTCGAACTCCATCGAGGTATTCATGTCCACAAGCCACACACCAAATTTGGTTGTCCTATCTTAAATAGTTTCTGAGAAAATGTGTCCCCGTTATAGCGGACGGACGCACGGACGGACGGACGGACGGACGGAGCCCAAACCTATATCCCCCTTCCACTTCGTGGCGGGGGATAATAATAGGATCCGATACTTCTACCGGCTGAACTCTTCACCACTAAGGGACATGCTCATAGTGCGCACACATTTTTACCCTGGTGTAAAGACCAACATTGTTCTTTTTTCAATCTCAAGTCACTGAAAGTCAACTTTCCCAGAACAGTGAAGAGTGAAAAAGGTAAAAAAATTGCCGGAGTGCACCTTTAAGAATTCATTTTCAGAAATGGTAGTCATCTACATGTCCTTATGAGGATATGTAGTTTGTGTTCACATAACATCAGCATCACACTTGGAATGAGTTTTTCTAAAGTACACTGTAGTTCTCTGGCATGTGTATTTGGGTATCTGCAAGGAAGTGACATACATAAGTCTATCACAGGATGGACTGTAAATGATTCGTTTGATTGGCATTCTAGAAGTTGAAGTTATGAAGAATAGAGACGATTTTATGGATATACAACTTCTTTATTCTTTGAAAGCGACGTTTCGACATAGGTTCTAATGTCGTTGTCAATCAAGTGCTACACAAGTGGGGACAGCTGGGTTATATACATGAATTGTTTTTACAAGAGATTGGAGATGAGATGTTTATACAATAAATAGAGTTGATGGACAAAGGTTGAATAGCTAATTGAGTGGAAGCCAGTTATGTGATGTACAGAGACTGCATGAAGGATTAGGGAGGTGATTGGAAGCCAGGTGAATGTTTATACAATAGAAGAGATTGATGTACATGGAATAGATGAGTTGATACAACAGATGAGATTAATTTATATTGTAAAGTAAAATTGATGCAGTAGATGAGATTGATGTACATGTAAATGACGAGGAGGTGGTGATTACAAAGTGAAAATGGAAAGCGCAGTATCATAGATTTTGAAATGGACATATTGACTGCATTGAATAACAGTGATTACTTAAGCAAATGGTGATAGGCTCTGGAGAGAGGGGCCTAAATTCACCCATCCCCAAAATAAATCTCCATCTTAGCAAAATAACTTCTAAACTAAACCCAAAACACGCTCAAACCACCACAATCAACTACATACAAGAACACTGGTCCGACTGGTGTCACATATACACAGACGGGTCACGTGACCCCGATGCACGCACAACAGGCGTAGGCCTACACATTCAACACCCCACTCAACATTCCTACTCCAATAGGCTCCCTAACGACCAATCGGTCTTCACTGCTGAGCTTATGGCCATAGCATTCGCTTTATCCCACCCTAAAACTAAAGATCAGGGCAAAATTCTCATCCTTTCGGATTCTCTCAGTGCCCTTCAGGCACTTCAAAACAAATCTACAAAAAACCGCCCTGATCTAATTTCCAAAATTCTATTCAAAATCTAAATTTCGAAGGCAAGGCAGTAAAACTCCTATGGGTACCAGCGCACGTCGGTATATTTGGCAACGAAAAAGCCGACAAAGCTGCCAAGGAGGGCCTTAAACTACCTAAAATTCTACCCCTTTTTCATTCGAAACAACAGGCAAAAAGCCTATCAAAATCTCATGCAAAGCGAGCATGGCACCTGCAATATACAAATTCCAAAACAGCACACCAAACAAATTATCTCCAAACCCTTAACTAAACAGAAAATATATTCCAAAAACAAAAATATTGATAGGGCAATAATTAAGCTCCAATCGGGGCATACAAAATTAAACTATTATATCCACAAAACCAAAATCGCAAACATCCACCCAACATGCCCACACTGCCCACAGGCAGAAACAATTCACCACATCCTTATTGAATGCCCACAGTATGCGGCCTTCCGCCACATACTGAAACTAAAATTAAGGGCCAAAAATATCCAAACAAATAACATATATCAAATTCTAAACCCACACAATAATCACAGTACCTTCCAAGCGGTCGGCACTTATATAAAGGATTCGGGCCTTTTGGACCGAATCTAAAACACACTTAAAAATCAAATACCATCCAAAATTAACAATTAAACCTACCCCCTCTCCTCCCCCCGGCTTAACCTAACCTAGGTAATTTACATATTCCAAATTTCAAAATTTCAAAATTGCCTCCACCTTTTGGCCTGGCTTCAAAATTATCCTCTTTATGGAACTTTCGGAACTTTATTAATGGTCCTTGCGACCCGAGTGGGAGAACAGCTCCGCTGAAAACCGCTCGTAAAATCCCCGTACTCATCATCATCAGGCCTAAATTCTTGATGTGGGTTGCTTCAAGTCATTTTCGGGAGACCCTGAGGCAACTCAGGAGCGACCCGAACATCAATCTCGCCCCCGCTGACAAAGGCAGAGCCACCGTCATCTTGGACACATCTGATTTTGAAACCCTGACGGACAACATCCTGAATACACCAACACCTACCAGCAGCTGAAGAAAGACCCAACCTGCCAACTCCAGAGAGAACACCGAGCCCTCCTGAAACGACTACAAGACAACAATGAGATAGGTCCAACCCTCCACAAGAAACTCTTCGTCCAACATCCGCAGCCGCCCTTATGCCCGAGCCACAATCAAGGTCCATAAAGATCCCATCAAAGCCCGCCTCCTCGTCTGCTCCCGAAATACTGTCCATAACAACACTGCCCAGCTCCTGTCCAGACTTCTCGCCCCATTAGGGAAGACTGCTAAATCATTAATATCCGATTCAAGTGAGTTCTGCAAGAAGATCAGCACCACCAACGAACCTGGCAAACAGCTACGACGTAGTGGATCTTTTCACTAATGTCCCCCGTGAAGAAGCCCTCAACATCATAAAGTCCAGAATAGAAGAAGTCCACCCCACCCTTGACACCCACCTTTCGACTGACAGCATCATTGAACTCATCGACACCTGCATCAGCTCCACCTACTTCACCTGGAAAGATAGAATAGGTCAACAAACCCATTGCCTGCCCATGGGTTCTCCGCTATTCCCCTTATAATAATAATAATAATAGTCTATTTATAAGGCGCCTTTCCATGCGCAGTGCATGCTCAAGGCGCACATAGGAAGAACACGTGAATAGAGTTTATTTGGAGTAGGCAAGTCTGTAGAAATGGGTCTTGAGATAACAGCAGAATGAAGAATAGTCTTGACAGAGTCTTATTTCTACAGGAAGACTGTTCCAGGCCATTGCAGCAGCATGACTAAATGATCTTTGGCCAAATCGTTTAGTGCGGACTCGAGGGACAACAAGGAGCTGCTTGTTCTCAGATCTCAGGGATTTGGTGGGCTGGTAGACATCAATGAGGCTTGACAGATAGGCAGGAGCCATTCCAGAGAGACATTTAAAAGACAGGCAACATAGTTTATAAGTTATTCTGTGCGCAATCGGAAGCCAATGTAGTGATTGTAAAACTGGAGAGATATGGTCAGATTTTGAGGTTTGTGTCACAATTCTCGCGGCCGAGATCTACATGACACCGAGATCTACATGACACACCTAGAAGAAACCGCCCTGAAGACCTCCCCAGTTCAACCAACCTGCTGGTATCGGAAATTTATGATACCTTCGTCATCCTCCCTCCATCTGATGACCCAAACGTCCTCCTACAGCATATCAACTCCCAACATCCCCGCATGCAGTTCACCATGGAATTAGAATCAGAAAATAAACTTCCCTTCCTCGGTGTCCTAGTCCAGAGGGATAACCATATCCTCCACACCAGTGTATACCGCAAGCCAACCTATACGGACCAATACCTTTATTTTTCCTCCAGCCACCCCATCCAAGTCAAAAGAGGAATAATTGCCACACTGACGAGACGAGCCAAGAACATCTGCTCCACAACTGCATCCCTTAACGCCGAGCTAAATCACCTGAGACAAGCCGGCCGTTCAACATAATGAAGCGCTTCGTAGCGCTCATTGATCGCTCAATGTAGCACTCAATGAGCGCTTCTCCTCTCTTGAACGACACAGTGCAAATTCCTTGAAGTTTGCTCGCCTTGCTACGTAGCGCTACATTTAGCAATCGCGTTCAAGAGAGGTTTAAAAGTAATCGCTAATTGAGCGATTACTTTGAAACCTATCTTGAACACGGTCCAATATTCGTCCACAACAACGAATACCCTGCCTCCCCGACAACAAACTGCCCCGTTCATCATACCCTACATTGGACCTACGAGCATCAAGCCAACATTGACGTCACGTTCCAAAGAGGCACCACCCTTCAGAACATATTGCAGGCCACTGGCAGACCCAAGTCAACAACAAAATGTTGATTTGTGACGTCTTTTACCCTGAGGTTGGTATGAAAAGGAAATACAAAGACAGTTTTTGCAAATTAAATGTTGACCGTTAAAATGCGTGTTCCAATAACTAAATAATAGTATGTTATATTGAATATAGAACACTCTACTTTAAAACGTCAAAGTTCAGGGAAATATTCATTTACTAACAGAAACATGATATACATGAGAATGCATGATAAAACAAAGTAAGACTGGGGAATATCGTTAGGAGTAATATCTGACAACGTTGGTTGAAAGTACAGGGCAGTATTTAAGACACTACTCTTATTTGAGATTGCTGTTCACGTGGCCATGGAACAAGAGGGAATCACACGGATAGAGGCCGACATCCTGCTCAATCTATGCCAATGGTAGTGATGGAATACTGGACAGAATATAATGCCTGTGGATGCACAGTACTCATGCATGACGAAGAATCATTTAAAGCCAAGTGTTATTGATTTCTTGTTATCTTTTTGTGCTTTATGTGCTGTTACTTTGTTTATATTCATCAACTTCACTTCACAAATGATGTTATGTTGATACAACATAGGCACAGGTTTCCAAGTAAGCATGTCACTGACGTATAGTTTCCATGTATGGTTGTTATGTACACCCGAATAAATTTTGAAACTTATATCTGTGTCCTCATCATTTCACCTACCCTAGGTTTGCTTCTACAAACTTAAATCACCTGAGTACAAGTTCATCTTGACCTTCCCAAAATGAATATCAAATGATTGTTTTAACATATCATTGACGTGTGTCAAAGACCTTAGACATCAGAGTATTCAACAAATTGTATATAACCTTTTTCCCAATAAAAAGACTTTATGATCATTGTTTATGTATTTATGGAAAATAATGCCTTTAATAGAATATTCATGCTAAACTATGTGTGTCTGCGAATTATCCACATTTGGGATAGCTAAAATATAATATAAACTAAATATAATACTAACCGGTACAATTTATTGTTATGTACTGTTATAATATTTTAACAGCTAAGTACTATCTTCATGATAATCATTTATGCAATCATAAAAAGGAATACATCAAAGGATAAATAGTATTTATCGACAGATGGGATAGCAAACAAGTTTTGAAATGGTGACAGAGCTTTTCTGTACTTCTAAATACTTAATTTATAATCATCAGTGTTGCAATTATGAAAAGGAATGTTTTTAATCAAACTGATTTCTTTCATCCAACTTAGTATTTTTAACAAACTAAGTCAAACTCATTTTTTCAACCAAAGTTAATTTTGCAATCAAAGTAAAATAACATTATTTGTCAAAATCATTATTTTTTTTATCAAGGTCTATCCTATTTCTTTATCAATGATATGTTTTCATCAATGTATTTTTTTCCTGAAAGTAATTTTTTTTATCAAAGTCAGATTTTACATCAAAGTAATCATATCATTAAAATATCTTCTATTCATCAAAGTCGGTTTTTTCATCAAAAACAGTTTTCTCACCAAAGTCAGTTTTTTCATCAAAGTCTTTTTTTTCATTGATGAAAAAACATCAAAGTCGTTTTTTTCATCGAAGTAAACCGTTTTCTCACCAAAGTCATTTTTTTCATCAAATTCGTTTTTTTCATCAAAATCTTTTTTTTCATCAAAATCATTTTTTAAATCAAAGTCATTTTTTTCATCAAAATCAGTTTTTTCATCAAAATCAGTTTTTACATCAAAATATTTTTTTTCATCAAACTAATTTTTTTTTTACATAGCGATTTATCCATAGTTTTGATAGCCTTGAGAGCTATCCCATCTTGAGATGGGATAGATCCGAAATTGGGATACAACATCGTCTACCACATAGAATATGACTGCGGCGAGTCCTATGTTGGAAAAACATCAAGGCCGCTCACCCTCCGAGTCAAGGAACACCAGGCCTCTGTCAGGAAAAACGATGGCAAATCAGCTCTTGCCGACCACACCAGTGTCCACCCAGACCACACCATCAAATGGGACAACATCACCATCATGGAATGAAACCAGACCAATTACAAAGCCCGAAAATTACTTGAAGCCATCCACATCAAGAAGGTAGGCCCCTACTTCATCTCCAGAGCCTATCACCATTTGCTTAAGTAACCACTGTTATTTAATGCAGTCAATATGTCCATTTCAAAATCTATCACTTTGTAATCACCGCCTCCTCGTCATTTACATGTACATCAATCTCATCTACTGCATCAATTTTATTTTACCATATAAATTAATCTCATCTGTTGTATCAACTCATCTATTCCATGTACATCAAGCTCTTCTATTGTATAAACATTCACCTGACTTCCAATCACCTCCCTAATCCTTCATGCAGTCTCTGTACATCACATAACTGGCTTCCACTCAATTAGCTATTCAACCTTTGTCCATCAACTCTATTTATTGTATAAACATCTCATCTCCAATCTCTTGTAAAAACAATTCATGTATATAACCCAGCTGTCCCCACTTGTGTACCACTTGCTTGATAACAACATTAGAAACGTCGATTTCAAAGAATAAAGAAGTTGTATATCCATAAAATGGTCTCTATTCTTCTGTAATTGATTCAATCAGAATCGTGATCAGGGCATATATTTCAATAATTTTATGCATTCAATATAAACGTGTTGCCCTTGTATGCATGATTCAGTCCACAGCCTATTATTAAGCCAAATCACAATAATCACATATCTTGGAAATCTGTTCACATTCAAGATATCTCTTGTTTTGTGTCGAGGATAAGTTCATAATTATACAGCTACCTTCATCACAACTAGTCAAAAGTGTTCTTACATTAACATTATTTAAAAATAATACATAATGATCGATACTATGGGATCAATGTATTAAGCATGCATAAAAGTGTATTAAAAATAAACTGATACTTCAGTCAGATAAGTGCTTGTAGGTTTTCCTTGTATATTATTAAGATAGAATTTGAAGGTATCTTTTATGTCATGCTATTATGCAATGTATGTGTGGAATATTATATACTATGTTGAGAAATGGTACATAAAGAAATATGCTATTGACAACAAAACAATTCATTAACGTTTTCGGCCTTATTTGAATTGTTTTTGAAATATGATGTCACCAATAGTAAAATACTTTTCTCTCTTTGGACAATCAAGTTAAAAAAAGAGTGTACATTGTTCGGTAAAGCCATGGGAAACGTTTCTGTCATTCGAAATAATGAAATGTGTTCACAATAAAATGGCTACCATCCTATGTTTGCTTCATACGCAACACCGTTATTACTACTATGGATAATTAGTTTGTGTCACAATATGTTTTCCCTCTAGAGTTAACATAAGTGACATAAAGTATCATTATGAATGGGAAATTTGAAAAAATAAAATTTGCTCTTTTGATGTCTGTGAGATACATATATAATTATCGGACCCTCAAATATATTTATCTGCGAATATATAAAATATATCAAGTGTTCTCAAGTAACTTCGAATTAATCTCTTAAAAATGTGTATCAGAGAAGTGAAACATTTTGTTCAAGTATTGCAAATATTTACTAACTCTGACAATAGTGTCCGGATACTGTCAAGTCAACTCAGCATTTGTATTTTTGAGTTTCAGTGATGTATTTTATCCAGGAAAGTGTTCCACACCCAAAATCTTACTCAAATATGTCTCATTCAGTTTGATTGAAGACAACTTTAACAGTCAGTGTCGGTTCCCAAGAGTAACTAGAAACGTTCTCCATCAAAGCCATCAATTTGTTCTCTCCCAAAGGTTACATCACTATTGGTTTCACTATAGAAGCATACCAAATGAACTATTGGTGATTCTTTTGAAGTGAGTAGAGGAATCAATTACGAACTTTCGAACTTCAGTCTATATTATATGTATCATTGTTCATTACACAAGTGAGAAGAATACATAGTTGTCAACATATTTTTAATAATACAGTATTTTTGGAATGTACTATTTTTACAGAACACGTTTTTTTACTTTTTTATGTTACCTTTTGTTGTATTTGTCAATTTGCATACTTGATTACAACATTATTACAACAGTTTGCTACCAAATAATATATGTGACCCCCAACAGCAAAATGGATGCTTCTGTAAATTAACTCTTGATGTTGACACTATGAACATATGCTGTTCTTACTAAAGCCCTCCCTCTTGCCGAAACCTCGGGATTTCCTTTGATGAAAAGCCCTCCTGGTTGGTGTTTATCCTTTACAGAATCAACACTGACTGCTTCTCACCAGCACATACATATATCTACAATTGGAAATGTAGCAGTATGTCAATCTCTTTTTAAAAAAACTCATTTTGTTTAAATGCGTTAGTATTTATGGTGTTCTTTCTTTTAGTTAATTACAATATGGATTGACTTGCATCCTGAATCATTATTTGGAGTCAGGACTCAAGGAGTTATGAAGTCATTAAAATAGTCCATGTAAACACGATAAATTGAAAAGTAGTTGTTCTTAGATGCTCTTATTTGATATGCTATGGAGAATAACCAAGATTTGAAAAGGTTGGAGCTTAAATCCGTCAAAAGTCAAGGTCAATATTAAACATGCTTTTGCGAATATGCTTATGCCACATTTAACTATTAACACTTTGAATTATTACATGATTGTTATAGACAATGAAAATTTATCATTAATTTTGACCTTGAAGGCAACCAGTTAAGATCACGAGATATGGGTCGACGGCCTATTTAAACCCTGACCAAATGTTGAAATCAGAAATAGGTTTTAAGAACCATTAGTTGACAATACACCCTGGGAATTCTTTACACATGTTCACATTCAAGGTCAAAGGTCACGATTTCTTGAGTATAATGTTCGACTGTCTTATGTGTATGCTAAAATGCCCGTTTCATTGTGGCTGTAGAGAAGGCGGAGCAGTTGAAGGCAACAACCTCAGTTTATGGAGTCAAATAAACGCTAATCTAGTTATAATAAATGTTCTGATGTGACTGCTATATATTATTTTATTGGAAGGAGATAATTAGTGTAATTACCATGACATCAATCATGCTATATATAGTATATAGTCCTTTTCACATAATATATAGCATATAGATGGACACTTTAAACGAGTGTGGCTAACGGCTAGAGATCATGAAGTCTAGTTTTTTGTCGATTTTGATGATGAAGGTACTATTCTTATCAAACCTTCCTTGGCACATTTGTACAAATCCAATCCTCTTCTATATCAGTTCTCCCATACTTAGTTGACAGACTTCAACATCATTGTAAAGTGAAAGTCATTCCGTACAAAGAAAGGGTGTTACAAAATTCACGTAATTATATACGATCAAGAAACTGGCACTTCTATTGAGGGTTATAATTTTCTCCCAAACTTCACTTGGTTTAGGCTTCAATAACACAGAAGGGTTCAAAGTGTTCCTTGTTAGCTTCTCTAAGAATATAATTGATGAGGTTTATGTCTACATCTCTCAGTTGAGCGGAATTTATCACCACAAGGTTATTTATGTGTCTATAAATTATCATGTATAAAATGCACTCATAACAGAAATTGAGAAGATTTAAAGTCATCAAAATTTGATAAAAAAAAAAACTCACTTATTTTCTATTGAATTCAATCTTTCAGAATAATCAAAGCAGTTGATGTAAACATATTGATAGTCAATTTAATTACATAAAAATGTGTCCAAGGCTAGGAAAATGTTAAAAACTCACCTTTGTTAGTTACCGTGTTCACATAATGATATAGATGAAATTGTCATTGTCAATATTGCTCCACCATTTCGCCATCGACCATTTTAATTTTTTCTACTTTTGACAATATGGCATTCGATAATTACTTGGCTACTTCCATATGCATATATTTGACTAAATTACCGACAGACAGTTCATTTTATTTGAAGTTACACAACTATATTAGCAATTCGCCACCACATCAGACTTATTCCAATAGGCCTGGAAATAAAAATAATAATAAGGGAAAACACTTGATTCGCTTGCACTTAATTTCTCCGTCACCCCTTAATCCATAAATACCTATCATTGTTGCGGAGTTGTTTTGATCAAATTATCTTAAAGTTATTCCAATTTCACTCTTTTATCTAGTTGTAGCCTATATTGGTCCAATTCTAACCATTGACCTACACATGGATCCATTCGGGAATCGTCACGCAGTTGTAGTTGCAATGTGATGTATTCATTTGTGATACAACACTTGCATTATGTGATACTTACAACAATTAAACGATTTGTATTTGTTATAATGATTTTATTATGCAAGTTATTTAGTGTCCACAGATTAGCAATTGTAAAGTCAGATTTGTTTTGCATCAATGCTTCTGAGTCATAATGTAGTCATTCAAAGTTCTGCAAATCAAAAGTAATCTTCTGCAAATCAAAAGTAATCTTCTGCAATTTACAAACTCTACTTATTCTGTCAAAGTTACAATTGACTAACGTTAGTCAAGTCAATTACCATAACTACATCTTATCTTATCAGGCGTGAGTCACTCGTAATGAAGATATATAAAACCGGTTTATCCAGAATTATAAGTGGATTACTATTCAATATAAATGAGTATAACATGAGATACATTTTACTATGCTATTCGATAGTTTTTCTTATACCATACACAAAAATGCAACATGATTGTAAAATACTCTTTCTGGAGATATTGTTTACGGTTTGCACATCTTGAGCCGTCCATTTGTATTCCTTGTAGGTGCGGGATAGATCAGTGGTTAGCGATTTCGTCTAGGGAACAAGAGGTCCGAGGTTCGAATCCCGGCAGGGGCTCGGCATCTTTGTTTGCTGAGGAGAACTGTTCTACATGCAGTAGGGTTACAAACCTCACGTAATGGTAACACACATGGTACGGTAGTTCAAGCCGAGTGCAGAAGAACCATAGCGAGGCGAGCTTTCTCCCTACAATAATACTAGCAGCCGCGAATAAGTCACATATATTTGAAAAGCGGTGTTAAACCCCAACTATCTACACCTCACCTCTAATTCTTATATAGCAGGAATAACTGGTGATAGTTTCAACGGTGTTCTACTTATCCGACTGAATGAATTTATTTTATAGTCATAATGTTTTGAGAATTGGTTGATTGAATATGTCATGGTGAACAGTTATGGTTCACCCACACAGGACTGTGACAGGAGTTGTAATCCTTACCTTGCATGTTATCACTAAGCACTCTACAATTAAATACTCGGCAACATTTGAATGCCTTGGGGTAACAAGTAGACAACCCACACATCATGATTTTTTAGATAATCCTATTTTGTGGGTTGCAAATGGTAACTTTACCATATTAGAGTCAGTTGTCTCCCCTGAACTCAATGGTAAATGAGTTGCATCATTCCCATATTTAGGATAAGCCACGTTCCCCCTTTTCATTTTTGGAAGAATCTGATATGCCACAGAAAACATGGCGTCCAACATGCTTTCTCACGAGGATGTATTGCCGGAAATGCCATCACTCACCTATAATAATGACAGCAAAAGTGATCTAACTAATGTGAAACCATCACAGGAATCAGACTATGAAAGTTCTGACGATATAATTTATATAAATTCTATATTTTTATTATGGATTATTTTATGTGGTATATCATGTTTTTGCTAAAGTTTGATATTTAAACAAATTTGACATCCCACAAACAAATATTAAACTCGATTTACTCAAAAGTAACTTTTTGTGGGTTATCGACTTATTACCCCGAGCAATTCATTTATCAGTTTATCATAGCTTACACAAAAATGTTCACCACTAAATGATCTGATGTGAAGGAATACACCATGTCAGAACAGATAATTGTATGACATTGCAGCATCACTATCTAGCAGTTTAACAGAACACTTTTCGTAAAACTAACACTTCACTACTTTATGGATATTTGCATTTTATACAATACTGTATTTTTGTGCCAAAGAACAAGTTAGTCATACCGAGAAATGAAAGTCAACATTAGCAATTATAATATGGGAACATGATTATTTCAGATGAATCTGTATATGTATGTAGTGTTTGTTGAGTTAACTGACATTCCACTCATACTATATGGCTTTATCTCCTTTGAGTTTGTATTCATGCTCTGCCACTTTTACATTTTCAGCATCTTTGATGTCGTAATAGATCTGATATATAAAACCCCAATGTGTGAAAAAAGTTACCAAGTCTCAATTATCTGATGTAAATCACATACACGCCTGGCAGGCAAAACAATGTAATATTTCACTGTGCAATCTGCTTAGACAAACTAACTGACCAGAGTCCTTTCATGTGTTAACTAGGTGACATAAAACATTGAAATATTTCCACAATGAAACGTGATTAGGAACATGATGTTGGTATTGAAGCCATTCATTTTAGCTTTTTCTTCATTTATTCTTTGTATAGTAATATCTTTTTTGCGTGGTTTACCAGTGGTGTAATTCAAGTGTTAAAGAGTCACGTGATGAGGTCAGATCCTTGCTGTATTTTCTCATCAGAAAGGAGTAAAAAAAACTAAACCTACAACGAGCTTGTTGATGGTGCAATGATGTAAATCGATGTTACAGAAATATTGACATTGGCTCTGAAGCACGTTCAAGCGTCATTAAAAGTTTTTGGTTAAATGCAGAAACGTTTTTAAATGTTTATCTTTACCTTAAAAATGGCATTAGAAGAGCATATAACCAGACCATCAATGCGTTTGATATGTAAACACAATTTCACATAATTTGTTATTTGAAGTTATTATTTGGAAATATTTTTCTTAGAGCAATCTTCAGATTTCAACATGATAATTGAGATCATTTAACCATTTTGTTAGTCTTGTATATTACTATTCATGATAGCATTATTTACTGCGGTTTCAACAATTGTAGAACACTCAATGAATGCAGTATTGTTGATAACTAATACACACAAGCACAATGACTGCCCTTTTTAAGGGTAATCCTTTATTACGCATTGAGTCAATGATACAGATGTGTACTCATAATGCTTACTATGTCAGTGTCAATCTCAGTTACTTAAGTACTTACTTCATGTATAAGTGTTATTTATATGAAATACATAGAAAGAACAGCTTTAACATGTTATAATAACATGTACATGGAGATGATATCAATTCAGATTTACGTTTAAGAAGCAACAACAAAATATCATTTTCGAAAAACAAGGCAACTCAGCAATTGATAACCAATAGCAAACGTTTCTCATGAATTGATACATGTCTCTGTATTTCTCTGTAAATGTATTTCGATTTCTGTATTATATTGTTTTCTTATTACATGTTTGTTGTTTTAATTCTATCATTTTATAAATACATGGGAGAAGGTTACCTAATTTGAAAACTGGAAAGAATATATTTTTCATGAGAGTCTTTAATACAGCAAATCTCGCTCAAATACGTTCCATTATTTTTTACTTAAAAACTTCATCAGTCAGTGTGATGGTTCCCATGAGTAACTAGAAACGTTCTCAATGAACGCCATCAATTTGTGTTCTCCCGAAGGCTAAATTAGTTTTGGTTCAACTGTAGCCAATGATTGGTGATTCTTTTGAAGCGTGTAAAAGAATCAATTACACTTTCTAACTTCAGTCTATATTTGGACTCTCATATATTATCAGGTTTAAAGTGTTCATCTTATTTGAACGAGCAATTTCTTATTATTATCTCTATGTCTTATTAACTCAACTGTTCATGACACATTTATGTATGACAATTACCTGTCAACTGTTTTGCCACTTTACAGAAACTGTTTCCATCAAGTTAAATTCTTACTGACAACCTCATATCATCATAAAGACTTAATTGACATCAATAAAACATCAAAGATTCAGATGAAATTACGACTGCCAGAGTTATATTTTCCCTTTACACTAAGGCTGTTTATTCACCACATTAAATACGTTACTTTTAAAGAGGAGATTTCTTTCTGTACCATCAAATATGCAACCATGGTGACAAGTATAGGGTGGCTGTAATGTGAGATCACTTATATCGTATCAGGTGATAGGGTGTGGTCGATATTAAGATGAAAGATAAATAAGATGACACTTGAAACAACCATTTACAATTTGTATTGAAAGTTTATTCGAGTGTGTAGACGTGATCAACAATGTGCATGTGCGTTGTGCTTCATGAAAGCGAGGTTCATAAGATTTGTCATCACACCTAGGTGTTCCTTGGCTTTATACATTATTCAAAATATACATATGATGTGTTTAGTGAAATGGCGAAAGGTTATCATAATAATGTAGTTGTTCATCCAAGTTGAAATAGATTGATGGATTGATAAGACTATGTAAGAATAAATTAATTGACTTTTAAACATTGCATATTTTTAGGTGTTGCCTGAACTGACACATTTATGACACGTGTTCAAACATGATGGCATAAAATAAGCTACATTGCATGTTGTGTTGTACATTTTGGAAACCCTACTTGATAGTGATATGGTGTGTAATCATGTCCATAGGTTCGATATGCGATGATACAGAATAGTTCTACGTTGCCTTTTCCCAGGTCACAACACTGCTTTCCTAAATGTGTGATGACATCTAGTGATGTCGCATTCTGTACCCCATAATTAGATGTTTTGTGATACATGTAGGTGCGATTCAAAGATGCACAAAGAAGTAAAGTGTTAAATAAAACATCAACACATTGAGACAAACAACTCTTCAGTATAACAATGAATGACTTCACAAAATAAACACGTCAACTAAATAAATATCGTTCTATGATATCAACTTCTTCACATTTCATTTAAAAAGGGTATCAAGATCAAAGTCAATATGTTACTGAAATGTGTTCGTGTAGATTCATATACATTTGTTAAAGCAATCTTAATTAATGTTATTTAAATATCAAACATGTCTTCATTAGTTAACCAATTTGATTGTATCAAATTAAGTACAGTTGTTATATGGTGGTAGATCTGTCTAAGCCTCTAGGTGTTCAATTCAATAAGCTAAGGATGAGCATGGAGCCAATCCAAGACCAGATGTTGGAGCCTCTGAGTTAACTTTGAAGCAGATGATGCGTTTTATTATTATTGACCTTTTAACCGGAGGAGTCAGTATTCATGTTCTGTGTCCCAGTGAACCCAGCTGTTAATATAATTTTCGTGAGACTGTTCAAATAACGCGAACTTGCATTTTGTAGCATCATAAATATTACGATGCCGTAGGGTATTGCCAAAACTCCGCATCAAGGACAATGCAACTTCCTTAAGCAGAACCAACGCAGACTTTATCTAAGCAGCACCAATAAAATGTATAGAAGGTATATATCTGCAACCACACAATGGAAATACAGTTCACCATACTTGAGATACCTTTAAATGATCGCTTGTATCCGTTTGCCAATTTCCTTAACTATATTCATTTAGACAGATGTTATTTTTATTGGTTTAATATCCGATGTTAAACTTCTTAATTCTACTGGTACAGTTTGCATTAATATACTCATTTTAAATAATTACCATTCATAAGCGTTGTTAAAGGTGCATCCATTGTGTTGTTTTGGGTCACATATGCAAAACGTTATAACTAGTGCTTTAAGTGTTGTTGGAGATGTAGAGGGCCAGGGAATGATTGTGGTGTTCTGGCTGGTGAACAAATATCTCGCTTGGTCATGAAGTAGGTGGCATTGTAGAATATACATCTCTGAAGCGACTTGCTGAACGTGCACTTCGTCACCATCTGAGACATAGACAGCCCATTCCGTCCAAATGCATTGAGGCGAACATATACAGTGGGTGCCTGACTGTGATATAGATTAAATATTAAGGTCGATTTCTGGAATATACATATACTGTTCTGTGAATAAGATGCAAATGCAATGCGATCAAAACAGGCTATAACATAAATTCATTAATCTAAATAGTCTGTATTTTTAACTTGTACAACCATTTCAAATGTATGATTTACTCAATTCAGAAGAATATACATTTGGGAACGGGACAATATGCAATCGCATATTATGGAAATTTTCTTGCATTGTACCTCACTGTTCCAACAGGTTGCTTAAAAACAAGTGTGGCATTGTAATGTATTCTGAACTGAAGATGCAGCTTTTTTGGGGATGTAAGAGCACTAATTGCAAAGAATTGTTTCCCCCTAAAACATTAATTGCTTTATCCCTCACTTCTTTTATTGGTGTATACATAGTATCAATATATATATTTGTCAAATACATTGATGGATTCTACAATTATAAAGTATGTCTATTATTTGTTCATGTGCCTTTCTGTTCAACAAAGATTGTCGTTAACTTTAAACTTACCACCACTCCTACATCTCTCAAACTGAATAATTGTTTACTACAACTCCCATGTTTTGGCAAGTGTTTAAACGTTACTTAACATCACTGGAGATTACAGCCCACTTTAGTTCCGAGACAACGCTTAATCTGTCTCGTTTATGCTTTGATTTATGTTTCATATGTCAGATTTGTCATCAGTATATGTAATCATCTGCAATTCAGTCGTAGAAGAGAAATATACTGCCATCACATACAAAATGATATGTAAACTTTATCCTATTTTCTTTAAATCACATAATATGGCACTCAAATGTTGCTGAACGATCCTTAATCACCTACTGGTGTATTTAAAGACATTTTAAATCGAATGTATTATACATATGTTATCTAGTGTTTGTATTAAATGTACGCTTTTATGGCTTAAGTATAATAAAATCGTTCGTTTCACTTTGCTTCCAATTCCCACATTTTCCACAAACAAATGAATGGCTCGGGGCAGTAAGTCGATAGCCCACAAAAAGTTACTTTTAAGAAAATCGAGTTTAAAATTTTTGTTGGGATACCAAATTTGTTAAAATATTGAACTTTAGCAAAGAACATGATAAACCACATGGAATATTCGATAGTGAATATTGGCTTTATGTAAACGATATCGTCAGAACTTTCATAGTCTGATTACTGTAATGATTTGACATAAGTTGGGTCACTTTTGCTGTCATTATCATAGGTGAGAGATGACATTTACCGCAATACATCCTTGTCAGAAAGCATGCTGGACACCATATTTGTGTGGCTTATGACATTCGTAAAACAATGGAAAAGGAGGAATGTGACTTATCCTAAATATGGGAATGATGCAACTCATCTACCATTGCGACCAGCTGGGGAGATAGCTGATTCTACTTGTTAAAGTGACCATTTGCAAGCCACAAAAGAGGATTATCTAAAAAAAAAAGCATAATGTGTGGGTTGTCGACTTATTACCCCGAGCCATTCAAATGTCCAAAGAGAAAAAATAAGTTCCCCTTTTAACACAAAACTATGCTACAACGATTTAAGCATCGTTTCGTTTAGTTTATTAGAATTACAAATATATACTCCTTAGATATATATGGGGAAATAATAATGTTTAACAAAAACGTGATGAGACTAAATTTGATAGTATGGTTTAATTAAAGTTGTGCTAAGTTGACATTAAATTCCACTGCTAATGACGGTTTTGTATTACGGCCCATTATCCATACTGTAGTTCGACTTATTGGACACAACTGTCTTTATGTTGCTTTAACACTGTTACTACATGGAAATAATATTATAATCCAAATAATTACTTTGCCGACGATTTCATTTCTTAGCAAATGTGTGAGAAGTATTGATCACCTATCGTTCACAAATCTGTGTTAAACAATCGGAAATCTTAAAGTTTCTAAAACAAAATAAAATAAATATTTGGTGTGCTTCACAATGATCTGACATTATTGGAGGGAATTAGTTGCATGTTCACCTAGCTAAAGAAACAACTTTTACAATGTGTCTATCTTGAGTCCCCAGGTGGTACATGTACATATAAGCAAACGTTGGTTATATTTACAACGCTTTTCACATGGTTCCTTCGTTTTTTGGACTGAAGGTTACAAGTGACCTTTTTCAGAAATATAAAAATCCGAATACACTTTGCTTCCAATTGATTAAGATCACAAACATAGACGATAGAAAGTTTACAAGAAGTATTATCCTAGCTCGTGTAACAATCTTGATCTCTGATTGGTCCACGTGACCTTGAAGAAAGGTCCATATACAAATATCAGCCCGGAGCATGGAGGAAGAATAAATGTCACATATTCCGCCAGTAACGTCATAATGTCAAATACATTGAGAAACTCAACAGAAAGAATTTCAGATCGTGGCAGTATCCAGAAGTTCACAAGAGATGATACTATCTGGTTCAAGAATAAAAAAATATCTGCAAAACACGCTTTTGCTTTTATTACTGCCTTCAGTGGTAATGCCGAACTGTCGATGGGTGTATACAAAACAAAGGATTAGTCCACCAGGCACATCGATATTAACAAGACAAACCTTGTCAAGCACACAAATTACGAATGTTAAGTATCAGACATAAGATTGTAATTTTGTTTAAGTTGTATTATTCGATTGTATCCAGCCAGAAGGATATAGAGAATACCAAACAAGTTCCCTATGGATACCGTATTTATTACAACGAGTTACTTTCAAACGTATTTAACGAGCAAAAGCAAGTTAAATACGTTTGACAAGTGACGAGTTGTAATAAATACGGTGTCCATAGGGAATGAGTTTGGTATTTTATTTATTACACACAAATAAGCAACATGATTTGAGTAGTTTTAAACGAGAATTTCTAGACGTTCTGTTGAAGCGCGTAGTAATGCAGTTAACTTTCATGTCATTGACGTCACAATGTGTTACGGTAAAGAGTGTATTGTGCCGCACACAAACATATTCTATGATGTAAGCGCTAATTGGCGTGACAAGTTATTAATCAATCGAATCCTAACTTTTGAATAATGTGGTAAAAGCGTTACATTCACTCACTAAAATATTGAACTCGTGATCTGTCAGTTCACCATTTTCCGAACAGGAGCGCAAAAACTAGGCAACGACAAGCCCATAGCAGCTTTTGTCACTGGCCTCAATATCGATAAAACGAAGTTGCTTTGCATCGGGATCATTATTACCAAAGACGTTTGTGTGATTGTTCCCGTATATACATGTATAGGAACGTATCGAAATGGAGTGAGTAACGAGTAACAGCGGCGCGAGACGTCGACGGTTGAAGGGAGACAACTCACATGCTGATGTGTGTGACCGCACAGGTTACGATAGGACGAGCGGATTCGGCTTTGTCGTTGTTTCATATATAATATCCCAGATTGTGCTCAGTTTGTGATTCATACGAATTGTATTTATTGTTTACTTATGAATGGCAAAAGTAGTCCCGCCCTCGTAACCTCGGGTCATCACCATGGAACGATCAGATGCGACACTCGCAGTATCTAACATAACTTGGATACCAAAAATATCTCGAAGTCTTCTCACTTACATTTGTGTAATACATATCTTTAACCAAAACATATCTTCTTCTAGCACTCAGTCGCAACGTGCGACCTCGACCAATGTAAATAACAAACACACTGGCAGGTGACAACGTATTGAACAATTATCAAATGCAGAGTTTGAGAGAATACATTTAGAGAGACTTGACATGTTCAGTAATTCTAAAACGTAACTGACCAGATGGATTTAGGTTTAAAACAAATAGCATGTAAGATGGCATTACACAAGTTTCACTGAACGATACATGATTAAAAGAGGACCCTGTTATAGAAGTCATTCATACTATAGTTTACTTCATGTATTGCCGCATCACAAATAAAAGGGTTCTGTTACGATAGTCCTTTAAACGGGACCTTTTTATGTATGCACTTAACATGTTCTTTGAGGATGATTTTGATGTGCCAAAGGAGTTGCATATCGGTTCCTTTGAATTTCATGGGTAATTTCATCGCCAAAGAAGTCGCATATCTGTTCCATTGAATTTCATGGGTAATGTCATGTCCCTGAAACAGTATCAATGAAACTGACTGATGTTAAACAAAATTCCGAAATGTCCCTGTAAAACGATACATTGGAAAACCATATAAACGTGCATTGCTAAGGAACCATTAACGTGAGGTATCTGGAGAGTTTGATTGTATTTCAAATAATTTCACAGATCAACACAACGACATGAGTAGTATAACATGTAATTTAAAATATAAAATTAAAATATGTCCATCTATTTGACGGCGCGGTGGTGTAGTCGTGACTGGCCACTAACGCCTACGACCCAGGTTCGAATATCGGTGGAGACATCAAAGACTTGTGACTTGGGTCGAATAATGTGTTGTGTTCTTGGGCAAGGCACTTCATTTACATTGCACTCAGTCTCCCGGGCTGTACAAGTGAGTCCCTGAATACGGTAAGTAGTGACGAAGCGCATAGCGGCAGCTTTGGAAGAACCATTCCTTCAGGGTAATAATTGTAGCGCTCTGAGCATACCATAGGGCGTGGAAAAGGCGCAATATAAATGTGAAATTATCATATTATAATAATTATTACAATACGTGCGCATTTGCACATCTATCATTTGCAGATCGAACATTTCTGTTCCTGTTCTGTTCCATTGTTTCTAAAACAATAAACAAACCAACGTCATTGCAACTTTACATGGGGTGAAAAGGCAATGCCAAATTGTCCCTGTAAGCGGATACATTAGAAAATCGTTAAGACATGCATGGCATGATCATTTTGTTCATAAAGAACGTGAAGTTTCAGGAAAGTTTTCAAGGGTCATTGACAAGTCTTTTTCAGATTAGCCATGGCTGCACCGTATACATCAAGTACATGGTCACAATAACCAGCAATGTCACGTTCTTAACCATCCTGTTCACCAATGTTAGCCCCCGACTGACCTATACCATGGTCACAACGCTGCTTTCTCACGCACTGCTAAAACAGGAATATCGTTGAGGTCACAATGTCCAACATCTCGTCTGCTTCGTGCTTTACCGAAAGAGGGCGCTCTCTGCTGCTCTGATTTGAGGTCTAAGTAACTTTCCCACATTTTTCCGATCGATTTGATATCCTTTGATGCTAGGCCGAGTTAAATCACTAGGATTTCATACAGAACAACACAACGAAAATGAACATGACACAAACGCTGACTATCTCAGACAGACAATAATGATGAAGAGCGGAAAACACTTTTACAAAGTGTTCTTATAATGACCATGACTGAAAGTTGAGATATTTTGGAATAGTCCCATTACACCGATTGAGTATTCTTTGGTAATACATCATTTTTAACCCGGTTGAAGGTACACACCCTTGGCTTTTTCTAAAAAGTAATATTCTGCTTTGATCACTGTCCGTCTCACGTCACAACAGAGTGACATTTCAGTTTCATCTCTTCATAACTATCACTTAGAACACGGCTGCATTCACGTTATCATTGCACAACTAGTTAATAAGGCTGCAAACACGGGTCAGTATTCACAGGTCCCCCCTTACGATTAGAATATTCTGATTTATCTGAAACGAAATAGAATTAAATATGTACAAACTATCACGAGGTAGTACAGATAGGTGGATGTATACTAAAATTAATATTGTATAATATTTTAACGCATGAATGTAGTCAGCCCTGGATTCTATCAAAACTCACAATGACATATATAGTATTAAGAAGCGACACACATCAATAGGGCTTTTCCACTAAACATACTGCGTATTGGATGATCTAAACACCGTTAATGGATAGAATAACAAGAAACACCTTCAAAAAGGTATGGTTGGAGGCATCTTGTCAAGGTTAGAACATAGTATAAAAAGGATATGTATGTCACATGTACATTGAGACAGCATTGTGGCCATTATTAGCATAAAAGAGTTGTTAAATTAAAATCAAGTCAAATAAGTGTAACTCGATCGTTGTGTGACATAGGTATATACTGTATTAACAATTGACATACATTATTCATTCATGAATAAAATTCTATTATATATAACCTTCATTTGAAAATAACAGTCAAAATTCAATTTCTCCGGTTTATTTTAGCATATTTTGAAATAGGCCTTTATTATGAATTTAATCCAAACGTTGTTAAGAGTTTGGTCATTGCTAGATTCCATCAATTAGAATATGTAGGCCTATTTTCCCTGAAAAAGACAGTCAATCATGTGTTAAATCGTTGTTGAATTAAAATATACCAATGCGATTGATAATATATATAGCATAGTTCGGTTTTCTGTCGAGGGAAGGCATATGTATCTATATTAGTCAAAGGATAATGACCCGGTATCTCCATGCTTGGCTCTATTAAATATGTGTTTATACATGTACATGCTTCACTGTCATGAATACATTATCAGTATATTGAGTACAATACATATGAAAAAAATTATAACTGAGTGGAAGGTTGGGGTGTATTATCGATTAATAGATTCCTGTCTACTTTCACTGATCATGCTAGTTACGAAGATGTAATACTAACTTAGAAGGGATTGTATAAGAGCATTGTACTTTTGAGCATTATTTGAGCACTGTTATGTTACATTGCCTCAACGGCACATTGTATTGAGTCGAGCAATAACACTCGATATTTGCTTCACTTGCTAATGCTTCTATGTCTATGTGCATTTTGAATTTAATCAAAACCTGAACATCTGTTAGTATTGACTACAGAGAAACTTTCCACACAAGTAAATGAAGCAGTCGAGAGTCGAGTAGCGAAAGAACATGACAAGATGTACATTCATTCATGTTAAGATGGAAACATGCCTAACATACATACCAAAGTGTCCTATTATGCAAACATATCTAAGTCATATTTGTACAGCAGTGTTTGGAACTAGAACAGACAAATTCATTATTTATTGCAAATGCGAATAATATTTCACTCAAATTTGTGCACAAATATGGTTGGTAATGTATCCTTCATGTCAAACACTGGAATTGTTTTATGATGCAAAATAGATTAAATATAAAATATCGGTCAAATGAGGAAATGTTAAAACCTTCTAAAGCTTGAGCGACTAAGACTATTTACTGTTTGTGACTCTCTGTGTATGTGTGTACATCAAATCAACAATTAATGATGTGCACGAGTACGTGATTTAGTGATTTAGTGTGAGAAAGTTTTCACCATGAATCTGACAGCCTGCCTGATGCAACTGTTGTATACTTTAATATGAATCTCACTTTACATCGTGACAAGGTAATCATGGAACTTACCTTCCACCGTTTGATAGATGTGGTGACGTAGATTACGAGCTTGAGAGCTCCCTTACTCTCATACATCCCATCGTCGTCTATTTGAATATGCTTGCTCAACAGCTTCCAGTTCAACGTGAGTGGCGTATGCTCATTAAAAATTCGTTTGTCGTCTACAAACGTCCGTTTACCAATTGTCAGCGGATTTGACCCCGAGCCCCTTCTCCATATCACCTATAATTGGAGTAGATGTTTGCAACAAACACTTCAAGTTGTCAGTTGTAGAAAAGCAATCGAAACTTTTATCTCTAAGTTACATACAAAGTTAAATGTTCTCTCTCAATTTACCAGCTTTTTAAATTGACAAGTGAAAGTTGATTGTTTCAAACTTCAAACATATATTGTAATTTGTTTCTTGAATAATGCAAAAGCATTATGACACAACCATATATTTCTAATGTTGTAAGTACTCTTAGTCGAGAGGGTTCAGGTCTTTAGTAATATAACATTTTTAAAGGGAATCCAATCATGAAAAGTATATCATGAATCACTGTTTACTGATAATCCAACCCCACAGAGAAACATTGTTTATTTGCATCATGTTGCTGGTAGTTAATTTGTAAACTTATTTGAATGATTATGATGTTTTCAATTTATGTTGTGTATTCTACCAATACACACTGTATTTTTAGATCTATCAAATTTAAAATGTGTCAGTCATAAAGCTATTGTATTTAAAATTTATATTCTATAACAAGGATCAATTGATATAATGAACAATATAACCAACATTTTTCTAACTTCAGTTTAGAACACGTAGTTTCTTAAAAGTAATCATAACATGAAAAAACACAATCATGGTGTTCTATGACATTTAAGTGTTGATAATCTCCACATCATTAGCGTTTTGATTCTTTATTGATGATTAGTTTAAACTGATTAACTATACAGCCTAATATTCAGCCAAATCATATGGATTTCCTGCCATTAAACTCGTAAATCAATTCAATTTCAAAATAAAATATCCAGATGTGTACTGAGCACACTATCACTTGAGACCATTCTCTTCATAACTTTCTTCAAATGTTGATGATGATACATCGGTGATTTTACGAGCGATTTCCAGCAGAGCTGATCTCTCACTCGGGACAATGTACATCAAATGTTTGCTTACATACATTGTTTCCTTTTGGTGTTTAAATCTCAATACAATCATTTAGGACTCATTTTTGAAAACATGATTACTTGTAACAGGTCAAACATATACAGACACGTGTATTTAAACAGGCAGATTCATGTCAGGTGATTTCTTTTACAATGATAGTTCACATTCTTACAGACACTTTGAAAACAATATCCTTACAAAACTCTGATCGCTTTTTCTTCAAATCCTCGCAATCAATCCTTGAGCGGTATCCAGTCTGATTAAAATCGACTGTTTTCCGTGGAATAAATATTGCAAAATAGTACATCTACCGGGATACGAACTCATATCAGTCGTAGGTTCCACGCCAAACTGTCTGATTACAGCCCGTAGACTCGCGTGTTCGAGCGCAATTCAGGTAGCCAATCAAAAGACGCCCAACAAATGCTTTCGGTGCGAGAAGCTACGGGCAGATAACTCCAAACAGCTATCCTTTGATCTGTTCCGAATGCTTTCAGAACAGTGATCGTTTAAAATCTACGTTGTGATTTGTCAGCTATTTGACTGGGCTTTGGCTGTGCTAAACTGGTTCGGAACATTCGCCTATACGGGATGTTCTCAGACCTTGTGGAGAGGAATCTACAGAACCTGTTCGTATCCCGGTAGATACAGAATTTTACAAATTTTATTCCTTGAAACAAGGTCGATTTTAATCAATCCTTTAGCGGTATCATAATCCTAAAGCGTGATTTGTCGAGTTTTAATGTTAAATTTTTAAACTTTCTTTGCACACAGTAGGTACTTGAATGTGATTGTCTTTTCAATGCAGCAAAACATTCATGTTTTTTTTAAAGAAAGCATTTCAATTTAAGTTGTGCCCAAATTTTCACTGTCAAACAGATTTTAAAGTTTCTTATTAAGACCATGTTTGCTAAAAAGGTGATATAAATAATAAGCCTTGGTGATATGATGTAGCCAAGGGAAATACAAATACAACTTAATTTGCATTCACCGTTGCCTATTACAGTTGAAAATCGTCGGGATAGCAAGACATGTGGTTAAGCGAATCAACATTTGCATAGAAATGCATAGAGGAGATTTTAAATACGAATACGGTTATCAGGTATCAAACATAAATACATTTGATGTAAAAAAAAATCAACATTCTTTGTTATTAAAAAAGTAACATTAGCAGTATATATACAGGCGGAACTGCACAAGTGGCAATGCTTATTTAAGCAGATCTGTAAAACTTAACATTCTGGGCCTAGATTTTCGAAGCTATGTTAGCACTAAGAGCTTCGAAAATCTAGGCCCTGTTTTTTTAATAGCAGAATCCTCATTCTCTTTATCACTAAATATAACATTGGTGGTCTGAAACCACAACGCAACTCTCGTAAATGCTGGTTTCACTTTGCATCTGTGAAGCCAAGTAAGCATCATCATTTCTAATTTGGGTTTTATCTGATCGGAAGTCAGTTATATGTTACGAAAACTGATGTACACATGTATAATACTGTAAAGAAACTCGTTTGTCTCATATATTATATGTTATAAATCTTCACAATTGAATAATGTCTTACTTAACTTTAAATGAAGTTAAATGCACCCAATCTAATTTAATATGTATAGTCTACCATGCTTAACATCTTACCGCTGAATTAACAGCATTGTCATTATCATTGATAGGAATGTTGCTAAGTTACAAACTAATGTTGAATTGTCTCTATGCCTAGTAGATCGTTATATGTTCAATTTACTCTCTATGGCTGGCAGTTCGACATATTCTGTAAGAATATATTGATTGAAACTCTTTGAGTTTGAGTGACATATTTTTCATAAATCTGACATCTTTGATGGGTCATTTTACTGAAACGTTGACTGAGATCACACTTAGAATTAAAACCTTATTAATCGTGTGTAGCATTGTATGTTAAAGTAAGAGCGATTCATTTGAGACATCACTACTTTAATGGCATCCATTAAACATCTATGTGGAGTCTGATGGTACATTGATGATTACATTAGAATATTGTCTAGCATCAACTGAGTAAGGCTGTATGACTGTATCTTCTGAACGCTTTATAAATAAGCATAGAATTAAAAACAAACATCATTAGAACACTGTACAATAATTTGCAGCTGTATGTGTTTTATGTAAAGAAGCAGTTTTTCATTTTACTATTTGAGCATGCTATTAACTATTTCAAAACCGCAAAGTAAGTCTGTTAGGTATTTGGCTAAATAAACGATTCTACATAACTACATTAACATAAATGATGATACTGCATAAGACATATTCAGTTGAAATCGGATTAATAATATAATTCACCTAAACTATTGTTCATAAGAAATATTAGGTCTATTGAATATAATGAACATTCCCTTGTTTGTAAATTCAAAAATATTCAGATGACTTGATAAGCAGACAGTGTAGGAATGAGAAATAGACGATAAATAAATCATCAATCGATCAATCGACATCAATAAAACAAATCCATCATTCATCAGCAGGTAAGCTTAACACTCTGAAGTGAGTCAAGTTCTTAGATAAGTTTATGACATTGTTCATGAATCAATGTATCTGGCAAAACTCAATATCATAAAAAAAACCCATTAACACTACAATTGTTGTCCCACAATTAATGATTTTTCCTTTTCTTATTTTTTACTTTCTTTTAGCAAATATCACTGTAATAACATACTATCTAATACATTTATCATTGAAGAGTTGGGTTTATATTTAGGTCTTCATGGCCAACGAAATGAAGAGCTTTTGTTGCTATCATGTTTTTCCTCAGACTTATTATTATTCCGAGGATTTTGTTACACATTTTCCCGACAAACGACTCGTCCGATCTGCATGACATGTTCATAGTCTTAATCTTGAACTCGCTTCTCGTTCCCGCTGCAGCTTTATTGCGATCTGTATTTTGAGTTATTATGTCAACACCTCACATTAGGGGTCCATTAATATGCAATTTTAAAATTTTCAGAGGAGGATTATCTTAGGGGATTTTTTTAAAAAAAAAACTCCTGAAGAAAGAAATAGAGAGTTTGATAGATCATTTTAAAGCAGAGAAACTTTTTTTTTTTAAATTTACCACAACTCGTACATGCCTCAAAATTACATAATGATTAATTGTTTTCAATATTTAATTTTTTTAATGTTATTTGATTACATTGTTCAACAACCTTATCAACATAACTTAATATCAATTAATTGTTGTACAAATAATGATTTTCCTTAGACTTTTTCTTTGCTCAGTTTAACTTTCATTTAGCTAAAATCATTGTGATAACGCGTTATCTAAAGGAAAAGCAATACATTTGTCAAATACATTAATCGATACTACAGTTATTGAAAAGTTGTTTATATTTCTGTTGTTTGTTCATGTGTTTAACAAAGATTGTCGTTAACTTTAAACTTACCACCACTCTTACATGTCTCAAACTACATTATGAATAATTGTTTTCTACAACTTCAATATTTTATCTTTTAAAGGAATCAATATATCTGCAAGTGTTTAACATTAGCGCTTAATATCACTGCCTCTGAAGAAGATAACAACCTCCTAAAGTTCCAAGACTGTACTAAATCGGTCTCTTTTACAATTTGATTGATGTTTTGTGCGTCATAACTTTATCTAATCATCTGTAATGCAACCGTAAATAGATATATAATGCCATCACATCCAAAATGATTTGTAAACTTCCCCTATTTTCTTGAAATCACATAAAGATGGCACTCAAATGTAACTGAATGATCTCCATTCACCAACTTGTGTATTTAAAGAATCATTAACATTTAAATTGAAGTATTATACATATGACATATAATGTTTGCATTAAAGATATGCAACTATGGTACAAGTATAATGAAACCTTTCGTTTCTCTTTGCCGTCAAATTCCGGTTTCCACAAACGAATGTCAAAATATATGTATTCTCTTTAGAAAACAAAACTATATATCATACAACGGTAAAAGCATATTTTTGTTTAGTTTTTTTAGAATTACAAATACATACTTTTTAGTTATGTATTGGAGAATTTTCATTAATTTGAACAAAAACGTGACGAGGCCAATAATAGTTTAGCAGATAGTATGGTTTAATTATACAAGAAGCAAAACATGCTGCGAAGATAGCATTTAACTGATAATGACGGTTTTAGAAATATAACGACCCATTACCCATAATGATGTTCCACTTATTGGACTCAACGTGATTATGTTGCTTCAATAATGTTGCTATATGAGAATGGTACGGTATCATAATCGAAAATCTACATAAAATTGTCGATTGTTTCATTTCTTAGCAAACTGTAAGAAGTACTTATCACGAATATCTGCACTGTTACGGGGTTACCTTACAGTTTAAAAGTAAATGAGATTTGAATCGTTTATGTATTATCGAGCAACATGCTGAGGTTATGCGGTGCTATGGTAGAAACATGTGGACACATGTGTTCTGTAATTGTTTATCAAACACAGTATTCTATTAGTCCACAAATTAATTCTAACTAACTTTATTACATAATGACTTGTGTTAATACGTAATTACTATATTCAGTCCAATTCGTATTCCACTACCATTAGTGTGGAAATAAGATCAAATAGCGTTTCTAGCTCGTTACACAGATACACGCTGATAGAAGTTAATTAATTAATTGTAATTGATCCATGGTATTAGGTTGTTACGAGGAACAGTCCCTTGCCACAAATAACATGTAAATTTAATAATTATTTTCAAATTCCTCAAATCCATTTAATTAATGTTCCACAATCTTGTAAGAAAAGTGATTGAAACTATTAGAAAAATATAGCCATGGGCTCTGTAGGTCAGCATGATTTGCATTGTTAGAAGTACCAAAAATCAGAATTAATTTTTCTCAGCTTGTTCGAGAGCTTTTCATGGAGAAGTGGAGATAAATAGCCTTTTAGGTCTCTGTTAAACTTGGAAAATAAGTAAAAACTAGGATTTTAAGGTTGTGACCCCTGTGGGGTCAAAGGGTCATCAAAAGTACAATTTAGTATACCCATTGACCAAGGAGTCTGCACACAACGTTTAATCTCTGGAGAACTTTTGGAACTGGAGAAGAAGATGAGAATAGATTTTTAGGTAATGACCCCTGTGACCCTCATTTTGGGGTCACAGGGTCACCAAATCTACAATTTAGAATCCCCATTGGCCAAGGAGTCTGCACACATCTTTCCATCTCTCTAGACGTTTGGAACTGGAGAACTAGGTTTTTAAGGATGTGACCCCTGTGACCCTATTTGGGGTCACGGAGTCACACAATTTACAATTTAGAGTCCCCATTAGCCAAAGGAGTTTGCACATAAAATGTTATCTCTCTAGAGTCATTGGTTCTGGAAAAGAAGTCGAAAAAGCGAAAAGTTTACGGAAGGACAGATGAACGGATGGACGGACGCCATGCCATGCCATAAACCCATCGGGCCTTTCAGGCGTGATGAGCTAAAACTGAAAGAGAGAAGGCATACCTGAAAGGCAGGTAATGAAAACAGTCTATGGTGTATAGAAACCACTGTATTAGTGCAACAAACTTAAGAAGACGTAATTTTTTATCACACAAATTATGAGTGTTACATACCGGACATGAAAGTGTAAAATTGCGTACCTTGTACCAACTTATAGACAACCAGGAGATGCTCCCATATCCAGAAGTTGTGTATCAAACATGTCCACTTACTGAGCGGGAGACACGATCTGCATGACCAATGTTAAAACACGCCCTAGGATGGCGTCACTTATAGGTGACAATGCATAGACCAATTATCAAATGCATTACGAGAAGGAGGGAATACATTTAGAGCTATTATTTATGTTTTTGCAATAATAATTTGAGACATTTGGTCAGATTAAAAACGTTATAACATCCAGTGTCAGTTGACATAGTTTATTATTATACCCTGTTCGGCTTGGATTGGATTGGATAAAACCTAACATAGGTCTAATAATGCACTATGTCAACCTCCACTGTATGCTATAATTTAAATGATACTGTGATAGCTGAATAAGTATCAAAACCTTTGTTTATAATAATACTAATAACACATTATTGTCCTTAATACATTGTAAATCGGAGATTTAGTTTGTGCATGTCGCACCCGGAAGCCACAGTGCAGCACTAGTTAAAACATTGTTATGCCCTTATAATGCTGAGTGCCAAGCAAGGAAGCAACAACTTCCATCTTTTAACGTCTTTTGGTATGTCCGGACCTGGAATCAAAGCCCGGTCTTCAGGGTGATGAGCGGACCCTCTGCCAACTGAGCTACATCCCCGGTAGCGCAAAGTGCACATACTTCACATAATTCCTGTAATTCTAAAACGTAATTGATTAGATGGATGTATGTGTAAAACAAATAGCATGAAATATAACATTACACAAGATTACATAACGATACAGGATTAAAAGAGGGCCCCTGTATGGAATTATACTGTTAACTTAATGTATTGTTACGCCACAAATACAAGGATTTTATTACTATTACTGTAGTCATTAAAATCTGAGCTATTTATAAATCAATTGATAATATGTTCTTTGAGGATGACTCGAATATCTGCTTCATTGTATTTCATGGGAAATTTCATCTTTCTGAAACAGTATCAATGAAACTGTCTGGTATTAACATCAGTTCTAAATTGTCTCTGTAAACTGATACATTAGCAAACCGTATAGACATGCATGGCATGATCATGTCTTTAATAATGAACGTGAAGTATCAGTAAAGATTTCAAAAGGTCATTGACAAGTGGTTTTCAGATTAGCCATGGCTGTTGGCATAGTATACATGAAGTACATGCATCACAATATTCAGCAATGTCACGTTCTTAACCATCCTGTACACAAATGTTAGTCCCCGCCTGACGTATATCATGGTAAAAATGGTTCTTTCTCACGCACTGCTAAAACAGGAAGATCGTTGACGGCACAATTTCCAACATCCCTTCATGCTTTACCGTAAGAGGGCGCTCTCTGCTACTCTGATTTGGGGTCTAACTAAAATTCCCACAGTTTGCGGATTGATTGGAATTCCTTTGATGTTTGGCCGAGTTAACTCACGAGGATTGCCACTGTGTACAGGACAACATGACGAACATGAACATGGCACAGACTCTGGCTATCTCAGACATATAGTAATGATGAGGAGCGGAAGGCATTTTTACAAAGTGTTCTTATAATGACCATGACTGGAAACTGAGACACCTGGAAAAAATCACATTCCACCAAATGAGTATCCTGTAGCATTAAATCATGTTCAACCCATTTGCAGGTCGATTCCCTTGCTTTTTGCTGGAAATAGTCTTCCACTTTGATCACTGTCCGTCTCACATCACAACAGTGTGACATTTACAAATCTCAGTTGCATGTCTTCACAATTATCACTTAGAACACACCTGTGTTCACGTTATCAATGCACAAGTAAACTCACGTGCAAAAGAAACGTCCCCACATTTTGAAAACAGTATAAAATGAAATATTGGTAGCCACATGTTTTGTATAGAAGTATTCACACTTTCATACATCAGAGTATGCTTCTTTTATGTTTACATCTGTTCAAATACACATCTGGTGCTAAAATCGCTTTTTAAAGATGTTTTTGGCCCACAATATATGGTATTTAAGTTTAAAACATTGAAAAAGTAGAAATTTAATTAATTACAGATATCCTCTACATAAAAATAACCTTCTTTGATTTAAATTTGTTGACGCGTCATTACTGTAGGACGTCACAAAACAAGCCAAAACTGGCTTTTTGAGGCTTCTATCTCGTCTAGTTAAGGAGATTCCAAAACGAACATTTCTTATAACTTGTGTTTCTCAGAGTTATGAATAGATAATATTTTGAAAATTCATATTTAGTATTGTTGGGTTCTGAAGACATGATGTAACGCTGTTTCAGTCGCATTTATCGCCCGTCGATTGAAATATCATGTATTTTGTATGGGGACGTTTCTTTTGCATGTGAGTTTAGTTCATAAAGCTGCAACCACTTCCCATCGTTGTATCAGCATATAAGTCCTTATGACCTAAAATGTCTGATTTCTCTGAAACGAAATAGAATGAAGTATAATGAAGTATAAACTATAAATAGTCACGAGGCAGTACATAACTATCATGGCATAAGCAACATTCACTATGATAGGTGAATGTATACTACAATTAACAGTGTATATTCATCAATCGCATGAATGTGGCAGGTCCTTGATTCTCACAAAACTCACAATGAAACCTATTGTATTAAGAAGGGGCAAACCTCGGTCGTGCTTTTCCACTAAAAGTACTACGTATTGGGTGATCTAAACGCTGGTAATGGAAGAAAGAAAACGTAATGCCACTCAAAATTATATAAGGTCAATAATTATACTTACATCTTAAAAGTTTGTTAGTAGGTGATGAAATGAGAAATGACATGAACATAGATCATAAACCCGGTTGCAGTCAATTAATACAATATCAATCAAACTAGTCAATAGTAATTAAATTATCATAGTTTTGGGAATTTCAGCAATTAATCAATTAATTGAGCATATGTTTCTTTTTACTGATGAACTCATGTCAGCAATGTTATTGTTGTAATTTTCATTTATCATGTTACGAAGGTGTAATGTTATGTTCCGATTAACCACAAAGACAAATCCTGTTTGCATTCAATTGTATTGCTGTTCAGTTGATATCATTAATAACTGTGGTATAATTTCTTACACATTGTTGTGTTGTCAGATCAACATTATTCCCCTAACGTGACCTTACTTATTCGATCCATGATTCAAAGTTTGTAATAAAAATAGTTTGTAATAAAATAAAGTTTGTGTGGACAGTATCTTATGATTTTGTTAGTAGACGTGGAATAATATCATTTATGAAAAATAATTAATACAAGAAGGTACATGTACTCCCCAATTAAATTTTTCACTCTCAAGCTTATTTTATTAAAGCCTGATGTTCAACACATATACTAGTATACATCCGCATCATCCATATACATGGTTTGAATTTCAAGACAACTAACAATTGTTCGTGAATTTAAAGATAATCTCGTATGTATGAATATGTTTTCTTCATTATCGGTTGATAGTTTGTCTCCATTTATGAACTAGTCGAGGTCACCCGGTGCCTGGTCCTCCCCAGTATCGTTGCACGTCAGGTTGCTGGTCCTGAATAGTTGTAAGTGACGGCTGTCATTTAGTTACTGCATATGTGCAGTGTCTGATCTTCCTCCCCTTCTCTACGTACATCTCCCCCACTACATTCATATATGTAAGGCAATCATTAATAATGCTTTACATGAAGTAGTGTGTCGATTGTAATGGTGTATTGAACATTTGAAAATATTTTATGTAACATCAGTTAACAAAACAGTTGCTCCATATGGACAGTGTTTTGATGATCGTTAGAATATAAGTAATCCAACATAGTTCTCGACAATACAGACAAGTTAAAAGGTTCCATTTATGTTGTATATTTTATTCTATTTTGTAATGTTCACTGGTCATGGTAACGAAGATATAATAACCAGATGGGATGGTATAAGACCATCTTTTGAGAACTGTTATGCTACATTCGTCTCAACAGCAAATTATATCGATTTGAGTAATAACGTACACAACATGTAAATTATCACTTGCTACTGGTTCTATGTCAATGTCATTTATTGTAATTACTTCAGTGCTTTTAAAAGTATTTGTGATCATTCCATACAAGTAGTATTATTTTAGCTGACGCTTTCAAGTTGGAATATCTGATAGTATTGATTACAGAGAAACTCGTCACAGTTCTACACAAGTAAATGAAGCAGAGTTGAGAATAAAATAACGTGGTAAGATGTATATTTTGTGTTCATGAAAAGGTTCATGCAAGAAAATTAATCTCAGAGAGCCAATACGACAAAGAGAAATCGATATTTACCATACATACTGCTAACATTTAGGGATTTTGTGTAAATCATCTGAAAACAATCATTGACAAATGGTAAGGCATTGTACAAACAAGAAAATATATTTGAAAAATCCATGGATGTAATTAATTTGATGAGTTTGATATGGTAAAAAACATTCTGACTCAATGTTTCTGATATTCATTCTTATTCATCTCTTATTCACAAACAATGATGATACAGCTTTTCATGATGACTTAGACTCCCATTTTATTTTTTATTGGGGAAAAGGATTCATTTATTTGGAACAATTGTCAGAAGCATCAAAGAAGCAAAAACTCTCCCATTCATGTTAAGATGTGGCAAAGTATCCTTACATCGGTTCATACCGAGTTATATTTCACAGGAGTGTTTGGAATTGAAACAGACAAATATATTATTTATTCCAACTGCAAATAATATTTCACTCAAAATGGTGCATAAATATGGTTGGCAATGTATACCTCAAGTCAAACACTATAATATGTTATATAATGCGCAATAGGTCAAATATAAGATATCGGTCAAATGTTAAAATCTTCTAAAGCTTGAGAAAGTATTCCCGAGAATAGCAATTTAACGTGAGAAAGAACTTCGTCATGTAATGCAAAGGCATACATTTTCAATGATGTGTATGTACTCCTAGACCAGAGGGTTCGGGGGTTATTTAACAGTTTTAAAGGGAATCCAATTCAGTGGCCATTGTGAAAAATGTGACAATAATGCAGCATATAACATTGTTAACATTTTAAAGAACAATAAAGGTTGTACACTCTTTAACTTGTTTTGCCTTTCTTCAGGAATGTTCTAAACAAACCATGGCACAAATCATATTCCCCACAGTAAGGCTTAAATCATTTTAGACTCTAAACGTTTTTATCAGCCTTGTAATAAAAACATTCGGGCCACTGGGGCAATGCCTATCAATTCTAAGACAGGCATATTGATTGTTGAGGAAGAAATAACAGTTTATACACAGTGTGCTGGCATTGCTCCAGAGCACACATAGTAATGGATCTGCTCTTCTGAACGATGTCTTTTTATCAACCAAAGAAATATATAGTGTAATGTAATTATTTCGAAATACATATATATCGTCAAAGAAGTACATACAGGATCATTAAAATAACGCCAAATACTGAGTGCGAAAATAGTGTGGAAACAATATTATTTGGAAGGAACTAACACATGCAGCGCTGGGACCGTCACTGCTCGACCATAATTGCAATGTCCTATGGTTTGATGTGTAGGCGATGGTAGAAAGTTTATGAATTTGAATATTTAGTAATTTACAGACACCATCACAAAATTGACAATGATTATTTAAGCAGCTCTATAATAAGTAAAAGTATTATTCTCTAAGAACAATCCTCATTGTCTTTATTACTACAGACAACCTTGGTGACCTGAAACATCAGTGCAACTATTAAAGTAAAATGTGTGATTTACTTTAATAGTTTGATGCTAAGTAAACAGCACAAATTCTCTTTTGCGTCTCATTTGAAGCTTTGAGGGGAAAGTGTTCGATATATATGTTTGTACACTATGTCCGTGATTACTATATCCGTATTCTACTGTATGTACGTATTTTATGTATATCTATGTAGTGTTGTAAATAAACACGTTTGTCTCGCATGCGTGATATGTTTTAAGTAATGTTTTTCAATGTCATGATTCATTTGTGTACTGATCTGTGTCATTACAATCAACTCTATAATTCTGTATTTTCTACCAGACTCGACAACTTGTCCACTGCTGAAGAGTTGGCATTGTCATTATTACTCATAGAAATGTTGATAAGTTATCAATGTGCTGTTGTATATTGACTGTCTGGTCGGTGATCAGAGTATATCTTTAAACAGTAACTCTAACTTCCTAGCTCCATTATTCAATTAGTTTCCGGTCTTTCATTCTCCTAGGAACATACATAAATCTACTTTCAATTACGTTGTATTCACTATTTGTCACCTCACCATCTAATGCATAATCATAAAACTGATATGTAGTACACCAGTATTAATAACACACTTTGATTGAAACATTGATTGAAATTGTTTAGATAACTAAACGAACTCATTTCTGTGACTGTGATATAGAAATCCGTTTGAGACACTAGGTTTATGGTGTCTATTAAACATCTAATAGGAGTCACATCTTTTCATTTATTTTCATAAGTGGTATAATAGAACATTGATTATTACATACGAGAGCTACAGAGTTGTCGAACATATCCTGAAGACACTTAAAGACATCAATAAGAATTGTAAGTTATGAACACTTTATAAATAACATTTCTATGATAACACAAACATCAGCAAAACACAGTACACTAAATGTGAAAGCGGCAGCTATTCAAATATTAGGTTTGCTATTTGAGCTTGCTATTTTAATGTGTTTGCTGTTTAAAATTAACTTACACAACCAAATCAATATGACATTAAACATTTTAACATGTAAGTCAACATCATTATCATGTTCATATTAGGAACTGTACATATATACCAGGTACACTTATTATAGATGTTTAAGGAAGGAAGTATGGTTATTTAGTTCTTTATTTATAGTAACCAGTGACAACCGAGGACTTTATCATGATGCTTTTAGTACATGAGAATTAGTCATCACAGCTATCTTATTATGTCCAAACTTCCTACCGTGATCAAATGAGTGTTGAGTACAGATAATGCATCACGCCACAATTCCTGAGAAAAGAAAACAGAACAACAATGCAACTAAATATCAATACTTAATGAAACATTTCTGACAATAGAATTCACCTGAAATAAGTTTAATAAGAAAAATCATCAGGTTTTTGGATTGGGGTGTTCATTCAATAATTATTTGAGAATCAGAAAGGGCAGTAAACAGGCGAATTCGAATGAGAAAATGACGAGTATACCAGAAACATTGACAGTATCAATAACACCATTAACCTCTGCTTTGCCAAGTATACTGAACTGGCATCGGATACGTACAGTGTCAAAATAAATGAAATTGAGTGGTCTATGGATGATTAAGAGTAATGATATTACTATGCTGTGTTATATTAGTTAACATTTAAGCAACGGTTTTCTTCAATAGCATTCTAGTATTCATGATGAAAACGTTTCAGACATGCATTTGTTAGAACATATCTTGTATTTATAAATACACTTTGTGTTACTGTACTCTAGGAAATATAATGGGTCTACAACATTCTAAATCATACAGAATATGTTATTACCTTTTTTGAATTTTACCAACAATATTATGGAAGATCTGGTCAACATTGATCACCTTTTCATATATTGTATTGGATATAATATTTTTGAATATTTTGTATTTGATATATTTCGCTGAAACTACGAATGATAATCGCTCTTGACGGCATTCATACAAATGCATGTTATGCTTAGAGGTTTTAATATTCAAACACCAGCCAAGTATGTGGAAAAAGTAATGCTTCCTTGCAGGCGATTCATAATGTAACAATCCCCTTTAAATTAGTTTGGAATTGGAATCCACCAACAAAACTGTGCATGAGATCGGATCAATGAGCTTTTGTTATGTAACTTGTAGCTCGTTACAGTATTGACTTCTTATGCAGTAACACACTGATAGGAGTTAATTGATTCATGTCAATTGATCCATGGTATTAGGTCGTTACGAGACACAGTCCCGTGCCAACAATAACATGTACATTTAATAACTATCTAATGTTCAGATTTATCAATTCCTCTAAATTAATTTACCTCTAATGTAAAAAGAAAATTGATTAATTTCTATAGACAAATGAGGAAGAGAAGGCATATCTGAAATGGCAAATCAGGAAAAAAAAGCCTCTACGTTTGATGACACAGAGGCCATCAGTCTACATAAGTCATGTGGATTGCAATGTTTTCACTTCTGCTATCCCAATATGTTACATAATATTATGTTGGCGTTGTCTTGTGTAGATGCGAAATTTGAAATCTGCTTTTGCACCAGTGCTAAAAGTAATTTAGTTTAAATACTTGATATGTGTAATATGGGAAACAAAGGTTTGAATTTGTTGTAAAGCATGAACATTTGTACTTTCTGTCTACATTCATTGATGACTTGACTGTTTTCTTAGTAATTTGTTTTGGTTTGTCACTCATGATATCATCTGTTATTTAACAATTAGGAAACACATAATAATTGCGAAAGTTACAGGTAATTTTAACCCTCAGCATTGATTCAGGTGCAATTGTACCAGTTATGATATCTTTGTTTCAATTGAAACCTTGAAATTGAATTTTTTCAGCTATTCATTTTGAAGAATAATACAATACTCACTACAGATTGTATTTATCTAAATTTTATTTGGATTTCAATTATAGATGTTGAGTACACGTCTTGAACAAGTCGTTTTAACTTTTAATGTGCTTTTCTGTAATCCGTCTTGTCAATTGCGGATTGTCAATTGAGGCAAACTACTGACTAGAAAACTGTAAAAAATATATTGATATGGTTAATTCGAATGTATTGAAGCAAACATATAAATGGGGTTCCTGACTACGGTATAGATGAAAAACAGAGGTTGACTTTTGGAGTATAACAAGTTTAGAATGTGGAATTGAAGCTGACAAAATGCTTTTAAATCTTCAAATGTAATATGTCAAAAGTGTGCAAAAGATCAAACGGTTCTGTGAATACATTCTCATAAATAAGAATTGATGCATAAAATACCATTAAATGAAATGCGATCATAACATGCTACAGTATCACTTTTATGTATCGTTATAGTCTACGTTTTGGTGTCATTCAACTGTTTCAATCCATGATTTCCACTTAGTTTGAGAGATCATGGAGTTGCAAAATTGACAAGATGAAATATGGTAACTAATTCATGTTAAAATCAGAATTAATGATTCATTTCTTATTCTGTAAAGTTAGGTTGTTGCATTGTACCTGTTTGTTCTTAAAGCTTGCTTTGAACCAAGTTTGGTATGCAGATTAATGTTTTGTGTTTAAATAGAATAACTGCAAGGATTTGTTTTCCGGAAATGTTACTGTCTTTAGCCCTCACTTTGCTGAGGGATATGCTTGTCTCCCTTTAAATAGTCATCTGTGTATTAATAGTAAAAATATCTATTTTATGATTATCTGATATATCACTACTTTGCCTGGTCATTAGTGAAGCATGTTAACTGATTGCTCTGAGGGGAGTTCTAATATCTTTTTATGACATTGTTTATGCATTAACATATCTAAAATAACTCAAGAACATACTATATCATTTACACTGCAGTTGTTGTCCCATACTAATTCATTAATTAATTAATAATGTCCCTATAATAATGTGTTATCTGAATATATTATGTCGAATTCATTTGCCAATAATATATGTATTTAATAGTTATATATCTCACGTGTTTGTTCATGAGCCTTTAACAAAGATTTCCGTCAACCTGACACTTACCACCTCTCATACATGTCTCAAACTATTACTATGAATACATCTTTCCTTTAACTTCAATAGGAATCAATATTTTGGCAAGTGTTTTACAGCTACTGAAAATCGCTGCGTCTGAAGAATATAACAGTCTCTTGAATTTCAGAAACTGCACTTAATCTGCCCATTTGTGCTTTTGATTGATGTTCAGTACGTCAGATTTGACATAACTATATCTAATCATCTGTGATTCATTCGTAAAGTATTTATATGATACACATCCAAAATAATGTGTAAACTTTCTCCTATTTTCCGAAAATCACATACACATGATGATCTAATGTAACTGAACAATCTCCAATCACAAACGGTTAAGTGTTGTATTTCATTAATCATACACTTGCAAATTGAATGTATTATTCATACCATAACTAAGTTTCCATTAAGAATAATTGTAAACGTTTGAGAATAATTAAACAGTTAATTTCGTTTTGCTTTTAATTTGTGGTTTCAAAAAACGAATAATAAATTTCCATAAATAAATTTTATTACACACAACTATTCAACAACAATTAAATGTTCTTTTCTTTAACTTTGTATTAGAAATACACGACTTCCATATGCCTGTGATAACTAATCTCTATTCCAACAAACAGACGGTGAGAATAATGTTGATTGTGTGGTTTAATTAAAGTAGAAGGCTGGGTGCATTATACAAGAGTTATCAAGTTGATATTGCATTTTTGTTGATCACATCCATGCTTATGGCGGTTTGAGATTATGCTCCAATGTCAATACTGTAGTTCCATTTATTGCACTTAACATAATTATGTTGCCTCAACATTTACTTTATGAGAATACTACTCTAATCCAAAGTCCACATAAAATTGCAGATATGTTCCGTTCTTAACAGATTGTGAAAAGTACTTATCACTCGAATATTGTTTTAAACCTTGGGATATTTTTTTCCCTGTTAAGGTACTCTTGTTACGGGTGTTTCACAATGATCTGATATCATTGGACAGGAAATAGTTGCGTGGTCACCCAGTAAAAGAAACGACTTTCACAATGTGTCACAGGTGGAAGACGTTTATACAATCATACGTTGATTATATTTACAAAACTATTCACATACTTACTTCGTTTTTTTTGGGTTGATGGTTCGTTACAAGGGACATTTTCAGAAATTAAAAAGGGGATACGTTTGGCTTCCGACTGAATGACTTCAATCACTTGTACAACTTAGTAATATAGTAACATGCTTTCGAGTTTGCATTACTTAATCATGATACATGTGTTTTATGTGTTTTGTGCCTAGAAGGGGTAACCGTTTGCTGTTAAAAGTCATTACACCATCAGTGG
The DNA here is from genome assembly GCA_936450465.1 of Gibbula magus. Classification (NCBI taxonomy): domain Eukaryota; kingdom Metazoa; phylum Mollusca; class Gastropoda; order Trochida; family Trochidae; genus Gibbula; species Gibbula magus. The sequence continues at coordinate 90,340,828 of OW388289.1, read as the reverse complement.
TTGCAAACTATATATCAGCTATTCAGTAGAATACAATTGTTGGAATCATGTTTTGAAGTAAACCTTTCATCTGAAGTGACTTCAAATAATCAAATATCAAATATCAATTGATACTTCCATTTAAGACATTTTCAAACATTGTTCCAAATGGCTTTACCCATGCATTGAAACAATGTCGGCAGAACTGGTCAATACTTGCATCGAATGAATGGTTATATTTAAAACTTTCATAGGCTTTAGAGAGATGCAAATATAAATGATACTGTGAACGTGAGTGTGTGGATAGATGTGAGCCATGAGTTCATGCTGCCATACAATGTTATGATATATCCTCTTTGAGAGATCAGCTGTGGTGTGAGGTATAATCACACTTTGGACTTCGCTGTATGGTTCAACAACTTGTCAGACATTACGATTGTGTTATGTCTACTGTCATGTAGGTATCATTACAAACTGAGTTCCAGAGACAAGACGACATTCACAGGAGTCACTGTCAATTACATCCATCCAATGCGCAGAGTAGTCAAGCATTCCTATTGGATGCAACGAGCATTTTGTATTTATCATTCGTGTAATAAAATAGCTTGCACAGTTTGGTTTAAACTTATGTTATCTGAGAACGTAGATTACTCTCTCCATTATATGTCCATATAGTTGTGTTATACTGTCAAACACAAAGAGACAAACATAGTTGACAGATAGTTGAGAAGAAATTGAATATAATTAGATAGTTGGGTACTAAGATATTTGAAATTGTATACTAACCCCCGCTCATGCAGTGCAATGAGCACATACTTAGGATGATTCTTACAAACAAACGAAATGGATAAGATGGATTCATCACGATGACATTAGTTTCACACGGCGTTTGAAGAGATTCATTCTACCGTTAAACCACAACGTCAAGGGTTTTATTATCATAGTCATTAAAACGGGAGCTTTTTCTGTATGAGATTGAGATGTTTTTCGAGGATGATTTTGATGTCATATATCTGTTCCATTGAATTGTAGGAGTAATTTCATTTCTCTGAAACAGTTTCAATTATCAATTAAACTGTCTGATGTTAACAACAATTCTGAAGTGTCCCCGTAAAAAGATACATTAGAACATCATATAAACGTGCATTGCATGATCGTGTTCTTTGTTGTTAAGGAACCCTTACCGTGAGATATCTGGAGAGTTTACAAGAGTTCATTAATGATTGTATTTCATTATAGCTATGATTTTTGCGAAGTGTATATCAACTACACATGTCAAAGCCACGACCACATCTAACATTTGCCGATCAAACATTGTTCTGCAAATGTTCATATATATGATAGTTTATAAACAGTAAAAACGTTGTCAAACAACCACACCACGACCAACTGAAGAAGATTACATGGAGTGAAAAGACAATACAGAATTATGACATTGGAAAGTCTGTCTCGAAAACTTAAAATCTGAGAGTGCTACAAAGATACCGCAAACAGTCAGGGACACGTCGGCTTTCCGTCCTTGATTTTCGACGGCATGCCGTCTTAAACACGATAAGATAGCTTAACCATTCATTCAACCATATAGAAAACAATGGCTCAGACAAAGCTTAATATTTTGGAAACAATAAATGCCCCCTTCCCTCTGACGATGTGAACTACAAAAAGATAGGTAATCTATTTCAGACCAGAGAAAATGACAAAAACATTGAAAAGCAGAGTGAGGAGTGGTAGTGATTTTATCGAAATATCTTAATATCTGTGACAAGGATTTAACTCAAAGAGTGCATACTCAAAGATAAGATATTATAGCATACGGATATGCAAAAACATGTATATCATTTATTTTAATACGAGAAGCATTTCTTTAAGTAAATGGGGATATTTTGGCATATGTTGTGATATCAGACGGCATGCCGTCTAATAAAAACATAATTCTGGACGGCATGCCATCTTTAAATAATTTGGACGGCATGCCGTCTTTATTGTCAGAAGGGAGACATCATTATTTGAAAGATGGCTGAAAAATATTGTCTTACAAAGATGGCATGCCGTCTTAAACATATTGTCTTATAAAGACGGCATGCCGTCTAAAACACATTGTCTTTTAAAGACGGCATGCCGTCTAATATATATTGTCTTATAAAGACGGCATGCCGTCTAATATCCTTTGTCTTAGAAAGACGGCATGCCGTCGAAAGAAAGGCCGGTGACATTGCATGGTTCGAAATCTGAAATATTGTGTTTAGACTCTTTGGCCATTGGAATTATAAATTGTAGATTTGTTGATTCTGTGACCCCAAGCAAGGACCACAGGTAAAACAATCATCATAAGTCGTCTTCGTCGACAGCTTGGCATATGGTGATTATAAGTTGTAGATCTGGTGTTGCCCCCCAAATAAGTGTACAATCGTCCTTGCAAATATGGCCGGCGATGGGTTATAAATTGTCGATTTGGAAAATGTAACTTTTCAACCTCATTTTTGTATTATTATTTAAGGTCTGATCAGTTATAGAGCCAAGTATGTTTGGACAGTATGTCAGCAAAGAGCTACATTTTCGTTTTACAAGTTTTGATGATATTTTAGTTTTGGTAATTGTAAACTATCTTAACATTGTTTATATATGGTGTGGTGAACCAAGTTCTCCACAATCGAATATATAGAGATTCATATTCAAGTTGGGATGTCATAATGTTTTTACCTCTTTTTCCGAGGAAAAGTAAGGGAAACAAAATTTTACTGGCATGAGTGTTGTAAAACAACATGAATGACATCCCTGAGAGTGGGTTAATGTCTTTATTTATATATGTTAATTATCTATACCACTGAAGGCCTTCATTACAAAAAACCATCAATGATCAATGGTGAATTTTATTCGTGTCTACACAATGGAAACATCTCTTACACTGTTGCTATTGAATATCAAAACGCTAATGATGCAGGCTATTTTGAAACAACATAATTTAAACTCAGAAAGATCACTGTTGTTATGTAATTACTCGATTTCCAAAGACAAAATTGTTAATATTTCGATGTAAAATATTAATACTGTTACAATCTTCCTCATTTGACATCAAACTTTTGTATAAGATGGCAGATGAATTGGCACTTTAAAACTGATCAGAAATACGTTGGGGAAATGTGGGATCGAACCGGCAATCTGTTACCGCTCCGTGACGTCACTAATATACTACCGCCAATCGGAGGGAGAGCGCCCTGACTTGGAGGTTGGGTTTCTGGGCGAGTGAACTAACACTGCAACCAGATGACATGAGAAGGACATTTCTAAGCAATTTAAAAGAGTATTAGATTTTATTTCATCACAACGGTTATAAGTTTGCATAGTAGTTTTATTTTTGTAACGTTAAAGGAACTGTAGCACGCTAGCGCTGTTCTTTCTAAAATACATTGCTCTCACGAAAAGAAACATAAAATTTAAGTGTTACCAATGGCGAAATAAGACCCCTGAAACAATAAAATAATCTTATAACGAATGTTTCCCTTAGCGGCCATTTTAAGGTGTTCACAGTAAACATTCGAAAGTAGTTCAAGCGTTCAGACTGATTTAGCTATTTCTGTAAAAGCCATTGATTATGTTAATAGACATTTCTAAAAACCAATCGTATTGAAATATATACTCTTAATTTTTCGCAGATTTAGTTCCCACATTCCCACTTAAATACTAAAGATGTTTTCAAGTCTACATAAAGATCATTGTATTATTTTCAAGCGCAAAACATTGTGGTTTACTCCCACATGTAAACAAACAAATTAAAAAGGGGCCATTTATGATTACTCCACAAAATATAAAAATACAGTTTTTGGCGTTTATTTATTTATTTATTTATTTACCATGCATTTCTTTCAATTGTGTAGTTTCTACAGATATTAAAATAAATGTATTACCCAACAAGGTACGTTGCTTGAATTGTGTAATCAATGAGAATATATACATACTATATGTCATAGTTTGCTGGTATAATCACAATAAAGTACCATTTAACAGGTAAAAAGTCAAAAAAAATTATATTCACAGGGTATTTTGAAACATGATAATATAACAATTGTCACATTCAGTAATGTGTGAGAAGGGACGAAAACAGTTGATCAAAAAACGAGCTTCGTGAAATTGAAAAGCCAACACGCCTAGGAAATCCTTGTTACTCTGTGGTATTTTTTTATGCAGAAAAGGAAAGGCTGTTAATATGACGTTAAATTATATTGACGCGTTTTAATCTAAGGCCAACTTGTCTTTAAAAACCAAATTTCATCGGATAGTGATATGAAAATTATTTATCATATGTTTTGTAGTTGACTCTAGCGATTGATGTCATAAGTATGTTTTCCAAAACATAATGTTGTATTTAAAACACAAAAATACTCGATGGCTCTTAAACGCTCAGAGTGGATTTTAAAGTATGACATGATGGCATTGTCATCTTGCTGTCTAACCTCTCCAAATTGCATGAGACCAAGCAAACAGATCACACCATTATAAATCAATACGAATAACCATTTTCTACTGATACGGCTTGGGTCGGTAATGAGATGTTTTACCCTCTAAACGTAATATATTGTATACACTTTAATAGATAAATAAACGACACAATTGAGAGTGACTTAAAACGGAATTGCAAATTTTTACAATATGTTGCATTTTTTTTATTGTATGTAAGCTGACGATATTGACATTGACAGTACCAACTTGTACATTTCCACGTGTTCAACGTGCATCACGATTAGTTCATGCTTTATGTGAGCTGCCTAATATAGACACATTTTTCTAACATGGACACGGTTTCTTTTACCCTATTATGTTAAACAAACGAAAACTGAAATTAAAACTAAAATTTTGTCAATTCTGTTTGTGGTTTGATGTAGTGTTGAGCTATGGTTTAAGTCGGATGAACCATCGAGCACGTGAAACATGAACATCTCGGCCTTGTGTTTCACGTGCGCGAGGGTTCTAACTGGCACACCTCGATCTCAGTCGGTAGGAACCACGCAAGCTCAAGACAGTCACGCTGCTATATTTTAAAATATGAGACAGCATGCCGTCTTGTGAAATATGAAGCTGGCATGCCGTCTTAATTTTAGCATTTTGACACAATGAACTCTCCCTGAATCATTAAGACGGGATACCGTCGAATACGTGTTATAGACGGCATGCCATCATCATAAGACAGTAATTTCATGATAATTTTTAGACGGCATACCATCTCTTTGTAACGAGACGGAAAGCCGTGATGTCCCTGACTGGCTAAATGGTGCTCATTGTATTTTCCTTACATTGTCATCGATATTGTACTTAAGCATGTCCCCATGTCTCTGTTAATAAGTAGAAAATTACATTGTGCATTTCCCTGTCATTTGTCGTTTACATTTGTCGATAACTAGTGGTCACCTTTAGCCAAAATGTAACATTCAAAACTTATGTCGACTGAAACGTATGTCATCTATGATATTTTAAGAATCAGGGGTAAGTACACATATACATGAACATTATGGATCCGCGATTGATACTATGAAGTTTATCTGATTTATCTGAACAATAGAATATAACAAATATGTAAGAGCTATGCATAGTCACAACATACGTATAACTAACAATGCACCATGTATATTCGGATCCGAGAAGGGACTCCTTTAAACATCAGTAGTGCTCTTTCATAACACGTTTATTTTTTTCTCATTCCATAAAAGTAGTAATGCTCTCCGGCTTATCTTTGGAAATCCGGTCGAGTCCGAAGTTTGTCGCGACAATAAAACAAATTTCATTATTTAAAAGCCCTGCATGAGTTCTCTGGAAATTTTCAGGTTAAAATTAATTTTGTCAATTTTTGAAAAAAAAAATCCTTTTTTGTCCAATTGAATTTTTATTTCCAATGGAATTTGTTTTTCCAATGGAATTTTTGTTTTTCCAATGTGGAAAAGGGTGGTAGGATTAGTCATTGAAGGCACTTTTGATAATAATGAATTCATGAAATATTATAATTCTATTTTATTGACTTTCGTGAAGTTTTCAATGAAATGTTGATTTTAATAATATATATTGAGTTAGATGAAATATCGATTTTGGAAAAAATATTATGTTTGTGAAATGTTGACTTTGGAAAAATTTATTGACTTTGGTGGAAGTTTTACTTTGATAAAAATATTTGTGACTTTGGAAATATTTATTGACTTTTGTGAAAGTTTAACTTAAATAAAATGTTGACCTTGAAAAATATATTTTTTATTTAGTGAAATGTTGACTTTGATCACATATTGACTTTTGTAAAATGTTGACTTTGGAAATATTTATTGACTTTTGTGAAAGTTTAACTTAAATAAAATGTTGACCTTGAAAAAGATAGTTTTTATTTAGTGAAATGTTGACTTTGATCACATATTGACTTTGTTGAAATGTTGACTTTGGAAATATTTATTGACTATTGTGAAAGTTTAACTTAAATAAAATGTTGACTTTGAAAAAGATATTTTGAATTAAGTGACATATTGACTTTGATCAAGTATTGACTTTGATGAAATGTTGACTTTGAAAATATTTATTGACTTTTGTGAAAGTTTAACTTAGATAAAATGTTGACTTTGAAAAAGATATTTTGAATTTAGTGAAATGTTTACTTTTATTACATATTGACTTTGATGAAATGTTGACTTTGGAAATATTTATTGACTTTTGTGAAAGTTTAACTTAAATAAAATGTTGATTTTGAAAAAGATATTTTAAATTTAGTGAAATGTTGACTTTGATCACATATTGACTCTAGTGAAAAGTTGACTTTGAATATTATTATTCATTGACTATTGCGAAAGTTTAAAATGTATAAAATGTTGAACTTGGTGACATTTTGGTTTGGAAAAAGATATTTTGCATTAAGTGAAATATTGACTTTGATCAGGTATTGACTTGATGAAATGTTGACTTTGAAAATATTTATTAACTTTTGTGAAAGTTTAACCTTTATAAAATGTTGACTTTGAAAAGTGTCATTCCCCTAAAACAGATATGGAGATTATAGATATGTAGTATTTTTCCACAATATTCAACTTTGCGAATTGTTGACTCTTGAAATATTAATTGCGTTGATGAAGTTTCTATCTAATGACTTTTTTAAAGTTGAATACTAATGTCTGGCTAAAGGTGGATGTTTTAGACAGTGTGTGTTAGGTCATTTGACTACGCTATTGCCCACATTACATCAGTCACCATGACTGATTATTTATAAACACCTGATTGCAGGTTACAGATATATAACGATACAACAATTTCAATGCAATCATGCAACTGCGGTTTAAGTGATATATCAGACTTGTGTATTGACTCTCAGAATACCCTACTGTGTCCCTTTCGGTATTACGTAACATGTGTATTCGGTCAACTCATTAAGGCCAACAGGTAGTTAATTACCGGTTCAACGCCACTGACCCAGCAGCTAGGTGTTACGAAAACGCCATTGTAGTCAGACTTCCATAGAGTGACAACATGAGCACTTATTTGTTTCCGATCTGTGTGCATTACACTGCAAATTTATCTACGATCAGATGACATTCTCGACCATGAACTAATAGTGCTTGGTAAAGTTATTGAGAATGTTTAGGTGGGACTTAACAAACATAAATTATGTAACTTTACATATCAGATAATGAATTTCTTTTGTTTTGTTACAGGCGAACAGTTATAACATGCATAATATTATCCATGTAGGATTTGCTGACTCTTAAGAGATTGACTTTGGTGACTGGAAACTATTTATTGGCTTATAGCCTACTAAGGTAAAAATGATTCTAAATCCCTATGTGTGATGTCCTGGTTTTTCTGAAAGGTTTAACACTTTCAATTGGACATCAAAAGCTGATTGTTTCAAATATGACCAAACCCATGGATATCACAACTAAGCTGATGGTGGTGCATTCTATTTGAGACCCAACATATTTTCATAGCTTTGACAGTTATTAACCAGTGATAGACCTCTCGTGTGTATCATATGCATACTGAAATATTGAATAAACATCGCATTTCATTCGATATAAACGTAATTCCAAAAAAAGTGATGGTGACAAAGGAAGTCAAGAAATTAATTTAAAGCTATAATATAATGATTTTAACGGTATTTAAGTGTGCTGTGTATTAGAAAGTCCCAGGTCTTACATAATGTGCATGAGGCAGAGAACGTCATGGGAATTCGCGTCTTGATGTAATTACAGGTGGCGGGAATGACCATTAACTAATTATCATGTACCGACCCTCACTTAATTGTTTGTGTATCTTCTACCAGAATATTAGGGGTCAACATTCCGACACGTTCAAATGTTCTTATAGATCTGATGCACATGTATTATATAACATGTGATCATAGAAAGGCAGTAATGAAATTTCAATTATCATGTACTGTAACAGATAGTGAATTGTAAACACTCAGTCATTCGATTATCGTATCTATGTATATTGGAAATCATATATTATTATCTTATTGTGTTCTGCATAAATCAACACATAAAACACATACATTCGCTGTTCGAAAAAGTTATTTAGTAGCTCCACATTTAAGGTTGTGATGCATGATGTCATTAAAACCGATGCCGTTGAAATCTGGTAAATTTAAAGATAAAACACAGAATTATTGATATAATAAATAGAATATATGTCAATGCTTGACAAATATCATGTTCACCTCATCTCGTGAGGTGGAAGAGTAATATATTCTCACTTGCGCTGTCGCTGCATGAGATAATATAAACTTGTACTTCACTCGATGAAATAATCCTGGTATAAATCAAGAAAATCAGAAAGACAAGAAAGACAGATACCATCTATATATTTATATTTATATCTAATTGTATTGTGCTGTATATCATGAGGTAATGGATAGACGCGTAGGATATTCGTTCTCAGAGATCGACCACATTTGCTATTCGTTTGATTTATGTAAAACATTAACAATTTAACCGTATCGACATTGATTAAACATCGCATTTATCATAAAATATTTCTTGCCGTTACAAATTATAAGCATAAACATAAGCCATTTTAGTTTGTTGTACATTTAAATATATCACATATATATGCATAAATGAATATTCAAAATAAAGTACACCTATTGTATAATGTAAGAATCGACGGAATATTTAATTATCATATTCTATAAACATGAAGACACAAAATTGAAATGGGAGAGTTATGGGACATGGATTTTGATGTCTCGGTAATGTGTAATAAATGTATGTATGATAACTTGATAAGATACGTGCTTTCAAATAATTTATTACAATATGAGTACGAAATACAAACGTGTAGCATGCAATGTTTATGTAACTGCATGAACATTTAGATAGTATGACACTTCCAGCAACCGTACACACTATTTGAAACGTAATATATGTTGTTGTTAAATGTAATAAACAAAGTCATGATATCGGCACCTGTCTATCTAAAATAATTTGAATTTCAAATTGTCTTGTAACAAACATTTTAAACTATTACCGTGCTGAAGTAACACTTATATTTAGCAACATTTTAAATTATTCATTAAGCTCTCAAACAAAATTTGAAATGAACCAGTGCGTATGCAGTACAGTATTGTAGTATCTAATTACCATCACTAGTCATCCTTTGAGGAGCCAAGTCGCGCTCTTAATGAGTTAAATAGAATATGCAAGCCTGGATATACTGGGATATGTGTGTATTGCAAGGGGGCAGTCTGTGTGGGTATTACCATAAACCAATCTAAAAATACGCACGAATGTGTATTGTCGCCAATACTGTTATTTCAATCTGAGCACTGTGGCACATGGTTAGTTGACTCAGAGATATACACACAAGTTGTCACTGGGATGTTCAGGAGATACGGTTCACTGACTTGATGGATAAACGCTAAAGACTTTTCTGGGATTTAAGAAAAAGTGGTATATTCATTTTGGATTTGATTTGAATGCAAACCAGAGAGTATTTTGTGGAACGTCTATTTAAAAAATTACTACATATCAACTTCGTCGTAAAACAAAACTGTAAAATATGTTAGTATAAGTTTTATTTGATCATACATTGTTTTCAGAATGTTTGGTTTTATGCGTATGTTTTTGTACGAGAGAATGAATTTGAGAGTATGGGAATGAAACCGAAAGGCGAGGATGTGGGGTGTGTACGAGAGTGAATAGGATTATTTTATGTGATGTTTGAATGAGAACATGTGTTGAGATAATGGTGTGTGCGCGCGTGTGTATGCGTTTGTAAACCTCTACTTTTGAGGTACATTATATGTTTACACCCCAACATAATGAGGTACAACAAACAACTGAGGTACATTTTATCATTACCTCAGAAGTTTTACCTCACTTTCTACGTGCATTCAACGAGTGTTTCACACACTCGAAATATCTCAAATACCTCGGAAAAGCGACCAAATACGTGTCTGTGTGTTTGGTGTGTGTAGTGCAAAAGTAGCACACATGGGGCCATCGTACCCCGCATTTGACTGCGCATACATGTATGAACGGTACCTAATTTGCATATGACGTTCCGTCTGCCTGGGCATGCGCATAGTATCAATACCGGAAGTGCAGTCTTGGCGCTTCATATCGTTACGAGAACTGCCGGGACTGCCGAACAAAACCACATCAAAGCATGATCTTGACGGCTGCCATGATTTGGATCAACGATGATGAAAGGTAAGGTACAATTTAATTCAAACATGGTGTTTTACACTCTCACAATAAACTCTAAGTCAGAAGTAAAGTGTGAAAGGTCGCATAGTTTGTTTTCAGTGTGTATATATAGTTCTTTATCGCTATTTCGAGGTAATATACCATCGTTTTCTGGTATGGTTGATATTTGGATATCAATTACTGTGGAATTTAGCCTTATTGACAAACATCAATAGCACGATAACGTGATAGATTACACATATTACCAATATGTGATACGAACCGATCATTTATTTTATTATTTTGTCTATTTTAGTTACATTATTCAAAGTTGCTAATTTGTACAATATGGAGGTGTCACATGTTTTCGAGGTATTTGATTTTGTTTAAGGTGAAATAAGGACAGCACATCACATGATAGGATGATTTATATTACTGCATTCCAATCACAGATGGTCATAAATAGAAATGCATAAACTAAAGTTGTTGTATGTTTTGTATTTACATTCTCGCTGAATAATGTATCTTAGTACAGCCATGTAGGCTGAAGATATGCGCAGGGAAATCATACTCACTCACACAAAATTCATTATAATTAATAAATATGGTATTACGTAAACAATAATTTGATTTGCAAAGTTTGGACAATATAGCCTTGTTTTTGAAAAGTTTTGAAAAATAAAATTGCTTAAATTATCCATAAATGATAACACAGAAAAAATAACCCCTTTATGATAGAGCACGTACATTTCTAACATATACTTTGCCTTATTTCTAGAGCAGAGAATGTAGAGTTCAATATACAAAAATAAAACTTATATCAACTTCAATTTGAATGTAATTCTACACCAGTACTTTTATAAAAAATGATTGTTTCTGGTTTCTGTCCGGCTCAAATGTTGTTTTTTTTCCGGATTTTGATAAGGGTAATGGGGAGGTAACTCTATTCCCATAACCTAGGACAATATTGGACGTCAGTCAGGTATGGCTCTGGTTTCTGTCAAATCAAGTATGGGGCTATAAATATTAGCACATTTGATCTTATATATTGTAGTTTAGATTTGTCATTGCTTAAAGTATAGGTATCAGCCGTTGACATGTTTATATTACCTCCTGAACTGCTGAATACGACCATATCTAAACCAATTTAGAACTGTTGGCTGTTGCTTGCTTAGTTTGGAAAATATTTGTTCATATTTGTTAAACAGATTGCAGTTTGTATGTGATCAAAGACATACACAAGTACCGGTATAAAGACACATGTTTAGCCTTTAGGGTGAGATAATCAGAAAAAATAGAATCTATGCAGTCAAAATTAGGCACCTTTAAAAATAGAATTGATTGATTGATTGTCATATCAACATTGAATAAATACAACAATTCAATTGTGATATTTCAATTATTTTCAACAGATTAAAAAGTATAGTTTATTTATGAAACATTTCCCCAGAATATCAAAGCATATGGTCAAAATTAAAACTGTAGCATTGCAATATAAATGTATTCAATGAGTGTTTAATATATAGAGTATATGACATCTGGTTATCACAGTTTGGCAAATGATTAAAAAACGGGTAATGCTAATTGTTGGCCATGTGTTTGAAAATGCCATTGTTTTAGTACACATACATATTTATGGTGAGGTATCAGAAAAGCAAAGCCTTGCTGGTTTACCAAGCCATGTTCATTTTGAAAAAGAATTTTTTTTTTAAATTTGAATAAATACAGCACTTGATACTTGATATTTAAATTATTTTGAACAGTTTATAAAATAAAAATTATATTTATGAAACATTCCCCATAATGTTTAAGAGTTAAGTGTAGAATTGCAATGATTTTTTCTGCCACTTAAGACACACATCAATATTGCGAATAAACTTCACTAATTAATGCAAAATATGAACTGTATCTAAAATAAATTAGAGACAATTTGTAGGGGAAAATGTTTTGATGACTTACTATATTGTCCCATTTAGTGAGTGCTTCTGGAATTTTTTTACAGTGAGTCAGTGAGCCAATGTCAGAATGGGATATCCCAAGCTATTGATGGAAGTTTCGTTGACCCCGAATATTACCATAACGCCAAGGCAATGTAGAAATTTTGTTGGCAGCCGGTAAGACTTGTTTAAATTAAATTGTTTAAACATCCATTGTGTTGTTTGGAGTCACATTGGCCAAATGTTATAAATTGTGTTTAAAGCATCTGACCGGCCTTCAACAATAAATGATAACGGTAAATAAATCAAGCTCAATTATTATTCATGTATATAGAGATTGTGCGCACATACGTATATTTAACATACTGATGCTACTTTGCGTATAGTTTCCGCCATTTAAGAAAGCACATATTTTTCAGACTCTTGACATGTTGGGTTCACAACTGAATCTGCAGTGATGATCTCATCTCATCTCACAGGTCTATGAAGGGCCTCGGAGAAAGTAGAAGCATCCTACTTGTTGAGGATTCCAGGCAGGAGGGAAACATTTCACTTGCCAAACATAGGCAAACATAGGTAAGTAAATAAAACCATCATGTTGCAATCCCTACATTTTGAGGTACCACACACACATATTATTTATGCCATGGTGGCTGTAAATTCTGGTGAACCCTGCGAACACAGACTGGAACTAGCGCATCTTGGGTGATACTGCATTGAAATTCAATGAAGCATTGCAACCTTACTCCACTGCATGTAGAACTGTTCTGTACAACAGACAATGTTGCCGAGCCCAAGGCGGGATTCGAACCCTGGACCTATTGACAAGAAGACGAACACGCTAACCACTTCGATATCCCGCCCCTCATCAGCATGTCAATATTAAGCACTGTGTATATAGTACTAGATGACTACCTGCAGACTTTATCACGATGCTTTTAGTAAAATTAGTTACCATCCCTCACGTATTATGTCCCTGCTTCCAAAAGACAAACAATTAAATGTATAGTTTTGTAGATAAACACGTTTGTACTGTGTGCAACACTTTCAAAATCCTTTTTTCAATGCCATGATTCATGTGTTCACTGATAAGAATAATAAAAACTGCCTGACTTAAAATCAATTGAAATGAAATCCATCAAATATATATAACTGTATTTTCTACCAGACTCGACAGCTTGTCCGCCGAGGAAGAGTTTGCATTGTCATTATTATTCATAGACATGTTGATAACTTATAAATGTTAATTATGATAAATAATCGTAAGCAGTAACGGTAACTTCTTAGCTCCAAAATCCAAATACATACCTAAATGTACTTTCATTAAGTGTTGTATTACCTATTTTCCACTCCATCATCTAATGTACAATCATAGAAGTGATATGTGGTACACAAGTATAAATAAACACTTTGAGTTTGAGTGACATAAACCTGATACATATCACCGGTCAACTTCCAGAAACATTGATTTATTAAATCTTGCTAACTGAGGTTACTTAGGTTTCAAGGACATTGTTTTGATAACTTAACCAACTCTTTGCATCACAAATGCAACGTTTCTATCTCTGAGTAAAGCGATCTTTTTGAGGCATCACCAGTTTTATGGCGTCTATTACACATCTAATAGGAGTCTCACATCTTTTCATTTCATTTTCATAAGAGATATGATAGTGCATTGAAGATACATATGAGCTATAGAGTTTCTGAGCATCTCTTGAATAAATCAATAAGAATGGTAAGTTATGAACGCTTTATAAATAAGATAGAAATAGAAAAACAAACATCAGTAGAACAATGTATACTAATTATGAAAGCGCTTGTGTTTTTTGTAAAGACAATTGATTTAAATGTTGGCTTTTCTATTTGAGTTTGCTATGTTAATGTGTTTTACTGTTTGTAATTAACTTACACAACCAAAAGCAAATTAATGATAAATATTTCCGCATGTTAGTCAACATCATCACGTGTTAATATTAGGTACTGTACATACTAGGTACAAACCCAATCCCAACGATTTTTAAGGATTGGAAGTATGGTTATTTTAAACTGTCTAAATAGCAACCAATGACAACCTGAACACCTTATCATGATGTGTTTAGTACAAGGGAAATATTTAGAACAGCTTGCTCATATGTCTCTGCTTACTGCTGCGTTCAAACTAAATGCCAATACTTCAGTTGAAATCTGATTGACAATATAATTCACCTGATATGATTTTAAAAGAAATGTCAGCAGTCAATCATTGCTTTCAATGAACATTCCCTTGTCATCAATTACTTGCACATTCAGTAATCATTTGACACACAGATGGCTTGATAAACAGATAGTGTACAATTGAGACAGTCTAACGTCGGCATTCATAGTATCAGTAACAATATCAACCTCCTTTTTTCAAGTATACTGCACTGCTATTGCAGTACCCTACAGTGTAGAAATCAAAGAGATTGAGTGATGTGTGTATGGAGGTTTGAACATCATTGCTATGCTATGTTGTGGTAAAATAAATTTATGCAAACATTTTCTGTTGTTTATCAAGCGTAGTATTATCGTAATCAACAAATTACAGACAGGCATTATTAGAAAATGACTTGTAATTATATATACAGTGTACCTTATTGTTTACTAGGAACTGTAATGGGTTTACAGAATTCAAAATCATAGAGAATATGTTTTGACATTTTACGAATTTTACCAACTGTATCATTGGAGACCTGGTCTTTCATAGAACACGTTTTCTGATTTAAACATTATTTATTTTCCAGATGGTACATTGAAAGGTGGATTGATAAACAGGGTTACCCCTATATAAATATCTCACCGTAACGTTGACAGGATTTATACATTATAACATGAAACGTACATTCCAACAAGAAAAAAATTCATATACCAATAACTGAATATGTAAATTCAACAATTGCCACAACCTATATACAATTGAAAATAAGAAATGTATGCTTTTGCATGCTAACAAATATGACATGTTTTTAAACTTCACCTGCTTTCTAAATTTGGAAACGTCTACTTAAGTCAAAAAATGTGCAAACAGAATCCAAATTTGTTTAAGTTAGTCTCATCAGATAAGAACGGTTTTCAAATGAATCCATTAACATAATGATAGCTGTTTGATCTAATGTCTGAATAGTTTTGGCAGACGAAAAGATAGTGCATGACATCCTCATAAAGGTAGTCACATAGGCAAGTAGCAGAGTCTTCTATAAACCTGTCAAATTTGTGACCTTTAAGGTCACTGCACCCTAATCTTAACCGACAAAGTGTTACTTGATTGTGTCTGTTACCATAGTCTTTAAATATGTTATGAACGTTACACTCACTTTTGAAGATAGCAACGGATTCACAATATTTTAAATACATATCGAGATCATTCCACTCAGCAATGGCCGAATGGTAAGAAGGAACGTTTATACAACTCAGTATAACATACAGGAATTTATAAATTACAATAATCAAAAAGAGAAAGGATGTAAGAATTATAAAGTACATGCAAAGTATGTCGATTCAGACGGTATTTGTAGCTCTGCAGACAGTATCATCGGGCTTACCTTTGAGATTATATTTTCTATGTGAGAATGCCAGGTACCTTTTGATTGGAAAGTCAATTCTAAATGTTTATGAGTACTAAAATCATTTATAGTTTTACCTTTCATGTCAAGATTCGGTTCTTTCGTTAGTACCCGTTTTCTGGAAAATGTTATGCTTTCGGTTGTCTAATGTTTGATGTTTAAATAGTTTTTAAAAGATGTTTTTGTAATAGAAAACAGTTTCTGTTGGAATTGTTGGTATAACAGTGATTTCTGAAAACTTTATTACAATTCAGGGCAAGGGTGCCAAAAATCTATTGCTTGCCTCAAATTGTAATAAACTCGTCTCAGACTGAAATAACCCTTTGTAAATGATAATGTTTGATGTTTAAATAGTTTTTTAAAGATGTTTTTGTAATAGAAAACAGTTTCTGTTGGAATTGTTGGTATAAAAGTGATTTCTGAAAAGTTTATTACAATTCAGGGCAAGGGTGCCAAATATCTATCACTTGCCTCAAATTGTAATAAACTCGTCTAAGACTGAAATAACTCTTTGTAAACGATAATGTTTGATGTTTAAATAGTTTTTTAAAGATGTTTTTGTAATAGAAAACAGTTTCTGTTGGAATTGTTGGTATAAAAGTGATTTCTGAAAAGTTTATTACAATTCAGGGCAAGGGTGCCAAATATCTATCACTTGCCTCAAATTGTAATAAACTCGTCTAAGACTGAAATAACTCTTTGTAAACGATAATGTTTGATGTTTAAATAGTTTTTTAAAGATGTTTTTGTAATAGAAAACAGTTTCTGTTGGAATTGTTGGTATAAAAGTGATTTCTGAAAAGTTTATTACAATTCAGGGCAAGGTGCCAAAAATCTATCGCTTGCCTCAAATTGTAATAAACTCGTCTCAGACTGAAATAACCCTTTGTAAATGATAATGTTTGATGTTTAAATAGTTTTTTAAACATGTTTTTGTAATAGAAATCACTTTATGTTGGAATTGTTGGTATAAAAGTGATTTCTGAAAACTTTATTACAATTCAGGGCAAATTTTATTACAATTCACTGCAGGTATGACAATTTGCGATTTGTATTACAATTCAGAGCAAAACAGCTATCCCAAAAAGATACAGGTTTTGGTGTTCTTTTGTTTAGATGACATATTTGACATCCGCGTTTGTACCAGGACAGCATAGTTTGTCAAATTCCAGGAAAAGTTAGCGGACATTTCACACAATTCTAGGTTATTTGGAGATAGTGTTATTTGGAGATTTGCTGGCAATAATATGGTGGTAATATTTCTTTGCACAAGTGTGGGAAATCACACATGGCCATTGACTGTGTGATCAATATGTTATAAGTGCTAAAAGTAATGTAGTTTCATAAGCAACAGAAAGCAAAAAACATTAGAAATCAATATACACTAAATCATACAAAATCATCAGCAAAAATATTTAAAATGTGTAATATGAGATTGTTTAAGAGGCAACATAGGTTAAAATTTGTTTTAAGGCATGACATTTTGTACTTTTTGTCTTAATCCATTGATGAATTGAAGGTTTCTTAGTAATTTGTTTTTAGTTTGTCACTAATGATATCCTCTGTTATTTAACAATTAGGAAACCTGTAACTGCGAACATTGTAGGTAAGTGTGACCCTCATCATTGATTTAGGTGCAATTGTAGTCTCAATTGAAACATTTCAACAGATACTTTTAAAGAATAATGTACACACCATACTCACTACTCATTGTATCTATCTTAATTTTATTTGGATCATTTGAATCAATTACAAATATTAAATGCACATCCTGTATCATTCGTTTCAACGTATACTGTTTTTTTCTGTAATCAGTCTTGTCAATTGTGGATTTCTTGAGGCAAAATACTGACTAAAAACTGTAAAGAAATTATTGATATGGTTGATTCGAATGTATTGAAGCAAACATATAAATGGGGTTCCTGACTACGATATAGATTAAATCCAGAGGTTGACTTTTGAAGTATAACAAATTTAAAATGTGGAATTGAAGCTGACAAAATGCTTTTAAATCTTCATATGTAATATGTCAAAGTGTGCAAAAGATGAAACGGTTCTGTGAATACGTTCTCATAAATAACACTTGATCCGTAAATACCATTAAATGTAATGCGATTATAACATGCTACAGTATCAATTTTATTTGTCTAAATAGTCTACATTTTGAACTCGTTCAACCGTTCTCATTCATGATTTCCACTTAGTTAAAGATAACATCAACTTTGAAATGAGACAAGATGCAATTGGTAACTAATTCATGTTAAAATCAAAATTAATGATTCATTTCATATTATGTTAGTTTGTTGCTTTGTACCTGTGTGTTCTTATACAGCTTACTTTAGGTCAACTATGGCATTGTCATGTATTTCAAATTGAAGATGCAGATTAATGTTTTGTGTTTTCCGAAAAATATTATTGTCTTTATCCTTCACTTTGTTAAGGGATATCTACATTGTAAAGACAGCTTAGCTAAAATAATCTGATAAGTAAACTCTTCTCTTTGGTCCAGGCAAATTTCCTCAGTAATTATCACTATTTTACTCTGGTTAACTCAAATAAACCGCTTAAGTAAACATCTTCTCGCGGTCCCTTGAAGCAAATTACTTAACAAATTGAACCGGATATGTAAAATACCAATCACAACATGATAAGACGCCGGCGCGAGTCAGTAACCAGTTCAATATGTTTTGCAAAGAAACAATCTCTCATCACAGCTATTACAGAATAAATGACGGAATGTAACAATAAATATTATTACATCAAAATGCAAATAAAATTATCAAAGTTTATGCAATAAATCGTTGCTGTCTGTTGTATATACATATATGTAAAAAATTGTGGATTCTGTTTGCACATTTATTGACTTAAGTAAGCGCTTCCAAATTTAGAAAGCACGTGAAGTTTAATTAAATGTCATATTTGTTAGCATGCAATAGCATACATTTCTTATTTTCAATTGTTGAATGTCCATGTATATAGGTTGTGGTAATTGTTGAATTTACATATTCAGTTTTTGGTATATGAAATTATTTCTTGTTGTCATGTACGTTTCATGTTATAATGTATAAATCCTGTCAACGTCACGGGGAGAGATATTTATATAGGGGTAACCCTGTTTATCAATCCCCCTTTCCTAGTACCATCTGGAAATAAATACCGTTTAAGTCATATGTATATGGTTTCATTAACGTTTTATTCATGTTTATCCCTATCATTTGCAGGTTTTCATCAGTTCTAAAAGTCTTAAAAAATCAAGAACATACTATATCATTAACACTGCAATTGTTGTCCCAAAACTAATGAATTTCCTGAGATTATTTTGTTATTCAACTGAACTTTCATTTAGCTCGTGGCACTATAATTACGTGTTATCTGAAGGAAAAGAAATATATTTATTGTAATTTTAATTCATGTGTCAATGATGTATGTATTTAATAGTTATATATCTTTTTTGTTCATGAGCCTTTAACAAATATTGCTGTCAACCTGACACTTACCACTTCTCTTACATGTCTTTACCTTCAATATGTGATCTTTTAGAGGAATCAATATTTTGGCAAGTGTTTAAATGTTGCTGAACATAATTGCGTCTAAGGAAGATAACAGCCTCCTGAAGTTCCGAGATTGCACTTAATCTGTCATATTTACACTTTGAGTGATGTTCTGTACGTCAGATTTGACATAACTATATCTTATCAACTGTGATTCATTCATAAAATATTTATATGGTACGCTTTAATACAAAACAATGTGTTAACTTTCTCCTATTTTCTGTAAATCACATACACATGATGCTCAGATGTAAATAAATTACCCTTATTACACAAAACTATTCTACAATAAATAAAAGTTTGTTTTAGAAATACACGACAATATGACTGTGATAAATAATCTCTATTCAACAAACAGATGGTGAAACTAAATTAGAAGGTTTAATTATAGTAGAAGCCTGGGTTCATAATACAAGAGTTGTCAAGTTATATATGTGCATGGTCACCCAGTTAAAGAAACGACTTTCACAATATGTCACAGGTGGTACGCTACATGCAATCATACATTGATTATATTTACAAAACTATTCACATGCTTCCTTCGGTTTTAGGATTGATGGTTCGTTACAAGTGACATTTTCAGAAATCAAAAAGGGGATACATTTGGCTTCCGACTGAATAAGTTCAATAACTTATATAACTTAGTAATATAGTAACATGCTTTCGATTGTGCATTACTTGATAATGATACATGTGTTTGTTATGTGTTCTGTGCCTAGAAATGGTAACCTTTTGCTGTTGAAAGTCATGGCACCATCAGTGGTTCCAAACCATATATCAGCTAATCAGTAGATTGCAGTTGTTGGAATCAAGTTTTAAAGTAAACCTTTTATCTGAAGAGATTTCAAATAATCAAATATCAATTATCAATTGATACTTCCTTTTAAGACATTTTCAAACATTGTTCCAAATGGCTTTACCCATGCATTGAAACAATGTCGGCAGAACTGGTCAATATTTGCATCGAATGGATGGTTATATTTCAAACATTAATAGGTTATAGAGAGAGGCAAATATAAATGATACTGTGTACGTGAGTGTGTGAGCCATGAGTTCATGCTGCCGTACAATGTTATGATATATCCTCTTTGAGAGATCAGCTGTGATGCGAGCTTTAATGGCCCTTTGAACTTCACTGTATGGTTCAACAACTTGTCAGATAATGGTGTTATGTCTACTGTCATGTAGGTATCATTACAAATTGAGTGCGAGAGACAAATGGACATTCACAGGAGTCACTTTCAATTACATCCATCCGATGCGCAGAGTAGTCAAACACTCCTAGGAGATGCAACGATCATTCTTAGAGACATTTTGCTACGTAATAATGCGACAGTGATGTAAATCTTTGTCTCTTCCAGTTTATTCGTTGTACTATCAACACTTGGAGCATAATAGTTTATGTCGATGTGTTAAGACGGATAATGATTACATGTAGCATCTCACCGTCGTGTTTTGTCAGTATTAAGCATTTTGTTATTTATTATTATCATTCGTGGAATAAAATATCTGACACAGTTTGGTTTAAAAGTAATTTACCCTCTCCACTGTATTTCCATATAGTTGTTTTACCCTGTCACAAACAAAGAGACAAACACAGTTGACAGATAGTTAAGAAGTTGAATATTATTAGATAGTTGAAAAGAAGTAGGGTACTAAGATATCTGAAATAGTATACTATTTGCAATGAGCACATACTTAGGATGATTCCTGAAAGTTTGATTGCATAGTCCTTTTACAAAAAAAAGAAATTTATCAGATGGATTTAAGTGTTCAACAAACTGCCATCACGATGACATTGGACAAGTTTCACACGACGATACGTGATTAAAATAGGACCCTAGTATTGAAGCAATTCATCCTACCGTTAAACCACAACTTCAAGGGTTACTATAGTCATTAAAACGGGAGCTCTTTATGCTTGCAAGTGATATGTTCTTTGAGGATGACTTCGACGTGTGAAAGGAGTAGCATATCTGTTCCATTGAATTTCACGGGTAATTTCATTTCTCTGAAACAGTTTCAAGTATCAATGAAACTGTCTGATGTTAACAACAATTCCAAATTGTGCCCGTAAAAAGATACATTCGAACATCATATAAACGTGCATGGCATGATCATGTTTTTTGTTGTTAAAGAACCATTGATGTAAGATATCTGGAGTGTGTTCAAGAGGTCCTTGATGATAATCGTATTTCAGATAAGCAATGATGTTTGAAAAGTGTACATCAACAACACAGGCAACAGCAGCGACGTGAATAGTATACCATGTAAGTTGCGCATTTGCACATAAATCATTTGCCGAGCAAACGTCGTTTCTGCACGTTCCTGTATTTCAAAGTTCCTGAAACAATAAGCAAACCAACGTCATTGCAAAACGCTGTCAAACAACCACAACATATCCTAACTTTAGAATATTACTTTGAGTGAATAGGCAATACAGAATTATGACATTGGAAATTGTGTCATACCAGTTTTTAAAACTCGTGCAAATTTGTATAAATTTCCTTCTCTTAAAAATATATACTCGCTGCCTGACCTAATCATTTGATAACATTTACCTTTGCACTGACGTTTCAATATCTTCAAAATGTAGAGTCTGAGAGTACCACAGATATATCACTGAATGGTACTGATTGCATCGTCTTTACACTGTCATCTATTTTGTACTTGAGCATGTCCCCACCTGTCTGTCATTTAGTAGAAAATGACATTTCCCTGTCATTTGTCGTTTTCACTCGATACCTAGTGATCACCTTTAGCCAATATGTAACATTTAAAACTTATGTCGATTGAAACATTATGCAACCTATGGTATTTTAATCACCAATTAACATTACCATCCAATACCATTGAACAATATACCAACATTGGCATTTGTAACATAATGATATTTTGAAATTAAAATTTCTCGAACAAACAGCCTATTCATGCTTCACTTCCATTTATTTGTCTAACTTGAGAAGCATCAACCTGTCATGTCAATCGTGGCATTGGTTTGACTTTATAGAGCTCATCATAACGGACATAACAATGTAGAAACATAATCAAATATCACTGAACAATTAAAAACGCATATGGTCTTCAGGAACACTGACCAATGAATTGATGGAGTCATGATCGTAACCGTTACCCATGGTTTTATATATGCTCCGTTAATCTCCAAAATATCAACCATGGGAAACCTTATCAGGAGAATCTGTACTCAAATTACCCGCCCTTGGCCGGCGTGAGCCAATCAAACTGCTACGTATACGCAGCTTGGACCTGCGAACCAATGACAATTCATATCACTTCGTTGCAAAGCATGTGAGGTCATGTTGTTAGCCATCCGTCACCGGTTATCTCCCTTGGCAATTTCCGTCTTGCCCTATTGAGCATTTTTTTACTCTTACTCTTACTGTTTAGTTACTGACTTCGTCACGCCGGCCAAGGGCGGGTAATTTTAGTACAGATTTCTCTGATAGAGTTACCCATGGCTGATATAGTGGAGAGTATGTTGTGTATGTTAAAGTGTTACTTGTGACACATGTGATACAATCAATAATATCCAGATGTATATTGTTTAGCAACAGAAAAAGAGTCTCATTCAATCATTGGCATATCTTATTTCACCATCTTTTTCGCACCCATAAAACTCTAATGTAACACATACTTACGTTGTAGAGAAGTCATGCAGACAAGTTAACCAATTCACAAATACATCGTTTGTATTACAACGTGTTAAAGTAAAGTGATCCATGTTAGCCATAATTTCTCATATGGCGTTCATATATTATGTGAGTCACACATATTTTCCTTTCATTTTCATGTCATCTTATAATTCATTGATGAAGACATAAAAAACTACAGAGTTGTGGAACATCTCCTTAAGACACTCAGAGAAATCAATAAGACTTTATAGTGTGAACGGTAAGTTGTGAAAGCTTTATAAATAACATTGAATATAAAAAAAATATAGAAGCAATCTGTTCAAATTTTAGGTTTGCTATTTGAGTTAGCTATCTTAATGTGTTTTTTGTTTGCAGTTAACGTACAAGCGCCAAAAGTTATTTAATGTTAACGTTTTTCACATGTAAGACAACATCATAGTTGGGGTTTAACGTCACTTTCAAGAGTATTTTACTTATATCACGGCTGCTAGTATTATTGCAGGGAGAAAGCCTACAACACCATGGTGGTTATGCATTGCGTTGAACCCTGTGCGCATCGACTGGAACTAGCGAACCATGGGTGGTACTGCACTGAAATCCAATGCAGCATTACATCCAAACCTTGTTGCATGTAGAAATGCTATCCACAGCAGACAAAGTTGCCCTGGCGGGATTCGAACCGCGGACCTCTTGATCCGAAGCTGAACCCGCTAACCACTTCGCTACCTCCCCTCATTGATATGCTGATATTAACTAATGTGTATATAGTATCGGATGACTACCTACAGACTTTATAACGATGCTACTAGTTAAGAAATAACGTTGACTGTATCCCAATGTGTTTTGTAATAAAGTATAGTTTTGCCCTGAACTATTATAGTTAAAGTACGAGGACGGTAGTCCGAGTACTTTGACGTTATAATAGTTCAGGGCAAAACTATACTTTATTACAAAACACATTGGGATACAGCGAACTTTATTACTTTTCTAAGATAACCCATAACACAACATTCTGCTTTGAGTTTACTTCCTTAATATTAATAATCCATGATCAGGGCCAACTAACGAGCCGTGCGACAACAGCGACTATGACGTTATTGTTATGTTGTGACATCATAGTGGTTCAAGGGGTTGCCTAATGCGGATTTCGTCGTTTTGGTTCAAGTGCAAATGTAGCTTAAAATTTAAGACTAATTCGGATACAAAGAACACATTCCTTCAATAATTGTTATAACAACGCTACCGTTGTTTTAGGACATTATCATTTGCAGAAAAACACGGTCTTTTCAATTGCCCTCTTTCGTTGGATTACCATGGGCACACGTGACTACGAGGGGAGCGGAAACGTCATTCAATTGTTTCGTCATCACAAAAACTATACCTATATCGTCTGATAAAGTACTTTTATTTCGATTGTTCTAGCCGCTAGGCATCTTAGAATATTGCTTATAATGAACATCCCTTCTCACCAATTACATGCGAATTCAATAATAATATATAGACACACAGACAGTATCCGAAAGAGAAAATGACGGGTTTATAGTCGCAAGTGAGTTTATCCATAACACTATTCATTTCTGAGTTGCCAAATAAATTTACACTACACACTACCTTATAATGCATGAATAACTGAGATTGAGGCTTGTATCCATAGACTTTTGGACGAAGTATATACTATGGCTATGCAGTGTTATGTTTCATGTTCTGTTGTTTCTAGATTTTAGATTACATTAAAAGTGCAATTTTTGATTTAATAGATTCCGTTGAAAGTAACTTGATGACACTCATTCAAGGACTTTTATGCTGAAACTGTTTGAAATTCAAACACCAGCCTATGATGTTGAAACGATAATGAAACAGAATGAAAGCTTGCAGGCGGTTAATAATGTAACAGCTCCAGTTCAAATCAGTTTGAAAATGTATTCAACCATCAATAGTGTACATGAGAAATAAGATCAATTACCCTTTGTTATGTAACTTGTAGCTCGTTACAGTATTGACTTCTTATGCAGTAACACACTGATAGGAGTTAATTGATTAATGTTAAACAGTCCCTTGCCACCAATTACATATAAATTGAATAATTAAATAATGTTTGGACTCATCAGATCCATTTAATTAATGTTCCAATGATCGTTGGAAATTCGAAATCGTGATGTAGATGTTGATAATATGAAAGAGAGAAAGCATACCTGAAATGGCAAATCAGGAAAATGATTCTGTAGTCTTTGATGATAATACGTAATGCTAGTACATCATTTATTTTGTTTAATATCATATATCCCAATACAATAAATGTCTTGGGTCTCTCGTGTATTGATGTGATACTTGAAATCCGCGTTTCCACCTTTGAGGTAGTTGAAATACTAAAGAACCCAACATAAACATTTGCGAACGTTCGACACATTTAAGGTGATAAGGTGATAATAGTAAATGGTTATTTCCAATAATAATATCCATGAATATCAAAAGTAGGAAATGACACTTGGTCATTGAATTGTTGGCGGAAACGACTATGCAATCATTGTTTTTTACGTGTTCAAAGTAGTTTTAAGCGAAGTGATAACAACCCAATAACGTCTTTGAAAAACAAGATCATTGATATTATAACAAATCACCAGCAAATATATTTCAAATGTGTATTCTGAGAGTGTCTGCATCTGAGGTAACTAGGTGCATTCAAGGTGCATCCATTTTGTTGTTTGTGGTCACAAAAGCCAAACATTACAAATGGTTTTATTTTATTTTATTTGTTTCGGAAAATTACTATTTTTAAGGTAGTCGACTAAGTATAATGATAATAGGTAAACAAAATAATATCAGCGATTTCTGAATGAAAACCGCACAATGTGCCAAGATTGATGCACGTAAAATTAGTTAACCGTAGTTTTGAACACTTATTTACAAAAAAATAATGTTGATAATGTTCAATAGGTGATAAAACTACTGTAAACGGGACATGTTGTTTCGGTTTCTGTACATGTATAATGATGTTGCTTTTTTTTCATTGGAAACTTGTAATTATGACCCTTTTTGGGATGAAGATGCATGTTGAATGTAATATTAATGTCAAATGGATCGGTCGTTAAGGGGGGCAACTTCGGTATGAATTTGTTTTGTAATTTTAAGTTTTCTCTGTGCTTTCTCTGGTTTCTATTGCTCTTTTTTATTAACCGATAATCTAAAGGTATTATTTAATGTCCTGCAATTTGTTTTGGTAATGGCATATTTAGGCATTATACTCACTTGAACATTTTGTAGAAAGAATTGAATTGTTTTTTTAAATGCAACGAAGCATGCATATGAATAGGCGTCCTGACTACGATATGGATTGAGTAGTTGGAAATAAATGAAGCTGACAATATACATTAAAATGTTCAAAAGCAATATTTCCAAAGTATGCACAACTTAAACTGTGAATACACGCTCTTAAACCAGACGTCATGACTAACATGCCGTTAAATGCAATGCGATCAACACAGGCTAAAGCATCAATTTAATTTATTGAAATAGTCTACATTTTCAACCCGTTCAACTATCAACAGCTCATGACTTCCCCAGTTCAAAACAACATAAAGTTGGGATAGGGATAAGATGCAAATAATTGTGTTCAAGTCACCATTAATGATGTATTTGCACAGTATGTACAGCTAGTTTGTTGCAAAGTACCTAACTGTGTTTAATGGTTGCTAAAAAGTGTCAAAAGTGACACAGTCGTGTATTTCAAACTGGAGATGTACATAATTGTTTCAATATTTAAAGGCAATAACTGCAAGGGTTTGGATTCCGCAAACATTCATAACTGTATCCCTCACTTTGCTGAGGGATGTATATCTCGCTCTATAATTGGTCATCCGTTATTAATAGAGCTTTCATGATTTACTTACATATCATAAATCTGTGTAGAAAAAAAAACAAAAAAGCTGAACAGTCTGAGGAGAGTCAAGTTCTAATTCAATGTAAGGAGTTTACTCGAGCATCAATTAATCTGACATAACTCAATAACATAATAAATCATCATCATTACAATTGCTGTCCCTCAATAAAGGATGTTCCTTAGATTACGTTTTACTCAGATTAACTTTAATTTCAGCAGATGTCACTGTAATATCATGTCAACTCAAGGAAAAGCATAATATGTGCCTTATAGCAAAGGTTACCATTGACCTGAAACTTACCAATACTCTTACATGACTCACACTACAGCTATGCATAAGTGTTACCTTCAGGTCCAATATTTGATCTTTTAAAGGAATCAATATTTTGGCAAGTGTTGTAACGTTGCTTAGCATCACTGCGTCTGAAGAAGATTACAGCCTCCTGAAGTTCCAAGACTGCACTAAATCTGCCTCATTTACACTTTGATTGATGTTCCGTACGTCAGATTTGCCATAACTATATATAATCTTCAGTCGTTCAGTGGTAAAATAGATATATAATACCATCACGTCCAAAATAATATGTAAACGTTCTCGTATATTCGTTAACTCACATAAAGAAGACACACAAATAAAACTGAACAATCACCAATTTAAAATTCCAACTTTAGGAAAAAGCTTGTGTAAATTGTTTGAAAATTGAATGCATTATAAATACTATACTATACTGGATTAAGGATATTCTAAAACGTTTTAACGATAATAATATTGTTTATTTCTCTTTCCTTCTAATTTGTTGTTTCCACAAACGAATGTTAAATCACCAAAAATAAATTCCACTAATAACCCAAAAGTATTCTACAACGATTTACTTATTATTTTATTTAGTTTGTTTTAGAAATACACGATTTACCTATGATATCTATGATACCTTTGATACATAATATTTCATTTTAAAACAAATATGACGAGGCTAATTTTGATTGTATAGTTTAATTTAGAGGAGGCCTAGGTACATATACGAGTTGCCAAGTTGACATTGTATTTCATGGATAACATGTTTGTTAATGGCGGCCTTCCATTATGAACCGTTATCCTTACTGTAGTTTCATTTGTTGGACTCAAAGTGATTTTTTTGCTTCAACATTGTTACTGAATAATACTATTATTCGAAACCAAAGTCATACATACATATGTCCCTCTCATTTGAATCTCTAAAACTAAAAGTCTGAGAGTACAAGAAAAATGTCGCTGAATGGTATTTATTTGTTGGAGGCAAAGACGCCTCAAAGCTGATACACAATTGGCATCCTACATGACAGTTAGAATATTCAAAAGAAACTTTCAACAAATCATGTTTGGCCTCTTCATATTTTTTAAATTATATTATTTACTCATATGACCAATGATCACAGCTGTTACAAATGTTTAACCACGTGACCATGTGGGTTATCCGAAATACGTATCCCCTGTTTATGTGAAAAGAGATGTTTACTAAGCATCTCAAATTGAAACGACGAATAGTGTTTCCATGACAGTGAAACATGTACATGTATAAGCAAATATGTGATAGAACCATATTTATGTCCAAACAAAAAAAACAAATGGTTGACTGCTTGTAACTGTTAATATAACTGTTTTTATAACACTTCAGTATCATACACTGGCGAGTAATAATCACTTTTATTGTTAAATGTTATCCCTCAAATGGTCACAATCCAAGCTCCACTTTGCTATATGTACATATGACATACATATCCTTTGTATACTACTTTCTAGGCTTAACAAGATGCTTCCAACCATGCCTTTCTTGTTTTATCCCCTTTACATGACGATCACAGATTATTCCGGGCTGTATTGTACTTGAGCATTTCACCACCAGGGGGGCATATCAACCAATTAATAGAATGATCATAATTCAGTGTGATTAGAACAGATGATATGTTTTTGGTAAAATATTTGTTTAACTAGACGTTAATAATGCTGTAAAATTCTTTACCAGTCCTTGTTTTGTGTGAACTTCTATCATGAAATTCATTTTGTATACAATTTTTAAAACAAACATGACGATTTGTGAATATTTCTCTGGGTACAATGTACACCATGCCATTGAGCCTTAACATTGCATTCACTGAAGCATAATGAGTATTTATACTTCTTATCAGTGATGTATCTGAGTTTACACATGATGCCATCCATCAATGAATCTCCACATTTCTTGTCTACTTAGTGATATTTTCATCATAATTTTACTTATAAAATTGACTAATTCTTATGTGTTTTGACTTGTTATTGTTACCTCGATATGTATAATATTTTACTCGCACATTCAAGAACATATTTAAGCTTTAAAGACCCACCTATCATCATTTTGTGAATAGGTACCAATAACTATAATGTTAGGTACAATAACCAATAATAACACATAATACGCTACTATAAACTACATATTAATCTTCTATTAACTAAAACATAATCCAGTGGAAGCTTTGAGACAAAGTTCTGTACAATTTCAGATCACAACTTGGGGAATGGAGAATGAAGAAATTTCTGCTGGTTGGTCAAAATCGAAAAAGTAATACCCTTGTTAAATTTTCTTAACATTTTCTTAACATGTTAACATTTTTGTCGAACAATTCGTGGGCATGGCACCTATTTGAGACTCGATTTACTGCATGTAGTTATGGGAACAGACAACAATTACATGTTGAACTCATTGTGTATTTTATTCACTGATAGACTCCACCCAGTATCTTCTCATCTCGGATGATTAGACTAATGAAATAAACAACCTTGTGTTGCAAATAACACACATTAATAAAATAGAGCCACTGGCTCTGAAGCTCATCAGGAATCATGTTATTAATCATCTCTAAGGAAAAGCTTAAGATATCACATAATAAGTCATTGCCCAGTCATCAAATTTAAAAGTTATTATCGAAATTGGTTGCACATTAATCCACGTTCATTATAAATAATGTAGACCTTTGCGTTTTATTGTTTTACGGCTTATTTTAATTCTGGAATTATCATTTATTACATAATGAAAAATAGTCCCGATTTCTTTCTAAAAATCCTGTTTCTCATAGGCTCCTAGTTTCATAGGATCCTTTTCAATATTTAATAAATAAATTCTATTGAGCATCTGAGTGTAAGACTAAATCAGTAACACAGCAGAGAAGTAACCTGAAACCTCCGTATATTTCAATATTTAATTTATAAATTTATAAATAAATAATTTAATTAGCATCTGACTTAGTGTAAGACTAAATCGGTAAAACACAGCAGAGACGTTTGAAGTAACCTGAAACCTCTGTGTATTAGCTGCTGTTTGCATCTCTACCGGGGAGTGCAATTACACAACATGCAGGCCCTGGAATCACAGCCAGGGAATTCTATATTTTAAATTTTGTTTTTACCGTCTTTGTTTGTTTTTCTTTACTGGAAAAGAAGATATTGTATCACAATCTCATGAAGCTAGTTCTAATAGTCTTATCTTATTTCATCACCAGTCATATTTATTTCACATATCTATTGTAAAATAAAACATTTCTTAACCATTTTCCAATTGTTTTCTATGCATCCTGTCACAACATTCAGTTCACAGGGTATTCAATAGTTCTAATTCACATTGACTACATCAAACATAACATAGTATTACTCTTCAGCTGACATACGAAGTGCACATAAAATCCCATTATGTTCACAGCTCATTAAAACATATTTTTTAGGTGGTGACCCCTGTGATCCATATTTGGGGTCACAAGGTCACCAAATCTACAATTTAGAATCCCCATTGGCCAAAAAGTCTTACATTTCAGCTTTCTAGAGCTTTTGGGACTGGGGAAAAATATGAAAAGAGCCACAGGGTCATCAAATCTACAATTTAGAATCTCCTTCAGCCAAGGAGTCTCTATACAAAATTTCAGCTCTCTGGAGTCATTGGTTCTTGAGAAGAAGTCGAAAAAGTTAAAAGTTTACGGACGGACGCCATCCACTGCCATAAGCCCATCGGGCCTTTCAGGCCTGATGAACTAAACAGGTAACCAAAAATAATGAAAAACTTGATGTGTATATGGTGTATAGTACGCATCAGTGTTTATTTTATAGACAATTCCGGTTCTGACAGTTACCATTAGACACAGTGCGGAAAACACAATATGTTATCAATCACAAACTGTTTTGGTGTAGACACGTTTTCTCATGAAGATTTCGATTTCGTAATATGTCACGAACAATTCCAAAAAGAGAGTCAACTAATGACATTCCAACATAGAAACTGTATCTTGCTAAATAAAACGTTCTTGATACTTAAATTAATCATTGCGAACCTGGAATCGAATCATATACGTTCTAAGTCGCGTCTGTCATTTAGTAGGAACCAACATTTCTCTCATTTGTCGTTTACAGAGATCACCTTTACCCAGCATGTAACATTCAAAACTTATTTCGACCGTTAACATAATGCCACCTATGCTATTTAATTATCAAAGTTATCATTTAATACCACTGGACAATACACTGACATCGCAATTTTTAACAAATTTAAATATGAAATAAAAATTTCATGAACATAACGTCAACTCATGCTTAACTTTTGTTTCTTTGTCTTACATGAGAATCAGTAACCTGTCATGTCGATTGTGGCATTCATTTCATTCATGAATTTATAGACCTCATCATAACGGACATAATGTAGAAACATAATCTAATATCACTGAACAATTAGAAAGAAAAAAACATATGATCTTCAGAAACACCGACCAATGATGTTTTGGAGTCATGATCTTAACCAGCCTGTTCATCAGGGTTAGTCCCAAACTGACTTATACTTCATCAGGGTTAGTCCTAAACTGACTTATACCGCGGTCCAAGCGGTGCTTTCTCACACACTCCTGAAACAGGAAGATCATTGACGTCACAATGTACAACATCTCGTCTGCTTCGTGCTTTACCGAAAGAGGGCGCTCTCTGCTGCTCTGATTTGAGGTCTAACTAACTTTCCCACAGTTTGCCGATCGATTCGAATTCCTTTGATGTTTGGCCGAGTTAACTCACGAGGATTGCCACTGTGTACAGGACAACACGACGAACATGAACATGGCACAGACTCTGGCTATCTCAGACATATAGTTATGATGAGGAGCGGAAGGCACTTTTACAAAGTGTTCTTATAATGACCATGACTGGAAGCTGAGACAGTTTGAAATGATGACATTCAAGTGACTACTGGCGTGGGCTACAATGTGAATGATTTTCCATATGATCCACAAGTTTATCTATCATAGGAGAGTTACAATTTAATTACACCGATTGAGTATCCTCAGGTAATAAATAACTTTCAAACCGTTTGATGATCCACGTTCTTGGCATTTTCTGAAAGTTGTCTTCCACTTTGATCACTCTCAGTTCTCAAGTCACAACAGTGTGACATTTACATATCTCAGTTTCATGTCTTCACAACTATAACTTAGAACACGCCTGCATTCACGTTATCATTGCACAAATAGTTAATAAAGCTGCAACCACAAGTTCAATATTCACATGTCTCATTGAGGTATCCGCATATGATCCCATGAGATTATATTTGTCTGATTTATCTGAAAAGAAAGAGAATGTTATGAATATGTGAAAATTAATATAGGGAATTAAGAAAAATACACTATGGTAAGTGGATGTATATGCCTTATTTACATTGTATAAGTAACATTGGAATGGGTGGGTCTACGTCCTGATGCCATGACAACTCAAATTGAAATCTACTGCATTAAGAAGAGGCACCTCTCCACATCAGCAGTGCTCGTTCAAGAAAAGTTTGATCTAACCCTGTTAATGGATGAAAGAAAAACATGCCTAATGCGATAATGTCAATAATTTTACTTACGTCGTTTAACGTTGTTTGTGTGTGCTGAAAATAAAAAATATATATATACGTAAATGAAAATACAGCATGTATAAGGTTGCAGTTGATATATATGATATGATCACAACTAGCTGATCTTTCAATAATGAACTATCATATTACTGTTTATCAGCAACACGCTATATCATTTGGACTTTCAATAGATTATCAGTGAATTTCCCTTTATACCGTAGTACAGCACATGTGTAATCTTATCCCTGATTAACCACATATTCAAATCCCGTTTGCAATCAGCGTTATTGCTGGACAGTTAACCAATCATTATGGTATATGTTCTTAAATATATTTGTGAGGTGAGGTGAGATGAGGTCAGTTAGGGTAAAACGCCGCTTTCAAGAGTATTTCACTTATATCACGGCTGCTAGTATTATTGCAGGGAGAAAGCCCGCAACGCCATGTTGCCATGCATTGCGGTGAAACCTGCGAGCAACGGCAGGAACTAGCGAACTATGGGTGGTACTGCAATGAGATTCAGTGTAGGGTTGCACCCAAACCTTACTGCGTGTAGAACAGTTCTCTACTGCAAACAAAGTTGCCGTGCCCCTGGCGGGATTCGAACCAGGGACCTCTTAATCCGAAGCCGAACGCGTTGCGCTATCCCGCCCCCTAAATATATTAGTATTGTCAGACAAATATATCTCTGCTGATTTGACCTACCTAATTCAATACGTGATGTAGAATTTGTAAAATTAAAACATAGACATTGGCTCCGCAGCTCTTCAAATCTTAAAACAATAAACTAAATAATAATCAGAATGTAAATATCAAAGGTATAGCACATTTAAAGTAGTTAATGTACTGCAGAAGAAGATGAAACTAGGGCTATGGTATTAGATGTAGAATAAATTTATTCATGAACGACAATTACAGAAAAACAGAAAAGTGCTCACCATTTAAAACATTCACTCTCAAGCTTGTTATTTGTAAGCCTGATGTTCGACATATATATACACCCGCATCCTCCATATCCGCATTGTGAATTTCAAGACTACTAACAATTGTTCGTGATGTTAAAGAGAGTCTTTTATGTATGAATATTCTTTCTCCATTATCGGTGGATAGTTTATCTCCATTCTTGAACCAGTCGAGGTCATCCGGCGCCTGGTCCTCCCCAGTAGCGTTGCACGTCAGGTTGATCTTCCTGCCCTTCTCTACGTACCGCTCTCCCACTATCTTGATATCTGTAGCACCATCATAAAGAAGAATGTACATGAAGTACTTAATGGTTGTATGGACATTTGAAATGTAGTTTGGTACATCAGTTTAATGAATATTTAGTTGCTTCATCTTGGCAGTGTTTTCATGACCGTTAATGCACTATGATCTCAATACAATACAATAAATGCCGATACGATTACAGATACGATTACATTGTATATGGAATGGATGTTGACTACCTATTTAGCAAACAGGTTAATGACATTCACTGATCATGAAAAGAGAAGATATGATAATATCCTTGATGACATTATATAATAGCACTTTTCATTGATCTGCCAAGCCAAGTTATGCTGTATTCTTCTCAAACGCAAATTTTATAGATTATAGTAATAACGTACGAGACTTGCAAATTAGTACTTACTAATGGTTCTAATGTTTATATGCATTTATTTTAATTACTTCAGTGGCTTTAAATTTACTTTTGATCATTCCATAAAAGTAGTATTGTGTTAAATGGTGCTCCAAGCGAGAACATTAGTTAGTATTGATTACAGAGGAACTTGTCTCGGTTCAACAAAGTAACGAAGCAAAGTTGGGAAGCAAAAGAACATGGAAAGTTGTACATTTGTTCATCAAATTGTTCATGCGAGGACATTAATGTCACAGAGTAGAGGAAGATAAAGATAAGTCGATATTTACCATACGTACCGCTATCATTTAGGGATTTCTGTAGATCATCTGAAAACAATGCGTGATGAAATGTGACTTAGCGTGATGAATTGTAACTTAGTGTATGTATAAGAACAGAATATCAAACAATGATCGACGTATTGTATTTAATGAGTTTGAGATGGTAAATATATCACATTCCGACTAATTACTTTTTTATGCATTCTTATTTATTTTTCCTCATGTCTTATTCATACCAATGATGATATAGCAGTTTGTTGCGATAACATTGCCCCCAAACCATTTTATTAGAAAAAGGGTGCATTTGTCAGAAGCATCACAAAAGCAAAACAAAGTCGCACTCATGTTAAGATAGAAACATGCTTAACATGCGTGTCAACATTTCCTTATATGTGTACGTACCTGAGTTATATTTTACAGGAGTGTTTGGAACTGAAAACAGAAAAATTCATTATTTATTCCAAATAATATTTCACTTACTGATATATATGGTTAACGTTGTTTCTTCCATGTAAGACACTGGCATTTTGTTAATAAAGCAAACTTTAAAAAATATCGAAAGTAACATATCAGGCGAACGAAGTACGTTAAAACCTTCCACAACTTGTAACTACTAAAACCGTGTAAGTGTGTGGGTATGTGTGTCACGCCAAATCAACCTTCAAGAAGTAGAGGGTAATGTCCGAGTAACTCTCCATTCCTTAAAAATAATGGAGCCGAGGCCCCGAAGGGGCCGAGGCACATTATTTTTAAGGAATGGAGAGTTACGAGGATATTACCCTACTTAAATTACACTCAAAGTATTGCTCTTTTATCAAAATTGCTTTAAAAAGTTAAAGAAATAAAATTTCTACTTCAAAAATATGATGTGATGTGTAACTCTCCATTACTGAAAAATAATGGAGTGAAAGAACAATAGGATGACGTCACAAGTGTAATTTAAACTCGAGTATTCGATTTACCGTGGGAAAGAAAGTCGCCAAGGAGCCCGTTCCTGACAGCATGTCTGATGTAAACTGTTGTGTACTTTAATATGGATCTAACTTTTTCTCATCGGGGTATGGTAATCAAGGAGCTTACCTTCAACTGTCAGATAGACGTGGTGACGTAGATTACGAGCTTGAGAGCTCACTTGACATTCATACATCCCCTCGTCGTCCATTCGAATCTGCTTGATCAACAGATTCCAGTTCTGCTTGAGTGGCGTATGCTCAATAAAGATGCGTTTGTCGTCTACAAATGTCCGTTTACCAATTGTCAGCGGATTTGACTCCGAGCCTTTTCTCCATATCACCTGCAATTGGAGTAGATGTTTGCAACAAACAATTCAAAGTTGTCTGTTGTAGAAAAGCAATCGCAACTTTTATCTCAAAGTTGCGTACAAAGTTACATAATATGTCTGTAGTTAACAGCTTTTTAAATTGGCACATTAATGTCGATTGTTTGATAGTTAACAATATATAATGTAACAGAAGCCATGTCTATACCCACGTCAAACTCGTTTTGGCGGGGTACAAAAATACAGGACTTATAAAGTGTAACATCTGGTATAACAATGTTGCAGTTATTGTTGGAAAATAAAGGTCGTACACTCTTTATACAGTTTTTTCTTTCTTCGGGATTGTTCAAAACAAATCATGGCAATATTCCCCACAGCGAATCTTTAATAGTGTTAGTCTCTAAACGTGTTATCAGTGGTAAGACAACATCAATGGCTTTATACAACATCCGGGCCACTGGGGCGAATGTTAAAAACATTCCAAGACAGGCATATTGATTGTTGAGGAAGAAATAACAGTTTATACACAGTGTATTGGCATCCCTCCAGGGTACACATAGTAATGGATCTGCTCTTCTGAACGATGTGTTTTTATCACCCGAGGAAATATAATGTAATGTAATTATTTCGTAATACACATATCTTCAAATATATACACGCGGGATGATTAGAATAACGCCAATTACTGTACACAGACACTTCTGGAAAACATGTGGGAACCGACAAAGCTAACATATCCGGCGCTGGGACAGTCAGCACTTAACCATACTTGCTGTGTCCCTGTGGTTTGATGTGTAGGCGATGGTGCGTGTTCGAATCTCGCCAGGGATATTGTTAGTGTTAATCGAATACCATTCCAATTACCTTTCTAGGATATAATACAACGGTGAATAGACAATTTGTATCTTTGGTTATAAACACAATAAAACAAGTTAAGCACCCCCTTCTTTTTTTTGATAGGGGTATGTTTCAGAGACCCATTATATCAAAACTAAACATCCCACAGGGGAAACACGAATTTCAGGAGCAAGTGTAATTAATTGTTTTTTTCGTTGACATTTTGGTGTAATCTTCAGAGATTTCAAATGACCAAAAACAGGAAACAAAAATTGACTGGAAAATGGTGAAAAACACAGACTCATAAATGTATTGTCATTTCAAGTTTGACGGCTGAACATGATTAAGAAATCATACTGAATAACCCGTGCCATTGTCTTAGGAACGATTTAGTGTCAATATCGTGTGCTGCCACCGCGTGCCTGAAGTACTGCTGCCAGTCTTCTGGGCATACCCCTGACAAGGTTCTTTAATTCTTCCATGGGGATTTGCTGCCACTCATCGTGAAGTGCGGCCTCCAGTTGTCTTAGATCGTGTGGAGCAGGGTTCCTTCTCTGTAGACGTCGACCAATCATGTCCCAGACATGCTCGATGGGATTCAAATCTGGAGACAATGCTGGCTAGGGGATACGAGAAACAGCATTGTTCTCCAGATGTTGAGTCACAGCTCGTGAACGGTGAGGCCGAGCATTATCATCCATGAACAGGGGTCGAGTTGCAAGTCTGTGATCATCAAAATGGTCAATCACAACTGGATCCAACACTTCTGTAATGTAGCGGGCGCCGGTAACTGTGCCTTGTAGAGTCAACAAATCCAACTTGCAATCAAAAGAAAAGCAACCCCACACCATAACGGATCCTCCACCATATGGAACCCTTAGAAGAATGTTCCT
This sequence comes from Gibbula magus, assembly GCA_936450465.1. NCBI lineage: Eukaryota > Metazoa > Mollusca > Gastropoda > Trochida > Trochidae > Gibbula > Gibbula magus. The sequence goes on along the minus strand of OW388289.1, from coordinate 90,302,820 downwards.
TGGTGTGTATCGACTGTTCTTGACTCTCCAAACTCTGATTCGCCCGTCAACGGTATGGAGGAGGAAGCAACTTTCGTCTGACCAGTGGATACGTCTCCACGACCTCAGGTTCCAACGCTGCCGGTCACCACACCACATCCTACGATCCCGTTTATGACGATTATTAAGGTTTGGACGTCTGATGACACGTCGAGACCTTAAACATGCTGCTTTGAGGCGGTTCCTCACCGTCTGATTGCTGATACGTGTGTAGGGTAGCCAGGCTTGTTTCAAGACGGTACTTGACGCAAACGGTTGACGTCGTTGATGACGCAATAGGTTCCTGTCCTCTTGCAATGTGGTAGCTCGGGGCCTTCCGGAACGTGGTCGATCGAGAACATGGTTAGTCTGGGCATGTTTCCTCACTAAACGACTGATGACCGAATAGTGGTAACCAGTTCTTCTACCAATTTCCTTGTACGAGAAACCTGCTAAATGCTGTCCAATAATTTGCCATCTCGTAGCCTCGGACAATCTCCGTCGTGGCATTGTTCATGAATTTTGTGTATTGAACTGACATTGAAGCCGTAAAAGGCGTTTATTTAGCCATGGTAAGTCGAAGGGTGAAACTGCATTTTGCCTAAATCATGGGTTGCATGATATGCACTCCAATAGCTCCGTTCGTGAGAACCGTTCCATAACAGAAACCACACCAGTTCCCATCCAGAATACCATATTTGGCCTGTCTATCGAATTGAATAACATGATCATAAAATCCAAAATGGTATACAACTTTTTATTTGGGGGTGCTTAACTTTGTTTACTGTGTATATATTTTTAAAAATATCTTAACAATTGTTACCAGCATACAACTAAAAACAATGTTGAATCTTAATAAAATTATATTATGATTATTTATATTTTTTAAAAATAAATGATACTGAACTGAACTCCTAAAATCCACATTCATATCATTGCAAGAGTAATTTTCGATAAACAGGTTAGATGGATAGTTCATATTTCAAAACCTTTAATGCTGTTTCCTTTCTTAACATTATCATCAGCATCGGGATATCAATAGTCATTTATTTGAATTAAAATTGAAAACAAAATCGATTCAATCTATACTAGTCACAACCTGTCACAAAATGTCCAACAGCTACTGAGATGATAGACCCTTTCTCTCAATAAATCATTTTGCTTGCAATTTAAAGCTGAAAGAATATACACCTGCTTTGGAATATTGGTCTCATACTCACATATGTGGATTTTGGTACAATCAATCAACTATATTTAAAACTGAATCACATTACATACATGCAGTATATAAATACAGGTATGGTTGTTAAGCAGCGAATTCCAAAACCGTATGATTAAACAATCGATCATTATTATTGATCGATTCAGATGAATCGGTAAATTCAGTTCGGTATTCACCCTAATTTTACGCAAATGTTAATATATAAGAGTATCATAACAAACAAAGATAATAAAGGTACGTACTCTATCGTTTACACTCCTCTGTCCCTAATCTCTTAAGTGTCGAATATATCATCGTTTTGATATTGCCGAGCAAGAGCATTAAAACAAATACTGTTGTCTGAGAAAGCAGATTGTGAATGTATTTGATAGATATATGTTCTGTTAAGACATCCTCACAATTTAATACATCAGAGTGCTTTTAATTGAAGTTTAAAATTTATAAAATGTAGATATTTAATTACTAAAATATGTAAATAACCTTCTTAACTGTGTTGTTGCAACCTTACTGTTGGACGTTTTTAAACAAACCAAAAATCCCTTTTTGACTCTCCTTTTACGGCAATTTAAGGAGATTCCAAAACGACATTTTTAAAACGTGTGTTTCTTGGTTATATTAACAGATAACGCTTTGCAAATTCAAATTTAGATTAAACACTTGATGTATCTCTGTTTCAGTCGTGTTTGTATATTTTATTGTGTATGGTGATGTATACTTTGCACGGGAGTTTGTATGGTTCAGCTTCCTGGTGAAACGAGGTTTCTCTCTGCAGATGTCCATCATGATAAGTCCTACGCTTCGCAAAATATGATTCTTCTAATGTCTCCTATTGGATTATTATTGACCGCTGATCTGTATAACACTACCAGCTCAGTGAGAACAATGTGACATGTACTTACGCCATATATAACGCTTTCTATTTTAACCAAACCGTAATCACTTATATCTGTTTGTGTTGAACATTGTTTGAAGTTATTCAAATACATTAATAGTCTGGTGATACATCAGCGTCTGATGAAATAAGATCAAATGTGCAGGAATAATACATTATTAGTCAACCTGGAATCTGAACTGAAACCATACGAATAGTTCTTCTAGCGTATGGTACACACGGAAATTAGTGTAAATATGTATGAATGAAAGAACCACTTTGTCGCGCTGTATATGGAATACCACAATACTAAACTCAGGTTATGCTTTTAAATATTCATGCGACAGGAAGCATTGTGTATTTATAGGGAGGCAGTTGTATATTGCATAGAATAATTATTACATCGATTTGCTAGTTCATCTCAGAGAGCCCACCATGTTAGTTCAACAAGTACCTGAAATATAACTCCTAAAGTCCCTCGAGTTGAGATTACAGAATAATGTGTGCGGAGTGTGGTGAATGCATTGCTGTATGGAAGTTCCCTAAACTAATAAACAGACACGGTATCGGTGTTGTGCTTGCTCCAACTCCATCAAAATAAACCACCATAAATCTCAATATACTGTTTTATCGCCCTACGGTAAATATAAGAGTGTTTTACATAATACTATTTCAGATCCTGAGACAAAGAGCTAAACGGCTTTGGTGCATTCATCTGAGTTTTAAAAAACTTGTTTTCATATGGCTGAATCTAAATGTTTACTTGATAATATTGTCGTTCAGTTTGAGACAAAGACGTGGAAGAGATTTGTATTTTGAATGACACTCATCAGTCACTTAAGTAAATATAAATTTTACTTGAGAATTATAATGAATAAACGCAAATAAATCTTACTTCAGCGATCTTTCATTGCAATATGCATACTACCGTTATATCATTAATTACATATTGTGACATTGTCACTCCATGACCAAGGTACGACAAAGCAGATTGTCAACTACATACCTTCTTAGTACTCAAGTTGTCCACAGCACACTCTAATCTCGCCAGCTGTCCTACTCTGAATGTGAAGTTTCGTTGTGTTGGGATGAATTTCGGTAAAGGCACAAGAGTGGTTCCGATATAGCCGAACTCAATTGCTGAAACATAAATAGTTTAATAAAATTATCATTGGTGGCAACGTCTTTAGTGTCTATCACAAAGTATCAGGGAATAAATAATTGCCCTTTATTATTTTCTCTAATATTTATCAATTTCAATTGGCATTTTCTTTACTGCATATCGAAAGATATCAGGACTAAAATCCCGGCCCCCGTCTTCGCATTTCTTCAGCGTCAACGTCAACTACACGTATTTAAATGAAAGTCTATTTCTCTGATATATATTAATTTCAATTATTCACAGATGGGGCATGTATTTACACGCACAGTTTGCTGATACGTCGCTGTTAGCACAAGCAGCATCACTTTGATATATTTGCAAAAAACAGCAACATGTTTGCATTCGGTGAAGATAGCTTGGTTCAGATTTGGTTTTTACCTCTCCAACTCTGATGAGAAGTCATTTGGTTTCACGCATCGCTATATAAATCTCACACCTGCCTTCTGCAGTCGGAAAATAAGAAGTAATGAATATTGGTACTTTTTAATGTATTATCTTTTCCATCAGACCATGTCCTTGAGATAGTTTGGTCTGCTCTGATAAGGCATCTTCAATTGTTCTGCCACCTGTGCCTCTCTATATCGCCCACGTTCACTGAAGAAATGGCTATATTGTGAAATAGACATATCATCCTTGAAGATGGAATGAAATAAGTCTCGACGCAAAAGATAATAAATGTTGTTGTTTTTATTGTTTACTTCACGATCAAAAGAGATGTCCTCAGTGATAACCTTTAAGAAAGGCCTTATATACTAAGCCCGGAATGTCGGAACGTGGTATTTACATTCTTTCCGAAGAAATATCTACACCAATGATTCCCGATTGATTTATTTATATATACCATATTGGTGTATAACTCAAAACAAGTTTCAATGTCCATGTATCTGTATACATAACAAGTTATACCGTTGACATTCCAGTTGCTTTTCTAAAGAACACGTATACATATTTGTAGTATATTATACATTCTATATTTGCGTCAATGCGATAGAACAATGCATGTAATTCGGAGTTATTATGAGTGATCATATATACACTTGGAAAAAAATTAAGCAACACCCATTTTTTTAAACACCAAAATCGTTCCGATTTGAAATAAGACAATATGTCAGGGAAATTGTTTGTCGTTTTTGTAGGTAGAACAATCATTTAGCAATGTTGAAACGAATGGTCACTCAAATAACGGTTCCCTATCTTCTGGATAACGGCTTTTACAATAAATTGGTATTTTGGTGTCAACATTTTGAAATGTAATGAAAGTCAATATGTGTTGCTGTAATGTGATTAGTGACATTCTTTCAAGCGAATTGAATACACTTTACTAACTGACTTTTTAACAAAAGTCACTCGATAAAGCAGTATGCACCCCCAAACTCACAAAATCATGAAACTGTCAATTTCAATGAACTTTTCTTAATGAACTAATACGGTCACTACTTATCTAAAGCGAGTAAAAGTGTTTAATAAACAGATTGAACTCAAATAATCTCAAATTTATTCACAGATCATATGGTTGTAGGTATTTTCTCAATTATCGTTAAAAAGGGACTGGACGTTTAATGTCTGTTATTAGCTTTTTTATCATGAATGATAAAATATGTTTTGGTGTGTCAATGTCAACTTGGTATCAAACATGTTCTTTTCAATAAATCAATTCTTAAGTTGAAAGTGTAGTTACTCTTTTAGTGAAAATTCAGTACCTTCACATTTTCCCTCACATTATCGTAAATTATGCATGTAGTGGATTATTTTTTCACTGAATGAGTAGCTAAATAACGAGTTGGTATGTCTGGGATGATAAAATCGTTCAATTTATCCTAAAAATCCCAGAGCACCACATTTCATTTTACAAACTAGGGTGTTGCTTAATTAATTTACAAGTGTATATATTCCATATTGAAATTATCTAACAGCATAGATATATTACACTTACAGGACAGCCCAGGCTCATTCGATGCTGATTAAAACAATGACATTGCCTGTATCCTTATCACCGGAAATATACATTACCAGTTTATATTTATATATTCCCTGGTGATCTCATCCAACGATATAGTCAGAAAACACTACATTGACATGAGAGCCTAATATCCCTCAATACTGATTAAAACCATTCCTTTATCAGATTAATGAGATCGAATTATTTAACTAAACAGTAATAAACATTACATAAATACTTCACCATAAAACAGCAAAGATAATTCTTCTTAACATTGAACATTTTCTGTGCGTAACAAATAGCATAGTGCCAAGGGGAAAGTGATTGAAGTGCTGGCTACACTCTCGGTGTAATCAATAAGCCGGGAATCTATGGCGTGCCTCACTGAGAGTCATTACTCCACATCACAGGGGAGTTTGATAACTTTTCTTATAAATTCTCACTCGCAATGTGACGGTACAGTGGGAAAAAATTGAAAGCCAAGGGCTATAAGTCAGTGTTTCTATTCCCACAAGTCTGTAAACTTAACAGATCGTGTTTTATAGCATACGTATTGATTTATTACACTCCAAATCGAAAGTTACACATTTGGGAGTTTCAATGATTAAAGTTCTGATAAGGAGTTAATCTATGTTAACTACTACGATGAAACGGAAGACAACTAGTATTAAAAACGCATACGCAAAGGTTTGAAATTTTAGTATAATTTATTTGTTATACAAAAACATGAACAAATATGTCTTGTATGTTATAGTAATTACAGTAATTTCTGAAAATCTCTGCAATGTTGTGTTATGATCGTTGAACTGAGTCAACTCATGAAGCAAGTACAATGCTAGTTGTTTCAAGTAGACAAATTAACTCGGCGTTCTATTGCTGAACATTCGTAAGTAAAATGGAACAAACACCATTTCCTATAGTAATTGAATTATACATGTAGTCCCTGATAAAAGCCTCTAAGTGACATTTCTAATTTTACCAATGTCATACTTTTCCTGATGAAATTGACAATGATTGGCTTAATAACAAAAGGGACCCGTCAATATCACAACTCCACAACATGGTTTAGCACTCATTGCGTTTTGCATTCATCAACTTCTGGGGAAACAAAGCAAGGCAAACAGTAGCTGTTAATGTTAGGACTGTTCTGTGTTTGAAGTAACGACCTAATGACGCACTGGCATTAAGGTGTCCATTGACTGTCGCGGATAATTATAGATTTCGTTTATTCACTGTTGAATCCACCCATGTCCGTCTATGAAAGTGACAGTAATTGTTATTCCATGCCCTTCACCTTTGTCCAAATCTTTTTGCTTGCATAAAGTAAAACGACTTGAGTGTGTGTTGTATTTTATAAAGGTTCACTTAACACTGTTTGATAAACTACGAGACGACAAGATCAGTCAACACAGGACCGCTTGTGTCGCTCCACTGCCTTAATTGCTTCTCCATAAATCAATTATCTTCAACAACTAGATAAATACAGGCTGTTAAGTGTGGTTAATCATGATATAAATGTAACACATAGGTAAAGTTATTGCTGACTCTGCATTATCCATGTCTCTGAGTGAATACAGCAGTAGACATGCATGGTTGACGTAACCGATGGTCTTTGTATCATGTGTGTTATACTTAATGGCCTAAGCGGCACATCTTGTATCCTCAGTGCCGACACGCTTTTTGCTATAGGATTGTTTACGCTATCCCAGATCATCACTCATCCAATATACAGAAGCTTGATATAATGGAATGTATGGGCTATATGTACGTTTCAATGCTCATTGACTAACGTGGATTGCAAGATGATACTATATAGAGTCTCATCGCAAGCTCGTCTGCCATTATTCCCATATATCTAAAGAGTTTATCTATATATCGCAATTACCTCATACACAAACTCTTTAAAGCTCTGAATATGGATACACGAATTGAAATACAACAAGGATATATCCTCTTAATGTACACCATTACGTTTCAGACAGAATCTCGAGATTGGTGATTAAATTCTACTGAGTATATTTTAAAGGGTCTTGGTAATAACAATCTCAAATGGGGACTACACGTGCATTAGACGAAAGTACGTCGTCTACCTATTAGGTAAAATATGATCTTCAAGACATTTTACATCTCAAGTATACACCATTTACGGACATCAAAAGTATTCGGACAAAGGGTAAAATAAGTTTTGAATATAAGAAATGACGGGGAAATAACTGAGGAAATGTATCCCAAGAGAGGTCCCCGCCGCCCCAACGTTCACAGCAGGCTATGGAGAAATGATAACATTAACGTTTTTCTATAAATTCTCTGTCAGCGTGGGAATACCTTGCCGGAATCGGTTAAGGAGACCGTTTCTTAGATAAGACCTGCCTCACCAATTGTTGATAGGGATCATGATCCGCTAGACAACCTTCAAGTCCCGATAGCAACCTCATTTATCAGGAAATGCTAAGATGTGGGTGATATTAGAACTGTCACGAGACACCATTTATAATTTGCATACACTTTCCAAAATCGTCGACATTCAATGAATTTCACATATCCTTTACGTTTTCAGTGTAACTGATGTGAACACATTTTACATACATTTAGTTGATTAGTAAATCAATGCCTAGCAATAAGAATATTGTTAATGTCACAAGAATATACTATAAGATACATGAGGTGGGTGAGGTGAGTATTTCACTTATATCACAGCTGCTAGTATTATGAAAGTATGGGAGAAAGCCCGCAACGCCATGTGAATATGCATTGCGGTGAAACAAGCGAACCATGGTTGGTACTACGCTGAAATTCAGTGTAGCATTGCACCCAAACCTTACTGCGTGTAGAACATTTCTCTACTGTAGACAAAGTTGCCGTGCCCCTGGCGGGATTCGAACCCCGGACCTCTTGATCCGAAGCCGGATGCGCTAACCACTGAGCTATCCCGCCCCCTATAAGATACATTATAAAGCAGTAATAGAGTGATGCTACCGTAAACATTTCGCTATTTCATAAACTTGATACCGTTAGCTTTAACACTTAAGGCCGTCAGTACCTTAATTTTCTTATATATATACCTTATATATCATCTGAAGATTATTGATATATTTCCTTGTTAAACTCTTTTTAAAAAAAAAAAAGAATAAACAGCAGACCAGAACACCTGAAGTCAAGTGAACATGCCAAGGTTTGCAAGGCATTCATTAATCCTTTTTTGCGAATTAAAAACTTGGACCGTGAAGACTTCAATGCTTTTCTCCAAAACTATAGAGCTAAATATGTCCACCGCCCTCTACCTATCGGCTGCTATGTGTGACTAAGATACGACACAATAAATACTAATCTGTCATCACGTTTAAAGAGCCGAGGCAAGTCTATATAACTCAGTTCAAGGTCTGAAAATTAACACATCTCAGAGACTGTTTTTTAAATTTATTTTCATATTTTCCTAATTTAAAAACTTTAAGATCATTTCAGAGCCTAAATGTTAGACTAACAAATACATATGGCCTCATTGCTCCACACTGATGTTACAGAGACACACTTCAGACAGTAAAGCCTCTCCATCTCACAGCACACCGGACTCGGGGAACTCCTTCCCGTGGAGGACACATGATCCCTGTCTATCCAAGTGTTATGAAGACTCAGTATGCTTAATTAGGTAACACAGACACACAGTGGCACCACGTCAGTGATGATTACTGAGGCGGCTGCAGCTGACACGTGCAATACTGTTTGAACCAGTTCGATTAGATTCTGGCAACAGATGCAAGAGGAGTTATTACTTTTTCTTCTACCAATGATAATGATTCCACAAACGAGCCGTTAAACAGACAAGAAGGATAATCAACATCAACAGGCCATTGATTAATGGTACTTTGCGCTCTTGCTAATAAGGGATTAATTCCACAGCATTTACGTTAATAATCATTGTGACATGTTCAGAGGAATCCCCGCATACACGACATAGTACTACAACTGCTACGGTGACTGCTGACAATTCGCGATCGGTATCACTACTTAGAATTGAGACCTAGGAAGCGTCAACATTTTACACAAATTATTTCTTAGTTTAATCGCAGTTAAACTTAATATATCGTATGATATCTAACGGCAAATAAACTTTGAACTCTGATAATTAGGGGATGGATATTTCCAAATCGTTCCTAAAGCAAGACTACCAATTACATTTTTTCTTCTTCGCTGATGTTATTCAAGTATTGCTATACAATATTTTTTTATGAGTTTCAGACAAAACACACAAGTTATAAGAAATCTTAACATTTGTTTCTCGCAAACATAGAGTATATATGGTTTATATCGTTACATTTATCGTTTCAGTCACATAGCTCTTTAAGTAAAAGCTGCAGCGCATTTGAACTGCCATGTGGTGATCTCAGAGTTCATATCTTAATATAGCAAGTACAACCCAATACTAAGAGTATATCATAGACATACTCGTCAAACTTCAATCTCACGGGTAAATTGATGCTAACGTTCTGAACGTAAGTGACAGGTGTAAAATGTGGAATTGTAAAAAAACAATATACAACCATAGCATCCTTACCTACATGTTATTAATAAGCAATTAAGGCGTTATGAATAACATATTAAATACTCGTGCGGTTAAACAACATTAACTTTCAATCTCAACTCCTCTCAGTGAGTGTGCATCTGCAGGTATAAATCTCATCACCTTTCTTTCTAACTCTTTTGTGTTGTTACAATTGTTATAACTGTATCCCTTTACTACAAAATCTTGGATGAGAAATGTCAATTGGGTCATCTCAGGGTGAACACCAATACATTTGATCTGACAAATCCCAGAATTAGACTATGTGTTGTCAAAATGACGTACCATAAATAAGCATCGATATTCAAATCGTAAAAGAAACATCGAGCCATCGCTACCGACATAAAACACCATTCATGTACGGGAAGAAATTCCAGAGAGTCTCTTATGAAAGTAGGTTTAGTGTAGTAGACAGTTGCAGATTTCGGATGTCAGAAATATCGATAGCCTTTCCAAAATAGCCTACTACTTAGGTATGTCTAAAACCTCAGGAAATATACCATTTTATCAATGTCATATACGACGCCTCATGGTTTCGATAAGTCATGTATTATTTATACTTGGATTTAGCGTTAAGGTTTCTGAATAACGAATAATATATTCTGTCCTACTTTCATTTTTATCTGATGTTTTAAAGAACACATGACTGTTTACACGAGTGACATTAACGTTCTTATACTTGTTATATATAAACTACATAACAAAAATACAGTTGCATATTTTACTTTCAGAATGCTATTGATAAGCAAGTTAAGCAATCTAGTTAAGGAAATTCAATATCAAACCGTGTGGAACCGTCAGTACGCAGTGTACCCAATGTATACTATAGATGTTCGTCTATCGGTGAGTTGGGGTTTAACGCCGCTTTAAAGAGTATTTCACTTATATCGCGGCTGCTAGTATTACTCGTCTATCGGAGTGGCCAACTATTCGTTAACGACAGTCACTCACTATTGCAATAATTTCATTATTTTAAAGCGAGCTTGTAAAATATTCATTAACGACATTAGCTAACGACTTCGTGAATGCTCAGCTAAAAGGGAACGGGTTCGTTTCATGCGACCTTGTCCAACACTCAATGTTGTGCAAGAAGCAACAGCCACAGAGGACAAGACTAAGTGTACGTCTGTATACTGACTAACAAATGAACTATAAACAAGAATGTTAACTGATTAATTATTAAAGCGATATTCAAAAAGCTCTTAAGTGTGCCTTTTAAGAACAAAAGGTTTGAGGGAATCGTTTGTGATCATCTTAAGACACTATGCCAATGATTTAAAGATAAAAGTAAATGTCTTAACGCAATATATTGAAATTTTGCCCTTTAAAGCTCCCGGTTATGTTTGAAGAACTAATAAAATCCTGTTCAATTGAGGTAACGTCGAAGCATTAAAGCGAATATAAACCATAAAGCATTTTCTGCACAAATCGTTAACTGACGTGTGGACAAAATGACGACGGTGTGTTCATCCTTCTTTGTGTGACTCCTCGTGGCTAACCTTACTCTAGATAAATCTAATCTTCACCAATAACGACTTTTGTACAATAATTGATTGCCTCTTCTGGGCTTGAATAGTTTATTCTGGGTGGGGAAATAAATGAGAGGAAATCCTATTATTTTAGCGGCGACCCCAGCTAAGCTGATTCCCCATGTCCAACATGACAGGTCTTATTCCTAGTTACCACGGACTAGCCGTGCAGCTCATCTTTTTGTTGAATCCCCTGCCTTCCTTCGTGATGTCATGCCAGGTAAACCCTCCTGGCAAGGTCCTGGGATTAAGGAATCGATTAGCAAGTTCCAGGTGTAAACATGTTATCAAGAGGTAGTTAAATACTTTAAGGTATCCAGGTAATCGGAACACCTGACTCACATAGATCAATCTTATTTTAGAGACCTAAGACTTGAACAGTGCGCACATATTTTTTCAGAACTTCTCCAACTTGTATGTTACAGTCTGATAATGTTTATGTCGACGATCTCATAATTGAGGATGGTGAGGTGATTTCGATCTTTAATGCAACTTTCAAGAGTAGTTCACTTATATCACCGCTACTGGTATTACTGCATGAAGAAATCCCACAACACCATTGTGGCGATGCACAGCTGAAACCTGCGAGAATCGGCTGAAACTGCGCTGTAATTCAGTGTGGCATTGTGCCTAAATCTTACTACATGTAGAACATTTATAAACAACAAAGTAGAATCGAACGCCAGATATCATGATCCCCGTGTTATCCCGCCCCTCTCATAGTCAACATATATAAATATTAAAAAAATGATGTATTTCATATAGAGTTTCAATATCCCCTTTCTGAATTAAATCCAATTCACCATCAATTTTAACAACCGTATTGTAATTTCATTTCTCGGGGGAAAAAACCCATTCAAGTTGCTTTTCGAGTTTAACTTTCGAAAGGCAGTCGCGATCGATGAACTTCGAATTCACATTTTATTTGTCTGGTTTGTGTTATCCGAAATACTGAACAAAATATTTCACTTAAATCTGTCTCTCTTCAAAGGAAGCTGTCGACGTGTAACATACATTTAATGCAAATATACGGATTGGTTTCATGTTTTAGTGAAACATTGTTCATTAAAGTTATTTGAATATTTCTTACCGGTCGCCTGCTCGAGGAGAAACATCAATAGTATAAAGCCATCAAAATGTAATTCCATCTTGTGTCGGCCTATCTGCGTGATGCATCCATTACGAATTGTAAAAACACAGAGTACCGGTGTCACAAATCAAACTCCAGGTATATGATCCCTCAAGTAAACAGGTTCACCCATTTAATTATAGGTACAGATCAGGCATGAAGAACGTATTCCTGAAATTGGGGGCACTTTGCCGGTTTCCTCGTGCGTGTCGAATGTCTCACTCAATGCCAACAATAATTAAGTAAACTTTCTGCGAGGGCCGACATCTCACATCGCCGGCAGCACGACTTGCGCTGGTATTCCGTGAAGAGGGGGAGGCCATACTCGCAGGAGGCACCTTAACGCCAGGCCACAGTCGTCACTGATCTAACTTACTCGCGCGAAGCGTTCGTATCTGCGAGAGGAAGAGTCCATGTTCATTAGAGGTAGGCGGGTCTAAGCGTCTCCCGGCAATTACAATACACTTGTCTGATTTCCTGTCAGTTCAGCAGCAGCATCGTGACTGGAAACTCAGTCATGTAATTTACTTAATGAAAACATCAGTGTTTGATAGAACCTTTACTCTAAAAAGTAAGGAAAGTATTTTAGGGAAATGTTGCGGCGGCATGCATGACATGAGAGGGCGATCAATGAAGAGTGGCGAGAAAGGCGTCACACGCAGAAAGGAGGCAGACTGGCGGAATCGACCAGTGATTGTAGTACGCGCTCTCTCCTGAGAAGAACCTGCCACGGCGCTTGCTACTGCTGCATTGTGTAGTAAGGCGTGAGTCTTGCCAATGTCGCTTCTTGTTATCGAGAAGGCAGATTAGCACCATCCAAAAGTCGTGGTGCGATAGCGCGATTGCTTCTTGCGGAATTGTCTGGCATGAAGCAATTAAAAGTCATTCGTCAATCCTCGGAACGCTGGTCTCTTGACAAGCAGCTATGTTGACGATTTGCAGCCTTGCGAGATTACATTCCGTGATTTTCTCAATGTATTGAAATAGCTGTGTTCCATTTTATTTGAATGTGTTCTGTAAACATGTTTTTTTAGCCTGTAGCTAGTTTGAGAATCTCGCTAATCCCTGTCTGTGTTCACATTTAATTAGATCAACCAGATGATCAGGTTCATTTATTGATTCCCCAACGGGTATGCATGCTTTCTTTAGTCATGCAGAGTTCTATGTAAACAAACATATAGTATTTCGAAATTAGTCTTACATTAAATCCTTTAGTAAGTATACTACCACCCGCTGCTATACGTCCAATCGAGCACAATAGCTGTTGAATTATAGATTCAAGCGCCGAAATTTTGTCAACTCGATCAAGAATGTCAACTGATTTGTCACAACCCGAATCATGGTTCGAATCCCACCAGGGGCACGGCAACTTTGTCTACAGTAGAGAACTGTTCTACACGCGGTAAGATTTGGGATAGCGTAGTACCACCCATGGTTCGCTAGTTCCCGCCATTGCTCGCAAGTTTCACAACAAGGCATTGCCACATGGCGTTGCGGGCTTTCTTACCATTCATCGCTCCTATTTATATCAGAACTGACTTGATCAAGGGCATCATCATTACTCCCCGGATAAAGAATTTCATTGGACTATAGGTGTAACACTTTCCGGGAAGCGGTTTCCTATTCGAGCACCGCAGCCTGGTATTCTTAGTAAACTTACCAAGTGCAAACAAACCTCAAGGGTCATATCTCCATAGCAAAACGAGTGTTGCACCCCCAAGTGTTTTTTAACAGTAAAAGTTGTCTGATAAGAAAGTTGACAAAGATTCAGGACACTCAACTTGACAGAAGCAGTATCTACCAGTTTAAAAAGCACATTTCACAACTGTAACATTTGCATTCATATAATTCTGCTATATTTGGGTTCAAGAACAAGTATTGTTACACTGAAAATTTAAAGTCACCATTGGTTGTTCAATATTAAAAAGGGGATGGAATTTTAAGAACCAGTTCCTTCCATATTTTGCTTGAAAATTACAGGTTTTATGTGATATATATACACATGTACATACAATTTACAATAGTGAACAACGTTGGTTATATGTTGGTTGATGTACACCTAACGGTTTTTGAGAATACGGGGTGTGAACCGCTCCCACTTAGGTCAAATGTAAAGAAGTCAACAATGAAATAGTTCTCACTGAGAGGTTACGTTCAGATGCAAAGAAATATCCACAAACCGCTGAATGATCACTGTCTGCTTGTTTCGAGTTTTTCATTAAAAGTTTCTGAATATTCATTATAACATCAGCATATAGAAACATCCTACGCACATAATTTCACCAGTAAACTCTTCTGATTTATTTATAATAAAATACCGCTTTCAAAGTTTCATTTACAATATTCACGTGGTGCATTAGGTACGTTTAGCCTTGAGGTGAGGTGAAGTGAGTTTGGGCTTAACGCCGCTTTCAAGAGTATTAATGCAGGGAGGAAGCCCGCAACGCCATGTTAACTATGCATTGCGGTGAAACCTGCGAGCATCGGCTGGAAAAACGAAACATAGGTGGTACTGCGCTGAAATTCAATGAAGCATTGCACATAACTGCAAGAAAAATATGGTCAACAGCTGTAATATGTTGGTTAATGTTGGTATTACTGTTCTCTACAGTAGACAAAGATTCGAACCGAGGACCTTTTGATCCGAATCCGAACGTGCTAAACCCTGCGCTATTCCCCTCCCAGTACGCGTTTCGCCTTGAAATACCGGATATACAACAATGAAGCACACGGCCCTGTTGAACCACTGTGGTCCCTCAAAATACGGTATGAGTGATTTCCACGATAGAACCCATCAGAATTGCTGGATAGGCAGTAGATGAAATATAAAAAAAAACCGGGCATTCATACAAACACAGACATATTTCTATGAATCAGTATCAAGCTCAGAGGTGATAAGATTTCCGTCGATTATAAGACGTCACTTGTAACTTCATATTTTAATCTCAACTCCTTTTGAAAAAAATGCATCTTCTTCCATAAATAAGGCACACCTTGTAAAGCAACGTGCTTATTCTTACTAGTAACCGATTTCAGCTGGGTGGAATGGGACACACACTCAGTTTAATGTCCAAGTATATTGTACGTTGCTGCACCCGCAACTTGTATTGCAGAATGAAGTTAAGGAGTGGCGAAGATTTACCCTCATCCGTAATTGACAACTTTGTAAGGAAGCATTGCAAATCAAACAAACCTTTCAAATACGAAAATCTCCCTTACTATTTTACGTTAGTTTATTTATGTGGGATCGTGTTCTCTATTACCAGCAATGGCTAACGCGTTCGGCTTTGGATCAAGAGGTTCGTGGTTCGAATCCCGCCAGGGGCACGGCAAATTTGTCTACAGTAGATAACTATTCTAGTTTGGGTGCAATGCTACACTGAATGTCAGTGCAGTACCACCCATGGTTCGCTAGTTCCGTTTCACCGCAATGCATAGCCACATTGTTGCGGGCTTTCTCCCTGCCGTAATACTAGCAGCCGCGATATAAGTGAAATACTCTTGAAAGCGGCGTTAAACCCCAACTCACCTCACCTCACCTCGCTAGTTCCAGTCGTTGCTCGCATGTTTCATCGTAATATATAGCCACATATTGTTTCCGGCTTTCCCCCTGCAATAATACTAGCAGCCGTGATATAAGTGAAATAATCTTGAAATAACCCCCAACTCGACTCAACGCAACACTCTATTGCCACACTACTTTAAAGTTGCAGGTTTTGTAATTGGAGTGAAGCGAGACAGGCATGATGAATCCCAGATATTTCGAGTGTATGTCCTCCTTGTATGGCACGGATGTAGGATGTTCAATTAGTCGGATTCCGCTCTATCGGACTCTCTCAATCATTCTACACGTCTATACTACACTAGTGGTCAACACCGGGCCCTGATCGATCGTGTCTTGACCAGTTTATTATACGTATTAAGAGGCAATGTTGTGGTTCATATTTGGACGTTTTTTACACGGAAGTTTATTTGACAGTAATTAATAGTGTATTTATAACATCATCGATGTCCATTCTATAAATGTCCTTGATAAAGGAAGGCAAATTGTATGGATCAACGTCCATGTTGTTTATGCGTTACTTTTCAATTCCTTTTAGTTCATTAAATGAGAATTTCTTGCAATTAATTTCCTTCAAATCCACTCGTCTCCTTACCGTGTCCAATTAGGAGACGTGGCTGCTCGTTTGACATATGTTTGGTCTGTACGAGACGTTAAGACTGAAAATCAGCGCTGAAAATAGTCGAATTTCTGGCGATAAAATCGAAAGCATTTTTTAGTTTTCATCATAGTGATATAACATGGAAATGAGGTAATGGCTTCCTATTACACGGTAATTATACTTTTATAATTTCTATGACTGAAATTAAACACTGGTGAAATTTTGAAATACATTTACTGACTTTGTGAAATCGTTAATAAACTGGTATCAATAGTAATGCAAATATAAGAATAAATGTGTTACTCACACCTGCAAGTCAACAAAACATATTGATTGTGTGGAGTTAATACCCTGCAATCACCTCTTGAGGAAATATCATGATTAATTATTTAATTAGTGGTAGTTGAGAGCAATAACCTATCATATACTTATTTTAAAGCAAATGACCCATGAGAACCAATAATTGATCTTCCATTAATGATAATGCATCATTAAGCAATGTTATTTGTGTTGTGTTCTTGGTTAGAGATCAAGGGGCTATTTATTGCTACATCGTGAATGGCTCTCCTACTACTGCAAATAGATCAAGCGAATGAGCATGAGTCACATTGTTTAGATCTTATGTTCACTAAAACCACTCTCCGGAACCGATGCGACACTAAAACGCAATTCCACTGGCGTCAGTCGGATAGCAGTCTGTTCCTTTTCAGTAGAAGTACCCACCGTGCAACTGTGTTGCCTATTCCTTGCCTCTTGCCAGGGAGGTATATCATGATAGAGTGTAAGCGTTTGCCATGAAATTGGCAATATATCAAGCAATCAATTCAAGTTTACTTTTCTCCACAATCGTTAGCTTTAAACCGATCTTGATCACGTTCAACCTAAAAAGTAAACTACCTTACCACAGCAGTAAGAAATAAATTCGGGTTTGTGTTTTACAAACAGTTTTTAAGTTGATGATATTCATGCGCACGGATGTATCTCCCTGAGTGTCACTTTAATCTTCCACACGTCAAACCGTCGAACAATCATCGGGGTTGATGCTTAAACGAATACATAATTGTATTGTCACTTACATATCACATTTTTTTTAGAGTTTTAATATTTTATCTTAACAGTACGATTAAAAATTAGGCAGACAATTCGTTTTTTGTAATGAGGAAATATCAACATTCGACATATTTCATTAACAATAATGTTTTCGTATATTTGACTGTATTCATTAGGCAGGAGTTATATTCATTTTGACTGATATAATCAAACCAAAAAACCTACGCATACATGTACGTACAATTAAAACACACTGGAATAAGCTCCCATTCTTTTCAATAAGAAACACTGACTCGTTCATGTATCACGTTAATGGAATCAAAGAGATATCACACAAACATGAAGCATTTTTTTACTTGTAAGTATGACATAAATTCTGTTTAAGTGAAGTCCACAGACAGCGGCAGATCCTCCTCTTCCTTAAAGAAATGATTTCTAATCTCACCACAAACCTCCTTAGATGAAAAACAGGAGTCCAGATTCCTATATCACGAACATCTAGTTGCATGTCAGGTGTTCATAATGCGAGTGATCAAATAAATAATGCATGAGTTAGCTTCACAGTAACCTACTCTGTATACGCTCCTGCCATAAAGTTCAGCCAAATTACCGTCGTTTCAGTCCTAGCTACTTGCAAAGCAGCAGGGACAAAACACATAGTCTCGGACACACTGTGTTGTGTGCATAGTCCATATGATAGCGGAAGATATCGTGAAATGAGGGTATTGAGACGAGACTGTTATTAACGGTAACAGCTTGAGACCAGCTTCCTCTTCACACATGCATAAGTCCAGATAATAGATGAACATTAGCTTCTGCTTTGTAAATTCTCAGTGGGAATTGTAATTATTTGTGTTTAAATCTTTACTACTAATGAATAATTTTAAGAGATTTCCTGAAATATGTCAATGATATAAGTATTAAATGTTCCAACGGTCGAAATTATTTCTAAATTCTAAATGATAATGACTACCATGTCATTCAAGTCGGTATACAGTAGTGACGTTTACTTAGATTCAAAAGAGCTGTTTCAGGTTATCGATCAAATATCATTATAAACATTTACCCTATATCAGTAACTATAGATTCCATGGAAAGGATATTTTGGTCCTAAGTTGTTTACAATGAATCGATGGTCCTCATCATTGACGGTCGCGATTCTATTGTTTTCATAACATAGCATTTACGTGAGGAAACGAGGACTTCGTGATGGATACGCTTCATAATTGAAGAGCAATTCCAACACCAGATACATAATTCAAGAGGTAAAGGTGTGATTAGTTTACAATGGCTAATTATAGATCGACCTTATAAGTGTTTTATTGGCTCGATTTCGTTGCTTTTAAAATCTTTAAAAACGGCAACGTACGCTTTGCAACTAACTTGATAATATGTGCAAGGTCTATACTTTCAAATGCATAGCTGAATATCAAAACTGGCAAACTGTCTTGTGTATGTCTACGTATCAGCTGCAACTTTTTGTTTAATGTATATCTTTTTTAAGCTTTGATTTTAAGTTTTCAATTATAAGATCCTCAATATCTATTTGTCATTGACATTTCTAAGTGGCCATACACGAATTTATAAAAGGGAGAACTTTTCGATTCGGAACATTAAGACTAATCAACTTCAATACAAAATGGCATCTCCCTCGTTAAATTGATACTAAAATTGAAGTAGACTATTTGATATTGTATTTGAATTCTATTATTGAGGAAGTAGCTATTTTAACGACTTCTGCTATTCAAGTACTGACGTATATCACGTTAATATTTTATGTTATTTGAATCATGAACCTTGGACTTTAATTTCATTTTACCCAGACATTTTAATTTTTCTTTCTTAATAGATTGGTTATGAAATAAGCATAGTTTGAGCACATAACCATACCGCAGTGACTACTGTGGATGTAATGTTACTAGAATATACAAATGACAAGAACGATAATATATAGCGAGTATTTACACAACATTATGTATGTAAAAGTTAATCACAATATCTAACCTTATAAATTGTCGATAACAGGGTAATCCGTTATGCAATACTATCTGACACTATAGTACATGTCAACGAACTAGCTACCAGTATAATATATTTTTTCAACGCATACTTAAATAATCAGACGTGATTCTCAATCGAAACAAGAACTATCTTTGAGAGAGCATGCATTTGTATCGAGGATTTTTTGAGTCATACGTACAGAAATTGAATTATCAATAAGTACCACTTTCCACGAGTAAGAATAAGTTGTGTGAATGAGTGTGTGATTTGTAGACAGTCCTAGTAAACATTCACTCGCCTACCTTCACGTGAAGTCTCGTTTGTAGTCTCATCACTTATTTTCGCAGTAGTATTTGTTTAATAGTACTTCATGTATTTCAAATAGACTTTCAATTTGGTTTCTTTTCGAATGAGGTTTTCAATCGCTATGTCACAACAAAGCGCTGTAAAACTATATATATTCTTGAATGACGTTAATTCATTAAAGGTGTATTCATTGTGTTTCATAAAATGTAATTTGGCTGTAATACTGTAAAACTCACCATATGTGTTGTTTGTACATTCCCTAAGCTTGCATATTCATCCCCAATCGCTAAATATATCATAATAACTAGTTTCCAATTAAAATCGAATAACATCACTATGCATGTGTAGAAACCGAAACAGTATGTCCCAAGTACATGCACACTAGTTATATGACCTATTAAACATTATCAACCCAAATTTGTCATTTTGTCTGTTATAAGTAAGATTTCAAAATTACGTTTGACTCATTGGCGCGCGTCACTCGCTATGCATTGTCCGGTTTCGATCAGAAATCACCACTTTAACCTTCATATCGTCAATATACTGAGTCGACTATCATCAAAATGGTAGTTTTCGGTAATAGTCGGTACTATTGAGAACTGCGGTAGAGAATTGTTCTATATGCAGTAAGATATGGGCGTAATGCTACACTGTATTTCAGCACAGTACCACCCATACTTCGCTCGTTCCAACCGATCCTCGCAGTTTTCACCGCAACGCATAGCTACAATGGTGTTGTGGGCATTCCCCTTGCAATATTACTAGCAGCCGTGATCTATGTGAAATATTCTTGACAGCGGCGTTAAACAAAACTCACTCACTTCACCTAAACATAATTATATATATATATTACAAACACATACTATAGTTTGATTTCAGTCAACCTGTTCTCGGCCACCTCCGTTGATAAATGCTGCCTCTACATATTTATGGACTAATATATCCGCAGATTTAGAAAACAGGTCGTCATTTCGAATGCACTCCAAATCATTCGTATATGTGTTCCTAATGTTGCGGACACAAATCGCACAACTAACGATGCATTTTATAATTAGATATTGTTTCCTGCTGTTTTTGGATCGACTCAGTTAAACAATGGTATTCAGCTTACATAAATGGAATACACTTATGATAAGTTAACTATTGGCTTATCAGAATCACAGAGTATCTCTTTCTATTCGGCAGAGGTTAAAGAAAACAACTTTTATCATTGGAAAAGCAATACACTTGTGATTAATGATTTCTTCAGATGTATTAATATCCATACACTATCAATATTGATATCATCAATATCGATGACACTGGCATGTCACGACATTGTATAGGAATATAGTTGAATATGACAGAGAAAAATGGAAATATTTTCTAAAAGTCGTTAATGATACCAATGAACATACACGTAAAGCTTGTCTTTCTTGTATGCATTTCATTTACCCCTTGAGTTCCCTTCCACTGCTTATCGGTTAAAGTTTCAATTTGTCCGACGAGAAATCTAAAATGCAAATACAATAAAGATTTAACTTATTCCTTCGAGAATTCAATTAGCAACTCAAACTTATCAAATAATCGATATTGCATAGCGTAAACGCCGTTCTCAAGTCGAGCATCAAAGTGTGTGATTATCGTCTGAGAATGGCGGCAAGCATAAGATCATCATAAAAAGCCGACCGCCCAAATGCCGCTTTGTGTCTTCAAGTTGTGAATTGTGCGACGTTACTAATTACTGACAGGAAAACGTAATTTCCGCCCGGAACAGCGCGCTCAACTATGAATCACAGGCGGCTTATCTCAAGTGTTATTGATGAAAGCAATCAGTTCTCTGGCTTTTATTGCCGCAAAAGTGAAGCAATTGTCTTAATTACACCAAAATCAATGCAGGCAATAAATAGATTATGATTACGTGTTCGTTCACTTTCATTGATATGGATAACTCAACACTATTGAATCATTCACTGGATCTGCAGCTTGATGGTTCACGGTTGATGGTTCACTCGATATTTATTGGCTTTGTCAAACCATTAATGGAAACTTAATTATTGTTGAAATATTTTTCATTTTTGATTGCTAAAATGAAGTTGGATTATGCTATCCCGAACGATTATATCAATTTGTAAGATAAGTGAGGTGAAGTGATTTGGGCTTTAACGCCACTTTCAAGAGTATTTCACTTATGTTTCGGCTGCTAATGCAATTGCAGAGTGAAAGCCTTGAAAATCAGTGTAACATTGCACCCAAACCTTGCTGCAGTTATTTACAGACTGCAGAGGAAGTGAAGCAGCGTTTACCACTGCGCTGTCCCGGCCCTGGATCAATCAGTATCATTATATATACATGCTTTGGAAACTTCGTTTGAATCAACTGCACTAGTAGTAGTAGTAGTAGTAGTAGTAGTAGTAGTAGTAGTAAAGTGCAATAGCAGCATTACGAATAGTGGTAGTAGTAATAATAGTAACAGTAGTAGAATAAGAAGAAATTCAAAACTATTTGACTGTATAGGGATTGCTGATACGATAGTCTTTCACAAAGAAGTTTACTATTTCAGTGAAACAATTCAAGATTCTCTCCAACCACACGCATTGATACGTAAGTGATTTTACGTTTTAAATAAGATATACTACTGATGCATAATATCATACTGCTCCATCAGTGTATCTGTATCCGCTACCACAATATCCCGAATCCTTGATTAGTATCCTACCTTTTCCTTCATTGAGTCTGAATGAAGCTATAATTGGCATGCGTACATTTTCACGCTCCAAACAAAGATTACGCCACACCTTTAGTGGCATTAGTGTCTAAATATTACATTATAGGATCTTCCGCAAGGGGCTAGTAATGAAGTATCATTTTTCATTGATAACAATTGGTGTCAATGAGTAATATGTTTAGGAAGAACGAAATCGTAGGGACAATTTACTAGCCTACACTCACATGCTATCATATTTGTTTTTGGCACCCAAAAGAAGAGCATAACCTTTACATGTAGTTCTTGAGGGCGAACAAAGAATGATTACTATAATTACGAGTATCTTTCCCAAATAGCAATTTTAAATGAAATTTGCAATATAAAGAAAACTGGTTTTCTCAAATTTCCTGCTTTAAGGTTACAGCGATCGCTGAGTGAATCAAACCCCTCATGATAAAACGTGAAGTAGGGAGATTGAGCGGATATATACTATCAATAATCTTTCGCGGTTATGTCATCTTGACAATGTGAGGTGAGGTGATTTTGTTTATTATTTAATGTTTTACTCATAAAAGGTGCCTAGACGTATTGACGGAGAAAGCCCGCATAAGTACATAAGTGATCCATCAAAGCGATGGAAAAGGAAGTTTGATAAACATGGATGTTTTAATGATTAATTACAAATTACTACCATAACGTTCATACTCATACCCTAAAGAATTTGCTACATGACGAATTCAGCATAGTATCCTTTCTCGTTCACGTTCCTATTGTTTAAGGTCCAACGAGTGTAGAAACATGATCGAAGCTGAAGCATCAATGATCATTAATAGAAGCGGCCGTGGCATTACAGGGATTTGTGGACCGCCGCAAAACGTCAATGGAGATGCTAGGATATAAGGTGATAACTAGCTGTTAGGAAACATTGACTTTGGCATTAACCTCTGGATTTGAACGTGACTCTCCCATGATTGGGAGGGGTTACTAGATCTCCAATTACTTGTGACGATATTTCACAGAATAACGTTGTGCAATTAAAATGAGATTCGCAATTAATTTTTCTATACACATACAGGAAATAAGTAAACTTTAAACTATGTCTAATTGATTTAATCATTTGGTGAAATAAGTATGACAAATGATAAACACAAAATTGAATTATACCGTATGAAAAGAGAAATCAAGACACCAGAGCATGCTGTCAACAATTTATACTTGGATATGAACAACTGGAGGAATATTGTGCAATACAGAATCATGTCAATCATAGTTAGATAGCCACAACATTTACATTTGTACATAATGAAGTGAAACAGCGAGACTCCAGCATTTCTAAAGCAGTAGAGTTGTCAGTAGAAATGTGTATAGTATATATAAGCACATGATGCTGTGCTGTGATATACATGCATGCATGTTCCACATAAGTTTAAGCATTTGAAAATACTATTCATTATGCTGTATACTACACATGAACTTTAACTCCCATATACATGATAGGTAGAACATTTGAGTTTATGAGCAAATCTATCAACTAGCTGCTTTTAAATATGCCACCACTGTCATTCATCACTAACAAAAAAGTCAAATGATTGGTAGCTATATTGAATTACATATTGACTCGTATGGCATGTTTGTCGCTATCAGGTTTCATTTCCATCTGTATAAAGGGGTGGAATCAAATACGAAGTATTCAGTATTTTGTTGAAAGAAATTGAATGACAGAAATTTACGTTTGCATTGTTTATCAATCATATAGTATAAGGATGTTTTTTTTCTATATCTAAGCATTATCAACAACGACTCATAAATTACACTATTGCCATTGATAATATAACCCTTTGCTATATACTCGTGTTAGGTAGTTGAACATATTTTACACATATTTTCTTGTAATAGATTAACATCTCCATAGTTATCCTAGCTAAAATACGCATATTATTGAAATAAAAGTAATCCTTTGAAATAGCATCAACATGTGAATAGGCGGGAAAGAATATTAGAGCGTGCATAATGGAAGTCAAATATAATGGACAATTGAACTAACACTCCATGATGAAAAGCAGGAACATCTCTGCCATACTAATCACTATTCCCACAGGAGGTCTGAGACTCGGCTCTAGGGATGACGTCCTGTCAATCAAAACAGGACTCTGCGATTCCATTACCACAGATTTATAATGACTGGTTTTGAAACAGCGATTATATAGTAATGTGCTATTGAACAGACACCCCAGCTGAATGTTTAGTGTATGGTAATTTGACACTTGACAGAAACTAAAGGCAGCTGAACAACCCCTTGTCGTCTTTGTGTTAAACCTTCATGTCACATATCAATATTATGTTATTTTGTACTAGTATCAACAACTCACTTCAAGATATATAATAGATTAGATAACAATGAGTTGGATACACACATGTGTGAAACCAACGCGTGCTGCCATAACGTCATAATCGGCGCGTGACGTCATTGTCGATTTTTGTTGACGTCACAATGTTAGCCACGCGACTGCCATAGCGGGTGACCTATTTGCACGTGAGCATCACTAACAAATATTTTTTTGCAATTCAGCGCTATATACATCGTTGAGTAATAAATAAAATACTAAACTCGGTCCCGTTTGATAACATGTTTATGACGCTCGTGAATGACATCGGTATTTAACTCGCTTTCGCTCGTTAAAATACCAAACCATCCACTCGTTTCATAAACATGTTATCAAACGGGACATCGTTTAGTATCCTATATGCATCGCATGGTCCATTGTTACTAATGGGTATACTTGAGAAAGATATGATAGGTTGAAATCAGGATCTGCATTGTGAATACGAATCATTATCCGGTACATAAAGCTATATTACCATGTGTGAACTCATGTTAAACACAAGCCAATAATTTACATTGCCGTCGTTTGGGAGTGTTCATCCCTACTTACTTATGGTACCTGGATGTCAATAAATGACATGACGAAGACACTGAATTTATGGCTGCTTAACTTCTTTATTTACAGTGGCAAAGTTTCGGAATAGATCCTTATACCGTCATATGCTTGATAACGAATACATACATGAATAATAAACCTCGATGTACTGAACAGTTTATCATTAATTCATTCATTCATTAATTCATTCTTCGTGTCATCAACTTCTAGAATGTGTCTAAAACATTTCATGACATGTTTAACTCTATTGGCATGTTCAGCAGTTACCCCATATATGCTTAATGCTTTTCAATCAACAAATTGCGCTTTTACATGGCATACGTGAAGTTATCTATTTAAAAGTAATTGATTTGAACAAAAGCATGTGTCAGTCAGCAACCTCAACGTTGCTAGTTTTTCAGCAGACTCACAGTTCCACAGCAGTACTAGTTTGGTACTCATTAGTTATCAGATACCTGAGGGACCAATATAAACTAGCTGGCCTCTCGATAACGTTAATATTGCATGAGAAGTTCGGGAGAAAACAAGGTTCATTCCTGATTCGAAATGATAACAAATTGATTGCAGTGAATGTGATAGTATTTACACATGGCTCAAGACGGTGAACTGAAATAACAGGTGAGTGTTAGACCATGGTATGTGCTCGAGTCAATGCCCAGGTTATTGACATAAGTTCAATATATGCATACGTGGTTCATTAGAAAACATCCCAATGATGATCAGTGGTTTTCAGTGGTTCAAGTGGATAATGCTGTTATTCTCTTACTACCTTCTTCACTATGTTTGTATTTTCTTAGTCTTAGTATTTTACAGTAACATAAATATTGACGCTACAAGACACTTAATTCTCAAAGATTATGTTACTTGTACTTTTCATAGGAAAAGTAAATTTTGATAAGAGTAAGGTTACAGATCCGTTATGTGAAAGTAGTGTGTACAAGTTTTCAATACAATATGTAGTACTGTCTTCTGTTGCTTTGAATGTACAATATCATGCGAGAAACTCAATATAATGTACTGAGGGCTTCATGCACATCATTGTTATGTTTATGTTTTAGACATTCGATTCGAGTACAATAATTATGTCTATTCTTTGAGTTATCAGGCTTTCAAGTCTCTATGTTTTGAGTCTACATTTTGGATCCATGTTATTCACATGTATATTTTCAAACATGTTCATAAATAATATACTAAAGAATTGAGTACTTCTTTTGAAAATATTTGTATCAGTTTATTTTCATTTAGGAACGTATGTGTAGCTTGAACACATAGAAAAATGGATCTCGTTGCATCAACCACACATAATCACATTGTACAGATTCTTAATTGCCTCAACATTGACAAAGAAGGAAACGGTAATGAGCCATGAGCAATTTGTACATTTCAATTATCATAGCATTCAGCATGAAGAATTTTGATATGGTTCACGTATGTTTCATAAGGGGCTCCTGTTATCGTACTCGACCATCCTCAATGACTCATAACATTTCACGCAGTTCTTAAAAAAAATAAAAAAAATAATAATAATAAATTTATTCCTGATAACAGCGTCGTCGTTTATGTAGCAATACAATGTTTTCTAGCTACTATACAATGTTTATAAAGTGGAATTTAAATATGCGCGTAGCTAAAACTCCTTGATTACAAGGTGTTGCACATTTGTTTACAATCTAAAAGTAATCGTACCGTGACTTAGCAAGTAAATCTGCCTTTTCTGTCATATATATATGTGTTTATAAATTTGGTAGGGACCTTGCCTAAATGTCATTTGAGACTTTCTTTGCGACATGCAAATGCAATATGGATGCACAATCAATATTATAGACACGGGTGGCCCTCTAGTCATCTAAGAGAATTATAACTTTGTGCATGCGATTCCTGGACTCTTCTGGGAACGAGCAGCAACAACAGCATTGTTTCTCCTACTTAAGCCCATGATAACAAATCAAAATACATCATACGATTGATAACGTAAAGTAAGCGCCCGAAAACCGGGTCCATTGTGAGGTACATCCTGAGAGCAATTAGTGCATTAGTAACTTCTTCAGATTTAGAATAATTATGATACGATATACCAACATAATTATTAAGTATGGCAATTGTCATGCAATAATTATGTTTTATTATATACCCATGAAAACTTAAGATAGTAATACAGGGGTGCAATACGGTTTCCGTGGTCGATTTCCGTATTGCACGGTGAATTCCGTATTGCACGGCTGACGGTTCTACTTTCTTTAAACTTCGGCACTTCTCGGAATTCTCCGTACTTTTCAATGTTTTCTCAATTCAATACCACTGCTAGTATTTTTTCAGTCGATTAAAGTATGAGCTTGGATGTAGGCCCCATTTAACAGCACAAGCAGCAAAATGTTACTCAAATTATCATTAACAAAGCAGAAAAGCGCAAAGTATAAGGGGAATAAGCGCATTGCCGAAAGCCTCGCTAGCGAAGCTGCGTCATTGTGACGTCACAACGGTTTACTATTGTGACGTCATAACCATGGTAACGTCATTCGAAAGAAGCACGACGGACGGAAGCCTGAATAGAAGCACGACGGACGGAAGCCTGAATGTTGTTTCTTATTTTCAGTTCTTTGTAATTAAATGATAGTAAAGCAAATTTGATGGTTTTATTATGTTACCACACTGAAGAAACACTCACTTAAAGATCTTTTGGGCTGACAAATGATAAAATAAAGATATTATTAAGATATCAAATCGTGAGTCGTGCTGGTCAAGCAACCGTCCGTGTATCAATACGCAGCACGTCGTCCCAGTAAATTTATTCAAATTTATTTGATTACCAATTTGCAAATAAAAAGGGGTATATAATGAATATAGAACATCATACTTCTTCGAACTCGTTGTTCCTCCGCTTCCATGACATCTTCTCGTTCAATACAAACGATCCAAATGCACAAGTATGATGTTCTATATATATCTTGAACGACAGAGATCGAAATTTTACGGAAAATTATTTGTTAATATTTCTTTAGTTTTGTTTTATTGACTTAATACATTTGAGGGTTGTTTTAGGTCACTGTTTCCCAAATCATCGCATACACCAGTGCAAGTGATGTTCGCTGGTAAATTACATGAAAAGGATCATATATATCTGTATTCAACAAATACATCGAAGTGGGGGATTTTGCAAAACAAGTTTCCAGAGGCAGTCACTGACAATTATCACTTGATGAAAACCAGCAATGACTAACGTATATTCTTGCTATACGCCAATAAGGTTGTCGAGCAAGCTATAACCTTGACTATTAATGGCAGGATGTGACAAAGGATTAGATAGAAATAGGTGATGACGTACATCTATCTAATCATGGTGGGCGTTTATTCTTTCAAATCAACTTTATTGACATTTACCCACTTCCGCTTAATTTTTGATAAAGACTCAATGATTCTGAGATGATTATTATCTGCCAATGCAAAGGTTTCAGGCCTGGAATCTAATTAGTATGCTGTTCATGATTAATGATATCTCGGCTCTCCTCTGGTTACAGTGTTTTCAAAATTTAATTTATTATTATATTATTTAAGATTAATTAATGAATATTGTGTAAATACCTCGTTGTAATACTGAACGTTAAGGAACTATGTACTACATGTATATATTGCCTAACCAACATCCGTTTGGCTTCATATAAATGATGAAATATCTTTATGAAAACACAGATTGTATAATAACAGGAAACTTTTTATTGTCGCAAAAACTTTTGACATAATCCTTTTACTATCCCAAGGCAGTGCCAATCAACTAACATATGTGCTCGTGAATTGATACTTTTATTTCTTAATAAATTCATGTAGAACAAAAATTACTTCTTAATTTAGAAATTTAGTTTGTATCTGCCTATTTAATGAAATGTTATTTAATTGTTATTCAATAGGAAGTTTTCTGAGTCACGTAATATGGCTGTCCAAAATGTATCATCCATTGAGCAGTGCATGTATAATAATGCAGTATGCATCAAAGCTTGAATATACAACCAGACAAGAGTTATGCAACAACCTTAATTCAAAACTACAATATGATATTGTGGTAATGAAATCTTGTTTTTGTAATTGATTTATTGAGATAGAAATAGTTATGGAGACAGAGAAATTATGGATACAATTATGATAGTATTGAATATCTTTCTCAAAGTAATTATTTTCATTGAGCTGAAAATGAAAAACAAATTGTACACACCAGTTGCCCAAGGCACGTGTCACTAAAGTATATTTCACACACCAAGCCATGGTCAATCCTGCATTATAAGGAAGTAACTATATATTAAAATTGTAGTCCCTTCGAAACAATACGGACAAAAAGGCTACAAACAAATTATTCTATTTCAATTTGGTCAATGACTTCGTGTCCTAATTAACAGCTACTAATTAATAATGTTGCCAATTTCAGTTAGATTTGTCATTTTCAAATTGTAATTTAATATGTTTTTTAAATAGTCACAGTCACACTATTTTATGCTAGTTTTGTATTTATCAAACATGTTATCGCACCACATATTTTTTCTGAATAATTGTTTCTTTTCACATTAGAACATGTTTACGGATACAAAATCGGGATAATCTTAATATGATCCTGATTAAATGTTTAAAATATGGGTTCTAAAAAAACCCCATCTAAACTGTTTTCATTTATCATTAGCTGCATGGACTGATTTGACCCGGCAACTCAATAAGAGCTCAATAATTGATGCAGCGTTCGATAAGATCCTCTGGGTTTATTCATGATAGCTGATAATACATCTATGGCGGAGCATGTGGCGATGATTACCTAGACACATATCTGGCGTCAAAGGTTTCCACAGTTTATTTGTAACAACACAGTGTTAAAAATAACCATTTCTTTCCGGTACATGACTGTTCAAATGTGTCAGCTCGGTCAATTCTCTCATGCCTATGCTATGAGCTAAGAGCTCTACTGATAGTATCATCAATTGTTTTTTTATTTGGTTTTGTACAATATTATCCGCGTCTGTATGGTGCCATTCATTGTTAACGCTAACACTATTTTGTTAAGTATATCATAGTATCATGAAATAGTAATAGCAATAGCAATAGAAATAATAATAAATTAATAAAAATGATGAGAGTAACGAGTTGGTAATCCATATATGACTACTACTACTACTTCTACTACTACTACTACTACTACTACTACTAATAATAATAATAATAATAAAACTATTACTTTGATATGAAATACATTTTGATGCGTAATATGAAGTGCAAGCACTGCCCACTGGCAGTATTATATTACCCGGGAGGAATTCGTTGCTGCTACCAATCGCTCCACGCAACCATTACATGTAGGTCCAAACTTGCCGTGTTACACAGCTGGGTAAACTAAGTGCAATTTGGATGAAGTGCCTTACCCAGGGGCACACCACAGAATGAGACCCAGGCCACAATTTGTGTGTGTCTCCAGCGGGATTCGAAACCGGGCCTTTGGCATAACCATTACACCAATGTGCTCCACATATAGTTGAATAACTTATTTCCCAGGGGGCGGGATAGCGCATTGGTTAGCGCGTTCGGCTTCGGATCAAGAGCTCCCAGGTTCGAATCCCGCCAGGGGCACAGCAACTTTGTCTACAGTAGAGAACTGTTCTACACGCAGTAAGGTTTGGGTGCAATGCTTCACTGAATTTCAGAGTAGTACCACCCATGGTTCGCTAGTTCCAGCCGTTGCTAGCAGGTTTCACCGCAATACATAGCCACGTTGCGTTGTGGGCTTTCTCCCTGCCGTAATACTAGCAGCAGCGATATAAGTGAATAATCTTGAAAGCGGCGTTAAACTCCAACTCACCTCACCTTATTTCCCACTAATTTTTTAACTTGACTTTGTATTTTTGAAAATATCAGGTGGTTTGTATAATAAATATATTTAAAGCAATATGTTAAGTGCTATTAACAACAATTGATTTACAACGTGCAGATGTTCGAAGTGTTGAACATCACAGATCGCTCAAACTGTTGAAATAAAAACAGTTCTTCAACAACAAATTTTTATTAGCTAATGAAACACTTAAGTGTACCTTTATAATTTAACAGATTGCGTTGACGGTTACTTGAGAGATATCATAATGTTTAAACATTACAACTAGAGAAGGAGTTAATTGTTTAATTTTATTAATAGAGGGTTCAAAATGCTAGAGTTCTGAATCACTGGATTTGTTCTGTACTAAACTTGTGATATAACGTGTTACTTCAATTGTTCGTTATCTCACATTCTAATATCATCTCGCAGCTGAAGATATGTATATATTGCATTCTGAACATTCTCATGAGCTAGAAACTCAATGTACGGATGACTGTTCATTCAAGTGAGAGAGAAAGCTATGGTTCTAAACACATTTCAAATTAAACTGCTCCTGATATTGTTTGACATAATTATACAACTTTGAACATGAAACGGAACAAAAATCAATAGAAATAGCTTTTGTGTAGTCAGAGCACAGCACACCGTTAAAGGTACATCCATTGTGTTGTTGTGGGTCACATATGCCAAACGTTATAAATGATGTTAATCTTTCGAGAAGTACTGACTGTTACCGAAAATTGCCATTTTGATGATAGTCAATTTAGTATATTGATGATATAAAGGTAAAAGTGTCGATTTTTAATCGAAAACCGGACAATGCACCGCATGTGGCGCGCATCAATTGGTCAAACGTAATTTTGGAAACTTATTTTCAACATATATACAGATAACTTTAGGTTGATAGTGTTAAATAGGTCTTATAACTACTGTGCGTGTAAATGCGACGTGTAGTTTCGGTTTTTGTACATGTATAATGATGTTGCTCAATTTTAATTAAAAACTAGTAATTATGATATAATTGGCTATTGCGAATGAATATGCAAGTTGAGTGAAATTATTTGAACTGAAATCGGCACATATTGTATGTTGGCACGTATTTCAGTTAAATAAAATTTTATGAAACACAATGGATGTACCTTTAACAGAGGGCTTCTTGATATCAAATCAATTGGATGTATTCATGTATTTGTCAAAGATTTGGCTCAGCGCTTGATTAATGCAGAAAGCATGTCAACATTCGGTCATAGTTTAATCACGGTTTAGTTGAAACGAACCCAAGCAAATCGTTAACGAAAATTACAGGTTAGACTCATGATCAGGCTAGCATACTGGTGTTGCCACCAACATAACGAACCTCGAATTTTGCGAATGAGTAATAACAGATGAAAAGAGAAATCGGGGCCGTATTAGAATCCTAGAACCTACATTTTCCATAAAGCACATCATAGCGAGTTAGAGTTATATATCATGAGTTATGTATCATGCATGGGAAAGATAAGTATATATCGATCAA
This sequence comes from Gibbula magus, assembly GCA_936450465.1. Taxonomy (NCBI): domain Eukaryota; kingdom Metazoa; phylum Mollusca; class Gastropoda; order Trochida; family Trochidae; genus Gibbula; species Gibbula magus. The sequence continues at coordinate 90,269,892 of OW388289.1, read as the reverse complement.
GTAACACAAGCTCAGTGCTCTAAAAACTAATCAGGCTGGCCAATTGCAATGGCAGACACTGGATCTAAAATGTCTCTTTACAATATTATGTTGGACATTTTACCTAATGCCTACTGCTATCTACAAATATGTGAAAGACATATATAATCAATATACATATATTCGCAATAGATATGATAACTGAGACAACTTAACCTTCCATATGAAATTTGAGTATCACTATTCATATGGTTTCGTTTCTTTAAATTGTTAAATTGATGTTCATGTAGTTCATTTATATAACTGCGAGTTCAATTCCATGTCTGAGACATGCAGTGGTGCATACACTTGTTTTGATATAACAGTGTGGGTGAAACGTATTGTATGTATAATGAGGTCAAACCATTGCAAATCAGGTAAGTCTTTTCTTTATCAACATCGGATTACTTTTTAGAAAATGTGTAACAACCATTAAGTTGCTCGTATTTTTACCTGTCATACTGTTCAAAATAGGGACTGTTTGAATTGTTGACATTTGGGATGGTTCTATCCTGATTTATTATTGGTTTTAATGTCATTAGCATTTTCAGCCAATAAATCGTACGATTGATGCCAGAGAATAAAGATGGGATTCTTTGGAATACAATCTAAAGACAAAGATATGATGTGAATAGATATGCAGTTAACATGTTTCTTTGAGGAAGTAAAAACCTGGACTGCACAAGCTTCAATTTTGACTTACAAAAATATTCGGAATCCCATAGACTTTACAAAGTTTCATGTCAATGTTGATGTCAATGATTGGTAAGAATATCAAAGTATGTGACGATGTTGACTTAGACTGGGTTCAGGGTGAAGTTTTGGGCATTCAGCTAAATGCAAGTTTAGAAAGTCTATGGGTTATCAACACCAGAAAAAGGCTAGAAAATATAAAGAGATTACTCGTCAATTGGCGCAAACGCAAGCTGACATTAATTGGTAAAATAACCGTCATAAAAAACTTTGGCACTATCTACACTGGTGCACATTTTCTCTGCCCTGCCTCAACCGCCAAAAGAATTTGTTGATGAGTTAAATTCATTATTCTTCAAGTTTATTTGGAACTCAAAACCAGACAAAATAATACGAAAGAATTTGACAAGAAGTTATGATAATGGTGGATTAAGGATGGTAGATATAAATGTATTTATTGCATCTCTGAAGCTAAATATCCTTAGTAAAAGTATGAACACAAACTTATACAATAGCTATTTTGCATTGAACTATCTTTTGAAATTGGGTGCTAATATCTCTACATTTCGACTTTGCATAAATACAAATCAATATTGGCAAGATTTGATAGTAGTGACACGTGGTCCTGTGCATAGCTCTGTCGATCAGTGAAGTTCAACAACAATGGGCGCGTCTTGCCGCATGGGTTGGTTTACCCGCTCGTTGCTTGGTAAACTGAGAGTTGAAGGGTTATTACCTGCCCCACACTGAGACATAAGTTGAGAGACTTGTGGTGTCACCCTGGGTAAGTGACTTAGTTCGAAGTGTGCCTCTGTCCACCCAGCAGTAAATGGGTACCTGGTATGATACGATGGTAGTCTGAATTTGAACCTTGAGTGCCTGACAGGCGACCGGTAGTATTCTCCTCAGGGAGTGTTCTGTACTCGTTGACCAGGGGTAATATGTCGACCAGCGCTTTGAGCATGCAATGTGCATGGATATATGCGCTATATAAATGGACTATTATTATTATACATATTTGGAGCAATTACTATCACTTTCATTTTGCAGACATGGAAGACAATAATGTCATTTTAGCTGAACCGTTATGGCTTAACCACCAATGTGCAGTTTCAACATTTATTATAGAAGAAGGGAGTACATAACATAAGAGATTTGTGTGATGAAAAAGGACTTTTAAATGAAAAATTATATTTGAAGGGTACATATTTGGACCACTATCGTGTTATCAGCAACATTCCTACACAATGGAAAAATAAATTAGATAAATTGTCCTTTCTATGATCTTATGATCAACAATTTCCTTATGGAGTCGCTCAAACCTTCAAATGGCTCACGCAAGATCTATGATAAATTTTTGCAAACTGACCAACAACCAATCGTCTGCTATAAATGGCAAGAAATGTTCCTAATTGACTTAGACTGGAAAGAAATATTTAAACTCCCCAAAAGATGTTGTAAAGATATTAAGCTACAAATTTAGATTCTTGCATCGTATTACATATACTAAAAATGAACTTGTTAAAATGAAACTAACTGACAACAGTATTTGTAATAGATGCAACGAAGAAACTGAATCTATTGTACATGTTTATTTTGAATGTCCATCCTCAGCTCTTTTCTTGAATGAAATTGAATGCTTTTTAAGACAACACTTGTGTTATGACATCCAATTTAGTCTCAAAGATATCCTTTTCGGTATTCAGGAGATTGCAGATTTCAAACTGTTGAACCATATTCTTTTATCTGGAAAGAGACACATACATATAAGCTGCATTAGAAATGAACCTCTGTCCTTTCAAACATTCATTGTTATCCTGAAAGATATTTTTCAAGTTGAAAGATACATAGCTAGAATGAAAAACCAATCAAATCAATTGATGAGAAAATGGCTACCATTACAAGATGCACTTGATTGATTTTATACTCATTATGTAGCAACAACTATGTTCAACTGTGATACTCAATATTATTGCATTGTGAATATATGTGACATGTATTTGAATGTGCCTACTCTTGTGAATAAAAACATATACAACAATTAAAAAAAAAAAGTTCCTTGTCAATGTCGTACCTTTACTTCAGTGTACAAACACATTTGATAAGCTAGCTCGAAACATGGAGTATTTGTAATTTATATTTACAATATATACCTTTGACCATGTTCTTTACTAAAAGGCTTTCCTGTTACATTGATATTTCCTCCATTCATATGTTGACTATCGTTGTATGCTTTCACGATTGAACTGTTCATAATCGAAGTAGAGCAGAAGTTAGAACAGCCTGACATACTCTTAATATTTCATCGTTAATACTAGAATGTCAAAACACAAACAAGGGTAAGGTGAGTGGAGGTTAAATGTCATTTTCAAAATTAGTTCACTTTTATCATGGCTGCTAGATATAGAAAGGCTACAACGCAATGGCGGATATGCATCGCCGTTAAAACCTGCGTGCTGCTACAATTATTGAGAGAGAAAGCGCATAACACCATGATGGCTATATATTGCAGTGAAACCTGCAAGCATCGCCTGGAACTAGCGAACCACGAGTGGTACTGCGCTGAAATTCAGTGTAGCATTGAAACTTACTGCATGTAGAACAGTTTTCCATAGCAGACAAGTTTCGCCCCTACAAACAACGATGTGAGAGAATAATGGTATGTTGAAGTGATAATGCATCACTTTATACCACCTGTTATAATTGTAGACGTCTGATGACAAGCTGCGACTATCTTCTAATCTGTGATCGGTACAATCAACTGTGATATTTTATCGATCTCAACATATCCTTTTCATTTTGTTTGTTGGCAACTACGGGTGATATACATGTATATCATCATCACAGTCAGTGTATTGCACACTCTGATAAAATGTGTATGATTTCTCAGGTATATACTAGACTGGAAAACTGTTGCTTTAGGATTCCCCTTTCAATTGACATCCACATGTGTTCATCAGTTGGATTATGTACATTACATAATATTGTTGCAAATTATCTGAATATTTAAAGTAGATAATGCTGTTTTATTTCCTCACTAACACCTTCCCTTTTGTTTCCATTTTATTTTTTCTCAGTGTTTTAAAGGTTATGATATTGAAACTAAAAACTGAAATGGGATCACAATGGTATCTATGTATTCGTTCTCACAGATTATGTTATTTCATAGAAAACATAAACATAAACTTAGATTAGAGTAAAGTTATAGCTTCATGAATAATCATAGGTTAATGCACGTCATGTTTTAAAAACGGCTTAGTCAGTGTACACACATAAAGTGTCATTGCTACGTTTATGTGTTGGCCATATATTACACAACATATTGTTTGTCCAATCCATTGAATGAGTTTATGTTTTGACTTTTCAAATATATCTCTAAGTTTGCATCTACATTTTGGATCAATGTTATGCACATGGTTATTTACAAACATACCCATAAACACTATATTCCGAAAATGAGTTCTTCTTTTGACAATATAGTATCAATTTCTTTTTCTTAGAATGTATGTGTAGCGTGAGCACATAACAAAATCCCTTTGTATCCACCACACATAGTCACATTCTACAGGTTATAAATTGCCTCAGGATTGACCATGAGAGAAAACGGAAATGACTCATGAGCGTATAGAAACAATGTCTACATTTCAATTATCATAGCATTCACCTTGAAATTTGATATGGTTCATGTTTGTCTCATAAGAGGTTCAATTTATCATCCTCGCTCATCCTTATTGACTAATAACAACTCACGCAGTTCTTAAAAACAAAAATAAAAAGTTTGCTTTGTTCTTGATCTCAGCGTCATTGAATATTTAGGAATACACATTTGTCTAGCTTATTAGATACACACACGCACACGAAACTTTCAATAACCATAATATGTTTGACTTTCCATACAATGTTTGTAAAGTGGCTTTGCTAAGTTTTTTTAATTCATGATATCAGCGTTTATGTATATTTAGTGATACAATGTTTTTTAGCTTATCAAATAGACATATGAATACGAATTGTTCTGTTACTATGTATGAATGTATGATTACTCTATTTTAATGTTAATACAATTTTTTATAAAGAAGATATTAAATACTAGTATAAAAAAGTATATAACGTATAGCTAAATCTCCTTGAGTCAAATGTGTCCCACATCTGTAAACTATCTATGAGTGATCTGAATGTTTGTCATCGACAGTGATGTCTAGACATTAATTTAGAATCAAGGTACATATGGTGTAGAATGGTTGTTGAATTATTGCATGGACTGGAATGACCTGAGAAACGGATAGCGATTCTATACATCAATAATGTATTGGAGTTCTACGAGAGCGTGAGGGTCTATTCCTTATAGCTGATGATAACAAAACTACAGTGCATGTGGAGATAATTAGTTCCAGACACACTTAAAGGTTCTATAGACTACTCGTAACAAGACAACGACAAACTGATTAAATCTTTTTCTGTAAATGAATGTTCCCATATGTCAATACCGGAAAGTGTCTAGTTGATATCAGCAGTTAAAGACCATACTACAACCATCAACCAAGTTAATCAAATGTCAGAAGGATGTTTGTAAGAGCTGTATCCACCATTTGCCTCCATATTAGCATTAGGTTAGTGTTTTAGTGACAGAGTAACTACATCATATGTCCGATTTACCCTTGTAGATGTACTATCAAAGTTGTACACGAATATTCCTTGTTCATTTAAAATACACGGGTACATGACATTTTTGTACTTCTCCTCGACTTCCGAACATGACAGCATGTCAGAAGCCGTCATAGGAAAAGTCTGATGATGTAAAGAACATTACACTCAACTACGAAAGAAATGCCACCATACAAAACACCAGATAATTTTATCCACCGGTGATAAACACAACTGACACAAGGATACTTCATGTCTTCAAAAGCTAAAAACTCAATTTAAATTTCAAAACATTATCTGTCCATATTTCTGTGAAACACTCATTTTTAAAATTCCAACAACACAAGATTGGAGAGTTACAAATTGCTTTTCGGGTTTGTTTTATGAGGTTCTACAATAAAAACGCGTTTACAAATGTCAGTTCAAGAAGGTTATTTATTTCAACAGCATCTTTCATCAAATAATTTTCGACATTTATGAAGTTAAATGACAAACATCACCAAAAAACATTTTGAACAATTTGATTTCAATATCCTCAGTGTAATTGATGAGTCATAACAAATAAAAGTATTATACATGTACTCTGATGTATGAAACTGCGGATACCTCTTTTAAAGGCATGTCCCCATATACAGTATGTCAAATCGATTATCTGTGGCAGCAGTATGTTTTTAAAAAAATGTTGACAATGTGGTGACTTTTCGTTTGCGGTTGAGTGTAAGCACCCAGAAACCAGGTACGCCTTGCGTGGCTGCTTCATCAACTTCAGATAAGTAATATTTTGCAGATACCACAATAATTTTATTAAACTATTTATTAGGCCAATTTCAAAATGGTGCAATATAGTTTAAAATTGAAAGAAAAAGACTCATACAAAAAACTCATACTTTTACAGGTCTTTTCTTTTTTCAATTAGTTTGGTTAGATCGGCTTGATATACGTTTTAGGGCAAAATTTTCTTTGAAATGTAATGTAAAAACATCGAATTGCCATTGTATAATTCCTGTTTTACACAAGTGCAAGTGACGTTACACAAAAACATTTTTTTTTTCCAGAAACAGTCACTTACAATTAGCATGTGATGAAAACCAGCTATGACTAAAGTATATTCTTCCTATACACTAAGACGATTTGGTTGTCCACCAACTCTATTACCCTTGACTAATAATGGTAGGATTTGACAAAGGATTCGATAGAAAAAGGTGATGTCCTACGGCTACTCGTGGTGGTCGTTTGTCCATCTATATTTATTGACAGTTTACTCCGTTCATTTTATTTTCTATAAAAAGTCAAGTATACAGAAGACTGTATCTGAAGAGATTCTTAAAAGAGGTTGGATATTTTTATTCTGCCAATCCTCAGTTCTCAGTTTTAGCTCATCAGGCCTGAAAGGCCCTATGGGCTTATGACATGGCATGGTGTCCGTCGTCCGTCCGTCCGTCCGTAAACTTTTCTCTTTTTCAACTTCTTTTCCAATACCAATGACTCCACAGAGCTGAATTTTTATGAGCAGACTCATTGGCCAATGGGGATTTCAAATTGTAGATTTGGTGACCACTTGACCTCAATTGGGGTCATAGGGGTCACAACCTTAAAAACCTATTTTCTTCTTCTCATATTCCAAAAGGTCTAGAGAGCTGAAAATTGTGTGCAGACTCCTTGGCCAACGGGGATTTTTAATTGTAGATTCGGTGACCCCATGACCCCAAATAGGGTCACAGGGGTCACAACCTTAAAAACCTATTTTCATCTTCTTCTCCAGTACCAAAATGTCTAGAAAGCTGAAACATTGGCTGCCGATTCCTCGGCCAATGGACTAAATAGGGTCACAGGGGTCACAACTTTAAAAACTATTTTTTGCTTGTCAATAATGTACCGGTATTTCTTGGGATAACTTAGGTGATAAATGAATGAAGTCCTGATGAGCTACAGAGCCCATGGCTCTATTGTTTTCAATTTGCATGGCCTTGCAGATTGCGTGTCCTTGTTTATTATCAATACTGGTATATTAACCTCTTAAAAAATAATAAGTATTTTGTTTACATCTATAGGAATATAATTGTAGAATTAGAGGGAAAGAAAAATAGAGCATGTGAAATGATAGTCCAATTTCATGGACAATTAAACTAACATCCAATGATGAAAAGCAGGAACATCTTTTCGACACTAATCACTATTCCCTCTGTGGGTTTGATACTTCAGTTCTAGGGACGGCTTCCTGTCAATCAAAGCAAAACTCTGCGATTCCATTACCACATGTTTATTTTGACAGGTTTTAAAACAGTGTAATGTGCTATTGAACAGACACCCCAGTTGAATGTTTAATGTCCGATAATTTGACACTTGACAAAAACTATAGGCAGCGAAGCAACCAATTGTCATATTTGTGTGCAACCTTCATGTTGTATCAATCGTTTGGATTTATGGTTCTAGAATTAACAACTCACTTCAATATACATAATATCTATGCAATACATGGTTCACTGTTACTAATGGATATATCAGAGAGAGATAGGATGGTAGTCAAGATCTTCATTGTATATAAAAATCGTTTTCCGATCACATAAATACAATCATATAACCATAAATGACAATGTTAACATGAGTCAATCGCCTTCATTGTGTTCATCCCCACTTACATTTGGTATGCAAATGTCAAGTAATGACATATTTTTACCCAATCTATATGTGAAACAGCTACCCTATTCAATGCCTCATGTTTGCAAATCAATAAGATAAACTTTGAAATGACATGCATGATGTTTTCCATTTAAAAGGTAATGATTTGAACAAAAGCATGTGTCAGTCAGCAACCTCAACGTTGCTAGTGTTTCAGCAGACTCACAGTTCCACAACAGTACTAGTTTGGTACTCATTAGTTATCAGATACCTGAGGGACCAATATAAACTAGCTGGCCTCTCGATAACGTTAATATTGCATGAGAAGTTCGGGAGAAAACAAGGTTCATTCCTGATTCGCAATGATTACAAATTGATTGCAGCGAATGTGATAGTATTTACACATTGCTCAAGACGGTGGACTAAAATAACAGGTGGGCGTTAGACCATGGTATGTGCTCGAGTCAATGCCCAGGTTATTGACATCTAATCTTAATATACATGCATACGTTGTTATTAGAAAACATCCAAATGTTGATCAGTGCTTTTCAGTGGATAATGCTTTTTTTTCTCTCACTACCTTCTTCCCTTTTTTCTATTTTCATTTGTCTTTGTGATTTAAAGGTTATAATATTGACGCTAAACGACACTTCATTCTCAAAGATTATGGTGCCTGTTCTTTTCATAGAATTATTGTTGATAAGAGTACGCTTACAGATTCGTTTTGTGTGTAAACGTTTTCAATGCTAGTTAAAAGCCGAGATACAATATGTATTACTGTCGTTTGTGGCTTTGAATGTACAATATCATTCACGAAACTCAATAAAATATAATGTAATGAGGGTTTCATGCACATCATTGTTATGTTTACGTGTTGGACATATATTACCCAACAGATTGTTGATTCGAATACAATGAATGCGTCTTGACTTATCAAATGAATGAGTTTTGACTTCAAATATGTTTCTGATTCTGGTCTGCATATTGGATCCATGTTATTCATATGTTTATTTACAAACATCAGGTCTTTGAAGGGCATTTATAAGTGGTATACATAAGAACATGAAGATTTTCTGGATAACAACTTCTTTAATGTGAAAATACACGACGTTTCGGAGTACATACTCACTCCTTCATCAGGAAACATTCCACCTGATGAAGGAGTGAGTATGTACTCCGAAACGTCGTGTATTTTCACATTAAAGAAGTTGTTATCCAGAAAATCTTCATATTCTTATTTACAAACATGTTCATAAAAAATAAACTAAAGAATTGAGTACTTCTTTTGATAATATCTTTATCAGTTTATTTACATTTAAGAACGTATGTGTAGCTTGAATACATACACGAATAGATCTCGTTGTATCAACCACACATAATCACATTGTACAGATTCTAAATTGCCTCCAGATTGACAAAGAAGGAAACGGTAATGAACCATGAGTGTTTAAAAGGAATTTGTACATTTCAATTATCATACCATTCAGCATGAAGAAATGTGATATGGTTCATGTTTGTCTCATAAGGGGCTACTTTTAACATCCTCGATCATCCTTATTGACTAATAACAATTCACTTAGTTCTTAAAAACATTAACTAAAAAGTTTGCCTTATTCCTGATATCAGCGTCGTTGTATATGTAGCAATACAATGTTTTCTAGCTACCTTGAAATGTTTATAAAGTGGAAATGAAAGATTTGTATAGCTAACACTCCTTGATTACAAGGTGTTGCACATTTGTTTACAATCTATGAGTAATCGTACCCGTGACTGCCTTTTCTGTCATATAAGTATATGTGTCATTAAGACACTTTTTTTTAAGAATCAAGGTAATTGGTTTAGTCTGATTGACAATACTTTGCATGGACTGGATTGACCTGAGAAGTCGATAGCGATTCTGCACATCAATAATTGATAGGAGTGCTATGAGAGCGTGAGGGTCTATTCCTTATAGCTGATGATAACAAAACTACAGTGTATGTGGAGATAATTAGTTCCAGACACAGTTAAAGGTTCTATAGACTACTCGTAACAAGACAGCGAAAACATAATTTCTGCAAATGATTGTTCCCATAAGTTCCAACCAGCCAGTGTCTAGTTGATATCATCAGCTTGGATACATAATAAAACCATCTACCAAGTTCATAAAATGTTTATACTTAGAAGTGTGTGTGTGTAACAGTTGTGCCGATCATGTTTTCTAAAGTAGCTTAGGTAAGTTGTATAATGATCATACGTTATGTTTATAAATTTGGTAGGGATCTTGCCTAAGTGTCATTTGAGACTGGGGGCGGGATAGCGCAGTGGTTAGCGCGTTCGGTTTCGGATCAAGAGGTCGGGGGTTCGAATCCCGCCAGGGGCACGGCAACTTTGTCTGCAGTAGAGAACTGTACTACACGCAGTAAGATTTTTCGGTGCAATGCTACGCTGAATTTCAGCGTAGTACCACCCATGGTTCGCTAGTTCCAGCCGATGCTCGCAGGTTTCACCGCAATACATAGCCACATGGCGTTGTGGGCTTTCTCCCTGCCATAATACTAGCAGCCGCGATATAAGTGAAATACTCTTGAAAGCGGCGTTAAACCCCAACTCACTCACTCACTCATTTGAGACTTGTTTTGCGACTTGCAAATGCACTATGGATGCACAGTCAATATTATAGACAATGCTTTTTCAGTTAGTCACAGTCACACCCATATTATTTCTATGACAGATTTGTCTATGCCAGATATGTTATCGCAACACATATTTTTTCTTTTCACAGAAAACAATTTTTATGGGTATAAAATAAGGATAACTTTCCCCTTGTATATGATCTTGATTAAGTTTCTAAATAAGGGTTATAAGTTAAATATCTAAAAAGTTCATTTATCATTAGCTGCATGGACTGGTATGACCATGAAACGTAATAAGAGGTCAATAATTGATAAAGGGTTCGATAAGAACCTCTCATTCTTTTCCTGATAGCTGATAACAAATCTATGGCGGTGCATGTGGCGATAATTACCTAGACACATACATTGCGTCAAAGGTTTCCACAACTTATTTGTAACAACACAGTGTTAAAAATAACCATTTCTTTCCAGTACGTGTTTAGACGTGTCAGCAAGATCAATACACTCATGTCTATGCTATGAGTTAGAGCTCTAATAAAAGCATCAATCGTGGGTACCCCTATTTTTTTCTGTTCTGGTTTTGTTAAATATTATCCGTGTCTAAATGTATTTGTATTATTGAGAAAAACAAGCGGTTTACATGGTAAAATATACCTAGAACAGCATCTTAACTTATATTTACAACAATTGATTAACATTATTTGATATTAGTGTTAAACATCACATGTTCTAAGATTAATAAATATGCTGAAACACATTTACATTTACTGAACAAAATTAATCAAAATTATTCTATAGTGGGATAGCACAGTGGTTAGCGCGTTCGGCTTCGGTTTAAGAGGTTCGGGGTTCGAATCCCGCCAGGGGCACTTTCTCTGCAGTAGAGAACTGTTCTACACGACGTAAGGTTTGGGTGCAATGCAACACTGCATTTCAGCGTAGTACCACCCATGGTTCGCTAGTTCCAGCCGATGCTCATAGGTTTCACTGCAATGTACAGCCACATGGCGTTGCGGGCTTACCTCACCTCAATCTCACCTTGAAGGACATCAGCAAATGACACACATGTGCCTTGTATAATTTAAACATATGTAAACATTAGTGCCACATGTTACTTGTGAGATATAATGTTTAAACATTGCCATTTTTGAGAAGATTTTAATTGTTTAATAGTGTGTTCGGGATGCTACAATACACATAGCGTTATTAAGCCTCCCAAGTTTTTATCAGCAAAAGTTGTCTGGTAAGAAAAAACACGATGTGTCAGTAAAATGAGCGAAATAATATAGAATATTAAATAATATTCTTGCAGTTCAATAAATAAAACTTCATTCAGATAAATTCTCAGATAAAAGAGAAATGAAAGTGAATATTGGTTGTTGCAATGTTAGTAATTCCATTATTTCAAATTCAAACTTTATCTGCCTTTAGTCAGAAATTACTCGTAACAGCACTATGAAACTTCAAAATTACAATTTTGGAAAAACGATAATTCCAATAAAAGAGGCCTACTGACGAAAGCTCATCAATGTTAACTGTAAATACCAAGAGCTTCCTTGAGAGCTTGAATTGGTAGGAAACAAAAATGCTCTTAAAAATCTAGTTTTATTGCTTTTTTACCAATAGGTTTCAATATTTGTTGAAAAAAAAGAATGGCATTTAACCAACCAGTTACTTCCTAATTGTGTAACATATAGAAGTTGTTTTGAAGTGAGAAAGTCAACTTGGTAACAAACATTACATTTTTCACATCTGAAACCTAAATCTCTTGCATAGTTTAGATCAGTACCATTACAATTTTAGTCTTAATTTCTTGAAATGTCAACTTGAGGCATTTGTCTTTGAAGAAATCTGTCACAAAATCTACTTTTCTCATTTCGAGAGTGATTGTCTCAGTCAAGTAGGCCATGGGCCGAAGCCTGTATCTTGCAATTGTGCTGCAGTGTGGAGGGTGAAGGCAAGAACTCTATTGAAATAAATTCTAGTAACTAATTTATCCATGAAAATGCAATGTTCAAGCAAAAAACATGGTTTATTAATTAATAAATGGCAATTAAAGTCGCTTTGCTTACCCACTATTATTAGCCAATCAGAAGTCTCAATTTCGGTTGCGCCCGGTCCTAACAACAATGGCTGCCCCCATGCAGCAGTACATCTGTCACATTGTGGAGGGGAAAACATGCCTTTTACAGCTTGTTCTCACATATCTGGAGGAAAAGTAGCAAATCTATTGATATAGAGGCTAACATGAAGCTAAAGTGTTGAATGCAACTTTGCTGCTGGAAAAAATGGGAGGGCACAATAAAGTGCAGAAAGGTCACCGTGACCCAGTCACGCCAGTGTTTATTGACAATCAAAATATAAAGATGAGGGTGAGGATGGATTCATAGATGGATTGAACCAAAATGAGGAAAAATGAATTTATTAAACACTAACAAACATTAAACATGACAATGTCATGACAAAATGTCAATGTAAACAGAAACTGTAAACAAACCCATGTGTGTTGTGCCTGATAAATGTTGTTGTAATCATGGGTCTTTTGAATAAATAAACAAATCTGATAACTATAACTTCATTAAATGATTTTACCATTTATCAGTAAGCAGTGGCAGATGAAATTTGCAGATAAAATAAATATTAAATAATAGGCTAAGGAAGTGTCCAGTTACCTAATTTACAATTTATAATCCACAATCTCTCTCGACACAAACGTTAATAATTATAGATATTTGCATCCTAAATAACATAGCATATTATTTAAACATGCATGTTCAAAGGTATGACACCTATTGTATTGTGTCTGTTAGAGGCTTGTACAAGTTCACTCAAGGGATCAGTCTCACTAAAGCGCAGAATCATGAAATACAATAGCCTACTCTCATAACCAGAAAGGAGTCGAAATACGTCACAGTTTGCCCAATTTTGATGTTATAGACATAAACATATTAACAGGAACAATAATTATAAAAACATAATAGTTGAAGTGTATAACTCCCGGGGGCAGGTATCCAAATAACTTTTATATATGAACCCGAATTTGGAAATGTGTTATCTTTGGCATAGAGTAGTTAAGTGCATTTATCTTTAATATTATATTGGAATAGATACAAATCTAGTCAATCTATCTACTCTGCTGGTTTTTATAGAGAGATGATTCACAGAAAATAAATACAGTAGACGGTTCATTGTTCTAATAGATTTGCGTGTCAACGTAAATTGGAAATTAATTTTGTCTAGGCGTTTTCGACAGTTGTTTAAATATTAACAATAATGGGTTTGGATTTTAAATCACTATGCTAATACATTACAGATCGTGACTGAATGTTATGTTTGAACTAATACTGAATATGTGAACTTATTCTTGAACACTACTACTTCACAATATATGAGTATGATAATGACAACTCATGTTATAGAAATGTTCAGGTATAATCATCAACGATTTCTTATAGTTGGACTTTATACTATTGTAATATACAAATTGAATACAAATTTCCCCAACCCTGTGTAAGGAAAAGGATATGGTTGGGCAGAGATGGTCTATCTACATTGTATACAGTAAGATAATGCATATTCTTAATCATAATCTGTATCATACATTCAAATTATCAGTTATCAACTTCCCATCGCAAGGCGTAACTCTTGCCAGTCTTGCTGGTTTAAGACTTACAGTATTTCCCTCACTTTTCCGTGCCAAGATAGTGGATTGCTGCACCGGAAAAGCAAATCAGTCAGTAATGGACACTTGTGTAGGAAACGTTAGTTATAAGCTACTCAACTGTTGATGCAGCTGATGTATTTGGATAACTCCTTGTGCTCATGTGACAGACCATTTAGAGACTTGTTACGTAGTTCGATTATTTTCAATGTGACAAATTTAATAATTTATTCTTTTGAGATGTCTTTGCTACTACAAATGACAACAGGAACAAGTGAAAAAGTGAGCAGGTATCATTATTAATTTTTACCCTAGATAAAAGTTTACATGTAAGCAGATGTCTGTATTTAGATCCTATGGATCTATTAACATACAGGTAAGTCTAATATACAGAAATTTACCAAAATAAATCAAAACTTCACATAACTTGTTACTTTCCCTTGCATCTCCATTTAGTCTCTCACTCCATTATTTGCATATTATTTGACACTTGCACAATACTTGAATTTCGTGCTTTATGACCTTGAACTCTCAATTCCTTAAAACTAATGGACCTTGGTTTGATTTGGTTAATTGAAAGTTACAGACATTATCCTACTCGTAGTCTACCGGTAGGAGACATGTGCAAAATAAGATGAATAACTTTATAACTTTTAAAAAGGTGAGGTGAGATGAGTTGGGAGTTTAACGCCGATTTCAAGAGTATTTCACTTTTATCACGGCGGCTAGTAAAAATGCAGGGAAGAAGCCTGCAACGCCATTATATATATGCATTGCGGTGAAACCTGAAAGCATTTGCTGGAACTATCAAACCATGGGTGGTACCACGCTTAAATTTAGTGAAGCATTACACCCACACTTTACTGCATGTAGAACAGTTCTCCACAGCAAAGTTACCAAGCCCCTGGCGGGATTCAAACCCCGGATATATTGGTCTGATGCCGAAAACGCTAAACACTGCGTTATCCCGCCCCCTTATATTTAAACAAATGAATATGTTACAAATACAGAAATGTTTAAAATATTTGTAGAAATTATATAAAATAAAATATTTATATTTCATATGCACAATTTGAAAATAACCTGGTGAAAAATTTCAATCTATACATTATTTAATTGCAAAATACAAGAAGAAATACAGTATTCTGAAATTCCAAAATTGCTTGCAATTCGGTAATATCATCCCATGTTAACTTGTGACTAGAAGACACTTGCATAAGTGAAAAGAATCGGATGAATAGTTTTCTGTAATCGGTCGGAAAACAATGTATTCGGGCGGACAGAGGGACTTCTTCAATTTAGATCTCAGAAAAATAAAGTATTCCAAATAATTTTTCCACAAAATCACTTGTAATTCTGGTCCGTATCTCTCTTAGTAGTGTAGAAGATGTGCAAAATATAAAGATACATCCATTTCATAATATTTTATTTTGCTTTAATACGTGCCGAAATATCATATACCGTATGTGCTGATTTCTGTTCACATAATTTCACTCAACTTGCATATTCATCCCAAATCGCCTAATATATCATAATTACCAGTTTCCTATGAAAATCGAGCAACATCATTACACATGTGCAGAAACATACATAAACTAAAACTACACTAAAATTCACATGCACAATTGTTACATGACCAAAATTTGTCTTTTGTCTGTTGTAACTAATTTTCCAAAATTACGTTTGACGTGCGCCAATATCGTTGCATTGTCCGGTTTTCGATCAGAAATCATGGCTTTTGCCTTTATATCATCACTATACTTAAACGACTATCATCGAAATGGTAATTTTCGACAACAGTCAATACTTCTCGGTAAAATAGAATCACTTATAGCGTTTGGCAAATTTGACCTCAAACAAAACAATGGATGAACCTTTAAGAACCGAGCGAAAAGGTTTTTTTCTGCAATTTCTAGGAGACGGACGGGCAGACGGACTGAATTTTTGGTATTATTATAAAGCCAGGAACCTTTGGTCAGGCTTATAAAAATGTAGTAACCAAAAATCCTAATCTATTTAGCCTTTCTTATGTTTGGATGGACACATTAGGTTTTCACAGAATTCTTCGTCAGATTTCAGCACAAAAATTACCTCTTTTTTCCAAGTCCACCTATAATGTAACGAACAACTATTTTTGCTTGAACATTGGTTCTAAATAACCCCACTGCAATGGAGAATAATTATATATAAAGTTCATGTATTCACCCTTTAGCCTGCAGTACTTTCATTTTTAAGAGGACTTATGCCGTTCGGCCCATGGCCTGAAGTTATCCTAAAGCTCCCACGGCATCACATTTTAGTTTTCAATAATGGGGGTTCTTAACTTTTTTCCATATCTATATATTGCATTCGGGAGATTCACGTGTATGGATGACTGTTCATACCAGCTTCCCAATTCGAGTAAGAGAGATAGATCTGGTTCTGAGCACATGTTCAAATTAGAATTAACTGTTTGACAATATTATACAATTTTGGAACAAAAAAGGAATAAATCAATAGCAATAGCTTTTGTGGAGTTGTCAGAAGTTGTCAGAGCATATCACAAAATAAATAGAGGGCTTCATGTTTGATATTGATCTCAAATCATGGGGTCAATTCATGTATTTGCAAAAGATTCGGTTCGATGCCTGAGTAATACAGAACGCGTGTTAAAATTCGGTCATAGTTTAATCAAAGTTTAGTTGTCAACATTCTCTGAAAGAAGTTGAAACGAACCAACACAATTCGTTAATGATAACTATAAATAAGAAACGTTATCAGACTCGGGCACTGCTGCCAACAAAATAAATAATCTCCTTTTTGTGAATCAATAATAAGACGTGAAAAAGGATACTTGCATGGTGTTGTTGACATCCTCGATTCTACATTTGCCATATACCACACCATAGTGAATGAGTAATACAATCACAGTTTGTCACATTCCACACCATAGCGAATGAGTAATACATGCACAGTTTGTCACATTCCACACCATAGTGAATGAGTAATACATGCATAGTTTGTCACATTCCACACCATAGCGAATGAGTAATACATGCACAGTTTGTCACATTCCACACCATAGTGATTGAGTAATACATGCATAGTTTGTCACATTCCACACCATAGTGAATGAGTAATACAAGCACAGTTTGTCACATTCCACACCATAGTGAATGAGTAATACATGCACAGTATGTCACATTCCACACCATAGTGTATGAGTAATACATGCACAGTTTGTCACATTCCACACCATAGTGAATGATTAATACATGCACAGTTTGTCACATTCCACACCATAGTGAATGAGTAATACATGCACAGTTTGTCACATTCCACACCATAGTGAATGAGTAATACATGCACAGTTTGTCACATTCCACACCATAGTGAATTAGTAATACATGCACAGTTTGCCACATTCCACACCATAGCGAATGAGTAATACATGCACAGTTTCTCACATTCCACACCATAGCGAATGATAATACATGCACAGTTTGCCACATTCCACACCATAGTGAATGAGTAATAAATGCACAGTTTGTCACATTCCACATCATAGTGAATGAGTAACACATGCACAGTTTGTCACGCATGGATAAGAAAATGTATATAACGATCAGGTAGCACACGCTCAACTTTCTGAAAAGTTATCAAGGTGGACATTTTCAATGGCAAATACTGGATCTGAAATGTTTTTGTACATACATTATGGTGGATATTTTACCTACTCCCTACTCTTACCTACTAATACGTGAAATGCTGTGTAAACACAAATAATCAATATACATATATTCACAATACATATAATGACTTTGGTAACTGACCTGCTATATGAACTTGGATTCTATTCATATGAGTTCCTTTGTTTGGATATTCTCAGAGTCGTTAAGATACAGAGTTGTGTCTGGTCATATTGCATCAGTTGAGGAAATAATTAGTACATCCATTTAACAAAATTGCTGTATACGATAGTGAATGTAACTAAAATGTACTAATATACCAAATAGCCGACTGTCAATAAAAAAAATTTACAAAATAAATATAAGTCATTGTGTTGATATATACATGAATACTATAATAAATATATGGATGTTTCAAGACATACAGAGCTTTTGTTACCAACAGCTATCATGTACAGATGAGTTACCATTGAGCTCTTGGTTCATTTCAGTTCATGCATCGAACAATTGAAACGCTCGTCCTTAAAATGTTTTTATTGGCATGTCTACTATTTTCTATACTTATTTTACTCTAACTTGGGCGCAGTGAACTCGATGACTTTGCCATAAATGTCATGTTAAAATTATACATTTTTTAGTAAACATCTCTCAATATTCAAATGTTTAGGAATGTGGTATCAATATAACGTGTTTGGCGAAATTTGATCGATAATAGCATTTTTTTAAATTTGAATATTATGTCATTGAAACAGTCTTGATTTATTTACCTTTTTCAGTCATGCAGCAACATCATAACTGTTTACTGTGTGTGAAGGGGAGATATCTACAAAAGGGAAACAATGTATGGCATAATGGTGGCCTGAATGTGAAAAAAGAGTACTTGAATACTGTGAATACAGTAAAACCAAATGAAAAGTTAAAACACACAGCTAGGACTAAGGTTATAGTGATTACATTGACGTAAGTTTACTTGAATACAAGGGACCATTATGCACGTAGGCATATGTAAGTATGTGTCAGTGGCGTATAGGCTAATCTTTGAAGGATACATAATTGACGCAATTGTGACAGCGTTACAAATCTGACACTCAGCGTAAAATCCTGAAAACAATCCAGCAAGCTAAAGGTAATTTAATATTTTCAACAATGGGAGACTTACGAGGACATTAACTTACTTAATCACACTCAACTTACTACTGCTGTCTTAACACATTTTCTTTAAAAATTAAAGACATCGAATTTCTACTTAACAATATTGATTTGGAGTGAACCTGTCCATTACTTAAAATAATAGTTTGTGAGAACTAAGTGATGACGTCACAAGCGTAATTTAAACACAAATTACATGTACTAGCTGTGTCCTATTACAGTAAATAACTAAAAAGCGCTAACACATTATCAAGATAAGGCTGGAACATTATGCCAAGTTCTGAGTGATAGAAAACATACTTTAAACCAACTTTAAAATCAGAAATCAAAACCAATCTCTACAATTAGTGACACAACTATACTTTGAGGACACTTGCGATTTGCATGATATGCATACATTTGTATTTATAACAAACCTTTGCAAGTGATCATTGGTTTGCTTGAACGATAGTGGTATATGGTATTGGCTTGAGTTTGAACTACTCTCCGTTATTATCTACTTTTCACATGTTATTTTGAAGCTATATGTCATGAAAGTGTCAGTGCATGTTACAGTTCAAAGAGTCATGTTGGAGTTTTCTCGTTTGCGAGGCGGACAACTATCATTCAAGATCCGTGTTGATTGGATTACCGTTCTCCTTAATTTAAGTGTTTCCGTTCTTCCTATGTTAGAACAGCCTGACATACTCATACAATTTCCTCGGTAATAACAGGTGGTCGAAATACAAACAAAGGTTTTAAGATTATAATTGTATGTTGAAGTGCTAATGCATCCCTTAATACCATGTACACTAAACGCCAAAAAAACGTTACCCCACTATCAGGCCTATCAGCGGTGACTCCGAAATCGTATAATGGTTATGCAGTGACATCCAAAGGCATTGGCAAGATCGTTGGTGGTCGACCCAAGCTGCAACATCCCCAGAGCTCTTTCTCTTTCCCCACTTGTCAATCGCTGCTTGAAGTTTGCTACATTTGAGTGACAATGCGTTTGGGTGATAGACAAAAAAATGAAAAGTTTTCATTTTCAAGCAAAAATGTTAACATAAATAATCGTCTGTGTTCCTAAATACTATTAAGTCATTTCACAACACAGTAAACTCGTTTTCACTAAGGTAAATTACGAATAAAGATCTTTAATGACTAGAAAAATATATTTCATAAGTTTCACACTTAAACTTACTCAATAACAGTATTTTTCATCGTTTAGGGGTTATGATGTAAAGCATATAACCTTTTTGTCTAGTCACAAAAGTACAAGTTTACTTTCAACTTCTTCTGGACATCTAAATCACATTTATTTGTTACTATCAGCCTTGTCGAAAACCGTGTTATTAGCATAAAGCTACGCTATTCAGCTTTCTTTTGAACTATTCATTTCTCAAATATCTTTGATACTTAAAAAGTTATTAACAAAAGAAGTGAGGTAACGTTTCTTTTGGCGTTTAGTGTATTAGAGGATTTTGTTACAGAACTGATAGAGTGGTACCGTCAAGACATGGAAATATACGTCAGTGTGTTCAGAAAATGAGTTATAACCGCAGACCGATGCAACTGTTAACAAATTACTTACTTCTATCTGACAGATAAGCATTATTAAAGGAATGAATGTCATCGTGCACATTTTACAATGGAATGGAATAATCAAAATTAAACTTTAATGTCTGCATTGTTGACCCATTGTACTTCGAACGAACATGGTATTTCTTATCCTAAATGTAAGTTAATATTTAACATTCGTCTAACATAATCCCTTTGGGTCAGATTAGAAAATAAGTACTTTCTGAAATGTGGCATGCTTAGATGGGATAAACTCTCTTGAGGTGTCATGACATTTACATATATCAGCCATTGACTGTATATTGGATACACACGTAGGCGTGTTGTGTCTACAGATTCTAGATTTCATCTGCAATTAAAAATTGGTTTCTCAATCAATGATATCCTATTCGAATCGTTAACAAATTAAAAATGAATAGGCTCAGGTAAAGATTGATTGCATTTTGATGCAATCTCTAAATATGCGTTAACTGCGTTGTAATACATCTATTATCTCATTGTGTAAACAAACAATATAACAACAATATAACTTTAGTTCCTTTATCCGTTCCTTTATATTACAAAGCTTCCTCACGAGTATCTTTTACAAACACAAATCTTATGACCCATGTGTAGCAGTAATTATTTCAAAGCCAATAACTCTGAATCTGAATCGTGATTCGCATCTTTCTTTTAAACTTTGTAAAAACATAATGGTTGTCGAGCATGATTTCTGTTTCATTAATGTCAATTTCAAAGTTGATGGCACAGTTATTTCTGCTATCCCTTAAAAGCAGAAAACAGAAAGTTAAAATCAATCATGATTGCAAGAACGTAGCATGTACATGACACATGCGCTGGTAAAATGTTTAAACATATAAATAACTATTCTCATTTTCTGGCAAATCAAAGGTTTATAGGTATAAGACAAACAAAGTACATTGTTGATTTTACAATTTATAAGAATATGGATATAGTTCAGTATGAAGATCTCAATGCTATACATTTAATTAGTTACATTATTTAAATACTATTATTTAAGAAACAACTTTCATTCTCTGATACTTTATAAAACATATATTAAAGGATTGATGAAATGACATATGGTAAAAATCGGATTCATTAAAATGGGATGTCAATTTGACAATTGCTCGATTTTAAATTTCTGAAATCGGTCCATAAATTACTTGTATACGGCTTTTTAAAAAACCGCCTTATTTAGCCCCGGCGACCAGAATGAAAGTCTGCGGGGGTGTGACCTGTGGAGGGATGACTTCTATGACATATCAGGAGAAATCTGAGATTCGGCGAAAGTCATAATTCAACGTAATTTCGCAACATTTTGATTGTTAATTTCACAAATAAACCAACTTAAATTTCCCATATATCGAATGTTTAGATATCCAACTAGGTAATTCCGCAGATGACAATTACACAATTATTACATAAACATGTCTTTTTGGCGATGTAATACACCTCATAAATTCATTTAGCGGCAGTCTAGCCGGCCCCGTCTGTCGCTTATCACAGTCACGCCTCAGTGAATGAAAATCGCCCAACTGATTGCGCTAGTGTTAAAATGGGTGAATTAAAACCGTTTAATTATCAATTGCAAGTGTATATTGTCTCGATTTTATGCTCAATTGATTCCTAGAGGTAATCATATGTCATTCTTGAGAAAAATGCATTTCATAAGATATTTAATGTTTATTATATGACGAGCAGTGAAATACTGGGATTTATCAGTGAAATACACTGTCTATCAAGCTACAGTGAAAATAACTTATATTTTCACTGCGAACGGTGACTGATATAATTTGACGTCATAAAACAATGGTCTCGCGCGGCGATTTGGCTTATGACGTCACAGTGTTACTGTGGTGACGGGCTGTTCCTTGCGACCGCTTGGCGTGAAAATGACACTTTTCGGACGTAATTACATGGATAATATCATATAATAAATTGAATATCCGTCAATTCTTGACAAATACCATGTTTATCTCATCTCGTGAGGTAGAAAAGTTATATATTTTCACTCGTGGCTGCGCCACTCGTGAAAATATAACCTTTCTACCTCACTCGATGAGATAAACATGGTATTAGTCAAGAAAAGACAGATATCCTCTATATATATTTATGCATTGCTTTGGTTTGTCGTAATTGAAACGCAGATACAAACATACTTGAAAGGATATATAAAGTACTGCCTCCCTCCTAAGGAAGCTGAGGTCATCTGTGTTATTCCCTATGTTTCACTAGAGTCGTGGTGACTCCCGAACACTTCATCATTGAACAAGACTTTATGTGAAGTAGAAAAAGTGTTGATAATATTGATTTCATAAACTTAGGAGGCGTTTACTGAAGTAAACTCGATCTTCAGCACGTAGTTGAACCGTTTGAAATTTATGTAGATTCTTGTCTGTTTGTTAATGCACATATATGCACAAGTAATATTCGCATGAGACTAGGTTTATCAGTTCACTGCTATTGCAGACTATCAAAGCGGGATACTGATTAAATTTCTGTAAGAAGTAGGATTTGTACAGCTGCCAAGCATATGCTGTTACCGATTCATTTATAAAGGAGCAAGTGTTATCTATGCAGCTTAATGGATGAACGTATCTAGTCCGACTCTATCATAATTGCAGTTCTTTTGAGAATAGTTTGTGAACATACATTAATTATATTAAAACCAGACGCCCATATTTGATATGTTATCGTTTCTCCCACAGTATACACGTAAGAATAGTATGTACTCTATGGCAAGAATGGTGTCTCAACAATTCAAAATAATTGTTCATCAACATCCTTCCTTCCATAATGTCTCTTTGAGAGTTGATTAGTAATATATACGATGAACAAAGTTCACGGGTTGATGTGTTTACAACATCTGATATATACCAAAAGCACAAAAAATATCATTTACTTCACTTTTCCCCCACTCTTCAGTATGGTTTTCCGGACAATCTCATTAGCGTACTGTCTTGTTTTCAAAAAGTCCAGCAATCCTTTCACCAATGTCATATGAAATACAACTTGTCTTCAACCTTGCTCTCTGTGTTGTGCTAATGTTTCTTGACAACAGGTCTATCCAAATAATCTTTCGTTATACCATAATTTGCTGATGAGATTAAGGTACAGTCACATATATTTGACAAGAAGCCACCACGAGATAGTTAGATAAATATGTAACACGACAGGAAAATGTCAGAATAATGTTCAGGGATCTATCCCTAAGTATTATATATTCTTATAGTTTGATCTTTGGGATTGAAGGGTAATAACTATCTCACTATAAGTGACATATATTGTCTTGCAGTATACTTAATGAGGTGTATTCAAAACACATTGTATATTACTTTGTATATATCATTCTTTGATTTGATCGACGATTATTGCAGAGAACACTAAATCTATATCTAAACATGTTGTTAAGCCAGAATATCCATATCCATATGTGTACGGTGAAGTTAGATGATTTTAAAGGTTAGTTCACTTATAGCACGGCACAGTGTTATTGGAGGGAGAAAGCAAGAAACACAATATTTGAGATGCATTGTGCTTCAACATTCGAGCCCCTAGCGAACCAGCGGTGATATACAATGCAACACTGCACCCAAACCTTACTACAGCAGACGAATTACCGAGACCCTCGCTAACCTCTTGATCCAACACTGCACTATCCAGACCGCTTCTCCTGAAGAAACGGTGATATAATGCAGTTAATCTCGCCTTATTGACTGGTTTATAAATATTTATCGTCCATTTGGTGACTACCAATGATAAGTAAGTCGTGAAAGTTTAATAAAAAAAATACTTGAAAAAAAGATGATTATATAACGCTAGTTTCACTCTGAAGCCAATTTCATTATGACAAGTTGTTCATTCTCCTTTCAGATGTTCTGGCTTAAGCAACAAAATAGTGTTCTGTCATTTAAATAAAAATAGTATAAATATATTAATGATACTGTTATGTCAAGAACAGAGACTTCCTACTTGCCCGCATGATTAATATCCCATATTATTATCACTACATGTACATATATATGGGCAGACAAGTCAAGGTGAAATTGTCAACGTTCTGATAGTATTTAGTGAAAAAGTATCAGTTTGTTTCTCCATTTAACAAAATATAAGTTGAGCATGCTCACTGGAGAATGTTGATTAGGAAGTGTCCATCTATTTAATAAACATAATATATTGTCATATATGTAAATATTATGATGAAAGCTAGCTAATTATGACATGCCTGTATATTTAACTTCTTTACATTCATTGCGTTGGATTACGTCAGTGACATGTGCGCGATTGAACAATATACAAGTCATTGTATAAGTGACATATTCTGTACAGCTCTGTCGCCTGTTGACAAATGTGGCTGTAATGTATCTTAGAGAGTTGAGACGATACATATATGACGATGATGATGATAATGTGCACTGTGTAATTACCACTTGATACAGTGATAATGATATACTACTTTCCACCAATGTTACTGTTAGCTGTTCTCGTTACTCTCCATTCCTTAAAATAATGAGTTTTGGTTCCATAATATTAAGGAATAACGATATACTAGTAATATATTTGCCTGTGTTTATTTCTTGTTTGTCACTTAAGCCTCATTTGGACATCGCACTAATGTAGTCAATCCAAATACGAGCCCAACCATTAATTTCGGCCACATGACATAAACATGCAAAACATCTATCATGTACATTATTAGTCATGAGTATGTTAGTGTTTTCACTGAGAAGAGTATTTGACTGTTTCCTGTTCAAATCGATATTATGTTTCGACGAAACTCTTGCGTGTTTGTGACATTCCGTTCATTCCGTCAGTTCATCAAGTGTTACAAGTGTCTGAAATAAAAAAAAGTCCTTGAAGTTCACAAAACTTTCTGAATGTTTTCAAAATGAAAATGTTTCATCATTTTAAATTTAACATGTAGTTTTGCATTTGACTCAGGACCAATGCACCGACGAATTCGAACCTTACAATTGAGTTTATTTCAGAAAATGATCCAGATTCAAAGATATGTTAATTAAAGGCAGTGAGGGGACGGCAAATGTAGAATACTGAACGACGTGTTCCTACAATTACAGATAGGTAAAATCGCAAATACAATGTATAAATCAAGATATGCCATCAATGTTTGATTTCATTGTTTGATTGTTTGAAAATGTCCTCAACACGCCATGATTGTGAATGAACTTTGGAAGACACATTACCCTACTTATCAATCCATACATGCCATAAACTAAATACGTCGCAGTCATATATTCAACTTAAATAAATAGCTCACAAGCATGCATACATTATTAATGAATGTAATGAGATAAACTTTAAGAAAATCGACAACAACATTATTCAAAAATCACTGCAATGAATGCCTTTGCCTTCCTGTAAATATGAAATACAAACCAGCATGCATTTGTATACATTTGGCGTGCAGTCTTATTGAATGGGTACATTATAAATGATATGAATGAATATTGTTTACTGATTGTTTGTTTGTAGAAAAAGACGGTTATGCAAGTGAACAGTTAAATAATAAAATGTAAGTTCGTTTCAGCAAACTCCTCCAAAGAAGGTGAAATCGACATTGTCAACACCACCGACAGGAGCTGCTTGCCAATAATGACGTGCTCTGAAGTCAACCCAACTCTAGTGTAGTGTAGGGAATTCAGAAACACTCAACTGTTTGAGTAGGCAGACAGTACGTTATATCTCAATTCATGTCTTTGTGTATCAGCTTGTCACGTCTGATTTTATTCGTTTAATCGTTGTAATGGATTATAAAGAATGTTTTAAACATTTGATGAAAGAATTGCATTTTTAGGTTATTTGAATTTTTTTTTAATAATATGATTAAAATATTCATGTAAATGTGTAACTTGTGTTTTACTGTACAATTGCATTATATTATTCTAATTATCGAATGTACATCTAGATGGAAGGTTAACACACATAACAATAGCATAAAATTGATGTTTATTCTCCTTCAGAAGCCAATACTGTACTTACATGTCAATTTCTCACTATAATATAAATACGTTTTACTTTCTTAAATGGCCATTCATGTTGCATTGATCGTAACAACTTGTTTTACCTTGCTTTCAGATAATTGCTCATTACACATTTTGTTTACGTTTACGTTTACACATAATATGATCAGGATTCAACAGATAGACACAGTGGTTCAGTTTTGTGGGTGACATGAGTTAGTGAACACTAATTATTTTAAAGGATGACCGGTGTTACAGGGACAAACGAGTCTTAAAAGCGAAATCTGCTGATATGATAGCCTTGATAGTAAGTGTGAGTGTAAAGGAAGAACATGTATTATGTTTTTATATTCTCTAATCACAAGATGAGATCATGTTTGGGTGTAGTGAAAAACCTTTTCTATCAACATTTTAGAGGTTGTATTGAACTCTGGATTTTATCTGAAACTAGTGATTTTTAATTGTTTTAATCTGTTAAGAGACGAATTATCCCTTCGTCTTCACACAGTAAGTACACAGTCATATATGTAAATGGCATGATCCCTCTAGAGGATTTATCCAACGCAATCAACTTAATTTCATAAAGTCCTAAATTTATAATATGGTGCTATGGGATTGAATTAAGATAGATGCATGTTAGATATTTTCTTGCATTTATAATTCCAAGTGATTTCAACTGGTTTAATAAGATATATGTTTATGCAACGAATGTCAATGAATAATACGGATAATGTATATATTTGAACATATGAGGTATTTCTATAGGATATATGATAAATCAGTTGCATACACCTGCTTTCAGTCATTTATGATTTGTTTTATAAAGAAAAATATCTGCTTAGAGATATAACTACATCTCTCCAGTTGAACAACCACAAGATTTACCATGCAGAGGACAGTGGTACAAGTAATTTCAGATTTTGCAGACTGGGTCGTTCCCTGTGGGTAAGTTAGAAACTGGTTAATAATAACTAGCTGTTTTAGATGATTCCTTTACATTGGGACCCTGACATATATGAGAGAGGCTCCTTCTACCTTATAAAAAATAGTTTGTAGGGTGATGTGTTTGTTGGTCTAATCATGTGTGTCGTCGAAATAACCATATATAAAATATTCCCTTTCCAATGAAGTAAACACTATATATGAATATCCTCCCATTTCAAATATAAAGATAACATTGTATTTGTAACATTTAACGTTAAAATGCTTACAAAGACATATATTATATCTATTATTTCAAATTAACATCAATAGCACCTGAATTCCGTAATGCTAAATACGAAAGGAAGATATAAGAATAATGTTCAGATGTCAATCTCTAAGTATTATCAATATATGTTGTTTGATCTTTGAGATCGGTAGTTAATAAGTATCTCAATATCTGTGAAATATATTGTCCTGAGGATAATTAATGAGATGAATAGACAAAATACATTGAATAATAATTTGTGTGTAGGTTTCAGTGATTTGAGGGGGCGGGATACTGCAGTGGTTAGCGTTTTCGGCTTCCGGTGTTCAAATCCCATCAGTGTCACAGCAAAATGAACTGTTCTACATGCAGTAAAGTTTGCGGGTGATACTAGACTGAATGGTGACCTTTGGTGATATATAATTCAACAATCCACCGAAACCTTACTACATGTAGAACATTTATCTGCAGCTCTTGATCCAAATCGACGCTGCGCTATCCAGACCCCTTCTCCTGAAGAAAATATGATAGATTCAATGCAGTTGATCTCGCCTTGTTGATTGGGTTATACATTATTATTGATTGACCATCACTGATCACTAAGTCCTGAAAGTTTTATCTCCCAGGAAACACATTTATACACAATATATGTAAAGTTATACCTACTCTATTTTGTTACTTTTCTTTATTAGAAAGTCTTGCACTTGTTTATAACCATTTTCTGTTTGGATAACATAGAAATATAGTCGCAAGCGGCAATAAAGGGATTCAGCACAGAAATGATATAATCATTGTATATATCTTAATTAAGACATTTCCCCAGTGTTATTCTGTAAGATATGTCTGTAAGATTATTGAGTCCCAAATCTCACATGTGTCAAAATGAAACAATTATAAAGAAAAAAATATGGCGCCGAAAACAAACCGAATTCAATGTGATTTAATTTTTTGCTCGTATTGTTATTTGACATTTAAAAAAAATAGAATTCAGTCTCGAGGTAAAATCGAAATATAGATTCGAATTGGACCTCTAATGGCTGGGCCAACGGTGTCCAAAAGGTTAACACATTGACTTCATAATGAAGCCTATCAATACCTTGATTTCACAGGCAAAAAATTAAAGCACATGGTAGGAAGTATGACGAAAATCTGGCATGTTTGCTCCTGTAAATCGTAAAATACAACAAAAAAACCCAAAAATGTTTAAAGCGAAGAAACCATAGAACTATGAATTGTCGGCGGTTTACATGTTTGGTCTTATGTTTATCCCGCATCTTTTGAAAGTAGTTTCAAGTTCCTATGTTGATTTTGAAAATTGTGCCCATGTTTAACTTCAAAGTTGATCATTGTCATTTAGAAACAAATGTACCAATTGACCAACTTAAAATACCCGTTACTAATTGGCTATGATTACTACTGTGCTAATTAAAATGTTCGTGGATAGGGTAATATTTTATCTGATAAGGTATTAAACAAACTTGTATACTCTGTAGTTACCGAGTCATAAAATTACAAAATTACAATAAAAACTCTATTTTTCAATATTGAATAAATGTTAAAAAAATATTGTAACCAAACATGACTGTTCGCCATCAATTTTATTATTGATACATAAAGCTAACATTCTTCTTTTTCACTCTTGAAATTCGTTGTGTAGGTTTCTGAGTTATCTCCCCTGAAAGATTTACATTTTAGCTTAGATTGCTTTGGGTATATTTTACAAAACGTCTGTAAAAGTATTTAGAAAATGTTTCCCATGTTAGAAGTCAAAATTGAGATTGAGACTGGACCTAAATGCCTGAACCATTTAAAGTTTTGTTGTAATAGCTGCATTGCTTCCTGCCAAAGTGGAGTCCACAAAATCGGTGGAATGATAATTAAAAACACATGTCAATAACAATAAATTTGGTATCATGCCTTCCTAATGTTGTCAAACCATTATGATAAAGAGTTGTTTCGAGCAAGACTGTCATAAAAATTATGAATCCCAATCAGTTTGCCCTTTTTTGACATGTATGCAACGCATCCTTAATGGCAATTAAGTTTGTACGTTTTGCTTTCTGAAATATATATATATATTGTGGAAGACTGTCACGTATAAGCATCGCCAACTCCAAACTGTCTCTTGTACATCTAAACAGCAATATAATATTTTCTAAACACCAAACACGATTCTGCCAGACAGAATTCTAAAACAATCATGAATGCAGACAGACTGTCGTCCCTATTTGTGAACCCGTGTAAAATACTAAAGGCTTTAGAAGAATTATCCGAAACAACAAATTCGTCTTTTTCAGACATATATCTGACAAGAAGGCGCTGTTCATGACACTATTTGAAATATCACTAGATATATTTGATATAGAACATGCTCATGATTCATCCTCATAATCTCATCAACCTGTGAACGTATTTGCTGTATATTTATTACTAATAATCGTTTACATAGACATTACCGGGGGAAGAATATTTGTGACAAAACTAGTCTGAATATTTGAGACATCATTCTTGACCTCGAGTTTTGAGAGAAAACTCTACATCACGTATCATCATTATCAGGGAACAGCCACATTGACATAAGACATGTCTGATCTATGATTTCAGTATTATCATGTAATATCATTGTCTGTGTGGACAGAGAATACAATCGATCGGGATGAACTCTTCTTATAGGGAGCCTAGACATTCTTCTTTGCATAAGCTGAATAGATAACATTTGTTCTATTTATAAATGACTTATGTACGTAATACGCATAATTGTGTTTCCTTGATATACAACACTGTTACTTATACGAGTTTCACGTTAAACATAACACTCATGTTTTACCAGGTAAACTCTGTAAAACTTTCATTTGAATTAGTAATGATTCAACTGAAATTACTTATTATCTAAAACACGCACTTTGAATTACTTGTTATACACATCGCGATTGTAATTCCATTTTTTATTATCGTGGCTTTCAATATATATGTTAGATATCAACATTTCCGTTATTAAAATATCCTCAACAAATGAGCATCATAAATACACGTTGCTCGTCATTTAATTCAAGGCATTAACTGAATACCCAGCAGCAATATATTTAACTTAATACCTTGGTAGCATGCACATATTTTTAATGAATGCACTACAATAAAATAAAATAAGAATAAAAGAATCGACAACAAAGTCATGTAAACACCACCTCACCACCGCAGGATGGGCTTGCCTTTCTACAAATACGAAATACATATTGACATTAATTTTTATAATTAGTTGGTATGTAGTGCTAACGGATTGGTAAAACTAGGTAATATGATATATGATGTGATTGAAGATTCACAGGTTTATCACATGTCTGCATAAAAAACAGTCGTGCATCTATGTTAACAGTTTAAAACTTACAACTTGAGTTTACTCATTCAAATAAAGTGAAATCAACTTATTCCACAATATCGACAGGAACCCCTTGAAAAAGTGATCTGAAGTCAACTCAAGGGTAGTGTAGGGAATTCAGAAACACTCAACTTCCTTAGTAGTACTATATATGTCAATTAATGTCTTTTCTATCAGCTTCTAAGCTTCTTTTTTCGTTTCATCATTATAACGGTTTTTTAAAGAATTTGTATGAATCTAAACAAGTACACATGTAGTTGTACTTTTAGCTTATTTAAAGGCAAGTTATTTAAACAATTTAACTTTCAATAGTTTTCTAACTAACGATGCAATATTTTGATAAAAAGACGTACAACATGAAACTTGTTTGTCGTGCTGTACATAAACAATTACATATCTAAGATTCTAACTTTTGAATATAAATGGAAGGATATCACAACTAACAGTAGGATAAGAGAGACGTGTGTTCTCTTTCAGCAGCAATGTACTTTACCGTGTATATTTTCGTTACAATTTAAATCTATTTTACTTTCCCAAATAGGCTTTCCTGCAACACTAAATGGTTTTAAATTGTTCTTGCTTTCAGAGTATTGCCCAGTTCACGATTATATTCTTTTAATTTTACGTTAAAGTTAACTTGTTCATGTTCTGAATTCCATATTTAAGCATAGAGTTAACTGAATCAAAATTTATGTAATTGTGACTGATGTTACTGGGGGTATGAGTCTAAAAGAGAAATATGATATGAAAGCCTTGTCATGTAATTGTTAGGTTAAAGGAGCTGAAATATTTTGTTGTCAAAGTAGTGTGTTCACACAATGTGATCCTATTTGGATGCAGTGAACAAACATTTATATCTAATCGTTATAGATGGTATTTAGTCGGTTAAACCTTGCATGAAAATACTAATTTTTAATTTTAACATTGCGATATGAATGTAACTTTTAATAAAAAGCCAATTATTCATTGAACCTGAACCTGGAAACAAATGGAAATTAGGAGAGCACGCCCACGTCTACATACAACGCACAGTCAGTCGGATATGTTTAAATGTCATGATCCCTCTAGAGAGCTTATCTAACGTAATCAAAGCAAATACCAGAAAGTCCTAATTTCTTAAGATGGTGCTAAGGGGTTGAATAATGTTAAATGAATCTTAGATATATTTAGATATATTCTTAGATATAGCATTAATTAATGTATCATTTTAATAACTGTGGGTGCCATTGGCACACATCGAATTTCCGAATTCATTGTAATGAGGACAATAACGTGTTATCATTATTATTATTTTGGTTTAAAGGTAGGTATGTTAAAGCAAAGAATGGGAGTGAGAAATACGATAATTGATATCATATGAACAAAACTCGATGTGTTTCAATAGGATGTAATATAATTCAGGTTCTATACAAAATACAAAATTGTCACATATGAATAACATGTTAAATGACAAAGGAATTTAACTTATATAATACATAAATTTGCAAAACATATCAAGATGATCTGTACTACTTTATAATGTATTTACTTGACATGTGATCAGTCCTGATTAAAGATTCATCAAGAATGAATGGCTGGGCAGAATCAAACCTTTAAATGTTCTGTTTTAGCATTTGAAAATAAAATGTTGACTGGGGAGAGTGATATTTAGGTTCATGACAACTATTCTTTACTAAAGATCATATCTCTCCTACAGCATATGTTGAATTGTAAACGAGTAAGCGCATCATGTATGTTGGAGATGGAAGTGCTATTCACACAAAATGTTGATTATGAAAGTGGAAGTATATTATGTTTCACGAACTACTGTTGTTAACATTATATCAAGATATAACTAAATCTGGTCAGTTAAACAACTGTAGCAGTTACCATGGAGAGAAAAATGATACAAGTAATTTCAGGATTTGCAGACTGAATCATTCCCTGTGGGTATGTTAGAAACTGATTGATAAATGTCATCTATACCAGATAATTCCTTTTGATTGGACCACTGTCATTTGTGGCACCGGCTTCTGAGAACTGGTACTATATCCTGTAACTACAAAAACATGAAGTTTTACATCCGAGAGAAGAAAATATATATATTTGCAATTCTAAAATTTTGTTATTTTGGTCTCAATAAACGAATGAATATTGGTTGCTGTAATGTGAATAACTACATTCTTTCAAGTCCATTGGTCAAATTATCTTCCTTCTAAAAAATTTGCTCAAAACAAATTAAATGCACCACGATGACTGTATGTATTAGTGTAGCCTTCTCATGCCAATCTGAAAACCACTGCTAACCTTTATCTTATCATTGTATGTCAAATATGTTACCTGTGGACAGACGAAAGTTATATCGTAAATGTATAAGAACCATAGGAAGGAAAAGAAGGAAAGGTTATTCACGAAATCAGGCCCCCCTAAGTAATTGAAGGAAATGCGTCAATTTTGAAGAAAATCCATCCAAATTTGAAAGAAATGCGTCCATTACGGAAGAAAATGCCTCTTTTCTCGAAACAATCGCAGCAATATCGGTGAATTCACGGTAATTACAGAAACAATCACTCTGATGTCGGAAGGACCATCGGCCATTTCCGTGAATTCTCGGTCGATGCCGGAAATGCACACAGCAAAAAATGGCGTCCGAAGAAGGTTCTCCTGTTTCGGTGAGTAATGTTTTTATTGTTTACAGTCCGTACTTTACATGAATCGAAGTTAAAATACTTGTGTTGAATGCGTCTAGGTATAAGGAACCGACAAGACTATAGTTTATTGTCATGAAAATAAGTAGTTACGGTGCTTATGTTGAAACAGTTCGCGATTCGCCGATTGTTTACATCGAAGACAGGTGAAGCCGTATCACTAACAGAAGCATAGATGATCTCGGAAGCGTGTCAGACGTTTCAGGGTTATTTCATAATGATATTTCAATTATTCATTTAATTTCGTCACCTTATATGCGAGTCCATGTCAATGGGATTGCTTATTGGGTTATTTATTTCGCGTTTTCTTCACCGAGTGACTTGTAAAAGAACCCTTTTCTTTTTTTTTGTTATGCTAACAAAATAATTATTATAACCAAATGTACTAAACTAAACCATTCTTTATATATTTTTTATTTATTATATTTTATCATATATTTATACAAAGGGTTGAAATTATTCCAGAATTTACTAGAATATAATTACACTGTTGACTCAAATGTCTGTTGCTATTACTGTTGTAAATAGATTTATATTATGCTTTCAGGTCTTCTGTGAACTGGCAGATTGATGTTGATCAGCTGAATATAGTGAACTTGTGAAGAATATCTTTCAGGTAAGTGTCAATTATCAGATTTATCATATCTAACATGATCAGTGGTGAACTATCTTCTAAAAGTTCATTACTACTTTTGTTTTAAAAAAAAACCCTCACTATATCATATTTCCTCTGAATAGGGGCCCTTGTTAGCATGTAAAGACTCTTACACCCCAGCGCTTATTGGAGGCCCGGCTCTTATTTCATTTCTAGCGGTTTGACAATGCACAACGTGATAATCTCTCAAAATGTCTTAGAATAACACAAACTCCTTGCCATTTAACATAAACCTAATTTAGCATGGTAGTTTAACCATCTTAGTATCTGGGGGATATTAGATTTAGTAAGGGGTGATTTAAGCGATATAAACCAGGTCTTATTGGAGGCCCGGCTCCTATTTGAGGCACAGCCCCTATTAGAGAAAATACAGTATATTGTTACAGTTTACCAATATGGCAACTGTTTCCTGATTCTATTAATTATCACATCCAACACAAACTTGTAACAAGCAATTATAAGGGAACTTGTTCCCCCTTTTAATTTATCAATTGCATTATGCTATCAATAACACTATTTGGGCTTGTGGATATGATGTTCAAACTACGTTGTATGGAAATGGCCTATTGGTCCTGGATAATTCAACAAATAAAGAAATTCTTAACTCGTTACACCAGTTCATTTCTAAAAGTAACCGTTTCCTATAATTGTTGTTACAGACAAATAGTATATATAATATATGTTTCATAACTGAATAACAGCTGCAGCAACCGTCATTACCAGGCATACCAAACAACACAAGAGACAAATTTCTTTTTATACTTGGAAAATAATTGTAAAGGCTTTTTCTTGTTTTAAGTTTACCTAATTTTCATTGACTTGTTTCTGCGTCCAGCTTTTGCTTTCATTGTACTGGAGCTGCGTTGAAAAAAGCCTATGGCTTGTTAGCCAATCCAGATTTCTTTTTGGAAATAAATATGTTTAAACCACTATTTGGGCTTGTATTCCTGCAAAATATATGATATGTCTTTATTGTGAAATAAACTCACGGGCAAAAGAAAGTATATCTTCTTTTCAACAGAGATAAACACAAAATATTTCTGCCGGTTAATTTCGGTTTTGAAGGTTTGCGATGAGGATATATCTCTTGAGAGATATACAAAATATCATTCATGAGAGTATGATACTTAATATTTTATATCTGTTCAAGCACACATGGGGTGCTGAAATAGCTATTTCAAAAGGTTTCTAGGGAAATAATTTGGGGTATTTAAGGTAACATTTTTATGAAATATGGAAATTATGTTAGTACAAGATGTTATCAACATAATGTTCTTCCTTTGACTTTAAATTGAACAGATAATGTTTCAAAATATACAGACAAAGTTAGTTTGCTTTTAGAGACATGGTGTAACTATGTTTCAATCTTGTTCATCACTCGTTGATTAAAATATCAGGCGTTGTTGTACCTATACTTTCTTTTGCCCGTGAGTTTATTATCTGTATAATATTGTTAGAGATATGTCTTCGATTCTTGTAAATGGATTCCAAATATGTATATCCTGATATTGGTATTGAAGATAGTGTTGTTAAAAAAATAAACAAATGTTTACCATTTTTGTTTTTTTGGGGGATTATCACACATATTTAATCATCATTATAATTTGGTGTAAATAAGAATAGTACGTCTGTTGAGAAATGTTTTTCTTTTATTGATTGTGTTCATTTTATTTATTTTTAGACCAAGCATGAAGAGGAAGAAGTATAAACTCACTCTTAACAGGGTAAAGGCAAAACCAGCCAAGAACCGAAAGCGACATTTGGAATTTGATTCCGACATTCCCTCCCATAGCACTCCAGTTAAAAAATATCGGATTGAAGAAGAAAATGAAGCCCTTAAACAGCATGTGATAAGTCCTCTTTCACCAATTAAAGAAGTTCCTGGAAACCATCATGATATATCAGACAACTGTTACAGCAATACAACCTTTGATTATGATTCCTATCAAACAGACTCTTTGAAATGTGACAGTAGTGACTCAGACATTCCAATAACAACTAAAAACTGTGTTCATGATTTTAGTTTTGATTCCATGTGTGAGAAGTGTGGCCTTTTTTGTGCAAAAAGCAAACCATCTGTGACATTTGTTTCTGACAAGACCAACATCACAAAAGAACTACATTGCGATAATAAGAAATGTGACAATGAACTGTGTTCACTATTGACTACTGCTGAGAGGAAACTGAAAGAAAAGGGCCAACCTGACTTTCTATTGATGCTTTTGAGTGTTATTGCTTCTGGCAGACTCGATATCGATTCACTGACATTTTCCATATTGTCTGAAACTATTATGGCCTTAAATGTTGACTCGCTAACTCAACAGAGATATTCATGGAAATCCAAATGTTTTTGGAAACTGTTCATGACAAAATGCGGTGGAATGGCAATAAGACTTCTCAGTGGCTGGAAAGGAATCGGTACACTTTTGACTGAGGAAACAACTCCAGGATTCATCAACAGTGAATTAACTGACATTATCCTTGCAATTCCAAATGAAGATATTCTTCGTAATTTTGACCCATATGATGGTGATTGGCCAACAAAGCTGGAGCCTGGATTCTGTGAAAAGCTTGCATCTCCTCTTGCTGAACGTGTCCGAGATACCAGTATATGTCTTTCGTTGGATGGGAAGAAGCTCACACCTGGCCTTAAAGGTGATAAAGGAGACATAAACTTATTAGGGAAAGAAGAAGATGGTCTTCCACTGAAGAAAAAACTTGAATTATTTGAAAGTGAACAGGCACAAATAAAATCTTATAAAACTCAGATAACCAGCTCACAATCAACAGATGACCCATCTAGGTTTGTTACTATGTTTGAATGGGCCATGACTCACCTCAGTCAGCAAGCAATCTCACTACAAGAAGAACTGAAGAAGAAAGATTACACTTTAGAGAAGCTAAAGAAAATGGGCGGGGAGGACTATCTAACATCACGATACTGTTTTGCAATCCAACAGGTCATCGCATCACAAGTTGAAATAAGAGAATCCTTAGTGACTGGACAAAAATTGAGGGATAAACTGACAAGATTGCTGGCAGCCATGCATGGAAAACAGTTCCTTCTCCTTGAAACACCAGTTGACCTCCAAAATACCCCAAATTACTGTGCCCTTCATGATATTGATGAACTCTTAAATTCAAATGAGGATATTTGTAAGAAACTTGCAACCTTCATTCAAGACCAAGGACTGCATGCCGTCAAACAGAGAAGCTCCATATGGTTTGCCCGCCGAAAAGAAGTAGTTGCAACTGGAAGCACACTGCATGCAGCAACTGGAGCAAATGGGTTGAAGGAACAGCGTGAACATTTCCTACAAGCTGTGTTAGGAAAGGAACCAAAGGAATTTTCCACGGAGGTGAAGATAGCAATGGAACATGGACAAAAAACTGAAGCACATGCCATTGCCACTTTCTGTACTCGCTTCCTGCCCAGTTTACTTCCAGATCATGTCTTGTATGAGACTGGCGGTGTTCCACTGCAAACAGGAGGCATTGACATACTCGTGTCCCCTGACGGATTTCTTCTCAACACCAAGACTGGACAGATTGATGCAGTTCTAGAAGTTAAATGTCCCTTCACAGCTGACCTTCACACATCATTACCAAAGAGGTAAGAATTTGGAATGAAAGTGTGTTACTTATGAACGTAGTTCAAATTTGTATCACACTGTGATTTCTCTATCAACTTACTCAAACTCGAAACTTTAATGATACATGTATGCTTTTAAATTAAATCTATGAACTTTCCAACACTTACAGATATTGATTTATATGTACTATTACCGGTAATAAAATTTCTGTCAGTGAGAAAGTTCTCACATAATATACATTTTCTATATAAAACAGTGTAGACCATACATGAATTACATGATAATGTTTTTACACTGTTAAACTTATACCGAAAAGTTTTCTCCTTTTAAGGTACTACCTCCAAGTTCAGGCAGAGATCTACGCTCTGGATGTCCAGTATGCTTTCTTCATGTCATACAAGGGAGAGACCGCACGAATCTTCAAAATCAGCCGAGATGAGGAAACATGGAAACTAGCAACCCTTTGTCTGCAGGAGACTTTTGGCAGTAAATCAAATCGAATACCAAGTAGGCTTACCCAGTCATCTAAACTTTTGACAGAGAAAATCAAGCATGCTGTTCAGAAACACTGTACGCTAGTTGCAGAAGTATCAGCGGTTACTAACAAAGAAAGTGAGACTAGTGACATACACATTGGAATTCCATTTTCAAGCCATATCAATCCTGAACCATTTCTGACAGACATTTCAGATATGCATTCGTTATTTGACAAAACTGAAGCCATCAATATTGTTGAGGTTCTACATGCACAGAACAGCAAGGTGCATCAGATCATGAGAAAGAAAGCAACCGAATTAGTGACACTGGTGGCATCAGACACCTATCGAATATGGAGCAAGAATCAGTCACCGGGCGTACCAGTCAGTTACTTCCTAAAAGGATACAGTCTGTCAATGAGTGTAATGAGATCAATTCTGGAGGACACTTTAGATAAACTGTATGCTTATGAAATTCATGTCCCATGCATTGCTTTTGATGGTCAATTTATGAAGCTGTTGAGAGAAGATGGAGAAGGACAGCCTCAGACATTGTTACAGTTACAAAAAGGCTTCTGGCAAAGGGTTTGTAAGATGTCCAAATCAGCCCTTGTGTCCGAGATAAAGAGAGCTTGCGATATACTTTCAAAAGACGACATCCAGTCACATCATCTTACCAAAGAAAATGGCTCCAGTTATGTCTCACTTGAAAGGGCAGGACAGCAGCATCTACCAAGAACAAGTATTCGTCATCTGAATAATTCACCATGCAAAGATGTCAATGAATCTGAATGTGCCGACAACATG
This sequence comes from Gibbula magus, assembly GCA_936450465.1. Lineage (NCBI taxonomy): Eukaryota > Metazoa > Mollusca > Gastropoda > Trochida > Trochidae > Gibbula > Gibbula magus. The sequence goes on along the minus strand of OW388289.1, from coordinate 90,230,501 downwards.
ATGTTGGCAGACAACACAGACGAAGACACCACAGAAGACGTGTTGCGCCTGGATGAAGAAATCCAATCAAGTACCAATATGGAGGGACAATCTTCATTTCAGTCTGAGGAAAATATCGCCAGGCTATTGGATGAGTTATCGATGGATCATGACGCCTGGAAAAACAAATCAGTTGATGACCTGAATTCTATTTTCAGCAACTGCCAAGAGCTTGCCAAGTTGAAGATATCAGAACTGAAAGTTGTAGCTCGTTTCCTGAAACAACGCCTTGATTTCAATATCTCCCCTGCAGGCTCAAAGGTTGAATTGATGAAAAAGCTGAAATGTTTGCTTGGAATTGAAGGTGATTTGTCATACACAAGAAGAAGGAAGTCCCCACTTAGTTTGAAGAATTTGGTGACTAAGAAACTCCACAGCAACAAATACCCAAAACTGGCATTGAGTGTGAGTTATGCAAATTGGAAATTCCCAGAGGTTGTCAAAGATTGGCAAGAACACTCTAAAGTAAAACATGGAATGGTCATCCCTGAAGTTGATTCTATGAAAATGTTGAATTGGTTCTACATTCCAACATCATCAAAATCAAGAAATCACCAGCTTGAAGTGATGAAGATCGACCCTCATCATTTGCTGACTCGTCACAGATCAGCTATCTGCAAAGGAGACCTTGGCAATGCACAAAGGAATCACTTCATAGACATATCAAAGGAAAACTCAACAGCTTTGAAAGCAGGAATGATGGAACAACAACTTAACATGCAGTCAACCGACTATGCCAAGATCACCTTCTCCAGTAAAGTTCAAGAGATGATGCATCTTCAGGGCTACCATGACTCTGCACATATGTGCAAACTTGTAAGTAAAGAAATTGTTTAATTCAGTCAAGTATCATGATATTCTTTCACAGTTTTTACATTGAAAATTCATTTCAGTCAACGCAATTTATGATAAAAACATGAATGTATAATTTCATAATGAATATATTTAACAGGAATCATTCTGCAATACAATGATAACCAGAATTAACCAAAGTATGCGAGAGTTGTCAATGTCTAGCTGAAGTAGTGACAAAGATCTTACTATTTCTTAAATTTGTAGGTACGTGAATGGTTTGAGGCTTGTGATGACCCTGGACTAGAAGCAGTAGAGCGCTGTCAGCGAAAATTGAGGTAAATAGTCTTTACAGTTCTAAGAATGTTGTTTATGACTAAATTACTTACCGTAACCGTTACTTATATTAATTTAAAAAATATAAATAAAAAGTCTTAAGTTATAAATCTTAAATGCCATTAAATAAGGATACAAAACAACCTTCTACTTAATGCCATTTTTATTAAACAAGTTAATGATTTTGTATAAAACGAGCGAAAGCAAGTTTGATACCAAATCATTCACAAGTTTTAAAAATTGGTATTAAATAAAAGGAAGTTTAGTATTCTGTTTATTACTATACTACTATTACCTATGAATCCAGCGAAAAAGTCGACATTGCTTAGAAACTAAGACCTAAGTCTGATACCATTGTGATGACATTATTCCAATTTTGGTGTCATAACTTCAAACTATTGTGACGTCATACTTGGGCAAGTAATACATTTTATTTAACTTTCAACATAACAATTTATTTTTTTAAATGTCCTTTGTGTGCAGATACAAGGATTATTTGATGTCTCTTGTCAACCTTTCCGCCTTTCCGCCACCTGGATCACACATCAAAGGATATCCTCTACCGCTCTGGGAAGCTACAGTGGCATCTATAGATGCAGATTTCTTCTTGTATGCCATCACAAAGAGACGAACTTACAACAACCGATCCCTGAGCAGCCAGCCCTGCGAAAGTCTCTACTCCTGTCTTGCCACAATGCCTGGGGCAAAGAATGGCGTTCCAAGTGCTGTTGATTTGGAGATTAACATGGCCAAGATCTGTGGTGAATGTATCGTCAGACAAGACCCAACAAGGTAAATTATCTCTTAGTTAAAAATGGATACATTTTTTAATAACAATTATAATTTTTTAGCTTATTTCCATGCTTAAACATGCTAAAAGCTACGAGACTAATTCTTATTCAGGACTCAAACACATTGGCGTGAGAGGCCAGCATATTTTTCATCCTATCAGTTGTAAAGAATGAAACTGTAATGTAATGTAAATGTAAAAACTATTGATGAATTAATTCATTTTATTTATTCCACTCATTTTTTTAAATGATTATTGCAGAGGGTTTTCAACCCGTTTATCAAGTGCTCCGGTGTACCCACAAGTTCTGATGGAGAAAGGTGTAGGTCGTCTCTCAGAAGCTAAGAAACCACCAACTCACATCTCTGAAATATGTATAAAGGTAACTCCTACATTTATCTGTAAACAAAAGCTTGGATACGAGCCGTAAGAGGGTGGGAGGATATAGCGTGTCAGTTTAGGATCAAGAGGTCTGGATTTTTATTTCCCCCATGGGCAATGCTTTACTAAATTTAAGCGCAGTAATAAGATCGAACACATCACAAATCCAGTATTAAAGCTAAAAAATGTAACCTTCGCACAGCATATGAAAACTGCCCTGCTAATCCGGATGTTTGAGTTGAAGCTAAAATAACTATACAGCCGTATACACGATGCCAGAAATACTCATCATTGTAACATATCGATGACGTTAGCTTATTTACTTTTCTGTGCAATATATCAAACTATCTTTTTTAATAAATGTTTCACATAACGCATTACTGAAGTAACGAAATACTAATATGTTAATGATATCCATGTACTTAATGCAAGTGCTTGTATATGTTGAGTTAAGTTGTCATGTATATACGGCAATATGTTTGCATCACAATGCATTTTAGCACGGATAAGCGTGTTGTGAATTCGTTTTCAATTTCATTCCAAGTGTGATGTCTCGAAAGTCGCAATGATGATTAGTTTGCATTTCTAAAATGTAACTTTATGTTTTTGCACTTTTATAACTTCTATTCCTAATTTCATTAGTGAATCGCAACCATCGGATATGATGCACTTTGTAACGATTCTCCTGATATCCTTTCACCGACATGCAGCTCCGAACTTCTATCGGAACCCCATGCCACAAACAGAGATACCCTGCCTTGCATTTGTATTGTATGAGCTTCGTTTGCGCCTAATAAAACACGTTCGTCTTATTCAGAGTATAGTCTATGACAAACGACAATGCATGCCTAGTGAAGAACATAGCCAGCTATTTAGCACAGAGTATGAGAGTTCAAATCGAATCATCAACAGAGACATGATGTGTTGATATGTTTATCGATAAAATATAGATATATAGATCGTTCTCTCTGTCTGTCAGGAGCATATAATTTAGGATAAACATGCTAGCTTCACCTAGTTTGATACAAATGCCAATCCTGATGCATGCCTATGAGTGATCTATATTTAAGTTTGTATTTCCCAATGAAGTCAAAGGTCGATTGCACAGTTTTTTTCTGCCGTCTTTGACCAATGCAAAGAAAGTTAAAATCAAACATGATGGGGAAAAAGTAAATTACAAGGTCAACATGTGTTGCTGTCATTGTCTTATGCATGGTAACTTTCAATTTACATTTGACAATGTACAGGTTCATACATACAAGATAACTAGGGTGAATTGATAAATGAGATAGATTTTATTCAGCAGTGGATGCCACATGGCGCAGAGTGCAATTACAAAAATAGTGTACATTTAAACAAACATTGTTATACATGTACATGTTGGTGTGCGAGCTTAATTTCATACATACAAATTTCTTTTCAAATAGATAGCTTAACCTTGAAGTATGTTAACATTTGTACATGACAAACGTTCCACAAACTTTTGCTGTGTTGAAAACTGACAAAATCGATTTGGCATGAGTTTTGTTCTATTTTCCCTAAAGAAAGGACAAACAAGAACAAACTGAAATTCATCTTCAATAGTTCTTACGTTACAACGGTCACATAATACTATAAAATAAGTAGTGCTTTGTCAAACGCATTTTTTGAATTCTCAAATTGTGCGACAGGCATCTAAACTACAGGTTCATTTTTCAAATCCTTATCAATGTCAAAACTTAGATACTTTCCTTATAGTATATAGTATATAATATAGTTTTAAATGATGAATATATCTTAAGAAATGTTGATGATTCTCTTTGCCTATAACAAGATTGGATGTCTAAATCAATGCAAGTTTGTTTGAACAAAATCATGAATTAAGCTACATTTCCACATTCCTGAAACATCCAGGCATATGAATAACCAGTGCTTATAAAGTGGTGCCTCGATTCTATGAAGGCTATGAGCTTGTCGTGACGATGTTATTTTCATAAACTTCAGGTGGGCTTCACTGAAGTAAACGCAATCCTTAGCACTTAGTTAAACAATTACATATGTATGTAGATACTTGTCTATTTGGTATTGCACAAGTCATAATGATATAAGCTGGATTTATCAAATCACTGCTATTGTCGACTATGAAATACAATTAATGCTGTGAAATAACAAGCGACAGACTGATAAAGAAGTAGCATTTTTATTAGTTCATCACCGCAGCTAGCGTTATTGCAGGGAGAAATCCATAATCACCACACTGCAATGTGCCGACATTAAAACCACGGCTTGAACTAGCGAACACCCGGTAATAAACAATGGACAAATGCGCCAAAATCTCACTACATCTAGGACATTTTTCTACAACAGACAAATCGCCAAACCCTTAGCTGAATTGTTTGATCCAAAAATCAGACTCATTCTCCTGAAGAAACTATGATAGATGCAGATTCAATAAGTTGATCTCGCCTTGTTGATTAGTTTGAAAATCATTGTCGTCCCTTTGGTGACCATCACTGCTTACTAAGTGTTAAACTTTAATCTCTCAAGTAACAACATATTCGCCTTCTCCATAGCCATAATAACATGGGCAATTCTTTAAAGAATATACCAAACATTCCACAAGTTGCATTTTTAACTAGTACCATTGAGATCACATGACTTTTAATGAGTTTTTGCCAACATACATTCACTACTAATAAGCTTGAATTGCTGAGGTTACTAAACAGGTGTGGTTATCAAGGGGTTTTATTTTGATTGTAAACATGTCAAAATAATGTACAGTGAGTATATTTAACAAATAGTTAATGTGAGTTCATAAAAACTATTTCAAAATTTCAAAATGTCTTAAAAGGGTTAACATGGCCTAAACCCAAATCTAAGGACCTGAACCAAAATCAATGTTAAATTTTCATTGTAATTAAAAACATATTCATAGTGTTAATAGTTTATATATATATGTGTGTATGAATATCTTTGACGGATTTTTGCGAAAACATTTCCAGATCTTTGTAATTCGACATAGTTGATATATACCAAATAAGAGTCTCCTAGCACAGATACTTTCAGATGGATGTTTTGGATGAATTAAAAACTCTTTGACCTTTGACATTCAAGGTCATAAACTCAATGATCGCTTTTCATCGTTTATAATAATCATGTAATGATTCGAAGTGTAAAATTATAAAAAGGCATATTAGCAAAAGCATGCTTAAGTTGTTAACCTCGCTTGACCTTGGCCTGTGACGACTGTAAGCGAAAATCTTTTCAAATCTTCATAGTTGCTGAATACCAAATAAGAGCCTGATAGCACAAAAATAACTGTCTTGGAAAAAAGTTATAGTCAAAACAAAATGCGCCACCGGCGACGGAGATGGCGGCGGCAACGGAACTGATAGCAGCCCCGAATTAGAGTGGGGATGCTTATTACAATAGCAATAAAATGTTACCTCTTCACCGTGTTTAAACTTCTGGTCAAAGGCACATAATTCTCATTAGTACCTATTCTATTCGTGGTTTTAATGTACAACTAATTACTTATTGAATTTTGTATTGAGGTGAAGGACAGATGAGACAACACGGTGATTTTAATTTCCATTTCGTAACGTTTGTCATATACATGTTAATACAGTGTTCTGTGGTACGTGTGCAAGCACCAAAGCATGCATATCCAACATAGTTTCACAATGTATTATACTCACAGAATACAAACAAATATTCATTCCAAGTCGTGTTCATATTGGGAGCGTTTATCCCTAATGAGTCAAACGTGAAATAAGTGTTACCAAATGCTAAATAGTACTCCTGGATCCTTAATAAGGGTTCTAAAAGGAATGTACATGCGAGTCAATTTCCCTTTGAGCAGTCATTGAAAGGTGATTGAAGGTTGTTCAAGTGATTCGACTTTAGTAGCGATGCTTTAACATCCAGAGTGGACTTTTAGAGATGGTACAATGTTTGAATGGTCACCCATCTTGCATGAAATCTATAAATCTACCTCTCACACTAAATGGTCGTCACTTTATATGTCGCACCATTTTCATCCAAAAGGAATATCTGTTTTTTTATGGATACGGTATGTTTTATCCCCTTATGTAACAACATAGTGTATAAACTTTAATAATAAACGTGAAATTTGAGGAAAGGACATGTAACGTGCAAATAAGGTTCTACTGTGCCTTTAATGAAACAACATAATCAGACATCTTCATACTTCAATGCCTTTTAAAAGTTTAATAAATTAATAAGTGGTTACTATTAGATGATTTATTTTCCTGAAATTTGCAGATATAATAATTAATTGCCTGAAAGCAATAACGTCTTAAAAAAGAAATTCACACATTTCAATAGGACCATGTGAAAAAAGTGCACGATGTTAAAGAGTAAATAAATAAACAAATATTTACAGAGAGCATATTGAAATATATATGCATTTGAAGAAGCTTTTATTGATCTAGTTTTAGTGGACTCCTCTTGGTCTGACTCCAGTTGCAGATTTAATCCTTAGATTAACAACTTAAACTTTAGTAGCATAGAGGGCGATGGTAAGGATAAAACATATAAAAGTGGCAGTAGCACGTTTTTTTGGATTTTTTTTTCAAATTTCCCATTTATAATGATAGTTTATGTCATTTATATTTACTTTAGAGGGTAAAACATATTAATACACAAACCAATCATCCGTAGTGATTATAGCGGTATTGCGTATAAATTGCATAGCGGCCATTTAATATGACACATTTTATTATTTCGAATGACAAAAACAATTCTCACGGATAGAAGGAACACTCATTTTTAACGTGATTTTCCGAAGAGACTAGTGGTTACATTATTTTTCAAATACATTTCATCGATTATTGCAGCGAAAAAAACGTGCTACTGCGCCTTTAAACTGTGATGTGTTTTTTGTAACCTTGCACACATCTCTAATAATGACAATGTCACATATTCCGATTGTTGATTAAAATGAATTCATGACATGAATACGTAATCCATCTTTCCATTGCAAATATAAAACGTCACCACGCAAAGAGATTATTTATAAGTGAAGGCCTTTTCTTCGAAATCAAAATAATATTATTATTATAAATTATACTTCGTGAAATTCAATAGATTTGCCTGCTGGATAAGCAAGAGTATAGTTTCATTTGTTAATGTTTTTTGTGATATGTTTTATTGTATGTGAATATTTTGTGTTTTCATTGGATTTATTCATAGGCGGAACTGATTGCGTTATAAGAAGAACTGGATTTCATAACTTCTAGCTGGTAAGGTTGCGTGATATGGGAGTGGAGTTTCTATAGATTATTTCAGTATTAGTTCATTTTGTTATCAAGCATGTCTGAAGGGAATATCAGTATTATATTATCTGGGTCAGACAAATATTTATTTGCATTCATTTACGAAGGTACCTATCGCAAATGCTAAGTATCGTATACAGACACTTACTACAACTTAACGGGGCAGTAGCACGTTTTTTTCGCTCAAATAAGTTGATGAAATGCAATTTGAAAAATAATTTCACCAATAGTAAAACATCCTTCTCTCTTCGGAAAATAAAGTTGAAAATGAGTGTACATGCTTCGTTAAAGCCATGGGAATCGTTTTTGTATTACAAAATCATAAATTGTGTTCACAATAAAATGGCCGCCATGCAATTTTTGCTTTATACGCAACATAGTTTTAACCACTACAGATAAGTGGTTTGTGTAATAATATGTCTTACCCTCTAAAGTTAATTTAAATGACATAAACTATCATTATAAATGGGAAATTTGAAAAACATAATTTTGCAAAAAACGTGCTACTGCCCCTTTAAAGCACTTATTTGTGTAAGAATCGTTTGTCTCACATCCCCACTCTACATATTATAGGTGAACAAGGTGTTTTATCAGATCACACAGCTTCATAATATTAGTGTCATTGATCAGAGAAAACAATCAGAGAAAGCGATCAGAGAAAGCGATCAGAGAAAGCGATCAGAGAAAGCGATCAGAGAAGATGCATCGAAAGCAAAATACTGCAACTGATACTCTTAAACAATACAATCATTAAGCGACCATTCCTTACTAAAGTCAGATCATTACTGGGGGATAATCTACCAATGGAAATACGATCACAGGCGCATTTGCCACACTTCAAATCCCAGCAAATAGCAGCTTATTAATAACACTGACTCTTTTCAAGGCTCTCGCCCCGGCGCATTTGATTGACTTGTGCCAGAAAAATAGCACTTTAAACGTGTTTTTATGAATGTATATATGTCTACATGACTTTGATATACTTTTGCGACAGTTAAATGTTCACAAATACAATTTATTGACTAACTTATTAGTTCAAACCTATCATACCTATATTTTATATTACCTATCATGAAAGAGAGCATCATCAGATACAAATCGCATTTTGTTCTTCCCACTTAGCAGTGACCACGTTCAGTAATAAAACATGAATGATTTACACAAATTGACTTTTGTTTACGTTCGCGACTTTGTCTAAACTGTCTGCGCATCCATAATTTAGTAGGGGGAAATGAAGTCCAGTTACTCATTCTTGATTCAAAGTCTATAAGACAGTTAACTTGGTAAGTTATGCCCTTTTACTATGATCATATATTGCACACCACGACAATCGATATCTATTATAATTATATCAGATATAGCCTATACATCATTCCCTGACAAATGCCATGTTTATACTTTCTACCTCACATGGCCTTTGTCACGGAAAACCAGATGTTATATTTGTTTATTTGGAAATGTCTTCCAGATATTTGATTCCTTTAAAAACTCAATCTTAAAGATCTATCAATTGTATTATCCATGTTATCCATTATATATTATTTCAGATAGAATGTAATACATCCCCATATAAAGAAAGGATTCCATCCCAATGATGAATCACAATTCCAGAAACTAAATCTCACAAATCTTTCCTGAATTACAGCTGCACTCAAGTCATGACAGAGACATTGATAAATGTTTTAATAAAATGTCTTGTATTTTACACAAGCCTTTTTAATCTTAGTGGTTTGTGAAGAAGGAATTAACTAGATCAAAAGTGAAGAAGAAAGAAAATCAAATTGTGTAAGTATCAGTTGCTTCAGTGTTAATGATGCACTATTTTTCATTAAAGATTATGTTCTTGTTACTCTCATTGCCTTAAAAATAATGGGTTTTTAGATCTTATATTTAATATTATAATCTAATACCATAATAATATCTCATTTAATAACATATTTATGAAACGAGTGACCGGTTTAGTATCCAACGAGTGAAGCGAGTTTGATAGTCATGCATTTCACGTGTTTCTTACATAATGTTTGGAATGGAACCAATTTAAGTGTTTTAATTATTAATAGCTGAGTTCAACAACTCAAAGTAAACTCTACACGTCGATAATTAAGACATAAAAGCTAATAATAAGTGTATATATGTTGACTTGTAACATGTTTAGAAAGTAGGAAATAACGAGTACTGCTTTATTTAAAAGCACGTACCCATTGTATATCCAAACCAGTTATTGTCACAAACGTGACCATGTCCGCCGCCGCAATTAAGAAATGAGCTAAAAGGATGAACACACTGCTTGTACAGAGTAGTGACTATTACATGTTTGATTCATTTATTGTTATACCGGGCTAACAACATTTTTAAAAAAATGGCCAAAGTCTCGTAGATAAGGTCACCCAAATCGACTGGTGTCTGCGTATTCCCGTAACGAAGACTGGTTGGTACCAAATGTGAAGACTCTAGGTGCAGCGGTTGATGAGATATCGCGCTAACAAAAAACGGGACGGACGTAAGGAGCTGAATACTATATCTCCCGCTCGGCGCTTCGCGGCGGCGGGGGACAACAAAGAAGTCAGTTTCTGGTCATGTACAATATTGTACCTGTATAACCTAGGAATATAAGCACTGAAAAGCATTTACACAAATGACATCAATGTAATACAGGAATGATAACACATTTTGATTAATCCATATTTATGAATATGTTTTTAAGATATAGTGGTTACATTTAGTTACTGATCAGGTTATTATGCCAAAAATATATATATTGACTGTTGACAATTACTTAGATTATTGATGTCATCTGTTGTTTACGTTAAAGGAGAATATGTATGAACATTGCTATTCTGTTATAATAAATTCTCCTTTTAAAAACATATTCTGCCGAAAATAATATGGAAAGCCGTGTTTAATTACTAATTACGCGACAAAACAACTCCATCGACTGATGCCTGTGCCGATATTCCTTTTTCCCTAGGAGCCTTCGACAAGGTTATGCTGTAAAGTCAGAGATGCTCTACAGCCCGCCATTGTTCTAACACAGTGAATGGGAAAGTACTAGTGTGGAGGAATAATTGGTTGAATACGTAGAATTCGAGACGGTCTGACTTGATATGGGGAATAGTGTAGCTTTGGGGTGTAGTGATTCATCAAAGCCCAGAAGAAAGTTTTGTTTTTAATTTCCAAATGAAAAGACGGATGCATCGCGGCGAAAGGTTTGGATAGAGGAGAAGGACTGAAAACCGTCGGCATCTGTCACGCTATATAATTAAACCCGTTTTAAAAGTTAGTATTAGAGTACTCGTAACATTAATCCTTTATCAGGATACTTATATAACATACTTATAATACACTCTTATAGGACGAGTAGGCTGTGCTCTGTGAAACTTGTACACAGTAATGACTTGTAATTTGTCATGAGTTAATAAATACGTGAGATTAATTTCAATTAGAATATGGTCACCACATTCAAAATAAACGTTTGGCATGATTGATAGACAGTTGTGTATGCGTGAAATGGACAGAGATGCGACACCTGCACATTATCATCTCATTCTCAGAGCAAGTTTTGTCAATATGCTCAGTTTGGCTACTGTTTTACTGGATTCTGTTTTTTCTGATATATTTACTACAAATGTATTTCCACTGATCTTGATAATATTTTCACAATTACGTTTATTGCAGAAATAATCAGTTTCAGTGTTTAATCCTTGTGCCCTACCAGCAGAAGTATGGGGTACTTGGTGTGAAGGGAACACTTAACGGTCTAGCAACTTCGGTAAATCAATTTCCCTCCGCAAGGCAAAACTCACACCTGTCTTCATAACTGAAATTTCCTACACTTTTCCGTGCTAAAATAGTGGACCCTAACGAATATGCACCTCAAATGCTTAGTTTGCTCTGATTCGCTAGCCGAGAAAAGTTATTGAAATTCTGAAAGGCTTGAATTAACCAGAAATGGAGGCTGATGCGAGTTACGTGTTGCTTTTGGAAATTGGAGTTGATTACTCTTCAGTGAGTTTAGAGACAAAATTATTGATCATGTATCGACATCCACGGTAAAAGTATTTGTATTGCTTTGAGAAACCAAAGAATGGAAACACAAAATGAAGAAAGTCAAATGATTTTGTGAATGCATTCCTCATTCTTGCAAAAGTTTGCCTTCAGTACTGAGACAAGTCAAGAAAATGAAACGATCTAGAATAATTTGTATTCATACATATCATACAGTTCTATCAGCGGTTATAATTCTGGTAAGGATACTTTCGGCTAAAAATTATTTCTTTCTTAAGATATTTGATTGCCAGCTACAGTCCGTTATTACTGGCTTCTCACGAGTTCCCTATAACCGTGGAAGTCCTGTTTTCGTGACTGACAAATCACACGTTTAGCAACTCATAGATCTTACTGTCTTTGATTACTATTGAAGAGTGGTTTTGACCATAGATCTAAGTAATATTATTTAAGATCAATACGTCTGTATAGCCAACATGATATAATAATCGAGAATCATGACACGTTTTGTCTCGTGAAACTGGTTTCTTCAGCGGTAATATACGAACAAAGGAAGTGTAATAACTATTTACGGATTTTAATAAACTATCATCATTTACGTTGTTCACACCCATTTTAGCTATATAAAGACAGAAATTATTCAATGTACGGTATAATCAACTACTAATTGTGAAATTGTAACGTCACAGTTTGCCAGTCCCAACATAGCAATTGGTATTTCCATCTCCCACAGAGTTGACATCTGACCGCTCATAGTATACCTCACTTGATTCCTGCTGTTCAGCTGCTCATACTGATAAGGACGGATGTTGTATATGTCAACACATCATCCGAGGAAGCTATAATAGGAACAAGAAATTAGAAAAATCGCCCTATCGCTTATGCCTCAGCTTGGGTGAAGAGCATCTTTGACGTCATATCACGTGACTGTTGCCTGATACACTCTCAGGGATTTCCGGAAAACGCTTCGTACCGAAAACGTTTTTCCGACCTTTCCACATAAAATGTGGCATTTAAATACTTGTTTGTATACACTATATCTTAAACAATAGTGTCAAACCTATTACAACTAAGTTTTCCTATAGTATTCTCCTTTAAATATTAAACAGTGGATCTGATTGAAATATATGACTATGACTACATTTAACATTATGCATCTAGCATGATTGATTAAACAGTAAGACAAAGACATTTTGGGTCGTCACATTGGTTGGACGAACATCGTTTCCATTTTTGAAATTGTCAAGTGTAAAGTGTGTACTTAACCCTCAACAACAGTACGTTTGTATAAGACTTCTTTCTAAAAAAGAGATATGTAGTAAATTTAAATTTGTATAAAATGATATGTGAAATATTCATAACAACAACGACGATGCTACCAGACTGCTTTCTAAAACAAACATGAATGACTGGGCTCCCTATTTGTCTACCCCAGTAGAATATTCTGTGAAATGATTTCGATTTGCTTTAGAACATTTTTCATAAACATCAAGATAATTTTATAAAAATCGATTGCTATTCATAACACTGTTGGATATGTTTTTGGGTAGTTCTAGCATACGACTTACACATGCTTCATTCACACAGACACAACAACCTGCGAGCATTTCTGCATCATATTTACTACTGATCTATTTTCAGATAGACACGTTCGGAGCAGCGATGATGATGATAGAAATAGTCTGAATATGTGAGACATCATTCGTGAGTGATGGGAGAAAACCTTAAATCACATATCGTTGTTACCAGGGAAGAGTCATATTGATATAATGTGTCTGATCTCTGATTTCAATATGACCAACGTATGATCACCGTATGATCACCGCATGATCACCTTTTGTGCGGACAGAGAAAACACACATATATTTCAATTGATGATGATGAACGAAGCTTATAAGGAGGCTAGACAATTTTCGTTTAAAAATATGCCATTACTGTTTGTTTCAACATGGTTGTCAGTAAAATGTCCTCAACACACGTTGATTGTGAATACACGTTGGAAGACACACTAACTTGCATATCAATTCATACATGCCATAAACTGAAAACCCAGCAGCCAAATATATTCAACTTAAATAATAAGTAACAAGCATGCACATATTGTTAATGAATGTGGTGTTATGAAATAAAATAACTTTCGGTATGCAGCTGCACACGTTAGGTTGAAGGAGCCGGATGTATTTTGTTGTTATATTGTGCGCACATACAAAAAGATTATGTTTAGATGCAGTGAACAAAATTCCCCATTTAAAGTGCAAAGATGGTATTGAACCCTAGTCTGAAAATAATAATGGTCAATTCTAAAATTTAAATTAGAATGTCAGTTGTGAAGAAACCAATTATCATTTGAACCTAAATCTGGAAGCAAATGGAAATGAATACAGCACGCCCACGTCTGCATACAACACACACTCATCGTACGATATGTTTAAATGTCATGATCCCTCTAGTGCATTTATCCAACGAAAGCGAAGCAAATTTCTTAATATAATTACAGACAAATGTTAGATATATTCTTAGCGTTAATTATTATACATGCTTTCAACTATGGATACAAGAAATGTATATTTAGGCAAAGGATTGGAGTGAGCAAAACATATAATATAATATTGATCATCATAAAACGAGGTATTTTAATAAAATATGTGACAAATCAGCCTTTATAATAATTCACAATATGTTGCCAACACTACATCATAATTTATATATTTTACAATTTCTCTTTAAAAGTGCCATTTAAGGATTGTTTTACATGTTTTGTGCCTCTATCGAAGTATAACAGCAACAAATTGTATAACATCGCGTAGCGTAGCGGAGTTCGTTTACTCTACATTCCGGATTTTTAGATTAACCCTCATTAGCATATCACGCGACGTTCAAACATGGCTGCTGTTAGTGAAGCGCTGTGAGTGAACAAGCTCAGGGACTTGTATCTATCAAAATTAAGTGTTCCCGGTGAAGTTAATTGTCTCGTTCGGAAAAGAAATGTATATTCCAGTTATAGGTGTAGGTGTGAAGACGAAATTACATATGTATTTCATATTTTGCATCAAAACGTTACGCTCAGTTGTAAGAACCGGCAGACCCGACCGTTTGTTCGAATGGATTGTGACGTCACAAGGTACGAATGCACGAGGTATGGTAGCACATTTTATCTGCATTCATCGAGAAATGGCAGCAGGTTTTTGAGAGCTTTCGTCCAATCAGAAAGGCGGAAATTAGTGTAACAAAACCATTTTGTAATTATTAATAACATATTGTTACAAACGAAAATATTTCGGATTTGTTGTCTCTGCATCAACGGAGTTGTTATCCAAAAACTTTAAATACTGGGGATCATGCCCAGTAATATACCGCATCTCAGGATACAAACACAAAACACAATATTACATCCAACTAATAAAAATGAAGAGTTAATTAAAGGAAGTATATTGTAAAACACTTGTATATGTATTCAACGCAATGGCAAACCAAACCAAATTATCGCCCCTTATCCCTAATCCGCCAGATGTCACGTTGACTAGGGACCAACAACACTTCCGGTCTCTTAGGATTGCATGGCTTTTGACATAACGTATCGTCATAGAAAATAATGCCCTCGAGCTGTTGTTGTGTGCCTGGCTGTTCAAACCGTAAAGGTTTGCGGTTTCCTAATGACAAGGATCTGAGAAAACAATGGATGGTAGCCATTAGAAGAACTGACCCGTTCAACAAATCCAACCTTTGGGAGCCGTCGCCTCACAGCATTATATGTTACGCTCATTTCAAGGACACAGATTTCCACTACGTGAATTTAACAGGTACAAATCTTACTGAAATTAAATTAATATTCATCTTTTAATGTTCATGAGTTTTGTTACCTTTTTTTTTTAATTAATCATGTGCGTATGTTTATAAATATTAGCCCTCGAATACGATTAGATACCCTCGTGTTACCTATTTCCGTGGTAATAAGATATAAATTTCAATGAAATTTAGTGCTTACAATAACATTATGAACATCATAAATTGTTGAAGACATATTTTTTAGCATTTGATGTTTACAAATTTTATAATTATTTTATTCTCTTGTTGATTTTGATTGACATTTTTCAAATAGCTGCAGATTTTTGTTAATATTTTTGGTCACTTGGAACTTGTCTTTTATAATTGTTGTATATCAAAAATAGGTTGATGAAGTAAAATAGAAGTTATATTATAGATGTCTAAGGTTAACAAGTTTTCCATGTATTATTTAATTATTTCACTGTCACAAATAGCAAAAATGTGGAAATTTTGATGAGGAAAAGAATTCATACAGAAACTAAGTTCTTATTTGGTAATAAAAATCATTTTAGAGGCTAAATGACTCGCAAGTCTTGAAGCTAATTTTATAATGATTATATAAGACAGATCCAAGCAAAAGTTTAGAGGTTAAGGAATACATCACTTTCTTTACACTGAAAAAATAGATAAAATATATAAGAAATAGGCTTTCTGTTACTCAGTGTTATTTTAAAAAGAAAAGGAATTATCATTTGAAATTATTTGATTTTGAATATTGGTAAAATGACCTTGCTGCAAAACATTGTTTGAACATTTTTTAAGGGAGAAACCAGAAAGGTTGTCTCAAAATTGAATATTGTGAAAGCATAACATATTGTTCTGTTATCATCACTCAAGTGAGGAGTTGAACATATTAATTAAATGTTGATAATTAAAATTTCTGCTTAGATTCATGCAGATCAACTGATCTACAAGATAAGCTCTAACTTGATAGGAACAAGAGTACAGTTAGTGAGATATATGACATCATTGGTAAATACAATGAAACTAGGTGACCCAAGAAGACCGGTTACTTGTGGGTTATATACCAGACAAAATAATTATAGGATATTATTGAATAGTATTTAATGAATAAATCATTTTTCAAAATGTCATGAATTAACAAATATCTTTATTTTTGTCCATTATAATTGCAGTGACTTACAGAAACATTTATTAGCAAGTTTTGTGTGATAGGCAACATAGTCAATTAGTTATAATTCATAAATGTACAGGGATGTTTAATGGTATTGAGATTTTGACCATAAGGGGAGAAAAGTATATCTATCGACAATTTGTGTTTTATTATTTCCAGCAATTG
Source organism: Gibbula magus (assembly GCA_936450465.1). NCBI lineage: Eukaryota > Metazoa > Mollusca > Gastropoda > Trochida > Trochidae > Gibbula > Gibbula magus. The sequence continues at coordinate 90,213,757 of OW388289.1, read as the reverse complement.
ACTTGTGCACTTTTTGACAAACTACAAATAGTAATTTCAATTATTTAATGCCTATCTTTTCTTATTACTATGAAAATGCAAAGTCTGGGGTTTGTAACCATCCATGTTCAGAATAAAAGGGTTAGATACATGAATTTTCATTGACATGATCAAATTTTGTTCACATTCATTGTTCATTGAGTTATGTTTGGTTCATATTTTATTCTTTTCAGTTCAGACTTCACTTGGTTGGCAGTTATGCTGTTCATGAACATTGTTGCTTGTGTTTCATGCTCCTGTATTGATTTTCTTAAATGACTCAGTTCTAGGTCAATGGTGAGTATGTTTATTATTATTCTTGTACAAGTTATTTGTATAATTTAAGTAACTAGTGATAACTTGAGCATTTTATAGTGCAGACATCAGATTTGTCCATAATCCCTAAAACTGTCCTAAAAAGAATTAATATTGATGTATCTATGTTACTCATTTGTTATAATTCTTATCAAAAGTTTATTCAGTTGCGTGATAAAAGTTACACTAATGTATATTTCAATGCATAGATTTATGTCATTTGATAACAAGTATCGCTTTTGATGTTCATTATACATGACTGAGTACAAGTCATGGATTGAATTGAACATTATAATTTTAAGTTTATATTTCAATTTACCATGTATAAAAGGTAGCTTATATTTATCAAACTCAGTGTAATTAATTATCATGTTTTCAGTACACATTTTAAATATTCCATGCCATTAATTACCACTTAACATTTGATATAAGATTGTATTTGTCAATTTTCAGCTGATTCCCCTAGGAGAAGACAGAGAAACAAGGATGTTGTTCCGTCAGTCTTTCCATGGAACTGTAACCAGTTTGAAGTCCAAGACCAGAGATACGGAAGACTGCGGAAGAGACGAGAGAAACTTGCTGAGAGCACATCAGCCGTTGAAACAGAGGAAGAATATGTTCCCCATCCAATGGATATTGCTGGTGAGATCGTGATTGAAGAATCGAATGATGATGATGCTGTTGATATGGTTGATGAAGAGGTTGTTTCAAATATTTCAACAGAAAGGAAGGCTTGCTTTACACAGACTGAAGATTCACCAATGTTTGGCATTGACAAGATCAAGGATAATGATGACACTTTCTTATTTTACACTGGTCTAGCATGTTATAGAGATTTCAGGTATGCTTTATTTAGCCTAGGTGATGCCGTTCATCACTTGAACTATCTGTATAATACTGTCAGAAATGTTACTATTGAGAATCAATTCCTCATTACTTTGATGAAATTGAGGCAACATAAAGCTAATATTGAATTGGCATTTTTTTTCAATATCTCTGAAACAACAGTAGCAAATATTTGGATCACATGGATTAACTTTATGTACTATCAGTGGGGTGAAGTAGAGAGCTGGCCAGAAAGACATCTTGTTAAATTTTTCTGTCCATCTGATTTTAAGTCAAAGTTTCCATCAACACGTGTTATTATTGATGGTACTGAAATTCCAGTCATGAAGCCCAAACCACCAATTGCTCAGCAGTCCACATATTCTACCTACAAAAACAAGAACACTGTGAAAGTTTTGGTTGGATCTACACCAGGTGGTCTAGTCTCCTACGTATCTCCAGCTTATGGTGGATCAACCAGTGACAGACAAATTGTAGAGCGCAGTGAACTGGTCTCGGCGTGCGATCCTGGTGACTCAATTATGGCCGACAAGGGTTTCAACGTGCAGGACATTTTTGCTCCAAAAGATGTGACGATCAATATCCCGACCTTTTTCTCAAGAAAGAATCGTATGTCTACCCAAACAGTAATGAAAGATAGGAAAATTTCAAGCAAACGTGTTCATGTAGAACGAATTATTGGCTTAGCGAAAACGTTCAAAATTTTGACCTCTCCGCTTAACAGTACAGAGACCAGATTGGCAACTGAGATTATCAGTGTTTGTTTCATGTTGTGCAGGTTTAAGAAATGTATTGTGCCCACTACATCTTAAACTCTCTGGTCTCATCAGCAACAGCATGAAAATGTAATGAAGCCTAGTTCTCCCTGGCATGGCAATCAATGATCAATTGTATAATCAGGATAATACTCTACTTTTTAGCTCAGATATTGGCTGTTTCAGATTTTGACTTATCCAAAAATGCTGCAGACCCAAGATGTTTTGGGGTAGTATTTGTATTACTTAGGTAACCTGATTGATTAATTATGTTTTTAAATATATATATACATGTATATTTTTAACGTAACTCCCAGTCTATATAAAAACAATAAGATTTCATGTTGGATTGATTTAAATTCCTTCAAGGTAATGATGTTGGTAGCAATTTGAGCAGGTACTTGTATCTGGAAATCCAATTACTTTAACTTAAAGGGGTAGTGTCACAGTTTTTGAAAATTTTATGAATTCAATTTTTTTACTGAAAATCTTACAATAATAATAATTTTTGTAGTGTTTAATTCATTAAACAAACCAATCATCCATAGTCAGAGACCAAATGATATTAAATCACAAAGTCAATTGGTGACCATTTTTGTTTGAACACGTTTAGTTAATTTTGTGTAAGAAAAAGGAACTGCATGGCTGAACATTACTGTATATTTATTTTGATCTGCTTCATTGAGTTCACTGTCTTTCATTTTCCTGACATCACTCTATATGCCCCCTAAAATCATGCTACTGACAGAAACCAAAATGATATGAAATAACCACTCACTGAAGATATTTTTACTAAGTTACTTTTGAGAAGTTCTTGTACTTGTGTACTTATAATACAAGTGTACTTCACATATATTTTATGGATCAATGAAATACTGAATATATTGGTAGAACATGAAAGTCTTGTTACTTACAACTTGTGAGGTTTTAATACTGATTGGTCATTCATATATGATATTGAAAGATCATTTTGAAATAAATACTCATGAAAACTGGTAGATTTCTGTGTGTTTATTAGCTTATCAGGCCTGAAAGGCCACATGAGCTTTTGTCATGACCATAACAATTTGACATTACATTGAAAAAACACCACATAGTCAACATTTGTCTAATACTCATTAGTGATCAAGATAAGTCTACATACATGATCATAATAAGACATTGTTATTCCAATATGACGAGTTAACTACTTTAATAATTCATCTTGATATGTTTGTCAATCTGTACTAGCAACTTCTAGCATGATACTCAATTTTTAAAATGTTGACAATAGAGAAATTTTGCATTTCTAGCAACATGTTTATCCACAACATTTTGTCAATTCTTGATTCTTGCTTTAAAAAGTAAAAGGATATTTATAGTAGCTTCTGAAGAAACCTTTATCAAGAACTACTGATTGGAAATGCTTGTTAAAGAAGTCATCAAGTTTAGTTAACATCTTTCTGATAAAATCTTCATCTCTGGCAATAGAGATACATTTGAAGTCTTTGAAAGTATACACAAGGAACTTGCATCTTTGCCTGTCCGTACAATACATCTGTCCTTGCACTTGATAGTAATAGTCTTTACTTTCATCCAGATACAAACAATCGCCATTGCGCTTCAAGTATGGAACAGTGACTTCCGTAATCAGCCTCTCTCTTGCAGCGTAAGGGCATTTAACTTCAATAACTTCATCATCATCAAGAATAGCATCCGGTGACGCAGCCAGATAGGGACGCTCTGTACTTGCATACAATCCGCACTTAGATGTTTTACGGCCTGAAAGTTGTTCAAACTTTCTGATTGCAAAAGACTCATATTTCCGACCATGACGAAGAGGAGCACTGTTGATCTGTTGCATAGGCTGGGTTAATGCATTAGCAAGCTTATCCAAATCCTTCCTCTCTGTTGCCAGACAAATTTTCCCAAAAGATGATGAAGTAATCCTATGTGAATGTTCATATTTCCAGATATTACTTTGAGCCTGATTACGAGTTGCTACTTCAAGATCTTGCACGTCACTGTCTGAAATTTCTGTCACTTTCTCCTTTTCAAGCCATTTGTCAGATGTGAGGGATTCTAAATAATCATGATCCTTGTCGACCGCAAAAGTATTGGCTGGACCAAACATCTGAGACACAGGATATCTGTTAACGCTGGGATGATTAAGCCACGTTGAACGAAAGTGGTCATGGTAGCCTTCACAATTTCTAAATTTTGCTGGTCTGGGGTCAAAATTTAAATTCAGGTCCTTGTTACTGAGAGGAATGTCCTGAGCTTTTATTGGACTCCCTGTGTATGTTCTGCACTGATGAAATGTCTGAAGTTTTTGCGTACACGTCTGTTCAGTTATGATTTCTCCAGTAGTAGAAAACATGTGAAGAGCGTAGAGTACAGCACAAACATGCTTGCAGTGAGCAGTTGGGCCTTGGCCTGCTGCACACTCACACTGACCTTCAATGATGCATCCGTCCCCATCAATGCATACATCAACCATATAGGTACAATGTTTCTTCATCTCTGCTTTACATGATGATCTGATAAAATACATGTTTTCAAAGGCATGTAACCTGACATATTTCAAAAACTGACTTGTATACAAATTTCTCGCTGCTGATCCAACCTTCTTCTTGAAAGGTTCTAAATAGTAATTTATAGCAGCAAAGGCTATCTGTGGAAATGTTGTATCGCTATTCACATCCTTGTAGTTTGTAAGTGAGGGAATGTCCATATGATATTCAATTTCCATATAATCAGATCGCCCACCAAAGTCATGATTTCGGTCATAGGCTTCCAGTCTGCAAGGAAAAAATAAGATATATTGTACTTAACCTCAAGGCAATCCCTCATATTGTAAATACCGTAAATCTTTTAATAATCGCCTGCATTGAATAATCACATTCTAAGTAAAGTCCTCTTTGAAATTGAGGATTGTCTGCCATGAATGGGCTTATAATAAGATCATTTTCAATATTACAAATTAAATTCCATGGATAATTGTGTTTTTTGTTATACCCACATTTATGGTTATATCTCCCAAAAATATAAACCTTGCCTTCAATAAAATTTAAAAAAATGAAATTAATAATCACCTGCATGATTATTAATGGATTAACGCTAATTTATGTTCTAAAGGTCAAATATAATAATAATCATGATAATGGTTTCATGGCACCAAATCAAGCAATAACAGCTGAAAACAGCTATGATAAATAATTACTTGTAAATTGAGCTGTATTATTTAGCAAATTTAGAAAACAAAACATTTTGGGAAAACTCGTTTTAGATTAATGAAATTTTACTTATTCACCTTCATCCTGTACGATCATTAATTATATCTATGTTTTAGGCTTACATGTTGCCTTTATTTACCATTTTGGGGTAATTACAATTTTATTTAAAATATACCATTAATAAAAGAAAGAAAGATCCCTGAATTACACAACACATTAACATTGCGACCAGAATATTAATTTCAAAGTTATTTCAGCACTCTTTTTTTTAATTGTCTGATCTTTTAGGTAAGTATTACCGCGAACAGAAGTGCACGAAAACCGGTGGTCTCATTACATGAATGCAACTTGATATTTTTTTTTAATAAATTGCTCACAATGAAAGCTGTGTTTGAATATTAATTTATGTATTTGTGATTCCATAATTATGTTTAAATTTTTTTATCAAACAATTACATGAAGATGTCAACGAATGACGGGGTTTAGCTGATCGTATAATGCAGATGTCGATTGACTTTTACATTTGAGACAGGCCTATTATAAATCGGATTATTCATGAATTAAAACTTTTACTTACCGGTCGATTAGCTCGGTTTTCCGACCCGACAGCCTTGCCCCTCGAGATTTCAATTCAGATTTAATCTCTGGGAGCTTCCATGTCTCGTATCTACTCATCCTGAGAGTTGCGCTATGTTGTAGATGTTGCGATGGCGGCAAGTTTGACAGGCGCGCCTTGGTCCCTAGAGGGCGCTCTCCGATATTTAGATCAGGGGAAGATAACTTGTGTTTGGTCTCCCATTGGCAGTGTTTGATTGCCTATGAAGTCAATGTTTTCTTCTTTATGTAAAATCCACATAGATATAATGCAAACTTAAAGAGCCATCAAGGATGTTGATGAACATATAGGAAAATTGCCAAAAATCTATCTCTGTGAAATATATACACTTAATTTTTCCCAATGTTTTCCGACCCAAATTAAGCCGAGAAATTGAACTAATTAGTAAAGGTGTCCAGTCTAAATATAGATCCAGTCTATTATTTTCAAGCGCAAAGCATTATGGTCTAACTCACACACTGTATACAAAGAAACTAAAGAATAACAACGTTTATGAGCAATGAAATAAATTGAAATATCTATTATTTCCAAAGCTCAAAGCGTTGTGGTCTAACGCATACTGAATACAAAGACAAGAAAGTACAAAGTTTATGAGCAATGAAAGAAATCGAAATTTATAATTGTTGGCGTTTATTTATTTACGATTTCATTTAATTATGTATTTGCTTAAGAAATTGGAATAATTGTTTTACCCAACTAGGTATTTTGCTTGAATTTTATAATTATAATGGGATTACAAAATTGTCATAATTTGCTGGTCTTATCTCAATAAGAAGTACATTAAACAGGCCATAATGTGTATAGTCTCAGGACATTTAGAAACATTGTTTATAAAGTAATTGTCACATTCAGTAATGTGTGATAAGGGTAACTTGCGAGAGAATCACTTGCAGCTCGTGCAGCACATGGGTTGTTATGTCGACTTGCGCAGAGACGAGCCTTAACGCTTCGGAAGCGTTTGCTGTTGTGTAAAACGTTTTACGCAATAAATGGGATTCTGTTTATATGACGTTAGATACCCTTAGCGCGCTACTTTAAGGTACTTCTCTTTGAAACCAAATGTCATTACGTTGTCGTGATATGGAAATTACATGTCATGTTGTAGATAAATATTTCTCTGGCGATTGACGTTATAAGTATATTTTCCAAAACAAATGTTTTTATTTGAAACACTAACATCCTTGATGGCTCTTTAACACGTTGATGCATTGAAGGTTGCATTGATGCTTATGAAAGTAATAATGTCCTTCGCCAAAAATATTAAAATCTATTTGTAGGTACTGGGCGACAATTAAAATATGATGGTTTTGCGTCGCATTTATGGATAGCCCCAATTTCTCAGTAACTAATCTAATTGTGTTTACGATGTCCATTAACACTAACACATAACGCCACATCAGACCAATAGAGTCACCTTAACACCTGCCTCAATGCACCACACTTGATACCGATGAACGGAACTATCTCCCTACGAGAGTTTAATCAGAAAGTAATTCCAATTAAAGCGATTAAATGTCTGTGTTGTATGACAGGTACTACAGAGTTATCATGTTCTGTATGTGAATATCAGGGACGGAAGTGAAGTGGTTTAGAATATAATCTTGTTTAGCATTTGAATATAAAAGCATATGTAATGATTTTATTCAGAAATCGTAATTCACCAAGTTCTCATTTGCCAATATGGCCACAAACGAATACTTATTCTTATGGATTATTTATGTTTAAGGTATCCAAATAAAACTAAAACATTGAACTTCCGCCGAGAACAATTGTATACTACAATTATATGATTCTTTCTTTGACAGTTACAACTAGTGTGACACCTGTTGTTACATCGGTTATTTGCTTTTATGCTTTCCTGACACAATGAAAGTGTTTCCTGACACAATGAAAGTGTTTCCTGACACAATGAAAGTGTTGTGACTTCTGTTTTAAAATTGTGGGTTGGTTGATATTCCTGAGTACTTCAAAGAGAGAGTACATTTGCATTTGATAGCATATTTCCCCCTGAGGATCAAGCTCTTTCATCTTCGTATAGTGTTGTCTACTACCGATGATAACGGCCTGTGGAGTACTAAATGTGATAAAGAATTCATGAGTAGCAATGCCATCTCAAATAAAAACTCTTTTATGAGAATTTTAAGTTCAAGTTAACATATATTTCAGAATCTTATTAACTTGTTTTCAATGAAGGTGTGTAGTAATGGACTTTTGATTTGAATGCGTGAAAGGAAATGACAGTGATTCAGGAGATCCCGAAGTTAAATTGAACGTTTATGAACTACCTAAAGCAGCAGTCATTTTGGGTCGCTTACCACAAAGCATGGAAACGTGAATTTGATGATTTGCAAATTCGCAAAATATCATAAGCATCAGTATTATCAGGTAGTTTTCACGTGGAACTATAATGGGAAATAAATCAATCAATCAATCATTTATTCTCTAGAAAACCACAGTGGTGGTACAAGAGCGAATATACTTGATATATATATATATATATATATATATATATATATATATATATATATACAGAAATACATAATAAGATACAAAGTTTATAGTATATAAATACAGAATATAATAGAATGTGGCTGTACCTATTCTAACTATTTTTAATAAGAGATGCTACATTTAATACGAATTTGGATAAATCAGCACCAATGTACATGATAGTTATAAGATGAAACAACAATCGTATAATTTGGTAACGAGGACATCTACTATATATACTTCATTATTTAAATACCTATCTGTTGACTAGACCTGCTATGCCTACCTCCTCTCTAGTTATGCTATTTCAACGTTTACACAGAAGAAACTTAAAACAGTGGAGTAGGGAAAGCGTAAAATCCCTCTCCCAAGGGCGGTAAGTGGGCAAGGTCTCGTGACGTCACCACCGGAAATCTTCACTCTCCGAACAGTTGCATAGCGAGACAGAAGTGTATGTTTTCGCTCTGCCACTTGGTATTTTTTGCGCTATTTTTCGCTACTTTTGCTAACCTGCTACTTCTTATTCATTTAAGAGGTTGTATCAACGTCCTATCTACGCTCGTCGTTAACAGGTTGTCTTAGACAACTTGTTTTATGTAGGTGTTGAGTGAATAAGGGACCTTTTTGACATGTTCTAGGTGTGCTCTGCCAAGCTGATAGTGTTTCTCACTAGTGTTTCTCGTCCCGCCTGCTCTTGATCAGGGTTCGTCTCGCCCGACGTGCCCCATCGAGTTACTGATGCGCAGAGGGGCTCGCCCAGTGTTGGGGTTGGGCAATCACGTGGCGTTTAATCTGGACGGGAGACACTTTCAGTGGTGCATGCTCCCGTTCGGGATATTGTCAGCCCCTTGGCTATTCCACGGACTTAAATTAAGTCCGTGATTAATGTGACATTCAGTTTCTAATGTATTTAGACGATAGGCTCGCTCACGACCGTTCTCCCGTCGTTCTCGGCCGGGCACAGCTCAGGTTGACAATAGACCTGTTCCGTCGCCTAGGGTGGTTAGTGAACTTAGAGAAGTCGGACTTGGTCCCGGCGACTTGTCTGAAGTTCTCAGGGCTATCCTAGACTCTCAGCTGTTCCTTGTGTTCGTCACGAGGGAGCGGATGGCTCGTTACAATCACTTGATGGATCGCACCCTCGATGCGTCGCTCTCCCTACGTCAGTGGCACAGAGTGTTGGGGTTGCTGACGTCAGCTCAGGACCAGACCCGCAGGAGGAGGTTATTCCTCCGCCCATTACAGGTGTTCCCGAACCCCCACATCAGGGAGACTCGTTGTCGTCACGCAATAGCTCTGACCCCAGATCTGCATCGCTTCCTAGCTTTGTGGCGTGTGGACGAGAGTGTTTTCTCCCGGGTTCCACTTCGGCCTTGTCCCCCCTCAGCTCACCTGTTAGTAGACGGCTCCACTCAGGGGTGGTGGGCGCATCTGGGTCACGAGCAGGTGGTGGGAGTCTGATCTCAGTCAGAGCAGAACTCACACATCAACGTCCTCGAGTTTGACGCAGTCCGTCAACACTGGCAGATTCCCTTGCGAGACCAGTGCCTACTAGTCCACATAACATTGAGTCACTGTGTAACATCGTTGGGATGCCATGTATTTACACCGCAGTATCTCTTATCGAAAGCAGTTTTGCATTATATTAGAACTTAGGATCCTAAAGGTATATCATCATACATTACATGTTTGGATAGTTAGAACGTCAGAGGACATTTTCTAAAAAAAACTATACAATATGTAAGCTATAGATGTTTGTAATGTCAATGCAAATTTTGTAGTTGTGTCACAAACATTATTGTAAAAAAAATTGATGAAATTATGTTTCTTCATTTTGTCATAGTAGAAAAATACATGGCTAATATATATGTAATGCATAACAACTTATTAAATATAGGGTATATTTTTACAGTAAAACGATCATTAATCACTGTGTATGTCACCAGTAGAGGTATGCTAACAACCTGTGAATGAGATAAACCGTTATCTTATATTGTTATGCTATACCCTTTGATGCATATTGTAACACTAAAAGCTTTGTCATGTATCAATGATACACATTTTCCAGCTAGAGCACTTACTTACCTCAATTACCGTTTACAATAAATTTCCTTCACATAACAGTTATGGAAGTAATGCATTATGACCAATATGTATTTATTATAAACCTTCTGTAAGAGTTTGTGTATGTTGATATAAGATGTAATTGATAATTGGTAGGACAGCATTCACCACCATGATAGCTTGCATCACAATACTGTTCAAGAGAGAAAGCTTTGTGAGCAGTAAATTCTTGAAGAAATTGAACAAGCACAGAACATGCTATGAATGTATTTCATTCCATGTATAATTTCTAGAAACCCGTGATGATCATGAGTTTGTATTTTATATCTTATTTCTAATAATTGGCACTTGTATTACTTCTATACGAATACGAATATATGCTGAAACAGTACACCATGAAGCTATCAGTTGGAGAATATGGGAGTTCGAATCAAAGCACCAATCCATCAATGATGAGTTAAATTTAAATTTGGTATGTTTATCGATCAAATATAAATATATAGATCGATTGGTATGTCTGTCCTGAGCATATTTAGTTCTGAGCTAGACAAAGTTCAAAAGTATCTTTGCTTTGCTCTGGGTGTTTCCAAACAGTGTTTGTAAATACTCTGCATTTCTGAAAGTATGACGTTTTCAGCTTTAGCTACCCTGTCGTTTGATATGGTCGCGTTACACCGCTGTTGCAGACGAGTCTCTGCTTACCATAGTGCAAATATGGACTTCTCGCTAATATGAAAGAGGCTTGAAATCAGTTGAGAAGTTGCAACATCAGGGTTACCCAGGAATGTCATCATATCGCTTTATTGCCAGATTGCAAGTTGCAGCCAGTCTCTGATGGCGTGAATGAGATTTGCAAAGTAAAGGTTGAATTGATTCAATGATATACTATAAGGTTTTGCAAGAGGGTTTGCTGCATTCAAATACTGGATAGAGCGGACATTTGTTTCTTATACAGCAAGGGTATGACCATGTTAACACATTCACACGCACCAAAAAGTGATTTTATTGGAATCACATGAAAAATGTTAATTCCCTGTCGTTTCACTAGACTTGAAGCGCAATAAAAATGTTTGGCAAATCTTCAAGACCACATTTGAATAATAAGAACCAAATTATTTTGCAGATTAGAAACGAGTGATTCGTGAAAAGTTATTTAAGCTATCAGAGTAATTGAAAGACGATCTGCTTTATTCCATGTCTCGGCAGATAACACAGTGTTTGGGGCGAACCGTCAGCCTGACTCGCTCGTGTTATGTTATGTTTAGATACAACATGTATATGATTTAGAACATCACTATATTCCTCTTGCTATTCGTGTTTATTTGTCATTCAATAAATCTGAAATACCCAGGTATACATTGTACATCCATTTGTAAATGTATGTATTAACAAACTGTCGAACAGATTTAAATAAGAGCGTTTATAGTTATTAACGAATACTAACAATAATGAAACATATTCCACAATGATATTGCGTCAACAAATTAACTACATTTAAAAGAGAAAGAAAAGACATCAGAATAATAAGATCATCAACAATATGAATATTAAGATTAATCAATACGTTGCTTTCCTCAGTAATCATAATAGTTTTTGATCAGACTTAAGCAGCAAGTATGTCTTTATACATTGGTTGCCTCAAATAACCTATATACCTAATTACACATTTGTATTATTCTGCAATTCTCTGACATCAGTGTGGTTTATTTATAGTGTTCAGCCCTTTAAGTGCTCAAAGCAAACATACGTAGTTCTGTTTTCTTGATGTATGAGAACTCCGTAGCTATGACAGTAATCCAACCAATTACAGGAGTAGTGAGTCACACTAGACAACAACTACATTACGGTATTGTGGTCAGGTTCATGATTCACCTTGTCCATTGAAGGTGACATATGTGCTTTCTGTTAATATCCACTCAAAATATATGTCTCATCTGAATCTGGTGACGAATGAAGCAGGTATATATGATGAGTTTAGTTACATGTAGTGAAGAGTTGAGTTGACAAAACAAATGCTTGACATAGATGGTAAGCATTTGCATAAGTATGGTGGGACATGACAAAACGTATTCTTGTTATATTATATGTTTATTATTATTAGTATATCTGTTATGTCAGTTATCCATCAAATGTTAGTGTTCACCGTAATCTTTTTTTTAACTTTTATAGACTTTTTTGCAAGGAATCTCACATAGGAAGTTAATTGTTACATGGCAGATATATGATCATTAAATGTTAAAGACGGAAAAATAGGTCACAGAATTCAAGAGTAGATTATCACTGTTAATAAATTTGGACATTTAGTGTGTCTTTCAATTGTTGTATTTAAAGATTAAATATTATAAACAGTCGTTTTGGATAATTGAACAACTATTAACTTATTTACTATTTTGATTCCTAAATCTGTGATTGACATGAATATGAAGTTTTCATATATAGACAGAATGACTTATTATGGAAATAGAAAACTAAAACTCAAAAATACATCATTCAAAGACATTCCTCTATTTGCGGATCCTGACTGGCATGTGTATCAATCTTTGTGAAGCTAGCTTGTTTTGTTTAAGATATAAGCTCCTACATATCTAATCATATTTGTGTTTTTATTCGAACTCTCATATTCTCTATATGATAGCTTGAAATTGATATTTATTCAGCACACATTATCGTTTGTCAGTGCAGACAATGCATTCTGCACAAGATAAGCAGGTGGTAAGAACTACGATCAAAGTTGATGAAGGGAAGGGCCTCACTATCTGTCGCATCGTTTTGCATGGAAGATCAGAGCCGCACATGTTGAAACGAGATATATCAGGAGGATCGTTACAAAATGCCACAGAACCGATTGTTGCAATTCAGCAAATTGTGTAATTTGAAATAGAAGTAATGAAAGTGCCAAATAATGGAAATTAGACATAAAATGCAAACTAATCTTCATTAGGAGTTTCTAGACATCATACATGGAATGAAATGGAGAATACATTCATAGCATAAGTTCGCTTGTGCTTATTGAATTTATTGATGAATTCACTACTCAGAACGCATTCTCTATTAAACAACATTGTGTTGCGAGCTATCATTACGGTATATACTGTCATGCCAAGTATGCATTACAACTTATCTCAACATACAGAAGCACTTACATTACGTATATTATACATACATATTGGTAATTCATTACTTCCTAAATTGGTTTTGTGTAGGAAATTTATTAAAAACAGTAGTTTATAAACTAAGTGCTCTTGCTGGAAGATGTGCATCATTGGTACACGGAAAAGCTTTTAGTTATACAGTATTTTATCAGTGGATGTAGCATACAAATCCAAGATAAACTAAACTTTACTCAGATCCATTGACCGTTCACTAATGGCACAGTGACTTACTATTTTATCACTTTGTGAAAGGCGTCTCTGTTATCATTATACGTGAACTGATGTAGTTTGAAAATTACAGTTTGCAATGATAAAGATTTGGATGGTTAATATAAACTCACGGGCAAAAGAAACTATACCAACATTGTTTTGTTGTTATCAACATTATCAGATATGTCGCATAAATAATGTGATACTCGTTTTAAAGACAATTTAACTGACCATGTTTTGATCGAAATTTTGAAAAAGTTGCACGTACGGTTAATGCAGTAGAATACAATGAATGGGACTGGGGGTAAATGTCAATTTGCAATAATAAACAAATAATTTTAGAGCCTACAGAGAACGGTTTTATTCAGAAAGGGAACACTAGAAAACTGTCAATATCTGGTATGGCCTCCGTTGCTTTGAATAAGGCCTGCACACGTCGACACACAGAATTTGCAAGGAGCCTGATGACGTCATTAGGGATGGCTTGCCATTCTTCCATAAGTGCCTGGGTACGTTTGCCGATTTGATGGAGGTGGATTTCTCTGCCTTATTTGCCTGTTGAAAGGATCACACAAGTGTTTAATCGGTGATAAATCTGATGATCACTCTTGCCATTGCAAAATGTTGACGTTGTTTAACGTTAGGAAGTCTCTAGGTACCCTGGCTATGTGGGGGTTAGCATTGTCTTTGTTGGAGGGTTACTCTTGGACTTTTCAGGAGGTAAGGGAGGACTATAGGACGTAAAACGGAGTCGATGTAGCCTTTGGCATTCTTATAACGGTCAAAGACAACCAGTTCTGTTGTGTGGTCCCTTGACGCTACCGCCGCCGAATGGCACAGCGTCCTGGACACAACACGGGGCCATTCTCTCTCCTCTCCGACGATAAACACGCACTCGGCCATCAGCTTTGTGTAACTGGAACCTGCTTTCGTCTGTAAACAAAATTCTTTGCCAGTTCCTGTTCTGCCACCGCTGTACCATTCTTGCCCATTGGCGACGTTGACGTCGGTCACGTTGGTTACTTCGGCTTAGAATCATCCGGCGAAAGGGCCGTTACGCTCGAATGCCATGTTCACGAAGATGTCTGACCACTGTCTTTCTGCTGATAACACGGCGTAACGCTATTGCTGCTGATGATGTCACTGTGACGAAATGATTGCGTAGGTGAATCTCACGGATGTAGTGGTCATCGTTTGAGCTTGTGACCCTGGATCTTCCACTTCTTGGCCGGTCTTGGGTCCCACCTGTCTGTGCCAGTCGTGTCGGCAGTCTACTTATCGTAGTGCGGGTGCAGTTGAAGATACGAGCAACGTGGTCGTGACGTGCTCCCAACTGCAACACACCAATCGCTCTCTCTCGTCCCTCTGTGGTAAGTTTCGGATTGTCATTTGTTGTGTTCGTTACGACTGAGGTCCAAAGCATGCAGATTCGTGGTTTTAATACAGTTTGGTACCACATTAACGTGATGCACGTGCATACCATTTTGCTCGAAAAACGTGTGACAAAGTCCATATTTGGTTAGAAGTATGAATTTTTTCTCGGTAATTATGAAGTTGCGTTGTTGTGACATAGTTTGATAATAAAAAATCGATTTGAAAAACTAGTTTCAACTTTTGAAAACATAACATATTTTGGTATAGTTTATTTTGCCCCTGAGTTTAGTTTTAGACAGCAGGTTATCACAATTATCTTCAGTAAATGCATGACTTCACGACGCTTCTCTGCACATTGAAAACACGGCTCTTACTATTATTCTTATTAATATAATTATTATTCTTCATTTTCAATTCCTTTGATAGGCCTCACTGGAATTCCGATGCAATGGACAGAGAAATAAATAAGTTTAGATCAGCGGAAGACAGCATATGTCACAGAGGAAATAAGACACGAGGGTTGTTGAGGTATTGCGTTTTATTGCTCCAACAATTTGTGACAATTCTGTTACTCTATAAGAAGTTTAATTTTCCAGCAACCCATGTGTCTCCATCTTTTCCTTGGACATCATCCTTATGTTATTTTGTGAAGTTGTGGCATTGGTTGACTTCGGGCGAGACTATTGTTGACTATCGTCGATCTAAACACCAAACGAACTGAGTTGGGTCGCACCATAATGACGTCATTTCCGATCTATAGCTCGACCCACGTCAAAGCCCGGGTTACTCGTGTTTCAAGATGGCGGCAAAGTAGCGGTAAGTACAAATGTGCAGTTATGTTTTTTACAAAAAAAATATGAAAAAGAACTTAAATGGAATTATTTTTCTATGAGCTTAATGCCTGAAGACTTTTGACCATCTTGTCAAATAAAAAAACGCGTAATATGTCTCTAATGACGAACTTATCACCACAATCAATCACATCAGCTTGTTATTCTAAACGTTATATTTTATATAGATGTATTAAAAGCTGTGTATGGTCATTTTGAATTTTCGAATCCCATTTCAACATTCTGGTGTCGCTATTATCGATCTGTGGTCATTTTGACCTTCAAAATTGTCGTTTTGTTAGTGTGCCCATTTTGACTAGGACCTGAAGTGAAGTAAAAAAAATCTCTCTTAGAAAAACAATATACAAAATGTTAGTATGTTATTCGGAGAGTATTAAAGTTTAGGTCTTTGAAGTATTAAAGTTATTTAAAATCTGAAAAAAATATTCCAGGCATTCCTGCAGATTAATGCTCCCATATCCATAGTTTCAGAAATAGTTGTCTGCCTTCATAGTATTAGATGTAAATTAATGTTTTTAAAGAAGGTAGCTCTGTTAAACATGTAAGTAATTTTGATCAATACAGCTAAATAAAAAAAACTCAATGTATTGCAGATGTCACAGTCAGACCAGGACTTGGCACGGGAACACAACATACACAGGTGGACTTGCTATGTTTGCCACATTCCACCTATGATCCATTGTATGAACAGCCTGTGTCTTCAAGAAGCAGCAAATAAATCAAATATATATATTGATACTGAGTATCGGTGAGTATCTTTCTTTTATTATTCTTGAAATTGAAAATGTGTTTCAATACACTAAACGCCAAAAGAAACGTTACCTCATTTCCTTTTTTAATAACTGTTTAAGTATCAAAGATATTTGAGAAATGAATTGTTCAAAAGAAAGCTGAATAACGTAGCTTTATGCTAATAACAAAAATTAAAATCCTGATGGATTCATAGTGTGGCAAAATGCAGATGGTTAAAGAAATTTAAAATTGTCCGGTTTTCGACCAGGCTGGTAGTAACCAATAAATGTGATTTTGATGTCCATAAGAAGTTGAAAGTAAACTTTTACGTTTGTGACTAGACAAAAAGTGTGTATGCTTTACATCATAACCCCTAAACGATGAAAATACTGTTATTGAGTAAGTTTAAGTGTTAAACTTATGAAATATATTTTTCTAGTCATTAAAGATCTTTTCTCGTAATTTACCTTAGTGAAAACGAGTTTACAGTGTTGTCAAATGACTTAATAGTATTTAGGAACACAGACGATTATTTATGTGAACATTTTCGCTTGAAAATGATAACTTTTAATTTTTGTGTCAATCATCCAAACGCATTATCACTCAAATGTAGCACAATTCAAACAGTATTTGCATGAACTGAATGCTTCTACAGGGTATAAAAGGTGCCTACTTTGCATTATATGGCACGCATGAACGAAATCATGCCGCGATTGACCAGTGGAGAAAGAGAAAAAGCACTGGGGATGTTGCAGCTTTGGTCGACCAACAACGATGTTGCAAATGCCTTTGGATCTCACCAGTCCAAAACAAGTAGCACTAGCCCAAAATTTCAACTTGATATCAAAAGCTCTAAAATAGTAATCATAAACTATGCAATAAGAGACATATTCCCTGCTTAAAATCATTCAACAGTTAAAGTAAAGATAATGGTAGCTACTAAAATAAACGATGTGTATTTGAATTGACTGATCATGTTAATATTTTCAAATGTAACTTTGATCCACAGGGCTAGCAATTTCTAAATTCTACTGGCCCAGATTAAGTTTTCATTTCTAGCCCTGGGATAAAGCCATCACCCTGTCCTTCTTGTCTGTCCTTAAACATCATGTACATAACTTGAAAACTGTTCTCTTTAAGCCTTATACAGTTAGATCAGTGCTGCCAGTGTTTAGTGCAAGCAAAAGTCTATTACATAATTTGGCAGTAAAACAAAAAAAACACAGCTGGCTTGTAACCAGAGCCAAGGGGTCAGAATATTGCATAATCTCCCGTGTGTTGACCTTGCTGAGTGCTCTCTCTCAATTTCAAGACTAAGATTTGTCAGGGTTAGGGATTGTGCATTATATTGAGACAACATATTTCTGTCTTCATCATCAAACAAAATAAACTCTGATGAGCTACAGAGCCCATGGCTCTATATTTTTGTTTTATCTGAAATGTTTATCAGCTGATAGTGCAGTTGCACCTTCTGTGATGAAGACAGAAAAGCTAGAATGCTGTTTATTTTTGTTTTGTTATAATAGTTTATCTATTGGATTGAAACGATAGTTGCAGTTTCATCAGTGTTGCCACATCTTGATTTGAAAGATGTTATTGTTTTGTTAATAAAAAATAACTTAAAAGTACATGATTATTTGCCTTTTATTTACGACATGGTTTAACTGGGATATTTGCAGATCTCTCAAAGATGGAAAGATTAATGCTCTCTTAAAGTTCAGTCTCGATATCTCCATCTATAGAAATAGAGGTTTAGATATGTTGCATCAACTGCAATCGACGAGCAACACCATGGTAACCATTCTGGAAAATGTTCACATAGTTATTTGGATGCTGCAGTCCATCATTTGTGATAAAGCGTTCAAAAGCATCATCTGTAAGTACACAGATATTATGACAAATGAATGCTGCAAGTATCATGTGGCAAACGTCTTCAGCATTGTGAAAGGGCATTTCTCGTAGACGTCTAAATCTTCCCTTTAAATGGCCAATTGCCCTTTCAACTGACTGTCGTTGACCTGAGAATCTCCTGTTGAATCTTTGCTGTTGTCGTGTTATGTTTCCAACACATCTAAAAGGTGTAATTAGCCAGTTTCTTAGAGGGTAGGCATTGTCAGCAAAAATATGTTGACCGTTGCTGAAAAGCTGTCCTTGTTCAGCTTTTTGGTAGAGCATAGAATTTCGCAGCACTCTGGCATCGTGGGTGCATCCTGGCCAACCTGTATAGGCACTGATTATCTGGAGTTCATGATCCACCACCAACTGGAAGACGAGAATTAATTGCATTACAGGAAACATGTGGGAACTTATCAGTTAATGTATATACGAGACAATTATATTGGTTTCATGTGAATAAAAATTATGGTTATATGCAAAATATATATCAAGCACCAATAAGCAGAATGTTAAAAATCGAAGAAAGGTGCTAGTTTACATAAGCCTTATTCAGGATTTTTTTAAGGCAGGCAATTAATTATTTCATTGAGGGCATTAACCTGGCAATTATTCTACGATTTAAAGTACTCACCTGTAGCTGCATAGACGGGTAACCCTTGCGGTTGTAGTAATCTCTGTCCTGTCCTATGGGGGATGACAGTCTGATATGTGTCCCATCGAGAAAACCAACAACACCTGGAAAACCGGAAGTCTGCTGTATAGCTGCTGCTATTTCAGTTCTTCTCTGATGATCTGGCCATCTAATCATCTGTTAAAAGTAATTGGTTAACTTAATTAAAATGTTTTCACTATTCATTTACTATCCATTTATAAATACACAATATTGTAATACCTGGCGTTAATTTTATTTTCTAGTTTACTTTTCACTCAGTACAATAGGCACTGCTTTTAGTTCGCCACGTTAATTGTTCACTCTAGGGTATTAGGCCTAGGGTTTCAACTTTTCAACAACCAGTGAATTATAAGGCAGTACCATGTGGTGAACCAATTCGTTTATCATACCTAAATGTTAATTGGACTTACACGATTCTGCAAGGATGCAATCACTGTAGAAATATTCTTCACAATCCCATGTACTGTAGACATCGATACGTCGAACAGCTGTGACACTTCTCTCATGGAACTCATATTACTAAGATACCATAAGAAAATATAAAGTTGTTTTTCTGGTGGTACAGGTTCATTCCCTCCTCTGTTCTGTCTTGAAATTAACGGTTCAATACATTCAAGTAGAATGTCAAAAGTGGTACGGCTGACACGAAAATGATTTGAAAATAGATCATTATTCACCGAAAATTCAGCAATGATGTCAGTATAGCCGATTGCCTTTGGTACAGAACGAGGTATGCTGCTGAGAACACCCCACTGCCTTAATTGAGTTAAAAATCCAACCCAGTTTTGATCGTCATCGTTCATAAACTCGTTAAGTAAAATGAACAGTCTGTGAAAAGTCCGAAAGGACGCCATGTTTGTTGACAAGCAGACGACCAGAGTGAGTTCCGGCGAAACCCAAGCTATGTCATGCGCAGTTCACAAACTCGAGACAAACTTTAGTCCACACGCGAAGTCAACCATTATGTTGTAACCTTCGTCTGTTCATCGGCTTGTCATCCAGAGGTAAGATGAAGGAAATAGGTTGCTGCCTGATGGTCATGAGAAGGAATTGCGAATATATACAATCCGCGTGATACTTGTGTTGAACCATCGTTTTGCACAACAATGTTTATATCTGATTGAACATATTTTCTGCTTAATTATACATGAATACATGAATAATCGATATTTAGTACAGATGATATTATATGTGTAAACAGCGGTAATGATTCACAATTTCTCCGTTATAACTATAACCTAATTGAATACAGAGTTGTTAGTTTAGCAAATGCCCTCGTGATACTTATGACTATCGTATACATTCGTGTTTCTTTCCCATTATAGCCTCGTGTTATAAACTACCTAAAGACACCGATGGTTACGATGTGCAAATTTGCACATTATTACATTCACGTGTCCCTTCTTTATGGAATGTGACACGAAATGATGCGTGCTTCAAGTAGGTTATAAACTCATAATTTACCTTTAGGATCTCCTGAAATCACTAACATTTCTAGTGAGTTTATTTATTCACTAAAATAAACAGTTTATTATTTCACAACTTCACTGAACACAATTTAGTTAGAGTATCAACTACTGTTAGATTAGACTTGCAATTCACATAAAAGAGTATTTTGGCGATAACGTTAGTACAAAATGATCTTGTGACATTTACTAATCGTTATCCTAGATACTAGACAGTATTAAAAGAAGATGGACGAACATTATCCTCAGGGAAAAACATACTATAACACACCAACATATTCCAAGGACGATACAGTTTACTAACTTGTTAATGGATCATCTTGAATAAAGATACTTTCAGAATATTTGAAATCTCCAGGAAAATCAACCATCCCACAACTTTGAAACAGAATTAGAACACTTCCACTGCGTCAGGAAATAATAAAACGTAAATCTCCGCTGTAACAACACATGTCAAAACACTAATACTATTATTGATGTGTAACTGGAGTAACTGTTTGTTGTTTTGGCTTTGCAATTTTGAATACCTTAATTGATGATGAATATTAGTTTTATGACCATTATTACAAATGATAAGTTGGTGATTATGATTTCCGAAAACAATAAGTTTTCAAATGATAAAGGGATGTGTTTCGTGAAATAGCAGCATCATATTTCAGAAATTTCGTGAAATACCTGTCAGTGTCATCTCTCAAAAGCTCTTCAATGTTTCTCATTCCATGGCAGTTTGACAGCTGATACTTACTCTTGATTAACATCACTTTATCATGTATCATATGATTTGATGACCATTTGCTCTGGTAACATCTGTTTGTTCACACAGCAGCATATTGAAAAAGACCGTGACATGTGACGTCCACACAACACTGCTAAATGACATAGTCTCTGAATTAGCTATGTTTGTAAATTGCTATATTATATTTCACCCCCTTATCACACCATCGTACATTCTAAATGAGTTATACATACGTCCATGATATTCACAAACGGAACAAAAACACAAACGTTTAATGATTGTAAATGCAATTACCTTCTGATTAAACTCTCATGATGTTATAATTCAGTGTGTTGCATTAAGGCCGTTTTGGAGTTAACTTTATTGATGGGGCGCTATCTGGTTATATAAATTGACACTGTAAAACAGTTGAATTAGTGACTGAGATAGTGGGATGTCCATAACTGCGACGCAAAGCCATCTTAATATAGAATACTAAACTCGGCCCCGTTTGATAACATGTTTATGAAACTCGTAAATGGCATCGGTATTTAACTCGCGTAATCAAACGGGACCGAGTTTAGTATTTTATTTATTACTCAGTGATGTTAATAACGCTGAATTGCAAGAAAATCGTTTTTAGTGACGCTTACTTGCAAATATGTTACCCGCTATTTCAGTCGCGCGGATGACATTGTGACGTCAACCAAAAACAACTATGACGTCACGCGCCGATTATGACGTTACGGCAGCACGCGGTGGTATCACACATGTGTGTAACCAACTCATTGTTATCTAATGAGTGATCTCACCACGGTTGAGTAATAAATATAGAATACTAAACGACCTCCCGTTTGATAACATGTTTATGAAACGAGTGGATGGTTTGGTATTTCAACGAGCGAAAGCGAGTTAAATACCGATGCCATTCACGAGTTTCATAAACATGTTATCAAACGGGACCGAGTATAGTATTTTATTTATTACTCAATGATGTAAATAGCGCTGAATTGCAAGAAAATCGTTTTTAGTTACGCTTACTTGCAAATAGGCCACCCGCTATTGCAGTCGGGTGGCTAACATTGTGACGTCAACCAAAAACGACTATGACGTCACGCGCCGATTATGACGTTACGGCAGCACGCAGTGGTATCACACATGTGTGTAACCGACTCATTGTTATCTAATGAGTGATCTCACCACGGTTGAGTAATAAAAGTAATTATCGCCTAATCTCTGATTGTTTCTTAGTTAACCGCTAAGTCTTTCTTGTTTTGTTACAGTGTTAGATGTTTGCTACATAAAATGATGGTACGACTGCAACTTTCAATGCATCAAATAGTTTGCGTAAAATTAATTTTTTATACATAGAGACGAAGGACATTGACTTCATCCGCAACTACACACTGTCCATCATGTTGAATGCATTATGTATATAGATTGTTTGCAATATATGTTCTGTCGATATTGGCTCCTCATTTTGACCATTTAGATATTTATTGAGATTGTATATAACACTTATTTTGTTTATTTTCAAGTCTCGTTATATACATTATATTGCTTTGAATGGTCACGAGTATTTAAAGTTAGAACATTAGAACAACTTTCTGAGATAAAATGTTTTCACGAAGTGGTGGTTGATGGCTAATAAATAGTGTATGATGCCTAATGAACGCACATCATAATGGACGTTCCCTGCGACACTTGCCTAGATATACAAAGAAAAGGCAATAGATGTTGGTATACCTTTATAAATCAATCAAGTCCTATCTTAAAAAAAACATTTCCGTAATTGTGTACTTCTGATAGTTGAAATAGGACTGATAATCATATATTAATCACACATCCCAACTTTGAACACCATTAACTGTAGTAGATAAAAAGAGCGCAATGCTTACAATATTTACACATCTGCCTAATGGTCGATGAAGAAGTGGTTATTGTCGATAAACTTATGGTTCATGGTTAATTTTATTGAAGTATTCGTTGATGAAGTGGTGATTTATGAACTGATGGTTCTTTGTTCATAAAGCGGTTGTTCATGGATATGAGATGAGTCTTCATTGTTATGAAGTGGTGATTCATGGTTCGTGAATTAAATATTCATGGTCATGAAGTGTTGTTCATCGTTCATGTAGTGATGGTTCATGATTTTGGCGTGATAGCTCATGATTATGAAGTGATGGGCTATGAAGTGAAAGTCCATGAATGAAGGAGACGGGGTTCACGAAGTGGTTGTTCAGTTATAAACTGATAATTCATGAAGTAATGGTTCATGGTTCATGAAGTGTAGGTTTATGAATCGAGGGTACATGGCTATTAAGTGATGGTTCGTGGCATGAATTCATGTTTATGAGTGATGGTTGGGATATGTTGAAGTGTGAGTACTTAGTAGTAATTTGACACTGCTGCAGTGCTGGGTACCAACCTTGTGTAGGTAATTCGAGGTTTCAGTAACATCTGGGAATTATAGTGATTGGTGCCTACCTTGTAGGCGGGTTACGTTACAGTAACGTCTTGGAATTGCAGTACTTGGTGCCTACCTTGAAGGCGGGTTATGTTACAGTAACAGCTGGATTATGCAGTGCATGGTGCCTACCTTATAGGCGGGTTATATGTTACAGTAAGAGCTGGGAATTGCAGTGCTTGGTGCCTACCTCGTAGGCGGGTTCTGTTACAGTAACATCTGTAGTATGCAGTGATTGGTGCCTACCTTGTAGGTGGATTAGATGTTACAGTAACATCTGGAATGCAGTGGTGCTGAATGCGATATGGTAAACCGAAGTGTCTCGCAACATCGCCCTGATTGATGGTTTGTGGTGGAGGAGGAGTGAGGCGCGAATCATATTTGTGAGATCTTGTACGGTGCACTATCGTAATAAACGCCTCGGCAAGTGTCGCAGGGAACGTCCATTATGATGTTTGTTGTTTTATCTGGTTTGTGGTGATAGAAAGAGAATATGATAACGTTGTTGGAGCAGAGACAACAAACACTACTTTGAAGGGCATTTAAACGTGGCATACATAGGAACAGGAATATATCTGGATACAAAAAAAAATAATGTAAAATAACAAACACTTCATACGTTCGTTTATGAAAATAGTTTATTAGTTTCCCTTTTAAAACATAAAGGTAAAATATTTTGTAGAGGTGATAAGAAATTTTTAATTATGAATATGTAAAACAGATCTCAAATGAGTTACTTGATATAATGACAAGCAATTGCCTTATAATATGTAGATTATAGTTCTCACTTCATTATTTATTATTAATTATTATCGAGAAGATCATCTGTAGTTTGATTCTCTTAAGTCAATTACACTGAGGATGGTGTTCACTATTGCTCACTAAAGACTTCAGTACAGAGATGAAAAAAGACAGATAAGTATTTTCATATTTGTCTTAACCAGAATCGGCTTCCTTTCGGAGTACTCAGGTTTGTGATACAGACAGATAATGATCATGATGATAACATCAAAATACCATCACACGCTATCATCCGCTCTACTCCCTCGAATGAAAGACTGCTCCAGACAGCTGCCTTGGAGTTTCTGTTTATAGCCTACACGTCTGAAATATTGTCATAGAAACCTGGGGTAAATCAATCAACATTAGAATATGTGCCATATATTTCACTTGAGAACGACAGTTGTTATCTTGAGGTGCAACGTGAAGTAAGTTCTGGTTGTGATAACCATACAATGGATTATCTGGATCCCACATACTTACATTGTAGACAACTGTACACTTCAAACTACAATGTATTTGTGACTCTGCAGCTGCAACTTCAAGTATGCTGGTCCGAAAATATGAACTGAAACACCTCATTTGCATTGATTAACTTGATGTCTTTTCATTAAATGTAAACCGTTTTTAAATCTGACACGTCTTCAAATGTTGCATAATTTTACCATAACACCATAAACATACGTATGTCTTCTTTATTAAAATTATCAATTCCAAAAGAAAAAAGTAAAAGCGTCCTCCTTTATATTTAATCAGTAACTTAACAGATAGGAGATAGCAACATAATGTTAATTTGATTTCAGATATGGACATGTGTCACTACTATTGTTTGCTGCTTTATCACTAATTGTTCAAACAGAATAGTTAGAGGGATTACGTAAATAACCTACAGTTGCACACTGAAAGTTTGTTCACTTACATGTGTATCTTAACGTAAATACCATATACATTGACGTTCATTGAATAAAAAAATTACAATGAATCATCATATACATTAGTAGAAAGGTGACTTGTGAGTGGTGCATGTTCGTGAAAATATACATAATTGAAAAGACAGAAGAGGTCAAATATAAGTTTCGAGTAAAAGTTTGCATATCCACTATATGAGAACACTTTCATCACACATACATTGAATAAGTATAAGAGGAAATATATTATGCATATTTGACACAGTTGATCATTTACTGAATGTTTCAGAGAGGGAATTTGTAATTTTGAAAAGACTGACTGCTGGTCACTTCAAAGAGCTGCCAAAAGTTTCCCTCAACTGATGTAAAAACTATAATGTAAAATGCTAAATGATCGGTTTAGTTTTCGCGTTAACATGACATTTCAAAGATATGCCAAATTACATGATATTTCCACTGAAACACGTAAGTATGTGAACAAACTTTCGGTGAATCCATAAGGAAAATCACTGTTACAGATAGAACACTCGCATTGAAATGTCAGATCAATGTCTTGTCTATCACGAAATGTCATTTACTTGGTCACTGGACTGAAATGATTTTGAAGTATTATATTCGCACCCAGCGGCATATGAGGATACAAACATATTGTATACATAGATACATACATGTAGACATATAGATACATAGATACATACATTTGATCTGAAAATATCATACATATATGTCAGTAAATGTTCAAGAATGATGCATTTAAAATTATGATATACAAAAAGTGAAATCTTTTAAAAAGTTACATGAATAATGTTAAAGTTGTAAGTCAAGTTACTCTTACACCACAGAACAAAGCTAGCCTTCTCAGTGTACCCTCCTTTTAACTGGTAAATAATGACTTCATTTTAAGAAAATTGTATCTAGTATAAAACGAGGGCTTCATATATTTAATTCTTGCATTTTCCAATCATCCGTGTCATAACAATTACAAAGTTTGCATTTTCTATTATGTTTTTGAATATTATTCCAGCTACCTGTTTCGATGGGTAGGCTACACCTAAACTATCAAAAATATCTAAATATCTTAAGTCTACATTAGATAAGCAGCAATAAATAATACAATTTGATCAACCGAAGGCAACCACACCTGCTTAAATATATCTTCCAGTTTATTTTTTGCAAAAATATTTCAGTTGCTCAGATATCTGAAGTTCTGGCAATGTTTCAATTTTAAGTTGGCAGAATTGGGATTAAGAACAAGATAGGAATGTGCATCTCGATATTTGGCTATGAAATTAACTGTTTAGTCACCCATCTTTATGCCAGTAGGGTTGCTTTAAATACCTAACTGTAAATATGTTTTGAGTATTCCCTAGCATACAATTGCAGCAATGATGGTCTCACTACAGCGTACTTTTAGATGTTCGGATTATTTGCACGAAATGCAGACTAACGTAACTCATATTCTTTCTCCATAAACTTAGCCTACATGATTCATTTGAGTTCCAAAATACAGTAAAAGAAGCCAGTGTCATAAATGGCAGGGTTCACAATCTACAGGAGTCATAAAAAATAGTTCGATATTAATAATCAGTTTCTAACACACACAGGGTCCGATTTACTCTGCAAATCCTAAAATTACTATAAATCCTCTTCATGGTAACTGCTGCAGTTAAGATCATCTCTTTTCTATAGAAAGTGTTGAACTGTTAAAGAGTAAGCGCATGATGTCTGTTTGGGATGGAAGTGAATGCTGCTGTTAAAAGTCTATTAAAATATAGTTGATCTGGTCAGTGAAACAAGAATAGTAGTTCGTGAATAGTTCGTAACAAAATATGTTACGGTTTAACTCTTCTCAGCCCAACATGTACACACACTTCTCTACTCAACGAAACATTGATCAAGACAGGTCACATATATTATATGGTGAATATGATAATCATGAGAGTTTTACATTATGAATTAGTGCAGATCAAAATGATATGTTTTGCATATTGATGTCTTGTATACAAGTATGTTCAATCACAAGATTTCGGTTGCCATTAAACATGTTATTCATATTTGACTATATGATATTTAAAAACAACTCTAAATCCTGGAGGCAAATATTACACAATATATCACTAATAGTACTCATACTTGATTGCAAGGAGTTGCATTAAAACCTTATTTCTCATACAGTTTATGTTCATAGGATCAATAATAGAGTATATATACATGTATTACTCACTCTCATTCCTTGCGGAATATTGCTTTAATCTTTAATATATCTAACATTCGTTTAATATAATTCATCCCCATAGCATGATCAGAAGAATTAGAACTTTGGATGCCCCCTCTAAGGGAATCATGACATTTAAACATTAAGATGATTGTGTGTTCTATGCAGACGTAGGCGTGGTGCCTTCATTTCCATTTGCTTCAAGATTCAGTTTCACTGGATTATTTTCTTTAAAAAGAGAATTCACATTTGAATGTTAAAATTATAAATCATTAACTTCAGATATAACCGCTTCAATACCATCTATAGTCAGTAGATTTCCCTATTAAGACTCACATATCCTTGTAACATCAGTCACTCTTACAGAAGATTCAATCAAATCGTGTCACCCATAAACAACATATAAACAGAATTCTCTATTGTACAACGTATTCTGTTTATGGCATGTATGAATTGATAAGTACGGCACACTGTATTGTAACTTGTATTCACAATGATCGTTTGTTAAAAGTATTTTACTGACAACCATGTTGAAATCAAACATCGATGACATAATTTTATGTTATGTATGGGAATTGAAGCAACGTGTCTGAAATGTAAAGTAATATGGAATAAGGTAACGTGCTATCATGTTAAATATATATATACTTTAAAAGCCACAGTAATTAATATACATTTAAAACAAATTTAAAACCGTGATGTATCAAAGAAGAATATATACGATAGTAAATCATTTTAATAGAGATTGATCATTAAAGTGGTAATAATGATCGTTATGTGTCAATAATGGACATGAAACATTCCAACCAAATACTTTATTAGTAACGGTTTTGGTACACCAAGGAAACGATGTGTATCACAATATGGTCTAGCGAGCCATTTATAAATAGAACAACTGTTATCTATTCAGCTTATCCCAAGATAATTGTCTAGCCTCCTAATGAGCGGAGTTCATCCCAATCGATTGTATTATCTGTCCGCACAGACAGTGATCATACATTGATCATGTTGAAATTAGAGATCAGACATCCGAATTTCTTATATCAATGTGACTGTTCCCTCATAATGATGATGTTAAAAGTGGAGTTTTCTCTCAATAGAGAGAGAGAAATATTCTGAGGGGGGAATCGTGGTTGGGATTAATAATTTTCATATGACAGTCTTGCTCGAAATATCCCTTTATCATTAGTAATATATTATATCGCACTGATTCTGTGGTATCCTGTGATTGCTACTATGACAGAAAGATTGCATATATAGGCAAGTAAACATTATGGTTAAATGTGCAAACTCTAAGATACTTCCAGTAAACATGTACACACTATTATTGTCTCCAAAATACATCTACAACAACATGCTTGAAACTTCATTCACACTTGGAATTCTTTGGAATTACAGTATCTAGTTTAGTAATCTTCATGTAAATTGATATCCTAACCTAAAACCCGTATCTGTCATTTAACTGATTTAAATTATTTTTCAAAGTTGATATGCTCTTCTGCTGTTTGTATATTACTGATTAACGGGAAAAGTCTTTGTCTTGTCATGTATACGGTCATTCTAGATATAAAAGTGTTGAGGTGAGTGCTCAAAGATCAGCGGAATTCTGATCAGGTAGATTTAGATTTAGTCCTGTTTGACATATGACTTTAACACTTTGTGGGTTCACATTTCTGAGCGTTATAAATGTTCAGCATTATGTTGCCTTTTCTTCATGGAATATATTATGGTACTGATGAAACGGTACGGTACAGTGCGGGTACAAGCCAAAACATTTTCAGTGATTCCAATAAATCAGACCGATTTAAGTTATACGATAACCACTTTATCATAATTGTATAATCACTCTCAATGTTGAAACGCCAAATGATATAAATCATTCAAGAATTCTAAATGATGTAAGTCATAGCATTAGTCTTTGGATGTGTTTGTATATCAATCAATCAATCAAAATGTCTTATAATCCAAAACTCTTGTATTATATTGACACCTTTTCTGCAAATGTTTTCAATTAGATGTTAGATTAGATTATACACGCATACAACTATACTTTTAAAAATAAATCTAATGCTATATGTAAGTATTTATTCACAAACTTAACTTTGTAAGGTATATGCACTTAAACAACCACTCACTTTAATATACGTTACCGAATCTAGTGCATCCTTGGGTCGTACGGTCTTACAATATGGTATTCATTAATAGTAATGTCTTGATTTGTGAGACAAGTGAACTACAAAACGTGAACTTAGAAAAGATGAATTATGTTCAATTTGGGAGCTTCAAGGACGTGAACTGAGTTTAGGATTAATTAGCTGTCTTGCTATACACTTGATGAATTGACAGGGTGCACGGAATTACACAAACAATCACAGGTTTCATTTAAATTAAAATATCGATTTTAACAAGATACCGGTTCAGACTTTTCTCAATGGAACATCAAGCAAATATACTCACATGCTCATGACTCATGAGGTACACAACTGATGTTTATTCACGTGTATTACATTTATATTTTCACTGTAGATTGCATATTTATAGAATGACGCGGAAATGTTGCTGCTTACATGAGACAAGATTACAATATATGCAATTTGGCAATTTGACGTTTTGCTGCCAACAACACAAAGTTAACTCGGGGAAATGTATTGACTGGGCACATACATGTATATGGATTGGCTGTTTTAGTATTATGCCCAGCTGATGCCTAAGTGATGAACAAGAATAACCACCACCATCCTCTCTATAGTTTTATCCCAAAACCCAATATTGATAAGGAATGGAGAGTTACGAGGACATTAACCTACACTCAAACTGTTGTTAATTTAACAATATCAAATCAAAATGTTGATGTGATGTGCAACTGTCCAATACTGAAAAATAAAATTAGCGAGGAAACAAGAGCCTGTGTCAATAGTGTTGATTTAAACATATAACATATACATATCGGATTGGGAATAAGTTATCCAAATAAGGAAACCTTCTCCTTGTTATTTACAATATAACATTGCATAATAGAACAAGATGACAGGTAGTTGGCAGGTCAGAAATGTAGGAAAAAGCATAAACAGAAATGATATGCATAAATATAAATCTGTTACACAAATAGTTTGATTAATAGTGTAATGTAATTCAAGTTAAAGGTGGAAACTTGGAATGTGGCTTTTATGAAATCTAAATTGTCAGGTCAGTTGGTCATTCGAGCCTCTCTTAACGTATCTTTCTTTCATTTAGGACGTTTAATATATTTGAACTATTACCTCATACTTCGGGTTTTTCCACAAATGTGTTCGCGTTTGCACGAGGGTGCATATTGCCTTCATCCAGTACCATTACCTTCATTGGTAAATATGTTCATTACAGTATTAAATGGCGGGTGATTCGAGTACAATTGTTTTCTCTTGAAAGATTCTTCGTTGTTCTGCTCTTAATACAACCTCTTTACTCGTATGTTCTAATAGGTATCAATATGTAGCAAACTAAATAGTGGAAGCTGTAACTTCAAATACTACTTTAGACATAACCAATTCAATGAAAGCTCCTTAAAGTTATAAATTTGTTTACATACATGTTTCCTAAAAGATAATATTGCCTGATTAACACTCAATCATCAAACAATAAGTGTTCCATCAATGCACTCATTAAGTCATTGTCAGGCATTCAATGTTCATCATACATTCCATATACATGTAAATTTTTAACAGGCAGATGAAACATGCATATTTGTGTACAGAGCTGTACATAACCTACCATTCCAAATTGATGTTATTTAGCAGTGACTACCATATTCGTCAATGGACACTGTCGCACATCCTTCAAACTTAATAACGTAATGTATTGTTTGGAATGAGTCACCTATCTTGTGTTGTCTTTTAAATTAATAGAATAAACATATTCACAAGTATGTTAGATCAGATATAACAAACTTGACATAATCGATTGTCATCATATTGGAACATTATGAAAAGTGTTTTGATCATAATTCAGTAATACAAAGACAAGTAGTTGTATTGATGTACACGGGTATTTTTGTATTTGTTTTGTCATAATATTCATATTTATGAGGATTTATTTTGTTCCCCATTATCTAAATATATAACCAGTTGTACAATTTAAAATATGCATTTGTCAGAGAGACTATTCATTTGTAAAATGGTGAAAATAGGTACGGGATGTGTATCATATAGATCACTAGATATTCCCTTTCTTTGAAATAACAGTATAATGCATATACATATTTATTTTATTTATACAACATAACTACTCGTTTGGTTAATTCAGAACATATGAATAGAAAAGTTCTCTTAAGTTACAGCATGTCATAGCGACAATAACTTCATAGTGAAACTAGCTTATGTATTCGTATTGATTTCTTTATTATTGTATTCAGAGTACCCCACTATTTGTACACGCTTTAAATCTAGGGTGTAATTAATTATTTCTACATGACTTTTTTCACAAATGATCAAACAGGCTCGTGTAAAAGCAAAGACATTTCATTAAAACATCTATCAATAACTATGTTACACTTGCTCGCCGCTGCACCCCAGGGCAGATTAGTGAGATTTAATTATTGTAGTTGTGATTCATCGATGGGTTGGATTGTTTTAATTCTATGCGAATGTATACCGTTGTGTCTGGAAGAGTAAATGGATGACATGGATACAATACCTGATGTATCTTCTAAATGGAGGCTATAACAAGTATTAAACATAAATTTTATTTCCAAGTTATTTGAAGCTCAGCATTTAAGATAATTATTAGTTTTATTAATTCTGAAATATGCCACCTTGTTCATGTTAAGGAGAGATGGGACGATGAAACAAAATATTTTAGAATTCGTTTATTTTTTCAAAATAGCAGGTTTATTGTGTCTTTTATCCAAAAAGGTTAGAACATTTGGGGGTCACAGAACGATTTAAAGAGTTATCGGCATTAATAATAATACTCCCGTCGGCAAATTACGCCATTTTTGACTGATTTGATGCATTTAGATGAAGCGCTCGCTTTCAACGAATAAGCTCAGAATACTTTCAAATACATTTCAGTTAAATACGGGGATGCATAGCAAGTCTATATTTTGAAAATTAATGACACTGGAAAGAGAAACAAAATTAAATTAAGCACTTTTTAATTAAAAACGGCATTTTTCTCATCGTTTTTCGCATATTGAACAGGATTTCTCACTGACACACATATTTTAGATATTGCTAAACATGCAATATAATGTGCACATTTGAATAAACAAACGAATTCAGAAATAAAAATAGGGGGTCACCGGAGGTTTTTCATCACTTTAACGTCATTTTTTAATTTACCTTCATAAACGTAAAACATAACGTCATAGCAATTTTGATGGTTTCAAGTGTAACTTTGACGGCATATCGTGTAATCATTATTGAACATACTATCAATCTAGGAGTGCATGATGGAAGAATAACTATCAGTTGATAATACCAGGCGAGTTTAATTCGTCATTAACTAAAGATACGTATGTAATTCAAATAACACACACAGTAACATATTTACCGCGAATATGACTCAAAAGTGTTGCAATATATTTCCTGTTGAGGAAATTGTTAATCAGTTCACAAATATTTGTCAAAATTCTCATAAATCTATGCTATGTAGCAATCGCCTGCATGTGGACTTTCCTAATTCGGGTTTGAATGTTGTTGTTCGAGTCTCATTATGTGTAATGGAGAGAAAATAATATAATATATTAGATGACAACGATTAGATGAGGAATCAAAATACTGTAACATAAATAAGTCAACAAAAATTTTTTTTTGATTTTCATTCCTGCTAAGTTCCGCATTTACACATTTACAAGCATTCCTTGATCTACCATTAATAAAACTAATTTTGCAATTACAAAAACCCTACTTTTCAGTAGTTCAGATGGTTCAGATGCTAGCCAGTGATAAACCAACAAATGAACGCATATTCGACAGGACTTGGATAAACAGCTGTTACATTTTCAATTATGTCACTGACAATTTAGTTTACACATTGTTGATAATGAAAGTGTATATCATCCTGAAAGGATCTGTCTTAACTCCATTACCCTTACCACCTAGTCTTTCTGGAAACCTGTTCTTTTTATAAAGTAATTAGTTTCGCTGTGGAATAAAGTAAACAGAATTGCCAAAAACGATATTCACATACAGTAAAACATACCACAAAAAGATTGCTCATGGAGCAAATGAAATTATAATTTTGCTGATGCACATATGTGAACAGCATGCGAGAAAATATTGTATTCCACAAACTAGAAGTTTCTGCAGAGTAAAATGAGGTATGTGACATAGATTATACTTGATAAGTCTATGTTACACTGTTAGGGGAGACCTGGGCACCTTGGGACAAAAACACTGTTTTCCTGTTTTTATCTTAATTTATGAAC
Source organism: Gibbula magus (assembly GCA_936450465.1). NCBI lineage: Eukaryota > Metazoa > Mollusca > Gastropoda > Trochida > Trochidae > Gibbula > Gibbula magus. Next base: position 90,179,593 of record OW388289.1, on the reverse strand, counting down.
ACAAGCAATATGAAAATTAGCATATTTAAAGCAACCGTTATTGACAAAATACAAAAAAAACATAAAACAAGAAAATATATTATAAACAATAAACAAAAACACTGTACATTGGGACATTATCCGGGGCACATTGGGACAATACCTAGAGAGAAGCATTATGATTTCAATACTTATCAAAATTAGTTTTAATATTTTACATAACAAAAACAAAACAGTCTGTACTTAAGAGAATAGAAGGGGCATTTTGGGACGCTCTCAAAATAAACTAAAGCACAAAAAAAACCGTCACACCTCAGTTGGTTTCAATTAATTCAATATTTTAAAGGAATAAGATGCATTTGAGTATGGCACGATGCAATAACACCTTTTGGCAGTAGTTTTAACGACTTAATTGGTGACTGTTTTATTTTTTTGATTACAATATCAGTAGACAGGGGTAAGACATGAAATTAACACCAACGTGACCCCTACCATGTTTGTAGGACGAGGCAAATGTATTGATTTTTACACAGAGTATGTGTTATATGTCGATGAACAGTTGTGTTTTACACATTATTTTTTAGAATTTTAGATTAAAAAAAAAACCGGAGAAGAATTCTTTGATTGATTCAATATTTTGGACTAATTTCCCAAACTTTTCATTTTGTGAATACGACGTCGAAAACTCTAGAATTGACATTGAAAAGTAGACATATGATAAAACAACTGAGGGGTGACGTTTCGTTTGTGCTTCAGTTTATACCTAGGCACATTGGGACACTGTCCAAACCCCCGTTCCAACGTACCCCGGTAGCATCGTCTCAACCAGTGTCCCAACCTGCCTCATTGACCCAAAAGGTGATAACATGGCTGCATATTGGTAAATTGAAATAACAAGTCAAGTAATTACTTCTTACAACTTAGCATAATGATGGAACTTTCAAGAACAATAAGTATCTACCAGGATTGCTTTCTCATCTTTAAACCAGATCATAAAAACTGAGATACTAAAACTTTGCCAAACCATTGAAAAACCGTTTTTGCTTGCCAGTGTTTGAATCACATCATATTTTCAGTCATCAGCAACATATGTCACATGGTATGTGATGGTTACCAGAAACCTTTTTATTTTTATTTTTTAGGCCTCGACATGGGATATAAATCGTTTCTCTCTCCTTACTTGGAATCACTAGATATATATGGTGTTCTAACCTACCCTGTGTCCCAACCTGCCCCGGTCTTTCTATAGCACAACGATACCTATTAAGAGGTACACTATGTGCATCAAGAGGTCAATGGCATTAGTATAATTCAAATTAAGCATTGCTGTCACGACTTCGTTTTAAACCATTTTCACTGTATGGCAACTTTTTTTTAACTGCAGGGGAGAAAATGTCAGCAATTCATTTTTATCAGCAATTTGAACTTGGAAACATGCCGTTTATTAGAGGTTTGCTTTAGATGAAATTAACACTTCACGCGCTTTTGTATTTGATATTGAGTGTTCAGTGATATTTGAAAAGTTTGAACCTGTTGATTCTTTCGATCGCCCACTGTTCTACTAAAGGTCGAGTTATTGATCTTAGTATTAACTCTGCAACTTGAGACAGACTAAGAGGCGTCTATTACAACTTATTAAGATCAATAAAACGGTGTTTAAGTGCATATATATGTTTGATACGCGCTCAATATTTTGTTAACAATTTGCGTATAATGTTATGACATCAGTAAGCCTCTTGAAGACTGATATTCACACTTCTAAAACAAGCAATGGTTTTTATATAGGCATTAAGAAATGTTTAATTTCGTTTTTTACATTGATTATTTCAGGCAATTTGCTTCCAAGTTAGGACATTCCAAAGTGACATGCGGAAAAGTTTGAAGAAAAGTGTTTTTTCTTTTTTCGGGCAATAAGTCACTTGAATTTTGTTGATGTGCAGAAAAAAGATTAAATATTAATCTATATAGCAAATGGTGACTAAAGATGGATTCACCTTAGCGACTCCCTAAACAAGATCGAATTCCTAAGCTGTTTTCTCTGGCTGATTGTCTACCTCAGCCACAGTTATCCATGCTATCACCCGTAGGCAACGACTATAAATGGTTTGCAAAACACCCGTTTCTTGTAGAAAATGCATTTTTGTTCATCGAATGACTTATCCTTTAACTGTATAAAGCTGCCCTCTTATTCACATGATTTCAAGCAATGAACATGAACGTGTTTTTTACGCTTAAAGACCCAGAAATATATATGTTCAAAGGGGAACACATACACTAATATGTCATCACACACAACCCAACTCTTTCTGATTAACAAGTTACCAGAAGTCACTTGATTCATCATATTTCCATAATATACAGCTGTACTTACCTTGCAACTGACATTGTTTTAGTATGACTTTCATATTTTAAACAACATAATTCCATTGCCTTGAATGGAAAATGATACTCAAGTCTGGAAAAATGCAGAACCCTGCAAACTCATATATATTTACTGTATAAAGCTTCATTACAAGACATATTTTAAGTATTGCAGTGTAATATTCTATATGATTCGCCTACTAGAGGAAGGGAAAGCATGTAGGTATTGAATTACATTTTACTGAGCTTCGTTTTAATTTGGTTGAACCCTGACATAATGAGAGCTGAGTCAACTATACAACACGACATTCAATTTGATGTTCTATTATGTTGTTTCATGAATGTAACGTTTTGTTTTATCATCACTCTTTAACTCATTATCGATTATACAGTCGTATGAACATTTGTAATCTATGTCCTCTGAAATTTAGATTAATAATACACAGTACGACAGCGATATGCACTCAAATCAAATCACATCAAAATTTGAATTTTAGACATTGTGAACATGTATTTATCAAAACTTTTACGAAATGGAAGTTAACACACAGAGGTGTCTCAACTGTCCTTCCCGAGGAACAACAAATTCAAAATGTAAAATTATTTGTGCACTGTCACTACCAAATAGTTACAGATTAAAATGATGTACCATGGACAATAAGTTTAAACACGCTGGATAAGTGTCATTTAATTAATATTCTAATTTGTGAAAAAAAAGACTCTTGAGGAACTTTCATGACTTAATCATTGATAGTCAGCAAATGAATGATAATGTTTTACAAACCAATCAATAAGGCGAAATCACCTGTATTGAATCTGTATCTATCATCGTTTCTTGACGAGTTGGGGTCTGTATAGCTCACTGCATCAGTTTTCTGATCAAGCAGTCGAGCTAAGGTCCCATCAATGTGTAGTGAACTGTTACATGTAGTAAGTTTTAGGTGCATGGCTGCATTGCATATCCCTGGTGGTTCGCTGGTTCCAGCGGTTGTTTCGCTTGGTCTGGATTTCCCCCTGTAATAACACTAGCGTCAGTGATATAAGTGATATTGTGAACTAATCTTGAAAGCACTTAAATCAACTTGCACTATCTACATTACATTATTAACAGGCATACAATGTATTGATATGGATTGTGAACCTGGCTTTACAAAACGTCAACATATAGCTTGGATGTTCTCTTCAGTTATCACCTATCCAATCATTGAACACATATACAACTTATAATACAATTTATTTTGTTCAAACACGTTATTATGTTTCCAGCTGAGCAGGATCTATAAGAGAAAGGTATCAACTGCCAGTCCGAAGGATCAAACATGACAAAGACATTACATTACATTACATTAGAGATAGATTCCTAATTATTTCATTATTCTTACATTTCAGAATTCCCGTCGTTTTACCTATTGATCTAAATATTTCGTGTTGACTCCTGTGTCAAATATCATCGCGAGCTCATCAGCAAATTTTCTGAGAACGGACGATAATTATGATAAACTTTTGTCCAGAACAACACATTAACGTCACGGAGAACATAGTTGAAGACCAGTTGTCGTTTCTATGACATTGATGAAAGGATTGTTGGACATTTTGAAAACAAGGCAGTATGAGCTTGAGAGGAAATCCACACTACGAGTGAGAGGAAAAGTGAAGTAAATAACATTGTTTGTCTAGTTGATATAGAACAGATCGTGTAAACGCATCAACCGGAGAGCTCCTTTTACCGATCTGTTCTCACAGAGACTCTATAGGAGGGATGTTGATGTCAAAGTATTTTGAAATATTGAGACACAAGTATTGACATATAGTACTCTCACTTGTATAATGTGAAGGAAACGATAATATATCACGTTGGGGCGTCTAGTTTCAATATAATCAATATATGATCACAATGTATACTGAAAAGAACGTTAACTGGGATACAGTCAGACCAGACATTTCTAAACGTTTGAGCTGCATAGATAACAAATACTCTATTATAAATAAATCGTTAAGAGCATACGCAGTTGTGCAAATCCTACTTCCTTCGGGAAATATATCAGTCTGCCACTTGTTACTAAACAGAATTAGTTTTCATTGATAGTGTGCAGTAGAAGTGAATTGATCAAGCTAACTTTTACGAATATGACTTATGAAATATGTGCATTAACAATTTTGAATCAGATAATCTTCATAACGGTTAATGGTTAAACCTAGTGATACAGATTAAGTTTACTTCAGTGAACCCATCCTAAGTTTATGAAATCGATATTTTAAACGACAGGGTTTTTTTTATTTCATAGAAAACACTTGTCATTAATGAAGTGCTCGGAAGTCAACGCGACTCCAGTGAGGATGGCGAATAACAACAGATGCTCCCAGCTTCTTTACTTGACAGGCAATCCTCATGTCTCTCTCCAAGTAGATTTGTATCTGCTTTTCACTAAGGACAAACCCGAGCAATGCGTACAGATAACAGATTTTGATGCAGATTTATGTCTTAGTATCAGAGAATGAACGGTTTTTTATTAAACACTATTTTAAAAAATACTGAAATGTTTATAATTAAAATGTCAATACTGAACTAACTGCTTATGCTTACAAATTGTAAAATCCACAATGCACTTTCTTTGTCTTCTATATATGTAAATTTGAATTGTCAAATGTAAATTGAAAATCAGGTATCTTTTCCATCCTTCCACCAGCACATGTTTTCCTTATATGCCTCTGTCTCTCAATCGTGATTGATTTAATTTTCTTTGGTTTTCTTTTAAAAGGACTTAAAAAAAAATGTGCAATCGACTGTGAAATGTAAATAAATGTTCTTGAAACAGATCATGCTCGACAGTCTATATAACGAGGCACCCTGTTGTAAAGAATAACTTAGTGAAGCTTGACTCAGAGTTATTGGGTTTTCATTATTGGCTGCTATACCTGGGTTATAAGATTATTTTAAGTAAAAACAATAATGCAATGGATTTGTAATATAAAAGGCTGGATGATGGAACTGAAGTTATATTGTTAAAATGGCTGTTCACACAATGAGATAATACATGTATTGGAACCCAGTTAACAAATCGTATGTGTGTAGAAATTGCATTAAAATGGAATTTATCTTTGCTAACCATTCTTAAGTTGGTAGCAGTTCCACGTGGGTATCAGTGATTGAGAAACCACTATTTGCAGTTGAAATGTTGAATTTTGAGACAAAACACGCCTACGTGTGTATCCAGTATAGAGTCATGGTCTGATATGTGTAAATGTCATGACATCTCAAGAGAGTTTATCCCATTTAAGCATACCACATTTCAGAAAATACTTATATCCTAATCTTGCCCAGTGGGCTTATGTCAGACGAATAGTATATACTTACTTACATGTAGATAAGCAATTGTTTGTAAATGATATACATTTCCACATATTGACATATAATGTGTAGCTCGATAATGTCTGGTTTATTATATCAATGAGCGATGAGGTATTCCAACAGTGTATATTGGAAGTCTGGTTGTTCAGACTTACATGTATGATGTATGTAAAACTGAACTACGAAGTAGAAATGAAACGGGATTGAATTTATAAACTGTTATATCTAGAAGTTCATATATCAACTCTATCTAAGTGATGAGTATGACCTTTGAAAACACATTTTTCCTTCTTTAATAACGTTTCTATGCTGAACATAAAAGGAAGAGTCATATTTGTCCAAACGAGCAGATGCATATATTGTTGTTTGTCTAGGTATGTCAGCCATATAAGTATTATGTGTGTCCCTCCATTTGTCGTGCTGCCATTTGCATGTATCCTAAACTAAATGAGTTTTTCAAACGTGAAGTATATACTATCTATGAACCGTGGATGTGTGTAGATGGCAAATGTAGATGTGTCTAACTTGTACTTTTTATTATCAACTATCAGGGAATGTTGACAACTTAACCTTGATTAAACTTTGATACGATTTCTGTACTACTCAAGTAGCGAACAACATATTGGCAAATACAGCTGTCCCAAATGATTTGAAAGCACTATCAATAAAGAAGCCCTCTATTTACTTTGTGATGTGCTCAGACAACTTCATAACACCACCAAAGCTATTTCTATTCATTCCTTTTCAGTCAAGTTTTAACATTTTGTTAGGAGCAGTTTAATTTGAACATGTACTTAGAACCATAGCTATCTATTTCTTTCGAATAAAGAACCTAGCATCCATCCTTTGAGTTTCACAACTTCTTGCGCGCGTAATTGTTACTGTTCAAATGATACAGTGATTTACTGCTGTTACAATACCCAGTATGCTGCGATTTTCCAATTCCTGTTCAGGAATTTTATTGAGGAAATATAGTTTGTTTCAAAATGTTAGTAATATGAGCATCTGCTGTTTAATAATCCACTCAACTGGGATAGCTTCACGTTGTTATCAGATATCATTTAACATATGACATATTAACATTAACATATGAGGATATAAGGTGCCGTTCCACTAACCAATCTTAGCCCTAAGATCAATCTTAAGCCCATTCCTTAACATCAGAACAGAAGACAATAGGAGTATCCATGATTGATGCTTTTATGAGTGAATTGATTTTGCTGACACATCTGAACAGTCATGTACAGGAAAGAAATGGTATTTTGAACACTGTGCTGTTACAAATAAGCTCTAGAAACCTTTGACGTCAGACATGTGTCTAGGTAATCATCACCACATGCACCGCCATAGATTTGTTATCAGCTATCAGGAATAGACCTACATATGTTCCTATCAGTTTATCAGTTATTGAACTCTTATCGGGAGGTTTCAGTCCATGCAACAATGACAAATTAACTTTTTAGTTAGTCAACTTATAACACTTATTTAACATATACAAAGAGAAAAAGTATCCCGATTTGATACCCATAGACTTTTTCTGGTGTTAACAGTTTTGTCAGAAACATGTAGTGTGATTACATTTATCTAACATAGAAACCTGCCATACAAATAATGTGACTGTGACTGTGAGTAATTAAAGCAATATGTCCTAAACTATTTCGACATCGACAGAACTTGTTTGTAGAACAAATATCACAATTAATTTTGGAATATAAGTTTTGAATAATACTTATTCGGGTGTGATATTTTGTATTATATATTGCACTGTACAATAAATGATACATTTTGGACAAATGTATCACCTGACTCAGCAATTTTCCAAATAACCAAGACTTAAATAAACCTAACAACTAACACAAATTCATGTAAATGCAAATTTGAAAATATTTTGTTAAAAACAATATCCTGAATTTATTGAGCCATAAAAGCATCAATTCACCAGTGCATTTGTTAATTGAATGGCGCTGCCTTGTGGCTCCGGATAGTGAAAGGCTAATGCCAATAAAAGTTTGTTCGATAGTAAAGTGTTTCCTGGTATTATTCAGTCTCTAATGTTTCAGTATCCATATAAAGCTAAACGGAAATAACCTTTCAGAAATATGACAAAAAAATATTGATTTATCTATCATGAAGTGCATCTATTAGATCAAGATGTTTTTATTTCAAATAACAGATTTCAAGCTAAATAATTTTATTTTAATTGTAACCAGAGCATACAGCATACTCATTAAATTCCATACACAGAGTAGGTAACTTTTATAGGCAATTTAACATAGTTTGAATTTGCTCAAATTCAATTCTTTATTTCATATGCGTGGCCTCCGGCCCATATACAGGTAACAGTGAGCTGGTTGTACATTTTACAATAGCAACTGAAATGATGGATATAGAGCTGTAGTGTAATAATAATGTCTGTAAATTGATGAAACTGTATTTTAAATCATATGGCCTGCAGACAGGCAGTAAATATATTAATCTCAAGTCGTCAAAGGCTGGACAAACCATAATAAAAATGGAATTCATCTTCAATATGATCCAGTTTACATACTCTGCAAAAGCGCAGTATAACATTACAATATCGCCAAGGTTCAACTTGTAGTCTTACCATACCAATACGCAGTTTCGTCATTTCACGACGGTAAAGGGAACAATCACTATGAGTTAAATGCAATTCCGGTTTTAAATTCAACTTAAATTCAGAATAATACTCATACCTGCTACTAGACTGCAAAGCGGATTTCCACTCCTGAGTTAGAATATCAGTAACCCGTTGTTTAAATTCCGAGAGAAATAATTCCACACTCCCTACTCCTTGAAACAACCAGACTTAGCCAAACCCGTAACTAAAAAGCACATTCTTAACCGAAGAAGCCCATGTATGACGATTAACGCTATCTAAAGAGTATAACATTTTATATGCCTTAAATGGGTAGCGGTACGCCGGTAAACTAAACATTATTAGCCAAAATTTAATACACTTTAACAAGGACGCCTCGATAATTATCCGTACAGTCACGCTGTCCTCCTTTGTGTAACGGAACAATAATGCCTTCTGACCACTTCGTAGGAAAACTACCTGAATCAAAAAAAGTGTTAAATAGTTTAACCATGTAACGGATTAGAAATTGATCGCCGTATAAAAACATTTCCGCCAAAAGTTTATCGGTACCTGCTGATTTACCCGACTTCAGACGCCTCAACGACCGAATAACCTCCTCTTGCACTATCGGCGAGTCAAACAACTCACAGTCGTCACCAATGTCAACTTGACCTGACTGCATGAAACTCCCGTGATCGTCAACATGAATGTCAGTTTCATCTGACCCATTACCAGCGCTGTTATATAATCCAGTGAAACGAGCATGCCAATCTGCACGTGATATCGTTGCAGGGACAAACCTCTTACGCATACGCTTCAGACAGGACCAAAACAAACGATGATCATTCTTACAAGCAAGAGAACATAACTTATCAACCTGCCGCTTATTAAGTCGGAGCTGCTATCAGTTTTTGTGCAGTTTCCATCGCCGCCACCGCCGGCGCGTTTTTTTATTGGCTATAACTTTTTTCCTATAAGGTTTTGAGAACTCGTATACATAACTTCTTACTTATACCCCTGCCGAAGCGGCGTTAAACAATAACTCACTCACTCACTCACTCACTTATACCCCTGGGGAATGTTTTTGACATGTTCACATTCAAGGTCAAAGGTCAAGGTCACGAGTTCTGAAATCGCTAAAAAAATCTTTGTAAACACGATAACTTGAAAAATATTTGTGCTGTTATTTGGTGTATATCAACTATGGACAAGGCTAAGATTTGAAAAGGTTTACGCAAACATCCGTCAAAGGTCAAGGTCATAGCGAGGTCACAACTTAAGCATGCTTTTGCGAAAATGTCTTATTTCAACTATTAACACTTTGAATCCTTACATGGTTGTGATACACAATGAAAAGTGATCACTGATTGTGTGACCTTGAATTTTAAAGGTCAAGGTCACGAGATAGGGTTATGGCCATCAGTTCTGAAATCACTAAATAACTTCTTTCCAAGGAGGTATCAACACCTCATATACATAACTTCTTACTTATGCCCCTGGGGAATTATTTTGACATGTTCATATTCAAGGTCAAAGGTCAAGGTCACAAGTTCTGAAATTGCCCAAAACAATCATTGTAAACACGAAAACTTGAAAAATATTTGTGCTATCAGGCTCTTATTTGGTGTATATCAACTATGGAGAAAGGCTAAGATTTGAAAAGGTTTTCGCTAACATGTGTCAAAGGTCAAGGTCATAGCGAGGTCACAACCTAAGCATGCTTTTGTGAAAATGTCTTATTTCAACTATTAACACTTTGAATCATTACATGATTGTGATACACAATGAAAAGTGATCACTGATTGTGTGACCTTGAATTTTAAAGGTCATGGTCACGAAATATGGTCATGCTGACCAGTTCTGAAATCACTAAGTAACTTTTTCCCATGAAGATATTAACACCTCATTTAGATAGCTTAATTTCTTTCTTATACACCTGGTGAATGACTTTGACATGTTCACATTCAAGGTCAAAGGTCAAGGTCATGAGTTCTGAAATCACTACAACAATCCTTGTATACATGATAACTTCAAACTTTTTTGTGCTATTAGGCTCTTATTTGGTATATATGAACTATGGAGAAAGACCAAGATTTGTAAACGTTTTCGCTAAAATCTGTCAAAGGTCAAGGTCACAGTGAGGTCAAAACTTAAGCATGCTTTTGTGAATATGGCATATTTTAACTATGAACACTTTGAGTCATTGCATTATACGCGATGAAAAGTGATCATTGATGGTCAAGGTCAAGGTCATGAGATATTGGTTAAAGCCATGTTAATCCTTGGATAAAACTTGTGAAAAGTGACCCCATTGATGATTAGTAATAACTCGAATAATGAACACATTTTTTTAAAAAAGAATTCCCATTTTATTGATGCTGACGAGAAGGCGGAACAGGGAAAGGCGAGACCCTAAGTTTCGGAGCTGCTCTGCTTTTGCGGTGTCCCGCAAACGCTAATCTAGTTAAATACCTGTTTTTTACCTTTGACTGTTGACTTATACTTATACCAAACATTTTTATACTGACTGTAACTCAAATTAAAAGTGGTTGAGGAACAAACTGATTTTTTTTTAATGCGCACCATTATACTACAGTCGTATTCCTATTAGTAAAACATTATCATCTGTTGATCTTGCAATATACTAGTAATGTTAACAAACAAAGAAACACAATCCAGAAGGCCAAGCAAACCAGATAATGAGAACTGAGTGTTTGCACTGAAGCAAACTTATCCTATACGTACATGTTCCTCTGAAAATAATCTTTTCAAAATAATTGTTCTTCTTTTTGTATCCTTGAGTGTTTATAAAATCTAAATAAAGAAGGGCAATGTCAATAAACATAGATAATTAACACCACTGAACAGCTCTGCCACATCACACATTTGTATCATCCTGTCAAATCATGCCATTATTACTAAAGGTTATAGAGTTGCTAGACAACAAAAGCTTCTTAGTGTATTAAAGAATATACCTTCAGTGTTTGCTGGTTTCAATCACGTGGTAATTGTAAGTGACTGCTTCTGGAACATTCCTCATTTCGAATGATTCTGTTGAATACAAATACGAATGATTGGTATGCTGTAATTTGTTAGCAAAAGTAACTAATTGCACAAGTGTAACTTATAGACAAATACCATGTACATGTGATGATGTTACATTCCCCTTAATAAATATTGCCCTGGAACAACACAGGTTTATTTAGTTTTTTTTGTTATTATTCAGTGAAAATGAATCGAGGATGATAAAAGTTGCTTTTATGAGACAAACATGAACCATATCAAATAAGTTTAAGTTTAATTCTATGGTAACTGAAATGTACATGATGGTTCATTACCATTTCTCTCATTGTAAAGTTTTTAGTCAATTTATAACATGTATAATGTGATTATGCCTAGTTGATGCTTCATAAATATTTGTGTATGTAAGTGCAAAAACGTTCTTAAACGAAAATAAACTAAACTATCGTCAACAAGAAGACATAACTTATAACTTTAACCGACATGAATATGTTTAACATGTACATATCGTTTATCCAAAATGTAAACTCAAAACATAAATATATTTGATAAGTCATTGATTGAGACTCAGTCATTGGGATTGCGACAAATACTCTGTTGGGTAATTATCTGTCCACCACAAACTTATTGATGCTCAATAACTCAGAAACAGTTCTGACATACTACTTTCAAAAAGAGTTTGTTCCTTCTGATAACACAACGTTATTGTGTAATAACTTACCTATTCACCGACTTTTAACTTGATTCTTTTTTTCTTTTTTTTTGCACTCTAAAGATGACATAATATATCAAAATGAATGTATCTATACAATGATTTTCCCATTTCATGTTTAAGTGTCAAAGTCATAACTTTCGGTTACACTAAAGAAAATGGAGACAATTCAGCGAGAAAAACAGCATGTTATTATTGTAAAGCAAATCACTGATAAAACATTAAACAAACAGTATGATGATTTAAATTAACCGCGTATGCAGATATTGAGTTTAAATGTCAATTAAATGGGCATTGACTCAAGCAAATAGCAGGTCCAAATACTCATCGGTCAGTTCAGTCTTGAGTCATTTGTCTATCACATTCGCTGCAATCAATTTGCAATCATTTCAATTCAGGAATGAACTACCTTTTCATTCGAACTTTTCATACAATATTCATGCTATCGATTGGCTAGCTAGTTTATAAATGTCACTCAGGCATCTGCTAACTAATGAGTACCAAACTGATACGAGTCAAACAAAACAGCAACGTTGAGGTGACTAGCTGACACGTGTTTTTGTTCAAATCAATTACTTTTAAATGGAAAATATCATACATGCCATGTAAAAGCTCATCGTGTTGGCTTGAAATCATAAGGCATTACATAAACTAACTGCTTCACATTTCAATAGAGTTAAGCATGACATGTCATTGGGATTACTTGACTTTTAGATTCATATGTAAGTCGAGATGAACACTCTCCTAAACGAAGGCAATTGGATCATGTTTAACATGATGTTACATATGGTTGTGGTATTGTATGTGTTGACGAAATGCCTTAATGTACAATGGCATCTTGACTATTACCCTGTCATTATCTTTTTAAAAAATATCCATTAGAAACAGTGAATCATGTGCTGTATTGTTATTATTGATCTTGAAGTGAGTAGTACCAAATAGCAGACGATTGATACATCGTGAAGGTTTCCACACAAAGATGACAATGGGTTGTTCAGCTGGCTACATTTTCTGTCAAGTGTCAAATTATAAGCACACTAAACATATATTACAAGAAATCAGAAAACGGAGAGTATGTTCAACTACCTGACATCATTATCAACAAAGGCTTATCCCTTCATGACAACTGTGTCATTCTAAAAGCTTTGGGAAATGTAAGGTGTCAAATATCAGAACTATCTCGTAACTATTTGTTTAATAATCACTGAATACATCATTTTCGGTGACTCAATTTCCTTTTTTTGCTGAGAATATAGTACGCACACTCTAGGATCTAGTAAAGGATTTTTCTTTTAACAAAATATTTATACCTCCGTGTTTGAACCCACCCGACAACGTAGCAAGAAAACACACAATTGACAAAACATTATAATTATATAAAAGCCACAAGCTTGTTATTTTCAATAATCATACTGTTTTTATTATAACTGATAGTTTATATTTGTGGTAGTTTAGAGAGTGATTTGCCTTGCTAGTATGTACGAGCTTAACTTAAATATACGGAGTATACCCCAAAAAGCCTTTGAAGTTAACACGTCTAGTATTTTCACTCTTGTGTACAACAGGTAAAAACGTGTCTGTCACATGCATAACACGCCTCTAATAATACTCATATGCTAGCGATCTTCCTTGATTTACAAGTACTATACATTACGTAGAACGGCATCATTACTCATTATGTATGTTTTATACTTTCTAACTATGATTGACAATGTTCTACAATTTTCTTCCAATAGTTCATATGACAGTAAGTGTCCAGATGATTTCTCTATTCTTAAAGTATAACATTTATATATTGTATGAATGTCATATTTATTTCACCAAAAACTAGATACCAATTAGACATAGTTTATAGTTTGGTGACAATCTTACCATTTGTATATGTTAAAACACTCATTTATTAACTTAATTCGAACAAAAAAGCAATTCGAGATTTGAAAACCCCTCCTCATCACGATCAAATCCAGAGATGAATGCCAAAGTCAATGGTACCCGACAGCTAGCTATCACCTTATATCCTTGCATCTCCATTGACGTCCTTCAAATCCCTGTAATAGCATGGCCGCTTCTATTAACGACCATGTACTGGAGCAGTAGCAACGTGAAAATCAAGGAATACTGTGCTGAATTCATCCTGCAGCAAAACAGATAATTCCGATGCCAAATAATTTGTCAGAGTAAGAGATAATCTCCATAGGGCAATATGAGTACACAGTGTCCTCAATTATCTATTTTTTGTCTACACCGACACACAACTATTTCTAAATAGAAGATGTACAAAACATTCCACTAATAAACATGTCCCAAGAAAAAAAAGATCTCAAATTCCAAGTTAACTTACAAACCCGATGTATTACATTTGTTATAGTCTATACATACGTGTTCTTATGCTAGTGTTTTGACTTTAAAAACATTATTGCATTTACATAATAATTTCCTGTTATGTAACGACTCTAACAACAATATCCATTTATTATTAGTGATGCATACATTATTCAAAACCACTCAGAGATTGCAGTTAGCAGTTTAGGCAATCGCAAAATGTTTCATTCTATTTTGGGAATAACTGAAAATATTTTGAAAAAAATAAAATATGATATTAATATACATGTAACTTCACACTTATGCCAACTATTTGGACACACCAATCTATGAAAAGGCATATGCATTACAAGAACAACCAGCCTAGTTGTAAACCCTTGTTTTATTAAAATAAGCATTCTTCCCTGGCACACTATTCCAGATAAATAAGACGACTTTCAACTAGTAGGTGCTTCACAAACTGTACTAGCTTTTGTATTTAGATGGGTGGAACGCTGTCAAAGAGGCCTTTTAAACTTCTTCTAGTTCACACAAGAATTACATCTTTCCATTATGATGTTTAACCGTTCATCAGATAAAGAATTCCACACGCGGACCAGATGGAAGAACACTCGCACTGCTTTTACACTCCCATTCGTCCAATCATAGTCATAATCCCTCAAATGAAGAGCTACATTTTTATTCTCGACAGGCGTCATGTTATCAACTGGTATCTATCTTCTGGCATATGGGGTTTAAGATCTGTACATAAACTTCTGAGATTGATTATCATTCAATATCATTTTTAAAAAAATAATAATAAGATGGAACATAATATTGTTATTTATTAGTTGTACTGTGATGTACAAGCTCTTCCTCCGATAAATGATTACACACACAGACCAGATGGGAAAACATCCAGCACTGCATTTACACTCCACTACGTCAAGTCTTAATCATACTCCCTGAAAAAAAGAGCTAAATTTGTGTTATGATAATCCTGTCTTCTTTCTGTAAGCATATGTTATAAATAGATTGGCACGAATGTCTATCGCAAAATGAGTAATTTATTATAGTTTCATATTGACGCTTTGATTACTTATTTGGTAAATACAGACATACTTGTATTTCTAATGAATATGTGGTAAATTCCTCAGCAATAAGAACGGACTTTGATTGAATTTATGCATCTCTGTTCTATTTAAACTATTAGCAAACACTTATTTAAAGGTAAACAGATTAGGACTGAAATCGAGATAGTTAGCATGAGTTGTCATATATATGTCAAACAGTTTTTTTACTAATGAAACAACATGATGGGATTCAATAACTGGACATCAGTAGTTAGAATGTTTGTTATTTTCCTATGGTTTTGGCTTTGTATGGATTTGTCAAGAAGTTGGAAATGGTAAATTATTTATGTTAGAATTTAAACGATGTGTATTGGATATGCACAAGCAAACATGGAATCATAATATAAGAAATTCGTTATTTTTGGCTACAAATTGTACCTTTAAAACGCAGCTAAATACCGAAAGATACTTGTTTTGTATAAAATCTGTACAATTGAGAAGGACATTAACTAAGTTTATATGTTGTTCAAATAATTTTAAAGTTACTAAATGGAAACATGTCCAAGATTAGTTTAGATGTCCAAGATTTAAATCCAGCTGATGTATTATGCCCATATTGCGGAGAGGGTGAAAGAGATGAGTATCTTGTTTTGTTTATATGTCCTTATTATGCTCAAATTCGTGAACACTAACTACCAAAGTATTATTATAGGTATACATGTACTCAACATTTCACCACCTTGTTATCAACAACAAATAGTAACTTGTTGCTCCGCTTAGCCACCCACTTGTATAAGGTATGTAAATTAAGATAGCACTTTCAAGTCATTAATATCCAGCAATCATGTATCACAAACTGTACTCTAGGCCTCTTGGCCCCGAAATGCAATAAACATATGTTATTCTGTTATTCTAGTCTGTTATTCAGTTCAATTCATTCTTATTCAATAGTTTTCCTGTACACAACCCATTTGTCAAGATCAACTGTAGGTTGCTCAACATGAATTAAGTGTGTTGTGTTGATTTCAAGCATTTTGTTACAGTTGTCTATTGGATTATTATCCCCCGCCACAACGAAGTTGGCGGGGGATATAGAAATGAGCTCCGTCCGTCCGTCTGTCCGTCTGTCCGTCTGTGCGTCCGGGCTTTTCCATTCTGGCCTCAAACTTCAAAACTATAAGACATATCTCAACGAAACTTGGTGTGTGGAACAATCATCATGTGTAGATGTGCCTTTTGGGGTTTTCAACTTCTTTGAGTTATTTTTTTTTACCCTTTCCATGGAAATGTAACTTAGAATTTCGTTTCCGGATCAGAACTCGAAAACTATAAGACATATCTCAACGAAACTTGGTGTGTGGAACACTCATCATGTGTAGATGTGCCTTTTGGGGTTTTCAACTTCTTCGAGTTATTTTTTTTGACCGTTTCCATGGAAATGTAACTTAGAATTTCGTTTCTTGATCAGAACTCGAAAACTATAAGACATATCTCAACTAAACTTGATGTGTGGAACAATCATCATGTGTGGATGTGCCTTTTGGGATTTTCAACTTCTTCGAGTTATTTTTTTTGACCGTTTCCATGGAAATGTAACTTAGAATTTCGTTTCTTGATCAGAACTCGAAAACTATAAGACATATCTCAACTAAACTTGATGTGTGGAACAATCATCATGTGTGGATGTGCCTTTTGGGATTTTCAACTTCTTCGAGTTATTTTTTTTGACCGTTTCCATGGAAATGTAACTTAGAATTTCGTTTCCGGATCAGAACTCGAAAACTATAAGACATATCTCAACGAAACTTGGTGTGTGGAACAATCATCATGTGTAGATGTGCCTTTTTGGGTTTTCAACTTATTCACAATTTTTTTATTTGTTTAATTTTTACCATTTCCATGGATACATAACTTAATAATTTATTTCAGGAGCAGAACTCAAAAACTGCCATGGATGTATTTTTAGCTCATCTGGCCTGAAAGGCTCGAATGGCTCATGGCATGGCACGGTGTCCGGCCTCTGTCTGTCCATCCATCCGTCCGTCCGTCTGTAAACTTTTCGCATTTTGTCTTCTTCTCCAGAACCACTTGGTCTAAGGAGCTGAAATTTTGTGTGCAAACTCCTTGGTTCATAGTCACTGTTATTCAACAACTATTCTTCAATACATTTTCCCAAAGGCGGGGGATATGGCCGACTCTGTCTGCTTGTTTTTCAATAAAATGCCTTCAAGAAGTTTGTTTGCATTCATAAGACAATTACGTGGAATAAATGTTGCATTACTGATACAAATGATAAGAGTGATAAATGAATTTCGTTATGTTAATTACTACTGGGGATGAATGCCAATCCCGTTGCCCCTGTAGACTTGTATGTACATTTACTTTCTTTCAGACAGCTTCCCAAACAAATAGGTGTTGTTCAAGACAAATATGATATATTATTGGGATATTTTGAAACTCAATATACAACACATGCATGATTCATGTGCCTAAACACATCAACCCGTGAAATGTTTTGGCATGGTTTATTACTGATCTATTTTCATACAGACACTCTGAAGGAAAATATGTTGATGACAAAACTAGTCTGGATACGTGAAACATCAGCCTTGCGTTTGGAGAAAACACTACAGAACATTCCATCAGTGAATAGCCATATTGATATTAAAAAAATCCGATGTCGGATCTCTGATTTCAGTATGCTCAATGTATGCGCACCATCTGTTCGGACTGTTAGAAATAGCTATTGGAATAGAGTGTATCTTGTGTGCATTTGAGGCTATATTAGACACTATGAGTTTATTTGGCTAAGGTGACATTGACATGCAAACACTGTTTCTCTGATTTTTATTTTGAGTGTTACGTGAATGCTTACTATTACCACTTTGTCAAACTTTTATTAATCATTTGATTATTTCTTATTCAAAATTACTTGTAAATATACAACACACTGTACATGACGCCTTTGAACCAACATACTTGTACAGTTAAAATGTGTATTTGACATTGCGGCTTTGAACATATCGTAAATCTTTGAAATGACATGTTGCCTATAATAGCACACTTATGATGTCTTAACTCATAATCCGTAGGAATTACTGCAATTACAGATAATTCAATTATGAAATCAATGTTTGAACATGTTATCCAAACTGCTTATCAGTAACATATCATCATTAAAGTAACATTGTGAATATATTGTGTAAGACATATAAGCATTCATAGCTTTCATCAACTGAATACCCAGCAATAATGTTACCATATTAATAATAGCAAACAAGGATAGACACATTCTTGAAGTATAGACATTTTAAGAGAATCAAAAGAAACATCCAGCGGACATGTATTACTTTCAACATAGTAATAATACATAATATTTACATTTTCTTTGCTGATATACCATCTATCCCTATTGTAAACCTCCAAACAACTGCACTATGGATGTATTTGTCTTCCTACAAATACGAAATATGATAACATTCATGTATATATCTGTATGGTTGTTATTTATAGTTTGTAGTAGTTTCGGATTGGTAAATATACGTTATATAATAACTGATGTGAATAAGGATTGATCACAGAATTGCGAGTTGTTTATATTTAAAAACATGTTACAGATAGTATTTAAGCTTATTTAATCTAATCTAACGTTTCTGAAGTCGACATTATCGACAGGAGCCGCTTGCAAATAATGAAGTCCTCTGAAGTCAGCGTAACTCTAGTGTAGTGTAGGGAATACAGAAACACTCAACTTCCTGAGAAGGCAGACACTACTTTATATCTCAATTAATGTCTTTTGTATCAGCTTGACAGCATTTCGTTTTTACTCATTTTAAAACATGTTTTAAACGAAAAAATATACTATATTAAATAGTTTATATTATCTAATCGAACAAATGTTGAATTGTTAATTGAATTATTTACAGTTAATTCACTGGTTACATATGCAAATTGTAATATCATTGTATTGCTTTTAACTTAAATTGTTATGACCAATAATGGCATCATTTATTTTCAACAGCAAATGTTTTACTCACAAAGTTGTTTTCTTCCAAATAGCTTATCTCTTAGCAATTGTTGATTTCAAACTACGTACGTACGTACAAATTGAAATAACTCTAAAAATAGTCACTGTGTTATTTTCAAATTTGGCGTTTATGTTCAGAAGCACAACACTTTATGACGTTGACTGTGACTTTCCCATTTTCGTCATAATTTACACAAAGCTTCTCCTAGGAAACACTATATGCTAATTTAATTTTTGTGAGACCTCAAGGTCATCGCGAACGTTTGAATATGTTGGCATGTGAATTATCCTGAGAAACGTTAACTGGATTCTCTTCATAGCTTACACATAACTTCTAGGACAACGAGCTTATTATATTTGGGTAACCTTGACATTGTTGTCAAGGTCACAACAAAGCATTAAATTGCATGTTAATTTTGGCAGCACGATCTTGACATTGGTATATTTAGTTCCCATATCAATAAAGTTTAAATGTATCATGTTTCTGTTTACATATAATTTCCTGTTATATGATCTCCAGTTTGTTTGCACACTACTATGTCACCTTCCTGATAAACACAGTGCTTCCAAGGTAAGTTTTGTTTAGGAAACATTGCTTATGAGCATCGAATAGTTCAGTAAGTGTGACTTATATTACTGGGAAATAGTTATGTTCATTAAAGGGGAATATAATGATCTGATTTCAGATAACTTTTTATTTTTCAAGAAAGCATTTTACAACATCTATTTAAACTGAACACTCCAGAACTCAGTAAAGGCATTACACAAAACAAATACGCTTCACATGAATAGGCTATGGCATGTTGATCATCATTTATAGAAAAGGCTAATATTATACTAAATGATTGCTCTTTTTTACTTGTTTACTTATTATATTCTGAGAAGTTCGGAATTATGCCACTCTTTTGTTCAGTTTACTTTTAAATATAAGAAATGTTATGATCATGCCTATCCAGATAACCGCTCATCACAATTTGTAATGTGAACTTGGATGAGAGCTTTCAGGTTTCTAATTGTTACCGGATTTGATTTACTACTTTGCAGGAGCAGGTGGACTGGTGTTTCGGTATATGTTATGATTTTTTTAATGCTTGCGATAAGGCCATTGTAGGTAAGAAAATTCGTTTTTATATTGAACGTTTTAGAAAATTAATCAAACCTCATGAATCTTCCGTCTGTATCAACACTACGAACTCCCTTTTGATTCAAAATATTGAAAAAGACAGGTTCAACAACATATTTTCTGCTAGCAAATCGTTTTTGTTAATTATTAGCGTTGAAATCCAACCACGCAGTGAAAACGCAGTAATATGTGTGAGCGAAAGCAATCAAGTACTCACAGTTATGTTCCATTATACTAGTACTACGTACACCAACTGAGATGAGAAAACGTCTCATCATCGATATTTTCTGAGCCTGAATTGTTGCTTTTAAATTAGGGACATGAAATCCTCCATTCTTTTTGTCAAAATATATTTGACTTCTCTTTATTTTATCAGGTTTGCTTGCAGATCAGATCATGTTTAGAAGCAGTGAACTAAACTTGTTATCCACAATGTGTTGATTGCATAGAATGGTTAGACTTGACATGCACTTAATAATGTTTAATTTAACATTTCGGCATGGATGACATTTGTAAAGAAGCCAATAATCCATAAAATAGGAATCCTGAAGAAAATGGAACACGCTGCGTCTTCATTCATGGTCAGATCTGTATAAATGAGCTCTCTGGAGAGTTAATCCAACTTTATCAAAGCTGACATCAGAAAGTACTGATTTCATAATCTGGTTCTATGAGAATATATTACATGATTGTTAGATATATTCATACCATTTACTATTCCAAATGATTTCAATGATGGTTTAAAGGAAGAAAGTTTAATGTGGGATCTGGAATGAGAAGTACAGAAAGGTGCAGTTCTTATATATCTAATGCATTGAGGTAATATAAGGAAGTATATGATGTATTGGAAATACATTTGCATACACTTACATGAATTTTAAGCTATGGGTTATATTCTAATCTTATTATACATCACTTTAATATTTAAAGTTATTGTTATCACAATCACATTTCATATTATCACTATATCGACAGTAGCATTACTGCATAAGTCCTCTTTATAATGTATGGTATTATATAATGCATACATCCACAGAACATAATCTGTATCCAAATGTTTACATTAAAAATACTCTTATTCTGCCGATTATATCTTATAGCACATGAGGTATCTTGATCAAGGACACTTGCTGAACTGAGCAGTAAAGAAGAACGAAAGGGAGAAACGTCAACCTGCTGTAGGAATGAGTATATACTCCTAAACGTCGTGTATGTTCACATTAATGAAGTTGTTATCCAGAAAGACTTCCTGTTCATTCATATTCCACTTCTAAGTGCCCTTAAAGGACATCATTCACATCTCTGATGTCTGTAATATTTTTGAAAATCTGATTTAGGATAAGACACTAGCTTTAGGATGGTCCACGTGCGCATACAAGGGAAAATGGATTGATAACTCATTTAGAATGTATGATAAACGATTTCTATCTATCGTCTACACATTTTGGTCTACCACAATGTAATTATACTTACAACTTTGTTCCATTAGGAACTCTTCATACATTGATAAAATAAGACTGCCACTGACAGCCTTAATGGGGTGATAACAGGTTTGGTATATAATTCGGCACTGTACAGACAGTACTAACTCAGTGTCAAAATAATGCACCGTTGCACGTCTTGACTGATATGTTTCTGGAGTGAAATACCATCTGTGCCCAGGGCAAATGGTCATCAGATATATACTACGTGTTAGTGTAGGGTTCATCAGGAAACAGGTCAACATGTATCGAAGGATACTACAAAACAGTATCCTCCAGTATGTATCATCTGTCAAATTGACATAACTTTCGGATTGAGAATAGGCATTCATGAACATGTTCTGATTTATGGTCAGCAGTGTAATGTAATAATTACGTCATATATTCATGTAAACTGACAACTTGAATTGCTGATGAATGCCTTTGGTATATACAAATTGTAGTACATATGATACATACTATCTATTTTCGAAAGCCTTCGAGTTGTTTGGGATGCTATAATATTCATGATGAGTATGGCTTCATTTGTCTCAATTTATAGCGTTTGACCACAGCTTGATTCTGACAGGCATTTCAGTATTTAAATACATGTGAAACATTCTGCTGTTTAAGGAATGATGGATGCTTGTTCCTCACTGTATTATAATATTTCCACAATACCAAACAGGAAAATCAATTTGCATGAGTTGTATTTGTATTAGTCGCTAGAGGTGCATATATCCTGGGGCTGACCTGCCAACAGGACAATGACTATATTTTGTCTATGTGAACACAATCTTTTTACAAATAAGCTAATGCCTCTCCAGATATCCTATACACTAAGAAGTTTGTCAATGTACCAAAAGTACGGATCAATATGAGTGATGTTCCTTATCAGGCAGGACCTTGTGAGTAGTATTCATTGATTTTCCCTCTGAAAAAAATGCTGAATATGTTCTTGTTCCAATGAAGAATGTCAGTCAATGCCATTTTTGAGCGCCTATGTCCGTGTACCATGTCATTCTATCTAGCAATGCAAGGCAGCCAATTAATCATTTCAAGAACTGAAATTCCCCATATGCTCCTGCAATTTTGAAATACAATTTTTAACATAGTTTCTAATTCCTCAATCAGTGTTTCATCAATGAAATCTTGTAAGGTTAAAAAATGTATTTAAAACCAGAAAATATAAACATACATATTCCTCTTGTTATGCTACAAATGTTATCCTATAATTGTATAACGTTAGGTTTTTACACATTATTCATTAAAACCTTTTACGTGTAGTTTGACATGAGAACATTGTGGAGGTTTGCATTACCCCATAAACACTATATTCTAATATGATAAATGTCTCATATTTGAATATTCCAAAGAAATATCAAAATGCAAAATCGTTTTCTCGATCAACTTTTACGAATGTTGTTTAGTGCATAACGAGCACATATTTTAAATGCACATTGAGCTTCAATACCCCTCTATAGAACTACAAATAACATTTATAAATATGCATACAGTATCAAGAACACTTCTCTCAGGTGTTTGTGATACTGACTGTAGAATAAAAAAATAACATATTTTGACAGTTTTGTCATGGAAAACACATCACTGTAATGTACACCAGAATGTAAGGCTATTATAAGATAATTCATCACGACACTAAATGTTGATAGAGTCGTCAATACACTAAAACAATATCATTATAAACTCATTTATGAAACGACATATAGGTTCTTGGAGAGTCACAACCTTATTATATCAAATCTTTAACATTTACAAGATCATGCCATGTCTAGGAGTCTGTCCTAAAAGTCTTCATCATTTGTAAAACAATATGTCATTTGTTTTGTCTGGGTTTATTTTTGAATTATGATTAATACATTGAAATGAATGTTTAACATAATTGAGTTTATTTATACAACCTAATTCATCTGCTGCTGACATTTCAATGATATTAAAACTATATATTTCATTAATTCAATTATTATTAAATTACCATTGATTGAAGTTAATAGTCTCACTAAAACAGTATAGGACAATGTCATGAGCTTGTTGCCATATAATTTGTGGCATTCGTGCCCTAGAATCAACACAATGAGTGTGTACTAAATCGAAAACATAAGATAACATTACTTAAGAAACAACCATTGTGTGATTCCTTGTATATTCACTAGTGTCAACCTCCAATCGATGTATTACACTGACAGCAAGAGGGTGGGCTTATACGGCGATTGTTTTACTTGCTCGAAAAGCACTAAAGAAATGGCAATATTGACATTAGATGCTATGAAGGTGATGATTGCAAATTATTTGGCTCAAGTCCAATATGGAGGCTTTAGAAGTAAGACAAATGCTTAAGGAGTTTATCAATGTTTATGAATGGTATTTTACATGTCATTCTACAGAGTGACCATTGCAGGCGTAAGATAAGAATATCAAATATCAGCGTACCAAAGAGTGGCATCGACAGCACAGCTATAGATAGTTTGAAAAAAAGATTATGCTATCTCAATCTCAGATACTTTAAACAAGGTATATCATAAACGACACTATACACTAAACGCCAAAAGAAACGTTATCCCAATTCTTTTTTTAATTTTTAATAATTGTTTAAGTATCAAAGATATTTGAGAAATGAATGTTTCAAAAGAAAGCTGAATAACGTAGCTTTATGTGTATAACGCGTTTAAAATTCCTGATGGATTCATATTGTGGTAAAATGCGCTTGTTTAAGAAGTTTAAAATTGTCCGGTACATAATTTAGTAGAAATAAAAATATTGCACTTGAAACATATACTTTCAAAAAGCACATGGTCATAACCATTATTATTATTTTACTTTTTATTTAATACTGAACATATCAATTAAGTCTCTATTTTACAAATTAAATATTATCATTGATAGTTTAGAAATATTATTTGGAAGACATAATGTACCTTATTGAAGAAATTGAGTATTGAGACAAATGGAAACAGATTAGAAATATGGCTATACGTGGAAACAAGAAATGATGTGTCCAGCTCGACAAACAGCAAAGGAGTGAGCTGGACAGAAAAGTAAGCCAGAAAGTGATGTAAGAGGACAACAGCCAATTAGAGACAGGTGACACATCAAAGGAAACCTCTGATTTGACCTATACATAGAACAGGGGAAGCCCAGGTGGGTGACAGTTAAACATAGAAAGGAAGTGAAGGGAACTCCTTGTTGCTAAGGCTCCAGTAGCAGAAGAGAGAAGGTGAACATGAATAGAGGTGGCACTCAACAGCAAACGTATACAATAGGAGACAATGAACATTGAACATATAATGGGATTTGAAATGATATGAATTATGATGATGATCATTGAAATACTGAATAGGGTTAATATATAGCATATATATATTTAATGGATTGACACGAAAATATATCCACTGACGTATTTTAAGTGTTGCCTTAAGTAGTTATTATTTATTTACAGAAATAATTACACCCTTATGAATATTCTGTATAACAAGCTAAGAGTAAAATAATACTCATATTGTTGTTTTTACTTCAATATATACTTTACCTAAACTAACATCATACAAGCTGGTACAACATTGATTATTCATGCAAGTTCATCAATGTAAATTGGGATCATATAAGTATTGATTTCTCTAGGTGAGTAAATGGAATGGAGAAAAACTGGCACACAAGCCCTGGATAAAATTACACAGTTCTCATTTCCAGAGTCCTGAAGGGAGCAATTCGGCAATACAATGAGGTGATGAAGTTGTGAATAGGCAATACATCAAACAACCGTAATATGCTAAAGTCACATTGGATGTTGAAATTTGAAAGATGACTTATATACCATCAGTGGTATTGTTTGTTTCACTAACAGTACTAATACTCATATGTCGCCCCATGTGTTGAGTATTTTAACACTGTTTCTATTATTACATATATTGCTCTTGAAACAACAAACCTTGTCTTAGAAATAGATTATCACATGAACAGGTCAATGAAATTTTAATCCTACGACGGCGAATTTGAACTGTCCTGTCTCTTTCATGTAATCATGTGGGCAAGTCTAGATCACTAAAGAACGAGAGTTTCTTCCTTTCCGCTCGGATGCATATTATGGTGACTCACATATCACTCGAAGATCTAAAATGAATACATGAAGCTTCCAATTCTCAAATCCCATTTACACAAGTCATATTTGTTGAAGAATGAAGATTGACGTTAGGTAAATCAACCTGCCTTTATTACCTGTAAGTAAAATGTTTGATTCGGTAGATTTTAAGTTGCGATGGACATGTTTTGGCACTGCTTGATCACCAAACACCATTCATTGCATGATATATAATATGAGACACATGGATTGATGACAGTGAGAGTATGGTTAATGTTCTGTGGTGAAGAATCCTATCTCATTTGACAAATAATTTAAGTGAATGTGAATGTGAATGTGAATGTTGCTGGTGGTGCTGTTTAAGTCACAGATAGTCCAGAAGAACATGATTTTGTCTTCATTCATGCTTGTCAGTGATAGTTTTATAGAGTTTGTAAATATAGATGTTGGTAAATTGTATCTTCCATGTCTTATCAATCAGCATACATTGATTCAGAATATTCTTGCCGCATGACAATATTACATATTGTAAACTTAGACTATCGCAGTGTTCTGCTTAACTTGCATTCACTTCTTGTCCCAAATTGTGTAGTACCTGCAAAGAGAAGCATTTCTTATATGGATACGATTTTACTGTGTAATGAAGATGCTCGTAAAGTTGACTGGTAGATGTAAAAAGGAAGCAGTTTCCCCAAGAAGTCCATGAATACCAACAGAAGCAGTGAATTATAGTGAGGTGTTCTTGCCTCATATCTTGTCTAAGCTCTCGTCATTCATATACCACTACTAGAGGTTGTTGTTTATGCATTACTGTCAAACTCGCAGTTATATTGGAAAGGACACTGAGCCTCTAGATATATTGGTTTCTTGCTTGTATTTGTTTTCGAAAAGTCGAATCCACAAATTCAGTTCTTCTCCTTAAATGTATTGTTTTATTTCATGTACAAATCATGTCTCATTGTATATAGATCCCGTTTGTATAATATCCAGATTAATGGATCTGAATGCCTGAAAAGTTTTCCCACTGTTACAGTTTCATATTTTACGACTTTAATCAATAAAGCTTGCTTCTGTCATTGTGGCTATCCAACAAGTCTAAATTTACAATTGCGATGTGTCAAAAAAGTATATATAATATATGATAATAAATAATTTTAGTTGAATAGTAAATAAGTTAATGTTTTAAAGAGGTTGTAAAAGTGGTAATACTACGCATTATATTTCAATAATGGACATATAACATTCCAACATAAAATATTATTAGTAAACCTGTGTGTGTAAACATAATGATGTGTATCAAACATATGTCCTAGCGAGCCATTTATAAATGGAACACCTGTTATCTTTCAGCTTATCCCCAGATAATTGTCTAGCCTCCTGATGAGCTGAGTTCATCCCAATCGATTGTATTCTCTCTCCACACAGACCGTCGTCATACATTGATCATATTAAAATCAGACATCAGGCATCTGAATACATCATATCAATGTGGTTGTTCCCTCATAATGATGATATGTACTGTAGGGTTTTCTCCCAAAACTCAAATAAAGTGAGCTGTAGCTTCAAATTCTATTTTAGAAATAACAAATTCAATGAAAGATCCTTAAAGTTACGAAAAGTGTATTTGAGCATAATTTGGTAATACTTAGAAGAGTAGTTGTGTTGTTGTAATCAAACAATTATGACTTTATCATAATATTCATATTTATGAGGATTTATTATGTTACATACATTATATACAATTTATAATTCATATTTGCCAGAGGGACTATTCATCTGTTGTATTCTTTAAAATAAATAAACGTTGAAAAAATTGTATACCCATTTGTACTCATAATAAAACGGGATATTCATCATATAGAACACTAGATATTCCCTTCCTTTGAAATAACAGTATAATGCATATGTATATTCATTTTATTTATACAACATAACTACTCATTTGCTTAAGCCAGAACATCTGAATAGAAAAGTTTCCTCAAGTAGCAGTGTGTCATAGAGACAATGACTTCATTGTAAAACTAGCTTCATGTATTCTAATTGATTTCTTTATTATTGAATTCAATAGAATGCAAGTACCACACTATTTATTTTACGCGTTTAATCTAGGGGGTAATTAATTCTTTCTACATGCCTTTCTTCACAAATGATAAAATAGACTTTTGTAAAAGCAAAGACATTTTATTAAAACATTTATCAATTACTATCCCATGACTTATTCGCCTCTGCATTCCAGGACAGATTAGCGGGATTTAATTATTTTAGTTGTGATTCATCGACGGGATGGATTTTTGTAATTCTGTGCGAATGTATTACATTGTGTCTAGAAGAGTATACAGACGACATGGATACAATATCTGACATATATCATAAATGGAGGCTATACAAGGAATAAACATAAATTAAACAGACGTTATTTGATGTTCAGCATTTGAGAGAATTATTAGTTTTATTCATTCTGAAATATCCCACATTGTTCATCTTCAGATTTCAGGAAATAAAACAAATTGGAACATTGCTCTATTAAGTTTAGATGATATAATCTCTTTATCATTAAATGTCGTTATTAACATGCTGCTAATGATGCAAATCTGAGAATAGTATTAACCCTGTTATTGCGGAGCCATTCTATAACAGGGAACACTATGATGAATACCACTATGATGTACAACCACTATGATGAATACCACTATGATGGATACCACTATTATGGATACCACTATGATGAATACCACTATTATGGATACCACTATTGAGGCAAAATTAGCTGATGAAGCATGTCATCGACTCAAACGTATTCGCAAATTATATTTCCTGTTGAGGAAATTGTTAATCAGTTCACAATTATTTAAAAAGTCAAAATGCTCATAAATCATGTGGCTATGTAGCAATCGACTGTATGTGGATTTTCCTTACTCGGGTCTGAATGTTGTTGTTCAAGTCTCATTATGCGTAATGGAGGGAAAAGAATATACTATCTTTGATGACAACGATCAGATCAGGAATCAGAATACTGTGACATAAATAAGTCAACAACACAAATACATATATTTTTAAGTTTTCGTTCCTGCTCAGTTCCGCATTTACACAAAGTATTAATTGATGTACCATTAATTAAAGTAATGTTGTTTTTATTCTATTGTTGCTCTATTTTGCAATTCACAACATCCTTCATTTTCTTTGTTTTGTTAAAATGTTCGCCAGTGACAAACCCAAAAACGAACGCATATTTGAGAGGACTTGGATCTGTTACTGACATTTATTTTTCACATTGTTGATGATGAAAGTGTATCTCATTCTGAAATGATCTATCTTAACTCCATTAACCTTACCACCTGGTCTTTCTGAAAACCTGTTCTTTCTATAAATCAATTAGTTTCGCTTATGAAATACATTCAACAGAAGTGCAATAAAGAATACTCATACAGTAAAATATACTCATGCTCATGGAGCAAATGAAATTATACTTTTCTAATGCACATATGTGAACAGCATGCGAGTAACTATGGACTATTGTTGTGCTTTAACCGTTTTAGAGACTTATCTATGGCACATACCTGCTCTGCTCTGCAGAGATAAGTCTCTAAAACGGTTATAGCACAACAATAGTAGTATACTATTCTAAGAGGTAAACCATTTGCATCAAGATGTCAAGTGTATTAGTATACTTCGAATTCAACATTGTTGACCCGATTTCGATTAACATTTCCACTGCATGGCAACGTGTTTTAATTGCAGTTGGGACAATGTCAGCAATTCATCTTTATCAGCAAATTGAATGTGGGACCATTCTGTTTATTAGAGGTTTGCCTAAGATGAAAATATAACTTCACGCACATTTGTATTTGATTTTGAGTGTTCAGTGATATTTGAAAAGTTTGATCGCCCACTGTGCTACTAAAGGTTGCGTTATTGATTTTAGTATTAACTCTGCAACTTGAGACAGACTAAGAGGCGTCTATTACAACTTATTGATATTAATAAAACGTTGTTTAAGTGCATATAAATTTTGATTCACGCTCTGTCAGTATTTTGTCAACATTTTGCATCAAATGTTATGACATCAGTTAGCCTCATGGAGACTGATGTTCAATCGTTACAAGAATGAAATGTTTATTTTGTTTTTTACATTGATTATTTCAGACAATTTGCTTCCAAGTTAGCAAATTTCATAGTGACATACACGAAGTCTGAACAAAGGTGTTTTTTTTCTTTGTTTCGCCAATAAGACAGTTCCATTTTGTCGGTGTGCAGAAATCGATATGTATTTATATAGCAAATGATGATTAAAGAAGGATTCACATTTCTGACTCCCTAAACAAGATCGAATTCCTAAGCTGTTTTTCTCTGGCTGATTGTCTACCTCAGCAACAGTTCTCTCTGCTGTCAGTATGAATTCGTAGACAAGGACTATCAATGGTTTGAAAAACACCTGTTTCTTATAGAAAATGCCTTTTGGTGTCAAGCAAAGAACCTGCACTTCTTCTTATGCAAACAGGAAACCATGCCGTTGTTTGGAAGACCCTTAAAACATAAATAACTCCGAAATATATGTTTATGTCTACACACAAAACCCAACTCTTTCTGATAAAAACATTTGCTGGTAGTAAATTGATGTCATTATAGGTCCATAATGTACAGATGTACTTCACCTTGCTACTGACATTGTTTAAATATGACTTTCATATAACATAAAACAACAACACAACAACAACATAATTCCATTGCCATGAGTGGAACATTATATTCAAGTCTGGAAAGGTGCAAGAATCCTGCAAACTCATATATATATTTACTGTATGTAGACTCATTACAAAGCACATTTTTAGTATTTAATTGAAATAGTATTCATTTGATATAGAACATAGATTGGCACATTTTACTGAGCTTCGTTTTGATTTTGTTTAACCCTGACATAGTGACAGCTGA
Source organism: Gibbula magus (assembly GCA_936450465.1). Lineage (NCBI taxonomy): Eukaryota > Metazoa > Mollusca > Gastropoda > Trochida > Trochidae > Gibbula > Gibbula magus. The sequence continues at coordinate 90,148,563 of OW388289.1, read as the reverse complement.
TGCAACACGACAGTCAAGTTTTACAATTGTATGATTATGTTGTTTCATTAATGTAACGTTTTGTTTACTCATCACTCTTTAACTCATTATCGATTATACATGATTTGTAGTCTTTGTTATTTGTAGTACACAGTGAAATATTGTTGGATGCAAGGTTATACCACAGCGATGTGCACTCATGTAGACACATCAAAATAAGAACTAGACAATTGTGAACATGTATTTGACAAATCTTTTACGAAATGGTTACAGACGAGAATGTTTTACCATGGACGAGAAGTTTAAATACGCTGGAGCAGGTGCAATTTTATTAATATTCAAAATTGTGAAAACGTTCACCATTTGTACTCATAAATTGTCACCAAATGATGTTTTAAAATCAATCAACAAGGCGGGATCAACTGCATTCAATCTGCATCTATCATCGTTTCTGAACGAGGCTGGGTCTGTATAGCGCAGAGGCGTCAGTTTTCTGATTAAGGGGTCGAGGTAAAGTCCCATCAATGTGTCTGGTGTAGAGAACTGGTCTACATGTAGTACGGTTTGGGTGCCTGGCTGCATTTATACCACCAATGGTTCGCTAGTTCCATCCGTAGTTTGCATGTTTCAGTACAATGCATATCAAGTACGATGTTACTGGGCTGGGTTTCCCCTGTAATAACACTAGCGGCCGTGATATAAGTGAAATACTCTTGAAATCACTTAAATCAACTAAAATTGCCTCAGGCATACATTGTTTTGATATGGATTTTGAACCTGACTTGAGAAAACGTTTATATATACATTGTTTGTTCTATTCAATGAGTGAACACATATACACAGTATAATTCATACACACGTTTCCAGCTGAGCAGTATATTTTGGAGATAGTGAGAAACTACCAGTACGAAGGATCAAACAATAACAATGTACACTACTTTAGATAGATTTCTGAACATTATTCTTACATTTTCATGTCGTTTTACCTTTTGATCACAATATTTTGTGTGTTCACTCTTATGTCAAATATATGTCATCTCATCGTCATCTCATCAATACATCCGAGAACGAAATAACATTTTGTCCAGAACAACACATTAACGTCACAGAGAACAAAGCTGAAGACCAGGTGTTGTTTCTATGACATTGGCGAAAGGATTGTTGGACATTTTGAAAACAAGGCAGTATAATAATCAGTGAGAGGAAAAGTGAAGTAAATAACATGGTTTGTCTAGTATTCTGAAAGAAGATTAATTGGGAATAGAATCACACTAGACACTTCTGTATGTTTGAGTTGCATAGCTAACAGTTGCTCTATTATAAATGAATCGAGTTGTGCAAATCCTACTTCCTTTGGGAAATCTATCAGTCTGCCACTTGTTACTACAAAGCATTAGTTTTCATTGATAGTGTGCAGTAGAAGTGAATTGCTCAAGCTAGCGTTTACGAATATGACTTGTGAAATATGTGCATTAACACGTTATAACAATCAGAGTATCTACATTACAGTTAACGGATCAACTAAGTGATACAGATTAAGTTTACTTCAGTGACCTCATCCCAAGTTTATACAATCAATTTTTAAAGAGACATTTTTTTTTATTTCCCCCAAAATCCATAGTTATTAATGAAGTGCTCGGAAGTCAACGCGACTCCAGTGAGGATAGGAAGTAACAACAGATGCTCCCAGCTTCTTTAGTTGACAGGCACTTCCTCATATCTCTGTCCAAGTATGTTTGTATTTGCCTTTCACCAAAGACAAACCCGAGCAATGCATACACGTACAATTTACATATTTCGATGCAGAATATTGTCTTAAAGTATCAGAGAATATAAGGTTAATCAATATTAAATACAAAATACTGAAATCGATATAATTAAAATGTTAATGCTGAAATAACTGGTTGTGCTCGTAACACCCACAATGCACTGTTTATGTCTTTTACCTATGAACCATTGAACTGTCAAATGTAAACTGAAAGTTATCACTCATATGACAATGACAATAGTGATGTACAAGTTTTTTCATCCTTTCACCAGTTTACAATTGTACTTACAATATTCTTTCTCCCAATCATGATTGATTTTTACTTACTGTGCTTTCTTTTCAAAGGACTACAGAACAAAATGTGCAATCGACTGTGAAATTGGTATTAATGTTCTTGAAGCAGAGATCAAGCTCGACAATCTATATAATGAGGCACGATGTTTTAACGAACAACTTAGTGAAGCTTGACTCATAGTTACTGGATATCAATTAATGTTATACTTGGGTTATAAGATTATTTAAAGTAAAACATACTAATGAGATTCGTAATATAAAGGATGAAGGAACTAAATATATTGGTGTTAGTGTCTCATCACACAATGAGATAACAAATGTATTGGAACAAATTTTGTCAATGGAAGGTTGCCCAGCGTGAATTAACTGTGTTGTGTTGATATTTTGCTACAGTTGTTTATTCGGGGTATTTTCTTTTTGCAATAAAGTTCCTTTGAGATGTTTGTTTGCCATTCTTGCATTCAGAAGACGATAATGTTGAATAAATGTGGCATTACTAATGGAAATGATTACAGTGATAAATAGATATTTCGTTATGTTATATAAAAATTATGAATTCCAATCCCTTTTCCCCTGTACACTTTTATGTACTTTAGTTTCTTCCAGACAGCTTCCCAAACAAACAGGTGTTGTTGTTGTTTTTGAAACTCAATATACAACACATCATGATTCATGTGCCTAAACACATCAACCCCTGAACTTTTGCATGATTTATTACTGATCTATGTTCACACAGACACTTTGAAAGGAAACATGTTGATGACAAAACAAGTCTGAATACGTGAAACATCAGTCTTGCATTTGAAGAAAACACTACCGAAATCCATCAGTGAATAGCCATATTGATATAAAAAAAAATCCGATGTCATTTCTCTTATTTCAATATACTCAATGTATGTGCACCATCTGTTTGGCCTGGTAGAAATAGCTATTGGAATAGAGTGTATGCTGTGTACAATGAGGCTAGACAATATGATTTTTTTGGGCTAAGGTGAAATTGACCTGCAAACACTGCTACTCTGATTTTGTGTGGAGTGTTTCAATTCCATAAATGCTCATTATTACCATAATAACCAGTTCCCTGTCAGTTGATATTTCAATGACGTTCATCCTCCTTAATGGAGTACAATAACACTAGCTTAGATCATCAATATTTTAATTCAATGTGAACACTCTTTTATTATTAAACTGAACTAATATGAAACAGTCACACACATAATATTAATCTAGAAGATAATGCAAAATTTAAAAGTTAAACATTAACAACAGACACTCATTGCAGTAATGTCTCACAGGTTTACTCCGTTCAGAAACCATCTCGCCACATTCACATCAGGTACCAGAGTAAATTTAAGGCACATCATCAGCAGATAAGAGTACTTTAGTTGTAACGAGTTCAAATATATTTTCAAATACTCTATCTTGAAAAGATTAGGGTCGGTCTGGGTTTGATCACATATTTCGAAATCGGATGTAGTATTGTGTCCATTGGAAGTGTTTAATAGTAATTGCTGGATAGAAGTTGAAACCGTGATTGCAAGGACATTTTGGAAGCAGTATTCCAAAAGTTTAAAGCATTGGATGCTGTTATCATACATCACGTAAGTTGAGGTTTGCATTAAGCTTTGCTAGTGTATTGATCATAAAGAATCGCCATCACTATAACACTGAAGAACAAGAGGATATGTTAATCTTGTAATTCGAGTGACATGTTGCCGGAACTATTTTACCGGTGGTAATGCAAATACTATTAAACCTTGTGATGTATCAGCCAATCTAATTCTAAATCCCTGATTCAGTATTATACTCAGTTGACGCTTGCAATTACAGGCTCTGACTCAGGACTTTCATTGTATGGAAATAATGCTGAGCATGTGGATCACACGGATTGTTTCAAATCAATGACAATTGACCACAGGTCAAGAGCTCATTCGTATTTCCTTTTTAACCTTCAATGGTTTCAATCAAAGGCTTACTCAATATAAAAAATGGCTTGTCTTGTAGAATGTCTTCATACGGACTAAACTCGTTGAGGAAATAAGTGTTCCTATCTTGAGTTTACAAGTTAATGTGTATGCCAGAGTCGATAAAATACAATTGAACCAAGCTGGATGAATGTGGGTTTTATGTAATTAAGGTTTGAATATGATTAATTTAAAGTAGTCAAACTTGATTATTAGTTTGATTTTAGCTATTGTTATTCAAACTTTCGTAAATAAACGGCAATCAATTTAAACAGCAGTCACAATTCACCCTTCTGTAACGAAAGAGACATTCATGATACAATGACATGATAGAAATGTATTGAGCTTACTTGTTGACACTATTGATTTCATTAACTTTACAAAAGAAAAAAAAACAACTTTAGCCTGAGTTATTCGTAACTGGAGAACGATCCAGGCAACCACTCACGATCCCTTTATAGTTTAGAGGGTCTACAAGAAACTTGGGTGGTCGAATTAGGTGGACAGTGAAAAAAATGCAGAATCAAGAAGGGGTCATCACTATTTTTGCAGGAATACTTTACTTAATCTTAAATGACCTCTATACACATACGCTGGGGTTGAAACGTCACTATATTTTGTCTCTGTTATCATTTCAACATTTCTTTCACACAAGCTAATACTTCACCAGATATCTTATATGTTGAGAGATATGTCAATGTATCAATAATTGGATCAATATGACTGATGTACCTTACCAGGCAGGAACTTGTGAGAAGTATTCATTGATTTTAGCTCTGAATGAAATGTTGAATACGTTCTTGTTCCAATCAAGAACATCAGTCAGCGACACCTTGGAGTGTTTGATATTTCTGTGTAACCTGTCATTCCATCAAACAATACAAGACAGCCAATTAATCATATGAAGTCCTTAAATTAACCAATGGTTCCTAAAATTGTACAGATAAAAATTTTAACACAATTTCTAATTCCTCAATCAGTGTTTCATCAATCCAATCCAAGATTATTTAAAAACGCAGAAAATCCTCTTTTCATGCGAGAATTGTTAGAAAATAATATAATAACGTTTCTACAAATTATTTATAAAAGCATTTTACGTGTTGTTGGAAACACAGGATTGCTTGCCATGATGTGAATGTGTTGGAGGGTTGTATAAAATAAATAACACATCCTCCTTGGAATTCAAATTTGTTACAAATATACTTTTATTTTCACTATCTTAAGCAAACAAAATAATCAACCTATATGAAACCACTTAGATGTTTTGTACTACTGATTGTAATATCGCAGAGAAGCTATTATAAATATTTTATAACTGTACATACATGTACTTAACCAGATCAAAGAAATATACAGGAATGTATAACTGATAAAATGTTATTCCTCACTCTTGATTATATTGAGAGATTTGATATACGATAAGTATAGTACACGATTGTGAGACAACTTATTTCAAAGTACACGTCAATGCGTCGTCACAATCACAATTCCATTCTCACCATGCCCACTTTATGAATGTTCTTAAGTTCACAGAGAGTTTAGATGCACATCTGACTTCAATACTCCTCTATAACACTACACATACCATTTACATACATCATCATAAACATTTCTCTCACATGTTTGTGCTACTGACTGTAGAAGCTCAGATAAAACATGAACTTTTACAGTTTTTTTTATTAATGGAAATCACATCAAAGGAATATACCGGAATGTAAAATTGATATAATATTACTCATTACTACACTTGATGTTGATAGAGCCGTCGTTACTATAAACATGTTACTATACAATTTATATAAGTTATATATAAGGTTCTCAGAGAGTCACAACCTTATTTATATCAAACCTTTATCAGTGAAAATACCATGTCATGTCTATGATTCTGTCCCAAAAGTCTTTTGTGAAATTATATTTAGTAATATGTGTGGGGTATACTCAAATTGTGATTGATACTTTGACATGAACGTTTTGCAGTGGTCATATATATACTTGAGTTTATTTATATAGTCTAATTCATTACAATGATATCAAAACAATGTATTTCATTAATTCAATTCTTGTTAAATTCCTATTGATTGAAGTTAAATAGTCTCACTAACGATGTCACGAGATTGTTGCCATATAATGTGTGGCATTCGTGCCCTGAAATCAACACAGCGTATGGCTGATAACATTACATGATAACATTACTTTTACAAACGACCCTTTTGTGATTCCTTGTACATTCACTACTGTCAACCGCAATCAATTTATTACACCAACAGTAAGAAGATGGGCTTAGACGATGATTGTTTTACTTGCTCGAAAAGCAATAAAGAAGTGACATTACGTGCTATGAAGGTGATGGTTGCAAACTCTTTGGCTCATGTCCAATGTGGAGTCTTTAGAAGTACGAGTTAATCTGCCTTGTACATAACAGCAGAAGGATACCTAACTTTTATGAAATGGAATTTTACACGTTATTCTACAGATTGACAGTTGCTGGCTTAAGATAGGAATATCAAATATCAGCGTTCCAAAGTGTGGCATCGATAAGACAGCTATAGATAGTTTAAAAAGAATATTATGCTATCTCAATCTCAGACACTTTAAATGAGGTTTGTTATAAAATACATTATTTATTTTTATTTTATTAAGTTCAGACATAATTCTATTCAGACTTGTCTACAAACAAATATGACCTCTTGCAGCGGATGTACAATAAGCTAACTGCCTTTGGTATATTAAAAACCCTTTCATATGTAACCATCAACACATATCAAGTTGAGAAGACCCTTGGAAGCTGATAATCGTGATGCTGTCTGACTTGACATACATGCCCTGTTTACAAGATCATGAATCATTAAGTAGAAATAATTTTCACAGGGAAATGTATCTTTTTAGGCAGGACGCAGTTACATTCCTTTTCGACAGTCTTACACATTGCAATCTCCCCTAGCACACTGTTACATCCATAATATAAATGCGGACGACATTCAAACTTTAAGTAGGTGCTAAACAAACTTTATGGAGATTGGCAATGCTGACACAGACTTTAACAAACTTTTCATCAGGTATATTTTTATCGACTGGTATCTGATTTCTGGCAAATCGTATTCAATATACCTTCTGTTCTGAGGTTTATTATCATTAACTATTATTTTCACAAGAATAATGATACAATGGAACATAACACTTTGTTTATTAGTTTTACTGTGATGTTCAAGCTCTTCATCAGATTAATGATTACACTTGCAGACCAGATGGGAGAACACTCACCACTGTTTTTACACTCCACTGCGTCCAATAATTGTGCATAGGACTACAAGTCTCCTGTTCAACGATGTGAGTTATATAATTATATTAAAAACATACACCGTAGGGGCATGACCTACTTTCGCGATTGCCTAATTATGTATGACAACATGTTGTTGACATAATCCAAGAAAAAGAGTTCAACTATTTGTTATTATAATGGCATACATTGTATATATAGCATTGTTTTTACTATGAAACAAACATATATTTATAACACAATAAATCCAAGGAAGTATTTTGTCTTTTGTAGCCCTAATTACTTATTTTTTACAGACTGAAATAATTAAATCGCTATGAATGTTCTGTATAACAAGATGAGTCAATAAATTAAGGTAGTGGAAAACATAGTTAATTCTAATAAAGTTATTATATTAGTTTATATTGATATTAAAGTACTTTACCAAAAAATATAGTCGTACAAGCTGGTACAACATTGATTATTCATGCACGTTCATCCAAAATAAATCAGGATCATATAAGTATTGATTGCTCTAGGTGTATAGAGAGAACTCAGACAACTAGCATACAAGCTCTGGATGAAATAACACACGTCCTATTTCCAGAATCACGAAGGGAGCAATTCGGCAATACAGTGATGTGATGAGGTTGTGAATGGGCCATACATCACAACCGTAATTTGCTAACGCCAAATGGGACGTTGAAACTGGAAACAGGACAGATTCTATTATCCGTAATATCTGTATGTTTCCTTTACAGAACATTTTACCAATACATTACCAATTTGACCCAATTATTGTAAGAATTATTTTTGTTTCTATTATTTTGCTCCTGGAACAACATGTCCTCTTTTAGAAATATATTATCCCATGACCTCTAGCAATCCAATGAACATAACATTTAAGACACCCCGACTTTAAAATACTCAAAAGGTTTACAAATTTAAGTGATATTGAGAACGGTTTCCTCAAGGATGTTGTTTGTGATAGCTCTGGAAAAATAGAAGTATAGATTTCTGCAAATTAAGTATTTATTAGTCCTCACAATATTTATTAAACTACTGATAGATGTGTGATAAAACAGATATTTCTCTTTGCGGAGAGAAGGGATATAAATCAAATTTATTTGAGAATTTCCTTATCATCAACACTATTTTTTGTCATTAAATTTGCCAAAAACGCACGGAATAAAGGAAAGGACCTCACATATATACTGATATATTGCAGATTACAATTATAAGATAAATAGTTGCGTTTGTAAAATTTCCGGGATTCATTGCTAATCAACACCCGCAAATTTAGTTTAAAACCGACGGCGTTATTGTAACATGACCGTTAGTTATCAGGCGTTTTGAAACGAACTTTCTGTTTGCCTACCTATCTCTGAGTGGAAAGGACTTTGCGACTGTTCCATTTTTGTAAGAGGTGTGGTCAGGTCAAAACATATGTAAATACTCGGCGTAATATGTACTTTAGCAACAATTTACACATAAGCTCAAACAGTGTCACTCAACTATGTTCACTTCACACTATTCGCGTATCCTTTTGGATGGCGATAAACATTTATCTACGACATCAACTAAGTAAAATATCTAGGAACAAAAATCTTAAACTTGCCTTAACACATTGTGACAATGAAGCTAGCATTGTGACGTCAAAACGGATGATCACTATGACGTCATGCCATGGCAACGGCATTCGGTAAACACAACCGCATGGAAGAAGGCGTCAAATTTGGACAAATCTTACTAGTTGAAAACATTTTAATTACTTGAAATTAATCAGTTATGTGTCACCTATACTGTTATACACAAGTTAGAAAATGACAATGCCATCTCTCAAATTTGAGTAAGGGGCACATATTATGAGAAATAGAAAAATAAAATTTTGAGTCGGGCCGGATCTTGTGAACATGATGTATATGTTCGCTGTGATTCGCCCCAAGTAATTTGCGGGTATTCATTGTCATTCAACATAGGCAAATCAACCAATCAGAATCACGGATACTCCGAAATCATGTTACAATGCTGATTCCATTATGATTGTTATTACTTAACATAAAGTTCATGTAGTTTGGTATACTATTAAGTGAACCTGACATACATAGGTGTTTTTCTGTAACAATTCGTGTAACATACTTCGTGTATTTGCAAACAATTGGTATTTTCACCTGTTTTACTTTCATGATCGATTGGTTTGGCCTATATGGAAATTATGTATGTGTTTTCGAAAGGATGGTAATTTATGTATCTTTAGTATCCATATAATATGAATGACGGCATCTCCAAATATACCACTACATAGAATTCCAGTGTGGCGATGATGGTTATGGCATATCATAGAATCGTTGTGTCTTGTCAACTATGTATTCACAGACATAAAAAGAATATGTGCAAATCGACTGTCAGACATACTAGCTTCTATGCGATCTCTTATCGTATATCTGCGCTGTGTGCAGCAATGCAGACACACACTTACCCACTAACTTACATTGCATGTTTCATGAAGGCATCACACGAAACAGGTGAGTGTATTTAAACTCATTATGTTAAATCAATGTATAAGAGTTTCAGATGTAGACGTATTCTATTGAGTTAGGGACTGGTTACCCTCAAACAAATCAAATTAACTATTTTTCATATAAAATACGAACAGGACAGTTAGTATCAATGTAACAAGTTCGGTTCACTTGATCAGGTTAATTGTTTGAGACGACGTGTCGGAACTTACGCACTCGAGCATATACAGAATCAATGCATCTGCCTAAAAGAGGGGAAAAACTCTGAATGAGGATGACAATCTGTCTCCTCGTACATAATCTACATCCAATATATCATACATCAACTGTTTATCATATGGCCACACAATCATTCTTTCAGTACTATCTGATGTCAAACTAGCTTTGCCATCCATCGTCCTTTATCGTTCCTTATGACAATTGGGAAAAAACATCTATAAATTCAATCACCATGCAATACTGTTGTTGAGCTTTCCTTCGATCCTCAACGAGTCCGCAGCTGGAAGTAACCAATACAATCTCAAGTGGATCACTGGCGTTAGATTTCCTGATAGCTCGTTGCTTTAGCATGCGTTTGTGCAATTGTGCAAGTAATGATTCGAACGATTTCAGGATTAACTTGTCCACTCTGAGAGATTGACAGCAGATAATTATAACCTTTGACTAAGTGTTCATGACATAAGTTAGCTACCGTGTCATCATCAATATTTTAATACTGACAATTGATTTTCAAATTTAATATTGTGTTGAATCTGCATAAACAATAAATTCCTTTTTAGTAAAACTGATAGAGACATATTCACTAAATTGTATTTTGTTTTATTGCTGTTCGAGCTACTTGTTTACACTGCAATGCACAATATGCAATGTCTATCAATACATAATTTTGCATATCATGTTACTTTCATTTAGAACCCTATATATGTCAGTGGCAATATATCTCCTTAAGTGAAACGTTAGTGTATTATGTATTGTTTATTTGTAGACTGTTCAACCGTTTAATTGGAACTCAATGGTTTTTTTAATGCTAATGTTGTTATTGTAACTAAATGGCATACTTCAACAGTCAAACACAAACTATTGGTGCCTGAGCATGATTAGGATATATCTCGCAAAGAGCTATGCACAAGTTCATTGATAAGACTATGATACTTATTTTTTACAATCTGTTTGAGCACACATTGAGTGCTGATATCGCTAGTTAAAATATATCGCATGTTAATGGCGTTGTTTTGCATATTATGTTTTCTCAAATTTGTCATTTGTTGCAATGCTACGGTCACACTTACTCGATGTGATCCGCGATGTATCACATGCAACTTCATCTTGATATGCACCTATATGTTCTGGATACTCACGCCATTCATACTTACAACGAACTTGATGTGCACATGGCTCTTCGGCGAAGGTCGTAATGAGCTACGATTGGGTAAACAGTTTTGAACATGCTCAACATTTTCGCCATAATCGGGAAACATCGTGAAACCCACGCACTATGCACGTGGTGCATAAGTGTTGCATCGTACTTTACTTTGTTTATTGTAGCATTATCATGAGCAAACTGTTATTACGATGCTTCCCTCAACTGTACGAATAGGAAGTGCTAATTGCGAATGTGTTACGTTCACTAAAGGAGTTGATTCCGAGCATAAAGCGTCTTCAACAAGACAACATTAAGTGTTTACACGATATTCTAGTGCTCTTTACGAACAATGTCTTTTTGGCATGCTTTGTATGTCAAAGGGTCTATTCATGAAATATGGCGGGAACTGCGTCTATTGATATACTTTACGCAATACCAGCGGCGCATTCTAGTACTGCCCAAGAAGCGAACAAGAGAGCGAGAATGCCAGGTCTTAGAAAAGAAAGATGAAGTCAGTCCCCGATGAGGATATAGACGGTGTGACAATACATGAAGTACAGGTGTACACACAGACAGAAGATGCACTGGACGAAGAGACTCAAGAAACATTGACAGAAAGAAAAGAAGATAATACACTGGCAGAAAGAAATAAGGATACACTGACGAATGAAGATACACGTACAGAAACAAATGAAGAAGAGACAGTGATAGAAATAAATCAGGAAAGACAAAACACACCTAACGAAGAGGAAGATAAGGACTCAATCTCTCTTCCGCCAAGGCGTATAATACATCAGCAAACAAAAGAACGAAAAACGCCAAGAAACACGCCTGGCATGAAGTAACGAAAAACAAGTAGTAATGCCTTTGTATTAAGTCCAGAACAGGAGAAAGATATTGCGAAGTGGTTTCAAGACATGTACAACCCTATCTTCTATAACAAGATAAGATTACAGGATGACTCACATGAAACGTAAAAAAACGTTGAGGAGAAAGCGAAGGAAATAAAATATAACGAATGCAATGAGTGCTCAGGTAAGATATGTGGTAATCATTACTACATAAGTTTTAAACTTCTCTCGAGGTCAATATATTCTGATGTTATCATCATTGCAGCTGTGTAGAAAATGCATACATTAGACCATAATACCTGAGGGACAAGCTTACAACGTATTATTCTTACTGACATGTCAACCTTTACAGATTTGAAAAAGAATGTAATGAATAATAATAATTTTCAATTTAGCGTGTGTGCGCTTAGGAGTTTCATAATTGCTTTTCCGGTGATAAAATGTGTTGTATTTACCTGCTTACCTGCTTACATCGTATATTGTTCTTGTAAAAGGTATAAAATACCTTTTACTACGATAATCCGCACCTCGTAATAAGCACGTCTATGACATCGTGTAAGTGTGACCGTAGCATTAGTTAATGTTTTTTTTATCATACAGAATGGCCATAACTATAACATTGAAGAACAGGGGATATGTTAATTGATATATACATCGGGTCACACGTTTCTGGAACTATTACACATGGTAATTTAAACACTACTTAACCGTGTGATGTCAATCTAATTTTAATTCCTGCAGAATCCCTGATTTAGTATTATATTCCCTTGACGCTTGTAATTACAGGCTCTGACTCAGGACTTTCATTGTATGGAAATGATGCTGAACATGTGGCAATGTTCAGTACTGCACGTAAAGAGGCTACAATGATAAATTTGATATCTGAATATAATGTAATCAAAGAATATAACACGGTGACATTGTACCTTGTTTGTATATTTTGTACAGTATTGCATTGTTACCCGAATTTTACCTGTTATTTCGTAAATACGTTCAAGTTATCATGACATCTTTTAATGTTATGTATAAAATAAGTTGTGCTACAGAGTTTCATTACATTACAAAGGAAAGAAGTAGACACTAGCTCTGTCGCTGTTAACATTCCAACATTTCTTTCACATGATTTAATGCCTCACCAGAGACATTTTTTTAAATCTATATAATTGTGTAATTTATTTTGTTGTTGTTGAAAAACCTGTGAATGTATTCAGATAACTATTAAGTGTTGTTGTGTCAAAAAACTGCATTTTATCAGCGGAATGCACCCACTAAGATCACCACAGGGACATGCATATTATTACGCAGGACGCGAATACATTGCCTTCCCACGGTCATATATATGTTCCATTCTCTCCGAGCACACTGTTACGCCCATCAGATAAATGAGGACGATTTGCAGATTATGTTTTAAACATATTTATTTCCATAATGATACAGAAATGGATCGGCAAACACGCCAATGGCTTATATTAATGCCTATTTTTTTATAATGCTATTTTCAGTTTATAGACAGGTTGTAACCAACCAGATTTGTATTGAAATCGTATAAGCACTGACAAAGAGCTAATTCAATTTCAACAGGCGTCATACTACGACTAGTATTTATCTGGAATGAAATATCATATTTAGATTTATTAGTTTTACTGTAATGTTCTAACTTTTCATCCGATAAATGATTACACACGCAGACAAGATGGGAGAACACTCAGCACTGCATTTACACTCCACTGCGTCCAATCATAATTGTGCATAGGACTACAAGTCTCAGGTTCGACGATGTGAGTTATATAAGTATATTAAACATTCACTGTACAGGCATGACCTAGTTTTGTGATTGCCTAATAATACCCCCGCTATGACGTAGTCGGCGGTATATAGCGGTCCGTCCGTGCTTCCGTCCGGAATGTTTTTGTTCCACTCATAACTCGGACACTATTTGTTCAAAATTAATGCCTATTTTTTTATAATGCTATTTTCAGATTATAGACAGGTTGTAACCAACCAGATTTGTATTGAAATCGTATAAGCACTGACAAAGAGCTAATTCAATTTCAACAGGCGTCATACCAAGACTAGTATTTATCTGGAATGAAATATCATATTTAGATTTATTAGTTTTACTGTAATGTTCTAACTTTTCATCCGATAAATGATTACACACGCAGACAAGATGGGAGAACACTCAGCACTGCATTTACACTCCACTGCGTCCAATCATAATTGTGCATAGGACTACAAGTCTCAGGTTCGACGATGTGAGTTATATAAGTTTATTAAACATTCACTGTACAGGCATGACCTAGTTTTGTGATTGCCTAATAATACCCCCGCTATGACGTAGTCGGCGGTATATAGCGGTCCGTCGGTGCTTCCGTCCGGAATGTTTTTGTTCCGCTCATAACTCGGACACTATTTGTTCAAATTTACGAAACTTGATATGTCAATCATCATGATGTGTACATGTGCCTTTTGCATGTTTCATATCCTCATTTGCATAATTTATGCAAATTTTCTCCGTTTTTCAACTTCGCCATTCACACTTTTTGTTCCGCTCATAACTCAAACACTATTTGATCAATTGTTTCGAAACTTCGTACTAATTGGCACTAATTGTTCAAATATTACAAAACGTGAAACATATGATCAGTATGATGTGTATATCTGCCCTTTGTATGTTTCATACCCTCATTTGCATAATTTATGCACATTTTCTCAGTATATCCACTTCGTCTTTCACACACTTTCTTCCACTCAAAACTCAAACACTATTTGATCAATTGTTTCGAAACTTCGTACATAAAATCACCACTATGGTATGTACATCTAGATCTGCCTTTTGTATGTTTCATACTCTCATTTGCATAATTTATGCATATTTTCTCGATTTTTCAACTTTTACTTCTAAAGCACCTTAGGTGTATCAATGAGGACATACTTACTATGAAAACACACATACTCTGCTTTCATAGTACTGCTGTGGTTTGTTTGTACAGAAGACTAAACATTGATGTATATTTGCTATTTTGAAAGTTTTCTTCTTTGACCAATGTTGAAAACAAAGGTATATGAGTGAGCTGTGCTCACTAATTCTCTTGTTATCCATGACAACTTGTTGTTGATTTAATCCAAGAAAAAGAGTTACATTAAATATTATTTGCTATTATTATGGCATACCTGTTTTCACTATGAAAACATAATCGTTCATATATATTCGACAAATGAGGTATTTTGTCTTTAAATTGTAGCCTTAATTTGTTCTTATATATATGTATATATATATATATATATATGCCGAAAGAATTAAATCACTATGAATATGTTCTACTTTGCACATTACAAATATACTTTACCTTAAATATAATCGTACAAGCTGGTACAACATTGATTATTCATGTAAGTTCATCCAAGTAAAATGGGATTATATAAATATTGATTGCTCTAGGTGAGTAGATGGATTTCAGGAAAAAATGGCACCCCCAACTCTCGATGACATTACACAGTTCTCATTTGAAGAATCACAAAGGAAGCGATTCGGCAACACAGTGATGTGTTGAAGTTGTGAATGGGCAATACATCACAACCGTAATTTGCGTAAGCCACATTGGATGCTGAAACTGGAAAGAAATCATTTTGTTCGTCCCATTGTTGATTATTTCAAAGCTAATCTGTGGCTCAAGTATATTGTTCTTGCAACTTCAAGTCAGGTTTAAGGTTAAACTATCTGATCGTAGACAAGCCACTACCTTTATTGCATGTTTCATGTACATCAAGCTAAACATGTTACTGTATTCAAACTCATTATTTCAAATAAGATTCGTAGATGTAGACGCATCTATTGAGTTTGGGACTGATTACGCTCAAACAAATTAAATTAACTGTCTTTCATAGAAAATACGAACCGGACAGTTGGTATCAATGTTACAATCTTGGTTCACTTGATTTAAGTTTATTGCTTGAGACGAAGTGTCGGAACCTATACACTTGAGCATATAGAGAATCAATGCATATACCTTAAAGAAGGAAACACACTCTGAATGAGGGTGACAATCGTTTGACTCGAACATGATTTTCATTCGTTTAAACGGTGTTGCCACAGTGGTGGGACGGTGAATAACGCAAATGCGCAATGGTTTCGTTCTTAATATAGGGTTATAATTATGGAAATATATCCATCGGACATTCTATGTTTTCCCTAAACATGTCAACTATACGAAACTTATGAATACATTTCCTAATTTCCTAACGAACTAATTTCCTTGCAACGGTTTTACTAACTAGGACATATAACCTGGGTCTGTTTGTTCTAAACTTTGAAACTAACTGTTCTTAAATGTCCATAGGAACACAATTTAAAATTCCTAAATATAAAAAAGTTTGAGAGTTGATATGTGTCACTGATACTCATCGTGACAATAACCTGTTTCAAAAGGGTAACTTGTGACAGATCTCTCCTCAGATGTGCATGAATATATATCTGTCTGTCTGTCGTCATTTCCAAAGATTATGTTTGTAAGTATCACTTGCCAACTGGTGTTGTAGGCATAGTGTAACTTCTTGGACTTTAAATCGATGACGCACGTACTGTTGCTGGATGATGTCATAACAAATTAAGTTGAGTTGGCTTTTATAAACATGGCATATCTATGTTTCAGTCGTGTCCATTAATCGTTGATCACAATATCTTGCGTTGTTGTACCTATACCATTATACTTATGTCCTTGATACACCTAATGTTATAATGATGTGTACACTTGCATTTTGCCAGTTGTTGACTAGACAATACTGCAGTGTTGTTCAACAATATAAAATGATAATTGTAATACAATATATCATACACAAATTGTGTATTATGTTACCACACACTCATTCATTAATTCATTCATTCATCGCCGATGACAAACTAGTCTTGTCTTCCATACGTTAACATTGTCCAAAATCTTTCCCTATTGCATTCGGGGAACAATGTCTATAAATTCAATTGCTTGTAATACTGTCGTATTCGCAACGAGTTCGCAGCTGGAAGTACCCAATGCAATCTCCACTGGATGACTGACGTTAGGTTTCCTGATAGCCTGCTGTTTAGCATGCGCTTGTGCAAATGTGCAAGTACTGATTCGAATGAGTTTGATAGCAGATACGACCAAATTTTCAATCACTCGGATGACATTTTTAACTATGGTTTAACAGTTTCCTAACTCTAACAATCATCCTAATTATTGGTAAATAACACTAAAATCACTTTGCACATTGGTATTTTGATTATTTCAAGAACACTTGAAAATAATAACTGAGAAGATTATATTTTAAGTGGAGTATGGCCACGGCTTTATTCATGTAATTACAAGGTAGCGAGTAAAATTGCACAAAACCTACAGCCTGGGCGAGATCAAAAGTCATACAGACTACCGGCTTTACAGCATAGGGCAGAAAATATGTCGCTTAGAGGATGGAGCACCAATAGCCCCATTACCCCTAAATAGCAATAAAGATAACAACCTCCCAGGGTTAACCAAAAGAGGCCTGAAAAGAGTACAATACCTGTTATCATTATGCTAGCCAACCTTACAAGGGTAAAACACGGTACCTCAATGGTACTAACGGTACCCCAATGGTACAACACGGTACTACAATAGTACAAACGGTACCTCAATGGTACGTACTCCAATGGTACAAACGGTACTTCAATAGTACAAATAGTACACCAATGGTACTAATCCAATGCAAGGTTGGTGAAATTAATATGCCCAGACTGCAAGTATTATGCCGCGATGTTACCGTGTCGCTGCCCTCGTCTCCAACCGGCCGTGACAAGTGGCTGCAGTAGCACCTGCAACAGATAACTGAAAGGCAGTATTTCTGCATATGTAACATATTACAACTCAGAAAACAAAGATATTAATAATATCAGGGAGGGAATAGGGAGGGAATAAAAAACAACGTGTGTGCAATGGCGAAGTATCAAAGAGAAGGAATAAGTCAGGCCAAAGCAGTTATCTCCCTTTGCTTAAGGCAATGTACAGCCTAAATATGCTAGGCTGAAAGGTATGCAAATGAGAGTTATGCCCCTTAAACGAGTCCTTTAAACGTTTTATAACTATAAAATGAATGTAAATTGAAGCACATCAAGCTGCTGAAATAAAATATTTTATCCTACAAAGATAAAATTGATTATTTCAAGAACACTTGAAAATAATAACTGAGAAGATTATATTTTAAGTGGAGTATGGCCACGGCTTTATTCATGTAATTACAAGGTAGCGAGTAAAATTGCACAAAACCTACAACCTACAGCGAGATCAAAAGTCATACAGACTACCGGCTTTACAGCATAGGGCAGAAAATATGTCGCTTAGAGGATGGAGCACCAATAGCCCCATTACCCCTAAATAGCAATAAAGATAACAACCTCCCAGGGTTAACCAAAAGAGGCCTGAAAAGAGTACAATACCTGTTATCATTATGCTAGCCAACCTTACAAGGGTAAAACACGGTACCTCAATGGTACAAACGGTACCCCAATGGTACAAAACGATACTACAATAGTACAAACGGTACCTCAATGGTACGTACTACAATGGTACAAACGGTACTTCAATAGTACAAATAGTACACCAATGGTACTAATCCAATGCAAGGTTGGTGAAATTACTATGCCCAGACTGCAAGTATTATGCCACAGGACTGTGTCTCTACACAGCTCCTCCCATACTTGCCAGTTTGTTAAACCGATAATGGCACAATACCATAACAACCAAAATAAATTTAAACTCAATAAGCAAAATGCTCAGAACATTTACGAGGTATCATAAAAACATCTGATACCATCATTCTTCAAGAATGTTTCAATACCTTCTTGCAACGCATTCAGAAACAAAGCATTGCCAATATTGGACAGATGTATCCCATCTTCTCTGTACAAGCCCAAGTCAGTCGTCCTGATAGAATGCTTAATAGTTCTACCCCCTTTTTTCAATGCTATCTTTATACCTGCACGGTTAAACCTCTTCCTAGCATTTTCCATTGCTTTGGCATTACTTGCATGCCAGTAAACCCGAGGCAGTATTTGTGACCAAATAAAGACTGTGTGCGGAAGGATAAGATCTAGCCTTGCTATGTCTTCGTTCACATTTCTGATGAGAGATTTGATAGGTTGATTACCAAGGTCATTGGAGCCGAGGTGTATGAGAATAACACTCGGAGGGGGCCTCATTGTGAGCTGTCTCTGCACAAGTGGTATCAGTTGGTGCCACTTCATACCACGGATGCCAAACCATATAACAGACAACCCTAGTTTATCTAGGCCGAGGTGATTACCCATTCTCAAGCTTGCTGTGTGCTTCTGGGCCCAATAAAGAAATGATGATCCCATCATCCAAACATCTGTAAAAAATGTTGGGTTATGATAAATGATGTCATTACACTAAGTGGTCATATTAATGCCTGCGAATATAGGATAAAAATGCCCCAGAATTCCATCTGCCCCATCTCTTAATTTTATCGAAGGGTAAACCTATGTTTGCTGCTGTCGAGGCTGCCCCTATGCGGAAAGAGTGAGACTTGTAAAGTGCTGGGTTAAGACCCAGAAATTGAACACACTTTGAAATGATGGCTGAGAATTGATACCTTGTAACTGGTTTTGAATTGAAATGCTGGAAGAGATAACAACCCTTTGTTGGCCTGAGATTCAAATAATCTCTGATAGAGGTTACAGGACAGACAACGCTCTCTTCTACTGCATGTAATTTCAAAGTGACAGTCTTCCCCGACTGGTCAGTTTTGGAAAACCTTACACGGACCATCAAAGTGGAATCACTCAGTGATATATCCTCTAAAAGCAATGGTCTGTTGGCATGTAAACTGTCTGTGAACACCAGCTCCCCCACCCGAAAGAAACCAAAAAATTCTATTGAAAAGCATGCCTTAAACAACACCTTTTCATAACTTGAAAAACACACTGCTTGCAAGGCTCGAGGTAGTTGTACTAGAATGTCATAGGTAATTGGAGCCCTTATATCTTTCCTACTGTTTAATCGCTTACTACCTTCGAGCATTTTGCGCACAAGAAAGTTACTTGTCACATCTGGTAAGCCTCTAATCTTATGCTGGTAACTCAGAGCAGAGAGATGTAAACTCAGTGTGCTTGGTGAATAGTTATTGACTGACAGAGATGAAATATACAAAATGAGGTTATTCAACTGGATGGGGTATCCTTCCGCAATGTTGTAGATCCTAAAAAATTTAGTATATGAAGTGTCCACCGCTTCATATGCCTTTCTTGAGTTTACGGACGTTGACGCATCGACGAGTCGTTTGGATTCGGCGGTAAGATTCCCCAGACTCGAACTGGTACTGGCGTAGCTTCTTTGTCTGCATACGGAGCCAATGTACGGAACCTTGACATCTGAAAACGGGAAAGCGAATCCGCTATTTCATTTCTTTTTCCTTGGATATATTGGACTCTAACAGTTATATTCATTTCTAAGCAATAGAACCATGTGGCGGACCAGGGCCATCACCTGTTTACACTTGGAGGTCATGGAGTTGATGATTTGAACCACTGCTTGATTGTCTGACTGGAATAACACTTTCTTATTTCTCAATTGCCTACCCCAAATCTCAACTGCCACAACTATAGGGAAATATTCTAAAAAAGTGATATTCTTAGTCAAGTCTCTTCCCACCCAATCAGAAGGCCAAGCTTCACAGGCCAAATAATTTTGGAAGAAAATGTCAAATCCCAATGCATTTCCACCAGCACTGTCAGTAAACAGTTCTAACTTGTCACTTGTTTCCCACCATCTTTGTCTCATGATAGCTGTGCCGTTGAACTGTGAGAGAAAGGACAACCATGTCACTAGATCTGCTTTAATGTCTCTGTTGATTCTAATTCGATGGTGCTTTTTCTTTCCAAACATGGCGTTGATAAGCCTTCTCAAAAATGCCCTACCTGGGGGTACAGCTTTGCAGAGGAAATTCAAATAACAAACTAGTGCCTGCATTTCAAATAATTTCACTTTAGTTGACTTAAGAACCATCTCAATTTTGTCTCTAGCCTTTAGGACTTTCTCTTCCGGAATCCGTATAGTCATGGTGTTGGTGTCCAGCTCTAAACCCAGGAAAACCAATGATGTTGTCGGATGCACAGTCTTCTCACCAGCTATAGGGACACCCAATTCCATACAAACCTCAACAAATGTCTGTAGGGCCGAATTGCAATGAACCGAACCAGGCTTTCCACAGAACAGGAAGTCATCCAAGTAATGCATTGTGTCTCCAGACCTTTCTCTCTCCTTCACAATCCATTCTATGAAAGTTGAAAACTTTTCAAACAGTGACCAACTTATACTGCAACCCATAGGAAGGCATTTGTCAAAATAATATTTACCTTCCAAACAAAACCCAAGTAAATCAAAATCAGATGGGGACACTAGCATTAACCGAAAGGCGCTTTTAATATCAGCTTTAGCAAGTAATGCCCCTTTTCCAAACTTTTGAATAATATCTACCACCTTATCAAAACTTGCATACTGCACTGGCGTTAACTCAATATAATCATTCACACTCCCACCTTCAGGATATGACAAATGATGAATCACTCTGAAGTCGCCACCTGTTGATTTTGGAACTAAACCAATCGGTGATACCCTAAAATGTTCCAGAGGGGGGTTGTCAAAGGGTCCTGCTACTCTCCCCAAAGCTACTTCTTTATCAATCTTCTTGCTGTCAATGTCAATATTTTCTTTAACAGATCTTAAATTGTTTGCTGTAACAGTGTATCCTTGGACCATGGTATCTCAAGCTGAAACCCTCTTTAAATCCTCTTACCAGCTCCTGAGCTGTTTCCTGATTGGGGTAGTGTTTTGCCATTTCCTGTATAACGTCGTGCTTGACTGGAGTCCAACCCAGCGTTAGAAGATCTTGCGATTTCTGCAGATCTACAGCTTCTGGCTGCGTGATTATCGTTACCGCATCTTGAACATGAATGGCTGAATCTGCATTGCCTTCGAAAACAAGATCCATAGTTGAATGAGTTGCATGTTTGTGTTTTCTTTGCAGATTGTCGTTGAAATGTCTGGCTAGCAGGATAGAGCTGTTGATTTGAATGACCTTGCATGTACAACATCCACAATTCCACATTTATTGTGCCCCATGGATTACTTGGGTTTCTGGCTTGATGTAACCTGAATTGTTCACCGTATGACCTCCAACCCAAACCAGGATGTCGACCAGCCGCCATTCTGATTGTGCTCATGTACTTCAACATACCCTGGATTGCCTCTGAGTGAGCTTGAATGTAAATGGATGTGAAAATCGTGAATGCAGTTGTCCACTCTTCTATAGAATCCACTCTTTTCCCTACAGACTTTGGTTTCAGTTCTAAATGACCACTCGAATTCACAAAAACTGCTGCTGTACATGCATAATCCTGCAAATCCCTATCAGATTTTAGCATTAACGCTAAATTGATAAACTCCCCTTTCCAAATTTTTTCCTTAAGAGATATAGGTAAATTACCCCCAAGGTCATCAACCCCACACTGTGTCAACTCGGGTAATACATTGCCAGTAGTTGACATGTCAAAAGGAGAGAAAATATGGTTGGAGGGAGAAGAATTACAACTGGGGTTTTGCAAGGCAGAGTTAAGGGCCCTCGGCATCGAGGGGGTTAATGTGCTATTCTGAGCATTATGAACATTTTGAGGGATAAATGGAATTTCAATGCACTCACCGCCTGAGGGAATTACCCCCGAGCCACCTGTTCCCACAGGAATGTGTTCTACGCTCCCTCTAGGAACGTCCCCTGACTCTTGGTCCATCGGTACTGTTCCTGCCTCGTGGTCTGTCCGGGTCGTGAGGCCGCTGTCTCCATGTGCGTTTTCCACCTATTTTACCGGCGTGGCCGCTGCCTTCGTGCCCCGTCGCTTCCTCCTTCGCTTGACAACGGTGTCTGGGACCGGAACTTCCTTTCCCCTTGACTTCTTGGTCTTCTTAGTAGGTGGCATAACTCAAATCCAGTGAAATAAACGCCAAATGAAAAACAACGTGTGTGCAATGGCGAAGTATCAAAGAGAAGGAATAAGTCAGGCCAAAGCAGTTATCTCCCTTTGCTTAAGGCAATGTACAGTCTAAATATGCTAGGCTGAAAGGTATGCAAATGAGAATTATGCCCCTTAAACGAGTCCTTTAAACGTTTTATAACTATAAAATGAATGTAAATTGAAGCACATCAAGCTGCTGAAATAAAATATTTTATCCTACAAAGATAAAATTGATTGTTCACATTTTGAATGTAATGAATAATTGTCTTATAAACACCACTTTTATATAAAATAATGAACAATGTAAATGGACTTCTAGAACACAAGTTTTAATGTAGCGCACTTGTTAAAATTGCAGACGCTTCGACATACTTAAGAAACGGGGACTACTAGAAGTTAAGCCTCACTGTTTCTTGAACATTTCCACCCAGGCAACATTGAGTGCTCCAAATGGAATGGTTAAGAGCCAGGGAGTTCGTTTAATCTACGTGACTGTAAGAGTTCTTAACTTGTTGATCACTACCTCAAATTGGATAACGGTTTAAGACCAATAGAGTATTTAAACATCATGGTTTGTCGAATTTATTAAATATTGTATTGTACATATGTTTATTGCAGTAACATACTGATTGGTATTTAGCATATGTGTTTTATACATTTTAAACATAATCTATTCTCCCTTAATAGGTTTTAAATAACTAAATTTATGGGCCACACACGTTTGGAAAGTGTAACCTAGATTTGATCTCTAACGTCGTTGAAGGAACTAGCTCATACACTGTGGTTTAAAGTTACCTCTCTTCTTTTTCAAATGTTCTTATCAACCCTGGCAAATTGTCAATAATTCATTTCCATTGATTATCCCCTTCTCCCTGTATGCACATTTTGTAGCTCTTATTTTATTTGGACCCTATTGTATATAATAAAGAACTTTGTCATCGCTTGAGATAGTATCATCACATGTTTCATGAATATTCATCATGTGGACTTCTTTTTGTATTTCTATCATATATTGTAATTTCGTTGGTAATCTGGGTTACTATGTACGCGTAGTAGTGTCAAGTCTGATACGCTGAAGATGCTTCAATAATTACCTTTTTCTTCCGAGGATCAGGCAGACACGATTAATTAATGGAAATATTTTTAAAAGAATAATTATATTATTGACACTGTACTAAAACACATCGACAATAAATAATCCAATTCAGATGGATAACTACATTTTGAGCCGGGGTTACTTTGTGGAGTATTCAATCTTGATATGGTATGAACTTATGTAACATGTGTATGTTATTATGATATCATATCATAATCTTACTGATCTGAATATCTGAGTTTTGATGTAAGATGTTTAGTTAAGTTACCTTCTCAACTGCTCATTCACTCCGGCTATAGTATCTGATTAAGAATGTCCCAAGACAGTATACTGTCTACGGGTTATGCTATTAACTGAAACCAAAGCCAAAGCAATCAGCTTCAGTCAACTCACTAAAGTGTTCTTAACCATTATTGCTCCTGTTTTATCCACCTTTACACATTTAGCTTCTTTCAGAAACAGGGCAAACGAGTACATAACTCACATACCCAAACATGTTGTCTTGGAATTGGTGCCTTCAATATAGCATGAAACATAATGAAGTCAGGCGTATCATTAAATGTCAATAACGTCCAATGGACAAACAAGTGAAAAGGAACCAATGTTACTCTAAACAAAAGAGCAATAAAGATGTTTATGGATAGATGTAAAACGAAAACAGTTCCTCTAGAAATTAAATGTCCCCAAACATAAAACAGTAACTTTTAGTTAGGTGTGTCTTGACTAATATTTTGTCTAAGCCCTCGTCATTCAGTTACAAATCCACTAGAGAATGGTGTTCATGCAGAACTGTTAAACTTACATTTATATGAGAAAGTATACTAGGTATACTAAGACTCACACTGTCTGATATACTAGTTTTAAACTTAGTTCATCTCCTGAAATGTATTGCTTAATTGTATTTACAAATATTGCGTCATTGTATAAAAATGTCATATTGGAATCATTATTTACCAAAAATGTAAAGGCGCCTTTGGTGCTGTTTAATCAATAAACATCGCCAGTTGAAGTTAGAACGTGTGTGGTAAGGTTGAGCATATAACATGTGTATGGTAGAGGCGAATAGTATAACATCGATTTCACTGTCAATTGTTATGAAATTTTGATTTCATTCATACACAAATACACAACAGGAACAGTAATATATCTATATCCTTAAATCATCACCAGAACTATAAGACTGAAGAACAGGGAATAGGTTAATAATATAAATCGAGTGACACGTTGCTGGAACTATTACACATGTGGCATTGTAAACACTACTACATCTTGTGGTGAATCAGCCAATCGAACTCTTATTCCCTTAGGATCCCTGATTTAGTATTCTAATCTGCGGAAGCTTGTAATTACAGGCTCTGACTCGGGACTGTCATTGTATGGAAATTACGCTGAACGTGGGGATAGCTAGGCTAGTTTGAAATCAGTGATACTTGATGATAACTGAAAGAAACAATTGATGACAAATGTTCAAGAACTCATTTGCCTTGGTTATTTTTTATTTACCTTTATTTTTTAGTTATCGAAGTGTTTTTCAATATAAGATTGGCTTGTCTGTTTTAATTTGGTTTAATGCGGACTGCAAATGTGGAGGATATTAATGTTAATATTAATTGAGTTTAAAGTTAGTCCAATAACGTCGTTGTTATTTTATCTTAATTAATGGATTTCAAAACCCCCTTCAGAAATAATTGTGATCAAATACATTATATCTTTATCACACAATACATCTTACGGTATTGCCCCGCTAAAAATGTTGTCACTTTCGTCAAACTTGCTACGTCGCATTTTCCGAGTGAGCGCCGAAGAATCCCGACCTTTAACGAGTTATGCACTTGTGACGTAATATTGGTCTGACTGAAACGGAAGTGTGAAGTTGTTGACATGCAAGCGAAGGGAAAGTTACGCGGCGTGAGTTTACAAAGACGTCGTTTGACCTATACTACGATAATAAGAAACATTTAACACTAACTACCCACTAACGAACATGTTAGGAAGATATTCGACCATAGGTTTTTATTTAAAAAAAATCTAAATCGACATAAACTTATTCTCAGCAAGTGCAAGTGACACTTGAATTGATGCAATCATTCTACACTCACTGTTAAAAAAGGGTATTCGACGCAATTTTGAGTTTTTGATTTATTTTATTTATTATTTGCAGAGGTATCTTGATAGTTATTCAAGAATCTCAGTTATGTAAAACAAAACACTCTTACCTAGTTAGTTACTTTCTGCTGTTATGTCATATTCCTCAAATTAACCAGTTCTTAATACATTTAACAATATAAAGTGTCTGTTTTATTGATTGTATCGTGTATTATTTGAAAACGTTGCTCAAACACTAAACTTGTTCCGGTAGTTTATGACATTAAAAGTTTGCAACTTCAACTCGTACACATAAATCCTGTGCTGGTATATATTGCTAAAGTATCTCCCAAAAAAACGATCATTCGAGTTTATGGCTGTGTTTTACTTGCGGACTCTAGTATCGTATTGCAAATCAAACGCTTGTTCTCGACTCTGGAGTCGAGCTAGAAGTATTCCCCAGTTTTGCGAGAATAACTCAATTTTTGGCGTCACGTGCATTATGGATCTGGGCACATTATGAATGAAATGTTGAATTTTATTACATAAATACATGTACGTGTTTATATTTAGATTGTTGCATGTGTTGATAGCTGAGGCGAATTTTGATACCGTGGGTCAACTTCATTTGAAACGTCTCAACTTATGCGTCGACTTGATCCTAGTGGTGTTAAATCAAACGCAGCCTATATGTGGCCCCATGTCAGTGACTACATATCTACCCATAACGTTATAACACGATAAAGACGTTGCATTCCTAATTTAAAACAAGTAATTATAAGTAGGTGATTTGATTTGGCTAGGAGAACCCATTCCATAAACTCAATAGAACTCGTCTGCATTTCTCTAAAAGCAAATACTGATAAGATCTTAACGTGAATTTCATAACTGAAATAAAGATCCTTAGTGTACTAACCTCTTTAGATCAATTTGATAATGAGTCTTTGGAAGAATGTGTGCGTATATCCATTCACACAGTATAACACTAAGGAAGACGGGTTCTGGAGAAAATAAACTCATTTACAGTTATACTGCAAGTTATCGTGATGAGTTCAATGCGGAAATTATGGAATTGTTATACACGGTTTGCATCATATAGTTGTCCCTGTAACAGAAAATCGGTGATATACACTAATCAATGACCTTATTTCACATATTATAGGGTTTTAATCAAATAACAGATAACATGTTCACAGCAGTGCTTGCAAGTGAGAACAGCATAAGAGAGATTACACTTTAGCAGGTTGTCGTCAATTCAGCAATGTTAATGGATGTTCTGGTTAAGAAATAGGGATCTACTTAATCATGTTTGTAACAAAAACATGTCTAAGCCCATAACATTCCATAATATGGCGTTTTACAGTGTGTGATGTGGAAATGTCAGTTTAACATAAACTAATACGTTCTCTTCCTTTTTGACCGAACAGTTTATTTGCTTATTTTTAGAAATCAATCCTCAGTGTGAAATATCAATACTACTACAACTTTATTTACGACCTCCAACCTAACTTGAATTTCACCTCATGGATTGATTTGCATCCGATATTAAATGACAGAATGTAATGGGAGTAGATCATGTCACCATTGCAATGGTCAATATTGCAGGTAAAAATACTACAATGGTTAATTTTATATCAGAATATAATGTAATGAAATAGTGTAACATGATGACATTGTGCTTTTTTGCCTCATTATTTTGTTAAAGGAACCACATTAGAAAGAAAAGAAATAGACAACTAAACTTCATAAATTGTCTTAATGTGTATAGTTTTGTAATATAACATGTTTTGTTGAACACATGTGAAAGTATTCTGATGACTACTTTCGCACTTGCAATATGATACCTATGTTAATTAGACCCAACGATGAAGTGAATCATTTTATTGTATCCCAACACCGTGTGGAAACACCAGCTATCAGTTCAGAGTAGTGGGAACATGTTATATTCACTGAGAATAGTGGCAATAACATATCATAGCTACTCAATGGTTAATGTTCACATTTCAATGAAATAAACATGGTATCAGTAAAGAAAAGACAACAATCCTTTATTTTTTTCTATCCAAAAAGAACTAAACTCATTCAATACAAAAGCATGTTTACAATAAGAGACGGAGTGTCACAACCAAAACTATCTTATACAAAGTACAACAACTAGATGGGTGATTATGAGGATAGCATGTATGGAAATCTGTGTAAAATCTAATATTAAAAAAATGATGTTATTTGAAGTGATTACAGAAATTCGGAAAAGGAAAAAAAACGTCGACGTTGAGACGACCTTGTTGATACGCCGTTTCATCAAAATTGATACAGCATTGCCTCAAAGTTGATAAGATGTTGTATTGACGTCGTGTCATTTTTCTCCGCTGAGCAGTGATAATAAATCTTAATTCTAAAAGTTAGTATCTCTTAATTACGGAGATTGTCCGACAGATGCGGTTAGTTCATTCAACAGGTTACTTTATGCAAACAAGTAGTGTGGTCAGTGCACATTAATTACCTTCCATATAATGGCTAGTGCACGGTACCATACAATCAGTCAACAGGAATCAAGAAATAACCCTTTCAGATTAAATGACATTGATCACTCATCGGCTTGAAATCACAGCATGTGCATGTATAAGTGCAATCGGGGACAAGCGTAATTCAATCGGGGTTATGCGTAATGCAATCGAGGATATGCGTAAATGACGATAATGTTAGGTTCCTAGCGTTTCAGCTAAGCATCATGATATGTATAAATCAAATTAAAACTCTTGTTTTCATATTCGATTGTGGTTGAGATCAATGGAGTTTGCAATCAGTTGAGAATGTTCTGTCAGCTGGATTGGAAAGTCTTATAGGCCTATTCGTTAGCGAAGTTCTCTAGAAAGCAGGTTTAAAGCTTTATGTAAGAATATCATGATTATAATGCCCAGTCTTAAACAGTTCATGTTAGAATCGTGATCGTAGGGTAATTATTATAAAATTGCAATAGAATTATTTTTTATGGCACATCTACACCGTCACATTCACGTTTGTAATTGCTGAGATGCATTAGTCGTTGTTGATCTTGCACACATGGTTATATACACATTTGAATGCAAACAATGACCCATTACCAACCGTCCGTAATCATAAGTTTACAATGTCATTAAGACGTCATAGCCTGTTGATGTCATCATGTTGTTGTCACCATAGCATTTTGTAGATAATGCAAAAGCTATGATCTCATTCATGATACCGCCTGATCTTACACATGTTAGAAACATATTGGAATTTAATAAAATAATATAATCGTTTATTTTTAAAGATAATATTAAGGTAACTGACATTTGGCAAATTACATGTGTATTTCGCTAAACATTAGTAATAACAGTTTCACTTATGTAAAGACCAACTATTTGTGTTTACTTGAATGGAGGTATTCCATTTGTTGATTAAGTGCATCTGAAAATGAAATATCTAGACCATAGAGTAAAGTGATATAAACACGTATCAGGCAATGTGTCTGCTTAAGGAAAACACAAATAGAAATCAATGAAATCACTTTTTGTACATAATCGACTACGTGATGCATTGATGGATGTCACAAACGAATTTTGCTCTTAACAGTCTTCAGTGTAAACTTCGCTTTATATCGTAGAATGCGGTGAACAAGTGATAGAAAAGTATTGATATATGAATTCAGGCAAGATTATTCCATTTCCCTAAGGTTGTGTTACATTAATCATTCAAGAAGTAATTTAATCATTTCATGCCAGTATATATTCATAATTACACATGTTATTAATGTGTTCCTATGGTATGATGTCATGGTATCGCTGTCACTATGGTCTAGAACAAGTTTAACATTTATGCTCTTGGGGCCTCACTGTGTTATCGATGAATAAGGTAAATGAGTATCTTCATTCATAGTAAAATGGGAGTTTGAAAGGTTATACAGTCATGAGAGCCAGATAGGATTGATTCTGTAAATTACACCATGAAAAGACAATTGCGTTGACTACACCTCTACAATTAATGACGGTAGCAATGTATTCTTCACTCAAACGTTTATTCTGGACTCAAAGTCATTGCACAGAATCGATGAAAGTTGCATTTTCAAATATCCGTATGCCGTCAATATGAAAATAAATCTGTGAATGTTGAATAACGGCGGATCTCGGAAGTGTTACAATCTCAATTATTGATATTAACTTAGGATATCCATATGGGATTTAGTGTTTATTACATGGACTATGATGAACTACATTTCAATTTATGATCTGATAATTATTGTTTTGTCAGTTATTCTGTGGCACACCTTCAAGTGATGTTATTTATTTGGCTTGTTTTTTTCTTCAAGTAAGTTAAAAATACTTATGTGTAACTGATGTAGAAGTTATATCAGTATGAAAACGCAGAACTCAAAAACGAAAGTCAAATGAGTTTCAAATTTCCTGCAATATACACATCATTTGGTGGTGAACAAGTTACATGTGTCTTTATCTATGGTCAAATAACATAAATAAGTAAATTAAACATACATGAAGTGTTTTGCACATATTCACCACAATTTACCATACAGGTTCCCACCAGTTCAAATCATGCAATTGGCTACTTGTAATTTATCTCAGGCGTACTTTGATTTCTGGAATTTCTCACAGCTGAAATTAACCAGTGAAGTCTACATAGGGAAGTGAGATTAGATAGGCTAATATATTTTTATTCTGTCAACATAGTTTTGGGATCCATTATATGGCCTATGATGCTTACATGAAATGTGTGTTCATCCAGCCTTCTGTCATCAATAAAGTTCTTCTCGCCCTTCTCAGTACATATCATGGATCGTAAAATAAGCTATTCTGAGGTTACTATCACATTCTGATTCAACCGGTTCTTTAATCGTGTTGCATTATCTCAATTAGCTTTACGTAGGGATCTTGAAATCACTGTTGACTTTAACTAAGAGTGTTGTTCAGGGTCAATCATTTTCAATTACTTTTGAAGCCGTCTTATCTTTGCTCTGATTCCACAATCATTGACGAAAATCAAATGCTCTAATTCCATCGATTGTGAGTCATGGAAAAACAGATTGACCTATTCTGTGTGTATGCTGGTTGATATGTAACCTGCTCCGTCACCTCTCTACAATTAACTGTTAAATAATGACATCGTCCTGATATAGCTAGGCGCGTGACTTTCACGGCTAAATGCCCTAACCAGTGGGGACCAATACAGGTCTACTCATAAGCTTATAACAGAATAACACTTCCTACTTCAGGCTATTTAATTAGAAGTATGTGATTTGATTTGTTTGGGAGTACCCATTCTTTAAACTCAACAGAACGTGTTGGCATTCGCCTAAAGCAAATATTTATCAGATTTTAACGTGAATCCAATTATTATAACAATCCTGAGTGAACTTACCTCTTTAATACAATTAAGTACCTACAGCATATTAAACGAGTGGATATATAAACTAACCATTCACAGAGAATAACAATACCAAGCAACGATGATGGAGAGCACCATGGCATGTATAGATAATGCAAAGATCGATTATGTCTACAAGTAAGCATTTGACGTCTTTGTTAAACATGTTGTTATCAGCATTATCTCAAGTCTATGTCAAACATATGTTTGAACATTCCCATAAACAGAGGTGTTAAAGTATAAGTAACATTGTGTTTACTCTGTTGGGATTACATTCAGTAAACAAATTAAAAAGCCATCTCTTTCCAGTTGACAAAAGAAAGCATTTTCTCGTTGAATTATGTTCTGGTCAATTTATCTCGTCATCATCAAATACATTCAGAACTTTAAATTGCGTGTCTAACATTGAATGCATATAAGAATGCATTATCCTGAACTTTAGTTAAGTAATTCAACGTCAGTGATGAACATACGAAATGCTTTTAACAACTGATGTGCATTCTTTAATTCCAAATGATGAAGTTTCTAACTGAACGAATACATTTTCTTCACTATATCTAAAGCATACAAGCATACCGCTCATGTTGTTGTTTGTGACAACTGTTATCGAATATGACCATTCAAGACAGTGACGATCTAAGGTAAACGTAGTGATTCCTGACTGAAACGAGACATGGAATTACGATTGACATGCGTCAATTAGTCAAAGGTAATTTTGGAACCTACTTCACAAGAGACACAATTATACATTTTGGTTGATACTGTTCAATATGTATTATTACTTATGTGTTTGTACATGGGACGTGTAGTTTCGCTTTCTGCACATGTATAATGTTTCTCGATTTAAATTGAAAACTAGTTATTATTATAAAATCAGCAAATATGTTGGTAGGTTTTAAAGCAACACTCTAACTGAATATATGGAGGATACTTTTGTAGTTTTAGAGTGATATCATCGACTGACGGGGTAAAATGGGTATTTAATATATTGCACTAAGGGTTTTACCCCGTCACGAGATTAGAGCTAAGTGATAGTACACTGAAAACACACACAAATCTGTTCTAACATGCTGCCATAAACGGAAATGTTTTAAGACCAAAATTGCTTCAATTAAGCTAGTTACCGCGACGTTATGCCATTGTTCGACTCAGCAACGGCGATGACGTTGCTTTGAGTGTTTACATGACGTCATATCATTGTTAACTGTGCTATTTTCACTTGGTTGCAAAAGTGATATTAAACTGCAGAGATTGTTTTTCTTAAAATGAGAAAAATGAGTCACTCACTGTTTAACATATAATACATTTCTTTAATGCCTTTCATAAATCATATAGTCTTTATCCACTCAAGTTGTTGTACAATGTATATGTTTACCATGACTTTGATTCGTATCCCATTCCTTGACAACTGTCCTTTTCTATCACGTCTTACTGCACTTTACTCAGCTCTGCTTTCGGCATTTTGTGAACTCCAAATTACATAAATGACATACTACAACAATTTGCTAAATTATCAATGAATATTTCCCGATTTACATGCCACACATGCCTCACACTGCCTATTAATTAATTTATTTAGCAACCATATAATGATATATACTGTGGCAATCGTGCACTACTTTACACTTATTCTCTCATGTTTGTTTACTTATTCACCCAACCCGTAATTGCGTTACCATGAGTCCACTTTGAACTCAGATGGGGGTCCAGTCTGCGGTTTCCAAAAGAGGAATCTGACTGTAAAGGTTGGTTCAGGTTTCGTGGAACACTTAGTGATTTTGCTTAATTTATGAATGTAAGTCATTAGAGTGGAGGTTAGGATGACCTGGAAAGCTAACTACGCAGTGTTATTCTGAATGTTGTACTTTACCATTCAAAAACACTAAATCATGGTGACCTTAATATGACAAATGGTCTTTCTAGTAAAATAATAAAGACGTTATAGAACACCTTTCTTACTGAAATAAAGTGCTCTGACGAAAAGTAAATAAATGTTACCAATGGCTACATAACACTCCTGGATAAATAGTAAGAGTTCCAAAACGAATGTACATGTTTCGGTTAAGCCATGAGAGCAATGTTATGCTGTTCACATTAAAATGGCCGCTCAAAGGTAGTTCCAGTGGTCTGGCTGATGTAGCGATACCTATGCACTCAGTGTAGAGTTTTAATTATGACACCATTATGGATTGGTGAACAATCTTGCTGTCTGAACTCTCAAATTCGCATGAGACAAATCTAACTCTCACACTGAAGAGTTCCACACCACTGTCGCATTATACCTCGCACCGTTTTTTTTCAATACGGATAAAAGTTTTCTATGGATATGGCTTTTCGGGTAATATAATGAGAAACAAACATAACATGCATTTTTATACAAGTGGGGGCGAAACTTTCAAAGTATGAGGCAAATAAGTCAAAATTAAACATAGCATTATCAACTTGAATATAAAGGTTATTTGGTCAGGTTTCATTTCGTCAAGGGTTGTGCTTTAACAAATCTAACAGAATATTAAATCAGGTCGATAAGTCCATAAGACATACCATCTAAAGGTTAAAAGTCCATTCTCCTTGTAGTCCACATGTTCAGCCATCATTACAATGCAGTGACATTCAACAAGTACATCCCCTCATTAGAATTGTATGTTCCAATCGCTGTGATACCCAATTTCCTAACTGGAAGATCTCCCAGCAGGGCCTAACCAACCAAATGTCCAGCTGAAATAGAAATATACAGGAGTACATTCCACTAACCGATCTTAGCACTACGATCAATCGTAAGCCCACCTTCTAACATTGACTAAGAGTGATCACAGGGCTAAGATCGGTTAGTGGAACGGCCCACTGGTTTTGGTCACAATCATTGCTTTATGTATATATTTCTTCAGATTATCCCGTTGTTTATTTTACACATGTTACATGTAGTCTAGTTACTGGACCACATTTACTGTAATCCAATGTTTAGGTATTCAAACGCATGATGCACCTTGTCTAGCTTTGATACAAACATATTAACCAACACTGTGGTATCACAAAATCCAATATATTAGTTCGTCTAGGGTCAAACATGTAATTGCACGTTATTAAAATGTTAATCACGTTAATCGTGTAAAGAGGGTCAACATAAAGTTAATGTTAAATTTTATTCCTAACCTCTTCATTACCTCCACTGTGATTCCTTGAAACGCAGAATAAACAAATGGGGTCATGAGTTGACTTATGCAAACAAGTATTTGGTCATCACAGTTTAATTGGCCGATTAATAGTGATTGATGGAATAGGGCGATGTACCGTAAAACAAGTAATTCAGAAACAATTCTCTCAGATTAAGTAAGTATGGCATGGATCAATCATCAGCTTAAAATCACTACGTTTGCATGTAAATATGCAATCGAGAACATTCATAAATCAGTTGCTTTCTTCCGATATTAATCATAACATCCATAAATCAAATGTCTACTCTTATTTTCATGATTAATTGTCATTAAGTTCATGGAGTGTGCACGCACTACAGAATGTTCTCTCATCTGGTTTATAAGCCTATGATTTAGTGAAGGTTTACAAATACCCACTCTGAGGTAGGCAATTGATAGGAATGTTCAAATCAATATATGTTAAGGTTAGTTGAAATGTGTGATTAATGATGATGATGTACGAGAGTATATTTCAACAAACATATGTGAGAATCGTGATGGTTGAATGCATGTATGAAAATAGAAACATTGACTCATCGTTGAGGACCTAAAATAATAATGATAACTTAAATCTGACAACGCGAATCATATCAATTGCTATCTAATAGTGTGTTCACAGTAAGTATTCATATTTATAAACATCAATCAATTTCAAGTTACGAAGTCTCAACTTTCACGGCAATAAGCTTCCAGCCTTTTCTGGCGGACACTGGTTTAACGTCAGTCCACATTAATATCATTGAATGTCGATTGATAAAGTAATAACAACACAATGAAAGTCTGATTACAAGCTCGCATTACTGTCTACTACTGTTAACAACTAAACAGGGAAAGTATACTTGTATATTCAGTTTTATCTTATCCATTACGTTTTCTTACTTTCCGACTTCAGTTGATGTAAAAACGTCTTAACGGTCTGCAATAATAATGTGAGTTACACTGAATGTCAAATGAGACTTTAGGTATGCGCATTGGTTAAAGGTATTATAGACAGAGTGAGCATTAGGTACGTGTTATACAATACGTATTTATGATAGTTTAGTTCTAGCTACTACCGTTAGCATATAGATTGAATAGATAAATCCATCTGTGTTTCTTCTGATAAAATGTAGTTATCTTACACATATCTGAGTATTGATATATTTGGTATCAATTGTGAGAATGTCAATACCGCCCATGGTCATTAATTTTCAATGCAACATGTACAAAGCTGAATACATAACTGTAATAAAATGCAGTGAGGCGACAGAACTGTGACATCATCAAGTTAGACAGTAACGCATTCTGATGCCATACTATTTCTGACGTCATGGTGAATTTTCATCCTTTTGGTTTGAACAACAAAATTCCGTTGACTGCATCTCTACAATATAAATACAGTCGCAATGTGTTCTCCTTTCCTTTCTCGTACACAATTGAAGTTTTAAAAGTTATTCAGTCAAATTGCCTTAACCTGTTAATATTAACATAAATCTGCGAATGTTGAATGATGGTGGACCCCGGATGTTCGAACACAATAATTCATCTGATGAATCACTCAGATTTATCGGCTATTTCATTTTGTTATATTGCTATTATTGAACCTCAATTGATTAAACAATGAACAAATCACAGAGTCGATAAAAGCTGTATAAAACGATTTAAATGTTTTGCAACATATTCATCATTTGGCAGAAAACAAGACACATATTCGTATATTTATGGTCAAATGAAATAAATAAGTAAAAAAGAATACTAGTAAAGTGTTTACATGATTAGCACAGACTTCCATATGGCGAGTGACACACCGGATCAAATATAATTGGCTGATTCTAATGTCTCTCAAACCGACTTTGATTTCTGGAAGTGTTCACAGCTTGGGGTAGCCAGTCACGTCTCCATTGGGGATTGAGATTAGATTGGCTAATCAACTGTTGGATTGCCAACTACTGCGTTTGCTTCATTGTTTAAGTTACATGTTGGTCAATATTTTGTGTACAGGTTGATATGCCCGGTGTAAGGAGAACAAGCATGTTGAAATACCTTATTCGTCAGATAAAATATTCAAAACATATTTCATCGATATCATTGTTAGAAAATGATGTTATAGAAGTGGTCATGATATATACACCTGAGATACCATTCAGATTAAAATAAGGTATTCATGTTAAATTAAAGCTCTTTGAATATATTTTAGTAATATCTTAAAATATAGATTTCAATTGGTTCAAGAAACGTTACGATATAGCAAAGTTGTTAACGAGTCTTAGTGTATTAACATATGTATCAGCTATTTCATATGCACATTCAAAACAGAAAACCTTAGGACAGGGAACAAAAATGTACACTAGATTATTTGTATATTGCCTATATTAACCTAATTTCAAGTTTATTTTTTATTAACAAACATTCGCCAATTCGCAAGTGATGAGGTCCTTTGAATTTAACTTCAGTTTCAATATTGAATATACTGTGGTGCTGTGATAACATACTAACACTACGCAGCAGAATGAATACACAATGTAGTTCATGTATGGTCACCTAACAATCCGTTCAACCCCAGTACTTACCAATCAACTGAGTCATGTATGCATGTCTTATTCAAAGGGTACTTTAATCATATTGTATTACTTCAATTAACGTTCACGTATAATCTTGAAATTAATGATGCTTAAACGGGTTGTATTAGTTCAGTTACGTTGTTGGGGGTTC
The DNA here is from genome assembly GCA_936450465.1 of Gibbula magus. Classification (NCBI taxonomy): domain Eukaryota; kingdom Metazoa; phylum Mollusca; class Gastropoda; order Trochida; family Trochidae; genus Gibbula; species Gibbula magus. Next base: position 90,111,065 of record OW388289.1, on the reverse strand, counting down.
TTGAAATTAATGCCTATTCAACCACAGGGTATTAATACTTCAAGTTTAATCAGTTCAATTACGTTTGCGTCGTACTTTCTTTCCTCTGATTCCTTGACCATTGACCGAGATCAAATGCTGTAATTTCATCAATTGTGAGCAAGCGGAACATAACTGTGAAATGAATGTCAACTTCAAATGATGCCACAGTGGAACGTACTAGATCCTGCCGTACGAATATGCACATAGTGTAATGTACCATTAAACAGGTTCAATTTGCTATTGGACAGTTCAAAGGAGGACCAAGAAAAACATTGTTGCTTTAGCCAACCAAATGGAAACAAATCTGCTACGGAAACGTTAACGACTTTACAGCAAGGATAAACTTAGCCAGTGATAGAGACTGGCGCGAGTTTTTGTCAGCGAGAGAAGTTACGCTTAAACATAATAATAATAAAAATGGTTTTCAACCTTATTCTACAGCGTCAGATGAAAACTTCTTATATACGCAGTAATGCAGTTTGACATGTTGGGCCATCACTTACAAGTATTAAGTCTTTTGAAAAAATATATATCAGCATATCAATATAATTTTTTTATAATCCGTCTTTTTTATATTGACAACAGCTTTTATTGTTTCAAACTTCAAACATTTATCATTTATATTCATTATTTATTGTTTGTGTTGCTTTAAATTACATTCATGTTATAATCCTGTCCATTCAGTATATTGAATTGTCATTTGTCTGGACTGTATTGTGTATATTCAAAACTGTGTATGTTTTACATACATTGATAATCAAATCTCAAATAAAGACGCAAGAGATTAAATGTCATGCATTCACCATTAATGCTTCATTTGGACATTCAAATTGAAATTATTGAGTGAATTGTCATGCTGATACTTTAAGACACTCATTTGGGGCAAGGAAATGGATACTTGCAATCCTTGTAACCCTTGATTTGTAACATGTCTAGGGAACCCTTTGACTGTAGCTAATGATCACCACGTGCACAGTAGTACATGTGTAACCAGCTATCTGGAATAGATTTCGACTTTATCATCCAACACTCATCAATTATTGACTTTTATTCGTGTTGTCCCGGTATTTCAGTACATCACTGCGACGTACTTTTAGATGGTTATTTTTTCACCTTGACTCTTGAAAATGTGTTTATCCTGATTATATTTTCTATTAAAGATATGTCCTTATTAAACAAACTTACGTAAATCAATGTAGTATTGGATTGCCGTGAGTTTTGGGTTCTACGTCATGTGTATTCAAATATACAAACAATGAAACAAGTAGGTATACAAACCTTTTCACAAATACTTCCTTTTTATAAATAATAGCTAGTCTGCATCATGTGACGAGGCACAAGTCCAAGAAACTAACAACCATCCATTCATAGGAACTTTTCAGAGCTTGTTTCCCTATGATTAGTAGTTGTGTTTGTTAAAATACGTTACTTCAATATGATAAATCAACGTGTAATGTCAATGAAGTGTACAACTAGGCAGCAAACTTAATCGTTTCAAAATTCAATAACTGTGAATAAATATGACAAGATAGACTCATCATCAGAATGTGGTGATAACCTCAGAATAGACACAATCATATTTCACGAATCTATAAGACGTGACAAGATGGGTTAACTACATCTTACTGACGTCTTGGAGACTGTTTTTGGATTTTATCAGATTAATTTAGCGAGTGACGCACGTTCATACTAATAATTAATTTCACACTTATATAAAAAGTATAAACAGCACTGTGAGTTCTGCACAGTACACACGAAATAATATCATTCCCTGTTATATAAGACAAATTATTGCATGGGGAATGTGCTTTTTTGAGAAGTGTAACCATAATTAGGAAAATTAGTATACACTTGTTATCCAATATAAATCCATCGAGTTCCTTGCTGTGAAGACACATACCTAATCAAAGGAGCGAACTCCACTTACAGGACCTGGAATGCCATAGTATGAAAAGTGTGCTGGATGAGCAGAATCCAAGACTACGACAATGATTGTCACAGATTACAATGGTGACTGTGTGATATAGATATTCATAGGACAAGAGGCTATTTGTTTTATGTTCAACCATATGGTCGTCTACCATTGATAATGTACCATGTTTCAAATAAATTATTTACTGCAAGTTCATATAATTGTTATCATACTTAAGCCATAATGTTCTATACTACTGACGATGCTAAAACTGATATTGAACTATGAAACCGTGAACATTAAGAGATGTGACTGAAGGTTATTAGAACGATTGGCGAAACGGTATTATCAGTGGTTTGAGCCAAATGAAGGGAAGTAACTCGTTTTATCCGTGGAAGAGTCAACTATTTTAGTTACGTATCCATTGTTTTGTATGTTACACAGTGGGAAATATACGATCAAAATGTCTTTCATATATCAGTAAATAATCAATGGTATAATTACTATTTTTTACAGTGTGCTACATGACATTTGGTGTTAACAAAAATGTGGGCCCACTAATTTTGCTACCTATTAGAACCAGCAGCAAGTGGGCCCTCATTTGCCGATTTAGTTGTTGAATGGTGATTTCGAATATTAAGGCGTCCAAAGTTACAGTAAATAGCCTTTTTGTAAAATAGTATTTATAGGATTGAATGTAAGTGTTCTCATTCGAAATAAAACATGATGGGAATGATTTTGTTGTTATTATTCCCATCAGAAACGAAGCAGAAATTCCAAGCCAAAAGTAGGACTAAGCTTGTGCATAGCAACGAATGCTGTCTTCTCATTGGTCAGTATAAATGTCAAGGCCTAGGTCATGGTCGTAAGAGTGCATTAGGCCATTCTGATTGGTCGATATTCTTCTTCTTTCTAGGTCAAGTCAAAGGTCGGTAAAATTAGCATACTAGATCAGTCGTCAACAGGTTTACTGTCGGTAAACAATTTAAAATATTTTATGGAAACAATTATAGAATGTCTCTTTTCTATCTCCAGTAATTGAAATTTATTTTTAATAGTTGATGGGAATAATTATAGATTGATCCTTTTCCTTGGTCATGGATTGAATTTGCGTTTATAAATATTTGATGGAAATAGTAAAAAATAGATTACCCTTTTCATTTCATAAATCATTTGAATATTTGATCTGAATTGTTATAGAATTGAGAATATTTTATTGGAATATTTAATAACGACCCTTTCCATCTTCATCACATTGAAATTTAATTTTCATATTGATGGAAATAATTATAGAAAGATATTTTCCATCCTCGTAAATTTGTATTTTATTTCACTGTTTGCTGGGAGTAATATTATAATGACCCTTTTCCATCCTCTTGAATTTAATTTTCATTTGAATATTTGATGGGAATAATTATGGAATGATCATTTTTCATCTACATAAATAGAATATATATTTGAATATTTGATGGAAATAAGTTTAGAATTGTGTTTTCCATCCTCATAAATAAAATGATATAAAATATAATCTTGAACACGTTTTGCAAATTTGGGCCCACTTAGAAATGCCTCCTATAGGAACTAAGACCAGTGGGCCCACATTTGAAATTATATACTTCCATTTCAAAGTAATATGCGATTTGGCAAATGAGGGCCCACTTAGAACTGTACCATATAGGAACGAAAACCAATGGGCCCACATTTAAGTTTATCCTTCAATTTCCAAACAAAAACTGAATTGGCAAATGTGGGCCCACTTTGGAATGACCCATATAGGAAGGAAGACAAGTGGGCCCACATTTTAAAATAAACCTACCATTTCAAAGCAAAACTCGATGTGGCAAATGAGGGCCCACTTGGAACTGTCCCATATAGGAACAAAGACCAGTGGGCCCACTTTTGATATAGTACGCTTACATGCTAATATTTTGTTAATTCAAAGCGGAATATGCACTAAACACGTCGCAAGTATGCATGTGCGCGTGAATACGTGAACAAATAGCATAGCTCCGTATGGGGAATAGCCTTGAGAGTTACTTCCCTTGGATATCGGCAAACCACTGATAATACTGTTTCGCCGAACGATTAATATATGGTTGTTGGCTTAGTTTTTTCAATAATATAGCAATGCTCTGTGCAATTTACAATTTAAGTGATAGTATCGGAAGGAGTTTACACAATTTGTGTCTATTGTCAGTTGCTTTGAGTCATTTGCTAATACATATAACAAACCTATTAAAATTATTAATGTGGAACTTCGTCGATAAACCAATTTAGTCAGACACTCATTTATTACCATTCTAGGTGGTCTAGACATCAGGGTAGGTGATACACTTAATCAACATAACCTCTGTTTAGTCAGAGACATAATGTAATAACAACGCCAACAATGGAACCTCTCAACAGACGTCATCCCTATATTACACATAGACGTTTTTCATTCATTAGTTTGACCTTTTTACTAATCAATGCCAGTCCAGTATTACAATTCTAAGTGAATATACGTAAATGTACTAATATCAAATGAGCTGAACCAATGACATGTTTGTGTGATGGTGACCTATTCTATTCTTGGCCAAAAACAATTTCCTGGTCGGCCATTTACTTGATTCGTCGAGGTTTTGTAAATGTAATTGTCGATGGTTGGTACTGTGCATCAACTCAGCTATTCATTTCATCGCGTTGTATGGGTTGGCATAAAAACGAATCGAATTCAACAGCTTTAATTTTCACAACACGATAGAGACTTGTACCTATCAATCAGATCGTCTTCGTTATTGGTTTATGGTCTAGTTCGCGAGGAGGTACTATGACAGTAGTAATCAACACTCTCACATACAAACTATATGTAAGAAGTAAAAAAGAAAGTTTCCATAACTGTCAGCCATGTTATCAGAAAACATTATGTTTATCTGAGACTTTCATAATTATTATATAGTTTAATATTTAGTATTACTAGTTATTTAAAACTTTCTGTATGTTGTACATTATTCGTGTAGTGATATATTGGTTAGAATAACAATTTTGGACATATACCTAATTTGATTATGTAGTCAGTTCAATATCGTCTGAAATACTGATATCGTCATGTCATGTCATATTGATAAATAAGAGTTAACAAGAAGTATGTGAATGATTATTTGAATTCACTATATGTTTATTTATTTGTTTATAACTCAATCGTACAATGATACAAACGAAATAAGTTATATTAATATTAAGTAATATTTATATAAATCTAAATTCATCTGTATGAGTAAAATGTCTCCATTTTCGAATGTATTCGATTCACCAACTAAATTCCTAAATATTTCATTTCACAATCCTCAATGTCAAGTTAATATGATCATATACCAACACAACTAGTGACAATGATATTGTAATTGGTATTTAGTTTAGGAACATCAACTGTTCTATTTCAATCTGGTTTATGGAATGGTCAAACACAAGCGCTGGAAAGAACATCTGCAACATCGAGGTGCTGATTCGGCATTCAAAAATTGAAAAGAATCCAAAAGGTGTTGGCATGTTGGTTAAACATTGTTTAAAAAGACAATCATGATCAATCATTTGCTATTGTTTACTACTCAATCCGCCAATCACAGAAAGGATGAACTATTTATTTATTACAAATATTTATTTAAAATATTTGGTAATCTCAATTTAAGAATAGTTTAGACACTAAACTGAATTAAACGAATGTTAATGGATACAATATTCTAATGAATAAACCTAACCCGAATACCCTTACCTGAAAATCCTAACGACATCAAATTAGGTATGGTTATGCAATTGGGATCAATGCTGATACCTTATGGAATTGTTCCCATTCGAGTCCGTTTTCAATATTTGTTCCCTTTTCTCCTTTTCAGTTAATGGATTTGTAACGCTTTGAATCTATATTTCACCATGATTATTAGCACTGCAAACTGTTGAGAGGATCCTACATTCAATAGTTTTAAAATGATTAATATTGGAAGCTTGTCACTAACACGTTTGCGAAATTTGATTGTTTTATTGTTTTATACTAAGATAGTTACGTTCTATTCAAATAAGTTGACATTAACACTAATTCAAAGTCATGTGATCGCAAATGTGAATTGTGTTGGTATTGTTTCTACAATCCAATTGAATAATAAAAAAACAGATTTAGAGAATTACTGTCACCATAAAACTGTGCACATGACCTGGACGGTATGATTCTGTTGTTGACATTATAGTTTGATTACACAAACTACTTTAGTATACTATGTGTTAGATTGATTACATTATCTTTTGGAAAACGTATTGACTAAATAAATATTGGAATGATTGGTGCGGACACTTTCAAATCCTTTTAGTTATTTCATCAATGCTGCGTGTTAGTTCAGTTGATTTGATTTGTGTTCAATTTGATCAGATGCATTGATTGGAATGACTTTCCTGTCTTACTTACTGATGGAGTTGTTCAGGTGCGTTAACCACTTCATCAGGAAATGGATGTCGCCATACAAAGAATTGATCTTTTTTTAAAATAATCAAACTTGTATGGCCTCAATGTTCTTGGCCTTGGGTTTAGTTCTCTCTCAGTGCAGTTAAATAACCTAAGGTTCGCCACAAGCTTCCATAGTCGTATCAATAAGGCTATCAACCATCATTGGAGTAAGAATTGCTAAAGCTCACGAGCAATAAAACTGATTATCAGAATTTTATCCTAGTTGTTTTGCTCATACAGTATTATGGTCGGGCTTGACAAATTGTTGAAAACTTGTTAACAATAATGAGATGTAAGCATGTGTTAATACAACTAAAATGCAGAACGGTTGCTTCACTCTGTCAATTGAATGAATGTATTTGTCTAGTAACAATGCAACAAATACTCTTTAAAATACTACCACGATTTAAAGCACTTCATTCTATCTCAATAATGTTTTCCAAACCAGATAGTGGAACTCTCCCCGTCTGTATGCATATAAAGTGTTTATTTTAATAAACCAGATATTTGCAATAATATTAGCTTATGCATATTGCAGTAGAGTACTTATTATACTATACAATATTATAATGATGTCCAAAACAAAGTTGACAATCACAAAAAAATATGTTTTATTGAAAAGGAGGTATTTTCTATGTTCAAATTGAAATATTTACTTATTAATTTCACCCACATAACGAAACAATCGACAAAACGCACTTTAGTCAATAAACATTGTCGAAAAATATTAAGAATGAAAAACATGCTCTAAGTCGAGAATCACGAAATGCAGGTTCACAAAAGTATATAAAGTAACTGATGGGACACCTTCAGTAGACAGCTGCAAAAAGCAGTCAGAAAATTGCCGAGATTATCCACAGTGCAGAGAGAATGACAAAACATCACCTTTTACGCCATTCGACTTTGGGCAACGTCGATGCGTCATCATGCTCAGGCATGTATTGACGCCCAAGGAGGACTCGATATTCACTTAGAGAAAACACCATAATGTTCTATGAAGATGTATTGTGATCTTTTTTGGTGTCCAAGCTTCTGAAAACTCTTCGATTGTTTACCCGATGTGACCATTTGTTACGGTGTATTGTAATGCAAGTGACAAGGTTTGAAGGTCTTTTTCATCCTACACGTCTTAGGTTTTCTTCAGGGTTATTTTGAAGACGTTGTCAAATTCTTTTGGACAGCAGTACATATTGTACACCTCTGTCCTGACTTTAGAATAATTCTAGATGTTAACATGAGTTTACTACTATGGTGTCAGACAACAATTTCCAATTTCGGCACTGTCACTTAAACTCTGCAACTCTACTTTGCAACAAATCAAATAGTACTTGGTCGAACCTGTGAACTTTTAAATGAAGTCACATTTACTGATATAATGAGGAGTATGTTATAATCAAATATTCGGTATACCATATAAACAGATTATTACCCGAGGAAGTGTATCATTTGACGAAATGAGTATGAATGTTTGTATTGCCCGAGTGAAAGCGAGGATTATTCATACATTTGCACGTGTTTCTTAAAACTCATATGACACACTTTGGAGTGTAATAATTTCTTTATTATTCAATCTATTCCATTTGAATCGTGTAAATAAAAGTCAAGAAATGGCACACTTCTTTTGCCAGGGCAAATTAAAGTGATGTCACGAACAATGGTTTTATGACGTCACAGACGTCACAGTCGTGTTGTAACAATGGTTAACGAGATTTGTGCACATGTCATCATATCGAAACATATTATTCCATAATAAATTTGATGATGAGAGAGAAAACAAATTGATATTCATCTAGTTACCAAAATATACTGATCAAATTGTAACAAGTTTGAATATATGTCCTTCTCAAATATCAATGTTCAAAATTGATACTTTTTGAATTTGTAAATTAGCACTGATGACTATAAACTTTACACTATGCATAACTATCAGTCTTGTATGAGTTTTCTGGACCAATATGTGTTGTTCCTAGTATTTGATATTTACCTTTCAGAAATGCTTAATAGTCTATAACTATTTATAGTTTACTGCTATCATTCTATAGAGATATGTATAGTCTGAGAAAATTTCAGATAATGCGAATGTTGAAACATGACCGAACATGAAACACAAACTCAATGAAATTGGAATATATGAATTTAGTACCTAAATACTGACAATATTTATATATATAATCTGATGTGAGTATGAATCAATATGACCTATAATGTTTACGGATAGCACTGAAGTGTTTAGATAATTTGAGATCTTTAGCAATGCTTCGTTTTGTGTTACAAAAGTAATACAGTCAATGTTTGTGTTACTTTCACCTTCTCGACAATCTTATAGAAATTATTTCCATGGAGGATAATTGTCTGTGTAACATTTGACATTAGGTCCCGGAAAAAGGTCAAGATATGTAAGAAGTTTCAACTAAGGGATTGAACATAAATAATACTATCTAATACAAAATGAAAATTGTTTTATGTTTATGGCATAAATGTCATGAGTTATTGAGTTGCTATCTCTTTCGAATAACGTTGAAAAAGGTATATACAGATATATTTACAAAAAAACCTTGACATTGTCCTTATAATTTTCCAAATGTTAACAGTAATACTGACAACATATCTAGATATGTTCCAATACATCAGATATAGCAGTGTTATTCTTTATCAGTAGCATATCTCTAAAACTATTGTTCCATTTTTTATATTGTGAAATGACGTTGCTGGTATTTACACTGTTCTACTTAACAATATAAATGAATCAGAAATGATGCGAACAACCTTTGCTTTTATCTCATGAAAAAATGAAAGTCTGGAGAAAAGTGATTGATGCTGTACACATTAGTGTTTGTTTATTTATTCTATATTGAAGAGTATATAATATGTGTTATATCATACATAACATTTACACAAATTTGCAACAAGAGGACAGCAAAGCAGAAAAATATCATCGAAGTGCTATCGTGATTATTTTTTTTATTGTAAGTGTGAACTTTTAGAATTAACAAACACGCATCAACGACTGATTTATTTCAAATGAATAGAGTAGAGTTCGTGTTCATCACTCATTATGTCATCAACAAAAGTGCAAAACATGTCGGAAATGAAATTAAAAGGAATCCCCTAGAACGAATTGAAAAGAATAATCAGGTGTAAATGTAAGCACTGAGAATGATTGCACTTTGTGAAGTAATGTCACAATGTTTCTTGTTATTTAATCAATTAAGCCACTAACCGCTTTGTTATGTACATATACACAGAAGTATTTGTTATATCAGAATACCTATGAAACACACATTTTCAAAATCAACTATTTGATACATGAACACGTTTCATTTTCATGCTGACTGTATACCTGTCTTTATCGGTACATCCTGTATGATTCATTAAAGGCAGACGAAGAAAATAGGAAGGTAAATGGATTGTACTAGAATTTAGAGAAAATTTTTTTTGTTATTTGTTCATTGTAGTATTTAAGAAATTGTTTCTGTCAGGTAAACAAACATGCTAGAAAAAGGGTTGAAAGCTTTTATCATTAGAAACAAGTTTTCCATTCATCGAACTCTTACTACATTGCTGCATAATTACATTGTCTTAAAGTACATGCAAATAAGCCCATAACAATGACATTATGGTGATTGCTGATATGATGTATATCACTGTACTCTCTGCACATGTCACACTGTAAATTACCGTGGTGGAAATGTCTGGTTTTATTACATTCAACTATGTGATCTAGCACACTAATCCATCCACGTGATGAACGAGGAAGGATATCAAGCAACAATGAGGTAGTAAATAACATTGTACATAATTTGACATTGACGTTATATTGAGGTAGAGTGATTTGGTTCATCTGTGGATATTTACATGAATGGAAGCTTGATGGTCATTCCCGTTTGTGTACGATCTGTTAACATACTGTTTATCAAATTGTTGTACTGTTATTGGCTATGCATGTACCTCGTAGTATTTAACAGTACACACGGTTTCTAGTACAAACCTCAATATGGACATGGCAAACGTAGAATAGAAATGTCCTAAACGTGTTAGTGCACTCAGGATCTTCATTCATTTATCAAATTCAGGTTTACATTTAGTTTGTGGAAGAGCAGGCAAGTTCTATTGAGTTACAGAAATTGGTACTCCAAGCCAAATCAAATCAACTACATTTAATAAATTGGTCCAATTTTGGAGGGAGAGGGTTGTTGTCAATGTTTTATCCTTGTGATTATAAATGTGGTAAGATATCGAGTTGTTATGGTATGTACATTTTAAAGCCATTGAACGTGTCGAGAGGAACTCCATTGAATCATTTTGTAACTTACTCTCTTGTCACGTAAAAAAACAACAAGTACATTTGTTTATTCATGAAAACATTATTGACTTTAAGTTGTTGTGTTTCGCTAATTTATATTCTAAAATTACTCTGGACTAGACTTTTACTGTTACATTACCACTAAATATTTTCAAACTAACTACTGGATTCCATGTAATAAACACAAGCAGACGTATTATTGTGATATCATGTCGTAATATGTATCTTACTTGCAAACAAAACATCCCATATGAGATATGATTAAGGACAATCTGGTCAAGAGTTTTTTGACACAAGAACAATTGGTGTAAAGTTACAATCGTACATCTGTCAACATCATAAATACAACAGCAGTATACTTGTGTAATAATACCGTATTCACCACCGTAGTGTCATCAACGATTATTAACTATTTTTTCGAGGGTAAACCAATTATAATGTCAACAAACCCATTTTTATGCTAAGAACCTATCTGATTGAAAATGATAAGTTATTCATAAAGGGAGACAATACTCTCTTGACCTGTGTTCACGAATTGATTCATACAGTTATCGTAAGATGTCATTGATTTCAAACTAGCTGCGTAGTCCACATGTCCATACACTGACATTCCTCAATCAATGAGGGAGTTGTAATAACAATTGTCCATAAACGAGAATACAAAATCGGGATTCGATTGGGGTTTGAATTAGATTGACTGATACACCACATTGTTCAGTGTTGTTAACAAAGGCGTTTACTACTGGCAATTTGTCAAGTATTTTTTACTCTTTTAACTTCTCTGTTCCACCGATATGATCATATGTTTATGTTTGTATCAAATAATTACTTTAGGTTACTGAGTCCTTCTGATGATGATACGATGACCTGGTTAGGATATGAAATGTACTCAGATATCACTGTTAGTGTTACATAGAATATGCATAACATTGTTTCATTGATATGGTTTCTCTGTTAAACATTAGTTTTAATCAGATTATTTGCTTCAGACTTCCCATGTGTAACCTGTCATTAATACCTGAAGCAATATACTGTTGAAAGTGACAATATGTCATAACAATCACGGTGAATGAATTATTCCATGCCACCATGTGTCTGTATGCTATCTCAACTACATCATAAAGTGCAACTGATAATCGTGTAACTGATTAGGTAACCCGTTGACTATTTTTTCTTAGAGTTGTCCCGGCATTTCAGGAAATCAATGTAACTAAAAGTTTGATACTTACTTTTTCAAAGTTATTCTTGGAAACGTGTTTAACTTGATTTTAAATCTCATTCATCATAGTTATTCCTTCAGAGTACAAACTCACAATGAAGTCTGAAAAACTAACAATGAAACAACCATCCATTTATGTGAACCTTTTCAGAGTTGTTTTCAGTATTTTAGTCACAAGCAAACTGACTGAACTTGTCTCCTAATGACCAGGAGTGGGGTTTAACAACTTTCTTTATTGATATAAATTACTTCAATATGGTAAATCAAGTGTTGTGTCAATGAAGTGAATACATATACATCAAACGTAATCATCTCAAAATTCAATAAGTGTGAATGAAGATGACAAGATAGACCCATAATGAAAATGTGGTGTTAAGCTCAAAATAGACACAATCATATTTCACGAATCTATAAGACGTGAGAAGATGAGTTCACTTCATCTTACTGGCGTCATGGAAACTATTTTTGGATTTTATCAGATTATTTTAGCGAATGATGCACGTCTGTACAAATAACTGGTACCACACTTATATCCAAAGTCTACTCAATAATATTTGTGCATACTTTAAAGCGCCCACACTAAGTAATAAGACCAAGTGCATCGGAAGTGTAAGTTGTGTATGTAACCTTTGTGAGGAAAATTAATTTACAGTGTTATCCAATAGAAAGTCATCGGGTTCCTTGCTATGATGACTGGGACCTTATCACAATAGCCAATTTCACTCACAAACTCCGGATGTGGAGTGCCATTGTTTGGAACTGTTGCTGGGTGAGCAGACTCCAAAACTACAACAATGGCACATTGCCTGACAAACAATACAATGATGACTGTATGAAAAATTACATGATCACAAGTCAAGAGAATATTTGTTTTATGTTCAACCATATTGACAAATGTGCCCTATATTGGAATACATTATTGAATCAAATGTTATATGAATTCTACCATACCATGCATTATAGGATGTATTGGTCCAGAGTACTTCCCGTACAATTCCCTTGGGGATTTAAAAACTAAAACATTAACAATAAAGACTGTTAAATAAACATTTTTATTTGTTATTATAAGTGTTGTTGTAATGACTGAATAGAAAATATGTTTATATTTATTATGGTTTTTTTAAAAAGATAAATCCCTTTGCGTGTACCGCCAGAAGTTTATCTTCCTTTATTTTCAGCATATAAAAAAGTACACTATTTTGATTTAATATTACATTAATTTGACTCTTTCGGGTATGCTGTGACTTGAACATGTGGCGAGATTGCCGCTTCGCAATGAGATAGTTTCTCAACCCTCCTGTGTTTTATGTTTCTTTGTTTGGATTTGCGTTCTTTTGTCAGATTTATTTGCACTATTCTGGATCACAAAATGAGTACCGATATGTTGTGAATCAATTATTTTTAAAACCTGTGGGTTGCGGTTGCGGTTTTGGGTATTTCATTTTGCTAATTCGATGTTTCTATACTTTCCAGCATATTAGTCATAACAACTTTTCTCAATTGAAGTGCATGTTTAAAATTCAATATCTGATTAAATTCATTTTTTTGATTTTTAGACTTACACAAGAACAATCTACATGTGGCTTGAAACGGGTATGATTCTGTTGTTAAAATGATGTTTTGATTACACAAACTACTTAAAGGTGTGTTAGATGGGTTACCATTTTGAGAACGTATTGAATCATAAATTTATTATATTCAAATGATCAGTAAAGCAAAATGCTTTCAAATCCTTTTAGGTCTTTCATCAATGATGCCTCTATGAATGCTTCGTGTTGCTTCAGTTGATTTGATTTGTGTTTACTCTGATCAGATGGATGGATTTGAATGACTTCCCTATGTAACTAATTGACGTAGTCGTTCAGATACGTAATCCATTTGATAAGGAAATGGGTAGTGTCTTTAACGAAATGATGCAGGAGCGATCAAATAAAAATAATCAAACTGGAATTCAATGAGTTTAGTTATCTCTCAGTAAATATATAATGATCAACACCACCTTTCATCATCGTATCAATCAATTTATCGACTTTAAATTAAGTATGAAGAATGACAAAGCTCACCGGCAATAATTAATCGATAAATTATAAAACGCATTAACAAAACTGATTATCATCGAATGTCAGTACTTGAGTTGATGACAGTAACATTCATAACATCGACACGAAGTACGTATTTCATTTCATGTAATATATGTAAGCTACTATAATATACAAATAAGTCAATGATAATGGTATTATAAAAAAAGTAATGATCAGTAGAGCTTATGACATGCATATGCAGGTTGTTTAAATTTCCCTTTGACATGTGACCCTTCAAATATCCTCATATTTCATTTGTGTGGCTTATAAAGTTTTATGGTCGGGTTCGACATATTACTGATAACTTATTATTAGGAATTTTAAAATGTATCCCTGTGAACTATCACTAAAATGCAAAACGACTGCTACACTTCACCTAGCTACATGTATTGAATAAATTTACTCGTGTATCAATAGTTTCTCCAAATACTGTTTGATATCAGATACACTTCATATTAAAGCAATTCATCCTATATGAAGAACGTTTTCTACACCAGTTAGGGGAACTATTTATATTCTTCAATGAATTAACTTAAGTGACATGACCCCACACAACAAATTATCACATCAAAAAAATCAAACAGAAACAAAGTAGAGGTTATGATTTGATAAAAAATGTGTAAACAGAAACATGATTCAGTTTACCTCCATTGTTAGTTTCAGTGTGGTTGTTGGTAGTCATATTCAAATAACAACAATGTCACTATCGTGCTCATAAGCTTAACATGCATGTTAAAAGTTCCCATGTGACCTGAAAATGAATCGACTGGGCATAAATAGAGAGTCAACAGAATTGATCTTTAGATATCTCGCTGACAAGCTTAACATATAAACTCAAAAGCCTGGCAACATTGAACCTCAAGTTCATCATATTGTTATCAAACCCGCTTCTTACAGCGGATTACCTTTGTGACAAAATGACGATAGTCCAGCTAAACTTTCTACAGACAACCCGCTTTAAAGCTCAACATTCAAATTTCTTTGTTGTAGTTTTACAGTATTTCATTCTATCATTAAGATATCGTGCTTAAAAGGTAACATACAAAGCAAAGTCACGTTTTGGCCATAAAATACGATCAAGGCAACAAAACACAACCTTAACTTTACTTTGATAAATATGTGTACACAACATGAAGAAGTAGTTTTAAAATTGTCCTAGTTTGTACATACGGAATCAATGAGAGGCGGGGTAAATCAATTATGAGGATGCATTGATTTTAACATCCACAAGTGATCCATGTGATAACAATTTAATCTATGACCATTATTCCTGAATTCCAAGTTATTGTTTTATGTTGTGCATCCTTTCACTTCATCAACAAATACAAGACAGGTAACAATTCTGCGCTGATCTAGTAATCATTAGCATAAATTAACATGAAATTAGAATGAATTAATCACATCTGTTTCGTTAGCTTGTGACAATAACATTTGAAGATTGAAGTGAATTGATGGTATTACTGTTGTTGACAATACATGTCATAGTTTGTACTTTATCAGGAAACATATGTTTATATGGTACAATGACATTAGAAAGAAGTTAATAATCCAAAAGTATGTTTGTGTCTGTCATGTGAATCATAATATCTCCACCGGCTTGTTTCCATTTTGTGTTACAAATGTAGCATTTTGAAAGGCTTCGTTAAATCTAAAATAGCTTCTATAGAAAATGTCAGATTGATGTCGAAAGAGCTCATAGACAGTGTACTGTGTAATACGTTCGCAGCTATTACAATTTCTGCTAACACTTTTTTGAAAACATGGTCTAATAAAGTGTTATAAAATTAATCAAACGTAATAGACATGTGTACATATTTTAAATAGTAATAGTAAGTTTGCACTGCCTTTTTCGGAACCATTGAATTGAATTTGTAATATTCAGACGCCTTATGCTATTGTATCTAGAAAGCATGTAGATGTGAAGCAGTGACTTCGTTACATATCACAAATCTCATCATATGATAAGCAGAAATGCAATGCCATCATCTAAAAAATCTCCACTTATCATCCTGACTCTAAGTTTCTCTCTTACTGTACATGCCTGACAGACACTATTAATACGTAGCAATTTTGAAAACTTGACACAGGTAAATTTATTAAATCGTTTCTGCCTGTTCATTGAAATAATTTAAACATTATCTGTAGTGAAACTAATGATTTTGACTCCTTTAAAGTGGCAGTAGCACGTTTTTTTTCAAAATTTATGTTTTCAAATTTCCCATTTATAATGATAGTTTATGTCATTTAAATTAACTTTAGCGGTTAATACATCTTATTACACAAACCAATTAACTGTAGTGGTAAAACTATGTTGCTTATAAAGCAAAAAATGCACGGCGGCCATTTTATTGTGAACACAATTTATTATTTTGTATTACAAAAACGATTCCCATGGCTTTACCCAAACATGTACACTCATTTTAAATTTTATTTTCCAAAGAGAGAAGGATGTTTCACTATTGGTGAAATTATTTTTCAAATACATTTCATCAACTTATTTGAGCGAAAAAACGTGCTACTGCCCCTTTAATGTAAGGAATGTGTGAAGTCACGTGCAATCATTGACTTTAAATGGGAAAACTTTGAATGCACCTTCAAACACACAACCATGAGATCAATCGATGCATGTTAGCATGAACTGAGTAAGCACATTGAAGCTCATTTGGAAAATCAAAATAAAAGACATCTTCGCAATCGATTTGTAACTGCAACTTCCCCAAGATGTTTGGTGGAAGGATAACCCTCAAAACCGTCAATAAATCGCGTGCGTGCCGCTGGATTTCGCGTACAGAGACCCTGTAGAGGACCTCTCCTTACACTTCTTCATCGCCGTCTTGCATATGGGCCACAAGGTACTCAAGGTTAACTCAACGATAGTGGAATTCCATTTTTTAGTGACGAATCTCGATTCACCTTGATATTTGCTGACGTCAGGGCCCGTGTTTTCCAAAGACAAGGTGAACGCCGCCACGCTCAAGTTTGCGTAAGTGAAGATGACCGATTTGGTGGCAGCAGCGTCATGGTTTGAGAATTTGGGAACCAGCTGGACCAACTTGTTAAATCATATATTTTTTAAGGTCATAATAACTGATATGATTATAGTATTATGATAGTATATGCAGCTTATTTCCTAATATACCATATATGTTACCTCCTACAGTGCATAAGCATACCACTCTAAACTATTGACCTTTGTAAGTTAAACTCTGTATGTGTGAAACCGACAGTGAACTAGCCAATCTAATCTCAATCCCCGAAGGAGACGTGACTGGTTACCCCAAGCTGTGAAGTCTTCCAGAAATCAAAGCAAGTCTGTAAGACATTGTTACTGGTAATTACAGAAGTGGATTCGAAGTGCAAAACGAACGTATAGAAGGAGGCTGAGCAACTGGACATTCCTGCTAGTTTCAATCTGTAGCCATTTACCCTACGTGATCATTGATTCGGTTAAACTTTGATTTTAGTCTTATTGTCTTATTTAAAATGTTTCATTATTGATTCACAATATTGATTCATGCTAAATATGTCATTTTTCATTGCACTGTTGTTTGAATCTGAGCGATTTTATTTTTAAAGAAACGACTTAGTGTTTTTTCACTAACTTTAAAGGCGCTGTAACACGTTTTTTTTGCATATTTTGTTTTCTAAAATTTTCTATTTATCATCACAGTTTAAACAATATATTGCTTTGGTAGCGGGTAAAACGACACGTTAAACCGTATTCATAGAAAACTTTTATCATTATTTAATGAAACTGGTGCAACGTTTAAAGCGAAAGTGATGTGGAACTGTTCAGTGTGAGAGGTAGATTTGGTAGGTCTCATGGGAATTTGAGAGTTCAGACAGCAATATGGTTGACCATTCTAACATCGTATCATATTTAAAACTGTACTTGGATTGGTTGGGTATCGCTTTGAACACATTAAAATGGTCGCTCGTAGAGAAATGGACTTGCATGGCTTAACGGGACAATGAACATTCATTATACAACTATTTTTATTGATTCAAGAGTATTATATAGCCATTGATAACACGTATTTGCATTTTCGTGAGATCACTTTCTGTAAGTAAGAAAAACGTGCTACAGCGCCTTTAAAGGGGCAGCAGAACGTTTTTTGCAAATTTTATTTTTTCAAAAATCAAAATGATAGTTTATGTCATTTATATTTGCTTTAGAGAGTAAAACATCTTATTACACAAACCAATTATCCGTAGTGGTAATAACGATGTTGTGCATACAGCAAAAATTGCATTGCGACCATTTTATTGTGAACACATTTTATTATTTCGAATGACAAAAACGATTCCCATGGCTCTACCGAACCATGTACACTATTTTTTAACTTGATTTTCCAAAGAGCGAAGCTTGTTTTACTATTGGTGAAATTATTTTTCAATGACATTTCATCGACTTATTTGAGCTAAAAAAACGTGCTACTGCCCCTTTAAACTAACAGGCCATATCAGAATCGATAGCAATTTGGAATGGCACAACCGATCAAAACATTAAAATGAACACATGGTGTGTATGTGAGATGTTTCTTTAGTCAATCGAGAAGCTGTAAACAAACCAATCTTAAACAAAGTGTTAAGGTAATTTAGAATTGTTAAGGATGCTTCAGGCAACAAGACACTTCTATTGTAATTATTTTCATGGAGTTTGATGGTCTTTGTAACATTGACATTCAGATCCGCATAACAATCTTTGAATCAAGAATTGTGACACGTCTCAACAAAGGGATTGAACATAATTAATAATATATTATGAAATGTTTGACAATATTAAAATGATAAATTATTACTTTATGCTTTGGGCATAAATGTCTACTATTATTTATTTGCTAGCTCTTTAGAATAAATGCGGATATTCCTTACAAGCGCTGTAGCATGCTTTTGGTATAGTTTTTCTCAAATGTTCCATGTAAGCCGATCAGCCGTAGCAATAGAAAGTTGGTTATCCCTATTGCAAGAACATGGTGGGCATATATATAGCGACATGTGTGTGCCATATTGTACCAACAACTTCTGTATCAACACATTCTACTGCGGTTAGGTATCACTGCATAAGTCAGATCAACTACCTTCGAGCAATCATTTTATTGTGAACACCTTCAATGGCCGTTCGATGGGAAATGGACTCATGGCTTAACTAAACAATATATGTTCGTTTTAGAACGTTTTATTGATTCAGGAGTAGTATTAGCCCTAGGTAATAATTATTTACCTTTTTACTACAGCGCCTTTAAGAATAAACTGTGTATATGTATAACGTAATTCATTGCACATCAGCACGTCATTTTACTAATAATTCGCCAAATGTTGCCATCCATACAGACAGCACATAAACACTCATGGGCAAAAAACCTACCCTCAAAAAGAAAGATGTTTTAATCGACGATAAGTTAGTTACATGATGGACACTCACTTACGTCATATATCTTTACATTTCATGATGTGTTCTCTAATCATATCTGAAATATGAATTTCCTTAAAAAGTGCCGTTTTAAAATTCTAGAGTATACAGGAGAGAACAGTTGAACAGTTTGGCTTTGACAATAGTTTTGTTTGAAAATGTCAATGGATAAGGCTGACTTACTGGTGTCATTAAGTGAACAGAGTATAATCCATGTATGTGACCGTGATAGCGCACCAACAAGTATACATCGCAAAAACAAGTCACAAATTCGATCTCAAGCGAATTTAGAAGGATTTACTTTGTTGTTTATCTTACGATCTTACTTAATGCTAGTGTTGAGAAGGTGGGTACAACTGTAATTATCATTAGTCTAAGATTTGATTTAAATCTTGAAATAGCAATCATATATTCTGGATACTGTTTGTTCCCTTCACATTTTGATTTTGTTCTCAGTATCATAAACACATGTACAGAAATACCATATGGTGCAATTTTATCATATGTACTACAAATTGGTATGGTACAACTGCAGGATCAAATTAGCATCCTGTTAGAAAACCTGGCATAGTTTTCACTGAACAACAGTGTACAGTGAGCAAGGCTAATTGGACAGATTTACTGATGTACTATATATTTGCACAGTGTTCACTCTCTTAAAGTGTACCCAGTATTGCTTCCCTATGAAGAATCAATGAACGAAAAAAAATAAGTAGCTGTTTTCTTAGCAATGGTTGAAAAGTTAAAGTATTAAAATGAAATGGAGTGTCATCTCTGTTTATTGCGTCTTCTGTTGACAGCTTCAACCTGACGATTCAAATTAGGAAGAAATATCAAAGCAAGTATTACGAGCATGTGTTCTACTGAAATGTCAACGAGGTCAACGGGGTTCAGATTCAGCATGCTAATCTTGTCATGTGACAACACATTGCAATCTTCTTATTTGACTTTGCTTGATATCATGTTAAGTGTTAAAACAGTACATAAGCAGAGTCCCTTGATAAGTATGGACGGCGTCCTGAAATGACATGTATCCAAACCTCAAATGTCTATTCATCATAGTTCTTATTATTTCTTAATTATTCTTAAAAACTCACATATGATACATTTCCGAAAATGAATTGACAATGCTCTTGTATATTTACAATATAACACTGCTGTTAATGTAAAACTGTGAATGTGAAATTAAAGCTTTTCAAATCATTACAGGCTTGTCAATGACAAACATATGTTTGTATGTTATTGATATATGGAAATTTAACGCCAGTTTATATCATAATAAAAAGAAGTATACTGATCGGACTACGTAAGTGTGCTATTTTTTTAACAATGAAGTTGACTTAATAATTATTCTGTAATACAATTCCAATTAGTCAACGTCTGCTACCGTCTGCAGCTGTGATTATTGAGGTAAATCAATCACAAGAGGTGAGGTGATTTAAGGATAACACAGCTTTCAAGAGTATTTCGCTTATGTCACGGCTTCTAGCACTTCGGCAGGGAGAAAGCCCGCAACGCCATGTGACTATGCATTGCGGTGAAACCTGCGAGCATGGACTGAAACTAACGAACCATGGGTGGTACTGCTTGTGTTCAGTGTTACATTACACCCAACACTTACTGAGTGAAGAACAGTTAATTACTGCAGACAAAGTTGCCTAGCGGGATTTGAACCCCGAACCCCTTGATCCGAAGTCGAATGCGCTAACCACTGCGCAATCCCACCCCTCAATCACAAGAACTGTCATTGGTATTTCCTGCTTAGTGAAACCTACACATCTCCTACCACAGTGTATTGCTGACTAAATCCATATCACAGATTTGTCCATGTCAATTACAAATCAAAAGACTGATCACGTTTATCAAACTATACTAGTTTGTGAACAGTCTCGCTCCTTCTAATGTATCTGTACATTTTTATATTTTAAATTATTTGCTTTAGTGAAGGTAGGGTGTGTTCAAAGCTGAAAGCAGGTTCAGGCCTAAATATAAAGTCTGAGAATGTTCACACTTTATAAAGTCATGTGCCGGTGTTTATTGTCATTTCAAAAGTACTATAATTAATTAGACTACTAACACCATTTGGCATTTACATTTACACAGGGGTGGTATTCTTTTCAGAAGGCACATGTAACATATATTCTCCGTAAACTGTTTCATACACAATCTATGTTTATGCTGACAGAATACCTTTCGTTATCGTTGCATCATATGTGATTCGTTTAGGATAGGCGAAGAAAACAGGATTGCACTAGCTTAATATTTGAGATGTTAAAAGGTAAACTGACATGCTAGAAAGAGGTTGACACAGTTTTCTTGCTTTTATTATTACAAGTCATTGAAGTCTCAATTTGTCTTCCTTCCTACGAATAGTGCAAATAAGCCGTTAATAATGACATTGTGGTGCCTTCCTGATATGTTATATATCATTGTAATATCTTCACATGACATTCTTAAAATGACCACTGTGAAATATTATTGTTTCATTACATGCTGCCGTTTGCTCTGGCACACTTATCCACCCACGTGATGAACAAGGAAGAACTTCAAGCTATACAGAGGAAGTAAATAGCATTGTACACAGCTTGTATTGACATCTCGATCATATTGATTTGATTCATCTATGGAATAGGCCCGGATATTTGGATATTTGGATAGTTGGATATTACATGAATGGAACTCTATACATCAGGTTATGCGGTACCACGCGTGTCATATAAGCATGTAATAATGTAAGAAATGATCTTAGATTCAATAAGATATATATATTTCAGTCATTAGGTTATCCAGACCATGTCAAAATGAGAACAATAATTAACTCTCTTTGATGTAACATTTTCCTTTGAGTTGGTGGTCAGTCTCGTTTGTTACGATGTGTTACAATGCTGTTTATCAAGTAGTTTGACTGTTATTGGGTTATGATTCAGAGTAAATGATAGTGCACATTCATGATAAACAAGTTCACGACAAGTACAGACCACAACACAGACATTACACATATTGAATCTGCCTATATCATCGTTACAATCGTGTCGAGCATTCTTTTTAGAAACAAAATGACAAAGTAAAATGCGAAAATGGTACAATTAGTTGATCTACTTTCAAAAGGTTACTCTCGATTTAGTCATGAAGTGATTGCGGATTCAAAACATGAAAACGGTGACAGTATATCGTTTCATATTATAACTTACGTCTTTGTTATTGTGTAAACAGATGTAGGTATCAATTATACCACTGATTTGTATTGAACAATGCATGATCAAATTGTCCTAAACTGGTTAGTAGTCTAAGGATTGTTAATTTGATGATATGGTTCACGCTTTTATCAAAACTTCTCCGCTAATTATTATTGAAAGGCACTGATTAGCTTATTATTTACCTCACACTCGCTACAGTAACTTTACAACCAAAAACTATATTCCTATGTAACACGTTTGTCACGATGTAAATCTAATTTGCCTCTTACTCGACAAAATACAATCCCAAAGTCACTTTTTGTCAGGTGAAAAATCATTGTGATGTTACAATCGCAAATCTTGTAAACGCAAAAATACAGTGTATATGCACAAGACAGCGTTACCAACATCGTGTCAACGTTTTCAGTTAGTGGATTAACAAATTATAACGTCAATAAAACCCATTTTATGCTCAGAAACCATATGATTGAAAAGGAGAAAGGTTATTCATAACGAGAGGCTAATAAGCTCTTGACCTGTGGTCACCGATTGTTTCATTCAGTTATCACCAATTGTTATTGATTTGAAACTAGCCGTGATCCACATGTCCATACAATGACGGTCATGAATCAGGGTTTGTAATTACAATTGTCCACAGAAGATATTGGGGATTGGAAATAGCTTTGCTCTACACGACAAGAGGAACGTGTTGTTAAATATGTGAATATAAAACGTTTAGCAACGTGACAGGTTATTTATGATTAACCTGTCTACTGTTCTTCACTTTAGACCATCTGTCTGTATCAATAATTGGCCTGAGGTTATTGAGTACTTGCTGTGACAAGATAAGGATATCAATGGAGTGAGGATATTACTTTTCGAGCTATATGGAATGGGCATGACATCAGTTCATTCCTTTAACATACCTGATATGCTTTCTCTGTTAAACATTAGGTTCTATCATATAGCATTGGCTACATACTTCCTATATTAACTCTATCGTCTATTGATCAAATAACCTGTCAAATATGCCTTAAGCTTAGAACTGTTGACGGTGTCAAGATGTCATTACAATCACGGTTCTGAATTCTACCCTGCCATTTTCATTAGCTATCTAAATCGTGAAATATCGACGGCAAGGTATGTTCGTTCCTCTAGCATTGAACCTAATCATTTGCAAATAGAGGAATTGAACGAGTCTATTGGAAACCATTACCCTTGCGGCGTATGCTGATAGTCAATCAATTTACTGATGTCGTGATGTGCATGTGTATGTATGCTATATATACTATGTGATAAACTGCCTTGCATACATGTATTCTCTCATTTCATTTTACTGATATCTTGATCTCTCATGTGTATGTAAGTAAATGTATACGCTGTTTTATCAAATGAATATATATTATTAACTGGAATTATTATATTCGATTGAGTAGTTTTAAATTTGAATTTATATCTGCTTTCAGTCCTTTGGGTAATACTGTTTGAATGTCGTGACAGTTCAACAATTTTAAGTATTTTGTATTACACATTTAATTATATCGTCAACATTATTTGACGTGAAACTGTATATACCAGTGCATTCAACCAAAGAGTACTGGTTGATCTTCAGTCTCGATGTACTTTCACTGTTCATATTGATTAACAGAAACTTGAATTATTTCCGTAAACATAATTAAAGCAGTGTTTGTATTTGATGCATGAATCATTGAAACATAAACATTGACTAAATGCATTAATTATAATTGGTATATCTAGACAGTGAACATAATTTTGGACGGAATGACGATATGAACTTGTACATGCGTGTCCTGCTACGGTGATTAAACGACGATGTACATTTTATCTCTGCCTGTTGTTATTTGTTCATTTGAAGTCGTACTGACAAACCGCCATTTGGTACAGCTAACCTGATAGATGATTTTATAAGTTGAAACCTCTTCGATTTATATAGATCCAAATTGTCATACTATTTTGAGATCGATATAGCTATACCAGAAGAAAATACATTGCTGCTACGGCAAACAGATCTAAAATCGTTCACATCATCTAGATAGAATATATAACAAACATACCTCTCAAAATAATCATTCAACCAAGTTATAACGTTGCAACTACGTTATATCATTGGTAAAAGTTTCACATATTTGTAAACCGTTCTCTAACCTTTGACGCCCTGAGTGTTATCAATCACTGACTTGAATAGGAGAGAATGTCTAATAACACGAACATGATTTAAAGTTTCATGATTGACATTATGAAAACATTCTTCAATTATGCATTTTCTTTAATTTGAACCAAAGCATTCTGTTTACACTCACAAAATAATCAGTAAACGATTCTACAACTCTTTCGTTTTTATTTATACTAGAATATAAAAATGCATAGTACTTCATCCCAACAGCCTTCTATGAGGTGCAGAATACAGAGAATAACAGCAATCCTTCGCGATCAATAACCGGTAAATTTAATGAATTCATGATATTTTGGAAAGCAATAATTACATAAGCTTCTTACAGATTATGCAAGTCTTATTCTGGGATGTAATAAATGTAATGCTTTGACATGTAATAAGGAAATCAATCAGCGGTCACGTCTGCCAGTTGAATGTGTTGGGTTATCATAAATAGCTCACATCTTAAGAGTCTGCGCCTGCCTCCCTGTATAATTATGATTGAATGCAATAGAGCGTGATTGCAGTACAGAGTGTTTTCACATCTGGTTTATTTGTGTGTTGTTTACTGTAACGACGCTGTCTAAATACTGAATCAAACAAATTATGTTCTAGCATATATCCGTCCATGTGGACAATGAAAATAATTAATATAACAGACTAACTTAGAACATTACGTAAATTATATTGTACAGTGTGTCAAAAGCCACAAAAAAGTGGGACTTTAAACGAATAATCAGCAGCTCTAATAAGTTCATTATATGTAGCTGTCCTTTTGGGTATGTTTATGTCATTTGTACCATGAAAACTGTTTGATCTTGCATGAGATTTTTTCACTTTCACCAAGTTTGACATTCATACAGGTGTTGTTATTTGCAGTTAGCTTCGGAAAACACACACAATTTTCGAATGCATTAACGGGACTATCCATTATGCAGTCATAATAATAGCATCCATGATCATCCTTATTATGCAGTGAATATGTCCGCACTGCTCAATTACGGAATATTATTACATTGCAGGAATTGTACTTTCGATGTTGTCTCAGCCTCAATTTGAACCCGACTCTATGCCTCTTTAGCTGTTAGTATTTTGTGAATGGCGATTGCATTTGAAATATCTTCTGCAACTATAAATGAAAAGTTTATTCTGTATTTCGTCAGTTTATATATGCAAACATTTAGAAGATCATGACTTTCAGTAAACAGTAAGTAAGAGCAGTGAGAGAACATGCATAACATGAACATGAACAATGTTATATATAATGATCTATTAATGATATACCTACTGTTTAAGGAAAAGAGCCAAGATCCACTGTGAAATAACACTATTACATGCATACACTCAATTCCATAAAACTCAAAAGAATTCCACAAGAACAATATGTTGAACATATAAAAAAACATTGTTTATCCTTAAATAGACAATATGTTTCAGCACGCAATCATGGGCAGCTAATTATTGAAAGTGGTTTTAGCATATTAGGATCTTCACAAATGATTTATCATTTTAATAGCAAAGGAGTACACTTTTACATCGTGACTTTGATGTCTCATTAAATTAAATGAAGAAAGTGTCAACAACAAACACTTCATATGAAAGGGAACACTCTCAAACCAAATAATATGTCAATTTATGCCAATAGCACGAATCCAACATCTCTTAGGAAACCCAAGTTTGAAAGGCGGAAATCATTAGGTTATGTTGTTTGATATGCTCAAAGGACGTATTAAAGTAAGTAATTTTTGTATGGTTGATCAACGAAAAAGCATCAATACCGTTATGATAGTGAACATATTTATATCTATGTTTTTATTTATGAGTAACCTACAAGCAAATATGAGTTTTTTTTAAACATGTTCAACATCGTTTCTGTGCATTTCAGTGAGGATCAGTCAGTCATATCTGTCATTGAGGAGAAACGTGAAGTTTTAATAAAAACAATATATAATAGTGGATATTTAAATTGTGCCCTCTTCCATGCATTCAATGCTTGAGCTACACATATTAGTACTATGAAGGAAATTGTGCTTTCGGTGCCGCTACTAAGCGCTCTGCGCGAACCTATAGGTCTGTACTTCCCGTGTTCAGGAACCAATTTAAACAGCTGGGGGGACTGAGTACAATGTAGAAGAATTGCCCAGGGACACAACACAGCATGAGACCCAGGTCACAAATTTTCTGTGACTCCACTGGGATTCAAACCCGGGTCTCTAGCGTGAGAAGCCAGCACGCTAACCACTACACCACTGTGCTCCACAGTTTTCCATCATTCTGAATGAAATCGACCTTATTCCTAGGTATATATAAAAGTTGCAAAATAGCGCATCTACCGGGATACGAACTCATATTGTTTTGAGGTTTCCTCCTCAAACGGTCTGATAACACCCCGTAGACTCGCATATTCTTATGTTATTCAGATAGTCAACACAGAACGTCCAACACAATCTTCTGGTAACTTGAAGGTAACTCCCAACAGCCATACTTTCTGGTCCCGAATGATTTCAAAACGGCGGCCATTACAAACCGTGTTGTGATTGATCAGCTATGTGACTGGGTTTTGTCTGCAATACAATTGTCAGAACACGCGTCTAAAATGGGTGTTCTCAGGCCTTATGGAGAGGAAGCATCAGAACCTGTTTGTATCCCGGTAAATGCATTACTTTGCACATTTTTAATCAGACTTGTTTTCTTAGAGAGGATGTATTAATCTGTACTAAAAGGTCATGTGTATGATGTTGTCATAGTGGTGTGTCTGTGCAAATTCACAAATTGTCCATTTCGGAACTTCAAAGGTTCAAACTGATTTCACATTAATTAGCTGACTCGAGGTGCTGGATGGAAGCACGGAACTAGGCAATTATTGGGAAATTCAAATAACAGCTTTTCTCACCTGGAGCAAGAGCCTTTGATGATGACATAAAGTGGTGTGATAAATATAGTTCTTACATGCCCTTGACTGCTAAACTACCTAAGTAGTTCACCCTGATACACCTATTAGGTACATTACATTAATCAACATTGGTGCAAAGGTATGTTCGGATATATACATTTAGTAGAAACATTTAAGAGAAGTGCTTAATATTACATCTTGAAATTATTTTATCATAATACAACCAAGATCATGGGGAATAAGGCATTTAACCAAAGCCGTTTGATAGGTTTTACATAGAGAAGAGAAGAAAAACATGAAGACGTGTATGGATATGAGAATCAAGGTCTTTAAAAAGTTATATTATGAATACATGAAAACCAAGTCAACACCTGAAAACATTTTGATTCTTTTATAAGATGAATGTGTTTTGGAGTATTTTTGATTGTTAAAGATAGTATATTCACAGATAATAGATAATAAAAAGTTCACCTTAACATATCAAGCTAACAGGAGAAGGCTACTCAGTTAATCGCACTTTTTTCAAAGTATTTCTAAATATCTCGAGGCAGTTTACAGTACTGCTAATTGGTAATTCTGAGCATGAGCATTTGAATATGGCTTCATGTGTTCAGTTACACAATGAATATAGTATAGAGATCATTACCCAAGGAAGTTTGTCATATGACTTTTACTAAACGATTGTGAAGTTTCTGTATCGGCCTAGCTAAAGCGAGGGTTATACATACATTTGCACGAGTTTCGTAGCAGTAATATGGCACACTTTCGAGTGTAATAATATGTTCCGTTTGATTCGCATAGAAATGGTCAGGAATCGGCCAACTTCTCTTCCGACGTCAAGCTACATTGACGTCACAGACAACGAAATACGAGACGTCGTGGTGAAACAAAGGATGCTTTACAAACGTGATATGTGCACATGTGCTCATTTCAATAATATTAACTCAGTTATTTTCAACCACATGGGTAATAAATGTAAATATTCCTCATGAGGAATCATTAATGATACAGTTAATGTTCAGCACTTACTAAATACGACATATCATAAAAGTTAATCATTTAATCTTCTCATTAATGATTTCTCTTTAAGTTGGTATTTGTTGTTGTTCTTAATTAGTAATTATATAATGACAACGGCAAATTGGGACCTCATATGGTATCACATAAACTTCGATTTTCTGAAGTGATTCATCATTTGAAATAAATGAAATCTGTGAGATTAAAATGTTTTTATCTCTTAAACAGTACAGTACAACAGTATTGTTATTGCTAGTTAACATTTACGTTTATCGAAAAGCAGGTGGAATGACATTAATTACAATACTTTTGAAAATTTCAATGTTTTAAAGAATACCCTTTGATAACATAAACTTTAGCAATATCAAGTTACATTGGATGAAATAGAAATATATTCATTTCAAACAGCCATATACTTCCAGAAAAACTTAGGAAGCAAATCGTGTACATCATGGTTATAAAGAGAGCGGCTACGTCAGTGAATGTTAATAACTATTCAGCGGAAAATATTGAATAGTTACTCCGCTTAAACTATATGATATAAGGTATAGCAGTATTCATGACATAGTTATTGTGAACTCTCTGAGAGGTTATCTATAATAAAATAGTTCATAGTACAGGTATTAAACATTCAATTAATACATTCACTATGACTATTCATGAGACTTTATATCGTTTAACTATAATTCAAACCGTGATAATTTAGTATATATTGATGTGGTTTCCTAATTATCTTATAACTATGAAACTTATTTGTGATCCTATTGCCTTTAAGTTATAACTTTTACTGTATTATCAAGTAGTTTGTATAGTCACTTATATTAGCTTCCTTTGTACTGGTAATCATGTATTGGTCTTGCTTAAACTATAAATACAATTGTACATATGGTAAAGGGGCTTATAGAAGTCAATATCTTGATAATATAAGCTAATTGACAAGTGACTGCAGCAGCCAGAATTACTGACTTGTTTGGGAGACAACCTTTGTAAGATTACGAGCAAATGTTCTTGGGGATAGTGTGAATGTAAGTGCTAATAAATCGCGATTCGATCATGTAACTATCCGGAATAACTCAAGAACATTAATCAAACGATGCATCATTCATCGAGACAGTTTAATGGCAGAAATAGGACTACCAGAGTTGCAACGAGCCAAATGTTATATGTACTCAGATATTGCAATTGCTACTTTTTTCTCCCTGAATGATATTACTTGCTAGATAAATATTGCATAGTGTTAACATGTACGTGGTAACTGAAATCAGTAGGATAAATTATCTTAAATTACAATAATGTAACATGTTCTTGGAGTCAATGTAGTTTACATGTAAAAGGAACATTCTGATATGAAAGATATTAGTAAAACCTGAAAGCTATATCAAACTAAAATTAAATTCATGTGTCAGTCTTATGTAGACTCAATAGATTATTTTCCTACCCATTGTACATTGTTTGTCCTTATACTCAATCAACCAGGAATACTATGTACATTTAGCCACATACTTTATAATAACATCTCTGTTTCATATTTACATGCATCATTGATTGAAATGGTCATCCTACACATGGTAAACTAGCGTTAAGTAACAAGTGAATTAGTGACAAGGAACATCCAACTAAAACAGTACTGAAGCCTGATGATGACATGCTTCTATTGCAACGTACAGATGATGATGTCGGGGTCAAACAAATCTAATCATCATTCAATGAGGAGAAAACCTCAGCTCCTACGCGTGATTAAACCGTTACAGGCACCACTCTTTGATGAAATCCTTGTCGATAGAACTCGGATTTGTAGGTCGTTTTCTGACGTTTGATCATCTGCAGAGAGAGAGCTGTTTTGAACTGTTAGTCATTGCCTATCATTTATGTAATGTCTCAAGGTGAATGGTATAGACCAGAGGAGCATGATTAATGGCATATGGCGTCAATCACTATCAATATCAAGCACACATCATATGCTGGCAAACAGTCAGTCCATCTTTGCACTGATATTTCCATTTATATAGATATAAACACTGTGAATACATTTTTGAAACAACTTGTATCAACCTTGAATGATATTTACTTCATGCATCAAAGCATCACAACTACATTCAGTAAGAATTTTTTTTATAATGTTCATTGTTCAGTAACAGAAGCACACGAATCAATTGATTTTGTTGACATAAGTATCACAGTTATATTTCTGTTAATACTATCGTCTTTGTTCTTGCTATGGTCGACTTTTCAATAAGTGTATTAAAGGATACTTGAAAAGGTTCATAATCCAGGTTCATATCATGGATCTCATTGTGAAATGTTATAAATAGTATGTAGCTGATGTATCATGAATTGTCAAGGTGAAACCATTATTAAATTAGATATTCTGTTCTCCCGTGCAAGGATGTGATATGCTATATCTATTTTTATAAAGACAATATTGATGTACATAATATGTAGATTGTATCAGGTGACATTTTCGACTTCCCCTCCATAATCCAAAAGCTGATTTGTTTGCGGAGATACCTTGTACTTGAATAATATTTCATAAACTCTTTACAAAACAAATTTGTGTTCTCGATCAATAACGTATGCTTATAACACGCTTGGTAGAAAACTAATCTTTCCCCACCTTCACTACACAATACAAACAACATCCTCAGATGAAATCACTGCCAAGAGTCCATGGATTTGTAACCATTTACTCACGTTTGATGCCTCAATACATGTTAGCATGAACTGAGTAATAACATTGAAGCTCATTTGAAAAATCAAATGAAAAGTCATCTTCGCAACCGATTTGTAACTGCAACTTCCACAAGTAGGGAGACCCTATAGAGGACCTCTCTACCTCTTCATCGCCGTAACCGTCTTGCTTGGGCAACAAGGCACTTAAGGTTAACTCAACGACAGTGGAATTCCATTTTCTCGATTCACCTTGGGATTTGCTGATGCCAGGGCCCCTGGTTTATAGCAGACAAGGTGAACGCCACGCTCAAGTTTGCGTACGTGAAGTTGACGATTTGTTGGCGGCAGCATCATGGTTTGGGGTTATTTCTATGCACACGGTCATTCTCCACTGGTTGTTGTCCCTGGACTAAGGTTTCAGCAAGACAGTGATAGGTCCCATATATGGCAGTTCTGATGCACAATTTTCTCACAAATGCTGGTGTTCAAGTCCTGGATTGGCCATCGTTTATGGCGCCTTCTTTACATCAACAACTGACATGTACTCAATACAAACGTTAGCGTCCTGATGGGAAAACCTAAGGGAAATGTTTATTATTAAATAAAGCAACGTGATTTGTTTTAGACAGTTTTGGATGCCAGAATATAGCAGGAAACTAACTAAGTAGGATGACACGGTAAGACAAGATAATCATTGAAGAAAGCATGTGATGCGGTGTGGTTGTTTGAAGAAAGCGTTCATTCTAAAAACTAATTGTTGTTACACATCAAGGGCTTATAAGAGTGAGACTTCAAACTAATTAAGTATGTTCTCTGGAAAAGAAAAGCATTGGAGATATAGCCCGAGTATTTTGGGTGTTGCTCAATATAAAAAAGGACACATACTATGTATTACATCATTGTGAAGCTTCTTTAAACATCACACTATTAGGCCGCTTAACGTGAAAACGACAAAGTTTCATAATTACAAGATTAACCTCATATTATAAATATTATATAATTCAATTCTTTTATCTTTATCGCAGTTAGCCAGGTAGAACATTTATATGCCGTGCCACTCAAACTTACTTTCTCACCAGTCATTAGTCAAGAAGACAGATATCTTTTATATTTAGCACTTATCGTTATTACGTTATACACTGAACCAGCTTGACAAAATTGAAAAATCATATTTCTTTAGGTCATTATAACTGATATGATTATAGTATTATGACAGTATATACAGCTTATTTCCTAATATACCATACATGTTACCTCCTACAGTGCAAAAGCATACCACTCTAAACTATTGACCTTTGTAGGTTAAACTCTGTACGTGTGAAACCAACAGTGTATTAGCCAATCTAATCTCAATCCCCGAAGGAGACGTGACTGGTTACCCCAAGCTGTGAAGTCTTCCAGAAATCAAAGCAAGTCTGTAAGACATTGTTGCTGGTAATTACAGAAGTGGATTCGAAGTGCAAACGTATAGAAGGATGCTGAGCAACTGGACATTCATTCTAGTTTCAATCTGTAGCCATTTACCTTATGTGACCATTTATTCGGTTAAACTTTGTTTTTAGTCTAATTTTCTTATTTAAAGTATTTCATCATTTATTAACAATATTGAATAATACTAAATATGTCATTTTTTATTGCTCTGTTGTTTGCATCCTAGCGAATTTCTTTTTATAAAAACGACTTAGTGTTTTTTCACTAACTTTAAAGGCACTGTAACACGTTTTTTGCATATTTTGTTTTCTTAATTTTGCTATTTATTATCATAGTTTATACAATATATTGTAATGCTAGAGGGTAAAACATCTCATTACACGACCCGTTAAGCCATATTAATAGAAAACGGTTATCACTATTAAATGAAATTGTTGAGACGTTTAAAGCGAAAGTGGTGTGGAATTGTTCAGTGTGAGAGGTAGATTAGGTAGGTCTCATGGGAATTTGAGAGTTTAGACAGCAAGATGGTTGACCATTCTAACATTGTATCATATTTAAAACTGTACTTTGATTGGTTGTGTATCGCTGTGAACACATTAAAATGGTCGCTCGTAGAGAAATGGACTCGCATGGCTTAACCAAATAATGAACATTCATTATAAAACTATTTCTATTGAGTAGTATATAGCCATTGATAACACGTATTTGCATTTTTATGAGATCACTTTATGTAAGTAAGAAAAAATGTGCTACAGTGCCTTTAAAACTAACAGGCAAATAAATAACATCTGAATCAATTTCGAATCGCACAACCGATCAAAGAATTAAAATAAACAAATGCTGTGTATGTGAATTGTTTATTTAGTCAATCGATAAGCTGTAAACAAACCAATCTTAAACAAATGGAAACTCTGCTGCACTTGTCCTCTTACACTTATCCGCAGCTTTCGACACAATTGAGATTACAATCATGCTTAAACGTCTAGAAAAGGAATACGGCCTAAACAATACTGTTCTGGATTGGATAACATCATATCTCACGGACAGAACTCAATCAGTTCGCATAGGGTCATCAGCGTCATTATGTCATTCCATGACATGTGGAGGACCTAGGGGATCAGTTCTGGGACCTATTTATCTTCTCCCTCTATACACAGCCCCTCGGAAAACTCATCTCTGTATATGATATAGTACACCATTTCTATGCTGATGACTAACACCTCTCTGATAGGTTTCAATCATCATCTGAAAGTCAACTCCAGTGTAAAAGCAATCTTGAGGCTTGTCTCTCCAGCACACGATCCTGGATGTCTGCGAACAAATTGAAACTAAACGATGATAAAACAGAAGCCATGGTCATCTCCACTCCTACTAGACAGCACAAGGTCATCTTCTCAGACATCTCCATAGGACAGTTTAGTATTTCCTTTTCACCTTTCGTGAAGAATCTGGGCGTCTTTTTGGACCCTCAACTGAATATGGAAAAGCAGGTCAATAATCTGCTACGGACATGTCACTTTCAACTCAGGAATATAGGCAGTGTCTGCAAAATCCTCACCAAAGATGCAACAGCAACCCATGTTCGGACTCTCATTTCATCTCGGCTCGATTATTGTAACAGCTTACTCTTCGCCATCATTTCAACTCATCTTCAGAGGCTCAAGAAAATCCAAAATAAAGCTGCAAGAATGGTTACGCTCACCAGTTGCCGGTCCCACATCTCTCCGATCTTAAACTCTCTTCACTGGCTCCGCGTGCGGGAAAGGATTGAGTTCAAGATACTCTGCCTTACGTGTCAATCATTTCACAAATCAGGACCATCATATCTGCAAGACCTCATATCACACTATGTTCCAGAAATGACTATGCGTTCTTCCCAACAACTCCTACTAAGTGTTCCCAGCTACAACTTGAAATCCTTTGGAGCAAAGTCATTCACTTTCGCCACTGCCTCTCTTTGGAACTCTCTTCCTGTGGACTTGAGATTATCTCCATCTATCACGTCCTTCAAAGTTCGATTCAAGACCCACCTCTTTCTCAGATACAAATAACTTTCTACCGGACATTACCAGCTCTGTATATAGTTTTATTTATGCTCAGGAAGCGCTTTGAGCATGGCCATGTGTTGTGGAGCTAGCACTATGAAAGAACCCTACTATATAAAAGAACCCTACTAAAGTGTTACGGTGATTTAGAATTGTTAACAATGCTTCAGGCAATGTTTTGCGTTCCTTCCACCAACTAGACACTTCTATTGAAATTATTTTCATGAAGTTTGTTGGTCTTTGTAACATTTGACATTAAGATCAAGATAAAAATCTTTGAATCAAGAATTGTGACACGTCTCAACAAAGGAATTGAACATAATTAATAATATATTATGAAATGTTTGACAATATTAAAATGATACACATTACTTTATGCTTATGACATAAATGTCATATATTATTTATTTGCTAGCGCTTTAGAATAAATGCGGATATTCCTTACAGGCGCAGTAGCACGCTTTTGGCATAGTTTTTTCTCAAATGTTCCATGTAAGCCAATCAGCTGTAACAATAGAAAAGTGGTTATCCATATTGCAAGAACATGATGGGCATATATATAGTGACACGTTTGTGCCATATTGTACCATATTTAAACTTCTACTCTGGTTAGGTATCAATGCATAAGTCAGATCACTTGAACTACCTTCGAGCAACCATTTTAAAGTGAACACCTTAAAATGGCTGTTCGATGGGCAATGGACTCGCATGGCTTAACTAAATAATATACATTCGTTTTAGAACGTTTTATGGTTCAGGAGTAAAATTAGCCCTTGGTAATAATTATTTACCTTTTTCGCTACAGTGTCTTTAAGAATATACTATGTAGATGTATAACGTATTTCATTGCACATCGGCACGTCATTTTACTCATTATTCGCCAAATGTTGCCATCCATACAGACAACACATACACACTCTTGGGAAAAAAACCTAAAATCAAAAAGAAAGATGTTTTAATCGACAACAAGTTATTTTTGTGATGGACACTCACTTACGTCATATATCTTTACATTTCATGATGTGTTCTCTAATCATATCAGAAAAATGAATTTTCGTAAAAAAGTGCCGTTTTAAAAGTCTTGAGCATACAGGAGAGAATATTTGAACAGTTTGGCTTTGACAATAGTTTTGCTTGACAATATCAATCGATAAGGCATGACTTACTGGTGTCATTAAGTGAACAGAGTATAATCAATGTATGTGACCGTGATAGCGCACCAACAATTATACATCGCAAAAACAAGTCACAAATTAGATCTCAAGCGAATTTAGAAGGACGTATAATATTGTTTATCTTACGATCTTACCTAATGCTAGTGTTGAGAATGTGGGTACAAATGTAATTATCATCAGTCTTAAAGATTTAAATCTTGAAATAATAATCACATATTCTGGATATTGTTTGTTCCCTACACATTTTGATTTTGTTCTCAGTATCATAAACACATGTACAGAAATAAGATATGGTGCAATTTTATCATATGTACTACAAATTGGTATTGTACAACTGCAGGATCAAATTAGCATCATGTTAGAATACCTGGCATAGTTTTCACTTAACAAAAGTGTAAAGTGAGAAAGGCAAATTGGACAGATCTACTGATGTACTATATATATATGCACAGTTTTCACTCTCTTCAAGTGTACCCAGGATTGCTTCCCTATGAAGAATCAATGAACGAAAAAGAATAGCTTTTGATATCCTTGAAGTAGCTGTTTTCTTAGCAATGGTTGAAAAGTTAAATTATTAAAATGAAATGGAGTGCTTTCATCTCTGTTTATTGCGTCTTCTGTTGACAGCTTCAACTCGACGATTCGAATTTGGAAGAAATATCAAAGCAAGTATTACGAGCATGTGTTCTATTGAAATGTCAACGAGGTCAACGGTGCTTCAGATTCAGCATGCTAATCTTGTCATGTGACAACACATTGCATTCTTCTTATTTGACTTTGCTTGATATCAAGTTAAGTGTTAAAACAGTACATAAGCAGATTCCCTTGATAAGTATGGACGGTGTCCTGAAATGACATGCATCAAAACCTCAAAACGTTTGCCAATAGTTAAACAAACCTGGGTAATGCTGACGGAAAGAGTGTTGCTCATGATGCTTCGATTGATCCTATGACAAGTAAGATAGTGATTTCTTCAATATGCTGATACAATTCCATTTAATGATTTCGACTGTATCAAACCTAAGGTTCATACTAACTTAATGTGTTCAAAATTTATCATTTTTATTCATCATATTTCTTTTTATTTCTGAATTATTCTTAAAAACTCACATATGATACATTTCCAAAAATGAATTGACAATGCTCTTGTATATTTACAATACCACACTCCTGTTAAAGTAAAACTGTGAATGTGAAATTAAAGCCTTTCACATCATGACAGGCTTGTTAATGACAAAACTATGTTTATATGTTATTGACATCGGACTAGCTAAGTGTGCTATTTTTTTAACAGTTAAGCTGACGTATTCTGTAATACAATTCCACTAAGTTATCTTCTGCTAACGTCTGCAGATGTGGTTATTGAGGTAAATCAATCACAAGAGGTGAGGTGAGTTAAGGATAACGCTGCTTTCAAGAGTATTTCGCTTATATCACGGCTTCTAGTACTTCGGCAGGAGAAAGCCCGCAACGCCATGTGACTATGCATTGCGGTGAAACCTGCGAGCATGGACTGAAACTAACGAACCATGGGTGGTACTGCTTGTGTTCAGTGTTACATTGCACCCACAACTTACTGAGTGAAGAACAGTTAACTACTGCAGACAAAGTTGCCTAGCGGGATTCCAACCCCGGATCCCTTGATCCGAAGTCAAACGTGCTAAGCACTGAGCAATCCCACCCCTCAATCACAAGAACTGTCATTGGTATTTCCTGCATAGTGAAACCTACACATCTCCTACCACAGTGTATTGCTGGCTAAATCCATATCACAGATTTGTCCATGTCAACTACAAATCAAAAGACTGATCACGTTCATCAAACTATACTCTCGCTCCTTCAAATGTATCTGTACATTTTTATATTTTAAATTATTTGATTTAGTGAAGGTAGGGTGTGTTCCAAGCTGAAAGCAGGATCAGGCCTGAATGTTAACAATTAGTAATGTTATGTGTCGGTGTTTACTGACATTTCAAAAGTACTATAATTAATTAGACTACATTTAGCAGTTATATTTACACAGGTGTGGTATTTTTTTCAGAAGGCACATGTAACATATATTCTCCATAAACTGTTTCAGACACAATTTATGTTCATGCTGACAAAATTCCTTTCGTTATCTTTCCATCATATGTGATTCGTTTAAGATAGGCGAAGAAAACAGGATTGCACAAGCTTAATATCTGAGATGTTAAAAGGTAAACTGACATGCTACAAGAGGCTCACACAGTTTTCTTGCTTTTTATTATTACAAGTCATTGAAGTCTCAATTTGTCTTCCTTCCTACGAATAGTGCAAATAAGCCGTTAATAATGACATTGTGGTGCCTTCCTGATATGTTATATATCATTGTAATATCTTCACATGACATTCTTAAAATGACCACTGTGAAATATTATTGTTTCATTACATGCTGCCGTTTGCTCTGGCACACTTATCCACCCACGTGATGAACAAGGAAGAACTTCAAGCTACACAGAGGAAGTAAATAGCATTGTACACAGCTTGTATTGACATCTCGATCATATTGATTTGATTCATCTATGGAATAGGCCCGGATATTTGGATATTTGGATAGTTGGATATTACATGAATGGAACTATATACATCAGGTTATGCGGTACCACGCTTGTCATATAAGCATGTAATAATGTAAGAACTGATCTTAGATTCAATAAGATATATGTTTTTCAGTCATTTGATTATCCAGACCTTGTAAAAATGAGAACAATAATTTACTCTCTTTGATGTAACATTTTCCTTTGAGTTGGTGGTCAGTCTCCTTTGTTAAGATGTGTTACAATGCTGTTTATCAAGTAGTTGGAATGTTATTGGGTTATGATTCATAGTAAATGATAGTGCACCTTCATGATAAACAAGTTTACGACAAGTACAGACCACAACACAGAAATTACACACATTGAATCTGCCTATATCATCGTTACAATCGTGTCGATCATTCTGTTTAGAAACAAAATGACAAAGTAAAATGCGAAAATGGTACAATTAGTTGGTCTACTTTCCAAAGGTTTCTCTCGAATTAGTCATGAAGTGATTGCGGATTCAAAACATGAAAACGGTGACAGTATATCATTTCATATAATAACATAATTGTCTACAGAAAACGATGCTAAGGTCGTCTTTGTTATTGTGTAAAGAGATGTATATATCAATTATACCACTGATTTGTATTGAACAATTCATGATCAAATTGTCCTAAACTGGTTAGTAGACTAAGGATTGTTAATTTGATGATACGGTTCACGTTTATATCTTACCGGTATGTGTCAGGTTGAAATACAGGCAGGTTCTATTGAATCCGTTCTCCTATCCAAATCAGATTAACTACTTCTAATTGATTAGACATTGTGTAAGGCCTGAAACCGAGTAATTTTGGCATGTTGACGTGAGAGAAATTAAACGTGCCGTGAGGAAGCAGGTCATTATTTGGCTTTAACTTCACCGAATACACTTGTAACCAATCCTCTTATTACCCAAAACAAACTACATGAACTTGTGTTTGTTTTTTAAAAGATGACATATATCTGTTAAAAGTTCTCTGCTAATTATTATTGAAAGGCACTGACTAGCTTATTATTTACCTCACACTCGCTATAGTAACTTTTCAACCAAACACTAGATTCCTATGTGACACGTTTGTCATGATGTAAAATCTAATTTGCCTCTTACTCGACAAAATAAAATTCCAAAGTCCTCATAATGTTCCAGGAGGCTAATGAGCTAAGCGTTACGACAGTCTGGTCAAGTCACTTTTTGGCAGGTGACAAATCATTGTGATGTTACAATCGCAAATCTTGTAAACGCACAAATACAGTGTATATGCACAAGACAGTGTAACCAACATTGTGTCAACGTTTTCAGTTAGTGGATTAACAAATTATAACGTCAATAAAACCCATTTTATGCTCAGAAACCATATGATTGAAAAGGAGAAAGGTTATTCATAACGAGAGACTAATAAGCTCTTGACCTGTGGTCACCGATTGTTTCATTCAGTTATCACCAATTGTTATTGATTTGAAACTAGCCGTGATCCACATGTCCATACAATGACGGTCATGAATCAGGGTTTGTAATTACAATTGTCCACAGAAGATATTGGGGATTGGAATTAGCTTTGTTGTACACGACAAGAGGTACGTGTTGTTAACAAATATGTGAATATAATACGTTTAGCAACGTGACAGGCTATTTATGATTAACCTGTCTACTGTTCTTCACTTTAGACCATCTGTCTTTATCCATAATTGGCCTGACGTTATTGAGTACTTCCTGTGACAAGATAAGGATATCAATGGAGTGAGGATATTACTTTTCGAGCTATATTGAATGGGCATAACATCAGTTCATTCCTTAAACATACCTGATATGGTTTCTCTGTTAAACATTAGGGTCTATCAAATACGTTTGGCTACAGACCTCCTATATTAACTCTGTCGTCTATTGATCAAATGACCTGTCAAATACGCCTTAAGCTATAAACTGTTGACGGTGTCAAGATGTCATTACAATCACGGTTCTGAATTCTACCCTGCCATTTTCATCAGCTAATCGTGAAATATCGACGGCGTAACCGTGATCAAACGTTGATCTAACCATGGCAAGGTTTGTTCGTTCCTCTAGCATTGAACCTAATCATTTGCAAATAGAGGAATTGAACGAGTCTATTGGAAACCCTTGCTTATGCTGATATTCAATCAATTTACTGATGTCGTAATGTACATGTGTATGTATGCTATATCTACTATGTGATGAACCGCCTTGCATACATGAATGCTCTGATTTCATTTTACTGATATCTTGATCTCTCATGTGTCTGTAAGTAAATGTATACGCTGTTTTACCAAATGAATATATATTATTAACTGGAATTATTATATTCGATTGTGTAGTTTTAAATTTGAATTTATATCTGCTTTAAGTCCTTTGGTTAACACTGTTTGAATGTCGTGACAGTTTCAACGATTTTAAGCGTTTTGTATTACACATTAAATTATATTGTCAACATTATTTGACGTGAACTGTATATACCAGTGCATTCAACCAAAGAGTACTGGTTGATCATCAGTCTCGATGTACTTTCACTGTTCATATTGATTAACAGAAACTTGAATTATTTCCGTTAACATAATTAAAGCAGTGTTTGTATTTGATGCATGGCTCATTGAAACATAAACATTGACTAAATGCATTTATTATTTAACATTTTTGAGTAAATGTCATTTTTTATACTTACCTGGTTGAAAAACCAACATTGCCCAACGCTTCCCCCTGAAGCGTTCCTCAACATATATCACACAGAATTAAAAAGGGACGCTACCCGGTATAGGTGGCGCTCGAGCCACGTGACATCGGTGACGTCATCATTCCCTAGTACAAGCGAGCACAAACCTCAAACCCAGGAGGGGAGGAAGGGCGGGAACTAACGAGCGTTGGTTTTTCAACCAGGTAAGTATAAAAAATGACATTTACTCAAAAATGTTAATTTTTTTACATACTTATCAGGTTTGAAAAACCAACATTGCCCAGATTACCACAGCAAGGAGGTGGGCTGAACCGAGTCACGTGCGCCA
Organism: Gibbula magus; assembly: GCA_936450465.1. Lineage (NCBI taxonomy): Eukaryota > Metazoa > Mollusca > Gastropoda > Trochida > Trochidae > Gibbula > Gibbula magus. The sequence continues at coordinate 90,069,465 of OW388289.1, read as the reverse complement.
CCGAGACGCGTCGCTTTACCCTTAGGCTGGCACGCCGGAGCACTGGATGGTGTGAAACCATGAAAGGTGGACAACCATCCATGCTGCGTGCGGCCCAAGAGAACTCACGCGGATTCTTAAATTGAGTGTACAGAGGTCGACGCCGTCCTAAAAAAGACAAACCTACACTCAACCTCTATGCGTCCGCCCCTCACTCGTTAAGTAGGGGGGGGTAGAGTTAGAATCCTGGTACTGCTGTCATGCAAATACCCCGGTTGGGTTAACAACTGCACTCATAGGCAAAAAAACAACCAACCACAAGTATAATAACAACAAGTTTTATTGTACACAACCAAGTGAATACCAAAACAAGTACATAACAGCGTGGATGCGCCCACCCCCGCTAGGGGTAAGGTGCGTTCCGTCGTACGACTGAAAGAGGTGCCGTGGTCCGCTGCTGGGCGAACACCTGAGGACCCAACCTTGACACACCTGCCAAGTCCTCTGTGGACACTTCCCGTAAGTAGTGGTCAGCAAAGACCAACCCCGACTTCCAAAAACATCCAGCCAGAATGTCTGACCCGGCGATGTTGCAATGAAAAGCCATCGTAGCAGATACTGCTCTGATCTCGTGGGAGGTCAGCCGCCTTGTAGGCGTTGATTACTGCTGACCGCAGATACACCCCCAAGCCCGACTGTCAAGCTTAAGCTCCTTGACAGTCCGTGGTGAGTTAGGCAGAAAAAACCGACGCCTCCCTTGTCTGATGCCCCTTGTCCGTTCTGCATAAATGCGGAGCGCGCGGACAGGGCAAAGGGAAAGGTCCGTGACCTCTGACGAGTCGGTTTCAGGACCTAATGACGGTATAAGAAAGGTCCTTCCCCTCTCATCCGCGGCCTGGTTTTTACAGACAAAGTCTGGGGCCAGGCCCAACGTTGCAGACCCTCCGTCTCGGCGCTCGAACCTTAAAAGGTCAGCGTGAAGAGCGTGGAGCTCTGATATCCTCGCAGCTGAGGCCATTGCGACCAGGAAGGCCGTCTTGACAGTGAGACGAAGGAGGGTGGTATCCGACAGGGGTTCATAAAAATCTGAACGTAAGTGCCCAAGCACTATCGCCAGATCCCACTCGGGTGGTCTAGGCTTGCGTCGACCGTCGACCTGACGAAAGGTCTTAACCAGGCCCTTCAGAACCGAGATGTCGAGTCCCGGGGAGCGTTTGCGAACTACCGACATGATCGCCGCCAGATTGGTATTGATCGAGGAGGCTTCGAGCCCTCTCTCGTTCCTCATGTACACCAAGTACTCGGCAATCTGGGGCAGTGAGGCCGCCTCCGCTTCAAAGCCCTGCTCCTCGCAGAACGAGGTGAAGGCACGCCACTGGAAGTCATAGAGCTTCCTTGTGGTCGGCCGTTGAGTTGTTGCTATGGCCTTGGCCACCCGTTTAGAGTACCCGCTCCGCCTTAACCCCTTTTTGATACAAGCCAGGCGTGAAGATTGAGGACCTACAGGTTCTCGTATACACGTCCGCTTGGGTTGCTCCGGAGCAGGTCCCCCCCGGAGGGGTATCGGAACTGGCTCCTGCAGAGCTAGTCTGCACAGAGGAACGAACCAGGCACGAGGCCACCAAGGATCTTAGAGCGGTGCATACCTTACGCATCTGTCCACGACAGCAAGAGGCAGCGAAGGCGAGGGTATAAGCCCCGAACACCCTATGAGGACCTATCCGCAAAGAGGAGCACGGGAGGCTCCGCAAAGAGGAGCACGGGAGACCCCGCAAACGAGTGCAACTAGAAGAGAAGCTAGCATCCGAGACGGAGGGCGCAACACAACCTTGCAACCCATCTAGCCCCTGAGACGGACCCTCACAAGTGGAAGAGCGTACACTCCCACACTCCGGGACACTAACCTTCATGGTAAGTTGGTCACAAGGCCTAGGAGCGGAGGTTCGCAAGGCAAACCCTCAAACGCTAACACGGCTCACGATCAACCCGCGAGGCAACACGCGTAACTAGACGCTGACCCTCATGGTAAGGAGGTCGCAAGACGAAGGCTAGTGAGAGTAACTGTCACTCTCAAGGCAACCCGCCCCAGAGGCAGACGCTCCCAAGGCGTACCCTCTCATTCTAACACAACTTACAAGGTGACATGCGTAGCGAGACGCTGACACTCAAGTTGAAAACTGGCACGAGTGAAGCTCACTCGCAAGTCAACCCGCACCAGAGGCGTACGCCAGCAAGGCGTACCCTACACAACTCCCGAGGCAGGCCGTGTAGCGAGACGGTAATCCTCCAGTTGAAAGCTAACGAAAATAACACTCACAAGACAACCCGCCCACTACAGGCGGACACTCGCCAGGCGTACCCTCACACTCTAATGCAACTCATTAGACAGGCTGCGTAGCAAGACGCTGACCCACAAGTTGAAAGCTAGAGTGAGTAACACACACTCGCAAGACGTACCCTCACATACTAACACAACTCACAAGGCAGGAAGCGTCGTGAGACACTGACCCTCAAATAGGAAGCTCGCGAGAGTTACCCTCACTCGCAAGACAACCCGCCAAGGTGTACGCTCGCAAGGCGTACCCTCACATGGTGACACAACTCATGAGGCAGACATCGAGATGCTGATCCTCAAGTTGAAAGCTAGCGAGAGTGAGACTCATTCACAAAGAAAACTCACTTGCAAGGGACAAACTAGCACAAGGCACGTACTGAGACGCTGAACCTCAATTAAAAGGCTCGCCTGAGAAACACTTACTCGCAAGGCGTGCCTTCATATGCTAACACAACTCATGAGGCAGACAGCGAGATGCTGACCCTCAAGTTGAAAGCTAGCGAGAGTAACACTCGCTTGTAAGGCTCATACCAACACAAGGCAGCGTAGTGAGAGGCTAAACCTCAAACAGAAAGTTCGCCTGAGTAACACTTACTCGCAAGGCGTACACTCACAAGCTAACACAACTCATGAGGCAGACAGCGGGATGCTGACCCTCAAGTTGAAAGCTAGCGAGAGCAAAACTCGCTTGTAAGGCGCAAGCTAACACAAGGCAGCGTACTGAGACGCTGAACCTCAAATAGAAAGCTCGCCTGAGTGCCACTTACTCGCAAGACGTGCACTCACATGCTAACACAACTAATGAGGCAGACAGCGAGATGCTGACCCTCATGTTGAAAGCTAGCGAGAGTAACACTCACTTGTAAGGCACTAACTAACACAAGGCAGGGTGCTGAGACGCTGAATCCAAAATAGAAAGCTCGCCCGAGTACCACTTACTCACAAGGCGTGCACTCACAAGCTAACACAACTCATGAGGCAGACAGCGAGATGCTGACCCTCTAGTTGAAAGCTAGCGAGAGTAACACTCGCTTGTAAGGCACAACCTAACACAAGACAGCGTAGTGAGACGCTGAACCTCAAATAGAAAGCTCGCCTGAGTAACACTTACTCCATAGGGATGAACCCACATGCTACTCAACTCACGAGGCAGGCAGCGTAACGATACGCTTATCCTTATATAGAAGGCTAACGAGCGTATCACTCACTCGCCAGGAACCTCGCAAGACGTACACACACTCGCAAGGAAACTCGCAAGTCGTACACTCACCTACTACCACAACTCACGAGGCAGGCAGCGTAGCGAGACGCTGACCCTCAAGGTAGAAGGCTAGCGAGAGTAACACTCACTCGCAAGGCGTACCCTCACATGTTAGCACCACTCACGAGGCAGACAGCGTAGCGAGACGCTGACCCTCATGTTGAAAGCTAGTGAGAGTGACCCTCGCAGGACAACCCGCCCTATAGCAACCTGTGACACACTCACAACGGGCCAGCGTAACAAGACGCTAAGCCATAAGGATAGGGCTGACGAACGCATCACTCACCCGCAGACGAGCCCGATCCTGGGAGCCAACACTTGCGTGTCGGAGGACGGACCCCAACCTTCTGACACAACCTGCAATCAACTCCGCGAATCGGAGAATCATAGTCGCAAGGTTAGGTGACAGGAGAAGGCTCGCTCACACGCGAGCATAACCCGCCAAGCGGGTTAAGGCATGACTAACGAGAGTCAGCACTCTTACGCAATCAAGCTCGTCCCTGAGGTCGACGCTCGCAAGGCGGAGAGCGAACACTCACACGCAAGCATAACCCGCCAAGCGGGTCAAGGCATGACTAACGAAAGTTAACGCTCACACGCAAGCAAGCCCGATACTGAGATCGACGCTCGCAAGGCGGAGAGCGAACACTCCCACGCAAGCATAACCCGGCAAGCGGATCAAGTCATGACTAACGAGAGACAACACTCACTCACAAGCAAGCCCGACACTGAGGTCGACGCTCGCAAGGCGGAGAGCGAACGCTCACACGCAAGCATAACCCGCAAAGCGGCATGGCATGTTCCGCTGGCATGACTAACGGGTCGTTAAGTGCCGACTAGCGGAACCCGTATCGGCAACAAAAACCCGCGAAAAGCCCAGGCGGAGCCATCACTCACTGATGAAACCGTCAACTAATGCGAGTGAGTGAGACAGAAAGTGAACCCCAAGCGTAACTCAATTCGTTAACCCGAGACGGCAATGAATGAAACCTATTCACAGGCGAGTTCACGCTTGACAAGTGTACGACTGTACACTTAATCACTTAACCACCTGCCACACACTCTCGTCACCTGACAGGCGAAAGCAGGTGAGTTGACACTCACTCGCTAAGGAACTCACGCTTGGCGAATGTACGTCCGTACAAACACATTATCACCTGACACGCGAGAACCGGTGAGTAAACACCCACTCGCTAACGAGTTCATGCTTAGCGAATGTACGCCTGTACAAACACACTCGTCACCTGACAGGCGAGAGCAGGTGAGTTGACACTCACTCGCTAAGGAACTCACGCTTGGCGAATGTACGACCGTACAAACACACTATCACCTGACACGCGAGAACCGGTGAGTAACCACCCACTCGCTAACGAGTTCACGTTTAGCGAATGTACGCCTGTACAAACACACTCGTTACCTGACACGCGAGAACCGGTGAGTAACCACCCACTCGCTAACGAGTTCACGTTTAGCGAATGTACGCCTGTACAAACACACTCGTTACCTGACACGCGAGAACCGGTGAGTAACCACCCACTCGCTAACGAGTTCACGCTTAGCGAATGTACGCCTGTACAAACACACTCGTCACCTGACAGGCGAGAGCAGGTGAGTTGACACTCACTCGCTAAGGAGCTCACGCTTGGCGAATGTACGTCCGTACAAACACACTATCACCTGACACGCGAGAACTGGTGAGTAACCACTCACTCACTAACGTGAACACACTTAGCGAATGTACGCCTGTACAAACATCCTCGTCACCTGACAGGCACTAACACCTGACACGCGCGGGCCGGTGAGTAAACACTCACTCGCTAATGAGTTCACGCTTAGCGAACGTACGCCTGTACAACCACAGGTGAGGAGACACTCACTCGCTAGCGAACACACGCTAGGCGAATGTACGCCTCGCTAGCGAGCTCACACTAGGTGAATGCTCGTTCACCCGCTTGGCGAGTGCTCGTTCACACGCGTATGCTCGCACAGCGGAGGGCGTACCCCCACCCCGTTCACTAACCCACCAGGTGAGCGAACCAAGGTGAAAGCGAAGGCTAGCGAGAGCCTACGCCAACCGAGAGGCGATGGACCAACCGACAGTCAGCCAAGCAATTTACACGTGCACGTCTAGCACGACTAGCACGTGCAGCCCGAGCAAGACAGGCAGCCTGGCAAGGCGAGAAATGCACCAAACTGACAACTCCAAACCCGACCCAAAAGTCAACTAATTGGCGAAAATTAGTTCAGCAGTTGGTCAGGAAAGGACAGAAGGTACTTATAACAATAACTCTGAAGATATGAGGAACTAGGAAGACTTAAAAAGCCTATAAAGTAGCGAAATTAGTCGAGAACAGAACACACGCGTGACCGTATGCTCGCTCAACAAATAAGGAAATGATGACGTCACCGATGTCACGTGGCTCGAGCGCCACCTATACCGGGTAGCGTCCCTTTTTAATTCTGTGTGATATATGTTGAGGAACGCTTCAGGGGGAAGCGTTGGGCAATGTTGGTTTTTCAAACCTGATAAGTATGTAAAAAATCATTGATATATCTAGACAGTGAACATAATTTTTGACCGAATGACGATATGAACTTATACATGCGTGTCCTGCTACGGTGATTAAACGACGATGTACATTTTATCTCTGCCTGTTGTTATTTGTTCATTTAAAGTCGTACTGACAGACCGCCATTTGATACAGCTAACCTGAGAGATGATTTTATTAGTTGAGAACTCTTCGATTTATATAGATCCAAATTGTCATACTATTTTGAGATCGATATAGCTATATCAGAAGAAAATACATACGGCAAACAGATCTTAACTCTTTCACATCATCTAGATAGAATACCTCTCAAAATAATCATTCAACCAAGTTATAACGTTGCAACTACGTTATATCATTGGTAAAAGTTTCACATATTTGTAAACCGTTCTCTAACCTTTGATGCCCTGAGTGTTATCAATCACTGACTAGAATATGAGAGAATGTCTAATAACACGAACATGATTTGTAGTTTCATGAATGACATTATGAAAACATTTTACAATTATGCATTTTCTTTAATTTGAACCAAAGCATTCTGTTTACACTCACGAAATAATCAGTATGCGATTCTACAACTCTTCCGTTTTTATTTATACTAGAATATAAAAATGTATAGTACTTCATCCCAACAGCCTTCTATAAAGTGCAGAATACAGAGAATAAGAGCAATCCTTCACGATCAATAACCGGTATATTTGATGAATTCATGATATTTTGGAAAGCAATAATTACATAAGCTTCTTTCAGATTATGCAAGTCTTATTCTGGGATGTAATACATGTAATGCTTTGACATGTAATAATGAAATCAATCAGCGGTCACGTCTGCCAGTTGAATCTGTTGGGTTATATAAATAGCTCACATCTTAGAGTATGCGCCTGCCTCCCTGTATAATTATGATTGAATGCAATGGAGCGTGATTGCAGTGCAGAGTGTTTTCGCATCTCGTTTATTTGTGTGTTATTTACTGTAACATCGCTGTCTAAATACTGAATCAAACAAATGTTCTAGCATAAATCCATCCATGTGGACAATGAAAATAATTAATATAACAGACTAACTTAGAACATTACGTAAATTATATTGTACAGTGTGTCAAAAGCCACAAAAAAGTGGGACTTTAAAAGGAATAATCAGCAGCTCTAATAGGTTCATTATATGCAGCTAACCTTTTTGGTATGTTTATGTAATTTGTACCATGAAAACTATTCGATCTTGTATGAGATTCTTTCACTTTCACCAAGTTTGACATTCATACAGGTGTTGTCACTTGCAGTTGGCTTCGGAAAACACACACAATTTTCGAATGCATTAACGGGACTATCCATTATGTAGTAATAATAATAGCATCCATGGTCATCCTTATTATGCAGTGAATATGTACGTACTGCTCCATGGCGGAACATTATTACATTGCAGGAATTGTATTTTCGATGTTGTCTCAGCCTCCATTTGAACCCGACTCTATGTCTCTTTAGCTGTTAGTATTTTGTAAATGGCGATTGCATTTTGAATATCTTCTGCCACTTTAAAGGAAAGTTTATTCTGTATTTCGACAGTTTATATATGCAAACATTTAGAAGATCATGACTTTCAGTACACAGTAAGTAAGAGCAGTGAGAGAACATGCATAACATGAACATAAACAATGTTATATATAATGAGCTATTTATGATATACCTACTGTTTAAGAGAAAGAGCCAAGATCCACTGTGAAATTAGACAATTTAATGTATAAACTCAATTCCATAAAACTCAAAAGAATTCTATTATTAGGATTAGGATTAGGATCTTCACAAATGATTTATCAGTTTAATTGCAAAGGAGTATATATTAACATCGTGACTTTGATGTCTCATATTTTCCTCAATACGCATTATACCTCGCACCGTTTTCTTTCAATACGGAAAAAAGTTTTCTATGGATATGGTTTTTCGGGTAATGTAATGAGAAACAAACATAACATGCATGTTTATACAAGTGGGGGCGAAACTTTCAAAGTATGCGGCAAATAAGTCAAAATTAAACATAGTATTATTAACTTGAATATAAAGGTTATTTGGTAAGGTCTCATTTCGTCAAGGGATGTGCTTTAACAAATCTAACAGAATATTAAATCAGGTCGATAAGTCCATAAGACATACCATCTAAAGGTTAAAAGTCCATCAATGATTAAACATTCTCCTTGTAGTCCACATGTCCATCCATCATTACAATGTAGTGACATTCAACAATTACATCCCCTCATTAGAATTGTATGTTACAATCGCTGTGATACCCAATTTCCTTACTGGAAGATCTCCCAGGGCTAACCAACCACTACGATCAGTCGTAAGCCCACCTTCTAACATTGACTAAGAGTGATCAAAGGGCTAAAATCGGTTAGTGGAAGGGCCCACTGGTTTTGGTCACAATGATTGCTTTATGTATATATTTCTTCAGATTATCCCGTTGTTTATTTTACACATGTTACATGTAGTCTAGTTACTGGACCACATTTACTGTAATCCAATTTTTAGATATTCAAACGCATGATGCACCTCGTCTAGCTTTGATACAAACATATTAACCAACACTGTGGTATCACAAAATCCAATATATTATTTCGTCAAGGGTCAAACATGTAATTGCACGTTATTAAAATGTTAATCACGTTAATCGTGTAAAGAGGGTCAACATAAAGTAAATGTTAACTTTTATTCCTAACCTCTTAATAACCTCCACTGTGATTCCTTGAAACGCAGAATAAACAAATGGGGTCAGTCCATTCATGAGTTCAATTCTGCAAACAAGTATTTGGTCATCACAGTTTAATTGGCCGATTAATAGTGATTGATGGAATGGGACGATGTACCGTAAAACAAGTAATTCAGAAACAATTCTCTCAGATTAAATAAGTATGGCATGGATCAATCATCAGCTTAAAATCACTGCGTTTGCATGTAAATATGCAATCGAGGACATTCATAAATCAGTTGGTTTCTTGCAGTTTCCGATATTAATCATTACATCCATAAATCAAATGTCTACTCTTGTTTCCATGATTAATTGTCATTAAGTTCATGGAGTGTGCACGCAATACAGAGTGTTCTCTCATCTGGTTTATAAGCCTATGATTTAGTGAAGGTTTAGAAATACCCACTCTGAGGTAGGCAATTGATAGGAATGTTCAAATCAATATATGTTAAGGTTAGTAGAAACGTGTGATTAATGATGATGATGTAAGTATATTTCAACAAACATATGTGAGAATCGTGATGGTTGAATGCATGTATGAAAATAGAAACATTGACTCTGAAGCTCATCGTTGAGGACCTAAAATAATAATGATAGCTTAAATCTGACAACACGAATCATATCGATTGCTATCTAATATAATGTGTTCACAGTAAGTATTCATTTATTTATTTATAAACATCAATCAATTTCAAGTTACAAAGTCTCAACGTTCACGGCAATAAGCTTCAACCCTTTTCTGGCGGACACTCGTTTAACGTGTTCAAACGCATGATGCACCTCGTCTAGCTTTGATACAAACATGTTAACCAACACTGTGGTATCACAAAATCCAATATATTATTTCGTCAAGGGTCAAACATGTAATTGCACGTTATTAAAATGTTAATCACGTTAATCGTGTAAAGAGGGTCAACATAAAGTTAATGTTAACTTTTATTCCTAACCTCTTCATTACCTCCACTGTGAGTCCTTGAAATGCAGAATAAACAAATTGGGTCATGAGTTGAATTATGCGAACAAGTATTTGGTCATCACAGTTTAATTGGCCGATTAATAGTGATTGATGGAAAAGGGCGATATACCGTAAAACAAGTAATTCAGAAACAATTCTCTCAGATTAAATAAGTATGACATGGATCAATCATCAGCTTAAAATCACTACGTTTGCATGTAAATATGCAATCGAGGACATTCATAAATCAGTTGGTTTCTTGCAGTTTCCGATATTAATCATAACATCCATAAATCAAATGTCTACTCTTGTTTCCATGATTAATTGTCATTAAGTTCACGGAGTGTGCACGCAATAGAGAGTGTTCTCTCATCTGGTTTATAAGCCTATGATTTAGTGAAGGTTTTAAAATACCCACTCTGAGGTAGGCAACTTATTTATAGGCATTAATTTTCAATGCAACATGTACACAGCTGAATACATAACTGTCATAAAATGCAGTGAGGCGACAGAACTGTGACATCATCAAGTTAGACAGTAACGCATTCTGATGCCATACTATTTCTGATGTCATGGTGAATTTTCATCCTTTTGGTTTGAACAAAAACATTCCGTTGACTGCATCTCTACAATATAAATACAGTCGCAATGTGTTCTCCTTTCCTTTCTTGTACACAATTGATGTTTTAAAAGTTATTCAGTCAAATTGCCTTAACCTGTTAATATTAACATAAATCTGTGAATGTTGAATGATGGTGGACCCCGGATGTTCGAACACAATAATTCATCTGATGAATCACTCAGATTTATCGGGTATTTTAATTTGTTATATTGCTATTATTGAACCTCAATTGATTAGACAATGAACAAATCACAGAGTCGATAAAAGCTGTATAAAACGAATTTAATGTTATGCAACATATTCATCATTTGGCAGAAAACAAGACACATATTCGTATATTTATGGTCAAATGAAATAAATAAGTAACAAAGAATACTAGTAAAGTGTTTACAAGTTTAGCACAGACTTCCATACGGTGAGTGACACACCGGATCAAATATAATTGGCTGATTCTAATGTCTCTCAAACCGACTTTGATTTCTGGAAGTGTGCACAGCTTGGGGTAGCCAGTCACGTCTCCATTGGGGATTGAGATTAGATTGGCTAATCAACTGTTTGATTGCCAAGTACTGCGTTTGCTTCACTGTATAAGTTACATGTTGGTCAATATTTTGTGTACAGGTTGATATGCCCGGTGTAAGTGAAACAAGCATGGTGAAATACGTTGTTCGTCAGATAAAATATTCACAACATATTTCATCGATATCAATGTTAGAAAATGATGTTATAGAAGTGGTCATGATATATACACCTGAGATACCATTCAGATTAAAATAAGGTATTCATGTTAAATTAAAGCTCTTTGAATATATTTTAGTAATATCTTAAAATATAGATTTCAATTGGTTCAAGAAACGTTACGATATAGCAAAGTTGTTAACGAGTCTTAGTGTATTAACATATATATCAGCTATTTCACATGCACATTCAAAATAGAAAACCATAGGACAGGGAACACAAATGTACACTAGAATATTTGTATATTGCCTATATTAACCTAATTTCTAGTTTATTTTTATTAACACACATTCGCCAATTCGCAAGTGATGAGGTCCTTTGAATTTAACTTCAATTTCAATATTGAATATACTGTGGTGCTGTGATAACATACTAACACTACGCAACAGAATGAATACACAATGTAGTTCATGTATGGTCACCTAACAATCCGTTCAACCCCAGTACTTACCAATCAACTGAGTCATTTATGCATGTCTTATTCAAAGGGTACTTTAATCATATTGTATTATTTCAATTAACGTTCACGTATAATCTTGAAATTAATGATGCTTAAACGGGTTGTATTAGTTCAGTTACGTTGTTGGGGGTTCTTGAAAGTAATGCCTATTCAACCACAGGGTATTAATACTTCAAGTTTAATCAGTTCAATTACGTTTGCGTCGTTTTTTCTTTCCTCTGATTCCTTGACTATTGACCGAGATCAAATGCTGTAATTTCATCAATTGTGAGCAAGCGGAACATAACTGTGAAATGAATGTCAACTTCAAATGATGCCATAGTGGAACGTACTAGATCCTGCCGTACGAATATGCACATAGTGTAATGTACCATTAAACAGGTTCAATTTGCTATTTGGCAGTTCGAAGGAGGACTAAGAAAAACATTGTTGCTTTAGCCAACCAAATGAAAACAAACCTGCTACGGAAACGTTAACGACTTTAAAGCAAGGATAAACTTAGCAAGTGATAGAGACTGGCGCGAGTTTTTGTTACGCTTCAACATAATAATAATAAAACTAGTTTTCAACCTTATTCTACAGCGTCAGATGAAAGCTTCTTACATACGCAGTAATGCAGTTTGACATGTTTGGCCATCACTTACAAGTATTAAGTCTTTTGAAAATATATGAATCAGCATATCAATATAACTTTTTTATAATCCGTCTTTTTTATGTTGACAACAGCTTTTATTGATTCAGTGATTTCTGAGTAGTACACAACTTCAAACATTTATCATTTATATTCATTATTTATTGTTTGTGTTGCTTTAAATTACATTCATATCATAATCCTGCTACGGAAAAGATAACGACTTTACAGCAAGGATAAACTTAGCCAGTGATAGAGACTGGCGCGAGTTTTTGTCAGCGAGAGAAGTTACGCTTAAACATAATAATAATAAAAATGGTTTTCAATCTTATTCTACAGCGTCACATGAAAGCTTCTTACATACGCAGTAATGCAGTTTGACATGTTGGGCCATCACTTACAAGTATTAAGTCTTTTGAAAATATATAAATCAGCATATCAATATAACTTTTTTATAATCTGTCTTTTTTATATTGACAACAGCTTTTATTGTTTCAAACTTCAAACATTTATCATTTATATTCATTATTTATTGTTTGTGTTTGTAATGGCCAAAATCCACATTTTGTTATTTTCCATTTGATAGGTTATTTAGTTTTAAAGAATAATATTTTATTTTTCTATTTTCATCTCAAAATCCTATTTCACTCATTTTTGGATTCACCTTTTTTAAGTTCAATAGGTTATATAAGGGAGATAACTGCTGTAGGGTTTTTTAGTCAAACAGCATGAGAAGTTCATGCAAGCACTGCTTGAAGCAGCTCTACTGTTTACAGTGGCAAAGCCATGTGGGCTAATTTTTGGGTCTAAAATAATGGTGAGTTAAACTACCTTATTATTGTTTCAAAAGCATTTATATTTGTAGGTTTATATTTTCAAGTAATTGATATATATTAAGGTCTAAATTAGTAGGATATTTGTCATAAAGTGTTTTGATAGTTCATAATTTATTTACATGTGCTCTTCATGTTTTTACCTTTGTTTACCCTTTTCCCCTTACTACATTACTTTTAAATGTAATATTTCATTGAGGTTAATTTATATTTGCTCATGTAAGTATTTTGCTAGGGTTTTAGTATATTGTTCTCTAATTTAAGAAATTTTGTAAATTATTACTGAATATGTGCATAAGGCACTTAACTTACACAAGGTTTGTTAATGTTTCAGTCAATCTGTATTTCCTTGAAGAACATAAGAAGAACATAAGATAAGAATCAGAAAGGGAATTAAGAACATAAGATAAGAATCAGAAAAGGAACTTAAGAAGAGCATAGGATAATTAAGAAAAGGAATTAAGAACATAAGATAAGAAAGGGAACATAAGAAGAATCATAGAATATGGTATAAGAAAATGGAACAAGAGAAATAATAAGAAAATGTAAGAACTCAACATGGACAGAAGAATAAAGACAACATTCATTCATCCGATCTTGTCAATTTTATTGAAGCCACAAAGCCCGAAGAAGTTAAGGAAGTTATAGCATTGACATTATTGACCAAAGATGGAAGGAAAAGAAGTAAGAGAAAGAAAGCTTACAGAAAAGGGGCTCGAATATTCAATTGAGACAAAGTCAAAGAATCTTCTCAGTTTGTATAAGAAGCTTACCAAAGAATATGAAAAGATTGAAACTTGTATGCAAGAAGGTGAAGACTCTAAAGCAAAGATAGAAGATATACGTAAGCAGTACTCAAGTTGGCTTGCACTATATGACAAGTTTTTTGTTGATAGAGATGAATATGCCAACTTGTTAGATGAACCAGGAAAGTTAAAATTTCAAGATGAATACAAGGCGGATGATGCAACATTGCTTAGTCTTAAGAATTCTATTGAAAGGTACTTTATCAAACATGGTCCAGTTCAGAGAGGCGGTTCTAGTAAGAGCATTCATTCATCCAAGTCAGTTCATTCTAATGCAGAAGGTTCAATTGCTAATTCCATAGTCGCTGCAAAGATAGGAGAGAAGCAGAAGGAGGCAGAGTTAATTGCTATGGCTAGTGCTCTGAAAGAGAAACAGAAATTAGACATGGAAAAGATAAAAATTAGGATGAAGGAGGAGGAACTTGATTTGCAAACTCAGATAGAGATTTCTAAGGCTAAGTCCAAGGCCCTTAACAAGTTTGAAGCATTTTTGCCAGAAGTGAAGAAGGAAGAAGTTGATCAAGTATGGGTGGATAATAAAATGGTTGAAAGGGAACGTTGTAGTGATATTGAAGGTGCTACTACTTTGGAATCTGTTGTCAAACACTTAAGGAAACCTGTAGCTGATATCCAGAAGTTCAGCGGTAACCCCCTTGATTATCCCAAGTTCATGAGGCAATTTAGAACAAAGGTAGTGGCCAATTGCGAAGATGAGGATGAGAAGATGAGTTATCTGGAACAGTTTACTGTAGGGGAGGCACATCGTGTAGTGACAGGATTTAGCTATCTTAGTGCTAGGGTAGGTTATCGAGCAGCACTCACTGAACTAGATGAGAGGTATGGCAATGAGGACACTCTGGCTAGTGCGTTAGTGAAGCGAGCTCTCAGTTGGCCGAACATTAGACCAGACAACCCCAAGATGTTAGATGATTTTGGAATCTTCTTGTCAGAATGTGAAAATGCAGTCAAGTCCATTCAATCTGCCCAAGTCCTTGAATATCCAGATAACTTAAGAAAGCTTATCATGAAGTTGCCAGTTTATCACCATGAGAAATGGAGGAACATTATGTTACAGATCAAAGAGAATGGACGCACAGTTCAGTTCAAAGATTTAGTTACCTTCGTTAAACGTGAGGCAAGAAAGGCCACAGATCCCATGTACGGCAAAGATGCATTAAGGGCTACTGATTCTCAAAGGTTCACAGTTCCAAATCGCATGTCCAAACCTAAAGGATCATACAGCACACAGACAATGGGAAATAAGTGGACCAGTCACAAACCTCCTCATTCCAAGTTTGAGTACAAAATGAAGCAACCTTGTCTGTATTGCGGTAATAGTTCTCATCAACTTGACTTCTGTCATAAGCTGTCTGCGAAACCATCAAGTGAAAAGCTAGCATTTGTAAGGTCACAAGGACTATGTTTCAGATGCTTAGCACAAGGTCACATGAGCAAGGACTGTCAAGTACAAGTCAGATGTAACACATGCGGAAGAAGCCACCAAACCATTTTGCACATGAACCCAGAAACAAGCAAAAAGTTGTTGACTGCATGCACAGAAGTTGAAGACACAGAAAATATCATAATGGAGGCCGGAGAAGGTGAAAGCACGCTAGCTATCATTCTAGTTGTTGTCCCAAGAAAGGATGGGGTGAAGACTTGTATCACTTATGCTTTTCTTGATCCAGGAAGCACAGTATCATTCTGTTCGGATTCATTGGTTAAACAACTAGGCTGCAGTGGAAGAAAACAGAAGATCACCATTGACACCATGGGAACTACACACACTTCAGAAGTGATGGCGATCAACGGACTCAAAGTTCACGATCTTGACTGCAGCAACATTGTGTCACTCCCAACAGTCTATTCGAAAGACAAGCTGCCAGTAATGAAGAGACACATACCAACAACTGAAGACATAACTGACTGGCCTCATCTAGCAGATCTACAGCTGAAAGAGATAGATTCTGAAGTTGGGTTACTCATAGGATGCAACGTGCCTGATGCTTATTCTCCTTTTGAAACAAGAACTGGTCCAAGTGGAAGCCCCCATGCTACTCGTACAAGACTCGGCTGGACACTATGGAATGTTATGCAACCTGGAACAAGAGAGAAAACTCACCACCCGGTTATGAGGACAGAAGTGCTAGCATGCCAAGCTATTGACGAGCTCAAACAACTTGACAAGCTAATGATACAGTCCATGAACTTTGACTTTCCTGAAAAGACCTTACACGACAAGAAAGAAATGTCACAAGATGATAAAAGGTTTATGGAGAAGGTAACAGAGTCAATCTACTTACAAGATGGACACTACAACATAAGCCTGCCTTTCAGAGACAAGAATCCTCAAATGCCTGACAATCAAGGACAAGCCTTGAAGAGACTACAAGGATTAAAGAAAAGATTTGAAAAGGATGAACAGTTCCATGACGATTACAAGAATTTCATGGAAACTATTATATCAAAGGGATACGCAGAAGAAGTCCCAACAAGAGAAATCGAAGGCTCTCCCGGCAGAACTTGGTACATTCCACATCACGGCGTATACCACCCAAGAAAACCAGGTAAAATCAGAGTGGTATTTGACTGCACAGCGAGTAATCAAGGTGTATCTCTGAACAGCTCCCTCTTACAAGGACCAGACCTTACAACAAGTTTGCTCGGGATACTGATGCGCTTCAGAGAGAAACCAGTAATGGCAGACATCGAGTCGATGTATTATCAAGTGAGAGTTCCAAAGAAAGACTGTGATTTCTTGAGGTTTATGTGGTGGCCGGATGGTAACTTTGAAGAAAAGCCTAAAGTGTTTAGGATGCTCGTCCATATTTTTGGTGCCGTATCATCTGCCAGCTGTGCATCCTTCGCCTTACAACAGACTGCAAGAGATAACAAGAACTTTTATGAAAGCAAGATAACAGACATGATTACATCCAATTTCTACGTTGACGACTGTTTGTCATCTGAAGACTCAGAAGATGAGATGGTAAAGAATGTAAAAGAAGTCACCAGTCTTTGCCAAGAAGGAGGATTCAGGTTAACTAAGTGGGTTAGCAACAGCCACCAAGTCATGAAATCAATCCCAGTTGACGAAAGAGAAAAGAATGTAAGAAACCTTGATCTAGACTTTGACTCATTGCCTTGTGAAAGAGCACTTGGAATATTCTGGTCTGTTGAGAATGATGTTCTGAGCTTCAAGATCACAGAAAAGAAAAAACCAAGTACAAGAAGAGGAATCCTATCAATCATCGGAAGCGTCTATGATCCACTAGGAATAGCATCGCCTTTCATATTACTCGCCAAAATCTTGCTTCAGAGACTATGTAAGACACATGAATGGGATCAAGAAATAGACAGCACTTCACAGAAACAATGGAGCGACTGGCAAGCAAGTCTCCCCAAACTTCCATGCATACAGCTGAACCGTTGCTACAAACCAATAGCATTTGGAAATGTGAAGACCTATGAACTCCACTTCTTCTCTGATGCAAGCGAACATGGATATGGAGTAGTGATATACCTACGACTCGCCAACGAGAGAGACAATCTCCACTGCGCCTTTGTGATAGCAAAATCAAGAGTTGCTCCCCTTAAGAAGATTACCATGCCTCGTATGGAATTAACTGCTGCCACAGTTGCAGTGAAGCTTTGCCAAGTTACACTAAAAGCACTCAAGTTGAAAGTTGACAATGTCACCTACTGGACAGACAGCATGTCTGTATTGAGATATATCCGCAATGATACGTCAAGATTTCAGACATTTGTAGCAAACAGGATTACTGTGATAAGGGAAGGTTCGGAAGTACAACAGTGGAGATATGTACCAACCAAGTGTAATCCAGCTGA
Source organism: Gibbula magus (assembly GCA_936450465.1). Lineage (NCBI taxonomy): Eukaryota > Metazoa > Mollusca > Gastropoda > Trochida > Trochidae > Gibbula > Gibbula magus. The sequence goes on along the minus strand of OW388289.1, from coordinate 90,051,711 downwards.
CTATGCATCCAGGGGCCTACGTCTTGACAAACTTGCAAACTGCGAGAAGTGGCTTAATGGTCCAGAATTCTTGATGCAGGAGGAAAGTGAGTGGCCACTACAACCCGACAATCTCACTGTCATTGCTGAAAATGACCCAGAAGTCAAGAAAATTGTCGGCATGATGAACATAGATGAAACTTCACCAGATCCCATCGACAAGCTCATCAATCACTATTCAGACTGGAGAAGACTGAAAAGAGCAGTTGCATGGTTAGTCATTCTCATTGAAACACTGAAGAATCGGACAAAAGCATCAAAGACATTCAAAGAAGGACAAAGATTGACAAGAAGTAGAAAACTAAAAGAAAGGCAGACAAATGAAGTACTAGAGTTATCTTTGGAACATCTGGAAAGGGCAGAAAGAAAACTAATTCTTCACACACAGAAACAGCACTTTGAGAAAGAAATAAAAGCTCTGAAGACAAATGAACAGAAGCACTCAGAAGTAAGAAGCATACCTAAATCCAGTTCCCTGTGTAAACTCAGTCCATTTCTGAAGAACCATGTACTCAGAGTCGGCGGACGTCTGCAGGGAGCAGAGATAAGCTATGACGCCAAACATCCCATTATTTTGCCGAAGAACTCAACTGTATCCAATCTTATTCTTCGTCACACCCATGAACAAGTAGGTCATCTTGGTAGAAATGCTATACTTGCAAGCCTAAGACAGCAATACTGGGTACTCGGAGCAGGTCCATCAATCAAGAAATTAGTATCCAAATGTGTGACATGTCGCAGGTATCAAGCGCCGCCGGGTGAACAGATGATGGCCAATCTACCTGAAGATAGAGTGACGCCAGACTTACCTCCCTTTAGCCATGTAGGTATGGACTATTTTGGCCCGTTCTATGTCAAACGAGGAAGATCAAGCGTGAAGAGGTATGGAGTCCTGTTTACATGCCTAAGTATCAGAGCCATTCATCTAGAGGTGGCCCACAGCTTGAATACAGACTCATGTATTAACGCTATAAGAAGATTCATCGCCAGACGAGGGCCTCCACGCATCATTAGATCCGACAACGGAACAAACCTGGTGGGAAGTCAAAGAGAACTGAAAGAAGAATTAGAAAGGTTAGACACAAAGAAACTGTACAATACCATGTTAGACAAAGGTGTCAAATGGACCTTTAACCCCCCAGCTGCCTCCCATCATGGAGGAGTCTGGGAGCGCATGATTCGTTCCGTACGGAAAGTCCTGTTTTCTATTATGAAGGAGCAAGTGATCCGACTAGACGACGAAGGACTGTACACGTTATTCTGTGAAGCAGAAGGCATCCTGAATAACAGACCTATCACCGAAGTTTCCATGAATGCTGATGACCTGACAGCTTTGACCCCAAACAACCTACTCTTCAGCCATGGAGAGACACTGCAGCCTGGTGTTTTCGACAAGAAGGACGTCTACTGTCGTCGACGTTGGCGTCAAGTGCAGTACCTCACCGACTTCTGGAGGCGGTGGGTTAGAGAGTACCTCCCTTTGTTGCAGGAACGCCAGAAGTGGCGTACTGGAAGAAGAAACCTGGTTGCTGGAGATATCGTTCTCCTCATGGAGAATACCCCCCGTAATGCCTGGTGCTTGGGCAGAGTGATTGAGACAATTTCAGATAGACGAGGCTTTGTCAGAGTGGCAAAGATAAAGACTGCAACGACTGAGCTTGTTCGTCCTGTTGACAAGATATGCCTGCTGATGGCCTGTGACGAATGAACTGAATGTGTATTGTAATGACAGTACAGTCATTACCAAGTGTCGTAATATTGAACTTTAAGAATGCGTATTTTTCAATGTGAAGAAAATCACTACAAAGGAACTTATTTTATTATTGCTGTCAAATTTTGACCATTGTTGTTGAAAAAATAATTGTTCTATTCATATTTCACAATTAGGAGGCCGGGATGTAATGGCCAAAATCCACATTTTGTTATTTTCCATTTGATAGGTTATTTAGTTTTAAAGAATAATATTTTATTTTTCTATTTTCATCTCAAAATCCTATTTCACTCATTTTTGGATTCACCTTTTTTAAGTTCAATAGGTTATATAAGGGAGATAACTGCTGTAGGGTTTTTTAGTCAAACAGCATGAGAAGTTCATGCAAGCACTGCTTGAAGCAGCTCTACTGTTTACAGTGGCAAAGCCATGTGGGCTAATTTTTGGGTCTAAAATAATGGTGAGTTAAACTACCTTATTATTGTTTCAAAAGCATTTATATTTGTAGGTTTATATTTTCAAGTAATTGATATATATTAAGGTCTAAATTAGTAGGATATTTGTCATAAAGTGTTTTGATAGTTCATAATTTATTTACATGTGCTCTTCATGTTTTTACCTTTGTTTACCCTTTTCCCCTTACTACATTACTTTTAAATGTAATATTTCATTGAGGTTAATTTATATTTGCTCATGTAAGTATTTTGCTAGGGTTTTAGTATATTGTTCTCTAATTTAAGAAACTTTGTAAATTATTACTGAATATGTGCATAAGGCACTTAACTTACACAAGGTTTGTTAATGTTTCAGTCAATCTGTATTTCCTTGAAGAACATAAGAAGAACATAAGATAAGAATCAGAAAGGGAATTAAGAACATAAGATAAGAATCAGAAAAGGAACTTAAGAAGAGCATAGGATAATTAAGAAAAGGAATTAAGAACATAAGATAAGAAAGGGAACATAAGAAGAATCATAGAATATGGTATAAGAAAATGGAACAAGAGAAATAATAAGAAAATGTAAGAACTCAACATGGACAGAAGAATAAAGACAACATTCATTCATCCGATCTTGTCAATTTTATTGAAGCCACATAGCCCGAAGAAGTTAAGGAAGTTATAGTGTTGCTTTAAATTACATTCATAATATAATCCTGTCCATTCAGTATAATGAATTGTCATTTGTCTGGACTGTATTGTGTATATTCAAAACTTTGCATGTTTTACATACATTGATAATCAAATCTCAAATAAAGATGCAAGAGATTAAATGTCATGCATTCACCATTAATGCTTCATTTGGACATTCAAATTGAAATTATTGAGTGAATTGTCGATGCTGACACTTTAAGACACTCATTTGGGGCAAGGAAATGGATACTTGCAATCCCTGTAACCCTTGATTTGTTACATGTCTAAGGAACCCTTTGACTGTGGCTAATTATCACCACGTGCACAGTAGTAGATGTGTAACCAGCTATCTGGAATAGATTTCGACTTTCTCATCCAACACTCATCAATTTTTATTCGTGTTGTCCCGGTATTTCAGTTTTTCACCTTAACTCTTGAAAATGTGTTTATCCTGATTATTTTTTCTATTAAAGATACGTCTTTATTTAACAAACTTACGTAAATCAATGTAGTATTGGATTGCCGTGAGTTTTGGGTTCTACGTCATGTGTATTCAAATATACAAACAATGAAACAAGTAGGTATACAAACCTTTTCACAAATACTTCCTATTTATAAATAACTTTAATATTGAAAAATCAAAAACATGTTTGTGTGGTAAAGTCTTAACACCTAACAGCTAACAGCTAACAGCTAACAGCAAACGAACAACGAAATACTATTAGATTGATGAGAGTTCTTGAACATGCTAGTCTGCATCATGTGACGAGGCACAAGTCCAAGAAACTAACAACCATCCATTCATAGGAACTTTTCAGAGCTTGTTTCCCTATGATTAGTAGTTGTGTTTGTTAAAATACGTTACTTCAATATGATAAATCAACGTGTAATGTCAATGAAGTGTACAACTAGACAGCAAACGTAATCGTTTCAAAATTCAATAACTGTGAATAAATATGACAAGATAGACTCATCATCAGAATGTGGTGATAACCTCAGAATAGACACAATCATATTTCACGAATCTATAAGACGTGACAAGATGGGTTAACTACATCTTACTGACGTCGTGGAGACTGTTTTTGGATTTTATCAGATTAATTTAGCGAGTGACGTACGTTCATACTAATAATTGATTTCACACTTATATCAAAAGTATAAACAGCACTGTGAGTTATGCACAGTACACACGACATAATATCATTCCCTGTTATATGAGATAAATTATTGCATGGGAAATGTGCTTTTTTGAGAAGTGTAACCTTAATTAGGAAAATTAATATACACTTGTTATCCAATATACATCCATCGGGTTCCTTGCTGTGAAGACACATAGCTAATCAAAGGAGCGAAATCCACTTACAGGACCTGGAATGCCATAGTATGAAAAGTGTGCTGGATGAGCAGAATCCAAGACTACGACAATGATTGACACAGATTACAATGGTGACTGTCTGAAAAAATAGATCATCACAGGACAAGAGGCTATTTGTTTTATGTTCAATCGTATGGTCGTCTACCATTGATAATGTACCCTGTTTCAAATAAATTATTTACTACAAGTTCATGTAATTGTTATCATACTTAAGCCATAATGTTCTGTACTACTGACGATGCTAAAACTGATATTGAACTATGAAACCGTGAACTTTAAGATATGTGACTGAAGGTTATTGGAACGATTAATATATGATTGTTTGCTTAGTTTATTCAATAATATAGCAATGCTCTGTGCAATTTACAATTTAAGTGATAGTATCGGAAGGAGTTTACACAATTTGTATCTATGTTCAGTTGCTTTGAGTCATTTGCTAATAAATATAACAAAGCTATTAAAATGATTAATGTGGAACTTCGTCGATAAACCAATTTAGTCAAACACTCATTTATTACCATTCTAGGTGGTCTAGACATCAGGGTAGGTGATACACTTAATCAACATAACCTCTGTTTAGTCAGAGATATAATGTAATAACAACGCCAACAATGGAACATCTCAACAGACGTCATCCTTATATTACACATAGACGTTTTTCATTCATTAGTTTGACCTTTTTACTAATCAATGCCAGTCCAGTATTACAATTCTAAGTGAATATACGTAAATGTACGATTATCAAATGAGCTGACCAAATGACATGTTTGTGTGATGGTGACCTATTCTATTCTTGGCCAAAAACAATTTCCTGGTCGGCCATTTACTTGATTCGTCGAGGTTTTGTAAATGTAATTGTCGATGGTTGGTACTGTGAATCAACTCAGCTATTCATTTGATCGCATCGTATGGGTTGGCATTAAAATGAATCGAATTCAACAGCTTTAACTTCACAACACGATAGAGACGTGTACATATCAATCAGATCTGGATGTTGTACATTATTCGTGTAGTGATATATTGGTTAGAATAACAATTTTGGACATATACCTAATTTGATTATGTCGTCAGTTCAATATCGTCTGAAATAGTGAAATCGTCGTGTCATGTCATATTGATAAATAAGAGTTAACAAGAAGTATGTGAATGATTATTTGAATTCACTATATGTTTATTTATTTGTTTATAACTCAATCGTACAATGATACAAACGAAATAAGTTATATCAATATTAAGTAATATTTATATTAATCTCAATTCATCTGTATGAGTAAAATGTCTCCATTTTCGAATGTATTCGATTCACCAACTAAATTCCTAAATATTTCATTTCACAATCCTCAATTTCAAGTTAATATGCTTATATACCAACACAACTAGTGACACTGATATTGTATTTGGTATTTAGGTTAGGAACATCAACTGTTCTATTTCAATCTGGTTTATCGAATGGTCAAACACAAGCGCTGGAAAGAAAATCTATTCTTAAACAATAACCCTCAAAACCTGAAACTATAACACCATAAACCTAAATTGTAACCCTAAAATGCTAACCTTAACGGTAACACTAAAATGCTAACCTTAAAAACCTAGGACTATAAACCAAAACCATATAACCCCAACCTTAAAACCCAAATCCTTTAACCCAACTGCAATATCGAGGTGCTGATTCGGCATTCACAAATTTAAAAGAATCCAAAAGGTGTTGGCATGTTGGTTAAACATTGTTTAAAAAGACAATCATGATCAATCATTTGCTATTGTTTACTACTCAATCCGCCAATCACAGAAAGCATGAACTATTTATTTATTACAAATATGTATTTAAAATATTTGGTAATCTCAATTTAAGAATAGTTTAGACACTAAACTAAATTAAACGAATGTTAATGGATACATCTATTCTAATGAATAAACCCTTACCTGAAAATCCTAACGACATCAAATTAGGTATGGTTATGCAATTGGGATCAATGCTGATACCTTATGGAATTGTTTCCATTCGAGTCCGTTTTCATTATTTGTTCCCTTTTCTCCTTTTCAGTGAATGGATTTGTAACGCTTTGAATCTATATTTCACCATGATTATTAGCACTGCAAACTGTCGAGAGGATCCTACATTCAATAATTTTAAAAATGGTTAATATTGGAAGCAGTAACACGTTTGCGAAATTCGATTGTTTTATTGTTTTATACTAAGATAGTTACATATTATTCAAATAAGTTGACATTAACACTAAATCAAAGTCATGTGATCGCAAATATTAATTGTTTTGGTATTGTTTCTACAATCCAATTGAATAATAAAAAACATTTTTAGAGAATGACTGTCACCATAAAACTGTGCACATGACCTGTACGGTATGATTCTGTTGTTGACATTATAGTTTCGTTACACAAACTACTTTAGTATACTATGTGTTAGATCGATAACATTATCTTTTGGAAAACGTATTGACTACATACAAATTGGAAGGGTTGGAACGGACACTTTCAAATCCTTTTAGTTATTTCATCAATGCTGCGTGTTAGTTCAGTTGATTTGATTTGTGTTCAATTTGATCAGACGCATTGATTGGAATGACTTTCATATCTTACTTATTGATGGAGTTGTTCAGGTACGTTAACCACTTCATCAAGAAATGGATGTCGCCATACAAAGAATTGATGCGGGCGTGATCTTTTTTCAAATAATCAAACTTGTATGGCCTCAATGTTCTTGGCCTTGGGTTCAGTTCTCTCTCAGTGCAGTTAAATAACCTAAAGTTCCATAGTCGTATCAATAAGGCTATCGACTATCATTGGAGTAACAATTGCTAAAGCTCACGAGCAATAAAACTGATTATAATAATGTTTTCCTAGTTGATTTGCTCATACAGTATTATGGTCGGGCTTGACAAATTGTTGAAAACTTGTTAACAAGGATGAAATGTAAGATGTGTTAATACAACTAAAATGCAGAACGGCTGCTTCACTCCGTCAATTGAATGAATGTATTTGTCTAGTAACAATGCAACAAATACTCTTTTATATACTATCACGATTTAAAGCACTTTATTCTATCTCAAGAATGTTTTCCAAACCAGATAAGGGAAATCTCCCCGTCTGTATGCATGTAAAGTGTTTATTTTAATAAACCAGATTTTTGCAATAATATTACCTTATGTATATTGCAGTAGAGTACTTATTATACTGATGTCCAAAACAAAGTTGACTATCACAAAAATATATGTTTTATTGAAAAGGAGGTATTTTCTATGTTCAAATTGAAATATTTACATATTAATGTCACCTCAAAACGAAACAATCGACAAAACGCACTTTAGTCAATAAACATTGTCGAAAAATAGTAAGAATGAAAAACATGCTTTTAAGTCGAGAATCACGAAATGCAGGTTCACATAATTATATAAAGTAACTGATGGGACACCTTCAGCAGACAGCAGCAAAAAGCAGTCAGAAAATTGCCGAGATTATCTACAGTGCAGAGAGAATGACAAAACATCACTATCTACGTCATTCGACGTTGGACGGAGGACATACTCGATATTCACTTAGAGAAACCACCAAAACGTTCTGTGAAAGATGTATTGTGATCTTGTTTGGTGTCCAAGGTTCTGAAAACTCTTCGATTTTTTACCTGATGTGACGACTTGTTACGGTGTATTGTAATGCAAGTGACAAGGTTTTAAGGTCTTTTTCATCCTAAATGTCTTAGGTTTTCTTCAGGGTTATTTTGAAGACCTTGTGGACTTTCTTTTGGACAGCAGTATATATTGTACACCTCTGTCCTGACTTTAGAATAATTCTAGATGTTTACATAAGTTTACCACTATGGTGCCAGACAACAATTTCAAGTTTTGGCACTGTCACTTAAACTCAACTAATCAGGTAGTATTGGGTCGAACCTGTGAACTGTTAAATGAAGTATTTATCTTAAGTTTACTGATATAATAAGAAGTATGTTTTAATCAAATATTCGGTATACCATACAACAAAATTATTATCCGATGAAGTGTGTCATATGACGAAATCAATATGAATGTTTGTATTGCCCGAGTGAAAGCGAGAGTTATACATACTTTTGCACGAATGTCTTAAAACTCATATAACACACTTTCGAGTGTAATCAACGTCATAGTTGTTTTTGGTTGACGTCCATTGTTAGCCGCGCGACTGCAATAGCGGGTGGCCTATTTGCAAGTAAGCGCCACTAAACATGATTTTCTTGCAATTCAGCGCTATTTACATCATTGAGTAATAAATAAAATACTAAATTCGGAGAAAATCATTCGCTCGTTAAATACCAAACCATCCACCCGTTTCATAAATATGTTATCAAACGGGACGTCGTTTAGTATTCTATATGTACTCTCTTCAGATGTCACACTGTAAATTACCGTGGTGGAAATGTCTGGTCTTATTATATTCTGCTATGTAATCTAGCACTCTAATCCACCCACGTGATGAACGAGGAAGGGTATCAAGCAACAAGGAGGTAGTAAATAACATTGTTCATAATTTGACATTGACATCTGAGTTATATTGAGGTAGAGTGATTTGGTTCATCTGTGGATATTTACATGAATGGTAGCCTGATGGTCATTGTCGTTTGTGTACGATCTGTTAACATACTGTTTATCAAATTGTTGTACTGTTATTTGCTATGCATATACCTCGTAGTATTTAACAGTACACACGGTCTCTAGTACAAACCTCAATATGGACATGGCAAACGTTGAATAGAAATGTCCTCAACGTGTTAGTGCACTCAGGATCTTCATTCATTTATTAGATTCACGTTTACATTTAGTTTGTGGAAGTGCAGGCACGTTCTATTGAGTTAAAGAAATTGGTACTCCAAGCCAAATCAAATCAACTACATTTAGTAAATTGGTCCAATTTTGGAGTGAGGGGTTGTTGTCAATGTTTTATCCTTGTGATTATAAATGTGGTAAGATATCGAGTTGTTATGTCATGTACATTTTAAAGCCATTGAACGTGTCGAGAGAAACTCCATTTAATCATTTTGTAACTTACTCTCTTGTCACGTAAAAAAACAACTACACGTGCATTTGTTTATTCATGAAAACATTATTGACATTTAGTTGTTGTGTTTCGCTAATTTATATTCTAAAAGTACTCTGGACTAGATTTTTATTCACGTTACATTACCACTAAATATTTTCAAACTAACTACTGGATTCCTTGTAATAAACACAAGCAGACGTATTATACTTGATGTGATGTCATGTCGTATTATGTATCTTACTTGCAAACAATTAAGGACAGTCTGGTCAGGAGTTTTTTGACACAAGAACAATTGTTGTAAAGTTACAAACGTACATCTGTCAACATCATACATACAACAGCAGTATACTTGTATACTAAATAGAGAATCACACCCAAGTGTCTTCTGATATCAAATATATCAACACGAGTTGATTAAAGTTACAAATATCCGAGGCTTGCCGAGAAGACACGAGGGTGAGATTTTATTTATCATTCAAAACAATTCTTCAACAATTATTAGCAAAATAATGAACATATCTGCAACACAAAAGTACCATTTGACAGTGAGCTCAGTGCGGTCAAAGCATTGTGACGTCGTCAGCATTGTGACATCATAGCATTGTTACGTCATATAATTTGTGACGTCATAACATTGTGACGTCATAACATTGTCAGAAGTGTTCTCAGTGATGTCAAAACCTTGTGATGTCATTAATTGATGATGTAATAGGATAGTGACGATTTCTACTGTGGGAGCCAGTTTTGGATGATAATACCGTAGTCACCACCGTAGTGTTATCAACGATTATTAACTATGTTTACGAGGGTTAACCAATTATAGTGTCAACAAACCCATTTTAGGCCAATAAGCCATCTGATTGAACATGATAAGTTATTCATAAAGGGAGACAATAAGCTCTTGACCTGTGGTCACCAATTGTTTTATGCAGTTATCGTAAGGTGTCATTGATTTCAAACTAGCTGCGTAGTCCACATGTCCATAAACTGACATTCCTATTACATTTGTAATAACAATTGTCCATAAACGAGAATACAAAATCGGGGTTCGATTGGGGTTTGAATTAGTTTGACTGATACACCAGATTGTTCAGTGTTGTTAACAAAAACGTGTAATATCGGCAATTTGTCAAGCTTGTTTTTACTTTTTTAACTTCTCTGTTCCACCGATATGATCATAATTATGTTTATTTTTGTATCAATAAATTACTTTAGGTTACTGAGTCCTTCTGATGATGATATGATGACCTGGTTAGGATATGAAATGTACTCAGATATCACTGTTAGTGTTATATAGAATATGCATAACATTGTTTCATTGATATGGTTTCTCTGTTAAACATTAGACTTCCCATATGTAACCTGTCATTAAAACCTGAAGCAATATACTGTTGAAAGCGTCAATATGTCATAACAATCAGGGTTCTGAATTATTCTATGCCATCATGTGTCTGTATGTTATATATATCAACTACATCATATAGTGCAATTATTAATCGTGTAACTGATTAGGTAACCCTTTGACTATTTTTTCTTAGAGTTGCCCCAGCATTTCAGGAAATCAATGTAACTAAAATTTCGATGCTTACATTACCAATGTTATTCTTAGAAACGTGTTTAACTTGATTTTAAATCTCATTCATCATAGTTATTCCTTCAGAGTACAAACTTACAATTAAGTCTAAAAAATAACAATGAAACAACCATCCATTTATATGAACCTTTTCAGGGTTCTTTTTCAGTATTTTAGTCACAAGCAAACTGACTGAACTTGTCTCCTAATGACCAGAAGTTGGGGTTAAAAAATACTTTTTTTTATATAAATTACTTCAATATGGTAAATAAAGTTTTGTGTCAATGAAGTGTATAAATATACATCAAACGTAATCATCTCAAAATTCAATAAGTGTGAATGAAGATGACAAGATAGACCCATAATGAAAATGTGGTGTTAAGCTCAAAATAGACGAAATCATATTTCACGAATCTATAAGACGTGAGAAGATGGCTTCACCTAAATTACTGGCGTCGTGGAAACTATTTTTGGATTTTATCAGATTATTTTAGCGAATGATGCACGTCCGTACAAATAACTGGTAGCAAACTTATATCAAAATTCTACTCAATAATATTTCTGCATACTTTAAATCGTCCACACTTAGTAATAAGACCAAGTGCATCGGAAGTGTAAGTTGTTTATATAACCTTAGTGAGGAAATTAATTTACAGTGTTATCCAATAGAAAGTCATCGGGTTCCTTGCTATGATGACTGGGACCTTATCACAATAGCCAATTTCACTCACAGACCCCGGATGTGGAGTGCCATTGTATGGAACTGTTGCTGGGTGAGCAGACTCCAAAACTACAACAATGGCACATTGCCTGACAAACAATACAATGATGACTGTATGAACAAATGTGCCCTATATTGGAATACATTATTGAATCAAATTTTAGATGCATTTTATCATACCATGCATTATAGGATTTATTGGTCCAGAGTACTTCCCGTACATTTCCCTTGGGGATTTAAAAATCAAAACATTAACAATAAAGACTGTTAAATAAACATTGTTATTTAAGTGTTGTTGTAATGACTGAATAGAAAATAAGAATGATTTTTTAAAAGATAAATCCCTTTGCGTGTACCGCAAAAGGTTTATCTTCCTTTATTTTTCAGCATATAAAAAGTACACTATTTTGATTTAATATTACATTAATTTGACTATGTCGGGTATGCTTATACAAAACGTTGCCCGATCATCTATTTTCAACAGCATATGCCTCATGCACGCTTTGCCAGGAATTTGTGTCTGTGACTTGAACATGTGGCGAGATTGCCCTGTTGTGTTTTATGTTTCTTTGGTTGGATTTGTGTTCTTTCGTCGGATTTATTTGCACTATTCTAGATCACAAAATGTGAGTAGCGATACTTTGTGAATCAATTATTTTTAAAGGGGCAGTAGCACGTTTTTCGCTCAAATAAGTTGATGAAATGTATTTGAAAAATAATTTCACCAATAGTAAAACATCCTTCTCTCTTCTGAAAATAAAGTTTAAAATGGGTGTACATGTTTCGGTAAAGCCATGGGAAGCGTTTTTGTAATACAAAATAATAATTTGTGTTCACAATAAAATGGCCGCCATGCAATTTTTGCTTTATACGCAACATAGTTTTTACCACTACAGATAAATGGTTTGTATAATAAGATGTTTTGCCCTCTAGAGTTTATTTTAATGACATCAACTATCATTATAAATGGAAAATCTGAAAAAAATAAATTTTGCAAAAAAACGTACGGGTTGCGGTTGTGGGTATTTCATTTTGCTTATTCGATGTTTCTATACTTGCTGACATATTAGTCATAACAGCTTTTCCCACTTGAAGTGCATGTTTAAAATTCAATATCTGATTAAATAATTTTTTGTTGACTGACACAACAAAACTCTACCCGTGGCTTGAAACGGGTATGATTCTGTTGTTAAAATGATGGTTTGATTACACAAACTACTTAAGGGTGTGTTAGATGGGTTATCCTTTTGAGAACATATTGAATAATAAATTTATTATATTCGAATGATCAGTAAAGCCAAATGCTTTCAAATCCTTTTAGGTCTTTCATCAATGATGCCTCTATGAATGCTTCGTGTTGCTTCAGTTGATTTGATTTGTGTTTACTCTGATCAGATGGATTGATTTGAATGACTTCCCTATGTAACTAATTGACGTAGTCGTTCAGATACGTAATCCATTTGATAAGGAAATGGGTAGTGTCTTTAACGAAGTGATGCAAGAGCGATCAAATAAAAATAATCAAACTGGTATTCAATGGGTTTACTTGTTCAACACCACCTTTCATTATCGTATTAATCAATTTATCGACTTTAAGTGTGAACATTGACAAAGCTCACCAGTAATAATTAATCGATACATTGTAAAACGCATTAACAAAACTGATTATCATCGAATGTCAGTACTTGAGTTGATGATAAAAACATTCATAACATCGACACAAAGTATTTCATTTCATGTAATATATGTAAGATACTATAATATACAAATTAGTCAATGATAATGATATTATATAAAACAAAGGTAATGATCAGTAGAGCATATGACATGCAGATGCAGCTTGTTGAACTTTCCCTTTGATATGTGACCCTTCAAATATCCTCATATTTCATATGTGTGGCTTATAAAGTTGTATGGTTGGGTTCGACATATTACTGATAACTTATTATTAGGGATGGTAAAATGTATCCCTGTGAACTATCACTAAAATGCTAAACGACTGCTACACTTCACCTACATGTATTGAATACATTTACTCGTGTATCAATAGTTTCTCCAAATACTGTTTGATATCAGATACACTTCCTATAATTAAAGCAATTCATCCTATATGGAGAACGTTTTCCACACCAGTTAGGGGAACTATTTATATTCTTCAATGAATTAAATCACAACAAGCGAGTGTAACTTAAGTGACAAGATCCCCCGCAACAAATTATCACATCAAACAGAAACAAAGTAGAGGTGATGATTTAATAAGAAATGTGTAAACAGAAACATGATTCAGTTTACTTCTATTGTTATGTTTCAGTGTGGTTGTTGGCAGTCATTTTCAATTAACAACAATGCCACTATCGTGCTCATAAGCTTAACATGCATGTTAAAAGTTCCCATGTGACCTGAACATGAATCGACTGGGCCTAAATAGAGAGTCCACAAAATTGATCTTTAGATATCTCGCTGACAAACTTAACATATAAACTCAAAAGCCTGGCAACATCATATTGTTACCAAACCTGCTTCTTACATCGGATTACCTTTGTGACAAAATGACGATAGTCCAGCTAATCTTTCTATAGACAACCCGCTTTAAAGCTCAACATTCAAGTTTCTTTGTTGTATTTTTACAGTATCTCATTATACACAACACAGTGTCGTTATTTTGAGGTACTTCAATTCATGTAACTGCACCACTAAGTCTTGTTATCCTAAACTGCCCGCACGATATCAGATATCAAACCCGAGTAAAGTATCTATCTTGCAAATTTATTTGTCTATCGCTGGAATCGAACCAGCGAACTATGGATGTGTAAACTAGCAGCTTATCGACTGCGCCGCTGCGACAGTGACGTCAGTCATATGATTTTTAAAAGGGTGAATATTGTTACTGTTAAGACTATGATTTTAAAGTAATTTTTACGAGGACCATACATTTTGTTTTATGGGGAAAATGGTATGATAGGTATGGGTATACATTTGTGTTGTACTTCTGTTGTTGAATTATGATTTGATTGGAGAATACATATTTTAAAAAAGAAACCGCTTCTTAACCGGCACAGTAATTGCTTATTGAAATATGACAAGTGTATTACCTAGCATGTATGTATGCATACAGGTATGTGTATATGTATTCGATCATTTCCCGGTTACATGTGCGTGCATATCTGTGTGTTTGTATAATGGATGTATTTTATAATTTTACTGCGTGTTATACAATGTAGGTCATACATGTCATAAATAAATGTTATATTTTTTAAAGGCGTTATAGCACGTTCTGCTTACTTAAATAAAGTGCTCTCACAAAACAACAAATAAGTGTTACCAATGACAGAATAAATCTCCTGAATCCATAAAAAGAGTTCTAAAATGAATGTGCATGGTTCGGTTAAGCCATGCGAGTCCATTTCCCATCGAAGACTTTTAAATATGATACAATAGTGGAATGATCAACACTCTTGCTGTCTGAACTCTCAAATTCACATGAGGCATACAAATCTACCTCTCACACTGAAGGGTCTTATACCACTGTCGCGTTATGCGTCGCACCATTTTCTTCCAATACGGATAACCGTTTTCTATTAATACAGTTTATCGGGTCATGTAGTGAGATATTTTACCCTCTAAAGTAACTATGTATTGTATAAACTTTGATAATAAATTCATAAATGGTAAACTTGATAAAACATGATATGCAAAAAAGAAATGTTGAAACGGCTCAGGTATATGAACTTAAATACATACAAATGGTATATATCCATACATAGGCCTAGACATCGCATGCATACATGTATGCAGTCATCCATTCATCCATCCATGATCCATCTTTACGAACATACATACGTAAATACATACACACGTACATAAATACGTACGTACATACGCACACGTATTGGTGTTTACTTTAGCAGAAACCTGTCATGGCATAAACATACAAACCAACCTGCAGTACAAGCAAAGAAAGTTCTAATTAGTATAACCAAGAATCTGAAAGTTTTAGGAAATATTTCATATCAATCCTTATTTAAAATATTTGATGTAAAGATACTCCCAATCCTATCATATGGGTCAGAAGTATGGGGCTTAAAACATTTTGATGCTATAGAAAAGATTCATTTATATGCTTGTAAAAAGTATTTGGGTGTTAAGATAAACACATCTAGTCTGATGGTGTATGGAGAATGTGGACGATTTCCTATATATGTACATTCGAATTTAAAAGTAATTAAGTATTGGCTTAGACTTATTAACATGCCCTCATACAGATTGCCCAAAAAGGTTTATAACATGATGATATTGTTTGATAACAATGGTAAAAGAAATTGGGTGACAGGTGTAAGAGAATTACTTTTTAATTGTGGTTTTGGTCATGTTTGGAACGACCAAAATGTGTATTCAATAAATGTTTTTATACTTTCATTAACTCAGAGATTAAAGGATATTTATTTGCAGACATGGACAACATCGATGGCCCTAACAAACAAATGTTTCTATTACAAAATGATTAAATCTGAAATAATCATGGAGGATTATCTATCAAAGATTACTGTTAAAAAATTTAGAATAGCTTTGTCACGTTTTAGATGTTCCTCACATGAACTTTTTATTGAGACAGGACGCTATATGAAGATACCAAGAGAAGAAAGAATATGTAATCTCTGTAACTTGAATTTAATAGAAGACGAATATCACTTTTTACTTGTATGTCCGCTATACTTACATCTTAGAGCAAAATATCTAAAAGCATATTATTTCAGATATCCTAACGTTATGAAATTATATGCACTACTATCAAACTCAAATTGTAATATTCTGCAAAATGTTTCTATGTACATATATTATGCCTCCTTGCACAGACAAAATATCCTAAAGTAAATTATACTGGTATTAATGACATATGTGTTATTGAAGATATCATATAACAATACTTGACAGAGAATTATATGATTTTATCTGACATATTTGTACAAATTTGTAAATATTGCATGTACCAATTGTACTACAGGCCTGTGGCCTTTAAGTATTGAATAAAGATTGAATAATGGCCATCAATGTACATACATACATGTATATCGTACATACATACGTCCGTACGTATACGGACCTACATGTACATACCTACCTACATACATACATATACACATACACGCATACACGCACACATGCACACATACATCGTACATACACACACACACATATACATACATACATACATACTTACATACATACATACGTACAAAAATACATACATACATACATACATACATACATACATACACACACATACACACACACACATACATACACACATACATACATACATACTATATAAAATTAATATCAGTTTGATATTGATAACTATCTGCAGTAAATCATAAATAAATTGATGACCTGTCCAATAACAATCTTTATATATCGTTGCCTCGGTCCGATACTGATAAACCTGCTCGGCAGAGCCTCGCATGTTTATCAGTATCGTACCTCGTGAAGAACTTTCCCCTCTGTTGTTGGATACACAGTATCCGTATCTGACCTCTAAAATTGAGAACATACATGTTGTTTCTAAAACCGCCTTTCACCAGCAAACTGATCACACTTGTACTACTATATCAAATTAGAAATTGATATCATTGATATCACGTATTAAATCGTAGCTATTGCTGACAAAGTGGGCCTTGTTGTGTATGGCAAATAGCGACCCAGCACTCGGCTACCGCTCGCGGGTGATATCACAGCGAACGCCTCGTGCTGAGGTCGCTATTTCACCCCTATCAATAAGATATCGCGCTGAAAAGCTAACATACAAAGCTCAACATTCAAGTTTCTTTGTTGTAGTTTTACAGTATCTCATTCTATCATTAAGATATCGCACTGAAAAGGTAACATACAAAGCAAAGTCACGTTTTGGCCATAAAATACGATCAAGGCAACAAAACACAACCTGAACTTTACTTTGATAAATATGTATACACAACATGAACAAGCAGTTTTAAAAGTGTACTAGTTTGTACATACGGAATCAATGAGAGGCGGGTAAGTCAATTATGAGGATATCAATATGCATTGAGTTTAACATCCACAAGTAAATTAAGGGATAACCATTTAATCTATGACCATTATTCCTGAATTCCAAGTTATTGTGTTATGCTCTGCATCCTTTCAATTCATCAACAAATACAAGACAGGTAATTATTCTGCGCTGATCTAGTAATCATTAGCATAAATTAACACAGGAATGAATTAACCACATCTGTTTCATTAGCTTGTGACAATAACATTTGAAGTTTGAAGTGGATATAAACAGAAGTTAAAATAGATGGCATTACTGTTACTATCAGAGGGGTATTGAATGTAAAATTAGCTTAACTAGCGATTGTTGGACCTCGATTGTCTAGGCGAAATGGTTGTGTGGTAAGCTGTTGGTACAGTCAATGCTTGCGATAGTTGCCTTACTCTGAGGGCGTGGGTTCGAATCCCGCATGGGACTCGGCCCGAACAAGTACAATAATTTGTACTATTGAAAGTAGTGTTATCCCAAATATAACCATGTTATATTACTGTTGTTGACAATAAATGTCATAGTTTGTACTTAATCAGGAAACATATGTTTATATGGTACAATGACATGAGTTAATAATCCATAGGTATGTTTGTGTCTGTCATGTGAATCATAATATCTCCACCGGCTTGTTTACATTTTGTGTAACAAATGTAGCATTTTGAAAGGCTTTGTTAAATCTAAAATAGCTTCCTCAGAAAATGTCAGAATGATATCAAAAGAGCTCATAGACAGTGTACTGTGTAATACGTTCGCAGCTAGTACAATTTCTGCTAACATTTTTTGAAAAACATGGTCTCCTAAAGTGTTACAAAATTAATCAAACTTAATAGACATGTGTACATATTTTAAATAGTAACAGTTAGTTTGCACTGCCTTTTTCGGAACCATTGTTATTGTATATTGAATTATTGAATTTGTAATATTTAGACACCTTATGCTATTGTATCTAGAATGCATGTAGATATGAAGCAGTGGCTTCGTTACATATCACAACTCTCATCATATGATAAGCAGAAATGCAATGTCATCATCTAAAAAATCTCCACTTATCATCCTGACTCTAAGTTTCTGTCTTACTCAACATGACTGAAAGACACTATTAATATGTAGCAATTTTGAAAGCTTGACAAGGTAAATTTATTAAATCGTTTCAGTCTGTTCATTGAAATAATTTAAACATTATCTGTAGTGAAACTAATGGTTTTGACTCCTTTAATGTAAGGAATGTGTGAAGTCACGTGCAATTATTGACTTTGTAACCACAAAAATCGGAAAACTTTGAATGCACCTGCAAACACACAACCATGAGGTCAATCGATGCATGTTAGCATAAACTGAGTAAGCACATTGAAGCTCATTTGGAAAATCAAAATAAAAGACATCTTTGCAATCGATTTGTAACTGCAACTTCCCCAAGTAGGGAGATGTTTGGTGGAAGGATAACCCTAAAAATCGTCAATCAATCGCGTGTGTGCCGCTGGATTTCGCGTACGGAGACCCTATAGAGGACCTCTCCTTACACTCTTCATCGCCGTCTTGCATATGGGTCACAAGGCACTTTTTTTAGTGACGAATCTCGATTCACCTTGATATTTGCTGACTTCAGGACCCGTGTTACCTCCTACAATGCATAAGCATACCACTCTAAACTATTGACCTTTGTAAGTTAAACTCTGTATGTGTGAAACCGTCTGTGTACTGGCCAATCTATTCTCAATCCCCGAAGGAGACGTGACTGTTTACCCCAAGCTGTGAAGTCTTCAAGAAATCAAAGCAAGTCTGTAAGACATTGTAACTGGTAATTACAGAAGTGGATTCGAAGTGCAAACGTATAGAAGGATGCTGAGCAAGTGGACATCCCTTCTAGTTTCAATCTGTAGCCATTTACCCTACGTGACCATTGATTCGGTTAAACATTGATTTTAGTCTAATTGTCTTATTTAAAATGTTTCATTATTGATTCACAACATTGAATAATGCTAAATATTTCATTTGTCATTGCACTGTTATTTGCATCTGAGCGAATTTTTTTATTATAAAAACGACTTAGTGTCTTTTCAACAACTTTAAAAGCGCTGTAACAGTTTTTTGCATATTTTGTTTTCTAATATTCGCAATTCATTATCACAGTTTATACAATATATTGTTATGCTAGAGGGTAAAATATCTCATTACTCGCTAAGCCGTATTCATAGAAAACGGTTATCAGTATTTAATGAAACTGTTGCGACGTTTAAGGCGAAAGTGGTGTGAAAATGTTCAATGTGAGAGGTAGATTTGGTAGGTCTCATGGGAATCTGACAGTTCAGACAGCAATATGGTTGACCATTCTAACATCGTATCATATTTAAAACTGTACTTTGATTGGTTGGGTATCGCATTGAACACATTGGTCGCTCATAGAGAAATGGACTCGCATGGCTTAACCGAACAATTTGCATTCATTATAATGTGTATAGCCATTGATAACACGTATTTGCATTTTCGTCAGATAACTTTATGTAAGTAAGAAAAACGTGCTACAGCGCCTTTAAACTAACAGGCCAAATCAGAATCGATAGCAATTTGGAATGGCACAACCGATCAAAGAATTAACATGAACACATGCTGTGTATGTGTAATGTTTCTTTTGTCAATCGAGAAGCTGTAAACAAACCAATCTTAAACAAAGTGTTACGGTAATTAAGAATTGTTAAGGATGCTTCAGTCAATGTTTTGCGTTCTTTTCACCAACAAGACACGTCTATTTAGGAGATAAATGCCTTCCGTTTTTGATTTTGGGGTTGTATGTTGTGAAATTGTTATCCCTAAATTTAATTTCAAACCGAGCTTGCGAGGTTTGAAATGTTTAATTTAGGGGTAACAAATTCACAACATACAACCCCAAAATCAAAAACGGAAGGCATTTATCTCCATTCTAACATGACTAATTAGAAAAATAACGAGGAACTATGTTATTTGCCTTGCGCCACAGCGACGTGATAAGGTCAAACCAGTGCAGACCTGTTCCACTCGAGTGAGAAGCTGCTTGTTCATTTTTCAAAGAACACACTTCAGTCAAAATTTAATAAACATAATTATTTATACACTAAAATATTTTCAAATATAACTCATTCTGTTTCATTGAGAACAATATCAACAGAAAACTTTGACACAATTTCAATGTCGACACAGATAAACGATTTTCCATCCATTCAAAGACCACCTCGTTTGCTTGGTTTTATCGCTTGGTATGGCTTCAAGGGACGTTACTCTAAACGTAGTCGTCCACTACAATCACGGGAAGCTACTCTGAAAGCAAGACGAAAGAGCTTTATTTTGTGTCATAGTTGAGGACACGATGCTAGGAATTTAGGAAATGTGATCACTTGAACATGTTGTCGCTTCTGTTCGGTCAACGATATGCTGTTGTATGAAGCGAGCGACGCGGAGGAATGTGAATCGGTCGCAAATATTTTGAGGTGATTATCGGTAAAATAATTACTCCAAAATTGTTACGAGGAACCAATCATAAAGCAGTATTTTCATTCTAAATATAGTGTCATGTTAGAATGAAATTATTTTCCTGAAGTTTGATGTCTTTGTAACATTTGACATTAAGATCCGGATAACAATCTTTGAATCAAGAATTGTGACACGTCTTGTGTGGAGCAGGGTTCCTTCTCTGTAGACGTCGACCAATCATGTCCCAGACATGCTCGATGGGATTCAAATCTGAAGACAATGCTGGCCAGGGGATACGAGAAACAGCATTGTTCTCCAGATGTTAAGTCACAGCTCGTGAACGGTGAGGCCGAGCATTATCGTCCATGAACAGGAGTCGAGTTGCAAGTCTGTGATCATCAACATGGTCAATCACAACTGGATCCAACACTTCTGCAATGTAGCGGGCGCCGGTAAGTGTGCCTTGTAGTGTCACCAAATCCAACTTGCAATCAAAAGAAAAGCAACCCCACACCATAACGGATCCTCCACCATATGGAACCCTTGGAATAATGTTCCTTGGTGTGTATCAACTGTTCTTGACTCTCCAAACTCTGATTCGCCCGTCAACGGTATGGAGGAGGAAGCGACTTTCATCTGACCAGTGTCTCCATGACCTCAGGTTCCAAAGCTGCCGGTCACCACACCACATCCTACGATCCCGTTTATGACGATTAGTAAGGTTTGGACGTCAGATGACACGTCGAGACCTTAAACCTGCTGCTTTGAGGCGGTTCCTCACCGTCTGATTGCTGATACGTCTATAGGGTAGCAAGGCTTGTTTCAAGACGGTACTTGACGCAAACGGTTGACGTCGTTGATGACGCAATAGGTTCCTGTCCTCTTGCAATGTGGTCCTCACTAAACGACTGATGACCGAATAGTGGTAACCAGTTCTTCTCCCAATTTCTTTGTACGAGAAACCTGCAAAATGCTGTCCAATAATTTGCCATCTTGTAGCCTCGGACAATCTCCTACGTGGCATTGTTCATTAATTTTGTGTATTGAACTGACATTGAAGCCGTAAAAGGCGTTTATTTAGCCATGGTAAGTCGAAGGGTGAAAATTCATTTTGCTGAAATCATGGGTTGCATGATATGCAACAGAAACCACACCAGTTCCCATCCAGAATACCATATTTGGCCTGTCTATCGAATTGAATAACATGATCATAAAATCCAAAATGGTATACAACTTTTAATTCGGGGGTTACTGTGTATGTATATAGACACGCTTGTGCCATATTGTACCAACATTTAAAATTCTACTCCGGTTAAGTATCACTGCATAAGTCAGATCAACTACCTTCGAGCAATCATTTTAATGTGAACACCTTCAATGGCCGTTCGATGGGAAATGGACTCATGGCTTAACTAAACAATATATGTTCGTTTTAGAACGTTTTATTGATTCAGGAGTATTATTAGCCCTTGGTAATATTTATTTACCTTTTTACTGCAGTGCCTTTAAGTATATACTATGTAGATGTATAACGTAATTCATTGCACATCGGCACATCAGTTTACTCATTATTCGCCAAATGTTGCCATCCATACAGACAACACATACATCCTCTTCGGCAAAAAACCTAACCTAAAAAAGATAGATGTTTTAATCGACGACAAGTTAGTTATGTGATGGACACTCACTTACGTCATATATCTTTACATTTCATGATTTGTTCTCTAATCATATCTGAAATATGAATTTTCTTAAAAAGTGCCGTTTTAAAATTCTAGAGCAAACAGGAGAGAACATTTGAACAGTTTTGTTTCAAAATATCAATGGAAAAGGCTGACTTACTGGTGTCATTAAGTGAACAGAGTATAATCAATGTATGTGACCGTGATAGCGCACCAACAATTATACATCGCAAAAACAAGTCCCAAGCGAATTTAGAAGGATTTACTCTGTTGTTTATCTTACGATCTTACCTAATGCTAGTGTTGAGAAGTTGGGTACAACTGTAATTATCATCAGTCTTAAAGATTTAAATCTTGAAAATTGCAATCATATATTCTGGATACTGTTTGTTCCCTACTCATTTTGATTTTGTTCTAAGTATCATAAACACATGTACATATATAAGATATGGTGCAATTTTATCATATGTACAACAAATTGGTATGGTACAACTGCAGGATCAAATTAGCATCCTGTTAGAAAACCTGGCATAGTTTTCACTGAACAACAGTGTAAAGTGAGAAAGGCAAATTGGACAGATCAACTGATGTACTATATATATGCACAGTTTTCACTCTCTTCAAGTGTACCAAGGATTGTTTCCCTATGAAGAATCAATGAACGAAAAAAATACCTTTTGATATCCTTGAAGTAGCTGATTTCTTAGCAATGGTTGAAAAGTTAAATTATTAAAATGAAATGGAGTGCTTTCATCTCTGTTTATTGCGTCTTCGGTTGACAGTTTCAACTCGACGATTCAAATTTGGAAGAAATATCAAAGCAATTATTACGAGCATGTGTTCTACTGAAATGTCAACGAGGTCAACGGTGCTTCAGATTCAGCATGCTAATCTTGTCATGTGACAACACATTGCATTCTTCTTATTTGACTTTGCTTGATATCAAGTTAAGTGTTAAAACATGTACAGTACATAAGCAGAGTCCCTTGATAAGTATGGACGGTGTCCTGAAATGACATGCATCCAAACCTCAAATTTTTATTCATCATAGTTCTTTTTATTTCTGAATTATTTCTGAAAAAATCACATATGATACATTTCCGAAAATGAATTGACAATGCTCTTGCATATTTACAATACAACACTAATGTTAATGTAAAACTGTGAATGTGAAATTAAAACCTTTCAAATCATGACAGGATTGTCAATGACAAACATATGTTTATATATTATTGACATATGGTAATATAACGCCAGTTTATATCATATAAAAAGAAATATAATGATCGGACTACGTAAGTGTGCTATTTTTTTAACAATGAATGAATAGTGCAAATAAGCCGTTAATAATGACATTGTTGCGTCTTCCTGATTATATCATTGTAATATCTTCACATGACATTCTTGAAATTACCAATATTATTAAAATATTATTGTTTCATTACATGCTGCCGTTTGCTCTGGCACACTTATCCACCCACGTGATGAACAAGGAAGAACTTCAAGTTATCACAGAGGTAGTAAATAACATTGTACACAGCTTGTATTGACATCTCAATCATATTGATTTGATTCATCTATGGAACAGGGCTGGATATTTGGATAGTTGGATAGTTGGATATTACATGAATGGAACTCTATACATCAGCTTGTGCGGTACCACGCGTGTCATATAAGCATGTTCTAATGTAAGAAATGATCTTAGATTCAATAAGATATATATATATATATATTTCAGTCATTAGGTTATCCAGAGGATGTAAAAATGAGAACAATAATTAATTCTCTTTGATGTAACATTTTCCTTTGAGTTGGTGATCATTCACGTTTGTTACGATGTGTTACAATGCTGTTTATCAAGTAGTTGGACTGTTATTGGGTTATGATTCATAGTAAATGATAGTGCACCTTCATGATAAACAAGTTTACGAGAAGTACAGACCACAACATAGAAATTACACACATTGAATCCGCCTATATCATCGTTACAATCGTGTTGATCATTCTGTTTATTAACAAAATGACAAAGTAAAATGCGAAAATGGTACAATTAATTGGTCTACTTTCTAAAGGTTTCTCTCGAATTAGTCATGCATTGATTGCGGGTTCAAAACATGAAAACGATGACAGTATATCATGTCATATAATAACATAATTGTCTACAGAAAACGTTGCTAAGGACGTCTTTGTTATGGTGTAAAGAGATGTAGATATCAATTCTACCACTGATCTGTGTTGAACAATGCATGATTAAATACAGTAAATACAGGCAGGTTCTATTGAGTCTAAGGAATCCGTTCTCCTAGCCAAATCAGATTAACAACTTCTAATTAGTTCATCCAAATTAGTAGTAATATAGTCGTTGTCAATGCTATAACAAATGATTAGACATTGGTTTGGCCTGGAACCGAGAAGTTCTGGCATGTGAGAGAAATTAACCCTGCAATCGAAGCAGATCGTTATTTGAGTTTACCTCCACCGAATACACTTGTAACGAACCCTCTTTTTACCCAAAATAAACTACATGAACATGTGTTTGTTTTTGAAAAGATGACATATATATGTTAAACGTTCTCCACTAAGTATTATCGTAAGGCACTGACTAGCTTATTATTTACCTCACATTAAATTAAACCCAATACCAAAAGAAACTTTGCACCCATTTTCTTTTCTTAATAAATCACATAATAGGCAACGATTGGATTTGGGTTTTTAAGAATTGTAATAATTATTCAATTTTACATTCGATGTATGAACATTTTCATTTCAAAAGTTTATTTAAATGAAAAGTTTGGACGCATCAATATACGAGGGGTATCAAAATGTGTTTGATCAATTCGTCTGTGATTCGGTGGTGGTCTCGTACTCGGTGGTCTTTGCTAATGTATAATATCAACGAACTTTTAACATCAGAAACTGTTTCAGTAGTGCGTTAGTCGCTTCACATGTGTGTCTTGTCAAAATTAAAAGTTTAATTTTTTAAAAAATTTAAAAAAATTTCATTTTCTTGTAAAAAAAATTAAAAACTTCTGAAAAAAATATTTGACTGATGACAATACGCCATTACTTTTCAGTTTTAGTGTACGATGTCCAATGTACTTGAAATATTTGTAATTGAAAAACAAACATATGATAAAATCAACTGAGATGCAAAGTTTCTTTTGGTATTGGGTGTAGATTTCTACGTGACGCGTTTGAAGGGATGTAAAATATAATTTGCCTCTTCCTTCACAACATAAAATCCCAAATTCCTCATAATGCCCCAGGAGTCTCATGAGCTAAGGGTTACTTACGACAGTCTGGTCAAGTCAATTTTTGGCAGGTGACAAATCATTGTGATGTTACAATCGCAAATCTTGTAAACGCCCCAATGACAGTATACTTGTTTAATTATACCGTGTATATGTACAACATCGTGTCAACGTTATCAGTTAGTGGATTAACACATTATAACGTCAATAGAACCCATTTTATGCTCAGAAACCATTTGATTGAAAACGAGAAAGGTTATTCACAAAGAGAGGCAAATAAGCTCTTGACCAGTGGTCACCGATTGTTTCATTCAGTTATCATCAGGTGTTATTGATTTCAAACTAGCTGTGATTCACATTTCCATACAATTTCGGTCATGAATAAGGGTTTGTAATTACAATTGTCCACAGAAGTCATTGGGGATTGGCATTAGTTGTGCTGTACACAACAAGAAGTACATGTTGTTAACAAAGCGCTGAATGTAATACGTGACACGCTATTATGATTACCCTGTCCACTGTTCTTCACTTTAGACCATATGTCTTTATCCATAAATGAGGTTATTGAGTACTTTCTGTGACCAGATAAGGATATCAATGGACTGAGGATATTACTTATCGAGGTATATGGAATGGGCATAACATCGGTTCATTCCTTTAACATAACTGATATGTTTTCTCTGTTAAGCATTCGGTTCTATCAGATGTCCTTTCCTGCAGAATTCCTAGTTTATCTCGAGTAGTCAATTGATCAAATAACCTGCCATAGACGCCTTAAGCTATAAACTGTTACAATCACGGTTCTGAATTCTACCCTGCTATTTTCATCAGCTATCGTTCTTGCCCTCAGAACTAATTTGATCGTGAATATCGACGGCTTAACTTTGATCTTACCCTGGTACAATTTGTTCGTTACTCTAGCATTGAACCTAATCATTTGCAAATAGAGGAATTGAACGATTTGATTTGAAACCATTATCTGTCTTCCACAGAATCCCTTGCATAAACTATGATATTCAATCAACTTACTGATTTCCTGATGCACATGTGTTTGTATGCTTTATCTACTGCGTGAAAAAGTGCCTTGTTTATGGGTATGCTCCGTTTTCATCTTACTGACATTTAGATCTCTCATGTGTCTTTAATTAAATGTATACGCTGTGTCATTAACTGAAATTATTGTATATTCGGTTGTGTATTTTTAAATTTGAATAATATCTACTTTCAGTCGTTTGGTTAATACTGTTTGAATGTCCTGACAGTTTCAATGATTTTAAGCATTTAGTATTACACATTATATTACATCGTCGACATTATTTGACGTGAAACCAGTGCTTTCAACCAAAGAGTACTGGTTGGTCTTCAGTCTCGATGTAGTTTCACTGTTCATTTTGATTAAACAGATACTTGAATTATTTCCGTAAACATAGTTAAAGCAGTGTTTTTAGTTGGTGCAAGACTCATTGAAACTTTAACATTGACTAAATGCAGTAATTATCATGGATATATCTAGACAGTGAACATAACTTTGGACAGAATGATGATGTGAACTTATACATGTGTGTCCTATTATGGTGATTAAACGGTGATGGACATTTGATCTCTGCCTATTGTTACTTGTTCATTTGAGGTCGAACTGACAGATCACTATTTGGTACAGCTAATCCGAGAGACGATTTTTTTTAGTTGAGACCTCTTCGATTTATATACATTGTAGATTCAAATTTTCATATTACTATTTTGAGATTGATATAGCTATATCAGAAGAAATAACATTTATTTTACGGCAAACAGATCTAAACTCTTTCACATCTTCTAATGTGAATATATTACAAACATATACCTCTCAAAATAATCATTCAACCAATTTATAACGTTGCAATTACGTTATATTATCGGTAAAAGGTTCACATATTAATCACTGACTTGATTAGGAGAGAATGTCTAATAACACGAATATGATTTATAGTTTCATGACTGACATTATGAAAACATTTTACAATTATCTTATATTTCTTATTATATTTCTTTAATTTAAATCAAAGAATTATGTTTACACTTACAAAATAATCAGTTTACGATTTTACAACTCTTATTCTTATTTACTCTTATTTATATTAGAATATAAACATGTATAATAGTACTTCTTTCCAACAGCCTTCTACAAAATGCATATTTGCAGAGTATAGGGAATAGCAACAATCCTTCGCGATCAATAAGCGTCTCACGCTGGTACATTGAATGAATTCATGATATTTTGGAAAGCAATAAATACATAAGCTTCTTACAGATTATGCAAGTCTTATTCTGGGATGTAATATATGCCTCCCTGTATAATTATGATTGAATGCAATGGAGCGTGATTGCAGTGCAGAGTGTTTTCGCATCTGGTTTATTTGTGTGTTATTTACTATGACATTGCTGTCTAAATACTGAATCAAACAAATTATGTTCTAGCATAAATCCATCCATGTGGACAATGAAAATAATTAATATAACAGACTAACGTAGAACATTACGTAAACATATATTGTACAGTGTGTCAAAAAACAAACAAAAAGTGGGACTTTGAACGAATAATCAGCAGCTCTAATACGTTCATAATATACAGCTGACATTTTCGGTATGTTTATGTCGATAAAAACGATTTTATCTTGTATGAGATTCCTTCAGTTTCACCAAGTTGTCATTTGTCAATCCATGCACCGAGTCAAAGTGTGACATTCATACAGGTATTGCTATTTGTAGTTGGCTTCGGAAAACGCACACAATGTTTGAATGCATTAACGGGACTACCCATTATGTAGTAATAATAATAATAGCATCCATGTTCATCCCTATTATGACTCGGTAATTGTCTTATTTAAAATATTTCATTATTGATTCATAATAATTGAATAATGCTAAATATTTCATTTTTCTTTGCACTGTTGTTTTCATCCTAGGGAATTTTTTTAAAGGCATTGTAACAGGTTTTTTGCATATTTTGTTTTCTAAATTTTGCTATTTATTATTACAGTTTATACAATATATTGTTATGCTAAAGGGTAAAACATCTCATTACACGACCTAATAAGCCGTATTTATAGAAAACGGTTATCAGTATTTAATGAAACTGGTGCGAGGTTTAAAGTGAAGGTGGTGTGGAACTGTTCAGTGTGAGAGGTAGATTTGGTAGGTCTCATTTGAGAGTTCAGACAGCAATATGGTTGACCATTCTAACATCGTATCATATTTAAAACTCTACTTTGATTGGTTGGGTATCGCTTTGAACACACTAAAATGGTCGCTCGTAGAGAAATGGACTCGCATGGCTTAACCGAACAATGAACATTCATTATAAAACTATTTCTATTGATCCAAGAGTATTATATAGACATTGATAACACGTATTTGCATTTTCGTGAGATCACTGTATGTAAGTAAGAAAAACGTGCTACAGCGCCTTTCAACTAACAGACCAATAAATAACATCTGAATCGAGGTGAGGTGAGGTGAGTTGGGGTTTAACGCCGCTTTCAAGAGTATTTCACTTATATCGCGGCTGCTAGTATTATGGCAGGGAGAAAGCCCGCAACGCCATGTGGCTATGCATTGCGGTGAAACATGCGAGCATCGGCTGGAACTAGCGAACCATGGGTGGTACTGCACTGAAATTCAGTGTAGCATTGCACCCAAACCTGACTGCGTGTAGAACAGTTCTCTACTGCAGACAAAGTTGCCGTGCCCCTGGCGGGATTCGAACCCCGGACCTCTTGATCCGAAAACATCTGAATCGATAGCAATTTCGAATGGCACAACCGATCAAAAAATAAAAATGCATATGTGAAATGTTTCTAAAGTCAATCGAGAAGCTGTAAACAGACCAAACTTAAACAAAGTGTTACAGTAATTTAGAATTGTTAACGATGCTTCAGACAATGTTTTGCGTTCCTTTCACCAACTAGACACTTCTATTGAAATTATTTACATGGAGTTTGATGGTGTTTGTACCATTTAACATTAATATCCGGATAACAATCTTTGAATCAAGAATTGTGACACGTCTCAACAAAGGTATTGAACATAATTAATAATATATTATGAAATGTTTGACATTATTAAACTGATACACATTCCTTTATGGTTATATTGCATAAATGTCATATATTATTTATTTGCTAGCTATTTAGAATACATGCTGGTATTCTTTACTTGCGCTGTAGCATGCTTTTGGCATAGCTTTTTCTCAATTTGTTCTATGTAAGCCGATCAGCCGTAACAATAGAAAACTTGTTATCCCTATTGCAAGAAAATGGTGGGCATATATATAGCGACACGTTTGTGCCATATTGTACCAACATTTAAAATTCTACTCCGGTTAAGTATCACTGCATAAGTCAGATCACTTGAACTACCTTCGTTCAACCATTTTAATGTGAACACCTTAAAATGGCCGTTCGATGGGAAATGGACTCGCATGGCTTAACTAAACAATATATGTTCGTTTTAGAACGTTTTATTGATTCAGGAGTATTATAAGCCCTTGGTAATAATTATTTACCTTTTTACTGCAGCGCCTTTAAGTATATACTATGTAGATGTATAACGTAATTCATTGCACATCGGCACGCCATTTTACTCATTATTCGCCAAATGTTGCCATCCATACAGACAACACATACACACTCTTGGGCAAAAAACCTTCCATCAAAAAGAAAGATGTTTTAATCAAAGACAAGTTATTTATGTGAAGGATACTCACTTACGTCATATATCTTTATATTTCATGATGTGTTCTCTAATCATATCAGAAATATGAATTGTCTTAAAAAGTGCCCTTTTAAAATTCTAGAACATACAGGAGAGAACATTGCTTGACAATATCAATGGATAAGGCATGACTTACTGGTGTCATTGAGTGAACAGAGTATAACCCATGTATGTGACCGTGATAGCGCACCAACAAGTATACGTCGCAAAAACAAGTCACAAATTAGATCTCAAGCGAATTTAGAAGGACGTATAATATTGTTTATCTTACGATCTTACCTAATGCTAGTGTTGAGAATGTGGGTACAAATGTAATTATCATCAGTCTTAAAGATTTAAATCTTGAAACAACAATCATATATTCTGGATACTGTTTGTTCGCTACACATTTTGATTTTGATCAGTATCATAAACACATGTAAAGAAATAAGATATGGTGCAATTTTATCATATGTACTACAAATTGGTATGGTTCAACTGCAGGATCAAATTAGCTTTCTGTTAGAAAACCTGGCATAGTTTTCACTGAACAACAGTGTAAAGTGAGAAAGGCAAATTGGACAGATCTACTGATGTACTATATATATGCACAGTTTTCTCTCTCTTCAAGTGTACCCAGGATTGCTTCCCTATGAAGAATCAATGAACGAAAGAACAACCTTTTGATATCCTTGAAGTAGCTGCTTTCTTAGCAATGGCTGAAAAGTTAAATTATTAAAATGAAATGGAGTGCTTTCATCTCTGTTTATTCCGTCTTCTGTTGACAGCTTCATTTTAACGTTTCAAATTTGGAAGAAATATCAAAGCAAGTATAAGAGCATGTGTTCTACTGAAATGTCAACGAGGTCAACGGGGTTCAGATTCAGCATGCTAATCTTGTCATGTGACAACACATTGCAATCTTCTTATTTGACTTTGCTTGATATCAAGTTAAGTGTTAAAACAGTACATAAGCAGATTCCCTTGATAAGTATGAACGGTTTCCTGAAATGAGATGCATCCAAACCTAAAAACGTTTGCCAATAGTTAAACAACCCGGGTAATGCTGACGCAAAGAGTGTTGCTCGTGATGCTTCGATTGATCCCATGACAAGTAAGATAGGGATTTCTTCAATATGCGTAATACAGTTAACTACTGCAGACAAAGTTGCCTAGAGGGATTCGAACCCCGGATCCTTTGATCCGAAGCCGAATTCGCTAACCACTGCGCAATCCCACCCCTCAATCACAAGAACTGTCATTGGTATTTCCTGCTTAGTGAAACCAACACATCTCCTACCACAGTGTATTGCTGACTAAATCCATATCACAGATTTGTCCATGTCAATTACAAATCGAAAGACTGGTCACGTTCATCAAACTATACTAGTTTGTGAACAGTCTCGCTCCTTCAAATGTATCTGTACATTTTTATATTCTAAATTATTTGATTTAGTGAAGGTAGAGTCTGTTCCAAGCTGAAAGCAGGATCAGGCCTAAATATAAATACTGAGAATGTTAACAGTTAGTAATGTTATGTGCCGCTGTTTATTGACATTTTAAAAGTACTATACTTAATTAGACTACTAACACCATTTGTCAGTTATATTTACACAGGTGTGGTAATTTTCAGAATGCACATGTAACATATATTCTCCATAAACTGTTTCGTACACAATTTATGTTCATGCTGACAGAATATGTGATTCGTTTAAGATAGGCGAAGAAAACAGGATTGCTCTAGCTTAATATTTGAGATGTTAAAAGGTAAACTAACATGCCAGAAAGAGGCTGACACAGTTTTCTTGCTTTTATTATTACAAGTCATTGAACTCTCAATTTGTCTTCCTTAATACGAATAGTGCAAATACGCCGTTAATAATGACAGTGTGGTGCCTTCCTGATATGTTATATATCATTGTAATCTCTTCACATGACATTCTCAAAGTTACCACTGTGAAATATTATTGTTTCATTACATGCTGCCGTTTGCTCTGGGACACTTATCCACCCACGTGATGAACAAGGAAGAACTTCAAGCTACACAGAGGAAGTAAATAACATTGTACACATATTGGTATTGACATCTAAATCACAATGATTTGATTCATCTATGGAATAGGCGCGGATATTTGGATAGTTGGATATTACATGAATGGAAGTATATACATCAGGTTATGCGGTACCACGCTTGTCATATAAGCATGTAATAATGTAAGAACTGATCTTAGATTCAATAAGATATATATTTTTCAGTCATTAGATTATCCAGACCTTGTAAACATGAGAACAATGATTAACTCTCTTTGATGTAACATTTTCCTTTGAGTTGGTGGTCAGTCTCGTTTGTTACGATGTGTTACAATGCTGTTTATCAAGTAGTTGGAATGTTATTGGGTTATGATTCATAGTAAATGATAGTGCACCTTCATGATAAACAAGTTAACAACAAGTACAGACCACAACATAGAAATTACACATATTGAATCTGCCTATATCATCGTTACAATCGAGTCGATCATTCTGTTTAGAAACAAAATGACAAAGTAAAATGCGAAAATGATACAATTAGTTGGTCTACTTTCCAAAGGTTTCTCTCGAATTAGTCATGAAGTGATTGCGGATTCAAAAGATGAAAACCGTGACAGTATATCATTTCATATAATAACATAATTGTCTACAGAAAACGTTGCTAAGGACGTCTTTGTTATTGTGTAAAGAGATGTAGATATCAATTCTACCACTGATCTGTATTGAACAATGCATGATTAAATTGTCCTAAACTGGTTAGTAGACTAAGGATTGTTAATTTGATGATACGGTTCACACTTATATCTTACCAGTATGTGTCTTGTTGAAATACAGGCAGGTTCTATTGAATCCGTTCTCCTATCTAAATCAGATTAACTACTTCTAATTGATTGGACATTGAGTAAGGCCTGAAACCGAGTAATTCTGGCATGTAAACGTGAGAGAAATTAAACGTGCCGTGAGGAAGCAGGTCATTAGTTGGCTTTAACTCCACCGATTACACTTGTAACCAACCCTCTTATTACCCAAAACAAACTACATGAACATGTGTTTGATTTTTAAAAGATGACATATATCTATATATATATATATATATATATATATATATATATATATATATATATATATATATATATATATATATATATAAGCGCTTTGAGCATGCAATGAGCATGGATAATATGCGCTATACAAGTGGACTATAATAATATCTGTTAAAAGTATTATTGAAAGGCACTGACTAGCTTATTATTTACCTCACACTCGCTATAGTAACTTTTCAACCAAACACTAGATTCCTATGTAGCACGTTTGTCACGATGTAAAATCTAATTTGCCTCTTACTCGACAAAATAAAATTCCAAAGTCCTCATAATGTTCCAGGAGGCTCATGAGCTAAGGGTTACGACAGTCTGGTTAAGTCACTTTTTGGCAGGTAACAAATCATTGTGGTGTTACTATCGCAAATCTTGTAAACGCAAAAATACAGTGTATATGCACAAGACAGTGTTACCAACATCGTGTCAACGTTTTCAGTTAGTGGATTAACAATTTATAACGTCAATAAAACCCATTTTATGCTCAGAAACCATATGATTGAAAAGGGAGTAAGGTTATTCATAACGAAAGGCTAATAAGCTCTTGACCTGTGGTCACCGATTGTTTCATTCAGTTATCACCAATTGTTATTGATTTGAAACTAGCCGTGATGCACATTTCCATACAATGACTGTCATGAATCAGGGTTTGTAATTACAATTGTCCACAGAATATATTGGGGATTGGAATTAGTTTTGCTGTACTCGACATGGAGTACGTGTTGTTAACAAATATGTGAATGTAATACGTTTAGCAACGTGACAGGCTATTTCCCAGCAGGCACACGACGTTGTTACAACGTCGCATTTTGGTTGAAATAATGTCGCGACGTCGTTCAACTATAGAACGACGTCGTTTCAACGTCTCTTTTTACGACGTCGATAAAACTACGTCGTTTCAACGTTGTTATTTTCGACGTCGATAATATATTCGATATCAGACGTCATTTCAACGTCGGTATTTTCGACGTCGGTGTTATGTCGATATCTGACATCTCTTCAACGTTGTGATTTTCGACGTCGATAATAAGTCTATTTGCGACGGCATTTCAACGTCTTCACAATCCACAACGACATCGATCCTAACTTCATCCTACTGTTCATTTATTAGAGATCGCAATCGCTTATGAAGCATATATTTCCAATCTTTATCCTTGATTCATTCATTATATAAAGATATGAAGTCTATGGGCCCTATAGGGGGCCTATGTAGGCGTCGTCGGACATAGGCCTATAAGAAATTACCATGTTAAAACCATCATTGATATTCTTTAATTTTCCGTAATGAGTAATGCTATTTTAAAACATATACATGTGCATGTACACGTAGATCTAGTCTACAATCAATGAAAATGTAGGCTATTTGTGCACATATTTTTTTATTTGATTTAATGATTTTAACGAATGATACTGTTACGAATTATTTTATTGGTTAACGGGGAATTTATTTTCAAAAAGATATGTAATCTATTTTGTATGCCCATGTATTTTGATCATTTACTTATTTATCATTTGAGACTCTTTTCTAAAACGTAACAAATATTTGTGAAGCTGTGTACGTTTTCGCGCCAGCACAAAAGCTTATGACGTCATGTGTGCAACGATTACGTCACAAACCAAGTACTTTCGCCGCCATGTTTGACGTCGCCGCGTAGAGTGAAACTGTTTATGTTGCGTATTATGGACACTGGTGTCGCCACTTCTCTTTCTGAGGTAAGTTATTGTTCCTGCATTTATGCACACTTTGATAATTAATATTTAATAAAGTCAACCCAATATGGACACGCCGTCCAAACCAAACCCGCCACACTAGCCTACCACTCAACTCAATCGCAAAGCGAAGCGTGTAGTTTACATTTACTGCAGTAGAAGTCGGCAGTCTTATTAAACAAAAATATTAACACTGCTGAAGAACAAGTAGGAATTTGAATGATTGTGCTACTATTGTCTTACCTATCTAACCTATCCATAAACTTTATTTTCACTGACTAGAGATCAACGACATTCTATTTGCAAACCAATGTTGGTGTCGCCTGCCCGGCTTTGGAAACATGGTCAAACTCTTTACAGTGTTGCGTAAGGTGCTCCGTGACATGTCTTTTCACAATGATGCGCGGAGTTCGTATTGTCTTCGATCAGCTGTTTGCAAGTTCACGGAGTGCAGGCTTTGCGAACTTGTTTATGTTGTTTTCTATGCGTCATATTAACACGATTAAAAAGCGTGCTGAAATTGACATCATGAATATTACTGTGCCACTTATATTTAAACGTTATTTCAATACGATATAAACAGAGTGATGCAAACAGTATTCGGACTGTGACGTTAATTCCATACACGCATGTTAATTTAGTCGACTCTAGGATAAATAATTTTCATAAAATAAGTTCTTGTTGGATCAATGTCCAAATGTTCAGCTTTATTTGAAATCATCTCAGCTTGAAGTACATAATATAGAATGACATTTTCCGAGGACAATCTAAATAATGTCATCCGATTTACCTACATGTGTATATTGAATAAAACGTTTTCCATAGATCGCCATGTCAAATTTTTCACAACTATCTATATATGTTGATCTTATGTACTGTCATTTCCAAGATAGAAAACAGAAAATTAAACATAAATTATGAAAAACATTAAATTTATGTTAAAAATTCCATCGTTTATCAAAGAAACCACAGTAATTTGATTAAATTAACTAATAAGTATATATAGTTCTGAAAACATCAACATGATGATCGATTGGATTTAAAAAAAATAATTAATGACAGTATCTATATGATGACATGCGTTAAATTCAAATGATCTTCTTGTTGAGATGATTTTTAATCAAGCTGAAAAGTTCTAGCCTATATTGATTCAAACAGAAATTATTTCATGATAATTATCTGTGCATGTACACGTAATTGACGTGTATAATTTATGCTAATATAATAAATATATCGATATACTGAAAGTGATTCAT
This sequence comes from Gibbula magus, assembly GCA_936450465.1. NCBI lineage: Eukaryota > Metazoa > Mollusca > Gastropoda > Trochida > Trochidae > Gibbula > Gibbula magus. The sequence continues at coordinate 90,014,869 of OW388289.1, read as the reverse complement.
ATATAATTATTTATAGGAGCTGGTATCGGTGGAAATTCAGTTATTGTGTTGACAAATTAATTGTTTTCCTGACTATACAACTTGTTCCTTGAAATATGTAGATGTGTTGAACATTAGATTAATTTACCTTTGTAAATAATTTCTATGAATAATTTTGTTAAAGAAGTATGACTGTTTGTAGTGAGTAATTACTAATTATTAATGCTCACATTTCTGTTTTCAGTCAACTGCTGGAGAAGGGATAAGATTGGGAGGAGAGAGTTGCAGATGGGAGATATCGCATCTATAGATTAGATGGGTAACCTATCAGGCTCCATCCAGAATCTTTTCTCAGGTATACACTTATTCATCATGCATCATGTATTTTTCCGACATAAAACGATAAAGACTGAGTAAAGGTCTATAGATATTTAACACATAGAATTCAGAAGTTAAAGTACAGTGATAATGATGAGTAACATTATTATTTTTGAAAATGAGATACATTTCAAGATTTGATGAGGCATCGACATAAATAAGTTGATTTTGAAATTTCTTTCCCTTTTTCCTTTGTTGAGTTGTCTTTTTCTTTTTCCAGATAGCTGATGAATGGTGCTGTGACGAAACGAAGACACAAATAACCGCGTATTTTTGTTATTTTAAGGAAGAATAAACATTTATGTAATCTTAATCCCTAGCTGTCTGTTTTTTTTTGTTCAATTTATGTTGCTTAAACTAACCCCTTGTTGCTACAGCTAACCCGGAAGATATAATATCTATCTTTTAGAGATAATATAACTTTTAGAATTGAGATTATTTTTTTAGAGATTGCTACTGCTCAGAAAGAACGTAATTTATCGACGTTGAAATGACGTTGTATTATGGTTGCATATGAAATTTGCGGCGACGTCGATATATTGTCGTTGAATCGACGTCTAAACAACGTTTTTGATACGACGTTGCATCAACGTTGGTGCAACGTCGTATCAACGTAGATGCAACGTCGAACCAACGTTATTGCAACGTCGAATCTACGTTGATGCAACGTCGGAGCAACAACGTTGTTCCGACGTCGATTCAACGTCGATAATCGACGTCGCCGCAAATTTCATATACACCCATAATACAACGTCATTTCAACGTCGATGAACGACGTCGTTTCAACGTCGGTTCAACGTCGAATTGCCTGCTGGGTTATGATTAACCTGTCTACTGTTCTTCACTTTAGACCATCTGTCTTTATCCATAATTGGCCTGAGGTTATTGAGTACTTCCTGTGACAAGATAAGGATATCAATGGAGTGAGGATATTACTTTTTGAGCTATATGCAATGGGCATGACATCAGTTCATTCCTTTAACATACCTGATATGCCTTCTCTGTTAAACATTAGGTTCTATCGGATACCACTGGCTACAGACTTCCTATATTAACTCGTGTCGTCTATTGATCAAATAACCTGTCAAACACGCCTTAAGCTATAAAGTGTTGACGGTGTCAATATGTCATTACAAACAAGGTTCTGAATTCTGCCCTGCCATTTTCATTAGCTATCTATCTTGCCCAAACAGCTAACTTAATCGTGAAATAGCGAAGGCGTAACCGTGATCAAACGTTGATCTAACCCTGGCAAGGTATGTTCGTTCCTCTATTATTTAAACCTAATCATTTGCAAATAGAGGAATTGAACAAGTCTATTGAAAACAATTACCAGTGCGTATGCTGATACTCAATCAATTTACTGATGTTGTGATGTACTTGTGTATGCTATATCTACTATGTAATAAAGGGCCTTGCACACATGTATGCTCCGATTTCATTTTACTGATATCTTAATCGCTCATGTGTCTGTAAGTAAATGTATACGATGTTTTATTAAATGTATACGCTGTCTTATTAACTGGAATTATTGCATTCGATTGTGTAGTTCTAAGTTTGAATGTATATCCGCTTTCAATCCTTTTGTTAATACTGTTTATGCATATATACTGTTTGAATGTTAATACTGTTTGAACCGCCATTCGGTACAGCTAACCTGAGAGATGATTTTTTTAGTTGAGACCTCTTCGATTTATATAGATCCACATTTTCATACTATTTTGAGATCGATATAGCTATATCAGAAGAAAATACATTGCTGCTACGGCAAACAGATCTAAACTCTTTCACATCATCTAGATAGAATATATAACAAACATACCTCTCAAAAGAATCATTCAACCAAGTTATAACGTTGCAACTACGTTATATCATTGGTAAAAGGTTCACATATTTGTAAACCGTTCTCTAACCTTTGATGCCCTGAGTGTTATCAATCACTGACTAGAATATGAGAGAATGTCTAATAACACGAACATGATTTGTATTTTCATGATTGACATTATGTACACATTTTAAAATTATACATTTTCTTTAATTTGAACCAAAGCATTCTGTTTAAACTCACGAAATAATCAGTATACGATTCTACATCTCTTCCGTTTTTAAATATACTAGAATATAAAAATGTATAGTACTTCATTCTATAAAGTGCAGAATACAGAGAATAACAGCAATCCTTCGCGATCAATAACCGGTATATCTAATGAATTCATGATATTTTGGAAAGCAATAATTACATAAGCTTCTTACAGATTATACAAGTCTTATTCTGGGATGTAATACATGTAATGCTTTGACATGTAATAATGAAATCAATCAGTGGTCACGCCTGTCAGTTGAATGTTTTGGGTTATCATATCTTAGAGTCTGCGCCTGCCTCCCTGTATAATTATGATTGAATGCAATAGAGCGTGATTGCAGTGCAGAGTGTTTTCGCATCTGGTTTATTTGTGTGTTATTTACTGTAACATCGCTGTCTAAATACTGAATCAAACATATTATGTTCTAGCATAAATCCATCCATGTGGACAATGAAAATAACTTACGTAAATTATATTGTACAGTGTGTCAAAAACCCAAAATAAGTGAGAGTTTAAACGAATAATCAGCAGCTCTAATAGGTTCATTATATGCAGCTTACCTTTTGGGTATGTTTATGTCCTTTGTACCATGAAAACTATTTGATCTTGTATGAGATTCTTTCACTTTTCACCAAGTTTGACATTCATTCAGGTGTTGTCACCTGCAGTTGGCTTCGGAAAACACACACACTTTTCGAATGCATTAACGGGACTATCCATTATGGAGTAATAATAATAGCATCCATGGTCATCCCTATTATGCAGTGAATATGTACGTACAGCTAAATTGCGGAATATTATTACATTGCAGGAATTGTATTTTCGATGTTCTCTTTAGCTGTTAGTATTTTGTGAATGGCGATTGCATATGGAATATCTTTTGCAACTTTAAAAGAAAACTTTATTCTTTATTTCGACAGTTTATATATGCAAACATTTAGAAGATCATGACTTTCAGTAAACAGTAGGTAAGAGCAGTGAGAGAACATGCATAACAAATGAACATGAACAATGTTATATATAAGGAGCTATTTATGATATACCTACTGTTTAAGGAAAAGAGCCAAGATCCACTGTGAAATTACACAATTAAATGTATAAACTCAATTCCATAAAACTCAAAAGAATTCCACAATAACAATATGTTGAACATATAAAAGAACATTGTTTATCCTAAAACAGACTAATAATTATTTTTCAACACGCAACCATGGGCAGCTAATTATTAGAAGTGGTTTTAGCATATTAGGATTTTCACAAATGATTTATCAGTTTAATTGCAAATGAGTATACATTAAATCCTGACTTTGATGTCTCATTCAATTCATTGAACCCCAAGAGAAAGTGTCAATAACAAACACTTCATATGAAAGGGAACACTATCAATCAAAATAGAATGGCAATTTATGCCAATAGCACGAATAAAACATCTCTTAGGAAACCCTAATTTGAAAGGTGTAAACCATTAGTTTATGTTGTTTGATATGCTCAAAGGACGTATTAAATAAGTAAATTTTGTATGGTTTGGTCAACTTGAAAGCATCAATATCGTTATGATAGTGAACTCATTTCTATCTATGTTTTTATTTATGTGTAACCTACAAGCAAATATGAGTTTTTTTTAACCATGTTCAACATCGTTTCTGTGCATTTCAGTGAGGGTCAGTCTGTCATATCTGTCATTGAGGAGAAACGTGAAGTTTTAATAATAACAATATATAATAGTGGATATTTATATTGTGCACTCTTCCATGCATTCAATGCTTGAGCTACACATATTATTACCCTGAAGGAAATTATGCTTTCGGTGCCGCTACTAAGAGCTCTGCGCGACCGTATAGGTCCGTATTTCCCGTGTTCAGGTGCCTATTTAAACATATGGGTGAAATGAGTGCAATGTGGAAGAAGTGTCTTGCCCAGAGACACGACACAGCACGAGACCCAGGTCACACATTTTGGTGTCTCCACTGGGATTCTAACCCGGGTCACTGCCGTGAGAAGCCAGCTCGCTAACCACTACACCACTGTGCTCCACGGTTTTCTCAGCAGTCTGAGGAATAAAAGTTGCAAAATAGCGCATCTACCGGGATATTAACTGATATCGTTGGAAGGTTTCCTTTCCAAACTGTCTGATAACAGCCCGTAGTCTTGCATATGCTTACGTTTTTCAGGTAGCCAGTCACATAATGTCAAACACAAGGTTCCGGTAACTTCCAGGTAACTCCCAAAAGCCATACTTTCTTTGGTTTCCGAATGCGGCCATTACAAACCGTGATGTGATTGATCAGCTATGTGACTGGGTTTTGTCTGCAATACACTTGTCGGAACACGCGTCTATACTGGGCGTTCTCAGGCGTTGTGGATAGGAAGCTACATAACCTGCTTGTATCCCGGTAGATGCATTAACATTTTTTAATCAGACTTGTTTTCTCAGAGAGGATGTATTAATCTGCATTGAAAGGTCGTTTGTATGATGTTGGCATATCTGTCCAAGTGGTGTGTCTGTGCAAATTCAAACAATGTCCATTACGGGCCGATTGATAAATGATTTCCGAAAAGCAAATTGAAGACAAAAACATCACTTGGGCTAAATTTCAAGAAGCAAAGGAACTTCAAAGTTTCAAACTGACTTTACATTAATTAGCTGACTTGAGGTGCCGGATGGAAGCATGGAAGTAGGCAATTATTGGGAAAGCCGAAGAAAAACTGTTCTCGACTGGAGTAAGAGCCTTTGGTGATGACTTAAAGTGGTGTGATACATATATGTCTTACATGTCCTTCACTGCTAGAGTACCTAAGTAATACACCCTGATACACCTATAAGGTACATTACATTTATCCACATGGGTGCAAAGGTATGTTCGGATATATACATTTAGTAGAAACATTTATGTGGAGTGCTTGAGATTAAATCTTAAAATTATTTTATCATAATACATTCAAGATTATGGGGAATAAGTCATTTAACCAAAACTGTTTTATAGGTTTTGCATAGATAAGAGAAAAGAAATGAAGACGTGTATGGATTTGAAAATCAAGTTTTTTAAAAAGATATATTATGAATACATCAAAACCATTTCAACACCTGAGAACACTTTGATTCTTTGATGAATGTGTTTGGGGTATTATTCATTGTGAAAGATAGCATATTCACAGATAATAGATAATAAAAAGTTCACCTAAATATATCAAGCTAACGGGAGAAGGCTACTCAGTTAATCGCACTTTTTTCAAAGTATTTCTAAATATCTCGAGGCAGTTTACAGTACTGCTAATTGGTATTTCTGAGCATGAGCATTTGTATAAGGCTTCATGTGTTCAGTTACACAATGAATATAGTCTATATAGATCATTACCCAAGGAAGTTTGTCATATGACTTTTACTAAACGATTGTGAATGTACTATATTGGCCTAGTGAAAACGAGGGGTATACATACATTTGCAAGAGTTTCGTAACAGTCATAGGGCACAAATTCGAGAGTAATAATCTGTTCCGTTTGATTCGCATAGAAATGGTCAGGAATCGGCCAACTTCTCTTCCGACGTCAAGCTACAGTGACGTCACAGACGACGAAATACGAGACGTCGCGTTGAAACAGTGGATGCTTGGCAAACGTGATATGTGCACATGTACTCATATCAATAATATTAACTCGGTTATTTTCAAACATATGGGTAATAGATAGAGATTAATACCCGAGGAAGTGTGTCATATGATTTTTAGAAAATTATTACACACGAAACTCGTGCAAATTTGTGTATAACGCTCGCTCTCGCTCGGGCCATACCAAAATTCACACTCGTTTCGTAAAAGTCATATGACACACTTCCTCGGGTAATAATATCTATATAATCATCATGAGGAATCAAATATGATACAGTTGATGTTCAACACTTACCAAATACGACATCAGTATTAGAAAGGTTAACCATTTAATCTTCCCATTAATGATTTCTCGTTAAGTTAGTATTTGTTGTTGTTCTTAATAAGTAGTTATATAATGACAACATATTGTATCACATAAATGTCGATTTTCTAAAGTGAATCATCATTTGAAATAAATAAAATCTGTGAGATTAAAACTTTTTATCTCTTAAAATATACAACAGTATTGTTATTGCCAGTTAATATTTACGTGTATCTGAAAGCAGGCGGAATGACATCAATTACAATACTTTTGAAAATGTTCAGTGTTTTAAAGAATAACCTTTCATAAACATAAACTTTAGCATTATCAAGTTACATTGGATGAAATAGAAGTATATTCATTTCAAACAACGATATCCTTCCTGAAAAAACACAACTTAGGAAGCAAATCGTTTACATATGGTTATAAAGAGAGTGGCTACGCCAGTGAATGTTAATAACTTTCGAGTGGAAAATATTGAATAATAACTCCGCTAACACTAAATGATATAATGTATAGCAGTATTCACGACATAGCTAATGTGAATTCTTTGAGAGTTTATTTATAATAAAATAGTTCATAGTAACAGGGTAACATTCCATTAATACATTCACAATAACTATTCATGAGATGTTATTCCGTTTAACTATAATTCAAACCGTGATAATTTAGTATATATATTGATGTGGTTTCCTAATTATCTTATAACTATGTTACTTATTTGTGATCCTATTGCCTTTAAGTTAAACATTTTACTGTATCATCAAGTAGTTTGTATAGTCCCTTATATTAGCTTCCTTTGTACAGATAAACATTAAGTGGTCTTGCTTAAACTATAAATACAATTGTACATATGGTAAAGGGGATTATAGAAGTCAATATCTTGATAATATTAGTTTTGCTAATTGACTAGTGCCGACAATTATTGCTAAGCCACCATCCCATCTTTTAAACTGCTTTCATATCAAGAATGAATTTATGTTTATTATTTCTTATTTCCTGAACGAACATTTTGCTTTCTTTATTCAGTTGATTTTTTAGTAGATTAATAATTTTTTGTCTCAGGTTTTGAATTAAAGACACATTACGATCTCGATTATTTACTTCTCCTCTACAAATCAATGACATGCAATCTGATCTGGTAAGTTGTGATTTTCAGTATCTTGAAATGAATGCATAACCTGAGATTGATATGATAAAGTTACATATTAATCTGAGTCTCTTGTGAATGTTACTATTAACAGCCCAATCAGCATTATTGTAATGTAGTTTGATACATATGTTAAAAGTTATTTCCACCAAATTTGCCAGAAGGGCTTGTATGACATACACACGCAACTCGTGAAAAATATTTATTAAGACAGTCAAGTAAGTAAATACACATACCGTCACATTGGTTATTTGATGAACTTGGGTAATTTGGACACAGTCTCTAGTTCACGCCGGGTAATCATGCAGCTTAGGAGAAGATATATACAAGGAAAGGGCTCCTTGACTTGTGACTGCATGTGAGGGAAAAGCCAATACTTTGCCAATACTGCTTATTAAACATTTACAATTTACATGGAAGTTAAAATGAAAAGAGGATCATTGTATCTTGTGTTACAGTGAAACAACAGTGGATAAATTAAGAGAAAAAAGTTTTCTGTCTGAACTAAATCCCATCTTTGGTAATATTTTGGAAGAAAATGTAAATGCACTTATTGCTAGAATATTCAAAAGGTAAAACGTTCAGCTCCTTGGAATAATTTTATAATGGGGTACACTTATTAATTATAAACTGAATGATAGTTATTTTAGATGGTTAGATAGTTATTACTCAAACATAGGTTAAACAGTTATAACTATGAATTAACTTTTTCATTGATCAAACTATTTCTAGCTATGATCTTACCAGACAAATTGTTATTAATACAACCATATTCCTGTAAGGGAATTAGGGAATTTGGGTATTGGGCACAGAAAGATTACCTCATAAGGGTTTTGCTGTACTATATACCATAATGTAAACATTGAATGATTGCTTTGGTAGTCACATATTTTCCTTGCAAGCTGTTATATACGTTCTCGGTCACCAGCTGAAAGCTCAGACATGTCAGAACTATCGCTTTGTTTACATAGTATTTGAGCAATCAATGCGATCAATGTACGATTCCAATCAGTAAAGGCAATCGATTCCGACAATCTTTGGAGTATCAGTTCATGTGTGTTACAAGTGTAAGTGGTAAGAGTTGTAACTGTAAAGATCCAGAGTGAAACTGAAACTGACAATAGCTAGGCAATGTAAATGTAACAGGAATAATGTTAATCAAATATATCATAGTCACCTTAATCGAGTATTGTTAATATCATCGAAATGTCAACAGCAAACACAGTCTTTATGTTTTGCAGTAAGGGATAACATTACAATATTTAATCATTCTGAAAAGGATATATACAGTGTTAGCAGCACATACAACTGTACTCAACACTATCTAATTATGTGAATTTAAAAGGACATGTTCCCTATTCGCATACATCCCCTTTCGCCTACAGTTTTAAAACAAACATGTCATGGTCTGTTGATTACTGATAACGCAATGATAAACAAACGTAACCCCCATAATGTCAAAGTGGACTCATCTAGTAGAAAGAAAACAAGAGACGTTTGGTTTCTTTTGATGAATTGATTTATTCTGATGTGTACCTATAATTCCTGCAATTCTGAAATTGTGGAAAATATTTGTCACTCAAATATCCACATTCATATCACCCAATGTCACAGTTATAATTAACTGACATGTAACACGTTCTCTGATAAAAGAACCAAGTAGAATCTGTGACTATCACCGTGATAGCCGTCTTAAATGAGGCAAATCAAAACTGATATTTAAGCAAATTTCCTCTAGAGAATGTGAAGGAAGTTGTTTATTTGTCACTTATTAACACATTACCTAATGCCAACGTAAGACACATGATGGATACACTGTTATCTTAAACTATTATTTAAATACTAACAGATATGGTATTGTCAGTTTATACTGTCGTGACTAGCATCTACTCACTTTGTATTTTAATATGATAAGGCACAATACTTATGAAACATATTATTTCAAAATATTTGTTCGTATCCTTTTTCTTGTTCTTGACATTATACACCATTTATGTGTGATTCATTAAATGAACTTGAAGAAAACCGGACAGTTACTAGTTTAAGATAGGACACTATTTTGTCATGTGTTCATAATTATATTGCATAGGTTGTTTCCGTCAGGTAATAAGGGATGCTATAACAAGATTGAAGCATTTTCTCGCTTGCTACCATTACTACAACGTTTTCCATTCATCGGCTCTCCTTCTTTGTTGCATATCGGTAATTACATTGCCTTAGTGCACATGTGCACATAAAGCCAGTAATCCATAACAATGACATTATGGTGCTTCCCAATATGACATATATCACCGTATCCTCGTCACGTGTCACACTTAAAATTACCATGGTGAAAACGTCTTGGGTTCTTTTTTTACATTCTGCTATTTAATCAAGCACACTAATCCAGCCACGCGATGAACGAGGAAGAACGTCAAGCTACACAGGGGCAGTATGTTAATTGTACATCATTGGTTGGATATCTAAGTGATAGTTGGGTATAGATATTTTATTAATCTATGGAGCTACTACCACCCATGGTTCGCTTGTTCGAGCCGATGTTCGCAGGTTCCATCGCAATCCATAGACACATGGTGTTGCGTGCTTCCTCCCTGCCATAACACTAACAGCCGCGATATAAGTGAAATATTCTTGAAATCGGCGATAAGACCATACTTATCTAACCGACCTTAATCTATGGGACAGGACAGTTGGCTATTCAAATGAATGGAACCAAGCACATCAGATATATAGTACCATGTTGTTCATACAAACATGTACTGATTCATGCTAAGTATGTTGAAATGGTGTTAGATTGATAAGACGTGTCTGTTTCATTCATTAGATAATCCAGACCATGTAGATATGACATGAATTAAATCTCGTTGATGCAACATTTAACATGTTTGTGGTCAATCTCGTTTGTTAAGATTTCTAAAGTTGTTTGATTTGACAGTGGGCTGGCGAATTAAGTACAGACCAAAACATGCAAATAACAACCATGCTGAATCGGCAAACTACCAACGTTACAGTCGCGTCTATAACAGTCAAATTAGAAGAAGTAAAACCAATTTATCTTCTTTCAAAATCTTCTTGAGTGAATCAATAAGTACTTAGGGAGAAAATGACGAAAGTACTCCATAACCCTGCAGAGATTCAAAACATGACGACGATGAAAGAATATTATATTATGTCTGAACATGAAATAATTGTCTGCAGACCTTTTCTCGTTATGTATGTATAGTGTAAAGTGGTGTAGGTATCAATTCCTCCACTGCTTTGTGTTGAGCAAGATGCTTCTCCTAAACTAGGTAGTTTACTAACGATCTTTATTTTGATAATTAGGTCGACGTTTTGGCATTACCAGTATTTACTTTGCTTAAATGTAGACGAAAGTTATTGAGTTAATGTATGGTACTCCTTGCCAAATCGTGTAAATTAATTAGAATTAGTTCCAAATTAGTAGTGGAATGGTTCCTGTCAATGCAATAACCTAATGATTAGACATGTGCTGGGACCTGGTAGCGGGTAGTAATGGCTATACACGTGAGAGGCTTTGAACATGTCACGAGGATCAATGTCATTATTTGGTTTGAACTCCATCAAAGCCCTTGGAAGGAACTCTCTTGTCACGTATGCCACCCAACTGCATGAGTTCCTTTATAAAACAATGTTGGCTTACTTCATTAATATTCCATATTCTCATGGCAAGCTTAGTTTTTAGCTTACAATGTACATTTCATTAAAAACAACAACAAAAGGCATGTATAATACGATGCACTATTATATAGTCATATGTTGATTTCATTCCGAAATGATTATTATTTAAATCCAAAGATATTCTGTATGGTCAAATATGTCGGTGGCGGCTATGATGTAACATTTGTCAAGAGTTAACACCATACGCATAGTAATTAATAAGCTGGTATAAACAACCGTGAATATGTATCACTGCAATACCGTGTCTATGCAATGACAGTCCCGAATGAGAGTCTGTAATTACAAGTGTCCATCGATGAGAATGATAAATCAGGGGTCGATTGGGGATTAGAATTAGTTTCGCTGATTCACCACGAGGTTCCCTGTTGTTATCAAACCGTGATTGTAATACTTCCAGCAATGTGTCGAGCTATTTATAAGATTAGCTTATCCTCTGTTCTGCTGGTTTGACCATGTCTTATGTTTTTTGTGTGATTCTGGTGATGATATAAGGTTTTCAAATGAAATTAACATATTATATTTAGAAGTATATAGAAGATGCATAGTATTAATTGGAATTAGGATTGTACAAGTTGGACATATCGTGTACCAAATCTTTAATTGTGTTTATATCAAGTTATAGCCGCTATATTTTTACATATCAGATGTTATCAAATATTATTTGCTGTTCCTATTTTGATTGCTTACTATTTTAACTGATGTGTGTTGATCGAAGATGCCAATATGCTATTACAATCACGATTCTAAATTCTACCGTGTCATTTCCATTAAATATATGCCGTGCATTCATTACTACTTTAACCGTGAAATACCGACGACTTAACGTTGATCAAACGTTGATCAAACACTGGCAAGGTTTATTCGTTACGCCAGCAGTGAACCTAATTAATTGCAAATAGAGAAATGGAATTTGAGGCCATTGCCAATGAAGCAGTCTTCCATTATATGCCTTGACTATGCTTATTTCACACTGTTTTCCAATGTGCTTGTGTCTGTAAAAGATGCTATATAAAGTGACATTACTGACACAGGACGAAAAGTGGTGGAATCCGCTTGCCTCATCCTTATGGATTCCTCAGAATTTGTTCCGGATCCGCCCCTAATTTGGTGGATCTGGCAGGATTACTTTGTATCACGTGTGCATTCGATCTCGACGTTTCGTTAGTTTGTTATAGATAATAGTGTGTAAATTTAATGACAGTATGAAAGTATCACAAAGATAAGTACAACCACAAATATATCATTGAAACCGTACTGATATCTATGTCCATTAACATTCTTTGATACTATGTTGATATCAAAAGATATATCAACCTTTCTTTAGGGGGCGGGATAGCGCAGTGGTTAGCGCGTTCGGCTTCGGATCAAGAGGTCCGAGGTTCGAATCCCGCCAGGGGCACGGCAACTTTGTCTGCAGTAGAGAACTGTACAACACGCAGTAAGGTTTGGGTGCAATGCTACACTGAATTTCAGAGTAGTACCACCCATGGTTCGCTAGTTCCAGCCGATGCTGGCAGGTTTCACCGAAATGCATAGCCACATGGCGTTGCGGGCTTTCTCCCTGCTGTAATTCTAGCAGCCGCGATACAAGTGAAATACTCTTGAAAGCGGCGTTAAAACCCGAACTCACCTCACCTCCACCTTTCTTCAATTAAAACGTAGTGCACAGAAAATGTATCAAACTTGAAACTTAGATTATTAACATAGCCAAAATGAAAGCATTGTTTTATCCATTTTTATATATTCTTGATTCCTTGGAACAATGTCCACATGCCTTAATTAGTTCTTCTGTTTGATTAATGTGTGTGTATCTGACAATGCACCAATTTCACACCTATGTCGCACCTCATCTAGATAATCGAGACACACTTTGAAAGATAACGAGCAAAAGTTGTTGGGATAGTGTGAATGTAAGTGCTAATATTCGGGATTTGATCATTTAACTTTCCAGAATAACTCAAGAACATTAATCAAACGATGCATCATCCATCGAGACACGGTAATGGCAGAAATATGACTACCAGAGCTGCAACGAGCCAAATGTTATATGTACTCAGATATTGCAATTACTACATTTTTTTTCTTTGAATGATATTACTTCCTAGATAAATATTGCATATTGTTTACAGTACGTGGTAACTGAAATCAGTAGGATAAATTACCTTAAATTACAATAATGTAACATGTCCGTGGAGTCAATGGAGTTTACATTTGATAGGAACATTCTGATATAAAACAATAAAAGTAAAAGCTGAAGGCTATATCAAACTAAAAGTAAATTCATGTGTCATTCTTATGTAGACTCAAGAGATTATTTTCCACCCCCTTGTACATTTTTTCCCATAAAATCATTCAACCAGTAATAATATGTATAATTATTCACATAGTTTATAATAACTTATTTGTTTCATGTTTACACACATCATTGTTTGAAAGGGTAATCCTACACATGGTAAACTAGCAATAAGTAACAAGAGAATATTGTGACGAGGACATTCAACCTACAGGCATAGGCCAATCTTTCTATTTGATACATTGCATGAAGTGATTCATTGATTTCATCCTGGAAAGTAATTGATATGAAAGTATCTTGCACTCTACAGGGTTTATTTCTTAACACCTTTTAAGTAATTGTAACATATCGTGCTTCCTCTCAATTAATCAACCAATACTAGTTAGTTAATTAAGATCGGGTGATCCACTCTAGCTCAGTCAACATCACATATGAGATAATTAAAAAAAATATGATTATAAATGTTTGTATTATAAATAATAATAATAATAGCATGCTTATATTGCGCTATTTTCCATTTTTAAAAATGCTCAAAGCGCAGGAAATCAAAACGTAAATTTATATGGATAAACTATTGTTGCACTATGCATTTTATATCACATGTAACAACGTATGATAAGTGATAAATATATGATGTGTTTTCTTGTCAATTGTATAAATATTCGCAGAGAGACAAAGAACAATGTCTTGTGTCCCTTGTATTACACGCATATCAAGCAGTGTAGATATTCAATGTCAGCTAAAACAACGCCATAGTTGGAGGCCGAAATAAAGAATATGTTATTAAAGTTTCAGTGTATTTCATTTCGTTGTATACACAGAAGCATCATATACAGATTTGAACACCTTTCATTTCCTGTGAATTGCGTGTACATGTGGAAGAGGACATTGTGTGCTAGATTAAATGAGTCAATGTAATAAAACCAGAATACTTCACTGCAGTAATGTTCTTAATGGCAGGAGAAGAGATTCGGTATAGTGGTAAACATTCATATGACTCAGCAACAAATGATTTTATATTTAAAGTTTTATGAACATTTAAACAATCTGAAGATTGTGATTTGTAAAATATAAACATTGTTATCAAATTTCCAAAACTCACTCAGTTTTAGCATTTAGCTTTTGTTAGGGCATTGTCATATGACACCTAAATAATATTTCTTGCTTATTGTTCTTGTTTTATGCATGTTATTTGATATTGTTGTTAATTGTTCAAGTAGTTTTCCTCAAATGATTCGTGTTCCTACATACATAACATGATTTCATTTCATTTCACTTTGAAGTTTACATGGAGGTTAAATTTTCTTGCACGGATACCTCATACTTGTGTATGAACATTCAATGTTACATGCTAGAAAACAGTACTGAAGCCTGATGATGACTTGCTTCAATGGGGTCGGAGTCAAACGAATCTAATCATCATTCAATGAGGAGAAAACCTCAGCTCCTACGCCGTATTAAACCATTACAAGCACCACTCTTTGATGAAATCTGTGTCGATATAACTCGGATTTGTAGGTTGTTTACTAACGTTGATCACCTGCAGAAAGAGCTGTTCTAAACTGTTAGTCATTGCCTTATCATTTATGTAATCTTGATGAAATAATTTCTCATGTCTCAAGGTCAATTGTATAGACCAGAGGAACATGCATAATGACACATGGCGTCAATCACTATCAATATCACGCATACACCATATGCTGGCAAAACGTCAGCCCATCTTTGCACTGATATTTCCATGTATATATAACACTGTGAATAAGTTTTTTAAAACAAATTGTATCAACCTTGAATGATATTTACGTCATGCATCAAAGCATCACAGCTATATTTCTGTAAATAACATCGTCTTTGTTCTTGTTATGGTTGACTGTTCAATAAGTGTATTAGAGGATACCCGAAAAGGTTCTTGATCCAGGTTAATATCATGTATCTTATAATGAAATGTTATAAAGATCATGTAGCTGATGTATCATGAATTGTCAAAGTAAACCATGATTATGTTAAACACTGTTTCTCCTGTGCAAGGCTGTGATGTGTTATTATTATTAGACAATATTGATGTACATAATATGTAGATTGTATCAGATGACATGTTCGACTTCCCCTCCATAATTCAAAAGCTGATTTGTTTGCGGATATACCTGACCCTTTTATGTTAGAATGAATAATATTTCATAAACTCTTTACAAAACAATATTGTGTTCACGATCAATCAAGTATGCTTATAACACGCTTGGTATAAATCCAATCTTTCCCCACCTTCACTACACAATACAAACAAGACCCTCAGATGAAATCACTGCAAGTAGTCCATTTACTAACGTTTGATGCCTCATAAGGTAGATGCCATGATTGTAATCATGGATTGACATTATAAAAACATGCCCACAGGGTAGGCAATACATATTGGACACAATGATTCGATTATTAGAGTATTAATAAAAGTGACAGCTAGCAGGGAAAAACAAACAAATTATTTCCATCAACCATGGGTTTATCATCAGGTAATGCTCAGAAGATTTTCTTTTCTTAGCATATGATTATTGTTCACATTGCAGCTTTTGTTTACAAAAAGTTAAATAAAGTAAATAATTATGATTGATGTTCTGAATTTACAACCTAATTTGCGTGCCTTCAATATAGTTTTCCAAAAACATGTCTGAATGATTCATTTGACAAATCATTAACTCATCAGTTGGTTTTAACACTTCAAATTCAATATACATATACAATGCTTTTTTCCAACAGCCTCCTATAATTTGATTATATTTGCAGAGGGCTAAACATTATATTAATCCTTCGAGATCGATTAGCAGTCTTGAACTGGTATATGGAATGAATGCATGAATATTGGGAGTCTGACAGGAACTAACTAAATACATAAGATTATCACATATTATACAACTCTTATTCTGGGATGAAATAAATAACATGCTTTCACATGGCAATCAAGCAGTTTGTCAGTTGCATATGTCAGTTGAATATTTTGGGTTATGATGAATAGCTCACATATATGAGTCTGCGCCCACTGTGTCTCTGTATAACTATGATTGAATGCAATGTAGAGTGATTACAGTGCTAAGTGTTTTCCTATCTTGTTTACTCGTGTGTTAATTTGCTATAACATATCTGTATACATAATTAATCGAACAAATTGAATTCAAGCATAAATCCATAAAGAATACTAATTAATACCAAAAATAACATAGACCAATACATACACAAATATTACTTACTTCAACTTGGCATGTAACTGGCAGTAACCATCGATAATGTAAGTAAACAACATTAAAATGGATAATTAAAACGTTAATTATCTGTAGCTGATGTTCATAGTATGTTTAGTTACATTGCACTGTACAAATGATTTAATATAGTGTAACATTATTATAAGTAGTATTTTGTAATTCGATGCCATGCTAAAAAATGTGACAGTCATACAGGATGATGTTACTTGTAGTGAGCATCATAAAACACCGACAATCTAACAGGTGTTCAATCTATACTGTAATACTGATACCAAACTTATTATCCATGTTCACCCCTACTGTGTAGTTCAAGCTTCTGCTTGGAGGAAATGCACTTTCAATGCCGCTACTGAGCGCTTTGCAAGACCATCTCAACCTTACTTTCTGTTTTCAGGTACCCATTTGTTAACTGAGGGAAGTAATAAAAATCCATAAAACAAATCCACCAGAAAGAAATGTTCAACACATTAAAGGACAATATTATGGACAGCTAATTATTGAAAGTGGTTTGATCAAATTACGATCTTGACACATAATTGATCATTTAAATTGCAAAGGAAGATATGTTAGCCTATTTGACTGTGATATCTCATTTACTTAAATGAACCCAATGAAACAATGTCAACAGCAAACACTTAACATGAAAAGGAACACTTTCGATCCAAATAGATTGGCAATTTATGTCAAACATCTCTCAATAATCTGAAGGATGTAAACCAGTAATTATTTTGTTTGATATGGTTGCACACTGTTCGTACTGAAATAATGTGATATCACGAAAAAAGTGAAACAAATGACGAAATTCTTCTTCTTAATCAATAACAATATTTCTATAATGATTGTAAATACTCGGTTAAGCCTTTTCCGGTCGAACAGTCATTTTAAGGTGTTCACATTAACATGGCCATGGTGTATTTAAAGGTTTGTGTTTTTTTCTTCTAAAATTAGAATCTTAGTACAACGATTAGTCGGGCTCAATTTCAGGAGGCAAAGATCTTCAAAGGTTAAAATTGACGTCACATTAATTAACTGGCTAGAGGTGTTGGGTGGAAGCACGGAACTAAGCAATCATTGGGTGGCCCAAAGGATTGTTTTCTTGATTAGAGCAAGAACCATTGTTTATGACTTAAAGCATCACAATACATACATAACACACATGCTCTAAAGTGCCATAGAGAGTACCTTTATACTATTTTCCGGAACTTAAAACTCTCCTGACAAGGATCTAATCCACATGAGACTCTAAACGTTAACGACTTAAACGTGAAACACTGGGGGGACATTGGTTAAAGCACTGACACACTATTTTGTACAAAAGCATGAGCATGATACATAAAAGTAGTGCAAATGATTACATCTTGAAGGTTAGTGTCATCCAATATAATGAGTAATAAGACATTAAAGCAAAGTCACTTAATAGATTGTGCATGTATAAGAGGATAGAAATGAAGAAGTATATACATATGCGAGTTATGTTGTATAATCAGTTGCAATTATGAGTATATCAAAACCAAGTCAACATTAGAAAACACTTTGCATTTGGTATGAAACGAGTGTATTTGAAGCATTATCAATTGTAAAATAATGTATATTCACAAATAATTAATAATAGTAGACATTTATCACACTAACAGAAGAAGGCTATTGAGTTAATCACATTTGTTCATGATGGTTGTGTTAAATGTCTAGATAACGATTACAATAGTTGCAAATTTTGCATTTAACCACTGCAAGCATCTGTGGATAGGGCTCAATGTGCTTTGTTACACATTGAATATGTAATGAACTATACATCGATAAGAATGTGTGATACAGTCAATGTTCACCATTCACTAAATACAACTTGTGAACAGTTAAAATTTTTTATATAAGTATTCTTCACCTTTTAATATTTAACCTTTTAAAGTAATAGAAAGAACAGGTTACGATCAAATACTTTAAAATGTATTACTTGAATCTGAGTTGAAATTGAAAAATATTGTGAAAATAAAACAATTTGATCTTTTGATATACATTAACAATATTGTTGATGTCATTTGACATTTACTTTTATCAAAAGCAGGTGGAATGACATAAATAATCTCCCAACTAATACCAACATTGTAAAGAATACCCTTTGATAAAAGTAAAGTATCATGTAACATTTGATGAAACAATAAAGGTTATTAATTTTAAACAACGATAAACCTAATAAAGAAATACACATTGTAAGCATTTAAGTTAAGTAAGTGTTAATGTCACGCCATGTTCATGATGAATTTACTGTCGAGCGGGAACATAATTATAACATGTTTTCTTAGATAATATGATGGGAGGCATAGTAGTCTAATTTATATAGCTATTGTGAACTCTGAGAG
This sequence comes from Gibbula magus, assembly GCA_936450465.1. NCBI lineage: Eukaryota > Metazoa > Mollusca > Gastropoda > Trochida > Trochidae > Gibbula > Gibbula magus. The sequence goes on along the minus strand of OW388289.1, from coordinate 89,995,769 downwards.
AATAATCATGATATGATTTTAGCATTGTTACATTCGATCAATACATAATACATTTACTGTGAGAAATGACATGACATTACATCATCTATTTTCAAGATTATTATATAAAAATTTCAATTCAATTAACTTTATGAGTTCATGGTTGTGCAACTGTCATATAATATCATGCTCTTTGTTATTGATACCTCTTCAGTAACACGTTCAGTTTCTTGTAATAGTTTATACTGAACAAATATTAAAGCTTTTAGCCATACAATAATTATACAAATAACGTATGCCTTAAGACTTAACAGTAAGACATATGGATTAACTTTTCTATTTAAAAAATCAAATCAAAATAGTTGTAGCTTTCATCTCAGGAGACAAATTACTATCAATACAAGCATACACTGGCGTGTAACGAGTATACTTTTGTATAAAGTTGACTATTGGGCAAAGAAAGATTAGGTACTTGTGGTAACCCTGTTGAGAACTCATATCATTATTTGTTTGAATGCCCAAAGTATATGCAACATAAAGCAAACTGTATAGCATCTGTAAAGCTCAATTGTAATTTAGTTTGTAATACAGTCGACTTCAAACTCTTGTTAGAAGGAAGCGCAGACCTATCACCATGTCAAAATACAAGTGTATTTAAATCAGTGCAAACGTTCATAAGTGAGACTAAACGATTTGTATAGCATATTGATATTACTCTATTTCATAGAATCTATGTCGTCTTCTAATACTGCTGTCTGTCATATATCTGTCATCTGTTTGTAAAATGTGTAAATCACCTATGTATATACAATGTACCAAGGAGAGGGTATTCTAAGTTGGAGAACTTGTTCCTCATCCTTTTCATGATGAATAAACTATGTTTAAACTAAAGGTTAGGTCATAACGGCTTATCTGCAATATATTTTGCATCTCAAGGCAAGGCAACTGCTTGTGCCATCATATATCTTCCCCTCAAGATGTTGTATACGTTCTTAATCAAAATCTTAAAGCTCAGACATGTCAGCAAGGACGATCTGATTACACATTATCGTATTTGTCGATGCGATCAATGTACGATTCCCATGTCATGTTGTCAGCGACGGAAATCGATTCCGAAAGTCTGGGGTAGCATCATTTAATGTGTGTAAGTGGTAGGAGCTGTACCAGTAAAGATGACATTGAAACGGACAGTAGTTAATAATGTTAGGCAATGTTTCTGTAACAGGAATAACCTGAACCAAATTGTTCATAGTCATCTGAATCGTTAAATACTCGTTAATGTCATACATAATGCTGACATTTCATTACAATAAATGTGGTATTATCCGAAAACATCAATAAGGAAGCTACATTCGAATCACTTAAATACGACGTTGTGTTCAAGAGACAAAGCCTTTAACGGCATAAGTAAACACCATATCTCACAGGTTGCCAGTGTCAATAATTGTCAGCGTAAATAAGCAAAATTAAATTTACAATACTTTAAGGTATTAAGTGGTTGAGAAGGCGGGTGAGATGGGATGAAGATGTGATTTTTTAGATATTCAATTAACGAGTGTACACTTACATGATACAAAATAGTCCATGACGCCATTTTGCATCATGTCTTACAAACCTAAATTCTAAATATAAGTGAACTACATATATACCAGTATTACAGATAGTTTTTTAAAAAACGAGTTGATAAGCAGTGGTTTGTCTGTGTGTGATTCATTGATAGATACCATGGAATGTAAGATACAGATGTGTACCATATGAATAGTACACTTAGACTTGAATGATGTTTATTGTGTCAATGGATCAAGCCGAATACATGTGTATTCGAAACAGGTTCATAAATATATAAGACCGATGTGCAAACGTAATCATTCTTATTCATCATGTTGTCATTTATGTCTGAATTATTCTTTAAACGCATATATTATAACATATGAAAATCAACTAACATTGCTAATTTTACAATGCAACTGTTTACTCAATGGTACATACAAAGCTGATATTTTAAAAATCTCTGAGAGTGAAATCATGGCAGGAATATATTTTCAAAATGGTACGTTTTTGATTAAACGTCATTTTTTATACTCACGTTGATAACTCACCGTAGCCATTGAGTCTCTCTCAATTTAATCACTCGACCAATAAAAGTTAAAAAGAATAGAGTTACCTCCCTATACCCTTGGTCCCCGCTAGATGGCTTTTCCCCTGTGTCGTCACTACTTCCCCTGGAGCCTGGACGCAGATAGCTCTCAGACTCGCAGGAGGGGAGGTGGGAGGTGTATAAAAACCGGTGAGTTATCAACAGTGAGTATATATAATGACGTTTAATCAAAAACTTAATTTATTGACATACTCTAGTTGATAACTCACCGTAGCCAGCATGCCACTGAAGGAGGAGGGCTGCGATAAACTAGAGAGCAGAGGGGGTAACTCGCCCCTTTAGAGACCGTAAGTCACAGTGTTAAGAGGTTCCACCAACCCCGCCCTTGAGGGATCGGCTGTTAAGAACATAGGGGTCGCCAATTAACTACTAATTAAAAATACTACACAACAACGAGAAAAAGTTTGAAGCAAAGTTTTATAGCGTACTATAGATAGGGACGAATCCCTTAACGTGATGAATGAAAAACCCTAGTCGGGTTCCCAGAGATGGTACGGTGTTGGGCGAAGACCTGAGGCCCTAGCCTCCCCATGCCTTCCAGATCTTCAGTTGAAATGTCTTGTAGATAGAGGTTGGCGAACACCATACCGGACTTCTTGTCGATCTCCCTGACGCTCGTTTGAGAATGAGGCAGGAAGAGCCTGCGATGTCTTAGTCTTAGTCTTAGTCTTAGACGCAGAACCTGAGGGTTTTCGTGAACACGTCCGCTTGGCTTGCTCTTTAGAAGGTTCCACCTGAACCGGATCCTGTCCACATAGCCTCCTTAGGGGGGACGACCACGCCCTTGCCGGTCAGTCCGGGGCTATGAGAAGAAGGCGTAGTGTCTTGTGCCCTGTATCTTGGCCACTAACTGTGTCAGTATTGCCGGAGTGGGAAAAGCGTAATATCCATCCCCTCCCACTGTAACGAAAGAGCGTCTAGGCTACAGGCCCCTGGGTCCGGCATTAGAGACACGTATGTTGGCAACTGATGATTGAGCCGAGTCGCAGAGAGGTCTATATGCGGCCTTCCAACCTGAAGGCACAGCGTCTCGAACACACTCGGGTGCAACATCCTCTGCAGCGAGACAGAGCGTCTGCTAGAACGTTCTTTGCTCTCGGGATGTGCACTGCTCGGGTGGAGAGGTTGAGACTGTCCAATAGGCCAAACAGCTCCATCACCAGCTGTAGAATGGAATCTTCCCAGCTTGTTGATTGTCCACGCCGCTTTTGAGCTGTATGTGTGGACAAGTTGGACTTCGCCCTTCAGGTGGGTCAACCAGTGAGCGATTGCTAGGGGAATCGCGTCCAATTCCAGTGTGTTAAAGTGGCGCTCCGCTTGCGAAGGGGACCACACGCCCGACGCTTGTTCCAAGCCGAAATGTGCTCCCCACCCTTGAGTGGATTCGTACGCGAATAGATGTGAGGTGTCTGACGGCGCCCAAAGAGGCACTCCCGTGAGTCCACCGTCCTCGTCAAGGCGAACACTTTACGGGACAACAGGTCACGTGGTGGAGGGGAAGAGACGTGAATACACAAAGTCGTCCATGCCCAACTGTCGCCAGTTGCCCGCGAAGTGAGCGAGACGGTCCACGACGGGACCATCCCAATTGTCTACATCCAGTGGAAGAAGGGCTGGAAGGGGCCATACATCATGAGTGTGCCTCCGCGGGCTTGCCCCCTACCTCCTTGTTTCTTGTTGTTGTTGTTGTTGCTCTGCTTGGGACTGGGGACGGCTTGGTAGTTGCGAGACCTGTCCGGTCGACCCCCCTTGGGAAAGGAAACGCCACCTGTCTTGCCACCGCACGGAGAAGGAAAGGGCCCATACTTCGTCTTCTTTGGGGTGGCCGACGCTAGCCGGTTGGTTAGCTCTTGCTTCGCATCGCCGATCTGCTCGACGAATAGGGTCGAAGCAGAGGGCAGCACAATCCTTAGGCGCGTCCGAATCTCTGCAGGTAGGTCGGTATGGGACAAAAACCTGTCTCACATTGGTGAGACCCGCCGAAATGCGCACCTCACTGAGCATGACCAGTGCAACTGCTGCTACAGTGCCGAAAACCTGCTAAAGCCAGTTGGCACTGTCCTCCATGCCCGCATGCTTGGCGAATGCTGTCAAGGCCTGACACGCTTGGGCAATCTAGGAGGGCCAGGTGGCTGTCGGACACTGCATGAGCTACCAAAGCTGCCGCCATCCAATGGATGTCCTCGTCCAAGATAGGACGCGTCAACAGAACCGGACGTTGGGCTATCGCCGGCGAATGTACGGCGATGGTCCGCCAGTACCAATTGAGGCATAATACGTCCGGGAGCCATAAGAAAGCAAGTCTTCGACCTCCTGGAGAGAGGAGCCTGACCAATCCCCTATGGCTGTCATCTGTTCTAGTAGGTCGGGTGTCGAATCTTCCACCGTAACGTCCACCGATAGATAATAGTGACTCAACGTCTGGGGGTTGAAGGTGTCTTGGGCGTCGAACGCGACAGAGTGCGGTAAGACGGGTCTGCCCGACTGTCGCCACCCAACGGACCAAGCCTGGCATCCATGAGGGATGATACCATGTCCTTGATGGAGCCCAGAATAGATTCCATCAGGCCTTTGGCGTCGACAGCGGCTATGCTTCTTCTTATGTCCCGACTCAAAGTACCAGTACAGGTGAAGTAGGAGACAACACCTGACGCCCGACTGAGAGAAGTCGAACCTAAAGACAAAATTGACTATGTCTCAAACGTAGCGATGCTCCAACCGACGAAGGGTGGGGGCTACTGACTAGTAGAATCGTTACGTCCGACGACAAATCAAGTGACCCATACGCTATGAAGAGGAGAGGTGCCTAATCAAGTACGAGCTGGGGTCATTTCGAAAAGGCATCGTTTCCAAACGCTTCCTCCAACTAAGCGACAGGCGGAGGCATAACACCACTCGCCTAACCGTCTGACGACGGAGGACAACCCTACGTGGCGTTGTTACGAGACGCCATCGGAGGAGAGGTGAAGCGAGTGGCCAGACGACAGAGCGTCTATCGAGTGATAGGCAGTTAGACAACACGCCTCCAGCGGACATTACAGTCGAGTAGCGACAGAACCAAGCACGAGCCAACGCTCACACCTGAGCACGCACGTGCTGCATGAGCAGAAATGTACAAGTCCCAGTCGACACAGCGAGAAGCGCTGACCTAGATAACCAACTACAGTGGAGATGCACGCTGTAGAAGGCAATCACAAAAAACTCTCTTCAAACCCAGCCGGGAAGGAAGAGCATCAATTGTACATGAAATACCAATGAAAAACACTCAAAAGAGAACTAGAAAACCTCGGTCGAGGGTATTTAATCAAATATCGCAAAACTCTGAGAGCTAGCAAAATGGACGTCCGATCTTGCTGGCGACAAAGAAAGAAGTTGCCTCACAGGAGATAAGCCACCAAGGGTATAGGGAGGTTACTCTATTCCTTTTAAGTGTGTGTGGTCGAGTGATTAAATTGAGAGAGACTAATGGCTACGGTGAGTTATCAACTAGAGTATGTCAATAATATTTGTTTTATCCACTTTTCCTTTTCATACAGACAGTATAAACCATTTATATGTGATTCATTCAATGATAAATGGATGGTTACTATTTTAAAAAATGAAATTACAAATTGTATTTCGTGTTTTGTTCAAAATTGTATATAAGAGGTTATTTCCGTAATAAGGGATGCCAGTAACAAGTTTGAAGCATTCAGGCGCTTTCACCATCACCACTATGCCTTCTACTCTTGGAGCTCTCCCGTCCTGTGAGCATATCGGTAATTACATTGTCTTAAAGTGCATGTGAAGTATACAGCCAGAAAACACAGAAGAATGACATTTTGGTGTTTCCCTATATGATAAATATCACTGTTCTCTCTTCACGTTACCATCATCGCCTTCTCATGACAATTACCACGATGAAAACGTCTCGCTTTATCTCATTCTGTTATTATACCCCCGACCAACGGTTGGGGGTATATAGTTATACCAACGATTCCGTCCGTCCGTCCTTCCGTCCGTCCTTCCGTCCGAAGACAATTTTTGTCCGATCGATTACAGAAAAACTATTTGTCTCATTCTTTTGATTTTGGAATTTTTGAATTTGGTACATGTCTTCTTCACCACTAGGAGAGGTGCAGTGCGAAGTTTAAACCGAATTGGTGAATTTTTGAATTTTTGGCGATTTTTAAAATTTTTTAACTTAGTCAAATTCTGAGCATTTTTTTTCCGATCGATTACAGAAAAACTATTCATCTCATCCATTTCAAATTTGGCAGATGTCTCCTTCACCACTAGGAGAGGTGCAGTGCGAAGTTTAAACCGAATTGGTGAATTTTTTAATTTTTGGCGATTTTTTTTATTTTTTAACTTAGTCAAATTCTGAGCATTTTTTGTCCGATCAATTACAGAAAAACAATTCATCTCATCCATTTCAAATTTGGCAGATGTCTCCTTCACCACTAGGAGAGGTGAAGTGCGAAGTTTAAACCGAATTTTAGAATTTTAGAATTTTTGGGGAATTTTTTTATTTTTTTAACTTAGTCAAATTCTGAGCATTTTTTGTCCGATCGATTACAGAAAAACTATTCATCTCATCCTTTTCAAATTTGGCACATGTCTCCTTCACCACTAGGAGAGGTGCATTGCAAAATGTAACACGATTTGGTGAATGTTTGAATTTTTGGCGATTTTTTATATTCTTTTACTTTATCATAGCTAGAATGAATGAAGCTACTTCTGTATTGTGATTTGTTGACTTCATCATTTTCTTTTTCATGTAACTTTCATCAAAAGCTACTTCTGTGTTCTCGTTGATTTTACTATTTTATATTTCCACTGGTTATATTTTGGGAAAAGTTAAATTTTCTTTCCTTTCAGCCATAAACTGCTGTATATCTCTCACTGTGCCTTCAGGGGTGTGCTTCCATGTACCTGTTGTTTAAAGTCACTCGAATGAATCATTATGATGGATTAATTTCCAAAATAAAGTTGAAATCAGTGGTAATAGCAGTAGTGTATTATATTACCAATACCTTTTCAAGTTACTTTTATTCCTATTTTGACTTAAACCACCTTTTTCACATGAAGATCGAGACTTGTCCTACCATTTTCACAAACAGTTTAATCTTAGCAATTACATTTCAAAGCTTATCAATCCTTAGGTGTGCAGACACCTCTCTCTTTAAGTAAAATAAAAATGTCAAACTGAAACAGTCGGGGGTATTAGTGAGCCACGCTCACTTTTTGGCTTGTTTAATCTAGCCCACAAGTGAACATCGAGATGAACAAGGAAGAACTTTAAGCTACAAAGAGGTAGGAAATAACATTGTACATAGATTGGTATTGACATATCAGTCATATTGAGGTAGAGTGATTTGATTCCTCTATGGAACAGGTCATAGTAGGGTGTTTACATGAATGGAACACTGCATATCAGGTTATGTGGCACCACGTTTGTCATATAAACATGTACAGCTCCATGCTGAGTAAGATAAAATGATGTTAGATTGATGAAATATGTCTCTTTTATTCATTAGATTTTTCGGATCCAGTCAATATAACTTGAATTAATTATCTTTGCTGTAACATTTTCCTTTAAGTTGGTGGTCAATCTTGTTTGTTAAGATTTGTTAAGACACTGTTTATAAGTTGTCTGACTGTTATCTTCTCTGATTGCATATGAAAGTGGACCAACCAAAACGAATATAGCAAATAGCAAACATGCTGAATCTGCATAAGTCATCATTACACTTGGGTCTATAATTCCCAGTAAATGCGAAACAGGTACAACCAGTTTATTTTCTTTCAAAACTCTCTATATTATTTTTGGGAGAGAAAAAGGAAATTGGATATAACCCTGTGTATATTCAACACATTTAAACAGTGAAAATATATCACATTATATCTTTACATGAAATAATAGTCCACAGAACCTTTGCTCGGTGTGTTAGTATAGTGTAAGAGGATTAAGGTATCTATTCTTCCACACATCTGTATTGAGCAAATTATTGTCCTCAACTGGTTTGTTCAAAAAGGATCTTTATTTTTTAAATCATATTAATGTTTAGGCATTACAAGTATTTACTTTGTTTAAATCGAGTTCTATTGGGTTACAGGAATGCGTACTCCATGCTAAATCAAGTAAACTAATTCGAATTAGTTCCAAGTTAGTAGTGAAATGGTTTCGTCAATGTTATTACTAATGATTAGTCATGTGGTCCTGGGAGCGGGTAATTATAATGTATAAACTTGCGAGGCAGTGAACATGGTCATTGTCTGTGTTTCACTCCGTCAAAAAAAGGAACCCACTTGCCATGTATGTGATTCAACTGCACGAGTTTATCTTTAAAAAGTATTGACATACTATCTATCTTTCTAAAGTTGAGCTTCACTAATTAAAATTATATATGTGTATTTCATTTTCTCCTTGAAAGCTTATTATTTACCTTACATTCTCAATATACATTTAAAAAAAAACAAGAAACGACTTGTACACTACTTGATGCGATATAGTATAGTAATATGTTGATTAAAATGATTATGATATTAATCCATTGATATTCTATCATCTTATCACGGGTACTCGAGGACTCGAAGACTCGATAACATATCACTCTATTTCACATCAATTTTAGTCACCTTGTGCAAGAATTATACATCAAACATGTCGTGCCTGATTTAACAACAACTGCAGTGGAAGACTGTCGTGCTACCTGAGGGACAGATTTTATACCAGTGACACCAGCCTTGGTCACATCGGCTACATTCGTTATCACATGCACAAAGTTCACTAAAAATCGTACAATGGAACCAAATATAACATTCAATTGATGATGTCAGATGGAGTTTATACCAACACATGTAAATAAATATTTATATGGTCTAGTCGGTCGATATATTGATGTTAAGCAAATTAAACTTGTGTTTATTAATTGAATGCTGGTCGAGTTGACAAGCAACAGTAGGTAGGTTTCCTATTGAATACTGAATTTTATGCTTTTTCATAAGAATCAAATAAATGTATTCTGTTATTATTTCAGAATATTTGTGAAATAGAAAGGCAATAATCTTATATCATAACTAATTAATGATGATGACACCGACATATGAGATACAATACTCGTGAATGATAGCGTGAATGTGAATTTATTAACGAATTGTTGACTCATCTTTCGAAACCTATGTATAAGTAAGATAATCTTTTTATAATAAGTTGTATTTTTTATATTTATTATGTTTTAAATGTTAATATTCGTATCTATATCTCAACCAAGTTTTTACTTTTATATTTGCCACCCTTCATGAAATAATCAAGACAATTCTTTGTTAATTAACATGGCGGGAAGTTTAGGGACCATGTGAGTTAGTCGTACAGACTGCACTACTATACATGATGTGAAACTTAGAATAATTTATTCAATGGTACCCTTTTCTGTCATATGTACTGTATGCCTTTGTCACTTTCAAAGTAGAACGTAACTAAATTATATTTTATTTGCATGCCTTTATCACAGAGACACAAACAAATAGCTCAAATATTAGTTTATTTGAACCATAAATGGTGTCAGATTTATCAATTGTAGTGCTGAACGTTGTATACTGATTATTTTGGGGAACATATGGCCATATTGTATCGCGAAACGGGCAGTAGTTCGCGGTATATCAGGGTTCCACTGTATGCGTAATCTAAAACCTCAAAGACTAACAAAATGTTATAGTAACATGCTGTTACTTAATTGAAAGGTATTAATCTCGAGTCCGAGCCGAGTTCAAACCCTTGAGTACTCGAGTCCATTCTTTGGACCCGTGGAAGCACAGGCATACACGCAACACTTAGTACTGTTTTTTACCGTGTATATGTAACACTGTAACACCGTTTTTATGCAATGACAGTCCCAAATGAGAGTCTGTTACTACAAGTGTCCACAAACGAGAATACTAAACCAGGGATCGATTTGGGATTGAAAAAGTTTTGCTGATACACCACGAAGTTCCGTGTTGTTATCAAACTGTGATTGTAATACTTCAAGCGATGTGTCAAGCTAGTTTTAAGATTACAAGTTCTTTGGTTATTGTGTAATTTTGCTGATGATATAAGGATTACAAATGGAATTCATATATTATATCTGGTATTATACAGAAGTTTTAGGACAGCAATTCATAAAATTATGATTATATCAATTTAAAGCCGATGTATCACTGATATATGTATTTTATCAAATATCATTTGTTACATACTTTCTTTTTTCAACTGCTGTGTGTTGATCAACATTCCAGAACATCATACGAATGTAAAATTAACTGCCGATGGTGTTCCAGTGGTAATCTCGGGGAAGGTAGAGCCGACGGCGCCACGATGCATACTTGAACAACACACGAGGTCTACCCGAAGGTCCCGAAAGTCACACACTTTGTTCTTTTCTCAACCCATTAACACTTATTTTGATTTTATATTAAGGATAATCAATTTTAGAAAAACATCTGAAGTACACCAGTCATTTAAGATTCAGCAAGTTACCACGGAATGCGAATTTTAGATTTTCGTCAAAAATAAACTCTATGTTGTTCACTTTTTAGAGTCATTGTTTCACATTATCATATTTTCCTGCCTGGGCACAGAACCAGCTTCTGACCAGAAATAATGTCCTAAGTATCGTCTAATTTGCCTACCCTGTGGCTCATTCTCATTAAAAGTGTCATTTGTCATTTGGTTGCAATGCTACACTGCATTTCAGCGTAGTACAACCCTTGGTTCCATAGTTCCAGCCGATGCTCGCAGGTGTCACCGCAATGCATAGCTACATGACATTCTCCCTGAGATAATACAAACAGCCGCGTTGTAAGTGAAATACTCTTGAGGACGGCGTTAATCTCAAATCACCCACCCGTAATAGTTTAAATAGTTTGTTCATCATATTAATACTTAAATGCGACAAAATGCCCAATATTTGCTGTCTCACACACGAACTGTTATTATTCAACAGCTTGATAACTATACATATTATGTATTTAGTTAGATATTTTCAGGTATTGGCGACTATTAAAATGCAGTGTTTGTTGAAACACACATTATTTCAGTCTTTTGGTAATTTTTTATGGTCCAAATACTTCAGTCCAATGGATTTATGTTTATGGCGTTACCAGATGCAAAAGTTAGTTATAACTATTAACCGTAAATGTCTTTGGTTTTATCATACATATGAGCAACAATTTTGCAATTCCAAAAGTTGATATTTTTAGAGAATGCTTAAGAACATCGAGAAAATCCCAACAGCTTATTTCAATTCGAGTTTGGAAGCAATCAGTACATTCAAATGACGTTTATCAGTTTTTGTTACCGTCTCATGGGTTACCATCAATCAGGTAACATGACAGATACAATTTTTCTAACAGGTATTGATAATATAATAACCTATGATGACTTTTCAAAAGATGATAAACTGTATACACTAAGCTACGATTGTGACTGGATTTTGATTACGTGTTTACATATAGTGAAGTAATATGACGCCATATTAACGCCAGTAACACCACAGACAAATCACAGAAAGTTGACACATTTAATGTACGTGCAATATTTGTAATGACCAAACGGCAATACATTATCTTTGATTTATCTATTTTGAAAGAACAGCTGATGTTTTCGATACAAGTCTATGGTGTGACTACATAGTTTCTTCCCATCGGTTTTATTCAATAGATAAACACCATAATTAAGAAATGGCATATTTATACGATATACATGTACGATATTATAGAGGGATACTACAGACATGTGTATGTGTCAAATGCTTTTAATACTTTCGTAAGAATAATTTCACCTTTGAATGACTCTGGTGTTACCGTCCTGTCTGTAGTGTTACCAACATTTTTCACATCTTATCTGACGTGTATTATGAAATGTGCACTTTCCATTAAAGTTGATGACAATTGATGTAGTATTACATCTAAAATGAAAATATTCTTTTGATCATAAAACATGCAAATACACAAATACATAGTAAAATTTGGTATGGCAACACCACAGGCACTTTTTTTAAAGTTATTTTTTTCAAACCTAGGGCCCGCCGTCATGTTGCCATCGAGTAGCCTCACTGATAGCTAAAATTGGTAACCCGAGGGCAAACCGAGGGAAACCCACAGGTCATACGACCTCGTATAGCCATCGAGTAGACCACATTGAGCATTCGCAAGAGCTTCGAGTCGGTGTCGAGTGACGTTTGAGCCAAGGTTTATACGAACATTATGCGATGACTACACGATTGGTACACGATGACCAAACGATGGATCCGGTGTCCAAACGAAAGGTATACGAAGGCATAAGCTCGTATGATCATCGGCCAATTTTTTTGCACGTCAAAGTTTTTTTGCTCACACACGAAGTTGTTCCCCAACCCCTTAAAAAGCCCCAAGATGGTCATCCGATGTTAGGTCCGGCAATGTGTTACGCCACGTTTACAAACGCCTTAAGCAACACTTCTGATAATGTCAATATGTTATTACAATCATGCTTCTAAATTCTAACCTGCCATTTCTATTAAATATCTGTCATGCACTCATTTCTACTACGTCTTTAACCGTGAAATATCGACGACTTAACCTTGATTAAACTTTGATCAAACCCTGACAAGGTTGATTTGTTACGCCTAATTATTTGCCAATAGAGGCATTGAATGGGTCTGGTTGATAATGCAGCAGTCTTCAATTATATGCATTAACTATGCTCTGCTTTTTATTTCACCCTCTATCACAGCGTGCTTGTGTCTGTAAGTGGTGCTATGTCAGGTGACATTACCGCATTCGATGGTATAGTTTTAAATTTAAGCGTTTAAGCATATTTGCGTTAGTTTGTTTGGGTAAGAGTGTGTAAATGGCATGGCAATATTAAATCATCACTATGATGAAACAGAAATCCAATATAATTAGTCAACTAGATATAACGCTGCATATCTTCTTAAATAGGTTGTATGACCTTGAATGAAAGATATTTGCAATGCCACACAGCTCAATCAAACAGTTTCGTATCAACGTTACCAATAATATCCAATTATAAAACAAATCAGCGTGAGTGTACATTGCCATAGTTTGGTGTATTAAACTAGAACTTTGATTTGAGTGTTTATTGGTTGTTTTCCAATTCCAAAGTATTGTTAAAATGCAAGCTGGATACAGTCGGACAATGTGGATTGTTACTGTTTTCCAATAGTCTACTTAACTAATATAAACATAATCTGACGAAAGAAACTCAGCTGGATAATTGATCAACTTATGCAGCCAGAATTACTGATTTGTTTGCATGATACACTTTCTGAGGTAAATGTTTTTGAAGATAACGTGAAAGTAAGTGTTAATAAATAGCAATTTGATCATGTAACTTTCAAGAATAACTCAAGAACATTAATCAAACGATGGATCATCCGTCGAGACACGGCAATTGCAGAAATATGACTATTATAGCTACAACGAGCAAAAGCAATTGCTACAAGTTGGTCATTGAATGAAATTTCTTCCTAGATAACTATTTTGGAGAATTTACATGTACATTTGTACGTGATAACTGAAATCAGTATGATAAATTACAGTCAATTGCAAGTCTTTATCATGTCTGTGGAGTCAATGAAGGAAACATTTGATAGGAACATTTTGGTATGAAAAAGATGTGTAGAGCCGATCATAGGTAAAAGTAAGTTGAAAGCTATCTATATAAATTATTGTGTCATGGTTGTATAGACTCAGTAGAATAGTTTTCTAATCACTCCCCCATAACTGTAACAAGGAAATACAGTAATAGGGGATATCCAACTAATAGGCATAGGTAAATCTTTTGATTTCCCTCGGAAAGTAATTCATTGATTTCCCTCGGAAAGTAATTCATGTGAAAGTCTCTTGCACTCAGTAAGGTTTATTTCTTAACACTTTTTAAGTAAGTGTAACATGTCGTGCTTTCAGTCAATCAATCAACCAAGACAATTAATTTGGGTTATGAACTAATGACTAGTCAATATCACAGATGAGATGGTTTATACAAATTCACAGATTTGTAATATATATTATGTATTCTTATACTACATGTGTTATAACAAATGTAACTGCATTTGAGGTGAGGTGAGTTGAGGTGGGGTTTAACGCAGCTTTTTAGAGTATTTCACTTGTATCACGGTTGCTAGTATTATTGGAGGAAGAAAGCCTGCAACGCCATGTTAGCTATACATTGCGGTGAAACCCGTACGCCTCATCTGGAACTAGCGAACCATGGGTAGTACTGCGCTGAAATTATGTTTATCTAGAACTGATGTCGACAGCAGACAAAGGTACCGAGCCCCTGGCGCGATTCGAACCCCGAACCTCTTGCTCTGAAGACGAAACGGCTAACAACTGCGCAACCCCGCCCTAACAAACTATGATGAATAATATATGTATGGTGTATTGTATTCTACAAAGAATGTTCAAAGCTGCAAGGCAATATGCACTGTGTCCCTCCTTTCTCCGACTGTATTACGGCATTTTGTCTCGAATCATCGCCATGTGATACAGATCGCTGTCAGTCATTATGACATTGACATTCAGTTGACCGGAGTGTCCCCTATCCAGGTTCCAGGGCCTATAGCGAGTACGAAGGCCCTTGAACCTGGTGATGCGGTTCGAATCTGCCGCTTCATAGGTGCTGTCAACACTGCTGGAATTAATAAACGATTTTGAAAGGTGAGTTTTCGATGATTTTCGTGAGTCGGGAAATTGGCTTGAACATTTGGAGGTAGCAATATACGGACTGTCTTGTCGCTTTGTTGAAATAGTGATCCGATTGTGACCAACTATAGATCATTTTGTGGGGAATTCATTCAGCTTTCGCATTGTAGTCATCAACTGTGCCATAAAATGTTTGTGATGCGAAATATGAGTTTGAATGCGCATGGGGTGGTTTCGTCGTTACATATCTTTCCTTTTATATATTCGTAGGGTAGGGTCTATATGGGTATATGTCTTTCAAACGCTGTTTCTAAGCGACACACGTCCCTGTAGTTTTAAGTCTATTCATGTGCCTCCATGAACTTAATATTTTTTTAAAGTTAATTCTGCTAAATAAATATACACATAGTTGATGTTTTCAAAAGGTTTCATTGCTCCAAAAATATAAATTTGCAAATATTGCAATATTTATGCATATGAATTCAAAATTTAATTTTAAAAAAACATGAAAGAGACAAAGAGTCAATCAAAACGTCATTGGATTATTGGCCCCGCCTACAACTCGTTCATCAGCCAATGAAATTCCACAACGCAATGTGCAATGAACTTAAGTCATTTGGGTCATGATGTGACGTCACGAAATTAAGTTATGCAAAGCAATTACTATTTATTTGTTGAATGTTAGACAATGGTGCATGAGTTATTCCCAATACTGCTACAATGTTACAAAGCATGTTCGCTCAAGTTCACATTTTGGGCAGTCACCATCCTTCAAATGAATATTCCAGTTTTAATGTTTTCTTGGGTTAAATTATTTGAATATATCAAACATTCATACAAACATAGGCAACTTTAATGTAACGTGTCTTCAGTTAACGAAACCCAATCACTCCATTTCCATTTACTTTATATTGGATACTTATCAGAGGGTTGTACATTCTTTGTCATCGTCCTTGTTCCAAATTACTGGGTGCCACATTTGTCAATCACAATTTTCAGGTCTTGTTTCATGGATGTTAAGGCTCCTCTTTCGGTTTTTGTTAGATTATCTTTAATAGTGGGTAAGGTGTGATTTTAATTACTCTATATTGATGTTACAGTGTGAGTCAAGAACTTTGTCCCTTCCTTTGGGTGGCGTCAACATCCTGCTAATGTATACAGATGGTTGGAACAGAAACGTCATCCAGGAAGAAGTCCTTGAGTCTGCGACGTCTCTGGAAATACATAGCATGACAGTAACTGTCATCCATTAACATGGCACTAAGACGTTCACACTACGATAACATGATATTTATGATTCATCAATTAGACCATTTACCAGTTGATTACCCATAAAATAAGCTATCTTAAATGTCTTTCAAATGATCTTACTGGTATACAACATAATATAAAAATTGTGATCATCAAGAAGATATTATTCTTTTAAATATCCCACATTAACTTTAATATTGCATTGTCTTTATGATAAACATTTCGTGATAATGAGCACCAGGCATTTGTCAAATTCTTGTCATGTTCATGTGTAATTTTGGTTTTAAGAAATTCACACTCATGGATTCATCTCAAAGCAGGACATTGTGATATATGAATATTCTCTGTGCTTCATAGTGTCTTTATTGGTACGTTTGTACCGTCATTTAGTTGTGTCATTTATTTTAAAAGTGAATATGAAGGAATGGATTCCAAGCCACTTAGATCAAGTGTGCACTTACATGTACTTATCGTATCAGAGTAGCTGTATCCAGGGGTCTATATGACATCTTATGAACAACTATTCAGATGACGTTTATTTTTTTTTATATTTGACAAGTCAATACGAATCGAATACGAATCTAAGTTAATTTGCTTTGCTACATCTTGTTACCCGGATATCTTCCTCTTTCATCTCGGAGGCGGATGTGCGTGCTTGGTAATATGATCTTATGTAATAAAACCATACTACTTCACTGCAGTAATATGTGCACTGAATAGCCTCAGTGGTATATGTCTACACTAATGTGAGTCAGCAACAATTGTTATATTTAAAGTAGTAAAAATAAGATTAATCCAAAGACTGGGATTTGCAAAATATCTGATTTTTTAAATCAATACTGTATGTGTTTCACTAGTTTACAAACATTCATCACACATACACTATTATTGGAGATGAATTCAATAAATATATTATGTGTGCATTACGTATTCTGATATATTATATCTTGAAACTACAAAAAAGGATATATATTAACACTGATGTTTTAACATTCGTTGTCAGTTGAGTGAGCATATGTTACATGATATCACGCTAATCTAAATATATTACATTATAGTGTTTCCACGACATAGTCTCTTTGATATCAAATATCCAAGCATGAGATCAAATTATTAAAATAATCAGAATATGTGCAATATGTGATTCCCCGTTAATTGATATCAACTGCTAAAAAATGGCCAGAGCATATGGGGGCAACTAACCTGAAAACTGTTTGTTTGTTTCTCATCATTCTCCTAGGGTGGAAGTCATGTTCATTGAATTCAAAGTAAAATTATAGGCATAAAAAAGGTTAATCGAATCACCATGCATAATATCGTTGCCACAAACGAGGCCTTCATATATTCAGATGACCATATCTAAGGCAAATCGATACGTTATTGTTAAACATAGATATTTAATTGACAATATTAGAAGTTTGCAACTTAAATGTACATGTTTCATTTAGACAGATTATATAGTACGTTTTTGATTAAACGTAATTATTTATACTTACCTGTTGACTAGACCTTCTATGCCTACCTCCTCTCAAGGTATGCTATTTCAACGTTAACACAGACGAAACTGAAACAGTGGAGTAGGGGATGCGTTTAATCCCTCTCCCAAGTGCGGTAAGTCTGCATGGTCTCGTGACGTCACCACCGGAACCTCACTCTCCGAACAGCCCAATAAAAGGCAAGACATATCAAGCGGGGAGGATGGGCGGGCCTAGCGCGTAGGTCTAGTCAACAGGTAAGTATAAATAAGTACGTTTAATCAAAAACGTACTATATAATCTATTATTTAAATACCTATATGTTGACTAGACCTACTATGCCTAGAATCCCACTGCATGGAGGCGGGTCAGTAGATATGTGGCAGAGACGAGACCAACAACAAGCCCTGAGTGTAAGCTAACCTACGAGTCCTCCATCTTTTGGTGAGGACAAGGCACAGCCCGGGAGACACCATCTCTACAGCGGATCGAAGAGACAACCCAGCCACTCAACTTCTGATTAACACACTGCCCCCGACCCCAACGGGGAGGGGGGTAGGGGTTAAAAGCGAAGCTAAAGAACAAAACAACAGACAAGGGAGCAAACAATGCGAACAAAGTTTATTACAATGAGCATCATAAAACCAGCGGGAACAAAACTCCTAAGAGAGCTGTCCCTTTCTCGGTCTGGTCGGGGGGACCACCTTCGCCTGAGCGAAACCCTGTGGACCCAGCGAAGGGGGAGGCAGGTCATCGGCCTTGTACGCATCAATGACTGCCGACCTCAGGTACACCCCCAACGCTCGCTTGTCTAGCTCTTTGGTGCTCCTCGGCGAGTGAGGCAAGAACAGACGACGCCTGCCATCCCTCAGCCTGCGGGTACGCTTCACGTACACCATCAACGCCCTAACCGGACACAGAGAGAGATCCATCTCTCCTGAGTCAGAACCAAGAGCCGAAATAGAGAAAGGTACGGCCAGCCTCATCAGCTCCTTGGCTTTTGCAGACAAAGTCGGAGCTAAACCAAGTAAGGCTGACCCCCCCCCCCCCCCCCCCCCCCCCCCCCCCCCCCGACCCCCCCCCCCCCTCTCCCTGACCTCAAAGCGTAGCAGGTCCGCCTGCAAAGCATGGATTTCAGAAATCCGAGCTGCGGAGGCCATGGCCACCAGAAAAAAGACCTTGATGGTGAGAGGGAGGAGAGGCACGTCGGAGAGCGGTTCATACCTATCGGAGCGAAGATGGTTGAGCACAATGGCTCAGGTGGACGAAGCTTAGTCCTGCCGTCAACAGAACGGAAGGTTTTAATGAGGCCCTTGAGGACCGACACATCTAACCCTGGCGACCTCTTCCTATGAACGGAGAGGATAGCAGACATGTTGGTATTAATTGATGACGCATCAAGATGCCTGGTGTTGCGTAGGTACACTAAGTACTCCGCCAGGATGAAAGATTTAAGTCCTGACACTAAGAAGCAATTACTCCAAAAAACAAAGAGTGTAAACTCACAAAAACGTAGACGACGAGACGCTTAAGTGAGGCACACACAAGGCGAGACGAGGGAGGCTATCGAGAGTGTTGAAGTCAGAGGCTCCGAAACAATTTAAACATGTTATTCTGGAATTTGAAAAGTCAAAATAGAATAATAATACTTATATTTCCTCCAGCGCAGCGCTAAACTTACCTTTCACACTTCCTTAGTATTATGTAGTGTGCTATTTCATTCGTGTTTGTCTCTCGTAAGTTGCATAACCGTCTCCCATAAAGACAATAACATTTATATAAAGGTAAGCTATTTTAATTCATGTTTATTGTTTACACCAGATTTGAAGGTCTTTAGAATATTACTTAAATGTATACGAACCTTCAATGTTACAAATTACGTAACAGTGCTGAAATAAGATTAGTTTCCATGAGATCGAACACGTGATGAGGTCGGGGTCAAACACATGTAATGATAACTCAGTGAGAAGGAAATCTCAGACTAAACTTTATTGAGCTATCACAGTCACCACCATTTGATGAAATCAATGTCGATATTACTCGGATTTGTTAGCCGTTTTCTTACGTTTGATCAAGTGTAGATCAAACTGTTCTAAACTGTTATTCATTGCCTTATAATTTACGTAATTCTGATGAAACGATTTGTTGTTTAAATGTCGAATTTGAGGGCGGGATAGCGCAGTGGTCAGCGCGTATAACTTTAGATCAAGGTATCCGGGGTAAAAATCCTGCTAGGGGAACGGCAGTAGAGACCTGTTGTACATCGCTACGGTTCTGGTGCAATGACACACTGAATTTCAGGGCAATGCATAGCATAGCCACATGGCATTGCGGGCTTTCTTTCTACCATAATATTTGTAGTTTTGATATAAGTGAACTATACTTGAACGCGGCGTTAAACCCCAACTCACCTCAACTCACCCATCCCTGAGAATGCCAAATTAACCAAGGGCTATATGGTTCAATCAGATCAACATCCAACCTATGTTGAATGTATTCACAATACATATAAGAGGACTTTTATAATGTGATATACTTAATAATAACAATGTTATTTTAACGTGTCGGGTTATAACAAATAACTCATAACTTTGAGTCTCCGCCCACTGCGTCTCTGGAAGTGTGATTGCAGTGCTGAATGTTTTCGTATCTGGTTAACTCGTGTGTTCATTTGCTATAACAGGGCTGTATAAATAATGAACAAAACAGATTATATTTCAGCAGAAATCTATCCAGGTGGAATACAAATAATGAATGCTAACATACATAGAACCCTACATAAAACTATACTGTACCATGGCATATCCGAGGCATATCACTGACAGTAATTATCGATAAGGTAAGTAAAGGAACTTTAACCAATTTGGAGCTCTAAATTAAATTTGAAAGGCAAACGAATATAAGTACATTAAATGGATAATGAAGAGCTTTTATAACTTCTTTATCATTTTCATAGTAGGTTATCACCATTGTACAATAGACACAATTTAATTTTGAATAAGATTATTCCGCAATCACAAAATAGTCTTTTGTCAATGAATACCATGCACGAAGTCGAAATGACATTAACACAAATCGATTTATTTGTAAGTGTTAACAGGAGTCAATTCTCTAATAGTAATAAGTGCAAGACTATGCATACTGGCGTAACATCATTACGTTGTAGGAATTGTACTTTGGATGCCACTACGGATCAGTTTGCGTGACCATATATGTCTCTACTCCTAGTGGTCAGGTACCAAGTTGTACAGCGAGGATAACTGAGTGCTTTGTGGTTGAAGTTTTATTCCCTGTGACACAAACGCAGTATTTGGCCTCTGTCATAGATTGTTGGTGTCTCAACCGCCATTCAAACCCGGCCCTTTGTCATGAGAGACCAGCACGATGACTGATACACCACTGTGCTCTTTAGCCAAAAGTATTTGTTCCCACCTTTATAAGGTAAGTTTTGTTGGTATTTCGACCGTCTATATGTGTAAGCATTAAGAATGTCATTCCATTTATGTTAAATGATATATATATATATATATATATATATATATATATATATATATATATATATATATATATATATATATATATATATATATATATATATATATATATATATATATATATATATATATATATATATATATATATATATATGGACGAAATAGTGCAGTGGTTTATCATCGGATCAAGAGGCTAGACACTCGACTTTACCTGTTGCAGAATACTGTTCTAAGGTTAGGGTGCAATGCAGCACTGAAATTCTGCGCATTGCCGTTCTCATAAATTTCTAGTTCCAGTCGCTGCCCACAGGTTTCACCGCTAGGGATAGCCATACTTGTTTTGAGCACCTGCAATAACATCAGCAGCCATGCTAAAAGTGGGATAATCTTGTAAGTAAGCCAAAATCCAAATGTTTAGCTCATCAGGCCTGAAAGGCCCGATGGGCTTATGGCATGGGATGGCGTCCGTCCGTCCGTCCGTAAACTTTTCGCTTTTTCGACTTCTTCTCCAGAACCACTGGGTCTAGGTAGCTTAAATTTTGTATACAGACTCCTTGGGCAATGGGGATTCTAAATTGTAGATTTAGTGATCCAGTGACCCCAAATAAGGGCCTCACTGGTCATAACCTAAAAACCTATTTTCTTCTCCAGAACGAAAAGACCTAGAAGACTGAAATGTTGTGTACAGACTCTTTAGCCAATGGAGATTCTAAATTGTAGATTTGGTGACCCTGTGATCCCAAATAAGGGCCTCACAGGCCATGACCTAAAATTATATTTTCTTCTTCTTCTCCAGAACGAAAAGATCTAGGAGGCTGTCATGTTGTGTAAAGAGTCTTTAGCCAATGGAGATTCTAAATTGTAGATTTGGTGACCCTGTGGTCCCAAATAAGGGCCTCACAGGCCATTACCTAAAATCCTGTTTTCATCAGTTTCTCTGAAACAAAAAGACATAGAAGGATGTAATATTGTGTGCAAACTCTTTAGCCAATGGGGATTCTAACTTGTAAATCTGGTGATCCTGTGACCCCAAATATGGGCCACAGCCTAAAAAAAAAACCCTTTGAAATTGAATTTTGAACTTATATTTTATGGCACTTCAATCAAATTTTCCCTAATAAACAAAACATAAAAATCTCTTTTCATCTTCTTCTCCAGAACAAACTAGAAGGAATATTGTGTTCAGAATGTTTAGATGTTTGGATGAAAAGGCTAAGAACCGATAAAATTGTGCAAAGATTATTAAGCCAAGGTGATTCTAAATTGTACTATGTACCATGAGATTCATCACATTGCCTGTTCTCTCTAAGCCTTATACAGTTAGATCAGTGATGCCAGTGTTTTGTGCAAGGCAGAGGCTATTACATAATTTGGCTGTAAAAGCACAGCTGGCTTGAAACCAGAGCCAAGGGGTCAGCATATTGCATAATCTCCTGTGTGTTGACCTTGCTGAGTGCTCTCTCTCACTTTCAAGACGAAGATTTGTCAGGGCTAGGGATTATGCATTATATTGAGACAATATGTTTCTGTCTTCATCATCAAACAATATAAAACCTGATGAGCTACAGAGCCCATGGCTCTATTTTTACTGTGTAAAGCAATATATACCAATCAAATTATTTATTCGATTCCAAAAACCTATCAAGCATTCCATACGAAATATTGAACAAGTTGAAAGACATTGTTTGTCCTTGAAATGACATATTATTTTTCATCATGAGAAGACGATATCATGGACAGCTTATTGTTGAAGGTGCTTCGAGCATATCAAACAATCTTCACAAAAAAAGTATCTTTCAAATTGCAAAGGAATATCTGTTAGCTTCGGCGACTTTGATGTCTCATTAAATTAAACGAATCCCAAGGAAAAGTGTCAACAGCAAACGCTTAACTATAAACGGAACATTATCAATTCAAATGGAATGACAATTTATGTCAAAACCTCTAATCAACCATTTCTTAAGAACCACTAATTTGAAAAGTGCAATGTACTAATTTATTTCGTTTGATATGATTTTTTGGTAAAATTAAAAATAGCATTCTCTGTCATTGGTTACAAATGTAAGGTTTTCATAATGAAGGTTTAAAAATCAATATTGATGTTTTCATTTTTTAATTTAGACATTGATATTTTGGAATATGTTTAAAAGATAGGTCGTCTGTGTGGAGTTTCTCTGGGTAAATTTAAGCATGATACATTATTTGGCAGATGGATAGAGCGTTACCACAATTAGAGTTGAAGAAAAACAGTCGGGATCGTCCGGAAGCAATAACATTTCAAAGGTTCAAACTGATTTCACATTATTTAGCTGACTAATGGTGCACGGGATGGAAACACATAACTGAGCAATCATTAAGGGGACCAAAGAAATGATTTTCACGATTTCAGCAAAACCATTGTTGATGACTTACAGTTGCACAATATAATTAAGGTATTACTTAACACTTTCTGATTGCCAAGTACATGTACATGTACATACGTTGTACCCTCTGAACCACAGCTAAGGTGCATTACATGTATCTAGGGTTGTGCTGTCCTGTTAGTATATATATATATATATATATACATTTACTTACAATGTTGAACCTTTAGAACTGATTACAATTTAGGGGACTTAATAGTACATATGAACATTCTTACGACTTATAAACGTCAAGGTTAGTTTATCCAATATTCTATTACCAAGGGATTAAATATATTTACCATTTTCCCCATCAATTTGAAGTTTTACCCAGTCACCCTCATATCAAGCCGTGTTATTTGTGAATGTTTTCATAACAAGACTCAAAATGTTGGCCGGATGAAGAGGGCGATGAAGGAAGCTTCCAGCCATTGATGGAGTAAATGATGAATATTTTTCAGTCAATTTCACCTTTCCAGAGGCAGACGCATTGAAGAAACGAGAGTTTTAATCAAATCCACTTGAGACTTTAATGATAGTGTGACAACTAAAAAAACAGATTGTTCAAATCACAGACAATCTATTCTGTACAACTTATAAGATATTTGCTGTTTTCAAAATGGCTCACTGAAGTTTCAATTGACATTTATAAATGGTATTTTGAAAAGTTGTTTTCATAGTCTTCTGAATCCTGAGGAATTTTGCACTGAGACAGGCCGTTTTGCATATATAAAAGATAAGAAATTATGTGTATGGATATGATAGGTTTATTGTATAATATGTTGCTATTATGAATATATCAGACAACACTTTGAATTTGGTATAATGTGAATGTATTTTGGAGCATTATTAGTTGTTAAAGATAGTTATTCACAGATAATTCATAATAAAACGTTAAGCTTAGACATCTGTGCCACTAGTTGAAAATATACATCACGCAAACAGCAGAAGGCTATTACGCTAATCGCACTTATTTCATGATATAATCATCGATTCTGAAACAAATCTACACTTAGTTTACAATAAAAAAGGGACGCTTTGGTTTGGTTCTGGGGTAGCTGTAGATAAGAGAAGAGTTCAGTGTTATTCATCCATAACCACAGGAAAGACATGATACAGTACCATCAAGGCGAGAAAGTTCCCACTACAGAACATATACTTTGAAAATATATACAGTAGTATAAATTTGAAATCCATAACATATATTAGTTTAAAAAAAAGTGCTGATCTCTTACAATACCTCACAAAGTGTTGTTGTGATACTTTACGTCATTCAAAAGGCTGGCTAGCTAATCAATACATTTGGAAATGTTTTAAAGAAGGCCTTTAGTTAAACATCAATTTTAAGATTATCTGGTTACATTTGATTAAATAGAGAAACTGATTTATATCAAAGAGCAATAAATGTCGTGAGAAAACCCAGTTTATAAAAAAAAAGCTTTTACAGTAATTATTTTCTTTATCATTAACAATATTCGTTAACCTGAACTTTATTCTAATGGGCTGACTATGTTAATATTTATTTTAAAAGCCCCGCCAGAATGTTAATTTTCAAAGGGGTATTTTAGAACACATTTCCACAAGAATTCAGGGTAGTGTAGCAGATACAAATTAGTATCTATTGTTGTCAATGGGTAAACTCCCAAAATGTCACGATATGGACCTGGTCATTTTCACTAACAGTTAAAAGGTCCACGTTCTATGCAGATACCAAAACATATTCACTGATGATGCAGTAGGCAATGTTAATGTAACATGAATAACGTTTATCGTATTGATCATAATCCTCTTAGCTGTTACTTTTTCAAATAATTTGAATATAAATAACAAATACAATCGTTGGGTAAATAGACTGAAGAGTACAGCTAGATCTAAAAGAATCTGACTGAAGAGTGTGGTAGTACAGTCTTTAAACACACTAGAGACGAACCTTTGTATGCATTTGTGTGCACAATTAGAATTGACAATGGTGCGCACTTTAAGACCTAGCTGCACATATTCTTATCACATTTATTATATCAACAAATCATAATTATACACCTCATGTCAACAAACGGTAAGAGTTTTCAAGTCAACTACTTACTTATATTTCAGATAAGGTGTTTATTCAGTCGAGTGAGTGGGGATTATGATGTGGCATTTTCAATATTTGATAAACCAATATACAATTATTTGATAAAACGCATTAATGACAACATTTACAGTTTTTTCAGCAAACACATGTTTCTATAAAGTACGTGAACTACCTTTAAGAGGTGAACAAAGCAAATTACTGTTGACTTCACTACATACTGCTATGCACACATCCAAATACTTAACACTATCAATTAATTGAACTTACCAAATGTAAACACTCAATGAAAAAGAAACGATCAAGGTATTTGAAAGTTGCCATACTAGTGCATTTGTTTGCTACATGAATCACATATAATGCTATTTGCGCAATAGGAAACTATTTCACCAAGCATGGAAACATTGAAGAAGATACATTGTGTTTTGGATTAATGGGATTTTGTAGTCATGATGTAATGACAGGATGCACGGATTTACATGACCACTGAGAGGTTCCATTAGCTGATAGGTTGGTTTGAAAGAAAAAAATACGTTAAAATGACTGTCAGAGGCACACTCAATAAATAATTCTCTGAAGGTGTTAGCTATGAAAGTACACTATGTCATTGTCATTGATCCACACCTTCAACAGTGGCATGTTTCTCAGTATATGTATTAAAACTATACACATAGGAAATATTATTGCAGAATCTTAATCTAGAAACAAACATGAAGTGCTTGAAAATATTTAGCTCCGACTAACTAAATGTATCAATCGATACATTATTTAAAGATCAATTTCTGAATTTCGGTTTTATTGATTAAAATTTGATGGTACTGAATTTCCATGGACAATAACTATTGTTCTTGAAATCAAACAACGTGATTAAATGTTTCAGTTCCTGATATATTATAATGAAGTTAACACTTATCAATAATACACAATGTTATCATTATACATAAGGAACGTATTGATGTTTAAAGTTGTATCATTGTAAGTTTTAACAGTTTTATCAGTTTTATTGGAAAATGATCTAAACTCAAAGGGATTTGCAATCAATTTGATTTCCTTTGAGCGTAACATGTTAAGAGACAAACCACCTACCCTTGGAGATACAATGCATACAGTTTTTAAATCCATACTAACCAGATTATCTGTTAAACCGTTACCGAATTTCACATTTTCAAAATATGTTGTGGCGGTATTGCTTTAAGTATTAACTTCTCACAAAATGAAATTGTATCATTTATGCATCAAAAGGAATTGAATTGAAAACATTATCACAAAAAAATAGAATCGAAAACATTATAACAATATAATTGACTTTCATATTCCAGGATAATTTACTGGAGAGTCTTACTAGTTTATCAAAAAAACTGAATATAAAAAAGTAGTTAAACGTCATATTAATTTCACTTTATAGCTGCCAGAGCATTGTTTTATTTACTTACAACATTATGGTATCTGTTTGTGTTACTTTGATGTCAATGTTGCAATGTTTTTTTCTTTGTTTATATATGGTTTTATCCAAGTGATTGTTTTGTGACAGAAATTGAGCGTTCTTTTAGAGGGAATCTAGCTGCGTTTCAGGTAGTTATAAACAAATCGCTGATTGGCCATAAAGTTGAATGTGCTAGTTTACAAGAATAATGGAAATGACAAAACTTTAGATAGTATTAGTTGTGTATAGTGTGATATTGAATCAATGACATTGTACTAATGTACTATTGGTCTCTTGGTCATATGTATATGTACGAATAACATCCGTCGGTCTGTCTCTCAAATTCCCGGGGATTTTCACTATTGCATGTAGTGTACTGCCTGTGTACGTACATATGCATCTAAATCAATATTTCATTGACTGATGTTAGGAATTGATATACAATCCTTCTCTTGATAAAATCCTAATTCGGTTGACATGAATAAATCTAACAGTAACATTGAAACTCAAAACAAAGACTTTTGAATCTAGTGTGAAATTAATCATTCCTGTAGACCTGATGATTAAATTGCAGAACAGATCAGTGAGATTAAGTTATCGTAGCTGTATCGACATGCGGAGGTGACAAGTCACTATCATAGCCTTCATCAAGTTTGCATGTTCGTGCATTGTATTGTTCTTAAACAGGACCACTTACTGTATGTTATTTGTGGTAAAATATATACGTATGTTTAATCAAATCGAAATTGATAGGATTTGAAATAAAATGCCAAGACACTCATGTCTGACATCCACTGCTGCTGCTGATAGGAAAGTTCAAGAATCAACACACTTCAGCTAAAATGATTCAATTGCCTAACCCACACACAACTAAAGCCAAGAGCAAAGAAGCCAATTTTCAAACGTAACCCATTCTGAAAGCTTTGTTGAACATTGAAATTTCCTTCAATGATCGTTTCCGTGAAACAGATGCGCGTTTAGCAGCTAAGGTGAAAAATGACCCGCGGAAGAATATTGTAGAAGTTAAAGTCTAGTCTGGTCACTGACGTTTGTGTAATTTTGGATCAAATTAGGTGCATTGACAGTTTTTCCTGGTAATGTTTAAGGTTTTGATACAAGACAGAATACCTTATGGGCTGATTCACGCAGTTCTTAAGTTCGTTTGTAATCTCATTCCATTGACCACTTGTCTGTTCCTTTGGAACAACACATAATGTTACATCCTATCCTGTCATTTTGGTAGTACCAGTTTATACGTCTCGACAAGTTCAATGGGTAACTCCAATCTTATATAGGGCCAGACCAATTCCTTTGGGTACGTCGTGTTGATACGATCTGCTCTATTACAAACGAATCCCTGATGACTCTACTTGCTACAGACAAGTCTAGTACCATGATACAGAAATTTGTTTAATAATGTTAAAAAATATTCGAAGGTTGATTTTGGCTATTCGAACAATTTTTCAATGACATTTTCAGGAATCCGGGTATATTTTACATTCAAATCATGATAATGCCATTCGTTTTCCTAATTATTCAAAGTCAATATTATATGAACATTGTCAATTGTGTTCAGTTGTAGACATTGTTGCATGTTCTAATTACTGATTCAAAGAAATGGCATTTATGTGACTGGCAAATTTGGAATACAATATGTCACCATTCTTCACGTTGCTGTGTCTATAGAGACTACTTACCATGGTATAAGAATAGTGTTCCCCAAACTACATAACTACATGTACATATTTTAAAGTTTGAAAAAACATATGTTATGGATTGTCATATCTCATAAGCCTGTCTCTCTCTCTCTCTCTCTCTCTCTCTCTCTCTCTCTCTCTCTCTCTCTCTCTCTCTCTCTCTCTCTCTCTCTCTCTCTCTCTCTCTCTCTCTCTCTCCCTCTCCCCCCTCTCTCTCTCTCCCCCCCTCTCTCTCTCTATCTCTCTCTCTCTCTCTCTCTCTCTCTCTCTCCCTCCCTCTCTCTCTCTCTCTCTCTCTCTCTCTCTCTCTCTCTCTCTCTCTCTCTCTCTCTCCAAGGATCCAACTTACAAGATAAAGTAGGCTAGCAGCAATAAGAAGTGAAAGCCATAAATACCAAGGGTCGTCATCTATAGGAATCATTTGAAATACATTGAGAGTAGTAATCTGTTTCTAGCCTACCAAAAGGAAATGTAGCGGTCTACTTAAACCTGAAATTACTTCAATCAATATCCTTCTCCGTGGTAAGATGGTGTTGTTGTTTAGCTGACCAAATGTAAGGATATTGATTTAAAGTTTGACAGCATGTACAGATTAGACTTTTCAGTATTATTAGCGCGGAATATATATATATATATATATCCTTATTTATTTAATCCTATAATACCAGATTAAAAATTAACTACTATCTGACATTTCCTTTGATAAACTCCCTAGAGACCCCTGACATTAACAGTTACCAGATCATGACTTTGTGCTGAATGCAGACATTAAGGCGTACGGTGTCATCTCTTGTTTCTTCACATTCCGAATTACATCCATCCAGCTGAATTATCAGACCATAAGAAAATGTTAAAAGAACACGTCACGATTACATGAAATGTAGTAATAATCGAGTAGGTATTACATCATGTTTCAACATGCAATCCGTGTGAGCTGTCTCAACGATTTTTTCTGAGATTGATTCCATTACAGTTTTGTTAAAAAACAGTTCACTATTTCGGAATCAATGTAATCTGAATTTGACATTACTAACTTAAAGATTGGTAAACTATTCTTTAAAACAAAACAAACAAGTATGTGGTAACATACATAATGAGTCTCTTTGGGAATCGGTCATGCAACCGTGAAAAGGTTTGACTTTGTGTTCAATTAATTGTCCAACTAAACTTTGCATATTGTGACATTCATGTACATGGGTTATTCACGAATCAGTTATATCTTTTATGGCCAATATACTTACAAAGACTACTATCAATTGAACAGTTCTCCTCACATTAACATTAACCGTGAATAGCACAACAATCAAATAGCAATCAAGTAGCATTTAATACCAGTTGATATCATTGGCTTATTTTCTGTAGGACTGGATAGTTATTCATCATACTAGGACAATACCTGTCAAGTTAATAATGGTCCGAATTAATTTCAGATCAACAATAAGTTAATGAAACTAAATTCCTTCTACTAAATTATACATGTGCCTTACTACCGACACTACCGACAATAAAAGGGACATAAACGAAGTTGGAATGCGTAAATGATTGACATAAATCAAACATCAAACTTCACTACAACAGTGAACGAATTCAGAGGTTTAATGCGATTAAGGAATAATATATTAATAATTGAATAATGAGACAAATGTTATAGAAAGTGCACAGTTATTTCTTCAATAGAGTCTTATATTTGGTTCAGTAGTATAATATATCGCCTTATTGACATTGCGTTCCCCTTATTAAGCTTATTTCATTGCATCTTTATAAGCATGGTTTTTCGTTATTTTGAATCATGATTGGTGTTAATTTTTGAAAACCTATTAGTTTATGTTTTATTCATGTCACATGCCATAAATGTTGATAGTACTGCATTACCTTTGTTATATAAACCGTGGTGCATGATAGAGGAACAAAAATAAATGAGAGTAAATATTCATCTTTTAAAAATATAATTTACTGCCACAAAATGTGGTTGATTATGACTCCAAATGCTTATTGTTTAGTGTGCATGAATTTGGTTGTGAACCAGCTATGTACAACTTCGACAATAACTGAAACTACTTGTTGAGTTTTCACATGGAAATTTGTATTGTATTTATATAATGTGAACAACTTGTTTGAGGTTTATTATATTCACTTTACCCGGTTTTGGAAAACCAAAATGAGTAATAGGTCGTTTTCTGGTCAAGCACTTCATCTGTGTATCTCGCATTGATATTCAGTAATGATCCAAATGGATATCGAGAAGCACGTTGCGAAGTAGCTTGTCTAGATGATAGGTTTACATTACTTACTGCGCAATCTACTGGAATCCCCACACGTTATGGCAAATAGTAAGCTAGCAGATTGATTTTTAAAGTTATCATGGATCATGCTAGCTTGTCATTTGTACTTACTGATTCAATTGATTGCAAATTGCAAAAATATACATAATTATATACCATTACAAATTATTGCATATTTGGTGCGTTCATGATAATAGTAATTTACTCCAATTAAGTATTTATCGTAGTTTTGGTTATAGTTTTGGACAATACATTTACAAATAATTGAGAAGAAGATGAAAATTGTCATTTAGATCGTAGCCCCAGTCACAGATTCTTATACCAGGTCAACACATGTACAATTGAGAATTCCCATTGGCCAAGGACTCTGTACACAACATTTCAGTTTTCAAGAGATTTTTTAAATGAAAAAGAAAATATGTTTTTAGGTCATATGTTTTTACCCCTAAAACCTATATTTGGGGATCACAAAACACCGAATGGAATAGTTTAGGTAGTATAGCTCAGGACTTAGAGTGCATGGATTTCCCATTTCCCTCGCAAACCTCCAAACGTGGCTAATTTAAGCTTTGCAACATTTAAGAACAGTAACATTTTCTTGAAAACAACTTCTTTAATGTGAAAAAAACATGACTTTTCGGAGTATATGCTCACTTCTTCAGCAGGTGGAATGTAATGGAATACCAAGATGTAATACATTAATAAAGCAAACAAAACAATGGAGATTGAAATGCATGGGAATGGGTAAAAGAATGAGAATTGGCATAAATTGGCCTTTTGAAATTTGATATGTTATTCCCTCTACATGTGAATAAGCTCTTCTTTTATACCTTCCTCACTTTGACTTTAATGAAGAACGCAATTTTAAGAAGATGTTTAAAAATACGTTATGACCATGTACTGTAGTCACCGCTTTAACATCAATTTCCATTATCTATTTAGTTTCAAAGCCTTTTTACTTGCGTTTTAGCTGAGAGCTGATTTACTGTTCTGTGACTCAGGCATTATTGGATAAGTGAATTAAAGGTGCAATGTTTATTTGAACTAACCTAATTAGATGCATGACATTGTACTGGCTCGATTATCTCTTTAAAACACAGTTAATTGCTTTGTATTGCCCAGGATAAATTAAGTTTAACAAGCACCACGTTCTTCAAAGACAAAGTTTAATTTTCTTTCGAAATATACTTATATTACTAATATCTGGACTGTCTCATTTGAATTCATTTTGTGGGCAGACTTGAAAGAGGACGCCAATATTGCGTGGAAAGTCCTATGCCAGTTGGAATGGCCTTGTAAACATGTTTGTATCCTCTTATATAATATAATATAATATATCATTAATATAATTATAAAATATAAAAACCATAGTTTATGTTAGGATCATTTTTAGCAAGTTGTTTGCAAAATTAGGTTTCTATGTGGAGGGTCATCTTCTTTTTCTCTGTCACCTGTTTTATCCATGAGATCCCCTGTTCTCTAGTTTCAACCTTGACAGATATTTTCGTGAGCAAATGATTACATTAGACATGTTCATATGTCTAGTAATACATCCCGTACTTGCCTACAGCATGCAACTAGTGATATAATATAGTAAACTTAATTTGAAATCTACAACCTTGAGTTCTTTTGAAGATGACTCAGTCTAAGATGACATATCATAATCTGCAGATTACAGTCAGATGTTTGATATATTTGAAACAGTCTGTATAATTACCAAGGTATTTCTTATTTGTTTGCATGGTAGATTCAGATATTGACTCTTATTGCACTTTGAACCCCTGTTTTACAACGATCGTAAGACAACCATTATCGACGCTTAACACCAGCGGGGCTCTCAATTAGGAACAATACATATGTTATATATTATACTACTCTTTCGACCTTTAGAAACCTTGTGGTGGAAAGATTAATGTTGATGGTTTTATCTATGTGGCGATTGTATGCATTATTTCATATACGAGGGTAGACTGGTAACCCTCAGATATACAGGAAATCAAATCACGTCAGTAGTATCTCCTGTAATATGATACACTTCTGAATCCATTGTTGGAACGCTATTATAAATATTCTGTTGACGTCTCTGAATTGGACATCTAAATACTTCAATGTGGCGACAGAGGCACCATCTCAAATTGCCAAAATATATGTTGTCATATTTGTCTGGATGGAAATTGGATGGTGTTTCTGAAAAACTTATGTTTTATGTTTATTTTAAGTTATACAAGAGTCATCAGAAGATGACATATCTCACCGCTTCCACAACATTTGTAAAACACATCTTTGACAGATATTTGTGAATCTACTACCGTACTTCAGTTAGTGGGTATTACAGATGCTGAGTTTCAGGTCTGTTAAGGGTTTTAGACTTCTGCTCCAGAAGCAGTCAAAATCAACAACAACCAACATCCCTCTCATGTTTCTATGGAAACAGAAACAGAAAAACAATTCAGAAAAAATCTGAAAATATCAAAAGGCACCACTTCAGTTAGTGGGTAATACACATGCAAAGTTTCAGGAAGATATGATGAACGGTTTTGAGCTGTGCACCGGAAACGAACCTGTCTCTGACCAAAGTCCAACTTCCACATGTTTCTATGGAAACGACCAAAAATAAATTTTTCAGAAATCTTAAAATATCAAAATGCACCACTTCAGTTGGTGGGTAATACACATGGAAAGTTTCAGAAATATATCATGAACGGTTTTCGAGTTCTGCTCCGGATGATTACGGACGGACAGACGGACGGACGGACAGACGGACGGGGTGATGACTATATCCCACGGTAGTTAATACCGGTGGGATAATAATAATATGATATATAAAGCCTGATTAACTAGAGAACAAACATTAGACTATTACATTTACCAGTATAGTTCCATTTAAACAGATTCATCAGAGCTCAATATTGATACACAAATTTACCAGGTTCAGTAGAAACGTAGAACAGAGAATTAGGATCCTGTAGTATTGGAGACCATACTGCCTACTCGTGACGGAAGGATGCATGTCGGCTTTTGTCCTGATCAGGTACTGCATCATACAGTTGAACTTGTCACCCCATATAACAGACAGCCGCCTCAATCCGACCAAAGGAAAGCTCTCGCAAGTCATAACCCACGCCAAACTCAATCACAGGTTAATTTAATTCTTGCAGCATTTCGTTAACTTTATTTTCATTGCGTAGCAGGGTGCATTATGCAATTCCAGTGTAATCCTGTCATAGGCTAGCACAAACGAAATGCAACAAGGAGACTGGTACGAGATGTAACAAATTCAGTCATTCTGATATTACTTTATATTTAACTCCATGTAACAACCACATATATACTGTCCTGTCGGTCATCAGACAAAGCCAGTTGCTTATTTAGACCGGAAATGATAGCACATCACATTTGAGTCTTTGGAAAATTTGGAAAAGGAATAATTGAAAAAATTGAAAAAAAATATTTCCTCTTTTTACCCCAGACATTAAATTGTGTTAACATTTCATAGTTGTTTGTAAGGCCCCTGTACTATCAAAACGACCTGAAAATGTTGCACGAGACAGTATCTCCCTGCTTTAAACTGCAGATGACTCAGGAAAACGGGGAAAAAACAAAGACAAAGGACAGACATGCCAATTTGAATTGAAACTAAGGTTATGTCACTTTTGGATTTTGTTCAAAAGAAAGATATTTGAAGAGCTGAAATCAGGACCATTCACAAACAACGGCGGATTACATGTTCAGACGAAGCTTTTCCTTGTGAAGATTGATCAAGATACGAATATATGGGTACATGTCCATGTATATATACGTCCTACAGTGGTAATCCTCTTCTGTGAGCAATGTAAGCTCCTTGCACTGGGAGCTTCGAACAATCAGCTTGACAGAAGGATTTGGTGGTTAAGTGCCTAACTATCTCAACTTGTCTATAATCAATACTCTATCCTAGTCATGTAGGAAGCACTACTTTAGATGTCTGGACTAGTTGCAAGCAATATGACCGATGCATATGATCGTTGTAATCTTAGAAGGAAGTTGATTGTGCAAATCTAAACAGGCTAGGACATTTCCTGTGGGTGTTGATAAGATCTGCTATGTAACATGCTACTCCCTGAAGACAACACTTGACAGAAGGGTCATTACTCTAACGTCATATTTTGAAGTTTGTATAATGATAGTTTAGTAACATGATTTATTTTGGCTCTGTGTAAACATATCAAGTTTTATGCAAAGTTCTCTGGTGAAATCATGCATTGTTATACTTAATGCCAGTATGAAACCAAAGGGACTACCTGTCCTAAATCAGTTCTGAAATCAACTCATGCGAAATGTTGTTTTCAATATTTCGGAAACTTAACACATGTTCATCAATAGGATGACCGGCGGGGGTTGTTGTGAGCAGTCGTGTTATATTCTAGCAACGCCATTTGTTTTATGATTATACCATATGTAAGATGTTCATTAAAAAGTCACTGACCTTCCACATTAATGTATTATTGATAAGTGTGCCCAATGCAATA
The DNA here is from genome assembly GCA_936450465.1 of Gibbula magus. Taxonomy (NCBI): domain Eukaryota; kingdom Metazoa; phylum Mollusca; class Gastropoda; order Trochida; family Trochidae; genus Gibbula; species Gibbula magus. The sequence continues at coordinate 89,960,360 of OW388289.1, read as the reverse complement.
TAACAACATGTTGTATACTTCATCCATTACATGAAGGGGACGGGTTTTATGATAAAGAAGTAACAAACACGGTAAGGTGTAATAATGCGGTAAATTGTAATACAAATGTGGTAAAATGTAATAAAGATAAAGATAACCAAGTTCCTTACCAGTGACTCCCCCCAGAAGAACTGTATCCGCCCCTGGCCTAGGACAAGATCTGTGTATGATACTCGTATTAGGAGAATCCAGTCAAGGGTCAATATATCAAGTGGGAAATGACCATGTTGCGCAAGGTCATAAAACTCGCTGGCCACTGTGCGTTGGTTATGATATTTGGACATTTTGTTATGTAATGATTAATTTGACTACACTTTGAAGTAAAACTATGTATGTAATATTAAACACAATTTATCCATTTCACAAACAGGGGCATGAGCTTATGACACCTCACAAATATTACTAGCTTAGGCTTCTTATTGTAGCATGTCATTTGATATTGTTCAACATTGTCAACTGTTCAAGTAGTTACTGCCACATGGTTTCTGTTTCTACAAACATAAAACATGACAAGCTACCGTCTTCCTTCTTTCAAAATCAAATGTCAAAAGTTATCAAGACAATTTAATTTCAACATGTTGTTCTGGAACTTGAGAAGTCAAATTAGAATAATAATACTTATATTTCTTCCAGCGCAGCGCTAAACTGACATTATCCACTTCCTTAGTACTAGTATTATGTAGTGTGCCACTGGATTAAGGTGTGTCTTTCAACTTTCAAAACCGTCGCCAATAAAGAAAACAATAACAATGATATGAATGTCAGTAATTTAATTTCATTGTTATTGTTTACAGGAGCGTTGAAAGTGTTTAGCATATTACTTATATGCTTACTTATACATTGTATGTATATGAACATTCATTATTACAAGCTACAAAACTGTGCTGGAGTTGGAAGATGATTTGTTTCCATGAGAACGAACACCCTATGATGTCAGGAGAAAATCTCAGCTCTTAAGCTTTATTGAGCTATCACAGGCACCACTCTTTGATTAAATCCATGTCGATATTACTCGGATTTGTAATTCGTTTTCTTACGTTTGATCAAATGGAGATCGAACTGCTCTAAACTGTTATTCAAGGCCTTATCATTGAAGTTATCCTGATGAAATGATTTGTTGCTTCAAAGTCGAATCTGGGGGCTGAAAGGGGTATGGGGTTCGAATCATGCCAGGGGCATAGCAACTTTGTCTGAAGTAAACAAAACTGTCCTACACACTTACCAAGGTCCTTGTTGGCGCATGTTTGATATTGCTGTCAACTTCTCAAGTAATCTCTGTCACACGACTCTTACATTGTATCTTATAAACAAAACACATTAAACAATAGCTTCATCCTTTTCCCTCTCTCATATCTCATATGCTCTCAAAACAATGTTAACTTGCTATTCTGGATTGTCAAATCGGAATAATAATACTTATAATCCCACCAGGACAATGCAATACACTTCTACATCATGAAAACACCCTTGTATTGCTAAATTGACCTAGCAAGCCATTCCTCATGATAATTACTATTTACTATTATTGTTGATTGTCAAAGCTGCTAACAGCAAAGTAGTATGATTCACGGACATATGTGTTCACTCATTCAACACTTCCTTACTATTATGTAGTATGTCACTTGATAAGTTTTTATCCAACTTACCTACAAAATCGTCTACAATAAAGAAAACAAAGGAAATCGTATGCATGCCTGCTACGTTTCATTTTGTAAGAGGATAACATTGACTAATACAGATACGTCTAATATTTGTATGGACAGTTAATATTACACACTACCTTAGTATTATGCACTGTGCTACTGGATAAATCACTCATAAGAAAACAACATTTTTACATGCATAAGGGAATCCGAAAGCATAAATACATAAGCTTCTTACAGATTAGAGAACTCTTATTCAGGGATGTAAAAAAGAAAAAAAAACATCCACATACATAAGTAATAGGGTAATCAATCAATGTTAGTTTAACGTGTCGGGTTATCACAAATAACTCACATCTTTCAGTCTGCGCCCACTGCGTCTCTGTACAATTATGATTGAATTCAATGAAGTGTGAGTGCAGTGCTGAGTGTTTTTACATCTGGTTTATTTGAGACTTTATTTGTTATAACATCTCTGTATAAATAATGAATAAACAGATTCTGTTTCAGCATAAATCCATCTATGTGGAATAAAAATGATTAATGGTAAAAAACTAACTTTAAACCTTACATAAATATATATTGTACTGTGCGTCAAAAGTCATACGACTGATAGTACTTATACATAAGGTACATTAGGAATGAAGAGCTCTTATAAGTTCATTATACGCTAAAGAAATATCTCCACCGTTTTATAAACACAATTTAATTTTTACACGATTATTTTGCGATCACTTTGCAGTCATTCGTCAATCAATACCATGCACAAAGTCAAGATGTGACATTTATACAAACTGTAACAAACAAACACTATCTGTTTATTTGCCGAAACTATCACTTCTTAAGAACAAATATGTATTTTTATAATCAAGGTTATGACATAACGACAGTATTATATGGCAATTGCTCTTTGAATGACTCAACTAACAGTGATATATTAAACTCATTACATCAGTTTATTAGTAAAAGCAACCGGTTCCTTTAAAAAGTATCTTGTAGTTAATATGATTCAATTTTGAGCTGCAGTCCACTTCATTATTAGGCACACCTAACAACATGACAATAATCATGTTTGATGTTATACAGATGTTATTTTTCATTTTCTGTCTCATTGATTTTGTAACCAGCTTTTTGATATATATGTACCGGAGCGGCGTTGAAATAAGCCAGTTTTGGCTTGTTCGCCAATCCTATTTTCATGTTTTTGAAATAAAATACGTTTGAACCACATTTATACAACTGATGTATAGTTGTAGTGAACCAACTACTGACAATTTATGTTCACATTTTAAAGAAGTCCATTCTGTAAAATAACTAACTGCCAGTTACCGTTCACTGGCTAGACAATATTACATTGAGGGAAAGGTTCGTTTAATACCACTACTGAGCGCTTTGCGCGACCATATACTTCTTGTGATCTTGTACAGCGAGGATAACTGGGTGCATTGGGGACGAAGTGCGTTTCCCTGTGACACAAACACAGTACTTGGCTTTGGTCAAAGTGGTTTGAGCATATCAAACGATCTTCAAAAAACGATTGAACATTTCAATTGCAAAGGAAAATGTGTTAGCTTGGGTTACTTTGATGTCTCAACTAACCCCAAATAAAAGTGTCAACAGCAAACACTTAATATGAAAGGGACCATTCTCAATCCAACTAGAATGACAGTCCATGTCAACACTTCTATTCAACTACTTTAACTGTAACTTGATAGGTACAAACCATTAAGCTACTTTGTTTGATATGATTTTTATTGTAAAATTAAATTGATCATACTCTTCATTATCTATATATATGCAAATATCAAGATATACATTATTATGTATAATTTTGAATTTTTCGGTCGTCAATTTAGTGACGGTCAGTTATTAACATTGGTGACAAATGTAAGGTTTCCTTACGGATGTAAACATCAGCACTAATTGTTTCATTTGTAGCTCATTTTTGAGTCTATGATCAAAATCAAATTGATCAAATTCCAATATAATACTCTATCTCACACCTTTTATGATAGCATTATCGATTCTTAGCATATCAAGTATATTTACAATTATTTTATAATAAACACTAACACTAAGATGCCAGTGGTAGGAAAATGATATGACGCTTACAGGAAAATAATATTTAGTCAAGCATTTTATTTGTTGTAGCTGTGGTCCAGAGGCACTAAACTAAATGAAAATATGAACAGGATATTTTTTATCATTGACACACGAGGTTATATCTCATGTTGAATGAAGTTATATGGAATAAAAAACGAATAATACGAACAAGTCACTTTTATAAGAAATATTCAAATCGAAGTTAAAGTCATTTCACAATTCACGAACGTAAGTCAACTATGACTGGCTAATAACCAGTAAGTTTAGATGGTTCTTCGATATTAGAAGTGTTCGGTGTTATTAATATTGATAACCATACACGATTCCCACTTTCACACTTTAGAAAACTCCAAAAGTTAATTTAACATGTTCAGGATAAATAAAAAAAATCATATATATGAACATCATTACTTGAACCAACATCATTTGAAATCCATATCACTTGTTAGTTTAAAAACAACTTTGCTGATCTCTTACAATACATAACAAAGTTTTGTTATGATGCTTGGCATTTAGTCTATTCAAAACGCTGGCTGAATAAATAATCAATACAATTGAAAATGTTTATTGTTTCAAAGGATGCCCTTTGATAAAGATAATCTTAAGATTATCAGGTTACAATTGATGAAATGAAGAAAACTATTTATATCAAACAGTTTTTAAAATGTTAGCCTATATATAGTAATTATTTGCTTTATCATTGAGAAGATTCGTTAACCTGAACTTTATTTGATTTGGCTAAATATGTATGTGCGTGTGTTATAACTGTTTAAAAGCCCTGCCAGAATGGCATTTTTAAAGGGATATCTTACAAAACATTTACACATGGATTCAGGGTATTGTAGTTGCTAGCAGATACAAATACACTGGATGCAATATAATTATAACATACATATCAACAACAAATACAACCGGTTGGCAAATAGAGTGAAGAGTATATGTAACAGAATCATGTAGTCGATAGACACACTATCGAGGAACCTTTGAATGTATTTGTGTGCAGAAATAGAACTGACACTGGGTATGTACTGTGAGACCTAGCTGCAAGTATTCTTATCACATTATAAACATATCGTAATTATGCAACTAATGATCACAAACGGTAATTATTTTCAAGTCAACTACTTGATTATATTTCAGTTAAGATGTTTATTCAGTCGGGTCAGTAGGGCTTATGATGTGGCATTTTGAATATTTGATAAACCAATATACAGTTATATGATAAATCATCTTTATGACAACATTTTTCAACATTTCCAGTAAACATATTTAAAACAGTGTAGTTTAAAACAGGAAAATTCCTATCGACTTCACTACATATTGCTATGGACGAATCCAAATACTAAACACACATCGTACTTGATCTTTCCAAATGTAGAACACTCTATGAACTAAACGCTATCCAGGTTTTTTTTAAAGCCATACTAGTGCATGAGTTTGCTACCTGAATTGCATGTAATGGTATTTGTGAAATAGGAAAATATTTCGGGAAGCATGGGCAACTTGAAGGAGATAAAATGAGTTTTAGAATAATTGAGTTGTTCTCATGATTAAATGACAGGGTGCACGGTATTACACAACCGCTGAGAGGTACCATTAAATGATAGTTTGGAATGAAAGAAAATTTGAGTATTTGTTTAACCGTTATCGAATTTCATATTTTCAAAATATGGTGTCTTTGAATGCTCATACTGCTTTAAATAGTGACTTCTCACAAAGTCAACTTGCGTCATCTATACATCAAAAGGAATTGAATTGAAAACATTATTAAAAAAAATATCGACTTTTCTGTTCCAAGATAACGTAGTGGACTTACCTGGAGAGTTGTACCAGTTTAGCAAAACACTAAATAAAAAAAGGAGTGAAACATCATTTTAATGTCAGTCTCACGCTTTAGCTACTAGGTCATATAATTATCGACTTAATATTGTATACAACATCAAAGTATCTGTTTGTGTTACTTTGATTTCAGTGTTGCGATATTTTCTTTGTTTATATATGGTTGTATCCAAATGCTTGTTCTGGTCGGAAAGGTTACTGTATTTCAGGTATTTATAAACAAATAAACAATTGACAATACTTGTAAACTATAGTTGTATTTGTCTATAGTGTAATATGTAATCATTTAGATTGCACTTTTGGGTCTGACATCCACGTCTCGGCTGCGGATACCACAATTCAGGAAAGTACACACACTTTTACTAAAATAGCGTCTAAAAGAAACGCTACAAAGTATTTTTCTTGTCTTAATCAAAAACAAAATGTATGGAAACACTAAATGTTTAGTCACTTAAAACAAGTATTCAGCTACAATGTATAAGGAACATCAACAACAAAAACATTGCACATTTTGATCTGATGCACATTTTGATCTGATGCACTTATGGAACTTTACCGGTGTCAAGCGGACACACAAAGCCACGGTGAATTCTATAGTTCCAATTCTTTCATTTGAAAATGGGAAAGATTTTCAATGTTTTTATCGAAGTGATTTAAACAGTATTTTATGTAAAATAAACACGAATTCACCAACAAAAATTACATGCAATGTCAAAAGTAAAGAAAATGGATTAGCAATGATTCTCCATTAAAAAAAACAACATTGTTACATGCAATGATGAAGTGATCGATGCTTTCCTTTTCATGAGAATAGAAGTTTCGTGGTAAATGTAAACTAAGTTTAGAGGCTGTTATGTATAACAATGTTTTAAGATAACTTTTGTAAATTACCTAATCTTAATCTGATTGAAGATGTTTTCCTTTTACTGTTAATCTTACCAAGACAAAATTACATTTTCTAGTAAATATTTGAAATATCCAATATCACAATACAGTTTTTTAAATCTGATTCCTCAACTAATGTAAATGTTGTCCCATCCTATCCTATCACAATCATTTTGGTAGTACCAATTTATATGTCTCGACAAGTTCAATGGGTAACTCCAATTTTATATAGGACCAGGCCAATTCCTTTAGGTACGTCGTGTTGATAAGATCTGCTCTATTACAAACGAATCCCTGATGACAATGCTTGCTTCAGACAGGAAAATGAGTCTAGTACCATGATACAAACATGTGTATTATAATGTATAATAACTATTAGAAGGTCGATTTTGCCTTTTCCAACGTTTTTTCAACAAGGAATCCGGGTAGTTGTACATTCAAATCATGCTAATTTCCATCTATACCATTCGGTTTCCTAAGTATTGAACGTCATTAGCCATAAGTTATTTAATATGTGAATCATTTAAATTGTGTGAAAAGACGCTGTTGCATGTTCAGTATTACTAGTTCAAAAGGTCAAAGTGTCAACATATATACTCATTCTTGTGTTGCTGTTTTGGAGACTACGTTCCGTGGGACATGTACAGGAATAGGGTTCTCAAAACAATATGGACATCATTTAAAGTTTGTAACAACATATGTAATGGGTTGTCTTAAAAGTGTCATATTTCATATGCTTCCATCAGCTAAACATCCTTCGTTTCAATTTAATTGTTTCTGCCTTGCTGCATGTACCATCCTCACGCTCACATGTACCATTGCACTGCACTAACGTTCCTCATTAAGGATCCAACTTACAAGATAAAGTAGGCTAGTAGTAATAAGACAGGAAAGCCACAAATAGCAGGGGTCGCCATCTATAGGAATCATTTGAAATAGATTGAGAGTAGCAATCAGTTTCTAGCCTACCCAGAGGAAATGTAGCGGTCTACTTAAACCTGAAATTACTTGAATCAATTTCCTTCTCCGTGGTAAGATGGATTTGTTGTTTAGCTGACCAAATGTCAAAGTTTGACAGCACGCCCAGGTGAGACCTATCAGAACTATAGTATGAAATAATAAATTGATAATCATTATAGAATGCCCGTGTTCTTTTAACAATTTCTTGTGGTCTGATAATTCAGCTATTGGGATGTCAATCGAAATGTGAAGAAACAAAAGATGATACCACACGCGTTAACGTCTACATTCAGGACAAAATGATGATCTGATAAGTGTTAATGTCACGGGACCTTTAGGGAGTTTTACATCAAATGTATAAAATCGAGTATCAATCTACAATCCGTGTGATTTTATTGAGGTGGATTCCTTTATAGTTTAATTCAAAAACATTTCACTGTTTCGGAATCAATGTAATCTAAATGAAACATTACTAAATGAAATATTGGTAAACTATTAATTAAAACAGACCCAGTACGTTGTAACATATATAAGAGTCTCTTCAGAAATAGGTTATTCAACTGTGAATAGGATTAACTTTGTGTTCAAGTAATTGCCCAATTAACATTTGAATATTGTGATATTCGTTTACATGAATCATTCATGAGCTAGTTATCATATATATATATTTTATATATTTTATCTTTCTTTAAATTGGCATTAACCGCGAATAGCATTAGCACTATTAACCCCATTAAGTTGTATTTAATACCATTTGATATTATTTGCTTTTTTCTGTAGGACTGCAGAGTTATCCATCATACAAGGACAATACCTATCACGTTAACTGTCCGGATTAATTTTAGATCAATGATGAGTTAATGGAACTCATTTCCTCCTACTAAATTATGAATGTGCCATACTACCGACAATGATGAGGATATAAACGAAGTTGGAATGCGTAAATGATCCACATAAATCAAATATCAAACAATAAAAGTTCACTACAACAGTGAACGAAATCAGAAGTTTTATAGTTTAACGGTTTGATGTGATCAGGGAATATTGAATTCATAATTGAATAATAGTACACATGTTATAGAAAGTGCACAGTTATGTATTCAATAGAGTCTTATATTTGCCAAAATAGTATAATATATCACCTTATATAAATATCATTGCCTGTATTGACCATGTTTCATTGTAGCTTCATAAGCAATGTTTTTAGTTTTTTTTAAAATTTTATGTCGACAAACATCAATAATGATAGTACCGCATGATCTGTAAATACACAGGAGTTTATAATACAGAAACAAATATAAAAAGTATATATCCTGCTGTAAACTGTAAGTATTATGTGGTTGCTTGTGTGCATGAACTATGGATGTGCACCACCTGCGTACAACTTCAACAGTAATTGAAAAGGTTTCTGAGTTTTCATATATGGTTTAAACATATTTTTATTTCATGAAGAATTGGATTGGTAAACAGGGTATGAGCTTATATGTTACTTATTATTTAACAAATCTGCCTGTTAAATTTATAAAATCGAACTATATAGAACTGATGTTAGAAGTTCATTATTTTCGGTAGACGAGAAATTTGAATTTCCAAATAAAACTGACATCAAGGCAAATCCTCTGTGAAAGAACAACATGTGTTGTCTTATAACACTAAAAAGAGGGCATGAATAGAAAAGTGTGTTGAATCTTCATAATTTCATAGTGTATGAACACAACAGTTGTATTGTGTTTCTATAAGATGAACAAGTTTGAGAATGTATTTGCTTAAGAACACATTTATTATATTCATTTCTACGTATTTTGACATAAACAAACGTTTTCGAGGAGTCGTTGTTTTTGTTAAGCACTTCATCAGTGTACTTTGTATCGATATTCACTTATAATCCAACTGGATATCGACAAAAAACCTAATATTGCTGAAAACATTTGCTCTTAAAGAGCATTACAAAAGAAAAATTGATGGCATAGAAACTTGTCTTGAAAACAGTTGTACATTACCTATTACACATTCTACAGGAGCTACTCCAAGGTGAATGTTTACTTGTTTTTGGCAGATAAGAAGTCATGCAAGCAGATTCGGTTTTATATCAATGAAAACAATACTGGCTCTCTTTCAGAAATGAAACATGTTAGCTTGTCATATGCACAATGATCCAAGTGATAATGGCGAACTGGCGCTTCACCTCAACTTCACAGTATGCTATACTATGCTAGCACAGGAATTTTAGGACACAATTTTTGCAACTTTTAGGCTTTCGATGTTTGATGTCATACTGATGTAATAACCGTTGACCTAGGATGCCAAACATATTTATCATGGCCATGATGGCATATATCACAGATTTTATATTAATAATTATATGGGAACATATGTCAGTACGGTTTGCAGGTAACGGATGCCTGTCATCAATATTGATTGTCTATATACACCTCTATTTAATATCTACTCATGTCTTGATTAAACTGGAGTTCAGATAATTCTTTGGACATTCACTTGATTCTCCTTTTAATTGTAGCCAATCAAATAAGCTGTCTTCACAATCTACTATGTATGAATGTTGGAATCAAAGCTATAATTAGAGGAATATCATATCGAGAATATAATACATCATTTGACTTCAGGATTATAACGGATCTGTCAGGAAGTCTTCAGTTTATTAAACCTACTTCCTCTTCAAAAGCAAATTGTTATTTTCCATGTAGTTAAGGTGAAAGTTGATTTACAGTTCTGTGACTTAGACAGTATTGGATTAGAAAAATGAACGTGCGATGTTTATTTGAACTAACCTAATCAGATGCAAGTATTGGGGAGATTATCTCTTTTATAACAATTCTATGCATTGCCTAAGATACATAAACTGTTAGTGCGTCTTGTTTCAAGCTATCAATTGTCCTGGTATTCAAAGACGAAGTTTAATTTTCTTTCAAAACTACTTTTGTATCAATCTATCTACTGTGTCTCATCTGGTATGTGAATTCATTTTGTTGGCAGACTTGAAAGACGACGCCGACGTTTTGTAGAAAGTCCATTGTCTGTTGAAATGCCCTTGTAAACATGTTTTGACCTCTTTACTGTGACATAAAAAGAATAAAACTGTTTTTGTCAAATTAGATGTATATGTGGAGAGACATATTCTGCTTCTCCGTTATCTATATTATCCACGAACTTCTCATTTCTCCAGTTTCAACGTGTACATATAGTTACCTGCGGCAAATGATTAAATTAGAATTGTCTATGTGTATAGTATAACATTCCGTACTTGTTTACAACATGCAACTAGAGATAGAATAGAGTAAGATTAATTTGAAATCCACAACCTTGAGCTGTTTTGAAGATGACTCAGTCTCAGATGACGTTTGTATGGTCGCATCATAATCTGCAAATTTGCAAATTACAGATATTTTGATATATTTGAAACAGGATAATTTACCAATGTACTTTTCAATGTCTGCATGATAGATTCAGATATTAACTCTTATTTCTGATTAAAGGTATACTTGCCAATGGCTGTTGCTTCATCATCCATTGAATCTATAGCAGCACTTTGAATCTCTGGTTTACATCGATTCTGATACAGCCATTCACTTCACACCAGCATGACTCTACACTAAGAACACTATATGTATGTTATATTTACTCAACCATTTACTCTTTTAACCTTTAACAAACCTCAAAAACATTAATGTTGATATTTTATAATCAAGTCGTAACTCACGCCAAACTCAATCAAGGTTAATCTAAATCTTGCTGCATTTCGTTAACTTTCTTTTGCTTGTGTAGCAGTGTACATTACGAACTTAGGCTGTAGTTCTCTCATACGCTAGCACATACAAGTTAACGAAATACAGCAAGAGGACTGGTGAGAATGATGACTTTCGAGATGTAACAAACTCAGTCATATTACTATTACTTTATATTTAATTCTGTAACTTATTAGAACGAACCATGTCACAATTTTGATTTCGCCTATCTGTTGTTTTGAATCAAAATTATATTTACATTATATCATATCTGTTTAATATGCTCTTGTACCACCATGGTGTTTTTTTGAGAATAACATAATTGAATTGAATATAACGACCACCTGCTAGTTAGGTCCCATGATACATGTAACAGTCTTAAACAGTCAGATACTATTTTGAAAAGGAAAAATTATGTCCTCTTTAAATCCAAATATAAAATTATGTCAGATAGCTGTTTCTAACAACCCTGTTCGATCAGTTGGACCTGACAAATATATACCTCAAGACTCTTTTCCGGTGAGCATATACGTTTACCGGGAGAGTATTTCCCTGCATTAAGTTGAAACTGACTCGGAAAAAATGACAAAAAACAAAAGGATAGACATGCCAATTTATATTGAAACTAAGGTTTTGTCAGTTATGTTTTTTTCCAAAAGAAAGAGTTTTGTAGAGCTGAAATCAGAACCATTTACAACCAACGGCGGATTACATGTTCAGACGAAGATTTGCCATGTGATCATGTGAAGATGGATCACAATGCAAATATATATGGTCCATGTATATACGTCCTACAGTGGTAATCCTCTTCAGTGAGCACTTTAATCTGCTTGCACTGAGGGTTTTGAACCTCAGCTTGATAGATGGATTTGGTGGTGAAGTCCCTAACTATTTCAACTTGTCAATAATCAACACTCGTTCATAGTCATGTAGAAAACATCATTTAAGATGTGTGTACTATTTCCAATCAATATGACCAATGTATATGATATTTGTAATCTTAGAAGGAAGTTGATTGCAAGTCCAAACGGCTAGGATATTTCCTGTGGGTGTTGATAAGGTCTGCTCTGTAACATACTACTCCCTGAAGACAACACTTGACAGATGGGTAATTAGTCTACTACCATATCATGAAGCTTTTATAGTAACATGTTTTTGTTTTAGATATTGTCTCTGTGTTAAGATATCAAGTGTTATGCATAGTTCTCTTGTGATATCAGTCAATGTTTATGCTCGCTTGAAACCAAATGTTCCAGGAATCCTGTACCTGTTTTGAAATCAACTCCTGCCAAATATTGTTTTCAATCTTTCTGAAACTTAACACACGTACATCAATATAAGTACATCAAAATGTCACTGACTTTGCATAATAATAATCAGGGTTCTAAGGAATGAGATATGCATGTGACATACATTGTCAAAATGGCTTGATCACGACATTAACTGACACATCGTAATATGGTCGTTCTTGCAGCTAAATGTAAAAATATGTAAAAACATGCATCTTTATACTATTTGCCCTAAGGGGTGATTGCTAATTACAATAAATGTAAAACATGTTGTATGTGATTTGGTTCATTAACTGAAGGGACGTGAACACGCATTGATTAACTTTGTCACTCAAATGGCTTTGCATTTGTTTATGTTGTAGACACTTGTAGTAGGGTTTTTGGTGTAATGCTACATTGTAAAGTTCATTGTAGTACCACCAATGGTTCGCTAGATCCAACTAATGCTCGGAGGTTTCATCACAATATATAGTCCCAATGGTGCTTCGCAATATAAGTGAACTCTTAAAAACAGCGTAAAACAAATCACCTTAAATAAACTCAAATCCTCTCTATACAAAAAAAAGTAGGCTTAGATTCTGAAGGAATCATTGATATAGAGAGAGTAGCAATCCGTTTGTAGCTTACCCAGAGGAAATGTTGCAGCCTGTCTGAACCTGAAATTACTTGAATCAATTTCCTTCTCCATGGTAACACGTTGTAGCAGCTAAGCTGGTGAAGTGCAACTTTAGAGATCTCAATACGGTTTGCAGGTTTGAATTAGAAGCTCACTATTATCATACTGGGCAACATATAACTGTAAGACAATGAAACCCCGAGGTAAAGAACATGGTCTTATTAACCCGAATTCACACAGTGTCATGGTCATGTATCATCTTACATAATGGTTATGGCTGACATTGTAAACAATATCAAATATAGGTTAATTCATGCTCAGACTTACATTTAAACACAGCTACCCATGATATAACATTTAACAGCAGACAGTGACATGTGTGTGTTCTTCCCATTTGGAACTATATGTCCGTCCACAATTTAATAGGTATGATATCACATCCTAATTTCAAGGAAGTGCTATTTAACACCTCATTCGTATTCATACAATCAAACTGCGTTATGTTGGTGTGTCTGTAGGTGTTACTTTCGTTTTCTGCAACCAAATATGGTTGGGAATTGTTGTTACCAAATACATATGCAATAGCTGCCATACACTTGGACATTTGACTTGCTGTGCTTCTTAACTGTTTCAAAACACTAACCCACTGTGACGACGCCAAATCGACGATCAAAAGTGCGTATCTGCCTTTTACAATGCAAGGCTAACATATATACTTGTATGTATCATACTTCTAGAATAACGTGTCGCAGTTACACCATTTATGCCTTAAAACAGTCACACATTTACAGAGCACATTTGTTTTCAAAAGTGACAAAGTAGGAGTACATTTTATTTGTTCATCCAAATATAGTTCTGAAATGCTAAAAGTAAACAAAACGAAATCATCTTAGGTCGTCTTCCCATTTGTTTGGTGGACACACTTTCGTTGTTGAAATGATGGGATAATTCATGATTTATGTTTTAAATGACAGGTATGGTAAAGCAACTGGTATGCAGACAAATAAAAGTGATGCACCGATGCCCGAGAATGTATTTGTTAAGAAGTGTTCCATACCAACAACTTAAATACGTAGGAGTCATTTCCTTAAAAAAAAGGTTGTGCTTACATAATTCATCAATATCATGTTCCCGTTTTAAAAAAAAACAAAAAAAACTATTGATGTCATATTCAAAGTAGATAAAAATCACTTTTGCCGAACTCATAAAAGGAAAACAAGAAGTTTGCAATCAATCAATGTCTCATGGTGGGCCATTTTGGGCAAGTATGGTTCACGAGAAGAAAGAAACATGTACAGATTAACATATGCATATGACAGGGAACAAACAGGGCAACGTATCACTACCGAGATTCTGAAAGCTTATGACTGCATAGGTGAAACATAAAAAAACTAGGTTCATATAATTACAAAGAGTTCAGTATATTCAAAGGGCATGTTATTAAAGCAGTCTGAAATATTAATTCTAACTGTATTTCTCATGTCATATGTACAAATTAAAAAGAAGCAAAAAAGAATATATGCACTTATTACAAAAAAAAAGTAAAATACATCTATAGTATGTTTTATTACGCATAGACTGAAATCTTATCGCGTTCTTCCTGAATACATACTACTGAATAACGTATCCTAATTAGGACTTCATTCTCCTGATTAGGACTTAATATCTCCTAATTAGGAGTTAAGCATAGTACACTTTTGAGGTTCGATCAGCTTATTCTAAAAAGTTGTGATTGTTGCTTCAAACTTCATTGAAGCTGTGTTGATAATCAGTTTTTGTCATTTTCTTTATCGTTAATGTTGTTATCATCAATAGGTTATTGTTCTAATCCTAGGAAAATCTGCATGAAGCTTTCATTGAGTTATCAGTAATGCGTAATTTTCATAAGTTTAATCTAAAAATAACTTGACAAAATCACTAGTATCAACATTGTTTGAGTCTTGAATGAAAGCATATGAACGTATTTAATGTCAGGTTTTTAGAATGTTTGGATCACTTAAATATAATTTTGAACAATACATAACGTTTAAAAGCATATCAAAACGACTGAATTTTGACTGATGATTATACGTTAGGTGAGATGAAAATTTAACTGGCATTCGGTCAATTGACAAAGGTAGAATCCTATATTATGGTAAGTGAAACACCAGGAACTTGTACAACCCGATTATGTGCATGGTTGCATGTCACCTGAAAACACGAGTGTTCTATCTCAACTTCTCGAAAATATTTAGTTAGGGTTTTTCTATGCATCTTTCATGGTGTATTATATCTCCAAATAAAGTAAGATAGCTTTTATCTAGGTCTGAAAATGCTATTCAGTCATTTAACATGGGTCCTATATCCAACATCTAAAAAGTGTTTCAGTTCTAAACTGTTCCATCTCCCTAACAAAGGGGGCGGGATAGCGCAGTGGTTAGCGCGTTCGGCTTCGGATCAAGAGGTCCGGGGTTCGAATCACGCCAGGGGCACGGCAACTTTCTCTGCAGTAGAGAACTGTTCTACACGCAGTAAGGTTTGTACCACCCATGGTTCGATAGTTCCAACCAATGCTCGCAGGTTTCATCGCAATGCATAGCCACATGGGGTTGTGGGCGTTCTCCCTGCCGTAATACTAGAAGCCGCGATGTAAGTGAAATAAGCTTGAAAGCGGCGTTAAACCCCAACTCACCTCACCTCCCTAAAAAATGAAAACGGCTGATTGGGTCACATGACTTGGGATGATGTCAAATGGAATTGGAAAGTAAATTTTTCCTTTTTTATTTGAAATAATTGAATTAGCGAATGGAAATAATAGGACAGTTGTGTTATGTATCTTTTGTCATTCG
Organism: Gibbula magus; assembly: GCA_936450465.1. NCBI lineage: Eukaryota > Metazoa > Mollusca > Gastropoda > Trochida > Trochidae > Gibbula > Gibbula magus. Next base: position 89,944,415 of record OW388289.1, on the reverse strand, counting down.
AATCTTTTAACTTTAAATACGATAATTAATTTTTAAGAAGTAAACATACGCTTATTGTATGCCATTGGAGGACATGTCATGTGTAATCCATTGAAACAATTGGAGACAGAACAAAGTTTAATACTGTTATTTTGTATCTTTCAGTATTCCGGTCCTGATGTTATGAATTGATAACGAAATTGTCACAGGAAAATTAATGATAATTCATATCCTGAGCTGTACACAACTGCATGAAGTACTATTGAATGTGTGCAAAACATGGAACTATCTAAATAGAGCTATCCATAATTCGCCAAAAGTTTGAACAGATATTGAATTCTATGATCTGAAACTGACATATACACAACTGCAAGTTTTCGTCACGCTCTACCTGCTTCAGTTAACTCCAGATACCTTTCACAGAGGTCAGTGGCCCAATATCCGCAACATTAAATTTTCACACTTAGATTATTAAACAACTGAAATGTTGCGATGGTTGACCATGAAGGACATGAACATTTCAAGGCTTGGATTTCTGGCGCGTTGCTGAATGTGAAAACTGTACACATCTATGTGATTCGGATTGTGTAATCATCAAACCATATGACAAACTAGAAAATCTGAATGTGAACACTACTCATGTCTCCCCGAAGACTTTAACAGAAATATTTCATTACACAGTAATGTGTGTCAATTTGGAGGCATTTACTGTCAGATTCAGTTTGGACACTTCTACTGAATTTCTAAGCATTGTATATTTTTGCACTTGTTGGTTAATGTCTGGAAAATTCTTTATCAGAGGAGGACTTTGTTAAATATATCGAAAAGGAATTTGTTGATTGCCAATACAGGATAGGAAACTGAATCATGTCTGAAGATCTTTATCTTGACAAAGTATTAGTTGTGGTTGCCCAGAGTGAAGACAATGAACTTAAGATAACTCTCACGTTGATGAGGTCGAGCCAGTCATAATAATCGACCAGTCATCATGACAGACCTTAAAGTTGCAGAGAAAGTTGAAGAAGCTACTTCATTTGGTCTTACTGTATGTAGTACATGCAATTCCGATGACGATAGCACAAGATGACACCAGATCACGTAAGCGCAAAAGACATCCTCACACTGGAAAGAAAAAAAGAAACTCGCTGAGACAATCAGGTGAAAAAAATGTCTAAAGTCGTGGCACACAAACAACAAAACGCAACAACAAAATATTGTAGCGGGAAATGTAAATTTAAATGTGCGGACAAAATCAGTACAGTTGAGAAAACAGGCATCGTTGATTTTCACAATAAAACAATGGCAAATTTGCAAGAAAAAGGATCATATTCTTCATCAAAGATGACAAGATCCATGTTTGCAAGGATTATTACATCAGTATCTTGCGCATATTTCAGAGAAAACTCTCATGCTACTTTGAAAAGAAACATAATTGTGAAACTTCAAATCCGGTGATCAATAAGGACCTGGTCAACTGCCCAAAGACAGCACTAATTCTAATGCAAAAGATGATAGAAAACATATAGATTCCCGAAAGTGGAATCACACTACTGAAAAGTTATATTTATACCCCGGCTACGAAGTATATAGCGGTCAGCACGTCCGTCCGTCCGTGCGTCCGTCCGGTTTTTATTCCGCTCATAATTCTGAAACCAGTTGCTCAAATGTTACGAAACTTGATATGTACAATCACCATGATGTGTACATCTGCCTTTTGTATGTTTCATACCCTCATTTGCATAATTTATGCAAATTTTCTCCATTTTTCGACTTTGCCATTCACAGTTTTTGTTCCACTCATAACTCAAATACTAATAGTTCAAATGTCTTGTAACTTGATACATATAATCATCACGATGTGTACATCTGCCTTTTGTATGTTTTATACCCTCATTTGAATAATTTATGCAAATTTTCTACGTTTTCGACTTAACCATTCACACTTTTTGTTCCACTCATAACTCTGAAACCAGTTGTTCAAATGTTACGAAACTTGATATGTACAATCACCATGATGTGTACATCTGCCTTTTGTATGTTTCATACCCCCATTTGCATAATTTATGCAAATTTTCTCCATTTTTCGACTTTGCCATTCACAGTTTGTGTTCCACTCATAACTCAAATACTAATTGTTCAAATGTCTTGAAACGTGATACAAATAATCATCACGATGTGTACATCTGCCTTTTGTACGTTTCATACCCTCATTTGAATAATTTATGCAAATTTTCTCCGTTTTTCATCTTCGCCATTCACACTTTTTGTTCCACTCATAACTCAAGACACTAATTGTTCAAATGTTACGAAACCACTGATGTGTACATCTGTCATTTTTATATTTCATACCCTCATTTGCATATTTGTATGTTTCATACCCTCATTTGCATATTTATTGCCATTTTTCAAATGTTTCAACTTTTACTTTGAAAAGAAACATTATTGTGAAACTTCAAATCTGGTGATCAACAAGGACCTGATCAACTACCCAAAGACAGCACTAATTCTAATGCAAAAGATGATAGAAAACATATAGATTCCCGAAAGTGGAATCACACTACTGAAAAGTTATATTTATACCCCGGCTACGAAGTAGTCGGGGGTATATAGCGGTCAGCACGTCCGTGCGTCCGTCCGGTTGTTGTTCTGCTCATAATTCTGAAACCAGTTGCTCAAAGTTTACGAAACTTGATATGTACAATCACCATGATGTGTACATCTGCCTTTTGTATGTTTCATACCCTCATTTACATAATTTATGCAAAATTTCTCCATTTTTCGACTTTGCCATTCACAGTTTTTATTCCACTCATAACACAAATACTAATTGTTCAAATGTCTTGTAACTTGATACATATAATCATCACGATATGTACATTTGCCTTTTGTATGTATCATACCCTCATTTGAATAATTTATGCAAATTTTCTACGTTTCCGACTTAACCATTCACACTTTTTGTTCCACTCATCACTCAAATACTAATTGTTCAAATGTCTTGTGACTTGATACATATAATCATCACGATGTGTACATCTGCCTTTTGTATGTTTCATACCCTCATTTGAATAATTTATGCAAATTTTCTCCGTTTTTCGTCTGCGCCATTCACACTTTTTGTTCCACTCATAACTCAGACACTAATTGTTCAAATGTTACGAAACCACTGATGCGTACATCTGTCATTTTTATATTTCATACCCTCATTTGCATATTTGTATGTTTCATACCCTCATTTGCATATTTAATGCCATTTTTCAAACTTTTCAACTTTTAATTCTAAAACATGATTACAAGTGTAATACTTACTCTGCTTTAATAATACTTAAATATAATGGTATGTTCATACAAAAGTTAAAAATTGATGCCCTTTTGCTATTTTCAAACATTTGTCTTTGACCAATGTTAAAAGCGGGGGTATCATGAGTGAGCTGTGCTCACTAATTCTCTTGTTTGAGAAGGATCTAACGTTAACGCAAATGAACCGTATACTTGAAAAGTGTGAACATGAAAAAAAGGATCCTGTCAAGAAGCAAATGAATCGAACAATATACAATACATAATTTTTAACTAGCATCATTTCAGAAAATATCTGGTCTATGACACCAAAGATCTTGTCAGTGTCAGATACGGCACATATTTCGAGGAGAATGTGGATCTAGGCCGTTTCTCAATACATCCTAGGGAACCAGAAAGCAGCCGACATTAAATCCATTTAAAAGTGTATGTCACCAACAGACTGACTTTTTATCCAGCGACATGTTACAAGATTCGATCAGTTTGATGGATTATCAGATTCGGAAACAACTGTTAGGTCTTCCAATGTAAAATGGCTTCATGTTTGTGGGCATCAATGTATCACCTGTTTTCTTTCGAGAGTTCATTTCAAGGTTCAAATAAACAAATAATGATCCTATTCCAAGTTTTCAAAAGTGATATTGTTTGATCGATTGTTCATCTCGCACAACTGTGATGTCTTTCACTGAAACAATATTAGAGTGCGTCATGCTTTGGCATCGATGTGTGTCCTATTCCTGTTCCAAATTGTGAAAAGTTGAGAATTATTTGTTTGATTATTAATTTCACAAAACATCAATACGATTACGTTTAACAAGTTCAGTTTAAATTGCACTTTTAGAAGTTTGATGTCATTGCATTAATATTACAATTCTTTAGTTAATTGTTAAGTATTGAGTGACATGTTCTGGATATCTATTTGCTGGGTTTTAATATCTTTGAACGGATTTAAAAGAAAATGATCAAACAATCTTCCAAATATCAGTATAAGTCTGCTTACAAATTGCAAAGAAGCAAGATGATGCAGTTATGCTAAAACATCCAGACAATTGCATGAATAAGAATGTAATTTTGCAAATAAAGGTATTGTCCTGCCTATCTGTCAATATTAGATTTTGTATTTAGCAAAATGTATTATACATAAAAAATGTATATTCTACAGGCTTTTAGAGTATGTTATCGACATAGATAACTATTGAACTGAAATAAACTGTGACTGATTGTTCTATCTCCAAACACTTTATTATCAATTAAAGATAACATTAAATTTTTACAACATTGAAACATTACTCGTTACGCTCAGAATACAGCCATGCATCCGTATGCAACATTTGAAAGTTTGGTTGGTAAATTTTCAGTAAACAAATGTTCCAATGCAATCATTGAAGGCCTTTATGTCGAACCAATATTGTGTGAGATGAAACACTCTGGTTCTCAGGTTGACGTGCAGTCGGTTATCCATTTCCTCTCTTTTAAATGTTGAAAACCGGACAGGTAGGTTTTCATCCGGACTTCTGAATAGCAATTCGGATGTCTGGCTTTTATTTATGGGAGTTTTCGTCACTGCTGAACGAGATAAAACATCGGTATTTGATCCCTGTCTCGATAGCTCATAAAACATACAGATGCATTTCAGAGTAAAATTAGTAATATTAATATAGTTTAACCTCTTTAGCGTATATAGGTATGTAAATGTATTTTATAACAAATCACACTCAATCACAATCACACAATGAAGATGGGGTTTATGTGCAAAATGTCAATGTCATTGCCCTACCGAAATTATGTATGATCTATTGGTACATCAATTCTGTTAAATGAGTCAGTAATATTTGACTTCTATTTGAATGAGGTATTACACGAATACTTCTACTTTACCATAAGGCTACGTCTGCAGTTGATTGTGCAAAACAGTTCTCACCAAAGTATAATCTGTTTCGAGAAATGTTGATTTCTAGTTCGCAAGGTATAGAGACTCGTTTCTTAGTTCACTGGTAAAGCTGGAATGAATCTATGAATGTCAGGTAATATAGTAGTGGAACAAAATGCATCCATTGGCAATATTGGCGGATCCAGTAGAAACCGGAAGGATCCAGCAAGCGGATTCCACCACTTTTTGTCCTCTGATTATGGACTCGTTAAACACGACGGTAGATTTGTTTAGTGAAGTGATTAAAGACTTGTGATACACATATTAGTTTTATAATGTTGTATTAAAAACACTTGAAACTCACTTTAAAGTGACATTCAGTGTTTCCATGATATTTTATTTAGCTTTGAATACCTGCTAAATTATTACATATGCTGATTTCGGTTCACACAAATTGTACAATCATCACATATCCCATATGACAAGTAACTGTTTCCAATGATATTTTGAGCAACAGCCTAAAACTGGATGTAAATTAACATCCTAATATTTGGGAGAATCCAGAAGGATCCGGCAAATGGATTCCACCACTTTTTGTCCTGTGAATGTGATGACAAATTTCCCTTTCACCATAATCTTTGACCATCACGCAGGTGTTCAGTAAACCTCGGGTATTGATAAATTGGATGATTAGTAATTGACCCTGACATGCTTATGTTATTGTAGAAACTGTAGGACAAGATATTTCACATTAACTGAACAATACTTGAACAACAACTATTTTTAATCTCCTATTTGGGAATAATAAGCTTCATTTTCCGAAGTGACCATCCGGAGGCATACGATGCATATTGAATCCTGATGCATTTTGAATCCTATTTTCCCCCGTGAGCGTTTGTGGCTAGTTAGTATAAAGTTTCTGATTTTGTCATTACTACACTCTAAAAATACATTATCTTACCAATAAAAGTCATTAACGAATGAGTAGAGTTTCGCATAAAACTAGTTCAGTTCGACATTAAAATAAACTAGTTTCGCATAAAACTAGTTCAGTTCGACATTAAAATAAACTATCTTTGCAGATATAATTTAATATGTTTTATTTGATCAGCAGTACATCATAGTGACTGAAAGTTTCTGCACTACTTTATCACTGACCATTGCGCAAAATGACAGTGCCATCACATGCTGTTTTCTTATGTTTATTTATCAACAAATTTCAAAAGAGGAGAAATTTAGATTAATACAGAAAGTTGGAATCATAAATGAAAATTTTAAATTATATTTCCTGTGAACTCCCGCTTCGGGAGTGATGATGTATTGTTGTGGGTGGAGCTGAGCGCCTGATCGGAGTCAAAACAAAACATTTGTTTCAACATGCTCTGTACATGCTTTGCATTTGATGTTATTCATTCAGTTTTATTTCAGATTATGTAAACTGTGACGTAGGTTTAGTTAAACAAGTAAACATCGTTCCTGTACAGTGTCAAAAGTGTTCAGACCTGTGTGCCCGCTTAGGAGTTGGGTCACTCGGTGCATTAGTATGAACAAGTCAATGCCACCACCTTCAATAGTGAAGATTGCCAGATTAATGCCTCGTTTACAATTGCCCAGAAAATGCCTACGCGAGGGCCCGATAAGACTGTCCTGGAGTACAAAAAGTGGACAAAGGTAAAATCACCCGGAACACGTTTTATAAGGTTCATTTTGTTATTGGGTTAATACGGCGGAGGAAGTATGAATTTCGCCTCCACAATTTGCTTACGGAACATTGCGTGAAGTATGTGCAAACCGTTTTACCCATCGCGGACAAGTGTAAAATTTCCAAGCCATTATCCGCACGTTGTCTTTCGCCGTTTTCGCTATCTGCTGCCATTAAAAGCCCCGACAAAACCAGGTACGCTCAGAACTGCCGACCGTTGTTGACACGCATTTCTCAATCCTTTTGATGTCGGCCAGGTGTCGATTTACGAAAGGACACTTCTCCGCTCAGGTCTAAGCCTGGCTAGGCCGTTGTCCGCCAGTCTATAACGGATTAAAACTGATTACTCAAGAAGAACAAGACCCTCCACACCCGAGAGGGAGCAAGGACTAGAACTATCGTGACTAGTGCCTCCTTTGTAAGTATGTATATTTCGTAATGTTTAATACACTTGTGATGAATTTAAACAGTTTTGGTCTTCATATCTATAATTGCATGTTTAGTTTCATTTCCGCATGGTGAGGATTTTTTTAAATTTGAAATGTATATTCGCCATATGTCTGGCTGGTGCATGCTTGTCGTACTCTAACGTCGGTGTTCAGATTCAAAAAGAGAACTTCTTCAAGTGACAGGATGTCTTCAAGTTATTTCTACAAACTTCTTCAAGGGAACCTGCTGTCATATGTTACCCCTCTTTTAATAACTATGTTGGTACTGGTTTCGGGGTTACAGTATTATATGCACCAATAAAGTTAAGTAAAAGGGAAGTTTACATATGTCTTCACGATCCCTGCTTGTTGTAAACTCTCAGGTCAACTCAAAAGAGTCTCAACTTGGGTGACCGATACTTGTAGTGAAGTATGGTCTGACTTTTTGCTTAACCATATCGGCGCTAAGTGCGTATCTAATGGGATGGAGCTTACTTAAAATTAGTGCCAACATAGTTAAGTAAAAAGGTTAACCATATAGAACACATCTTTTTGGAAACTCTACACAAAGATAACACATATAGAAAAACAACAATCCCAATAATAACCGAAATGTTAACACTTACATCAACAAGTTTCAGTACTTTAGAACATATAGTATCACATGTCTTTTTAGCAATGATATATACGCCAACATCACAAGTCTTTCAGCAATGCAATGATTTAGAGTCTCTATGCTGGGAACACCATTTTGTCCTGTCATGGAACAGACCCTGCAGGTTATGAATAGCAGTGGGACAGGTAATCACGTTGACCTTCGGAATCTTTACTGTAATTTCGGCTCTGCATGCTTCTCAAACTTTCAAACTGTTCATTTTCCCTCCATGCACCTGGCCTCATGACATGTGTTTCTGGGTCCTAAAAATAAACCTCGTTGATGGACAGTGGGTATCTGTGTAGCATGCCCACGCGGGAACCAAAAATGTGTGCACGGTTGATTGCACTTGGTTCCGCATGTGTAAACGCGAGGAATAATGCGGTAGAGAACTGTAAGCAGTGTTGCCCGTTGGCAGATGGATGATTCTCTTTTGACCAAGGCAGATCGAGTCTAGACTTAGCGGAATACGTTGCAAATTAGTGTATCCGAAGCATGCTTTGGCGGACAATGGCAGTGGAGGCGGAACATTGCGACTTGGTGGGTAAAAATGCGGACAATTTTGGAAGAGTACTTAAATTGGTCTTAATATTTTGTAAGCCGTAGTACGCGTGTTCACGAACATGTTTATTGAACAGGCGAATTTGTTGATTTCACTATACGATTCATCCGCAATATGCGTAACACATCGGAATGCGGTATAGCCAGTTTGCGGTCAAGTGTAAACAAGGCATAAGAGTGAACACATCCGAAGGCCTTAAACAGAATTATGTTCAAATCGATATAATTAGTCATAACAGCGACGTTATATCATAACTGCTTTTTAATGATTAAGCCTACAACCTCTAACAGTAACTGTGTCGAAGTTTGAGATATCCGTACGCGTTCACAATATCGACTTCAATGATAAATGCAACTAATCGAATTCTTTGATGAGGTTGTGTATGAGGTTCTTATTATGTGTATATTAACTATGGAGAAAGGCCAAGACTGGAACAGGTCAAGGTCACGACTTTCGCGAAAATGCCTTATTTCAACTATTAATACATTGAATTAAGTGATTACATGATTGTTATACACAATGATCATTGAGTGTTTGACCCCAGTGATGATTCAACTTGTTGCATTCAAATATTGAGAATTGAACTGTTGAGTGTCAAAAAGGCATACGTAATTACTAATACTGCTTTTATCTCTATGTTACTGTACATTATGTTATAGTTTTCATTGATATCATATCAATGCAATCTGAATGAGCGGCTCCTGCAGTTTCAAGAAGGAAGAAACAAAGAGATTGACTCGATAGTAACGTGACGGTCACAAGATGGTGGCGTCCATGACTTTGTGAATAGAGGTTAGGTAATTTTGGGTTACGCCGCTATCAATAATATTTCACTTATATCATGGCTGTTAGTATTATGGCATTGGGACTATGCTTTGCGGCTAAATGCATAGTCACAAGGCGTTGCGGGTTACACCAACATTCAGCTAGTTACAAAGTATGTCATCATTAGAAGTATCTCATGATGAGGGATACATGTACCAAGTATCGAAAACCTAACACTTGCCCTTCAAAAGTAAGCACCAAGGTTTAAGTATTTTACTGCAGCCGACTTAAAGAGACCCGAAAGCGAACAGGGCAAAATCAATATACGAGTGTTTGATTTCTTATCTGTAGCTTAATGGTAAGCAATGTCTAGCCCCATTACAAACCGATTTGCCCGATCAATGTTCACCTCAGACTGCAAAGGGGGTGATCATACATGGATGATATTGATTTTGAAGCCCAGACATCACATCGGGTTGCATCAATATGACTAGATGTGCCTAGATGTTGGTACTGTATACTATAGCTTCTTCTCGCAAGACACGCATATGCAACTTGACAATCTTAGTTTATCAGGCTTGTAAGCCTAGATTGGCTTACGGCATCGCCCGCAAACTCTTCTCCAGAACTACACTGTAAGCCGTAGACGGAACTTGTGTGTGGAAGTATATGTACCTTGCAACAAGGTGATCAAATTTGTGTTGATTCAGAAAGCCCAAATATTTGGAATAATATCTTTGTTGGATGGAGAATAAGACTTGTAAGCTTAAATGTTTTGTCCAGACGTTTAGTCAATGTGGAATATTAAGTCTAGAAATCATTAAGCCTGGTGAGCTACAAATACCACACTTCATTGGATGCCGTCATTAAAATAGTGGTAACAGTAGGTTAAAAAGAATGCATCCTATATACACATATAGAGTAAAGGAGCCACTGCAGCCCACTCTGACTCGATTTCAGACAGAATTGCACACTAATAAGTCCGTGACACTCACCACTACATACACCTACTTTTCAATTATACATTTACCCCACAAAACCTGATTTGCTTGTATCAATATATATTAAAGGCGATGTAGCACTTTTTTGCATATATTTTTATTCTTTTCAAATTTGCTATTTATCATCAAGTGTATACAATAATATGTTATGTTAGAGGGTAAAACATTTCAGTTCACGACCCGATAAGCCGTGTCTATAGAGAACGGTATCCTTATGGAAAGAAAATGGTGCGACGTATAGCGGCCCCTGGTGTGGAACTCTTCACTGTGAAAGGTAGATTTGTAGGTGACAGCAAGATAATTCACCATTCTATTATGGTACTATATTCAAAACTCTACTTTGTATCTTTATGTATCGCTACAGCAATATGGTAACTTTAACAGCCTTCGAGCGGCTATTTTACAGTGAACACATTAAAATGGCCCCTCGAAGGGAAATGGACTCGCATGGCTTAACCGAACAATGTACATTGAGACTTTTTATTTAGTATAATTTAACTATTGGTAACACTAATTCACCTTTTCGTGAGATCACTTTATTTCAGTAATAACAACGTGCTTCAGCGCCTTTACAATTAAAAAATCGACCATAAAAAGCTCTAGGGTGAGCGTTATGCCACACTTTATACCACATTGAGCTTTTTAGTCGCTCCGATGAGACGTAGGATTTTCAATAATTACCTCACCTCTTTGGCCAATTGTGATTCTTAATTGTAGATTTGGTGACCCCAAATAAGGGTCACAGGGGCCATGACCTAAAACCTATGTTCTTATTCTTCAAGTACCTGAAAAAATGTATACCTCTGTATAAACTTTTCTAGAAAAAATGTACTTTGAACTTATATAGTGTAGTAAACTGTTCGAGAGGCATTCTAGAAGTTGGTGTGATGAAGAAGACAAATATTTATGGATGATCAACTTCTTTATTAACAATAGCGACGTTTCGGTATAGATCCTTATACCGTTATCAAGCATATGGGAGAGATGTTAAAATCAGAGGTTATATACATGAAACATTTTTGGTATGATAATGGGATAACAAAGACAACAAGATGAGATATAGTGTAGTGTTTAAAGTTTAGTGAGCTACAGAGTCAATATAGTTTACCTACATTCTGACCGTGATAAACAACCCTTCAAACCTCTTTTACAAACAACACTTTTGACACAAACATTAGTTCCTGCCGATACGATAACACAGAAGTGTCTGTACTGAAGCAATACCTGAACTTAAATATAAATTTGCAGTCCTATTTATTACCCACATTTTATAAAAAAAAAAGGGCAAAAGTAGACAATGCATAGTTGCAAAAGAATCAAATGCTATTTACTGTGGATTTGACTCATTTTCCGGTTCAACTATATCAGTGATCTATAAACAGGATACAACCAACTATGCAAATAAACTATATAAGTCTGAACTAGTAGGGTTACACATTAACAAAAGGTGTCCGTTCTGCAAAGCCACAAACTGTCATATAAAAAATCACAAAATAAATCATTTCTGGAAGTTCAGTAACTAAATCAGTCGTAAAAAGTCCAGTTGCTACGCGATGATTCAGGCTCTCTGAATTAATCGGGAAATGCAAACACGTGTGCATCCAAACGTTCTGGCAATGGCGATGTGTGTGGCACCATGCTGGGCCATACCAATGGCTCTCTCTCTCTGTATTGCCGTTAACCTCGGCATTTCTTTCATGTGTTTTTTGTTGCTACTGTCTTGATGTACAGTATCATGTGTTTTATACAGTGATTTTGCACGTGCATTACATGGGATCCGACTCAACGTCATCATTGGTAAAATCCCGTGTTGCATGAAAGTTCTCGCCATTCTCCGCTTATTGTCAATGAAAACAGTGTGTTGTGTTCCTGCGACGTGTTTCAGAATCATTTCATATATAAAATGTAGATATTAAAAAAAATATTCAAATTTTTTCTTGGTATACTTTCTTTTGAGCAGGGGTTTATATCACAGGACAAAAAGTGGTGGAATCCATTTGCCGGATCCTTCCGGATTCTCCAAAATTTCAGCAGATTCTGAAGAATCCGGAAGGATCTAGCAAGCGGATTCAACCCCTTTTTTCCTGTGTAATATATAAGTCTTTATAGATATATTTTAAGAGATTATTCACATAGCGTTATATTAACCTTGATAAACGAGGTTGTTTACTCTATTCGTTATGATCTTATACAAAATGCTATTGAAATGTCATAAATGAAAGAAGTTGAGATTAAAGGGGCAGTAGCACGTTTTTTCGCTCAAATAAGTCGATGAAATGTATTTGAAAAATAATTTCACCAATCGTAAAACACACTTCTCTCTTCGGAAAATCAAGTTAAAAATGAGTGTACATGGCTCAGTAAGGCAATGGGAATCGTTTTTGTCATTCGAAATAATAAAATGTCTTCACAATAAAATGGCCGCCATGCAATTTTTGCTTTATACGCAACATAGTTGTTACCACTACAGATAATTGGTTTGTGTAATAAGATGTTTTGCCCTCTAAAGTTAATTTAAATGACATAAACTATCATTATAAATGGGAAATTTAAAAAAATAAATTTAGCAAAAAACGTGCTCCTGCCCCTTTAAGGCACATCTGATAACGCTGTATACATTGTTGAAATATGAGACGGGTCTAAAATATTAACAGATACATTTTTTCGAAGGTTTTGAGTGAACATTCTTCGTAGACAAATCGTCAGAACCCAACTCACGATGTATTGAATTTGTTTCAAGGTCTGAATTGTAAAAATGAAAGTACCTGACCGTATCAGAATATAATACAGGATCAGTGCAACGATGCAAACATGTCTGAATGACACTGTGTCCTTTAAGCTTTTGGATATGAAGCAAACTAATACATGACATTAATGACATTTATTACAGTTACATATGACAATTCAGTAGCAGCGTGGGATGTGTGTTGTGTGTGTGTGTAACTACATAACTTCCACATCTTTATTCAATAAATGCAATAAACAGTATGTACTGAGTAACTGTAAAGCAAATCAGTATTTCAATTAACAACTTTAACATTAATGTGTTAGTTCCATGATCTCAATGTTGTTGAACGACGTAAGCATGTAAACATGAGTTGACTTCACCCAGTTGTTGGACATATACATGTTAAACGATTCCTCATTTGAGCGCCATTGACATCAATATGTTTATGTACATAGATAACTTAATAGATATACATGTGTATAGGTACATTTGTATAAACTGCAAAACTGTATATTACCTAAAATGAATTTATGTAAATTTACATAGCGTCCATTCTCTTTCTTGATAGATGTTAACCCACATAACATTCCAGTCGAAAGATTCTATCCATAGCTACTGAGATACTGTCTTCTAATAGAAGAGGTCGTGTAAATCCGGTGTTGCCTTTGTATACAATAGTCGGACTGACTTCCGAACACTTCAACACTGACAAAGAGTTCATGTCAGTAAGGGTTTCTCATTGACTTAACAAGGATTTGATCATTAACAATGTTCAGGCATTTCAGGTATCCTGAATACTGGTTATGATAGAAATACAATTGCTTATGAAGTGGATTTTTGTAAATGAGAAGTGTAAATGAAACCATTGCATCTCCATTTAGAATGTATGTACACTACTATGTCATGTTGATAATGGGGATAAGTGCCAATCCAAGCAAGTTCAATACATTGAATTGAGTAAGAGTTACAGGTTATAATATAATACAGGATTTTAATAATGCTATACTTATTTTTGTTGTTTGATTCCCATGCCTTTTGGGATTCATTGAAAACATTTCAAACCAACCAAAATCTGTAGATATGTATGTCTCATAGATTCTGATTCTGTTAACGTCATACGTATTTGTTTTTTGGTGTTCTTACATTTACCAACATTAAATTAATGTTAATCTACCTTGTTGTATTTGAGACGAGAATTAATTGGTTTGGCCCGAGAGGTAAAGAATGTAGTACCAAATTGTAAAGATGCTTCTAATCTCTATATACACATATCCATATTACTAGCCGCAGGCAACATGTGCACAAATTGCAATTGATGCCCCTGAAAGGAAACCTCATACATGATCCAAGTTATATGACACACGGTGGAGAGCGAGATGATTACTGATTCCATTCGAGAGAAATATCAATCTTTAAAGGAATTCAGTTCATGTCAAGTTGAGGAATACTTTGTACATAATGCATTTTAATATGGTACATTTTAATATTGTACATACTCTTCTTTGGTGAATGCAAGTCGCACGCTTCTTTCGTCACAAACAACGCCAAGTGAGTTCCAAAGTAACACTATAGGTTAACATAACCATTGCTAACATGGTGGATAGAAGTGTATTCAATTCTTTCAAAAGTTTACACACGTATAAACTTTACAAACTATTCTATTGGATGCAATATTCAAAAGGAGACGCCCTTCTGTCTGCCTCGAGTTCACATCCATACCATACACATAACATACTAACAAGCGATGCTGTAAATAAATGTTAGCTAAATGAAATTGGTTCCATGTCGTAATACAAAGGAAATAAAAGCCTGATTTGAAAGTGTAAAAATGGACTTGTATTGATGACGAACATATTATCTGAAGATTCAAATGTGGTTAATTGGCGAAGTCGTATTTCATACAATTTTAATACTTCTCAATTCCAAGAAATATAATATGAATGCGCTTTTGGTGAATAGAAACAGGAAAGATGGCCATATTATGATTTGTGTGAAATAAATTGAAAGTGTTTAATCTTCAATTTAGAGATTTTGGCAAGCATTTTTATGAAGAAACTCATTCTGTAAAACTATGGTATAAAATATGTATAACATCGGGGCCCATCTACATGAAGCAACTAGATGATTGTGATCATACTTATTTGCTCAAAAATACGCTTACAATAATGTTTAATGTTCTGCTTCTTATCATTAGATTATTATTCTGATGAGATTCGATTTCGTTCTTAGTGAGTGAGTTATTGTTTAAGGCCACTTGGGCAATAGTGCAGCCATTAGCAGCGAGATATTGTTTATAAACATCGAAAGTTATGACAGCTATCGAATCATATCATCAGTGTCATGCAAGTACAAAGTTGTAAACCAATGCTTTAGAATTTACTTTCATTTCATATGTATCATGCTATATCACTTTTATCTATCTTCCAAGCATCATACACGTAGTTGTGTGGCTTGTCGGTCAAAAGTCTCCTCTCAGGATCAGGTTCTTCTGATAAATATAACATATTATAAACTAATAAAACTAAAAATAATAATAAGTATAAAATATATAACGAGAAGACGTTGCCCGTCATCGTAATCGTCTTTACAACTTTACACACATGTTTACGGTCATGTCAAGGAGCTATACGTAACATTATTATTGTTTTAGAAATATTATATATTAAGCATGTTACATACAATAAAAAGAATTAATTAATTATACAACATTTACTTTATGGCATAGTCGAAATAGATTATGGTTAGGAAGACGGTTTTAATCGTATTAATCATAATGCATAGCACATTGACATACATGTTTCTGTTAGTATGTGAATTAATCCTCTCACCAACTGAGTGAATGGAGTGCTGCTGTTTACCATAGTTTTCAAAGACTAACATGTTATCCCTTTTGTTATGTCTCGATATTTTCCAATGAATTCAATCTTCGTGGTGTTACTGTAATCCATTTCCTGAATAAATCCTCATAGCAAATAAATTATAAATTGCGTCGTTTTTTCAGTGCTGGCGAAGTGTGAGGTGTTAATCTCGCAACCGTATTTACAATAACGACGATAAACTTAAATATGCACTGTTCTCTGTTATCGCATACAGTGTGCCTTCTAGAAAATATTTATTGCCTTTGACATTGACAAAGTCCGATTCACCAACCCCTAACCTCATTCAAATCGATTGATCCAAATTCTCGCCATGGTATTATCATTCTTTGTCAGCAGAGACTGAACAGGGTGCTCTTATCCAGGTTGTCAACACATGTCCGATGGAGATAGTAATTCTCCACATTATTCATTTACTATGGTGACTTTATTATTCAGCAGGATCTCGATATTTGTTTAGATTCGGAACAACAAGGAAGAGTACACGATGCTTCATACGTCTTGTAAAGTTAAACTATATAGTAGTCAAAAATATGTTGAGGGAAGACGTTTTCAAGTATGTAATTGTACGACGAGATGCAAATATGAAATAGTGAATTGTTGAATGGGATGTTGAATTCCTTATTATGAATTGGCGATACATGCAGTCTCCGAATATCTAAATATCTCTAGAACCAATGTGTAGCGGACATAGAAATTTAACGAAAACAGTTGCATCAGAACTCACGTTATTAAGATGTAGAAACAAAGTTACATGTACACATTTCCATCAATTCAGTTAAAAGAATAACCTCAATACTTTCAGGGTCCAACGAACTAAATGTCGGGACTGCTTCTTTACTGTAACATGAATCAGGTATGACAATGATTTCAAATGCTGTTTTCATATATGGGTTTATAAAGGTTCAAGATGGTACGTAATATTTATAGTTTGGTCCAAACGTTGCTAAACCAATGCAACTCATTAGGACAAGGGATTAAATATTCTAAAGACAGCATGTGGTAAACATATGCTCTTGCCATGTATCTTTGTTACATCTATTAGTTAGTTTCAATTTAATAAAGGGGCTGAAAACATTTTAAACACTGTTTGAAAGTTCAAGTAAAACTAACAAGCACGAATATAACCTGCGCTATTCAAACTATTCATAAGCTAGTGTACACACATATTATGAAGTCCTTAATATACTCCTCTTGGCATGTACGTATCATGTAACAACCTGATGTGTGGTAATTTTTAATATACATTTCACTTTGTCATCAAGGGTGATGTAAAAAAAACATGGAGCTGCTTATTCCAGCCTACAGTCAGTAGTGTCGGTAAGCCAGTACTATTTGTAGGGTTGCAGTTACTTGGAACAAATGTTCAGATAAGAGCAGATACAACACACTTTTACATTACACAACCATCTAGTGCTGTCCCCGCATGCCATTGCACCCCAAGAGAGTTTGCTAATGAGATCGTATTTCTCAAGTTATCACTACTGTCAGATGAAAATATCATATGATTTCGATGTCATAAGAACATGTTTTATTTGTTAAATATGTTAGGATAATTCTTCAATAATAATATTAGAGGCAGATGATACGATTGTTTTTATATAATATTCCGCACTTTCTTACCAAAACTAGAGCCATGGGCTCTGTAGCTCAACAAGATTTCATTGATGTATTATCTAAGGTTGAATATCAAAGTTATCTCAAGTAATAAATTGTTAACAAGCAAAATAATATGGGTTTTAGATCATGACTCCTGTGACCCACATTTGGAGTCACAGGGTCACCAATCCTACAATTAAAATTCACCTTTGACCAAGGAATCTCTACACAACATTTCACCTTTCTAGAGCTTTACATATAAACTGGAGAAGAAGATGAAAATAGGTTTTTGGGTCATTACCCGTGACCTAGATTGGAGTCACAGGGTCACGAAATCTACAATTTAGAATCCACATTGGCCAAGGAGTCTGCACACAACTCTTCAGCTCTCTAGACCTTTTGGAACTGGAGAAGAAGATGAAAATAGGTTTTAAAGGATGTGACCCCTGTGACCCCATTTGGGGTCACGAGGTCACGAAATTTACAATTTAGAATCCCCATTAGCCAAGGAGTCTGCACACAACTTTTCAGCTCTATGGACCTTTTGGAACTGGAGAAGAAGATGAAAATAGGTTTTTAAACATGTGACCCATGTGACCCCATTTGGGGTCATGGGGTCACGAAATCTACCATTTAGAATCCCCATTGGCCTAGGAGTCTGCACGTAAAATTTCAGCTCTGTGGAGTTATTGGTTCTGGAGAAGAAGTCGAAAAAGTGGAAAGTTTACGGACGGATGGCCGGACGCCATGCCATGCCATAAGCCCATCAGGCCTGATGAGCTAAAAATATTGAAAAACAATATAAATCAAGTAATTCAAAGAAATGATATACATTCGATGAAATTTTTTGAACTGAAGACGGCTTTCGCTTCCCTATTTCAATGTAAAACTCACATAATTCGACCCCTGACAGTTCCCCGCAGAAACACTCTAATCGACAATGTCTGTCGATTTACACCTTCTATTCCATATCTGTACTCTGACTTTAAAATTCCTTTCTTGAATTATTGATGACTGGTAGTGAAAATGTTAATCCTGTTAATGTCGCCTTAACACAATTCCATTTCGTTGAATTACAGGTAAATTTACAGATTATAATTATCACTCTTTCACTTTACTTGAATGTCATGGCATTTCACTAAAGGACGTTGGATTTGAAATATGATTATATATCTTTAAAAGTTGAGCCATTGGCTCTGTAGCTCATCAGCCTTAAAACAATAAACTAAATACATTTCAAAATGTTAATTTACCAGGAGAATTTATCACATATATAACAAATTTGAAGTACTTAAGAAAAAGATGAAAATAGTTTTTTTTAGGTTTTGACCTGTGACCCCAAATAGGGTCACAGGGTCACGAAATGTACAATTTAGAATCCTCATTACCCAAGGAGTCTGCACACAACTTTTAAGCTCTGTAGTCCTTTTGGAACTTGAGAAGAAGATGAAAATAGGTGTTTAAGGTTGTGACCCCTGTGACCTCATTGGGGGTCATGGGGTCACGAAAATACAATTACGAATCCCCATTACCCGAGGAGTCTGCACACACCTTTTCAGCTCTCTAAATCCTTTGGAACTGGAGAAGAAGATGAAAATAGGTTTTTAAGCTTGTGACCCCTGTGACCCCTGTGACCCCATTTGGGGTCATGGGGTAACCAAATCTACAATTTAGAATCTCCATTACCAAAGGAGTCTGCATACAAAATTTCATTGGTTCTGGAGAAGAAGTCGAAAAAGCGAACAGTTTACGGACGCCGGACACCATGCCATGCCATAAGCCCATCGGGCCTTTCAGGCCTGATGAGCTAAAAATAAAGCTTCCTTTCATATTGAACTTATCGATACAGATTGGAGAGAACAAAGACGATTAATTGTTTGCTATTTCCCTATTATATAGTTGGTTTATTAGAATATTGAATTGAAAAGGGGTTATAATTGTAGTTTATTTAATAAATTGCGACTGTTACTTTCAATTTACTTGAATGTAATGTTGTTTCATGTACGAACACTTGAACAGAATAAAGTAAATGTATCTATAGATTCCAGTTAAATTTGGTTTACACAACACTGTATCAAACCATATTATCATAAAATGCGTCCGACACCAAGGTTAAGATATCAATTAAAAACTTTGGCATACTTATCTTATCATGCCTAATCTTATCCACGATTTACCAGACTTTCGTAGATGGTTGAAGAGGTTGTGCTGCTGCTACAGGCTACACGCGAGCAGGGGATTAAGAAAAAAACGAGTTCTTCATTTCTGATTTTGTGCAGCTTACTACTGGTGAGAAGTGTCTAGTTCTATTAAAGGCTTAGTTTATCACGATCAATGATATCCTCAAACTGCAAAGGTGTTGATCATACATGTACATGTACATTGAGAATTTGGAAAGACGTAGCCCAACTGTCAGTTACATTGTGCAACATGAGATTATATTGAGCACTTGGCGGAAAGAACTTATATTCTTTTCAGTGGATGAGTCTTCAGAAGCAAGAACGTTCTCTGCTGAGATTTTGTTTAAGAAATATTGATTTCAATTTCAAATGTAAAAGTACTAGAGTTGTTTTTTGTTTCAATGGAAATACTTTTGACTGAATCTTTCAAAGCCAGATAAGAGAACAGTTGGGTCAGTTGTATCATTTGGGAGAACGCTTGATGCACAAAAGCACTTCGCAAAAACTGTATCATATGTCATTGTTCACATATGATGGTGCAGCTTTTAGTTTGTAGTCGACAGAGAGATTTATATGGTTGAACTTTAATACAAATAATTGCAAAACTTATTGAACAGTCACTCAACTGTGTTAGTTGATCTGAGTACTATCCTGCAGAGGTCAGGTGATCTTTGTCTTGACCTTTCACTTTAGATAAATAACTCAAGCCGGTCTGATGGTTTTCCAGCCTTGTCGCTGATTGGTTGTTGTAAGACATGACCTGATGGTGCAGTCCTGATCAGTAACTCAGCGAGGTAAACATGTTGTGTTTGGTCTAATTTAAATGAGAAAACATTCGTTGTCCGGTTCAGGCAAAAGTTAATGACCTCAACAACACACATTTAGGCTTACAAACCATATAACTGCCATTGTTATCTTCCCATGAACGTTCATCCCTTAATTGAAGTTACTCATGATAAAGGTATCTGATGTCCGGACCTTTTATTTCAATTACCCGCGAAGATATAATGATGTTCAAGTGTTGCCATACTTCTTTGATGCATATGGCGCTTGTATGTAGTAATATTCGGCACATTCTAACCAGAATAATTAATAAGAATTGTAAGGTAGTTAGTGAGATCTTAATACAATTGAAGACACTGAAGACTGCTTCGGCTTTTTGGTGTGACAGCGCCACACCGTTCCATTATTTAATCTTGCTGAGCATAAACTGACCTATATGTAGCCGACAATTTCTGTCAATTTAAACTTATATCAATATCTGTATTCCGACGTGTAAATCTTTTTAACGTCCTTTTAACACAATTCCATTTTGCTGAATTAAAGGTAGCTTTACAGATTTTTCGGAATAATTGAATGCCATGGCATTCCACTAAAGCACGCTGGATTTGAAATGCAATTATATATGTCATAAAGGGTAGCTTCCTTTCATATTGAATTTATGGATACAGATTTTAGAGCACTCACGACTGATTGATTGATCGATTGTAATTTTGCTATTGTAAATGTGATTTAAGATACTAGTGAATTAAAATGGGATTTGTTTTTTTTAGTTTAGCAAATCTTACTTTCAACTGACTTGAATGTCTCATGCTCATCATTTCACATAAGAACACTTGAACTGAATAAAAGAATTGTCTGTGTAGATTTTGGTCATAATGTTTTGGTTATATAGCTCTATTTTGACATGGGAGTGTTTTGAACACACTGTTGGGTTTAGTGTATATTTAAATACCAAAAGCTTCAAAACAGTCATGCTATCATCTAAAGAGTAAATTTACAAATCTTACTTTCAACTTACTTGAATGTCTCATGCTCATCATTTCACATAAGAACACTTGAACAGAATAAAATACTTGTCTGTGCAGATTTTGGGCATACATTTTTTTAATATAGCTCTATTTTGACATGGGAGTGTGTTGAACACACAGTTGGGTTTAGTGTATATTTTAATTCCAAAAGCTTCAAAACAGTCATGCTATCATCTAAAGGGTAAATTTACAATGACTTTACATATTCCGTATCAACCAATAAGAAATGCGCCTACCACCATATCAGCATGTGAATTATCTTATGACAATGGATGCACATGATTGTTTCCAAAACCTTATCATAACCATGATCAATCAATCTTCATGAGAAGGTTGAAGAAGTTTTGCTGCTGCTGCTACAGGGTATAAGCGGCAGGGCATAAATTATATTCCCATGAGTATTTCATTCCTTATCCATGTAGCTTAATGGTTAGAAGTGTCTAGCCCCATCAAAGGCTCATTTTATCCCCGTCAATTTTCTCTTTAGACTGACAAAGTGGTGATCATACATGGACTATATTGATTTTGAAGCCCAGACATCTAAATTGGTTATATCAATATAACCGTCCTAAACATCGATAGTGTATATGCTGCTTCTTCTCTGAACATTCAGGTCAAGTATAGTGACATAAATACAAGCATATATTCGTGATGTCCTGCAATCCGCCATGGGTAAAACACCAATAACTTTCCCTATAGTTGCTCAATAAGACATCACAGCAAATTAAACACGTCATTTATTTCGGAATTTTCGAAAGTATTGCATCAGGAGGGGAGATTGTCTTGATTATCTGTAAGTCAGTATACACTTTTTTGGATAGGCAATTGTTATCGACTGTGGGACATCATTCCATATATGATATATATGCCTGTGTTTATTAGCCTGAGAGGTAAATAATGCACTGCCAAATTATAAAGGAGCTGCTAATCTCTATACACACATCCATATTACTAGCTTCAGGCAAATTATGCACAAATTGGAAGCGATACGAATGAAAGGAAACCTCATACATGGTTCAAATCAGATGACACACGGAGAGAACATTTCCCAGCAAATATTTCATGTGAAGTTAATCTGTCAAGATTGTCGCCTACAACGATACCAAATAACCAATATGTGTAGGTTGGTGGGGAAGATACCCAGTTCTCAATAGATCTCAACTACTATCCCATTAACGCGGCCTTATTCAAACGTTCTTGTAAATCATATGATATCATAGTATTCAAAAAGGCAGTATTTAGTACTTGAGTACTTGGTACATAATACATTGTAATCTATACTTTTGTAATCAAACCTAGTCTTTTATGATGAAGGAAAGTCGCCATCTTCTTATATTTTCTTTCAGTCAGGATGCTGACATTCTTAACTTTTTTTATTACAAACAACATCAAGAAAGGTTCAAAGCAACACACTTAACTATTTTTTAAAACTACTTGCTAACATGGTGAAAAGTGTCAAAACTCGTACAAAATTTACACCAGTTTACATTTTTTTTACATATTATAGTTTATACACAAATTAACTGTTTTTATAGTGTGTTACTCATTCATATTTGACAATGAAAGAATCTTCAGTGTGCCTCATTGCAAATAAATAGGTTATATATGATGTTAAATTACAATAACACCACAAAAATGACAAACTTAACTATGTACTGATGTTTAACTATAAATCACCAAACATAGATGGTATTGTACGATACATTTCAGATAACATGAGAAGAATGACCTGTGCTTTAAACTATATCTCATCACTTGATGCCTAACAGTATAATGTTAGGTTTTCACCAAAAGTGTACTTTGAATATAATGGAGTGATCCTAACGCAGATTCATTTAGATGAATTAAAAGGGACTTTCAACCTTGTCTCTAAAGCATGATGGACTACTGGTGGAAATTGAATTTGACACAGCGAATTGTTGGACAAGGATCTCATAAAGGTAAACTTGATTGAGAATTTCCGATGCCACGCGACTTTTTGATCGGACAATTTATAGTTCTGAGTACTGTCAAACTCACCTCAAACAGGAGAGAATAAGTGTGACATTTTACTGAGAAAATGCAGTGAATATATCTGTTCTTATTTTCCAGAAAATTCCAAGATAGTCTGATCACTTATTCTATATTTGACTGTATTCCTGTGAAACTTCTCATCTTCCCACAAGTTTCATGTTAACACCCGTCTGCCAATACAAAATCCTGAAACGTATGATCTTCTTCCTATTATCTTCAGCCACAAAATAGAATCGTGTAGGGCAGAGAAAAAATAACTTGTCAAATTCAATCATCTGGTTATTTGATCCTAAAAAATGTCAGGTAAATAAGATTTAGTGCTTTACATTGCATGAAAGTGCATTCGTTCTTGTAAGTTAACAAATAATTCAATTTTACCCCGATCCATCAACGTCTCAATGTCAACCTACAAGTAGCTTGATCAGCAGTTGATTTGAAATATTGAAAAATAAATAGAACATCAGACGAACACCAACGTGTTCTCAGTATTTCCACTTCGTCTTTCACACGCTTTGTTCCACTCACAACTCAAACACTAGTTGTTCAATTGTTTCGGAACTTGGTACATATAATCACTGTGATATGTACATCTGCTTTTTGTATCTTCCATACCCTCATTTGCATAATTTATTCAAATTTTCTCGATTTTTCAATTTTAACTTCTAAAGCACTCTAACAAGTGTATCTATGAAGACATACTTACTATGAAATCACACATACTCTGCTTTCATAGTACTGCTGTGGTTTGTTTGTACAGAAGACTAAACATTGATGTCCATCTGCTATTTTGAAACTGTTCTTCTTTGTTAAAAGCGGGGGTATATGAGTGAGCTGTGCTCACTAATTCTCCTGTTGCCAAAGCGCTCTTAACCCTGAACAATTAGTTCTCTATTTAGACACCTATCTTTCTCACCCAATCCCTGACATCCATATACCCGGAATGAAGGACGGACAGACACAGGAACGTTATACACCTGCCTACTGGAGATGGGTCATAGCTAGATGTATATAAGTGTACAGTATCCCATTTTGAACATATTATATTTGAAAAGTATGCCCGTCTGAATTAATCATGTGCTTTTGCAAAGATTTGATTATGTAGAATAGTGCACTATATTGGTCAAGTAGGTATATTAATACTGACGATCAATATAATGTCAAAATAATCCATTTTGCTCCATACCTACAATTTACATCGTAAATTATATTTGTTTATATATATGTTATGACAAGATATGGATATAATATAACCGAGTCCTACTTGAAACTCTTTTGCTTTTTATAATCGTTTCTCTTTTTCTTATAAATTGTCATAACCCTTTTCTATATATGGTTACGTATGCACTACACTACACAGCCTATCCACATATAAATAGTGGCGTTTAGCGCATATTGATTGACTATGACATTGACAAAGTCCGATTCACCAACCCCTAACCTCATTCAAATTGATTGATCCAGAATTCTCGCCATGGTATCATTGTTTGACAGCAGAGACTGAACAGGGTTAAGTTTCCTATCCAGGTTGTCAACACGTGTCCGATGAAGATAGGTATTCTCCATATTATTGATTTAGTATGGTGACTTTATTCTTCAGCAGGATCTCGATATTTGTGTAGTTTCCGAAGAAGAAGAACAAGGAACATAATGATTAATGCGTCTTTAAAAGTTCAAATATAATGTCTTATTCCTTGCTTGACAGATGATGACTTCAGAACAATATATATGAATGCAGTACGGTTTACTAAATGGTTTAAGAAAAAGTAAAAGAGTATAGAAGTGTACGACTTGATTCAGATATGAAAATAACCCAGTGAATAGTTCTTGAGCTTTTCCATTTCGTACGTACACACATACACTTTTGAATACTCTATTGCTTTCTCTTATTAGGCATTATAGTGTTCACTTTAGACCTCATGTTCACAGAATTAGAACATTAAGTAAAGACTTTTTGCAAAGATTATGTGAACTATATTTTGCTCATGATGTCACATGAGTGATAGGACACTATGTGAGGACCTGACGGTCTATTCATATAAAAGTCTTAACAAATGTTTAACATTGTACCTTTGTTGCATCTATTTGTAATTTCAATGTGATAAAAACGATTCAAACATCACGTAAATTGCAAAGTTAGAATGGGCTATGCTGCACTTAAATTCAGTGTAGCCATTCACCAAAACCTTCCTGAGAACAATCCTCTACAGCAGACAAAGACATCCAGCCACTGATGATATTCGAACTCCGGACCTCATGAACCAAAGTCGAGCATGCTAATCAATTTGTTTTCCCGCCCCCAGTTATAAGGGTTACCTCTTTTCCCGTCTTCATACATTACGTCTTGGACTATTCAGCGGTTGTAAGAATTAAAATTATTTAAAGCTGAACTATTGTGAAGAGTCACATTGTAAAACTTGCTTCTTGCGGCGCCACTGTGTTATTCAATCCATTACTGATGCGCACGATGAACTCCCATTTATGTGCAATATTTTGAATTACATTCACATAATTTGACATCTTAAATTCCCAGGCAGAGTGGACTCTCACCAGCTATGCTGTCAATTTATATCTTCTATCGATACATGATGTGTGACATCACATTTCATCTGTTAGATTACTGGTGACGGGTGCTGTGCGTTTGAGTGCTTTTAAAGTTGCCCTAGCACAATCCCATTTCGCTTAATTAAATGTTGCTTAAAGATTTTATCGTCAGACTTTCACATTAATTGAATGTCATGCCGTTTCATTGAAGCATACTTTACTTGCAAATAACATTTAATCTATCACAGTGTAGTTTCCTGTGATAGTGAAGTTACAGCTCCAAAGAAGAACACGAAAACGATATATTGTTTTTATCATATAGGTTACAAAGAGGTGCTTTGAAGTAAACAGGTGATTTTAAAAAAAAGTAATGTCATGTTCAATTATCTATATCCAGGAACAAACTCAAGTAATATGGTACAACAGTTAATCTTGTTAAATTACTGTTGACGGCTGCCATGCTTGTGAATGTTGTTAAAGTCACGTTAACACAATCCTATTTCGGCGACTTAAAAGTTCCTTTAAAAGATTGTTATTGTCACACTTTCACATGATATGAATGTCAGGGCGGTTCACTAAAGCACAGTGGATTTGAAAATAACTCTATCTGTCACATTGAGGTTATCGATAGACGTTTATAGTGGGGAAAGCTCAGTAAGGATTGATTTGTTTTATTATTTAGGTGACGAAAGGGTGAATTGACTTAAATAAGTGATTTTTTTTCATATGATTTGCATTTCGACGAGTTATAGCCAATAACAAATTCATTCAGCTTCCAACAGATTATGATGAAATGTGCATGTAGTTACATCTGGTAGCCACGTACATATTCCAAATTTCTAAGGCGTTTCGATCTGGAGAAGTTGGTGTGTTTAGGGCGAAGCCCCTGTGACCAGAATCACATTTCAATCAGACCGGATGTAACGCTTCGAAGAAGCAGCGTTTCTGATCCGATAACTTTTATCATATCATGTCGGGTGACCATTTACTCTAGCCAATGAGCGACTTGTCCTGAAAACCTTCGGGCCAACTTGAGTTGATATTTAAAAACACACCACTAACACCTCTATTGGCTGAATATATTGAAGGAGAAGGTCACAGTAAAGGCCCCCTGACTTGACCTCTGCAGAGTAGTACTCCGACCGACGCGGACGAGGTACGAGGGTTTGATCTTGTAACAATTACTGATATACCTTGAAAGCTAATTAGCTAACTTTTTGCTTTCTTAGGATGAGGGGTAACCATTGTCACATGTTTCTAATCATGGCTTTTTTGTATACATAATTTGTGTGAGTGACAATGGCGGGCAATGCTAAATTGAGATGATCTCAATGCCAATGACAATAAATGATAACAAGTTGATGTCGGTTTGAAGGGAATCCACTGTATATCTCAATTTTCAGATTTTGTGTAAACAGTCTTATATAGATTTTGACATTCAATCTTTGATGCATGGAATGTATTTTTACTCATCACAATGATACAATCTTCAGGTTATTATACCCCCGCTACGACGTTAGCGGGGGTATATAGCGGTCATTCAATCCGTCCGTCCGTCCTTCCGTCCGGTCAATTTTCTCAAAAACCGTCAAAGGTACATCAACCAAACTTTGTACAGTTGTGAACCATGTTCCTCCGATCGCGCACAGATAATTTTCAATTTTCTGAGATTTTTTTTGTTTGTCGTTTCCATGGAAACGTCATTTTTTGGACTTAGTTTTATTGTGTTTTCTCGGAAACTGTTCAACCTAGGTGAATGAAATTTTGGTTGTGAGTACTCATGACCATACTCTTTATCGAGTTCGAAAACCACTTCTGAAATATTATTTTTTACGGACTTATGACTTCGTATCAAAAGAACTGTGATGCTGCAATGGGGACAAGTTTTCTCGGAAACTATTACATCTAGGTGAATGAAATTTGATATGGAGGTAGTCCAGATGATACTCTTTATCGAGTTTGAAAACCACTTCCGAAATATTATTTTTTACGGAGTTATGGCCCTTGAATCCGAAATTGAACTTAGTACCAAAAGAACTGTGATGCTCCAATGGGGACAAGTTTTCTCGGAAACTATTACATCTAGGTGAATGAAATTTGATATGGAGGTAGTCCAGATGATACTCTTCATCGAGTTCACAGTCCGGTTCCGTAATGTTATGAGTTATGAAGCCCTTGAATCTGTAGTATTGAACTTGGTACAAATTACCGGTGTGATGCTCTAATGGGAAATATTAAGTTACCTGGGTAAATTAAATTTTGTAATAACAAAGCCAGTTTCCCAAAATTATTTTGGACAATATCATGATGCTTGAAGCTGTTTTTTAAACATAGTACCCTTCACATCTATAATTCTAAATGGACGGATAGCAGATGGCGGGGGTATGTGAGCCATGCTCATTGTTTTCTTGTTTGAAAATAATTAAGAGTTAATCCTATAACTAACCGACAGGTAACTTTCCTACCAAAGCACATGGGATTGCTAAGTGCACACCGATGTTGGAAAATGTTGCTCTTACGCAATACCAATGTCGGTTTAGAGAGCGTGAATTTGTACTGAAAACTTGCCTTGGGACTGGATTTGAGTGTCAGAATTGGGAATACAGGGATATTGACTGAGAGGGAGTTTCTTATATGATGTTATAAGGGGACATATTCGGAAGCAAACAATTATGGCGGTTAAGAGAAACTATTGGATTTGAGGGATGTGGGTTTGGAGGGAGTCCAAAGTTAAATAAAGCTTCATGTTTCAACATTGATCTCCTTACATTACTTAAAATGTCGATTCTCTCTGCAGTACATTAGTATCAGTATCAGGAATAAATTCCATACCACAAATGTTAAAATTCTATAATTCGACCGGTATCGACATTTATTGGTATTCATGACGATTAATATAGTGATAACAACCAATTTGTAGAATAATGTAGGCACACTGTATTAAATCGTTCCATTTAATATGTTTCAAAGCTGATTGAAACTGCGCACAGCAAATTAATTGATGAAGACTGTCTTTCGTATTTGGTGTAATCAAGTAGAATTCCCATTTGAATCGGTCAAATACATTGCAATGTCAATTTGGTGCAATTTTATTCACACAATTCATGTTTCAAAGTGACATATGAGGCTACGATTTTACGTTTTGAAACCAATGAGTAATTCGTCTAAATTAGATAAATATAATTCAACATTTCAATCAGTTTAAGGGATAGACGCAATGAAATTGGGGAAAATGTTTAGTTAGCAATGACAGCAATATACAGTTCTATGTCCTTCAAAGGACACTCAAAATCTAAATAACTAGCTTTAACGGAATACTTTATGTCTTTGGATGACAGTCCATAGTTCATGATTACGTTGATTTATCCTGTAAACTTACGTTTGCTTAACATCACAATTAACATTACAATGGAAACTTACACATTGTAATTCAGTTTGTCAACCATTGTTGAGAACAATAATAATATATTAAGTTTGGTGACGATTTACAATACAAATATGTATAATGAAACGTAAATATGAACAAGGTTAACGGAAATATACTTTAGGGACGTAGACAGAGAAGCAAGTTAAAGCTTGTACAGTTTATAAAAGTACATGTCAGTTGACAATAAATACAATTTATTTATTGGGCGTCGACAATATCAAAGTTTCTATGCCATACACTAATACCCATATGCATGGTAAATCATTTTTAGGAGTACAAAGAAATTAAATACGCATTACCTTTATTTAAATAACATTTAATTAGCAGAAGAGTAAACCATGATCAAACCGATATGTGTGCAATGATATCGTGACACACTGGCGTAAACAAGGACTATTTCAATTCAATGGCACGGCATAACTAAGATTTCATTCAGCTCTAGCATATACTTTATTCTCTTAACTGACATCAAGGATTGGAGAGTCTTCATTAAGAAGTATCTGTAACTTCACCGGTTTGTAATACGCAGTGTAAGCATTGTTCTTACATTAACGATAGCGACTGCCGTTTATGGTCATAGGGTTGTGTGCAATATCTTAATATTGCTGATATTGTAGTTCATACGGATTGAATGCAACGTTGCATTAATTACTTCCGGTCTTTTAAAGTTAACTTTAAAACCTGAATATGTACATATTTTCAGATTACTTATATAATACTTTCATGGTAGGTTGTTTGTAATATCGAGAGATGTGCATAATCCGTGCATTATTTATATTTCAAAACAATTGGCGTGCTTCAGTGCGAATATTTGAATTCAAAACAAATACACTCACTACCATTGGTAACAATCAGTTCATATCCTTACTGCATGTCCATCCCTTGTTGTGTATTGTTGTGATATCAAAGATGTAATTATCTAGAAAGGGCTTTTAAAAGTTGGATAACTTGTGCCTATTCCTTTTCTTGATGTATTAAATGCAAATCTTCTTGCTGCGCACGTTAAATTAGAATGTGGATAATAATTGTCTGGGCACATATGACAGCGAAGATCATACTAAGAATTGTCAGAATTGATTTTTGTTTAACGAGAAAGTCTCGATCAATTTCTTAGAATTTCAATTACACTTTAATACTTCAGCTTCTTTTATTAAACAATCATACATATGGCCAAAGGAGTATTCTCCCCGCTGTAAAATATAGTACTCATGTTGCATAAAAGGATGAATTATTAATAAATTTATATTTTTCTGTGACAGTTGCTCATTTATAAGATGATATGCTATCACTTGAAGAAACAAACTCAAATTTCAAAAGGATTCATTTGATGAATCCTGTTGACTATAAATCATTAAAAATCAGTTGTCTTATGTTATTTAAAAAAAAAAAAAATATGCCACGTACATGTATGTATGTATTATTAATCGATCTTGATAACGTTCCACGTTTAAGCATGCTAACATTATCATTATGTTTACAGTCCACATATTTAAATATTCCGGAGTTGCATTTATATACGTTTTCTCATGGCTACGTGAAATGATAAGAAACATGTCCCATTTATATAATCAACGACTTGTTGATTTAATAGTTCGATTATGTATTTATTTGTTACTCTTACCGTATGCATAGATTTGTAATATTTTGAATAACTATCACTATAGAACATAGCTCAAAGACGATTATTTCGATAAAAACTGATTTCTTAACAAATTCCTTTTTAAAAAAACTTAAATGTCTTGAAAAAGTTCAGGCACATGACATCTCTTGTTCTGTTTAGCACGTAACTGGTCGGGACAATATGTGTTGCCTCTTTGATCTAGGAATACGTCCATTCCTCTTGTGTATATAAACAAGAAGAATACGGTAATCGAAGATACACAAGTCAAATGTTGTTTTCAGTTTAGGGTTAGATAATGGCAGGAAGAATTAGCTGTTATCAAACATTCAGATCTGAATCATTGTTTTATCAGTGTTTATTGCAGGAAGATGAAACCACTCAATGCATTAAGCAATGACAGTTGGACAACCATGTATAAGATTGCATTCAAGCACGACTCATTGTCTACAGATAAAGAGAGTAGTATGTATTTAGATATTAATATTATTTGCGAACACCATACATTTTATACAGCGTTTCATGAATAAGATCATGCCACTCCAGTGTTATACATGAGAAGCAGTTAAAGACGTTTCATTTGGATTCTAAAATATACCACATACTTTGGGTAGATATATATGCTTAATTACTTTCCCGTAAAAGATAAGTCTTTGTTTATAAGTATTCCGTAATACCAAAGAATGTATGACATTGCAATAGTTTGCTGTCTTGACGTCACAATGATACCTGACTAATGGTAAGAATAGTTTCTGTAAATGTTTCTACGCTTGGTCAAAGTGAGCAAGTAAAAGAGAATAAACTTTCTTCAATATAATAAAATGTTCATTAAATTCTAAAATAACTCGGTTAATAACAACTGTTAACTTTTCAAAATAAAACATAGACGATCTTTAATTTTTAATTCATTGAAAAAACACTGATACCATATCAAAACCAGTGACGAAATTCAATCACAGATAGTAAAACACAGGAATTTGTTATGCAATGAGGATTTGCAAAATACCAACTTGAGAGACAATAATGGCGTTATTGAAGTGTTGGGTTTGCTCATTAATGAAATTTCTTGGGTAAGGAATACATGCCATTATTTCATGACTTTATGTTTAAATAAAACAATTCATAATTAGTATATACTTGTTGAGAATTTATGAATATTAGATATTTTCATAAACATAGATTTGCTAATTGATCAGACCATATGATTCGACAACTGGGCCAATGCAGGGAAACTGGGCCAATACATGAAAAACAGGGCCAGTACGAGACAAACTGGGCCAATATGGGTCTGAGCATGCGCAGTCGCTTCACAACTTTGACCCATGATATCTGTTCACTTACCACGTATATGTTTATAATTATTATTTCAATATAATTAAGATGTTTAGTGTTGTACAAATGAATGAAAAGAGGTCAATTAATAAAATTGTCATTAAGTAAGTATTTCCGTATTGGCCGAGTTACAGGTCCTTGATCCGTTGACCTCGAACCTGTAACTGAGCCAATATGGAAACACTTAATTGATAACATTATATTCTTTACTATTATTGTCTTTCCTACGAATCTTAAAAGCAACAAAAATATGCATGGAGTAAAGAGATGTCATAGACATTCCATAAAAAAAGCTTTTGTGAAATCAGATTGCCTCCTGAAATCATACATAAATTGAGTTTTTGGCTCGAAAGTATATTCTGCCAGATTGTATGTAGAATATATCATTGCTTCCATCGGACAGTGGTTGATTGTCAATTGTATATATATGTTTGTAACAGTTTATTTAGCTGTTTTCACATAGGTTGAAGCTATTTAAAAAAAGGACTAAAATGGTTTCTTCATAGAGTTCATTTTTCATTTGCTTCTTTTAAATACCCTTATGTGTTTGGATAAAATACTCCCATCATGAAAAAATAATATGCAACAAAGAAATTGAATTGAACTTGGTATTATTTTATCACATAATTTAATTTTAGAGCATATCTCTATACAACAAAATCACTACTCAATTGACTTTTCTATATTAGGTTATGGAACGTTTTCAGAGTATTTGGGTTACTCAGACATCTCATCTGAATCTTTTAATGAAATCAGATTTACTTTGCCTCATGAGAGTCTACATACAGTACGTTTTGTGTAGCGAACCATAATCTGCCAGTCATTTCTTTCTGCAAATACTGTATAGATGTTATACAATCAACATTATGTGTGTGTGTGTGTATATATATATATGAACAAGTTGAGGAAGGTCTCACGTGGAGTATATGTATATAAAAACAAAATACTTCAGACGACATTTGCTGTAGGTACCATTTTAATGATGACTGTTCAGTAATCATTAAAATGATACCTACAGCAAGTGTCGTCTGAAGTATTATATATATATATATATATATATATATATATATATATATATATATATATATATATATATATATATTAGTACAATCATTACCATTTTGGGCTTTATACACTACAATTTTGGCTCCTCTAACTTTTTTGGCTCCAGTTGGTGGAGCCAAAATAACATCAGGCTGCCATTATTACTCATGCACATCTGCACGCCTGATCTTTTGTTAAATTCCCTTTCTGGTAACAGTAGAGGTATGTCGAAGTGAAAACAATTACTAATGAACGATATTTTTCGTTAAAATCAAGAAAATAAATCTGTATATAATTTCGAGTTACCTTTTTGGCTCCGGACTTTTGATAAGCAATATCTCGGAAATGAATATATATAATCGTAGCCAAACTTTTACTATATAATACCATCATTAACGTGATTGAATAAATTCAAAAATAAGTCCATTATATACTCAAATAAAATTTTTGAAATTATACATCCAGCGCACTCGCCCAGGCTGTTTCTGTCGCCATCGCAGGTTTCTCGACTGCAGTCGAAGCGCAGCGCAGCGCATCAGCATGGGGGAACCGTGTCAAGGCTAATATTGGTCGCAGAAATTGCGTATTTATCACGGTTTATTAAGTTCAATATTATAGAATTATGAATATTTCTACCTTGGATTATTTTCATCAAAGGAAATGAACGTTACGGGAAAGTATTTATAGATAGATCTAGTGCGAACCGGAAGCGGTTAGACCCGCATGTTTTCAAGACACACAGACACTGGCACAGTTCAAAAAGTTGCCAGATTTGATTTGTCGGAAAAGTCGCAATGACTGCTGTTGTACGGGTGAGTATAAACTTCTGTTTTTTTACTTAAACTTTCATTGTATGAAGGAGTTATATGCCTGTCACAATAGTCGCAATAATCCCGTCCAAAATATACAGCAGTTGACTGTGTCGATCATGATGTTCAGTGCCGTGCCATAAGTTACGGACGGTGACGTGATTTCCATAGACTTGCATGTTAATTAAGTCCAGGATAAATAATTTTCATAAATACGATTTTTATCTGATTAAATTCACATTTATCAAGGTTGTGAGGAATCATCTTGGCTACAACCTCGTAATTTATGTTTTATTTTCCGTTTTCTATCTAGAGAATTACAGTAATTTGAAAAACATCTATAGACAAAATTGTGAAAAATTTAACGTGGCGATCTATGGGAAACGTTTTTATTGAATGTACATATGCTGATTAATCGGATGAATCTATGTGAAATTGAAGTCAGAAAATGTAATTTATATTATGTACTTCAAGCTGAAATGATTGCAAATAAAGCTGTGAAATTTAAACAACGAGAACTTATTTTATGAAAATTATTTATCCTACACTAAATTAACATGTAAGTCTATGGAAAAAACGTCACTGTCCGTTAACTTATGGCACGGCACTGTACATGTTCACATGAGGTCATCAAGTCTATCCTAACTTGATTCGATACTATTTTTGGTCGCTTTACAATGTGCAACTTGCTTTGTAGCATTGTAGGCTAAAGTTACGCGGCAGGTCAAGATACCGATTCGCGCATCCTTAATTGTTTATGAATGAACTGGATAATCACACAATAAATCATTTCCTTGGCCAAGTTTAGACATTTCGTTAACATTGTTAATGTCATCATATCTGTTAAACGTCTGAAAAGAGTCTGAAAATCAAGTTAAAGCTGGGAATATTTGGAACATTCAAACTGTGCCTGCGTATCTTTAGCCTACAATATAAAAGAAATTTTCAGTAGAAATGCTTGTGACAATGCAACCAAAAGTTCAAAGATGAGTCTAGATATTTCGATGGGCCATTACGGCTACTGGCTCGCGACCAATTATCGCCGCATACCAATTATCGCCAACACATTGCTACAGCGCTTGTGCAGACAACTTAATCCTATGGTTCCCTATTATTTCACACATTAAGATATCACCAAACTGATAACCAACAAAAGTTCAATTCAACTTAAGTATTTAGCTATGTAGCTATGTGTTGGCGACAATTGGTTGCCAGCCAGTACCGAATTGTAAACATAGAAACATCAACTTGAATGATGCAAGATTTAACTTGCAGTTAAAGTTTGACATGTTGAGCAATTATTTGCTAATCATTTTGGAAACACAGAATTTAAATTTGACAACACAGAAATAGCATTAACATATTTATCTTGAATCAATACAATTTGGCACATCACATATTGTATTTATGTTAAAGATAACATGTTTGAGAAAATTTAAGAAGTAGACATAATTCATATTCATTGTTAAAAAATCTTTTTTTTTTAAAAAAGATGCAAGTTATTTATATTCTGTTATTCTCATAAAACTTATTATACCCCTGACCATCATTCAATCCATCCAAAGACATGTTTTTTCTCACCAAGTACAGAAAAACTATTCATTTGATTCTTTTCAAACTTTCCACTAAACTTCTACACTACCAGTTACCAGGAGAGGTGCAGTACCGGATTACAAAAATTACAAGCTATTTTATGAACTTTTAGAATTTCATAATTTCTTTATTTTTTCATTCAGCCATTTTCTGAGATTTAAATTTGTACGACCAATTATAGAAAAGCTATTCATCAAATTCTTTCCCAACTTTTCACAAATCTACACTACCAGGAGAGTTACAGTGCAGAGCAATTTTATGAATTTTTAGAGAAATTCTGTATTTTTTACTATGTCATTTTCTGAAATTTATTTTTTAATACCAATTGCAGAAAATCTTTTTATCCAATTCCTTTCCAAACTTCACAAATCTTCTATACTACTAAGAGAGTTGCAGTGCTTGATTGCAACTGATTGTGTGAATTATTTTGGAATTTCTGTGTATTGTGTACTTCGTCGTATTCTCACATCTAAATTATTGTCTGACTGATTGCAGAAAACCATTTCAGTTAATTTAAAAAATCTTTTACACTATCTTCTACTACATAATCTTCAATATGACAAATATGTTTCAGATTGGACACTGATAATTACATAATACATTTTTAAAATGGATTAATATGATTGAGCTATATGAAATGATACTAAAGAGATTGCATAAGAAGGGTTTGGGATTTTAGTGAGCCAGCTTACATGCTTGTTTATTTTTAAGCTAAGCATTCTAGTATAAAGATTCATTTTAATTTCTTTCTCAGGTCACCATTGAAGTTTAAAGATAAAAGAATGACAAAGTTGTGAAGAGCTCTGGAATCAACCCATGTATCAACCCTAAAATGACTGAAATGAAACGAAATTGGTAACAACAGGGCCTTGGTTTAAGATAACATTCTTATTTCAGTAAAGGCAGCACTATTTATCTTAAAGGGGAGTAGCACATTTTTTATAAATTTAAATTTCCCATTTAGAATAATGGTTTATGTCATTTATTTATACTTTAGAGGGTACAACATCTTATTACACAAACCAATTATCTGTAGTGGTAATACCCTTGTGCTTAAAGCAAAAATTGCATGGCGGCCATTTTATTGTGAACACATTTTATTATTTCGAATGACAAAAAACGATTGCCATGGATTTACGGAACCATGTACACTCATTTATAACTTGATTTTCCGAAGAGAGAATGGTGTTTTACTGTTGGTGACATTATTTTTCAAATACATTTTATCGCCTTATTTGAGCGAAAAAAATTTGCTACTGCCCCTTAAGCTAACTTGAACATTATCATATTTTTTAGCTAATCTGGCCCGAGGGGCTCCGAGAGGCCCCAATGGGCTTTTAGCATGGCATGGCATCTGTCCGTCCGTTTGAACTATTTGAGTCACTGACCCTAGAGAACTGTAATTTTGTATACAGACTCCTTGACGCATGGGGATTCTAAATTGTAGATTTGGTGATTTGGTGGTTTTACTTTCATTTAAATATTAGACTTAGTTGAAAAGCTTATATGCTTATAATGATGGCATATTGAGCATTTGTTATCGATCTGTCTATCTATTAGCTTAAACCTTTTCATATTTTCAAACTCTTTTCAAGTATCACTTGCTGTAGACAACTCATTCTCTTCCCAAAGAGGTTACTCCCTTAAGTCATCTGATCCTAACCTCTGTTCTATATTGCTTAAAATTGTGCGAAAATTGAGTGTCCTGATTGGTTGCAATTGAATGTAGTTGTGCAATCAGTGACGCTGTTGTAAAAGTGACATTTGCGAATGACATTATTGATAATAAACATGCTTATAAATAAAGAAGACCAAATCAGAGACAAATACCCAAGGTAGTTCATTTGTTTTATTTACATCAGACATATCGAAGGATATATGCTAATATAAGGAAGACCCTTTATGGGCCATAAGAGTCAAATGCCTAGATCTTTGAAGTCACTTTGACTCTTGAGTTTTCATTGGTTAAAAGCAGGGATACTGTGGGTCTTAGTATGAGGTTCCCATTTCCCCTGCTAGGGAATTTAGCTGAAGTCCTCGATTTCAAGTGATGTAGAACAGAGGTTAGGATAGTAAACCTGCAGGAAGTTTCCTCTGTGGGAAGAGAGTGTAGACAACTGTAATCCTGTGTACTTTTTTGTACTTATAAAAATATAGTGAGATGATTTGTAGTTTTATGCTGTTTTTAACAGTATGTCACTTGTATCAGAGCTGCTTAATGTATTATTGCAGCGAGAATGCCCACATCATTGTGGGTATGCATTGCAGGGAAGCCTGCGAGTATCGGCTGGAACAATGGGTGACACTATGCTGAATTTCAGTGTAACATTGCACCCAAACCTTACTGCAAATAGAATAGTTCTCTACTGCAGGCAAAGTTGCCAGAGCCATGGTGTGACAACGAACCTGCCCCAGGTATAACTACGTGGGGGAAAATTATCCATGGTTCACTAATTCTAATCAATTCTTGAAAATAATAATACTAAACATTGCTCGAAAGTAATGAAACTAAAGTTGAGCGAAAGCTCATTAAGCAGTATTAATCCCAAAACCACTTCACCTCACTTCGCACTACATAGAGATGGAAGGCTTAACCCATAAACCTTTCAACGATTGCTCAAACTTCAGATTTACATAATTGTTACATTAGGGACAATTTATGAATTGATCTTGATACTCGCCCCCAAATGTAGGTCACAGGGGTCATGACCTAAAAAGCTATTTTCATCTTCTTCTCAAGTATGAAAATCTTTAGAAGGTATATGTTGTGTGCAGACTCATTAGGCAATGGGGATTCTAAATTGTATATTTGTTGACCCTGTGACCCCAAATGTGGGTCACAGGGGTCATGACCTGAAAGTACAAAAAGTACAAAAAGCTCTGTTGTGTACAGACTCCTTGGTCAAGGGGAGATTCTAAATTGTAGATTTGGTAAATTTATTACTGGAGATAACTTAGATATTCAACCTTAGATGATATATCAAAGAAGCCCTGATGAGCTACAGAGCCCATGGTTCTATTTTTATTAACATTGTTTGATATCTAGTTTGATTTTCCTTTTCTTATTAATTACTAAATGTGTTACAGTAAATCTCGGAGCGGTTTGATTCAAATTGACCTGAAGTTGCAGAACTGATTGACAGACTACTGGTGTTTTGGATCACATAAAGATGACTTTATTTCAAGGTAAGTCAAAGCATAAATGCTTTATGTAGTAATACCAGCGTCTTAAAGTGTAAGCAGGGATATCTAGTGTTTAATATGTCCCTTCTTCCCAAATGTTTGCCTTGGGGGTATCTCCTAAAAAAGAGCCATGGGCTCTGTAGCTCATCAGGACTTTCACTATTTATTATCTCAGGTTGAAGACTTAGTGAGTGAGTGAATTGTTTAACAACTGCTAAATTCAGAATGAGAGATTTGTTATTATGTAATTATAACTGCTTCAAGAGATATGTCTACACAAGATTTCAACATTCAAGTGCTTTTTGTTCAATTTATAGTAGTAAAAATAGAACCACAGGCTCTATAGCTATCCTGCTATATAGTGATTGTTGTTGACTGAAATAAAGTTCAGATAAAGTACAATTCATAGTCATAAATCTAAAACAAAAACCTCTAAAAATGATCAGTGTCAGTGCATGAGACCAACATGACTGGATCACATGGTTGTCTAAATAATGAAACTCCTGCAATGATCTAGAACACATGCTCAAAGTAACCTATACAATTCAACTATATTCTCCAAATCATGATACAACATGATACAAACCAATACAATCTGTGCAGACATTTATTACATATATAATTGTGTCCTGGTTTCTTTGATACAATGTCATCCATCCCACTATCAACCTGTCCCTCCTCTACTAGTCTGTCTAACCTACCCCTTCACAAAAATACAAACCCCTGCACACACACCCCTCCCCCCTCAACATCTGTGAAAGGACTGTCACCCTGTTACACCTAATTATGTACCCAGCCCTCAGCACTAGCACTAGCACTGATCAAATTAAAACCTATAAAGAAACAAGCAATGTGCTAAGAGACTCAGGGTCAACTATTATGTGCGCGTTAAAGAGCCATAAAGGATGTTGATTAAAATATCGGAAAATTTTCAAAAATCTAACTCCGTGAAATATATACACTTAATTTTTCATGGATTTTTTCAACCCAAAATAAGCCGAGAAATTGTACTAATTAGTAAAGGTGTTTTCCAGTCTAAATATAGATCAAGTCTATTATTTTCCAGCGCAATGCATTTTGGTCTAGCTCGCCAGTGTATACAAAGACACAAAAGAAAAATAAAGTTTGTGAGCAATGAAAGAAATCGAAATATATAATTTTTGGCGTTTTTTTATTTAACATTTCATTATGTCCCCCGAATTTTTTTTCGGGAGACATAATGTTTCCACCGCTGTCCGTCATTCCGTTATTCCGAAATGCTTTCTTTTCCGGGCCATATCTCAAAAAATGTTCAATATTTTTTCAAGAAACTTGGTATGTGGTTAGACCTAGTGGTGGAGTGGTGCCCTTTGCTATTTTGGTATTCTGAAATTTTTTTTTTTTCTGGTTTCCATGGAAACAATTTGAACTTAGTGCATATTTCCAAAACCGTTCAATATTTTTCACCAAACTTGGTATTTGCTTAGACATAGTGATAGAGCGGTGCCTTTTGCTACTTGGGCTATTCTGAATTTTTTATTTCTCGTTTTCAATGGACACAATTTCAACTTAGTGCAAATTGGGGGTAGGGACCTGCCTGATTAATTACCATCTATTTTCTTTTTTTTATGTGCAGTTGATTTATGCTAATAGAGTAACCTTTTTCGATTAAAGTAAAGTTTTTTTTCTTTTCCTCTAGCATTGTTAAGTAAGGGTTGAAAGATTAGTTTTGATTGAAAATTGGAGTGGGGGACATCACAGTGCATCACATGCACATATTTCTAGTTTTATTATG
This sequence comes from Gibbula magus, assembly GCA_936450465.1. NCBI lineage: Eukaryota > Metazoa > Mollusca > Gastropoda > Trochida > Trochidae > Gibbula > Gibbula magus. The sequence continues at coordinate 89,903,628 of OW388289.1, read as the reverse complement.
TATTGTCTACAGATATTGGAATAAATGTTTTCCCAACTTCGAATTTTGCTTGAATTTTATAATCAATGAGATTATATTTGTCATAATTTGCTGGTCTTTAAAGCTCAATAACAAGTACATTAAAGAGACAATAATTTGTATGTTCTCAGGACATTTAGAATCATTGTTTATACACATTCAGTAATGTGTGACAAAGGTAGCCTAACTTCCATGAAAAGTATGTGCAGCCCGTGGGTTTCTATGGCGACTTGCGCTAAAGACGAGCCTTCACGCTTAGGAAACTGTGTAGTACGTTTTATGCAACAAAGGGTATTCTGTTTATGTGACGTCAGATACCCTTAGCGCGCGCCACTCGAAGTGATACTTCTCTTTGAAACCAAATTTCATTACATTGTCGTGATATGAAAGTTATTTATCACATGTCATGCTGTAGATAAGATTTCTCTAGCAATTGACGTTATAAGTATACTTTCCACAAATAATTTTGTATTTGAAACACTAACATCCTTGATGGCTCTTTAATGTTGGTGAGTTAACATTTGGCTCATTTGATGTCCATTATAAACAGTTGAAATGCTCAAACTTTGATCTTTTTTGGCATTACTGGTTTATGAGGTTAAAAACACAAATTTAAATGCACTCCTGACACCCCCTTTATTTTTATCCCCCACCACGAAGTGGAAGGGGGATATAGGTTTGGGCTCCGTGTGTCCGTCCGTCCAAGATGAAAGGGACAGTTTATCTCAGAAACCGTTAAAGATAGGGTTACCAAATGTGGTTTGTTGCTTGAGGGCATGAATACCTAGATGGAGTTTGAAAATCAGAAGCGTACAATATGTTTTTCTGGAGATTTTTGCCCTTGATCCGTATATATGTCTCCCCCTGAAGGGTCGTGAGACATATTGGTTTTAGCTGAGTTCCCGTCGGCGTTGACGTCAGTCTGATTAAAATCGACGGTTTTCCGTGGAAAAAAATTGCAAAATAGTGCATCTACCGGGATACGAACTCGGTAGTAGATTCCACGCCAAACCGTCTGAAAACACCCCGTAGACTGGCGTGTTCGAGCGCAATGTCAGGTAGCCAATCAAAAAACGCCCAACAAATGCTTTCGGTGCGAGAATCTAGGGGCAGATAACTCCAAACAGTTATCCTTTGATCTGTTCCGAATGCTTTCAAAACAGTGACCGTTTAAAAACTACGTTGTGATTGGTCAGCTATTTGACTGGGCTTTGGCTGTGCTAAACTGGTTCGGAACATGCGCCTATACGGGGTGTTCTCAGACCTTGTGGCGAGGAATCTACAGAACCTGTTCGTACCCCTTAGATGCATAATTTTGCAAATTTTATTCCTCGGAACAAGGTCGATTTTAATCAGACTGGCGTTGACGTCAGCGTTCCAATTTCGTTTCCGGAGCAGATCTCTAAAACTGTGTGACCAATCATCACCAAACTTGGTATACTGTCTCTCCATATCGTGTAGATGTGCCTTTTGGGGGTTAGAGATTTTTTTAAATTAAAATTTGTTTTAATTTCCATGGCAACGATTTGGACTTGGTCAATTTCAATGGTAGTGTTCGTTTCCAGAGCAGATCTCTAAAACTATGTGACCAATCATCACCAAACTTGGTATTCTGTCTCTCCACATCATGTAGATGTGCCTTTTGGGGGTAAGAGATTTGTTTTAAAAATATTTTTTTTTTATTTCCACCTCATCGATTTGGACTTAGTCTTTTTCAAGGGTGTATTTGTTTCCGGAGCAGATTTCTAAAACTATGTGACCAATCATCACCAAACTTGGTATGCTTCCTCCCCATACCATGCAGATGTGCCTTTTGGGGGTTAGAGATAATTTTAAAATTTTATTTTTTTATTTCCAATTTTCCATGCAACAATTTGATTTAAACAGAGAACATTAATGGTGCTTTATGATAGTATTGTTTAGAGGTTTGGAGCATTTGAGGAAGGGGGAGACATCTGTTTTTACGGGTAAAAACACTTTCTAGTTTTGGACTTTGTTCATTGTATCTCGAAAGGGCTTCGGATCAAGAGGTCCGTGGTTAGAATCCCGCCAGGGGCACGGCAACTTTATCTTCAGTAGAGAACTAGTCTAGACGCACTAAGGTTTGGATGCCATGCTATATTGAATGTCAGCGTAGTACCACCCATGGTTGGCTAGTTCCAACCGATGTTCCCTGCCATAAAACTAGCAGCCGCGATATAAGTGAAATAATCTTGAAAGCTAGTTCCAACCGATGCTCGCAGGTTTCACCGCCATGCATTGCCACATGGCGTTGCGGGCTTACTCCCTGCCATAAAACTAGCAGCCGCGATATAAGTGAAATAATCTTGAAAGTGGCGTTAAACCCCAACTCACCTCACCAGAACCACTGGGTTTAGGGAGCTCGAAGTTTAATTTGTCTACAGACTTATTGGCCAATGGGGATTCTAAATTGTAGATTTGGTGACCCCATTACCCCAAATACTTACTGGGGTCACAGCCTTGAAAACCTATCAGTGCAGTTTCCACCGCCGCCGCGTTTTATTTTGGTTATAACTTTTTTTTCCAATATGGTTTCAAGAACTGATATACATAACTTCCTACTTATACCCCTGGGGAATTTTTTGACATGTTCAATGTCAAAGGTCAAGGTCACGAGTTCTGAAAGCGCTAAATAAATCCTTGTAAACACGACAACTTGAAAAATATTTGTGCTATCAGACTCTTTTTTGGTGTATATTAAGTATGGAGAATGGCTGAGAATTGACAAGGTTTTCAATAAAAAAATCCAATAAAGGTCAACGTCACAGCAAGGTCACGACTTAACCATGCTTTTACGAAAAATGCCTTATTTAAACTATTAACACTTTGAATCATTACATGATTTGTTTACACAATGAAAAGTGATCATTGATTTTGTAACCTTGAAGATCAAAGGTCAAGGTCATAAGATATTGCTTAAGGCCATGTTAACCCTTTGATGCAATTGATCAGATCCAATCAGAAATAGGTTTTAAGAACAAGACCTCAGTGATGGTTCAACTTGGCCAATGGGGATTCTAAATTGTAGATTTGATTACCCGGTGACCCCAAATAGGGTCATAGGGGTTATGACCTAAAATCCAATTTTTATCTTCTTTTCCAGTACCAAAAAGTCTAGACAGCTGAAATATTGTGTACAGACTACTTGGCTAATGGGGATTCTAAATTGTAGATTTGGTGACCCTGTGAGCCCAAATATGGGTCAAAACCTTAACAAAAATATTTTCATCTTCTTCCCAAGTTCTCTCGAGTTTGTTATGTATACCTGTTATAAATTCTCCTGGAAAAATTACATTTTGAAATTGATCTACCGGTTTAGTAATACCAACGATTCCGTTCTTCCGTCCCTCCAAAAACAACTATTTATCTCATCTTTTTCAAATTTGATAACGTCTTCTTCACTACTTGGAGAGGTGAAGTGCGAAACTTATACCAAATTGGTGAATTTTAAAGTTTGTTTGGCGAATTTTAATTATTTTTTTTAACTTAGTCTTATTCTGAGAAACTTTTGTCCGATCGGTTACAGAGAAACTATTCATCTCATCCTTTCAAATTCAGCACATGTTTCCTTCATCATTAGGAGATGTGCAGTGCGAAAATTTAACAAATTTAGTGGATTTTTAAATTTTTGGCAAAATTTGGGCAAATGGCATGGTGTCCGGCGTCCGTCCGTCCAACCGTCTGTCTGCAAACATTTGGCATTTTCGTCCAGAACCATTTTGTCTCCTTGGCTAATGGGATTCTAAATTGTAAAATTGGTTACCCTGTGACCCCAAATAGGGTCGCAGTGGTCATGACCTTAAAAACCTATTTTCATCTCCTCCAGTTCCAAAAGGTCTAGAGAGATGAAAAGTTGTATGTAGACTCCTTGGCCAATGGGGATTCTAAATTGTAGATATCGTGACCCCATGACCCCAAATAGAGTCAAAGGGGTCACAACCTTAAAAACCTAATATCATCTTTTTTTCCAGTTCCAAAAGGTCTATAGAACTGAAAAGTTGTATGCAGACTCCTTGGCTAATGGGGATTCTAAATTGAAGAGTTTGTGACCCTGTGACCCCAAATAGGGTCACAGCGTTTACAATCTTAAAAACCTAATTTCATCTTCTTCAGTTCCACAAGGTCTAGAGAGCTGAAATGTTGTGTGCAGAATTTCTTTCAAGTGACCCCAAATATGGATAACATGGGTCATGATATGTAATAATATCTACACCATTTGAATTGGAAGAGTCACCTTCTCTTCAAGATCCATGCAGAAATTGTGTAGAAGTTATGGTGACCATGGACATTACAAGGTCATGTCAACTTGTGTCCTAAGCATATCTCCCAATCTATAAATGCTAGCGCCACCCAATTTGAAAGATACATTATAAACTATGATCTCTAGCTGTGACTGTCGTTTTTTAGACTAATGTGTGACTTCCAATATTTAGACTCTATGAGGATGTCATTTTATTCAGATTATAACTCGAAACTATTTGAACCATAATCTTATGTGAGTTAGGAGCTGACTGGAAATTGAACAGTTTTCATTTGGAAGTGATAGAGAATTGTGAGAATCTGGTTACAGTCTTATTGGAATGGATAGAAATAATGACAGTAGAGCATGTTGCAAAGTTTTACAGCTGTTGATGGTATTGAGAAATAAACGATATCATTGAATTGGAATACTGGTTAAGTTGCATGAAGATTACCTATAATAAATACCTATGATAAAAATAATGCCAATATTGTAGGACATTTCAAAAGTTTGGAATACAGATCCTTGTTACTATTGCTAATCAAGTTATTAGCTGTAGATAATATTTAAAACATTTTTTTTTCTAGAGCCAACCATTGTTCTGGCAACAGGGCACGACCTCACCAATCCTGCGCACTATCAAGTCGTGGCTTTCCTTCCACGACACTGAGGAAGCTGTCAGGTTTTAGAGTTTAGAGGTAAGTAACATAACAGGTTTGGGAGTAGGCATCTACTTGTTTTAGCTCATCAGGCCTATAAGGCCAAATGGGCTTATGGCAAGACAAGGGTAGTCCAGATTCTTGTCATTATCTCCTGTCACAACAAAGTTGTCGGGGATATTGAAATGACCTACGTCCCTCCGTCTGTGCATCCGGGTTTCGTTTCCAGACCAGAACTGAATAACCGTACTGCATAGCTCAATGAAACTTGATATGGGAAACATGTGTAGATAGGAGTTTTATGGTTTTTACCTCTTTGGAAATTTAATTTTAGCTGTTTCCATGGAAACATACTTTAACATTTCATTTCTGGACTAGAACTCAAAAACTGTAAATACTAGCTCAATAAAACTTGGTATGTGGAACAGTCATTATGTTTTGATGTGCCATTTTAGGTTTTCAACTTCTTTGGGATTTTATTTTTAGCCGTTTCCAAGGAAACATAACTTGACATTTTGTTTTCAAGCCAGAACTAAAATGTTTTAAGGCCTAGCTCAGTGAAACTTGCTGTGTGGAGCAGTCATCATGTGTATGTGTCTTTTGGGGTTTACAAATTCTTTGAAATTTCATTTTTAGGCATATCCATGGAAAAACATGTCGAACTCTAAATGATTTTCACAATTCGCTTCCAGAACAGAAGTTGTATATTGTTAAACATAGAGTACTGCAATTTGGGAAGTACACTTTCTTCTGTAGCATGAATTTATGACTAATTAGTGATTAAGGATTTATTATAGCATGAAGCTCAAAATCATTGTTCAATATATCTTAAACTTTTTCCACTTGGCAGGGGATAAAGTAGACTCTGTCTGCTTGTTCATACTTGTTTCTTTAGGTTATGAGAAAGGGTATTTTGGCAAAACGGAGAACAGAAAATCTTAGATAGGCACAAATTGGTAGTTTACTCATTTGATATATATTCAGGGGCATGTGAGCCAACAAGGTAATATATATATATATACTGGAAATATGAATGTCTAGTAATGAATCATTTTAGCTCCTATAATACTAATCTCTAGATCCCAATTGGTTTATTTAGTCTAAGTTAAAGTTTTAGTATTCAAAAGGAAGAACTTATCCATTCGAAAGAGGCAAGGATAGGTACACGACTAATCTAACATATACTTAGGATTATTTGAGCCAAAAAGGTAATATATATGCTGGAAATATGAATTTCTAGTAATGGGGAATTTTGCACCTATGATATTTATCTCTAGATTCCAATTGGTTTATTATCCCCAGCCACAATGAAGTTTGCGGGGGGGGGGGGGGGGGGGGGGGGGGGGATTAGAGAATATTTTTTTTTTTTTACAAATGCAAACAGTCTGGACTTAGAACCAAGAAGAGGGAAAACTATATTCCGGCCTCAAACTTCAAAACTATTCAATATATTTTGCTGAAACTTTGTACAGGTATCCACCAAGTAGTCTAGATGTGCCTTTTGCTATATAGAAATTTGATCACTTATGAGTTATGAGTTATAACAATTTTCAAGAAAGTAAATGCATTATATATTCAAAATGCATAAATATATTCAAAATTCCTACATGGCTTGGGATATGGCCGACTCTGTCTGCTTGTTTAGGCTAGGAAAAACATTCATTAAGCAAAATGAAGAAGAAATACACCTGAAATAGGTACATGGCTCATTTGACATAGAAGTAGGGGCATGGAAGCCAAAAAGGTATATATATATTGGAAATGTGAGTGTCTAGTAATGGGGTAATTTTACTCCAATAATACTTATCAATAGATCCCAATTGGTTTATTTAGGCTAGGAAAACATTGTATTCAACAAAAGGAAGAAGTTTTACATCTAAAATAGGCAAAAATAGGTACATGACTCATTTGACATATAATGAGGGGCATTGGAGCCAAAAAGGTATTATATATATATTGGAAATGTGAGAGTCTAGTAATGGGGGAGTTTTACTCCAATAATACTTATCAGTAGATCCCAATTGGTTTATTTAGGCTAGGTAAACATTGTATTCAACAAAAGGAAGAAGTTTTACATCTAAAATAGGCAAAAATAGGTACATGACTCATTTGACATATAATGAGGGGCATTGGAGCCAAAAAGGTATTATATATATATATATATATTTAAAATGTCAATGTCTAGTAATGAGGGAATTACTTCTTATCTGAGATCACAATTTGTTTATTTAGTCTGGGAGAAAGTGTTAGTATTCAAAAGGAAGAACTTATCCATTTGAAATAGGCAAGGATAGTTACACCACTAATCTGACATATACTTAGGATTATGTGAACCAAAAAGGTAATATATATATGCTGGAAATATGAATTTCTAGTAATTGGGAATAACCTATAATATTTATCTCTGGATCCCAATTGGTTTATTTAGGCTAGAAAAAACGTGTATTATGCAAAATAAAGAAGAAATACACCTGAAATAGGTACATGGCTCATTTGACATAGAAGTAGGGGCATGGGAGCCAAAAAGGTATATATATTGGAAATGTGAGTGTCTAGTAATGGGGTAGTTTTACTCCAAATACTTATCAATAGATCCCAATTGGTTTATTTAGGCTAGGAAAACATTGTATTCAACAAAAGAAAGAAGTTTCACATCTATTAAATATAGGCAAAAATAGGTACATGACTCATTTGACATATAATGAGGTGAATGGAAGCCAAAAAGGTATTATATATATTGGAAATGTGAGAGTCGAGTAATGGGGGAGTTTTACTCCAATAATACTTATCAATAGATCCCAATTGGTTTATTTAGGCTAGGAAAACATTGTATTCAACAAATGGAAGAAGTTTTACATCTAAAATAGGCAAAAATAGGTACATGACTCATTTGACATATAATGAGGGGCATTGGAGCCAAATAGGTATTATATATATGGAGCCAAAAAGGTATTATATATATTGGAAATGTGAGAGTCTAGTAATGGGGGAGTTTTACTCCAATCATACTCACAGTAGATCCCAATTGGTTTATTTAGGTTAGGAAAACATTGTATTCAACAAAAGAAAGAAGGTTTACATCTAAAATAGGCAAAAATAGGTAGTTGACTCATTTGACATATAATGAGGGGCATTGGAGTCAAAAAGGTATTATATTTATATTTAAAATGTCAATGTCTATTAATGAGGGATTTACTACTTATCTGTGATCACAAGTTGTTTATTTAGTCTGGGAGAAAGTGTTAGTATTCAAAAGGAAGAACTTATCCATTTGAAATAGGCAAGGATAGGTACACGACTAATCTGACATATACTTAGGATAATGTGAACCAAAAAGGTAATATATATGCTGGAAATATGACTTTCTAGTAATGGGGAATAACCTATAATATTTATCTCTGGATCCCAATTGGTTTATTTAGGCTAGGAAAAACGTGTATTATGCAAAATGAAGAAGAAATACACCTGAAATAGGTGCATGGCTCATTTGACATAGAAGTAGGCCGGGGCATTGGAGCCAAAAAGGTATATATATTGGAAATGTGAGTGTCTAGTAATGGGGGAGTTTTACTCCAATAATACTTATCAATAGATCCCAAATAGAGTATTTAGTCTGTGTGTAATTATACCCCCACTACTATGTAGTCGGGGGTATATAGCATTCCGCGTGTCCGTTCGTCCGTCCATCCGAAATTATTTCCGGGGGATATCTCTAAAACTTTATGACTTGTAACCTTCAAATCCGGTATGGAAGAAACCAATATGGAGCTGTTGTGCCTTGTAGGGGTCTCAACTCCAGGTCCAAATAAAAAAATTAAATTTTGACCTAAAACGGTCCGATTTTCGGACTTTGTCATGTTTCTGGAGCATATCTCAAAAACTATATGACTTGGAACCTTCAAATTTTGTGTGGAAGTAACCTATATGGTCCTGTCGTGCCCTTTAGGGGTCTCAATTCTAAGGACCAAATATTTTTTAAATGTTTACCAAAAAATGGTCTTGTGTTTTAACTTTGTGTCTTTTCTAGAGCATAAGTAAAAAACTATTTAACTTAGACACTTCAAATTTGGACATACCTATGTGGTATTGTTGTGCCTTTTATTGATTTAAACACCGCAATTCTGTTAATTTAAAAATTATTTCTTTTATTAAAAACAATCATTGTTATTCATTGACATGATTGACTAGAGTATGTTTTCTAATTTATTGATACTGTATGAAGGCGGACAAACTTCAGGCGGGGGTATGTGAGCTGTGCTCACTTTTGCCTTGTTATTCAAAAGGAAGAACTTATCCATTTGAAATAGGCAAAGATAGGTACATAACTGAATTGATATATACTCAGCGGCATTTCAGCCAAACAGGTAATATATCTATACTGGAAATATTAATGCCTAGTAATCAATCATTTTAGCTCCTATAATACTAATCTCTAGATCCCAAATGGTTTATTTAGTCTAAGTTAAAGTGTAATAAGTCAAAAGGAAGAACTTATCCATTTAAATTACCGTTAGGCAAGGATAGGTACACAACTAATTTGACATATATACTTCACTAAAGAGTTCCACACTGAAGAGTTCCACACCATCGTCGCTTTAAACATCGCACCATTTTCTTTCAATACCGATAACTGTTTTACCCTCTAACATAATAATATTTTGTGTAAACTTTAATAATAAATAGCAAATTTGAGAAAACAAAATATGCAAAAAATATGCTATGGCGGCTATAAGGTCAAGCTAATTCTTTTGTAACAATGATTTGAATAGTGAATTTTCTCAAGGAGTATTCAGTGGACTTTTCATCTTGAAATGCTGCACACCTAAGAGCTGAAATATTGTTGGGAGAGTTACCTTGCACTTACATTATATTTGGTCTTGAAACAAAGATACTTTATCTGAACTATTTTATCTAGCCTGATTGAGCTACAGAGTCCATTGTTCACCTTTTTCAATTACTGGTATTGTAATTAACTGTAATTTAAGTAAAAGTTTAACTGAAAGTTCTCATTTTCATATTCAAACATAAGTGAAAGATATATTTTTAAATACCCATAATAATTGTTTTTTTTTGTTTTAGGAGCTAATGTCGGCAAGAACATACAAGAAGATAAACCACAAAGGATGAAGGCATGAGCTCTTGTAAATGATAATGATTATTACATCTGTATTGTAATGTATCAAATTTGACATTTCATGGTAATTAAAAAATTTTCACTCACTAATATCTTTTGTTTTTAATAGTGTTTTATACACAAAATTACAGTGCATGACTGTAAAAGGTTAACATCAATGCTTTCGGAGGTTTTACTGAAAACATGAGTATTTCAAATTATTGTTTGTGATTTGTGACATACCTAGTACTAAATACAGCAATCTTACATGAATGCTATGTTACTGTAAACTTTAATGCAGCATTGTTGTAAATGATTTGTTGTATAAGTTATTGTAAAGAAATGACTGTTCATTCTATGGGTTTCTTTCTGGACCAGAAATCAAAAAGCATACATCCAAGCTCAATGAAACTTGCCTTTTGAGATTTTCAACTTCTTTGGTGTATTGTCTTTAGCCATTTAAACGAGCAATAACTTAAAATTGTGTTTCCAGACCAAAACTCAAAAAGTGCAAGGCCCAGCACAATGAAGTATTGTATGTTGAGCATTCATCATGTGTAGACATGGCTTTTTCGGGTTTTGAAATACTTTAGAACTATATTTTTTGTTGTTTTCATGGAAACAATGTTTTAAAAAAATTCCGGACTACAGCTTAAGAACTGCTTTTCAACTTTTTAAATTGTGTTTCCCGAGCAAAATGATTTTTTTTATATGTACCCTCTAGCTTTAACATGTCTTTTTAGCTTTTTTTTAAATGCAACGCTTCCAGAACACATTTAAAAATGTAAGGGTGAGGTTCATGCAGCTTGTGAAGTAAAACAATATTCTTGTGAAGTTCGAATAGCTCATATCAGGATTTATTGAAGAGTGAAGCTTCATAATCATTGTTTAACTTATTCCACTTGGTCAACCCCAGCTGTCGTCTTGTTTTTTGGGTTGTTTAACTGACCAACAAAAGAGACATTTGGTGAAGCTAGCTTCTATTGCTTGAAAGATATGCAAGGAAAAACTTAATATTTCTTGAAACGTTTTCTTACCATGAGAATAACATTTATATATATATACATATATACTGAACAATATTAGTTAGGGATATTGTAATAGTTATTAATGTACAGATAAATGTAAAGATAAATGGGTCAGCAAACAAACATATCATTATTTATCATTTCAAAATATACATAATATCCTAACTATTTTGGTCCAAGGTAATTAGGTCAAATAAAACAAACATGTGTAGGTGATTATCACATTGGTAATGAATTGTTAAGCTAGCATTTATCTATGTGAGATATGCTGTGGACAAAATGACTTTCATGACATTCATTCTGAGCAATTTTGCCATGGATACCACAAAAACTAAATTTCCAATAAGATTTGCAATAGCATCAACAGCCTATATCAAAATTAGTGAAGTGATCAAACATGTATAGTTTGGAAAATGTGCTTCTTTCTAAATCTCATTTTTTCAAAAAAAACAAAAAACTTTTCCATTGAAATTGCTCAAAAGAATTTTAACAAAAGGCACATTAATGGGTGATTGTTAATTTGTCTTTAGTCTTGTCCAAGTTTGTATTCTGTACATAGAGCATATCTGTCTTTTCTTGACTAATTCCATGTTTATCTCATCGAGTGAGGCAGAAACGTTATATTTTATACATATTATATATAACTTTCCAACCTCACGAGATGATATTAAAAATGGTATTTGTCAAGATTGATGGATATTCTATTTATTATATGATATAATCCACGTAATTACGTCCGAAAAGGGTCGTTTTCACGCCAAGTGGCCGCTAGGAACAACCCATCACCACAATAACACTGTGACGTCATAAGCCAATTCACCGCGTGAGACCATTGTTTTATGACATCAAATGATATTGTTTACCGTTCGCATTGAAAATATAGACAGTTTATTTCACTGATAAATCCCAGTATTTCACTGCTCGTCATATAAAAAATGTATATATTTTCCAGATGAAACGACGAAAGAATCTCCCTTTATCATAATTAGGTTTTAACAAGATGTTCATGCAAATGTTATATATGTAATTAAAGTAAATAAACATATATAAATGTATAAATATATATCACAAAATTTAAAAAAATGTTTAGAACAGGTAAGTCGTTAAAATTTAATTGGTGCAAAAAATGAAATATATATGCAAAAAATCAATGTACCAAAAAGGTAACAATATATATACATACAATTATTAACTATATGACCATATAGCAAAATTTTTACCTTTTTGGCTCATTTCTTATTTGTTACAAAGTTAATATTTTCATTAAGTGAAAATAATATTTAAGTCTAAACTAATAATAAATAGGGACTCAAGCATTTTATTGTAATTGTAAATTTTGCTTGAACATTTTTGCCTAACAATTTTGGCTCCACCTTTTTGGCTCACGGTATATATAACTTGAATAAAACATTAAAAAATTAAGATAAAATGGTTTTAGTCACTTTTTATCACTAGTTTAGAGTTAAACTTTATTTTCTCTAAACAAAAATATTAACTTTGTAAGAAATAAGAAAAGAGCCAAAAAGGTAACAATTTTGCTATGAGCCAAAATTGTAAATTTTGCTTGAACATTTTTGCCTAACAATTTTGGCTCCACCTTTTTGGCTCCAAATATATATAACTTGAATAAAACATTAGAAAATTAAGATAAAATTGTTTTAATCACTTTTTATCATTAGTTTAGAGTTAAACTTTATTTTCTCTTAACAAAAATATTGACTTTGTAACAAATAAGAAAAGAGCCAAAAAGGTAACAATTTTGCTATATGGTCAAAAAGGTAATAATTGTATGTATATATATATATATATATATATATATATATATATATATATATATATATATATATATATATATATATATATAAAACACAGTTTGTCTTTGCTTAGAAAACATAATAAAAAATAAACTGTACCTGTGTGAATGCTTTCACTATGAGGATTGAGCTTTACATACTATCCTAGTCCCTTTCCAGAGTACTGGAATTTAGTAAATTTCGTTAAAATGTGTAATAATTTATGCCTTTGTAACTTTCAATTATGATATCATGTAATATGCTTCATACATACTGATATATTGCTGCATTAACCCAATTTATTTTAGCAACCTCTCCATATAGAATGCTGGTACGAGTCATTTGCGTAAACAAATGTGAAATAATGTATGCCTTTTTAACCATCGAGGGTGATATGTGAACAAAGTGATTAATTGATCATGTAAATGAGTACATGTTTGATAACAAAAAACATACCCGATCAAATAAAGTCCGTGCTTGTGTTTATTTGTTTGCTTTTCAATGTATTTCTTAGGGATCTTAATGAATAAATGTGGATTAACTGGTTTTATGTAGAACATGCCACACATTCATGTGCCTGGTTTGGTAAATTTGTTTTTACTGATTGTACATCGATGCGAAAATGTCTTGGCTGTTATTTATATGTGTAAGCTAAGTAGATGGTTATGATATTTAGACAAGCCAAATTGAAACATTATACTTTAAAATCCACAATAATCTCTCAACAGAGGAATTAATTGTACACTATGATCCATTGTTATGGCACAGTTGGTAAAAGCTGCATGACATGACAAATGGTCGGATTTATCAAATACTATCTTCAACAACATATTTTATCTGTCAGAAAGAGAATATGATTCCCACAAAGACAGTGTTACCCAATCAATCCCTAATGTGAAAATAATGCCGTCTCGTTAACCATAACTCAATATTTGAATCAATGTTTGCTTTCATGTACTGGGTAATTACGTTTGCATAGAAATTGTAAATACAACGTCAAGATAATTTAGATGCTATTATATTATTTTCAAGACATTCCGAAGTTCAAAAGAGATATTGCATACTGACATAAAAAAAACGTAATGTATTGACAAAGTTATTTGAATTAATGAAAACAATATCAGATGGAGAGAAAACTTGATAACTAAAATGTCCCAAACCATCCATAATGTGAAAACAAGTACATCACATTATTCTTAATCAATACATATACCACACTATGCTGTGATGTACGTGATTGTTACAGTTGTCTGGGATCTGGAAATGCAATTGCAAAAAGATAATTAGAATTTAGAAGCTCGTATTATAACATAATCAGAAAATGCTGAGATTTAAAGCAGTAATCGAACCAATGACGTTATCGAGTTTCACATCGCATGTTACCTTATAAAAGAATGATCGATTTACATACAGAAATAATCATTTAGTCAGGTCAAAATACAGTTTAACTCCTAACAAATTGCTACAAAGATGTCTCAACTGATTCTGGTAAGGTTAAGTGTACTTTATAACATACTAAAAGTTTACCAAAGTTGGACCTCCGGAAAAATGTTTTTCAAGATGGCGTCCAGGATGGCCGCCGAAACCTCTTATATGATCATAACTCTGTAACCATCAACTCAAACACGATGATCATGGTGTCTATCCTTATCTAAAAAGTGCCTTGATCATTGGTTGCATGGAGTGTTGAAAATAACCATTTCTTTCCTGTACGTGACTGTTCAGATGTGCTAGCAAAGGCATTTCACTCATGCCTATGCTATGAGTTTGGATCTCTTCTAAATGCAATAATCATGGATACTCCATGTGTTCTGTTCTGTTTTGTACAAAGTTATCTGTGTCAATGAAATAACAATATTTTGTTAATTAGATTAATTACTTGCGAAATATGTTAAGAGTATGGGTGAGTAATCAAAAGAGTTGACAATAACCTCATTTTCCATTACTGTATTCACTTGACTTCACTTATTGATAAAAACAAGATGTTTATATGATAAGATATACTTAGAAAGTATGTACACTGCTCTAAACAACGCTTGATTAACATGATTTGATGGATTAAGATGTTCTTAGTGCTACATATCAGATGTTCTAAGATCAAAATGCTGAAACAAAATACATTTCCTCAACTAAATTTCTCAATATCCATCTGACAAAATGAAACACATGCGCCTTGTCTAATTTTAACCGAGGTACACATTAGTCTGACAGGTTATCATTATGTTTTTAAACATTGCCACCTTTGATAATATTTTGATTGTTTAATTTCAAAAGTGTTTCAGGATGCTGGAGTACTGATGGTGTCATTAACCCTCTCCGACATTCTACATCACTTATTTGATTTTTTGTCTGTAACAGACTTGTGATGACAATAATGTGTTACCTCAGTTGTTTATTTTCTCTCATTCCAAATATACTCCAGCTCGTAGCTAAAGCTAAATCTGTGCCTTGCAATTTTCAAATGTCGAGTCAAAATGTAGTGAAGCTCTCAATATATTGTTTCTAAAAAAAGATGAATCTTTGAATGTCAACTATTTAGAACATATCCATAAAGCAAAAGTTATCTGATAAGAAAAAAACTAATGTGTCAGTACAATTAGCGATATGGAATAGTAAAATCATAATAAAGAACAAATCATTCAGATATTTGCATTTATATAAAACAATTGTTCTATATGATAACACGTGTGAAAAAGAATATTGGTAATAATATTGTTGTAATGTTAGTAATTCTATTATTTCAAGGTCCCTGTTCCAAATTTGGTATCTGCCTTTTATCAAAAGTTACTAGTAACACCACTATATGACTCTTCAAAATCACAGATTTGGAAAAAAGACAATTTCAATCAAAGAGGCCTACTGACAAATCTGGTTACTCTGAGATATTAATAAGAGTTTAATTGGGGTGTGAATTGGAAGAGAAAAAAATGAATTTAAAAGTTGTCATTAATTTTGTTTTAAAATAATGACATTTCAGCTATCACTTAATTCCTTATTTGTAATAAAAAATATGTTTTGAGAAAATCATCTTGGGAACACAAATGATGTTTTTGACATCTGAAACCTAGATTTTCTTTTCTCACAGTTTAGGCACAAGGATAGTACTTATTTTTGAGTAAGAAATAGTACCATTACCATTTCTTTAACTTTTTCACATATCGATATATTGCATTCGGAACATTCCTGTGCACTAGAAACTTTGAAACTCAATGTATGGATGCTCATACTTGCTTTTTCATTCGAGTGAGAGAGAAACATGTTGCTTCGCTTCTAGCACATGTACAAGTTAAACTGCTCCTGATACTTTTGACAATATTATCCAATTTTGAAAATAAAACAGAAAGAAAATCAATACACAGGACAAAAAGTGGTGGAATCCGCTTGCCGGATCCTTCCGGATTCTCCCGGATTCCCCAGGATCCGCCAAAATTTGGCAGAATCCGGAAGGATCCGGCAAATGGATTCCACCACTTTTTGTCCTGTGATAGAACTAGCTTTTGTGGAGTTGTTAGAAGTTGTCAGAGCACACCACAGAGTAAATAGAGGGCTTATAGGTTGATAGTGAACTCACATCATTCGGGTGAATTCATGTATTTGCAAAATATTTGTTTCAGTGCTAGAGTAATAGAGAAATTGTTTCCAAAATTGGTCATAGTTTAGTCGTTTAAATTCTCTGAAAGAAGTTGAAACGAACCAATGCACTTCGTAAATGAAAACTACAAGTTAAGACACAATATCAGACTGGGGTACTGGTGTTTGCACCAAAATAAATAATCTCTTACATGAATTTTGCGAATCAATAATATGAGTGAGTGAGTGAGTTATTGTTTAACGCCGCTTCGGCAGTATTGCAGCCATTAGCGGCGATCAATGATATAAAATGAAAAAAATGGATACTTGGTATTGTTGACATCCTCGATTCTGCGTTTGCCATACACCACACCATAGCGAATGAGTAATACATGCACAGTTTGTCACGCATGGACAAGAACATGTATATAACACACGCTCAACTGCCTGAGAATTAATTAATGTTGCAAATTTCAATGGCAGGCACTGGATCTGAGTTTGTGTTCATATATTATGTTGGATATTTTACCTACTCCTTACTCCTAATTAGTGAAAGCCTATATAAACACAAAATATAATCAATATACATTTATTCACAATAGATATAATGACTGTGATAACTAAAGCTTCTATATGAACTTGGATTATCACTTTTCATATGGGTTCGTTTGTTTGAAGAAGACAATCTACACGTTATGGGATATCCTCAAAATCGTTAAGAAACAGATTTGCGGTCATATGGCATCAGTTGGGGAAATAATTATTACGTCCATTTCACAAAATTACTCTATATGATATAAATAGTGAATTTTACTACTAATATACCAAATTGCAAACCGTCAAAAACAATTGTTTACAGCATATAATATAATTACGTTTGTCACTATGTTGTTATATACTATAATAAATCTATGGCTCTTTCGAGACACACACAGCTGTAGTGTTCTTACCAACAGCTATCATGTACAGAGTTATCATTGAGCTATTGGGTCATTTCTGTTCGTGCATCCAATAGAATCATAGTCCTGAAAACTTTGAATTTGTATTCTGACTATTACTTATAATTATTTTTCTCTAACTTGGGCACAGAGAAATCGATCAGATTACGATAAATATAATGTTAAAACTATACGTAGGTTTACCTTATAAATGTTGTAAACATGTCTAAATAATCAAATATTTTGGAATGTGTTGATAAGATTTTGGTATTTATATATGTAACGAAATTGGATGGAGAATATGAATAAATAGTTACATTTGAATAGTATGTCATGGAAATGCTTTTAAACCTTCATGATCCATTTACCTTTTTCAGTCATGCAGCAACACCATACATGTTTACTGTTATTGTGCAATCTGTAGCATAATATCATGATGGTCTGAATGTTTGACGAAACTACTTGACTACTGTGAATATAGTAAAACCAAATGAAAAATTCAGACTTAATTTATTAAAAACCAAAAGAACAAATACTAAGACTAAGGTCCCACACTATCAATGAAATATGTTCAATACACTCCCGGTTGACCCGCCAGGAAGGGCAAAGCTAATTTACGTTTTCCTTACATAAAGTAGACATTCATCTTACCTATAAATATATGCATATATAGAGACATAACAATAGAACTATGAAACAATTACATGAATTATCACATGGACCCTCCGTAGTTGAAGTGGTCAAAGTGTCACATGACATCATAGAGGTTCATGGTTCGAATTATACTTCCCTTGTTTATAACTTTCATTTCTAATTTGACTAAAATCTATTTGTTTCCATCGGTTGAATATCTCAAAAGGGATGTAATTTCAATGAATAGTACAATGTCCCATTAAATTTGCAGTTTCTCTTACAATGCTTTTTATTAATTTTTTTTTATTTATCTGTATTTATTAGATCGTCACGATTTTCACTTTCCATTTATTTATTTATTTATTTATTTATTTATTTATTTATTTATTTATTTATTACATTTAGCAGCAATAGAACGGCATAAATATGTGATTGGAAACGTAGATGGAAGTTGAAATTAAAAAAAAAGTTTATGTGTCATTTCATATTATGTTACTTCATCACATTGCGAAATTGTACATTAGGTATGGCACTTTCTGTATTAGATGAAATTAAGTTGTAGATAAAACAGCTTATAAAACTCAATTGCGTTACATTTCTACTTGAAAGTACTTATATGAATCATACATGAAAGGGCCAACAACTGATTTCCAATAAACATTATTGAATTACCTAAACCATACAATATATGGGCGGGTTTGTATATCTAGCTTTAAATTATATGCCAATATGGGGATCAACTTAACTTTATACCATTTTCGAAGGAATTTTATATTACTTATGCAGCATGTAAGTTAGTATTTCATATTCGTCTAACGCGATCCCTTTGGGTCAGATTGAAAATAAGTAATTTCTGAAATGGGGTATGCTTAGATGAGATAAACTCTTTTGAAATGTCATGACATGTTCATATATAAGACTATGACTGTATACTGGATACATATGTAGGCGTGTTGTGTCTCCAGATTCTAGATTTCATCGGTAATGAATATTTGGTTTCTCAATCAATGATATCAACATCGAATTGTTAACAAATTAAGAATGAATAGGTTCAGGTAAAGATTGATTCAATTTTAATGCAATCTCTAAATCTGTGTTAACTGCGTTCTAATACATCTGTTACCTCCTTCTGAGAATAGACACTATAACAACAATATAACTTCAGTTCCTTTATATTACAAAGCTATATTACGAGTATATTTTACTTACAATACTCATATGACCCATGTATAGCAGTAAATAATTCAAAGCCAATAACTCTGAGTCATGATTCACATTTTTTCTTTAAAACATTGTTAAAACTTCATGACTGTCGACCATGATCTCAGTTTTAAAATCATAAATGTCAATTTCAAAGTCTATGGCACAGTTATTTCTGTTATAAAGCACACACACACACACACACACACACAGAAGGTTAATGAGGAGAACGTAACATGTGCATATAACATTTGCTGCGAAAAAGGTTGAACAAATTAATTACTATTGTCATTATCTGGCAACTGAAAGGTTTATAAGTAAATGACAAACAAAGTGCATTGTTCATTTTACAATTGTTCTGCATATGCAATTAGTTCAGTGTGAAAAATTCGGTTATATAGATTTCATTATTTAGATTATTAAAATAATATTATTTAAGAAAAACTTTCATCCTCTGATACTTTATAAAAAATTTGGATGTGCTCTAAATTTGTAATGTAGACATGTATGCATTGCTTGGGGTGGTCTTCCTTGCAACAGTGACACAAACATACTTGAAAAGGGATAAAAAGTCTTCCTACTAAGGAAGTTGAGAGCATATGTGCGTGTTGTGTGTTGACTCACGAGCACTTCATTATTGTAAAATGGTCCCTGTGAAGTGTAAAAGGGTTGATAATATTGATTTCATAAACGTAGGAGGCGTTCACTGAAGTAAACTCGATCTTCATCACGTAGTAGAACCGTTTTTTTAAATTTATGTAGATACGTGTCTGTTTGTTAATGCACATATTCCACAAGTCATATTCGTAAACTAGGTTTATCAGTGCACTGCTATTGCAGACTATCAAAGCGGAAGACTAATACAAGTTCTGTATGAAGTAGGATATGCACAACTGCCAAGCATATGCTGTTAACCACTCATTTGTAAAGGTGCAAATGTTATCTATGCAGCTCCGCTATCGTTGAGAAGTGTATACTCCGACTCGATCCCAATTAATGTTCTTCTGAGAATAGACTGTGAGCATACATTATTTATATTAAAACCAGACGCTCCAATTTATATGTTATCGTTTTCTTCACGGTATACAAGTAGGAGTATTATGTACTCAATGTCAAGAATGGTGTCTCAACAATTCAAAATGTTTGTCATCAACGTCCTCTCTTTCATAGTGTCTCTTTGAGAGTTGATCAGTAAGATATATGATGAAAATTTGTTCACGGTTTTGTGTGTTGTATATCAACTAGACAAACAATATTATTTACTTCACTTTTCCTCCCACTCCGAGTAAGGTTTTCCTCTCAAGTTCATTATCATACGGTCTCGTCTTCAACAATCATTTCATCATTATCATATAAACGACTGGTCTTCAACTATGTTCTCTGTGACGGGATTGTGTTGTTCTTGGTAATAAGTATTTGTAAGTCTATCCACATCACATTTCGTTATACGGTAATTCGTTGATGAGATTAAGGTTACAATCATATTTGACAAAAAAAGTCAGCACGAGATATTTAGATCAATAGCTAATACGACAGGAAAATGTTAGAATAATGTTCAGGAATCTATCTTTATGTTTTATGCAGTTATATTTTTTGAATTTGGTATTGGTAGTTTATAAGTGTCTCACTATCTCTGAAATAAATTCTCTTGCTTGAGGTGTATGAATAAATCAATTTACTTTATATGTGTTTCTTTGATTTGGTTCGGTGATGACTGCAAAGAACAACAATACTATATCTAAGCATTTTGTTAAGCCAGGAAAACATTCCATATCCATATGTTGACGGTGGAGTTAGTTGACTTCCAAGGTTATTTCACTTACATCATGGCTGCTAGTGTTTTTGGAGGAGAAAGCCAGCAACTAAATAATTGCTATGCATTGTGCTGAAATATTAGCGAACAATCAGTACAACTACAGAGAATATGTCAATGTAAATGTCGGTGATGTACCTTATCAGTCATGAACATGTCAGTATATTTGACTAAGAAGAGTTTAGATCTGTAACCTGGTCAACTCGATATTATATTTCAATGAAACCATTGAGTGTTTGTGAAATTCCTGTCAGTTCATCTAGTGTAACATGGCAGCTAATTAATCTGAAACTCAAAAAGTCCTTGAAGTTTCCCAAAATGTTTGAATGTTTTCTAATGCCACATACAGTTATTCATTTAACACATGACCAATAAACCATAAGATCTCACCATTGAGTCCATTTCAGAGAATGCTTTTCTCACTAATATATATATTTTACTTTCTTTAATGGCCTTTCATTTAGCATTGATTGCTATCAAATTGTTCTTACTTTGCTTTCAGAGAATCATCATTTCACGTTTTATTTACGTTTTTCAACATATATCATGCTCTGGATTCAATTTGTATATGCTGTCTTGGCATTCACCCTTTCCAATAAAGTCGAAATATGAGATCCAGTTTATCGTTTATTCATTGGATATCTTCATTGTTGGATACAGGAAGATAGGAAGGTTAAACTGAAATACACAAAAACACAATAATAAGTCCCAAAGTTCACAAAAATGCTCAAAAAATACCAAACAATGTATATTTTGAAAGGTATATGCATGTAAAATAATTACTAAATAAGTTTAAAAGTATTACTGAATAAAGGCATATTGAAATAAATACCGAGTTTGGTATAGTGTGATATGTAAACAAAGACATTATAACATCACTAAGTACAAGGCAGGCAACTCTGTAATGACTATGTAATCCTCAAAGCAAGCTCACAAGGTATATTTTACGAGTGCTTCAAAAGAAGAAATTTGGTAGCAAAGCTTTCATGGCCAAAGGAAACCTACTTCCTAAAACTATGAAATAAAACCTGCCGAAATACATGTCCTAAATCCATATATAATAAAACATTCCAAAACACTATCCTAAAATACATTTGTAGCAATATTTTCCTGTCCGAAATTAGATAACATGAATATTCAAAAGTTATGAAATATATAATGTACAAATACATGTATGCCTAAATATGAAATTGAAAAGATGTATTGACATTTATGAAGCAACAAATATGAAAATACATACACTTTGTGGGTTTGAAGCCAGAAAAATGGGGAGAGTCGTGACTATGCGGCTTTTCATAAGGAAAGTTCCGAAAAAAGAGGCACGAGAAAGGTGCTACGACAAAAAAGATACCCGCAACAACCGGTGCAAGTAAAAAAGTTACCTGTGCAAAACAGTACATTATAGACAAAGTCCGTCGGTTTAGTGGGTGGTATGAAAACGTCGACTAGAATTGTTTTGTATGAGTGTGACCGGTGTTACAGGGACAAACGAGTCTTAAAAGCGAATTCTGCTGATATGATAGCCTTGTCATATAAGTGTGAGAACAAAAGAAGAAGATATATTATGTTTTTATATTGTCTTATTACACAATGACCTTTCCACCTCAACGTTATAGGTTGTATTGAACCAAAATGAAATTTGGACTTCACTTGTAACTAATGATTTTACATTTAATGTTTGACTGTAACCGTCATCTATTAAGAAACGAATTATCTTTGAACCTGAATCTGGAGACCTACGTCTACATACAATACACAGGGTAAGCAAAGTAAATTTCATCAAGTCCTAAATTAATAATGTGGTGTTATGGGATATAATTAAATTGGATGAATGTTAGATGTATTTATAGCAATAATAATTCCAAATGATTTCATCTATGGTTTAATGTAAATAAATATATGTTTAAGCAACAAATTACAATGGACAACACGGATAACGTATATTTGATCATATGAACATATAAGGTATTTCAATGGGATAGACAATCAATAAGTTGTATACATCTACTGGGAGTCAAGTAGGATTTGTTATGTAATTTGAAATATTTACTTCCAGAGTTAATGTTTGTTTTCTTTCAATTTAACATATGTAATACATACATCTACCAAGCAATCCATAATGACCTGCATTAATTCATTATGTAACATGAACCCATAAAACCTTTTATTGTATTCAACGTATCATTAAAGCGTGACCTGTCCTGATTAACGGTTTATCAATGTGGTTGTATAAATGATGTGGAATGAAGCCTGAACAGGATTTGTTGTTTTCAATTGCAGATAAAATGTTGATGATGAAAGTGATAGTATATTCTGTTTCAAGATTTACTGCTGTTAACATTCTATCAACATATAGTTATATAACTACATCTGGCCAGTTGAACAAGTAAAGCAATTGACGAACATGTAATTTCAGGTTTTGCAGACTTAACCATTCCCTGTGGGTAAGTTAGAAACTGATTGATAATGTCTAGCTGATTCCTTTAGACCTTTGACAATTTTGAATTTTTGACAATTTGATATGTTAACATTTTCTTCAAGTATACAAGAGAGAGTATTCTGTACTCAATGTCAAGAATGTGTCTGATAAATTCTAAATATTTCGTCATCAACGTCCTCCCTTCCATAGAGTCTCTTTGAGAGCTGATCAGTAATAACTGATGAAGAAAGAAGTTCACGGGTTGATGTGCTTACACGATCTGTTGTATACCAACTAGACAAACAATGTTATTTACGTTTTCCCCCACATTGAGTCCGTTATTCTCCTCAAACTCATTATCGTACTCTTTCGTTTTTAAAATATCAAACAATCCTTTCACCAATGTCTTATAAACGACAGTCAGAATGATAAATCTAGAAATATATGAAACATTTTATATGACAGGAGAATGTAAGGAATCTATCTCTAAGTATGATACATTTATATTGTTTGATTTTTTAGATTGGCAGTTAATAAGTATCTCACCATCTGTCAAGATAGTGTATTGCAGGATACTTAATGAGGCGTATGAACAAATTATTTGTATATTACTTTGATTCGATTTGTTATGTGCATACTTTCAAGATTAGTTCACTTATATCAAGACAGCTAGTTTCATTGCAGGGGAAAGCCAGCGACACCTTACTTGATACGCAAAGTTCAGGCCACTGCTTGGACTAGCCAACCACTAATGATGTATATATATAGAACATCATACTTGGGCATTGGATCGTTTGTATTGGAGGAGAACATGTCATGGAAGCGCCTCCGCTTCCATGGCAGCAGGTGTGACCAAAATCTGGTCTGAATGTTCCTGTAAATTTTCCAAAGGAAACTGTGAATAGCGAAGAAACCATAACACTATGAATTGACGACGATTTACCTTTTTCGTCAAATGTTCCGCATCTTATAAAAGTAGTTTCAACTTCCTATGTCGATTATGAAAATTTTGCCCATGTTATACTTCAACCTATCATTTTAGAACAAATGTATCAATTGACCAACTAAACATACCCGTTGGCTATGATCACTACTATACTGTTTATAATTTCCGTGTATAGGCTAATGTTTTGTCTGTCTGATGAGGTATTAAAACACCTTTTATACTTTGTATAATTGTTCAATATTGAATAAAATTAAAAATAATTGTTGTGACAAAAAATTACTGTTCGTGATCGATTTTATTATTAATCCATTAAAGCCAACATTCTTGTTTTACATTCTTGAAATTGGTTGGGTTTTGGGGTTATCTCTCCTGAAAGTTTGTGCTTTTCCAAACAACACCAGATTTAGGGTACATAGTGTGAAATAAGATTTCGAAATTGATTCAAAATCTAAAATCTGGTTATTCATGAATGCTTTACCTGTACAAACATGCAAGTTGCAGTACTTGGATGCAAGTAAATTCTAAGGAAAAGATTGTCAAACGTACCTGGGGTAGAACAAATTGGATGAGTGACTAAAATCAAATGGTGGCTAAACCACGTGACTTACTACATATACTTTGTCGTGATTTACATTATTGCTTAGATTGCTTTTGGGTATTTATTAAAAGAGTCTCCTAGTGCGTTTTGAAAATGTTTCCCATGTTAAAAGTCGAAATTTTGATTCGAACTGAACCTTAATGGCTGGACCAATTCGACCCAAAATCGTCGGGGCATGTAAGGGCTGCCGACATGTAAAGTGTGCTTGCAATAGATGTCTATAGCTTGCCAAAGTTGGTTCGAAAAAGTCGGTGGAATAATAATAAAACAATAATTAAAAAAAAAAATGTCAATAACAATAATTTTGGAATCATGCAATACTAATGTCACATCATCATGATAAAGACAAGACATGTCATATAAAATGTATGGATCCCAATCATTTGGCCACTGTCTACTATTATATAAAATATCCTTAAGGGCAAATACGTATGTACGTTTTGCTTTCTGAAATAGATACATTTTGTGAACATACCCAATCAGGGATAGAGAAATACTGCTGTCCCTATTTGTGTACCCATATAAAATACTTTAGGCTTTAGACGAATTATCCCGAAGAACGTTAACAAATAAGCCTTTTCCAGACAGCTATCTAACAACAAGGCGCTGTTCGATATATCACTAGACATTTTTCATATACAACATACTCATGATTCATTCTCACAAACTCATCAACCTGTGAACTTTTTGCGCCATATTTATTACTAATGATTTTTTACATAGACATTCTCGAAGGAAGGATATTATTGACAAAACTAGCGTGAATACGTGAGACACCATTCTTGACCTAGAGTGTTGGGAGAAACCCCTACATCACATATCATCATTATCAGGGAACAGCCACATTGACATAAGAAATTCAGATGTCTGATCTCTGATTTCAATATGATCAATGTATGAACATTGTCTCTGTGGACAGATAATACAATCGATTGGGACAAGCTCTTCTTATAAGGAGGCTTGACATTGTTCTGGAGATAAACTAAATAGATAATAGTAGTTCTATTTAGAAATGACTTTTGCGCGTAAAAGACATACATGTACATGTAGTTGTGTTTCCTTGATAAAGGACACTGCTCGCAATATGATTAGTGTTTCACGTTCATTCATTATACATGATTCTCATTTTTACCAGTTTAACAAACTCTGTATTCATTTAATTTAAATTAGTCATGATTCAACTACAATTACTTTTTATCTCAAACATGCACTTTCAATTACCCCTTATATTAGACACATCACAATTGTAAAGTTGTAATTCTATATTTATTATCGTGGCTTTTAAAAATGTATATAGGGATCACCAAAGTTGTCAGTAAAATATCCTCAACAAATGATCATTTGAATACATGACACTTACTGAATACCCAGCAGAAATATATTTAATCGATAGCTGACAAGTATGCAAACATTGTTAATGAATGCAATGCAATAACGTATTTAAAAAGGAGAATTGTTGTGACAAATTCATCATGTAAACTCCACCACAATTGATGTGCTTGCCTTTCTACAAATACGGAATCCATATTGACATTTTGAAAACAGTATAAAATGAAACATTGATGTCGGAGAAAGTAGATTTTGAATGTATTTGGTAGCCACATGTTTTGTAAAGAAGTATTCACAATTTCATACATCAGAATATGCAATTTTTATTTTTACATCTGTTCAAATAGACATGGGGGTGCTAAAATCGATTTTTAAGATGTTTTTGGCCAACACAATTTGGTATTTAAGTTTAAAACATTGGAAAAGTAGAAATTTAATTAATTAAAGATATCCTCGACGTAAATAACCTTCTTTGATTTAAATTTGTTGACGCGTCATTACTGTAAGACGTCACAAAACAAGCCAAAACTGGCTTTTTGAGACTTCTATCTCGTCTAGTTAAGGAGATCCCAAAACGACCATTTCTTAAAACTTGTGTTTCTCAGAGTTATGAATAGATAATGTTTTGAAAATTCACATTTACTATTGTTGGGTTCTGAAGACATGATGTAACGCTGTTTCAGTCGCATGTATCGCCCGTCGATTGAAATATCTTGTATTTTGTTTGGGGACGTGTCTTGTGCACGTGAGTTTGTATTTGTATATTTGGTTTGTATTTAGTGCTAACGGATTAGTAAAATTACTTTACATGATATGATAAATGATATGAATGAAGATTCACTGACTTATGAAATGTTCGTATAAACAAACGAAGTAAACAGTTTAAAACTCAGAACGTGAGATTACTTCAAAATCCTTCAAACAAAGTGAAATCAAATTTAACCACAGTATCGACAGGAGCCGCTTAAAGGTACATCCGGTGTGTTGTTGGGGGTCACATATACCAAACGTTATAAATAGTGTTACTTTATCGAGAAGTATGGACTGTTACCGGAAACTACCATGTTGATGATAATCGACTAGTATTTTGACACTATGAAGGTAAAAAGTAGTAATGTCTGATCGAAAACCGGACAATGCATTGCGACTGAAACGCGCCATGAGTCAAACGCAATATTGGAATCTAATTTATAATAGACAAAATGGCAAATATGGGTTGATAATGTTTAGGTCATATTGCTACTGTGCGTGTAAATGGGACATGCAGTTTCGGTTTCTACACATGCATAATGATGTTACTTCATTTTAAATTGAAACTAGTAATTATGATAAATTTGGCAAGTGGGGATCAATATGCAAGGTGAGTGAATTTATTCTTACTGTAAACAGCACATATGGTGAGTCGGAACGTATTAAAGCCAAATAAAGTTGTATTAAACACCATAGATGCACCTTTAATGAAGTGATCTGAAGTCAGTGCAACTCCAGTGAAGTCTAGGGGATTCCGAAGTTCCTAAGCAGACAGACACTACTTCATATGTCAAATAATATCTTTTGTATCAGCTTCTTAGCATCTGATTTTATTCGTTTAATCATTTTCATTTATTTTATAGAAATGTTTTAAATTCAATTAAGTAACTGCATTTTAGGTTATTTGAAGACATGTTAATTATATAACTGAACTTTCAATCTGACTATACAATCTATTCCAAATTTGTTTTAAAATCCATGAAACTTGTTTGACGTGCTGTACGTAAACAATTGCATTTTTATGATTCTAACTTTTAAAGTAAATGGAAAGTTATCACCAATAACAGTCACAAAAGACAGAAGTATGTTCACTTTCAGCAGCATCTGTACTTACATGTACTTCTATTTTCTCGCTACAACATAATATATTTTACTTTCCCAAATTAGCTTTTATGCGACACCGATGATTTTGAATAATTCTTGCTTTCAAAGAATTGCCCAGTTCACGTTTTATTTTCTCAACTCCTTCATGTTCTGAATTCCATATTTAGGCACAGTAGTCTGCTTGTATGGATGGCATGAGTTAATTAAATCGAATGCTTCTGTAATTGTGACCGATATCGATGTTACTGAGACATATGAATCTGAAAAGAGCAACATGATATGATATGTCATATAATTGTTGGGGGAAAGGGACTGGCTGTAATTTATTGTCATATTGTGTGTTCACAAAATGAAATCCTATTTTGATGCAGTCAACAAACATTTATATCCAAACGTTATAGATGGTGTTGAACTTGTTAAACCTTGTTGACACCAATAATTTCTAACTTTAACATTGGAATTTGAATGTTTTTATAAAAGCCAATTATCCTTTCGGACAGCACGCCTACGTCGGCATACAACGCACAGTCATAGTCCGATATGTTTAAATGTCATGATCTCTCTAGAGAGTTTATCTAACGTAATCAAAGCAAATCTCAGAAAGTCCTAATTTCTTAAGATGGTGCTAAGGGGTTGGATAATGTTAAATTAAACTTAGATATATTCTATATATGTTCTTAGATATAACATTACTTATTCGAAATGCTTTCAACTAAACGATATTGTATATTGGATCATATAAACATAACACGAGGTATTTCAATAGGATATATGACAATTCAGCTTTTATAATCTTACTTGCAATCATAGTACGATTTTTGGTATATTGTGAAATATTTGCCTCCAGCATTAATATGAGTAACATGTTAAATGACAACATAATTTAGCTTATATAATACTTAAATTTGCGAAACGTATAAACGTGATCTGATACTTCATGGTGTAACTCACACTAAGATTCAGTCTTGATGAGATATCTATCAAGAGAGTTGTGTGTACAAGTTTGGCTGAGTAGAGTGTTTTGTTTTTTTGTCATTTGCAAAAGTGATAGCATATTCAAACTATTATTCTTCACATATTCCGATCGCTGATAAAAATGATTCCATGACATGAACACGTGATCTATTGTCATGTATCTGCCTTCTACACGCTATACACGACACAGCTGCAAAATGCTAGTGCCATGCGTATATTTATAATTCAAAATATGTCATCTCAATATGTAATCTCTGAAGGCAAGGAACACGCACATTAGATGTAACTTTCGACTCGTGCCTAAACGAGGGGTCGCAGGTCAATAGCATATAGAAGCGTGCATATTACAATATTCGTAACATCAGCTTAACCAGGAGATATTGTGATGTCAAGACCACATTAAACCAATCTTCCAAGTAGCAGTCATTTTATTGCAATTCCCCCCTGTATGTTAAACAATGCTATATATCACGGTGGCAATAAAGACACAAAGGCTAGAATTACGTAGGTTTGTGAAAATGTTAGGAAAATGGCATATAACGAGTACTGTAAGAAAAATTCAACCTTTAGAAAATAGAATATAATTGCACATATTGAAAGAAACGGGCTTAAGGTTAGAATAGCAATTCCTGTTGTACGCAAATGGAATTTATTTGCAAACTTTTCCAAAGTTTATTCTCTTATTCCTGTGAGATTTGTCAAATAACTTTTGATGATATTTTAAGTAGTATAGATCACCAATTACCCAGAACATTTTTGGACGTCATAGTTTTTCCATTATCCATTATCGTGTCGTGTAATGAGATGTTTCACCCTCTAAAATAACAATATTTTGAACAAGAAGACATAGTCATCAACATCCCCCGCCAGACACAAGAAAAGAGAACAAGGGCAATAATTCAAGAAGAAATACTTGTGCACTTCTCATTTTCTTTCCATTAAGGTATCGATATCCTCAAGCTACACAACTGATTTGATGTTAAACAATGTCTGAGAAATGCTATATCCTTTGAAGATACTTGGAACAGAGTTGAAAAAGCGGAACAAGGGGAATAACTCCGCAAAAAAAATAATCACAAGCTTATTTTTTTCGAACTCCATCAAGGTATCGATACCCTTAAACCACACACCAAATTTGTTTATCCTATCTTAAATAGTTTCTGAGAAAAACGGCCCCCTTTAGAGATACCATGAACAGAGTCCAAATATACGGAACAAGGGCAATAACTCGGGAAATATAATTGTACGCTTTTGATTTTCGAACTCCATCAAGGTATTCATGCCCTCAAGCATCACACCAAATTTGGCTACCCTATCTTAAATAGTCTCTGAGAAAAGTTGTCCCCTTTAGAGATACCATGAACAGAGTCCAAAAATACGGAACAAGGGCAATAACTCTAGAAAAAATAATTGTACGCTTTTGATTTTCGAACTCCATCAAGGTATTCATGCCCTCAAGCATCACACCAAATTTGGTTACCCTATCTTAAATAGTCTCTGAGAAAAGATGTCCCCTTTAGAGATACCATGAACAGAGTCCAAACATACGGAACAAGGGCAATAACTCTTGAAAAAATAATTGTACGCTTTTGGTTTTCGAACTCCATCAAGGTACTGATGTCCTCCACACACAAATTAAATTTGGTTACCCTATCTTAAATAGTCTCTGAGAAAAATTGTCCCCTTTAGAGATACCATAAACAGAGTCCAAAATGCGGAACAAGGGCAATAACTCTTACGATATTCCAGTAGCAAATTAAATGATGATTTGTATAGAATAGGTCTCTCAGACTACCCTGAATGCAATTTCAAATCTGCTTGTGAAAATTCTCATCATTATTTTATTGAATGTATTATGTATTATAATATAAGACATCAAATGTTTCCAAACATTAGATTAATTTGTAACAACAGAGCACATCTAAATTTAGATTTGTTGTTGAATGGCTGTCCAGATCTTTCATATAATGATAACGTACACATTTTTAAAGAAGTACATAAATTTATATCTCTTACTGAGACATTTGATAAATAAATACATAACCAGCCTAATACCCAGTATTATACATTATGTATCTTTTGCTTTTGCTTTACTTTTCTATACCTTGTCCATTTGTAAATATACCCATCGTCTATATCATTTTCGAACTCCATCAAGGTATTCATGCCCTCAAGCATCACACCAAATTTGGTTATCCTATCTTATATAGTTTCTGAGAAAAGTTGTCCCCTTTACCCCGGGCGGACGGACGGACGCACACACACACACACACACACACGGACGGACGGACGGAGCCCAAACCTATATCCCCCTTCCACTTCGTGGCGGGGGATAATAACTTTACATTTCAATGTGTTATCCCGTGTGAACTGACATGTGAAATGTTCAAATACCGTACTACCAGACTGCTTTCTAAAACAAACATGGTCATATGGAAAATGACTGTGTCCCTATGTTGCTACCTCTGTAGAATATTCTGTTAAATGATTTCGATTTGCTTCAGAAGAATTGTCCAAAACAACAAGAAAGCTTTCTAAATAGAGGCCGCTATTCATAACAATGTTGGATATATCTTTGGAAATGTCTAGCATGCAACTTATACATGATTCATTACCTCAGGCACATCAACCTGCGAGCGTTTTGCATCATATTTATTACTGATCTATTTTCACATAGACACTCTCGGATGAGCGATGATGATGAAAAAAATAGTCTGAATATGTGAGACACCATTCGTGACCTAGAGTGTTGGGAGAAAACCCTAAATCACATATCGTCACTACCAGGGAAGAGCCAGGTGTCTGATCTCTGATATCAATATGACCAACATATGATCACTGTCTGTGCGGACAGAGAATACACACATACATGTATATTTCAATCGATGAGGATGATCGCAGCTCATAAGGAGTCTAGACAATTTTCTTGGGATAAGCTGAAAAGATAACAATTGTTCTATTTATAAATGCCGATACACATCGTTATGTTCCCTTGGTATATACACTGTTTCTTATATGATTTCGTGTTGGAGCACTCATCCTCCATAATACAAATATGACACTCATTATGACTCTTTTAACAAAATCTGCAAACTTTAAGATTATTCATGATTCAACTAGATTTATTTATTATCTTATACATACACTTTGTATTACTTGTTTGACACATCACATTATCATACATACATTGGACATATATCCGTGCTGATGACTTCTTATACATCTAAATGCCCATTTAACAGTCTTTGAGTTGTTTTTCCAGGAGAATTTCCCTACGAAAGGAACTAGGGCCTTACAATTTTTATTGAGAAGGCCTTATACTGGATAATACCCTACTCAGAGGGTCTTGAACAGAATAATAACCTTCCCACAGGACAAAAAGTGGTGGAATCCATTTGCCGGAACCCTCCGGAATCTCCTAAATATTGGCGGATCCTGGGGAATCCGGAGGGAACTGGGGCAGGCGGCTTTCATCTTTTTTGGGGGGTTATGTCCAAGAGAATATTATCCAGTATAAGGCCCTCCAAGTCCCATTAAGTAAGGAAATCAATCCACAAAATTAATTTATGTGTTTATCCCAATGTTTAGAGGGGTAATGGATCAGAAAAGGCCTTTTCAGTAAAGATCAGAACGATAATTTATGCTTAATATGCAAATTAAGGCCGCCAATACTGAAAATCTTGTTTTTGTCAATATCTCAGTAACTATGCATGATATCAAATTATTGTATGTGTTATCCCATGTTTAGAGGGATAATTTAATCAGACATTAACATTAATTTGATATCATGCATAGTTACTGAGATATTGACGAAAACAAGATATTCAGTAATGGTGAACTTATGAACTATGGTTCAAAGACATATATCTTTAGGCAAAGGGGTTGAGTAAATAAAAAAGATAATATATTATTGATCATCATAAAACGAGGTATTTAAATAAAGTATGTGAAAACTCAGCCTTTATATGACCACTTGCAATCAAGTATTAGTATGCGTATGCTTTGTGTTATATTATGAAATATTAGCTTCCAGAAGTTATGGCTGTTTACAAATATAACAAATCAATATCATATTAAAAGTATTTTCATTGAACGTATAACATAAATAAATATGCAAAACATACAAATATGATAATAATTTGTGATGACCACGCATTCATACAAACTGATTATTTGAACACCTTATCAAGGAGAGACCTATGTGTAAATACTTGGCTGAGCTGAAAGTGACAGCATATTCTTTTTCACGAACTACTATTCTTTTCATAAGAAAATGTATGTAAGAGAAGGAAGTTAATGCTGTTGTGAACATTCTACCAAAATATAGTTTTATAGAATACTAAATGGTGTCCCGTTTGATAACGTGTTCATGAAACGAGTGAATGGTTTGGTATTTTAACGATCGAAACCGAGTTAAAAACCGATGCCATTCACAAGTCTAATAAACATATTATCAAACGAGACCGAGTTTAGTATTGTATTTACTACTCAGTGTATAAATAGCGCCGAATTGCAAGAAAACGTTTTTTGTGACGCTCACCTGAATAAAGGTCGCCAGCTATTGTATTCGTGCGGCTACAATTGTGACGTCAAGCAAAGACGACTATGACGTCACTCGTAGATTATGACATTACGGCAGCACGCATCACACATGTGTGTTACCAACTCATTGTTATCTAATGAGTGATCTCACCACTGTTGAGTAATAAATAATAACTACATCTGGTCAAATAAACAACTGCAGCATTTACCATGGAGAGGAAATTGATACAATAAATTACATGATTTGCAGACTGAATCATTCCCTGTGGGTAAGTAAGGAACTGATTGTTAATTTCGATCTATTTTAGATGATTCCTTTAGATTGCGAAACGTGTTAATTGTCACTGTATCTTGGAACTCAAATGAAGCAAGTGGATTTATATTGGAGAGAACAAATATAAGTTACCTTAAGCTGCATGTTGTATAACAAAACAAGTAAAGTTATATGGGATCACCAAGTCAAGTTGGACAATTTTGGTGTAGTAACAGTTTCATAGGTATGTAAAATTTCAGGTAATAAAGTATTATCTTGAGTAGTCTTATCTTATCTTTTTGATCTTCTCAATAACTTGTATATTTTCATAAGACTATGTTTCAAAACCATAACGCAAAATAGGAGAAATCATAACACAAAATGATTTTAGTAGGTACTTTTGTTACTTCTAAGTGTCATTGTCACAATATCTATAAAACGAATGATGGGTACCCTGGAAATCAAGAGTTGAATGCGCAAATAGGACTGTATCTTCAGCATAAAGCAGTATAAAAACTGAAATCCACAAGGTCATGCCAATATCAGGTAATTAAAATGACTCCCAGGCTTGCAACCATCATTAGAAAGGAAATCATATCATTTACCAGAATACAAATATTAATGCCATGTATAAATGCATCACATCTTGAAATACCTAAGTGGCTATATTGATTGCTAATAATCTGGACATCTACAACAATTTGGGTTTAATTGCTACGTCCCGTGCTGTAAATTATTGTGAAGGGCTGGATAAAAAAAAAACTAGAAGAAAGTGGAGACGAGCACTCAGATATTACTTTGGGCAGGATTGGAACAATGTTCCTTTCGCTGACAAATCTGTTTTCATTTCTTTTTGTAATAGTTGTACAATGTAAATAAGGAATTTCAAAAGTAAGAGATATCGAAGTTATTGTTCGGAGTCGACTGTAAAACACCCACCCGAAAGCCCATTGTTGAGGATATGGTCAGAAAATGGCACCTAGAGTCTCAGAAGCTGGTTGGTTTTCAATAATTCCCAGAAATGTCAGAATGTGATCACCAATGACCTTAAACACGATGTGAATGTCTTGTATTTCTAATTTAAAAAACAATGGTTCACCAAAATAAAAAGACTGCTCATTTTTCAATGAATGACTGTTCATTTTTGGCTGTCCGGAACATACCATAATTGGAATACCCTTGGAATTTCCAAGAGATAAACCCTATTTAGACTCTCTGGGACATTATTGGTAAAACAGTTGTCAGGGGAATGACTGTTTCAAGCCAGGAGCTTTGAAAGTTGGTAAATAAATTTTGGTATTTTGTCTAAAAAGATACCTGTCGTAGTGTCCAGGAACCCATGCAAAAACAATTAAGATACTGGGAAAAACAAAAGGGATCAATGTTCCTTATTGAATGTACTTTCATGTGATACCAACTAGTGCTACAATACAACCATTTATAAACGTGTTATTTATGTCTGAAGTCTTCAAAGTGATGTAAACATAGCAATGTAAAAAAAAATTTCCAGCAGCTGTATGGTTGTTATCCCTTCTCGTCTAGTCTAAAATGAGATAGTATTTTTTGTTTAAATGTATAACTTAGCTATAAAGGAGACGGTGTTTTCTGTGTTTCGTGTAATCCATACTTTTAACAAAGAAACCACATTTAATATTAGACATAATGCAACTGTATACAACATTTGAAAACGCATTACGTTCACCAAGGAAATCAAGTTAATCAAAATGTATTTCACTTGTTTGGATTCGCATGCTTGAAGTAACAGCTGCAATAAAATGGAGTCACAACATATATAGCAGTTTGATGTGTATTGAGGTTGTTTTTTCCAGACCATCCATTGTAAGAGTTCACTACCTGCACGTAATGCACGTAGCAGCAGAAGCAGTAGTAATATATTTGATCCGAAGTGGTGGAGAAGACACTGGGGAGAACACAGAGAGGAAGCTGAATGTGGGTGAGACGTCCCAAGTGATCAATAGTTGAACATCACTCTCAGGGTCAGTAAGTACAGAGAATCATTCGACAGAAGATATGTTTGAAATAATAAATATTGTAGTGAAAGTACTAACTATAGTGCACATATCATATACGATAGTTGTCTGTTACCTCTCAAGTAACTCATTTTAAAATTATTCTGCATATTCATAATTCACAATATTTTACCAACACTATACAACATACATGTAGTTGATGCTTTTTACAATTACTTTGAACACTTTTTTTATAAACGAAAGTATTTAAGGTTTGTTACATGTATCTCTGCATTACCAACGTTATCAGAGTTAGTTTCCATAAACGATATATACTGGTGACCATGCCCAGTAATAAAATTAATCTTAAGAGACAAGATGTTACAAACAGAAAACAATACTTACATGTACAACTCCATAACGAAAATGAAGAGTTGATATCAAAACAAAAGAAAGTATATTGTGAAACGCTTTTATATGTATTCATAGCAATGGACAGTGCTTGAATGTCAATGTTTTCCTCTTTACGTAACATCCAAATAAATAATATGTAAACTTAACACTTTGATGTATTAAAGGTAGCGGTGATGCCTAGGAAAATAATAATTTTCTGCACCAACAATATGATAATGTATTGGTAAGTAATGGGCGACAATTAAATTATGATGGTTTTGCGTCGCATTTATGGATAGCCTAGTTTCTCAATAACTAATCTAATTGTGTCTAAGATGTCCATTAAGCCTAACACATAACTCCACATCAGACTAATAGAGTCAGCTTTAAACCTGCCTCAATGGATACCGATTGACTGAACTATAACACTCCAAGATTTGTAATCTGAGGGTAATTGCATTTAACACGATTAAAAGTCTCTGTCGTCAGCCAGGTACTACAGCGTTATTTTATGTGAACTCATTTAGAAGTAACTCTCATTATAATTCGAAAAGAAAAAAATAATATATGATGGTTTTATTAAATAACATAATTCAAAAAATCCATCTCTGTGAGAATATAAGTTTGCTTAATTGATAGATGAATGATCAATATTAAGTACAGATGCCTTAAATGTGTTAAGAAATGTATTAATATACAATTTATCCATTAAAACATATCTAATTTGAATGTTCAAATAATTTGTAATGCATAATTGGCAGGACAGAATCCATCGCAATGATAGCTCGCATCGCAATACTGTTTAAGAGAGACCGCATTCTGAGCAGTGAATTCGTACAAATTGAACAATCACGGAACAAGCGAATTAATGCTATGAATGTATTCTCCATTTCATTCCTTGGATGATGTCTAGAAACTCGTAATGATAATTTTTATATCTAATTTCCATTATGTTGTACTTTTATTACTTCTTTTGCAAATAACATCGCTGAATTGCAACCATCATATCTAATGTACTTTGTAACGACCTTCCTGAAATAGTTTCAAAGAGTCTCTGATCTTTCATGCAATACAATGCGACATATAGCAATACCCTGCACTGCATCAACTTTGATCGCAATTTCTACCACAATTCCTACCACAATTCCTACCACATTGAAAAACAAGAATGTATGATGAAACAGTACCACGATCAAACTATCAAATGAAGAGTTTGAGAGTTGGAATCAAAGCATCAACCCATCCATGATAAGGAAAACTTGGTATGTTTATCAATCGATTATAGATATATAGATCGTTTATAATGCCTGTCGGAAGCATATTTAGTTCTGAGCTTGACAAAGGTCAAAAGTATTTTTGCATTTCCCTCAGAGTTACCAAACAGTGTTCGTAAATACTCTGCATTTCTGACATATTGATGAGGTTTTCAGCATTATCTCCCCTCTCGTTTGGGTCACGAGACGACGCTGTAGCGGACGAGTCCCTGGTTACCAACGTCATGTTGAAAACGGGAACAAAATATGGTCTTCTTGCTAAAATGAAACAGGCTTGAAATCAGTTGAGAGGTTGCAGAATACATGAGAGTTACCCAGGGATATCATTATATCGATATGTTGGCGTTGATGAGATCTGTAAATTAGTCTTAACACCGTTCTAGAAAATTAAACGTGACTTTCTTGAAATCACATACAAAATATTATTTTCCTGCCGTTTCACCAGACCAATGAAAATCTTCAAGAACATATTTGAATAGTTAGAACCAAATTATTTTGCAGATAAAAAACGAGTGACGCATAAACAAGTTATTCAAGCTATCTGAGGAATTCAAAGACGATCTGGTTTATTTCATGTCTCGACAGATAACACAGTGTTTGGAGCGAAGCGGCGGTCTCATCATGACTGGCTCGTGTTATATTTGTATGCAACATGTATGTGATTCACAGGACGTCAATAAATTCATCTTGCTATTCGTGTGTATGTGTCATTCATCGGATGAGAAATACCTAGATATACATTGGACATCCATATGTAAATGTATGTTTTAACAAACTGTCAAAATTTAGAGCTGCCAAATCGAACAGATTAACATAAGAGTACACAAAGTTATGTAACGAATAACTTCAATAACGAATCATAAATCCACACTAATAATGCATAGTAATCAACAAATTAGCTGCATTTAAAAGAGAAAGCAAATAAATCAGAAAAATAATTTATTAACGCTACGAGTTTAACGACTAATCAATACGTTGCTTTCCGCAGAAACATAATAGTTTTTGACTAGACTTCAGCAGTATATTGTCTAGTTCCAATCGAGAATAACAAACAATGACAATTTTGACTATTTATCTAAGTCCATGCATCCTGTCATCCATCAAGCATTACAAGGCAGTCAATTAACCTGAAGTCAACTTTAGTCCTTGAAGTTCTCCACGCTTCCTGAAATAACCATCGACATTTTATCAATTTTGAAATGTGGGAAAAGCATTTCAGACCTTTTTTAGGTCTTCTTAGGCTACAAGGTTAATGGTATACCTTTTGATATTCCAATATTTATTTTGTCATTCTTTATGCCAATGGAAATAAACATCCAATCATCGTTTCACTATTGACGCATCATCAACAGTATTTAGTATTGTACAGTATTTTTTGGGTAAAAGTAAACATTGATGTGACTCACATTAACGTTTCATCACAGTCACGAATGCACTATCACGAGTTTTCATGTAGAGCACATGATTTGGATGCAAATAGAGCTTTAATATTCATCAATAACATAACAAAAACACTTATAAATATGCATACGGCATCAGGGATAATTCACTTTTACTTTTACAGATCTTCTTAGTAAATACTTTATTGATATCAAACATTGACCAGTTATTAGACCATGTTATGAATATGATAATGTCCGCAAAGGTTTTATCTTTTGAAAGATACAATACAACATTTCAAAGACACACTGAATGTCAATATTAAATAACAGCGGTAATCTACTCTTGAATAATGCGACTTCTTTGTCTTTTTATAACATGTATTGGTTATGTATCCACCCTGTAACAATTATCCTTATCGAGAAAAAAAACAGTCTAGAAAGGTAAACGATATTACGGTGAACACTAACATATGGATGGACAGATGACATAAAAGATCCACTTGCATTGAATCAAATGAATCAGTCCCACCATACTTATGCAAACGATTATCATTATTATCATAGATTCCTTGCTCAACCTTTCAGATATACCGGCCTCATTCGTCACAAGATTTAGACTGGATATACAATGATGGCCATTGAGGTAGAAAACTGAAATATGTTGTTACTGCCTGATTGAGTGGATATTAACAGAAACAAGATATGTCACCTTCAATGGACAATGTCAAACTTCCAACACAATAAGGTAATGTATGTGATGTGTAGTGTGACTCACTATCTCTTTATATTCTGGAATCGGTTGGATTACTGTCATACATTGTATCTAGGGAATTCGCAAACATCAAGAAAACAGAAATGTGTATGTTTGCTTTAACCACTTAATGGTTTCAAATATCAACATTAACCACGCTGATGGCAGAGAATTTCAGGGAAATATAACTGTGACATTAGGTATGTATGTATGTACTGTGAACATCATTTTTAAAAAGACGTATTTGTTGATAATATCTGTTCACAAAACTTAATGGGGAAAGCAACTTATTTATTAGTGGTAATATTCGTATTTATGATAACCTCATTCTTTATTATGTACTTTCTCAGTGTGATATATGTTTTCATTATTCAAGGTATTCATTGCATAACTAAAGGCATTTCTATTTTAATATGTTCACTCAGTTTGACAGTTTGTTTTTTTAGTAATACGTACACTTACACATGGA
Organism: Gibbula magus; assembly: GCA_936450465.1. Taxonomy (NCBI): domain Eukaryota; kingdom Metazoa; phylum Mollusca; class Gastropoda; order Trochida; family Trochidae; genus Gibbula; species Gibbula magus. Next base: position 89,863,447 of record OW388289.1, on the reverse strand, counting down.
TGTACAGTGTATATCTGGGATCTGCTGAATGACACATACATAAATTTAGCAGAATGAATTTGTTTATATTCTTCTAAATTACATAAATGTATAGCAAAAAGCAACCTGAAGTTATCTGGCAGAGGAAAGATTCACACCAAATTGAGATGCGAGCACAACTCACAAAACCTGGCTCCCTATTTTAGTCTAAGGTACATCTAAGATTATTGATCAAAATGTGCGTAAAGTTAGATGAAAGTGAAGTTGATATATATAAGTTTGTATATTTGTTATTTGCTGTGTCCCTCAGCGGTCTCCCTTGTTAATTAAATTACCAATTATGGTTATCCTACCGATCTCACCGTTGTTATCAAAGCTTCAAGTATTTCAACCTTTCATGACATTGTTATCTCACCTTGCTGTCCTTGTTATCTATTATTATACCAACATGTGTCTTGTTTGTAACCTGATATTTTATCATCTCTCCCATATGCTTGATAACGGATTAAGGCCTATACCGAAACGTCACAATTGTTAGATAAAGATGTTGATCAACCAAAAATACCCTTGTATTCACTAACTTCGAGAACGCCAGCCAAACAGTTCATTTTTCAATGTATCGTTTGAGAAATACTACCCCCTCAAGTAATAGTAAGTTGTACAAACGTGTCTATACTAAATGCAGCCGATAAGCGTTTAACCCCAAATGGCAAAACTGTAGATCATGGTTGACATGAATATGAAGTTTTCATAATAGTATGAGTAAGGTTCAAATACGGACAAAGTGACTTATTATGGAAATAGAAAACTAAATCTCAAATTCAGGCATCCATCTATATGAATATCCTGGATGGCATATGTATCACTCTTTGTAAAGCTAGCATATATAGTTTAAGATAAGTGCACTGGGCAGGCAAAATAAACGATCTATATATCTGTATTCGATCAATAAACATATCAACCATAAAACGTCATGGCTATGTTTATGCTTTTATGCGAACGCTCATACTCTCTATATGATAACTTGACTGTGCTATCTATTCAGCAGACATTATTTTGTCTGTGTGAACAATGCATTTTGAAAAAGATGAGCAGGTGGTAATAATCACGGTCAAAGTTGATGAAGGGAAGGGCCTCACTATCTGTTGCATTGTATTGCATGGACGATCAGAGCCGCACAATATTGAAACGACCTATTTCAGGAGAATTGTTACAATGTGCTTCATATCCGATGCTTGCAATTCCGCAATGTAATTTGCAATAGAAGTCATAAAAGTGCCAAATAATGGAAATTAGAAATAAAATGCAAACTAATCATCATTGCGAATTTCTAGACATTATATATGGAATGAAATGGAGAATACGTTCATAGCATTAGTTCGCTTGTTCCGTGCGTATTGAATGTTTTCACGAATTCACTGCTCAGAACACATACTCCAAAAGAGCCGTTCTGTGGGCAAAATCCGCCATCTTGGATTTTCTGCATCAGGTGAAATTGAAACACGCTATATTGTACCTCATTTTACAACTTCTTAATAACAAAACATATACACTGATAGAATGTCCACAGAGTAACACCTAATGTGTCAGTTCTCATTGTTTTCATTTTTCACCAAATTTGCGCTTGTCATTATCAAGTTGGAAAATATAAATTCATCAAAATATTACCTTCATTAATATTTTTAATTTGACTGTTTTTAAAACATGTATTCGTAGCATCCTTGTGTAAACGGGTATATTCTCTCGGAATTCGTTTCCACAAAATATACCCCGATAGAACCCTTTTTTAACAACATTGTGATGCGAGCTACATTCCGGTATACACTGTCCTGCAAATTATGTATTACAATTTATCTCGACATACAGAAGCACTTACATTACCTATATACAAAACATACATATTGACGATTCATTGCTCCATTAATGCCTTTTGTGTAGGAAATTTATTGAAATCGGTAGTTTAAAAACTAAGTTTTCTTGCTGGAAGTTGTGTGTCATTGATACACGGAAAAGCTTTTAGTTGTATACTATTAAATCAGAGAGTGTAGCATGCATCGGGATAGATAAACTTCACTTACATAACGTTAACATATCACACGTTAACATATCACTAATGACACAGTGACTTACTATATTATTACTTTTTGAAAAGAGTCCCTATACAAGATAAGTTGTTCTACTTTACACACGCCTTTCTGTTCGATGACAGTTACAGTTTGTGATGCGATATAAATGCATAATTTAGGTATAGCTTTTTTAGTGCAAACCGTTAGTATATTGAAATTGTTTTTGACTAGGTTATTTGTTTTTCAACATTTAATATGCGCGACCTATGGTTGTTATATATTCAATAGGAGTTCAGGAGAAAACTGTTTAATGCAAAACTTTTTTTAAAGAGAGAAAATGGTGGGTGTGAGATTAAACGTAGTGGCATGTATATGATATATACATGTATCCAATTCTGAGATGCCTAGCTGTTAGAAAATTAAAAACAATAACTTTTCAAACAATAAAGGTACATTATGTGTATATTTTGATGCCGTAACAATTGATTGACGTTTCCGCTGTTCCACACTGTCCTCTAATAATCAAGTGTACACATGGTAACGTATCGTAGATTCGCGTCAGCCGTCAGCACTCATACATCGCAACCAATACAGTCTGTACTCCTTTCCATGGTTTGAAACCTCTGCAAACGGTCACACTTATATAACTTAGCGGTGGTACAATAACAACACCTTTTATGAGTTCCTGTTTGTATAAAACTGATGAAATAAACAAGTAATTTTCTTAAAAACCTTTCTTTTAAACCGTCATTCTAGATATACAACTGTTGACGTGAGTTATCAAAGATCAGCGGAATTACGTGTCAGTAAAACCACTTTAATGTAACTGTATAAGCTAACTCAATGTTGAATTTAAAAAGATGCAACTTACATTTTTCACTTGGATATCAACATACATGCCTCATTCGAGTACAGTAAAAGGTACAGCGGTATTGATTAGACTAGAGTCACATATAAAGGAGCAGTCATTCATTGGAATGCTCTACAAAACAGTACACATCAGTTTCTTGCTTAACCAGAGGGTGTGAATACATTTCCTCACCCTAACATACTGAAGTAATTAAACTTGTCAAAATTGTAACTTTGTAAGATTTGTGAAAGAATATTAACAGCAGCATACTCGTGCATGCCCATACAACATACATTAGCTATCATAATACTCAGCACTTACAATTTATTTCCGCTGTAAAACAAGATTATACATTAGATGAGAATAATTAGATCACGAATCAAAGTGCTATCGCATAAATAAGTCAACCGTCTTCTCATGATGAACAAACAAACATGTTTTTAGTTTTCGTTCCTGCTCAGTCCCGCATTCCACAAAACACTCCTCTATCTACCATTAATCAAAATAGTCCTGCTTTTGGTTAAAACAGTAAAAGTTAAAGCATTTTGCAATTACCAAACAACCTACTTTTGCTTAGTTTTGTTCAGATGTGAGCGATATGGGTATATTGAACGCATATTATTCGACAGGATTTTAAAGGGGCTGTAGCACGTTTTTCTGCAATTTTGTTTCTTTCAAATTTCACATTTATAATGAAAGTTTATGTCATATATATTTACTTTAGAGGGTAAAACAAATTCCCAAGCTGCGTTTTTCTCTATCTGATTGTGTTCCCCTGGAACAGTTTTCACTGCTATCACCTTGACCCTGTTATGTTCATTTTACCAAAAACATATAAATACAACGACTATAAAGATATTGATCGCATGACTTTTCCTTTAATTGTGTATAACTGCCCTCCTGTTCGCATTTGACAATGATTTCATGCAGAGAACGTGCACCTGTACTTATGCAAAAAGGAAACCATGCCGTATACTATATAATTAGTATGTATTATTACTATTTGTACAAAGACACTAGCAAACAGAATCATTATACCTGGTGCGGGTGCCATTTCATTAATATTCTTCTTTGTGAACATTTTGACTCTTGAGAAATCAAACTTTCGCGACTAAGCAATCATTGATAGTCACCGAAGGGACGATGATACTCTACAAACCAATCAATACGGCGAGATCAACTGCATTGTATCTGCATCTATCATCGTTTCCTGGCGGGGTCTGTATAGCGCAATGACGTCAGTTTTCTGATCAAGGGGTCGAACTATGGTCTCATCAGCTTGTCTGGTGTACAGTTACTGTTTTACGTGTTGTAAGCTTTGGGTGCATGGTCGCATTTTATAACACTGGTGGTTCGCTAGTTCCATCCGTAGTTGGCATGTTTCAGTACAATGCATATCAAGTGCGATGTTGGTGACCTGGCTTTCCCCCTGTAATAACAATACCCGCCGTGATTTAAGTGAACTAATCTTGATAGCACTTAAGTCTACTATCCTCGCCTTACACATGTGAGTGCAAACCTGGCTTTGCAAAACGTCTCAACAGAGTTTAGTTGTTCTCTTCAGTCGTCACTTTATGTTGATCATACGCCACATTAAGTATCCGGCAAGACAGTATCTTTTCAGAGATAGTGAGATACCTATTCACTATTAGTCAAAATGATCAAACAATAAGAATATAAAATACTAAGAGAAAGATTCCTGAACATTATTCTCACATTTTCCTGTTGTGTTACATATTTCTCTAAATATTTCGTGTTGACTTTAATGTCAGATATATGTGATTGTAACCTTCATCTCATCAATAGATTATCGCATAACGAAATATAAGTTTGATAAACTTTTGAAAACAACACAATAATGTGATTTTAGAGAACATGATTGAAGACCTGTTGATGAAAGGATTGTTAGACATTTCGAAAACATGGCAGTACGATAATGCGCTTGAGGGGAAATCCATACTATGAGTGAGAGGTAAAGTGAAGTAAATAACATTGTTTGTAACAAATTGTTACACAACAAAATATCTAAATATATCGTACTGACATGCATGTCAAATAAATGTGATTTAACGTTCATCTCTTAACAAGTTAATTTTGATAGACTTTGAATAACTGTTGCCCAGAACAACTCATTAATGTTGAAGAGCCGTTGTCATTCATATGACATTGATGAAATGATTGTTGGACATTTTGAAAACGAAGCAGTACGATGATGAGCTTTAGATGAAACCCATACTCAGGGTGAGAGAAAAAGTGAAGTAAATAAGTGTGTTTGTTCCGTTGATAAACAACAGATGTAAACTCATCAACCCGCGAGATATTTTTCATCGTATTCATGTATATGATACAAATTAAATTATTAATTAAATCTCATAAACACCCTTTTGCATGTTTTATCAAGCTTACAAACCGACCCCGTGGTTAAATTTTATGTTTAATCTATTCTAATTGATAGTGCGAAAAAGTAAAGGAGTCGTCCGTAAAATATCCCTTTTTGGTGAAAGGCAGTAGGGTATAAAGGGAACTTAGGAAACAACCTCATCAGCCTAGTCCCTGTAGCACAGTGGTATCATCGCTGCGCTTGGTGTGCAGGCGTATGGATGTTTCGGGTTTGAGACGGGCTATTGCAAAACACATTTGGAGATTGATGTTTGAATTAACAGTTGTTTTCTAATAGAGTTAGACATAACGTACACTAACTCTCATCTTAAACTTAACATCTCAGTATTAAATACAGATATTTGATGAGTGGCCCTGGGTAGAGGGAAATTACGTCAGAATCCCAGGATAATACATCCACATATGCATTATTGAGTATAATGTTATAGGCAGTATAGTGGTGTGACGTCACTTGAGGTTTGTAATACAGATCAGTTCATGAGACATTATGGAAGGAAGGATGTTGATGACAAAAAGTTCTGAATTGCTGAGACACAATTATTGACAAAAACAAAACTTGTATCCTCAACGGAAACGTTAACATATCAACTTGGGATGCCTGTTTTAATGTAATCCATATATTAACACAATTGTACTTAGACTAGACCCTCCTTAACGTTTGAAAATCATGGATTATCATTTTGCTCTTTTATAAATGAATCGTTAAGAGCATTTGCAGTTGTTGAAATCCTACTTCTTTCAGGAAATGTATCAGTAAGCCACTTGTTATTACAACGCACTAGTTTTCTTTGATAGCATGCAGTAGAAGTAAATTTGTCAAGTTGGCATTTACGATAATAAGGATAAGGATTATGTTTACTTCAGTGAACTCCTCCCACGTTTATGAAACCGATATCATCAGCAACAGTTTGTCTGCACTTGACAGAAAACACATTTCAATAATGAAGTGCTCGGAAGTCAACATAACTCTAGTGTAGGATAGAGAATAACAGCATATGCTCGCAGCTTTCTAAGTAGACAGGCACTTCTTTTTATCTCTTTTCAAGTATATATTCGTATCTGCATCGAGTAATGCATACATACATAGAGAACAGGTTTTGATGAATAATATTTTAGTAAAGTATCAGAGAATGACAGGTGTTTCTTAAACAATACGTTTAGATAATGTAGTATATATAATTGATATATTCATGCTGAACTAACTGCTTATGTTTACAAATTGTAACATTCACAATGCATTTTGTTTGTGATTAAGCTAAGAACATTTTAATTGTCTAATGTAAATTGAAAGTTATCACTCATAAGACAATGACAATAGTGAGCTATGTTTTTCATCCTTTCAGCAGCACCTGTTTTACTTACATGCTACTTTCTCTCCTCCGTCCTTGATACTAACTTTCTGCGCTTTCCTTTACAAAGGACTGCAGAAACATATTTGCAATCGTCTGTGAAAATTACATAAATGTTCTTGAAACAGAGATCATGCTCGACAATATATATAACTAGGCACGATGTTTTAAATAATACATTAGTGAAGCTTGACTCAGAGTTATTGGAATTGAATTATTAATTGTTATACCTGGATTATTTTAAGTAAAACATACTAATGAAATAGATTTGAAATATAAAGGTTGGATGAAGGAACTCAAGTCATATTGTTGTTATAGTGTCTGTTCCCACAATGAGATAATAAATGTGTTAGAACCAAGTAAACAAATCGTATGTAGACATTGCATTTAAATGGAATGTATCTTTGCGTCAACCTTATCATTCTTGAGTTGGTAACAATTCCAATTCAACGTGGATATCACTGATTGAAAAAACAATTTTTGCAGATGGAATCTGGAATCTTGGGACACACGTGTGTATCCAATATACAGTCATTGGTTGATATCTGTAAATGTCATGACACCTCAAGAGAGTTTATCCCATCTAAGCATCTATTGTTGTTTGTCTCGGTATGTCAGCAATATAATTATTATGTTTTCCCTCTATTTGGCGTTATGCCATGTGCATGTATTCTAAACTATAGAAGTTTACCGAACGTGAAGTTAATCCATGAACCTAAATGTCTGTAGATGGTTACTGCAGATGTGTCTTAATAGAAATGTTCATTATCAAGTTACATGGGTTTGTTTCAACTATCAGGGAACTTTGACAATTAAACCTTGATTAAAATTTGACATGCTTTCTGTATTACTCAGATCCACATTCTTTGGCATATACATGAAGTGTCCCAAATGATTTGAGATCACTATCAATAAAGAAGCCTTCTGGTTACTTTGTGATGTGCTCTGACAACTTAACAAATCCACAAAAGCTTTATCCAATTATTTTGTTTCTGTTCCATTCAAGTTGTAAAATGTTGACGAACAATATCAGGAGAAGTTTAAGTTGTGCTTAGAACCATATCTATTCCTCTCGAAGGAGCTTGTATGAACAGTCATCCATCCTTTGAGCTTCACAACTTATAGTGCACGCGAATGTTCCGACCGAATATGTAGATATGTTCAAAGTATATATTGAAAGGTCAACTGCATTTTTAATGTATACATATGTTCAAATGATGCAAGGCCACTTGTTTTCATTAGCTGTTAAAACGCTCACTAAGATGCGATTTCCAATTCCTATTGATGATTTTCGTTGATGACAATGTAGTTTGTTTAACGTGTTAGCGACCTGAGCACCTAGTGTTTAATAATCCATTCATATGGGAAAGTTACACTTTGTTATCAGATAGCACTTAACATATTGTTTCAAATATAGCTTACGATGCACCTGTTGTTTCTCTAAATAATACAAAGTTAAGTAAAAGCATCAGTCTCAAATTCGGTTTTCGTCTATATAGATTACGCATTCATTACACTTACTTATTACATCAAGCAATTAACTTATACAATCAACAAAATATTGTAATCTAATTGAAAATCCATACAGATAAGGATAATATTAAAAAAGGAGAACAGAACACGACCTAGGAGAATCCATGGTTGATGCTTTGAGAAGAGTCATACGCTCAAAGCATTAGCATGGGTGAATTGCCTTTGCTGACGCATCTAAAACGTCACGTAAAGGAAAGAAATGGTTATTTTCAACACTGTGTTGTTATAAATGCATGTGAAACCTTTGACGTCAGACATGTGTCCAGGTAATGATCGCCACATGCACCACCATAAATTTGTTATCCGCTGTCAGGAATAGACCCAGAGGTTTGAATTGAACGCTGTATAAATCATAAAGCTCTTGAGTTGCTGGGTCATTCCAGTCCATGCCTCTAATGATACCGTGAACCTTTCAGATAGGGAATAATCCTTATTCAAATTTTTAATCAGGACCATATACAAGGAACAAATAAGCCGGATGTTTTTCCCCTAAATACAGTCTGCTGTGAAAAGAAACAATTTGTCAGAAAAATATGTGGTGTGATAAAATTTATCTAACATGAAAACTACCTTGAGCATAATGGTTGAGTGCGTGAACGTCGAATTCGTTGAACACGTTTGGTTTTAGCCAACTGAAATGTAAAAAGTGTTTTCTTAGTATAATACCAATACCATCATAACTTTATCCATAATGTTTGGTTTTTCATAATCATTTTTATTTCTATAAATCATTTCCAAATGTTTAACCCAGGAATTAATTACCACAATATTACATTTTAGTTTTGAAATATGAGTGTTGGATAACATTTTTCTTGTGTACAGTCAGACCCCGTTTATCCGCCAGATTTGTTTACAGTTTACCATCACCCGGAAAGCGAGTCCTACTGTTAAGCAATTGTTCATTTGCTTAGAAATGCATAGAGAAGGTTTGAGATTCAGATTTTCAGATTTATTTGTTACTAAAAAGTTAAATTATCAACAAATTGTGTATACACATTTGCAATCGGTGGAATGTAGAAGTTGTAGGTGCTGCAATATATAATATGTGCGTACATGGACAATAAGTTATGTTGTTTCTACTTTATAAACATTGTTTGGAAATTAAAACATAGTTATCATAATGGAAGGTTGGTATGGCTGTTGGTAGATAATAACCTGCGAAGATGACACAATGAATTCAACAAAGGTTAATTTAGATTTTTTTTGTGTTATTAATCAGTGAAGATGCTAGAGGTTGATAAAAGGAGCATTTTATGACACAAACATGAACCTTGTCAAATTACTTCACGTTGACTGCTATGGTAATTAAAATATACATTGCTTTTAAACACTGATGGTTCAGTTTCGTTTCTCTCATTGTCAATCCTTCGTCATTTTATAACCTGTATAATGTGATTATGCGCGGTTTATGTGAAACTACCAAAATATTCTTAAACGAAAATAAATTAAAATATTGTCAACAAGAAGATACGTTCTCGTGATGTGAATATGTTTAATATGTACATATCAGATATCCAAAATGTAAACTCTAAACATAGAAACATATTTGATAAGTCATTTATTGAGACTCATTCATAGTGATTACGTGTGCGACAAACATTATGTTGTGTATCTGTCCACCATTGTAAATTAATTTTTCAATAGATTAAAATGTTGTTGTGAACAAGATTGGCACTCTGCTGTTAGATAGTCCCAAGGCTTATTTATATTGTATGTATAAACACAGTCCCCTGAATTGTACATTACTGTTTTAACATGTGATAAATTTAGACAAGCAATGGCTCGGTTACGATGTTCTAGTCATTGTAGAGTTGAAATCGGTAGGCATAATAAGGAACCCAGAAATGAGCGAATATGCAATTTATGTAAATGTAATTATATAGAAGATGAATATCACTTTATCTAAATATGCAAATGCTATGATGATTTAAGAAATGAATTTATTCCTAAAAGATATTTTCAATTTCCAAGCAGACATCAGTTTTATGTTTTAATGTCGTCATGTAACCCAATTACCATCAAGATGTTAGCAACTTTCAATGTTAAAGCTATGCATTTAAGAGCATCAATTCTATAACTCATGCATTATGTACATGCTGTAGTATGGGTCTATGACCTACATACTTCAATTGAATAAACTTCTTTTTTGCATCTGTCCACCACAGCATTATGTATGTAACTAACTAAGACAACGTTCTTACATACTACTTTTAAATGCTTCCTTCTTCATCATTATTGTGTAAGAACTTTTACTTAATGACGGACCATTTGCTTTATTTGTTTTTTTTTCTATGCACTCTAAATATTATATAATATATTACAATGAATATATCTACAAAATGATTTTCTCTTTTCATTTGAAATAACCTTCGGTACACTAAAGAAAATTGAAACAATAATTCAGAAAGCAAGCATCATATTATTATTGAAGAATCCTGGATCAACAGTACGATGATTAAAAGGAACCTCGTATGCAGATATTGAGCTTTGATGTCAATAACCTGGGCATTGACCAAAACACATACCACGTTCTGACACCATTCGATTATTTCAGTCCACAGTCTTAAGCAATGTGTAAATAATATCACATTCCCTGCAATCAAGTTGTTATCACTTCGAACCAGGAATGAATCTTAATGCAATATTAATGTTATCGAGAGGCCAGCTAGTCTATATTGGTCCCTCATGTATCTGATAACTAATGAGTACCAAACTAGTACTGTTGTGGAACTGTGAGTCTGCTGAAAAACTAGCAACGTTGAGGTTGCTGACTGAAACGTGCTTTTGTTCAAATCAATTACTTTCAAATGGAAAAGATCACGCATGTCGTGTAAAGGCTCACCGCCTTGACTGGAAAACATTAGGTATTACATGAGGTACCTGCTGCACATGTCAATAGAGTTAAACATAGTATGCCAATGTCATTAATTGACATTAAGTTTCCATATGTAGGTAGGGATATACACTCACCCGAAATACGGCAATTGGCTCGTGACAAATGGTTTCATGATTGTTATGTTTGCTAACGATACTTACACATAATGAAGATCTTGACTATCACTCTATCATAGATTTCTCAAATATATCCATCAGTAACAGTGAGCCATGCAATGTATGGGTATTACATATATTGAAGTGAATAGTTAATACTAGTACACGATTGATATAACATGAAGGTTTCACACCATGTAGTAACATGTTTCACCAACATAATTATCGAAACTGACAGGTTATTTTGTTTATATAACATTTAATTCCTATTAACTGTTAGGGGGTGTCAACCGTTATTACCATGAGTATATAAAGCAGTTCAGCATAGTTATGTCTAAATTGGGTAAAATACTTTATATTTGTTATTTGATTTGCTAAAATTTACATTTTACAGATCATCATTTATTTTACGTTATTTCATAATATTTAAATCGGAACACTGTCCGAACCTCGGTCAGTTTGCCCTATCACATTTTGTTATAGCGTATAAATACTGTATAAATGCTCTTTGTTTGACTTTAAAAACATTATTCAATTTACACCATAATTAAATGGCATGCCTGCTATGTAATGAAACATCCATATCCATTTATTATTAGTGATACATAAATTATTCAAAACCACTCAGAAATTGCAGTTAGCATTTAAGGCATTTATCGCAAAATGTTTAGTTCTATAATGGTAACTGATAACATTTTAGAAAATGATATATACTATTAAATATACATGTAACGTCACCCTTACATGTATTTCAACTATTTGAACTTACCTATCTATAATGCAGAGCTAATTGTATCAGAAGACCAACCAGTTCTGTTGTATAGCCTTGTGTTATTAAAACGAGCATTCTCCCCAAGTACACTGTTCCAGCACCAGATAAATGAGGAAGACTTTCAACTCAGTTGTTTTTTCACAAACTGTATTATATTTTGTATTTAGATATATAGAGCACTGTCGGTGAGGCTGTTTTTAGTTTTCACAGGAACAATGGTTAGCTTTAATATCATATCTGTTATGATTTGTAACTCATTCATCGGATAAATTATTACACACAGACCAGCTTGGAGAACACTCATCACTGCATTTACACTTCGTTGCATCAAAACTTATTCATAATTCCTGAAAAAAGAGCAAGTTTTTGTTCTCAACAGGCGTCATATTATCAAGTGGTATCTATCTGGCATATGGGATATAATAAATTCACATACAGTTCTGAGATTTTTTATCATTAAATATCATTTAAACAAGAGAAATAATAAGATGGAACATAATACTTCTGATTTATTAGCTGTACTGTGATGTTCAAACATAAAGAATTACACACATCAACCAGATTTGGAGAACACTCATCACTGCATTCACACTCCACTGCGTCCAATCATAATCATAATCCCTTGAAAAAAGAGCTACATTTGTATTATGGCATTCGTGATTCCACTCTGTAACCATATGTTATTCATAAATTGGCACGAACATCTATCTCAAAAAGCTAATCTAGTTTTTGTTTCGTATTGGATATTTGAAAAATACATACAAACTTGTATTTCTAATGAATATGAGTATTTTAGTCATGTATCGTGGTCCCTCAGTAAAAACAACTAACGTTGATTGAATTCATGCATCTCTGTTCTATTTAAACTATGACCAAGCAAATCGTTTTCAATAGCAATTCAGTACTGAAATCGAGATATTGATGTTTTCAATTTCAGTAAGATCAATAGGAAGGAAATCATCTCAGATCTGTCCGTCTATGCATATTCCTGTTTATTTGAGTCAATAACATCAATGAAAACCACACCCAATGAAGACTGCTATATTCGGTTGATTCACTTGCGCACCTTAACCACGTACAACGGTTGCATCATCACCACGTTAACGCGAATGCGTGTCTGTATTGATGCTCGTGGTTGTATGAAAATATTTTTAAAATGTTTTTCTGATCAAGCACCGGTCGAAAACTGAACAATTATTGTTTTCTCATTTCAACAATCGCCCTTCTTTCGTGACATGAACTTCTGAAATTCAAATATATAATGCAGAAATGGTGCAACTGCATTATGTTTTAATATTGCTAAACTGTTCATAACAGTTTTTACAATATGTGATAAGATATCTAGCAGGCGTTTCTTTTGGCCGGGGGTGTATTTCAATTCCATGAACGCTCATTATTACTACTTTGTCAAAGTTTATTAACCATTTGATTATTATGTAAATATACCTAAACTTTACATGATGTCTTCTAAACAACATACCTGTACAAATATTTTTTATTATTTCATATTGTGGCTTTATACATATTATAAGTGTTACACATCTATTTTGCCTAGCATAGCACATTCATGTTACCATTTTAATAATAGCTAGCAGGCACATACACATTCCTAATGACTATGAAGTAAAGAAAGACATTTACAGCCTGCACCAAATCATTTCATTCAACATAGTAATAAGAATACATATTTACATTTATTTTCTGATATACCATATGTCCCTATTGTATTACTACAAATACGAAAACAGATAACATCGAGTATACACGATATTTATAGTTTGTATGTAGTGGTTTCAGATTAGTAAAACGACGTTATATCATAACTGATGTGAATAAAGATTGATCTCTGATTTGTAAGGTGTTTGTATTTCAAAGACCAGTCGAGCATCGATTCAAACATTTTAAGGACAGCATTTAAGCACACTTCAACTAACTCAAAGTTTCTGAAGCCTACATTATCGATGCATTTGCCATTAATGAAGTGCTTTGACGTCAGTGCAACTCTAGTCAAGTGAAGGGAATGCAGAAACACTCAACCTCCCGAGTACGCAGACACTACGTTATATCTCAATTAATGTCTTTTGTATCAGCTTACCAGTATTTCGATTTTTACTCATTTCAAAACATATTTTAAAAGAAGAAAAAAGAATAAGTTATTAGTTAATCTTATCTCATCAAAAGGAAAAAAAGTGAATGAACAATGTATATGTTCAAATTTTAGTGGTTACTCTTACGAATTGTTAATTTCATAATCTGGTACTATAAGAATATGTTACATGAACGTTGGATCTATTCATACCAGTTATTATTTCAAATGATTCAATCTATGGAATAAAGAAAGAAAGTAAAGTACAGAAATGTGTTTTTAAACACAGATCACGCTCAACAGTCAATATTTTCACACAGTACTTCAAAGATAAGGTTTCATTGGTAGCATAGCTTATTGACGTATATATAGTTCTGTAAGTGTGACTTATGTAACTGGTTTCTTTACTATCTTAAGCAAACAAATTAATGTATCAATATCCAACCAACCATCGATGCATCATTGCAAGTACTGCGTATGCTACATGACTGTGTAACAAATTCATTTCAGATTAAACATTAAAGACGATGTAACTCAATGACTTATTACAATCCCATTGTCATTACCACCAGCCTTACGATTGCATTTCATTGTTTCTGAAGGTTCATTGATTTCCATTAAGGGAAGTATGAACGAGTCGACATGATTTTCACGGTCGCGAGCCTTGGCGACGAGTGGTTGTTTTGGTCATTATTTATATTACCCAACACATTCAATTAAATACACATTTACATACGACAAACGTTTCTTCTTTTTTTAGACTGAAGTAAGTGACATTGATCAGCTGATTTGTATTCATGCACGTGTTACACCGAATCTCTCCAGTGGTCAAACACTATACAAAATAGTTCTTTAATAAAATGACGAGAAATCAATATACCGTATTCCCCGTAATAGAAGCCTTGGGCGTTTAAAAAATTGGAAAAGGGGGCGTTTATTTTAAAAATGTATGTTGATGTCCAAAAGAAAAAGAAACATGGATTTTATTTCAGAGTTTTAATCAAAATAAGTGTATCAAATAAATGTAAAGAAGAGTTAAATGTCGCAGTTTATTATTTGTATCAAATTTCAACCAGTACTGATACACAATTTGCAATGGCAATTGAAACTAATTAAAACTGACGAAGATACATTGAGTAATTGAATCCGCCATCTTGTCGCGTCATTACACTTATCCATTAAAACTTTAGTTCGCTAGGAATCTAAATATAACCACCAATGAACAGCAGCATTAACACAATCAGCTGATAAGCACATGGTGCAGAACGATTATGTAAACACTATTTCCGGGTCATGATATTCTTTATTTATATCACATTGACAACTACACGTGAACAAAATAACGTTCATGACAAATTCGCGGTCAGTGTGCCAAGAGAGTTGAGCAAGACATTTTCCTGTTTCTAAAAACATGGCGTTTGCATAAAATGTGTAGTGACTGATCGTTACAGACATTCGAGAGTCGCCGGGGGACTGGAAATACCATGTACCTTACACTTTACTGGACATAAGAGGTTGATAGCAAGATTGAAAACTCGTCTTCAATGATACATCAGTAAGATAAGTCGATACAAAAGAGGGGCGTTTATTAGGGGTCATTTTCCGCGAGTCAAAAATAGCTTAGGGGGCGTTTATTAGGAGAGGGCGTTTATTAGGATGAATACGGTATTATCAGTCTGTTTGTATAACCCATAACAAAGTTTACATCATACATTGTAAATGCATGTACGATACAACCTGATTTTTTAGTAGATCTACATCATAACGCCTTACTGCAGTACCCGCAGTATGAATGACTGACATGTGTGAATGACTGAACAGCATTTCGTTGAACCGAAAGTTAGAAAAACCTGTATTTTTTTAAAAACGACAACGGTTAAAAGTAGTAATGCCCACAAGAAAAATCAACAACGAATGCATATAAACAAACTTGTCTGCCAAGAGGGGCAACCAATCTGAAGTTTGATCAATATTTCATCCCAGGAATGTGGATTTAGTTCACGTCATGTTGGCCGTAGATCCACAACAAAGAACGATAACTCTAATCGAGCGTTTACTGACGGTGAAGGTCTCTTTGTGTCTATAATATTGCCCCTTAGCAAGTCAAGTTTTAGAAATGAAAGTGTATCATGACTTCTAGAAAATCAATGAACATAATAGTTCAGGCAAAACCAACTTTAACAAGATCAAAAGGTAACAATGGTTTGCTAATCTGAGTGATATTGAGAATGGTGTCCTTAAGCATGTAGTTTGTGATAGCCCTGTGAATATTGAAGAAGGGTGTCTGATATTGATCATAATATTTGTATATTAAAAGTATGGTAGATATGTGATAAAATAGATAGTACTCTTAAAAGGAGAGAAGGGATGTAAATCAAGATTTTACTAATCATCTACAACATTTGTAATTATTAAATTATAACAAATGGAGTTAAGGAAACGACCTCCCATATACATTGATATTTCGCAGCTTACAATCCTGGTTCCATTATCACTCGTATTACTATTACTGAATTTATATAGGAACATTAATCCATGTTTGTCCCTATATCAAACACGAGTTGACACATACATGTAATGTCCGAAGCTTACTCAGCTTCACTGCTTGTTAAATATAAGTATATTTGTGGTGACAGAAGCATGATAATTTACCTTTGTTCAATATTCATGTAATGTTAATAGGTGAATATCTGCTACATCGACTTCCAGTGTGGTGGTAATGGTTGCAACCTCATAGTATTGCTATGTATTGTTAGCGGTGTATTCGGGTAAGTGATGATATAGAAATCACTGTCGTGTTCACATCGACTGTCAGACATACTATCTTCTATGAAATCTCTCATAGTATATCTGTGATGTGTGCAGCAACGTAAACACATACGTATCCACTAACTTACATTGATTGTTTCATGAACGCATCACACGAAACAGGTTACTGTATTCAAACTCATTATTTCAAATAAATGTATAAGATTCGCAGATGTAGAAGTATTCTATTAAGTTAGGGACTCAACCAAATCAAATTACCTGTCCGTCATAGAAAATAAGAATAGAACAGTTGGTGTCAATGTTACAAGCTTGGTTCACTTGATTAGGTTTATTGCTTGAAACCAAGTGTGGGACTCTCTACACTCGAGCATATACAGAATCAATGCATCTGTCTTCGAGAAGGAAAAACACTCTGAATGAGGGTGACAAGCTGTTGCCTGCTACATGGTTTTCGTTCTATTGAAGGAAAATGGTTTCGTTCGTAATATTGGGTTATACAAATGGAAATATTTACGTGGGCCTTATGTGTATTTCCCGAACAACCAGTTTCTTCCTGAATGAATGAATAAATTGATGTATGAATGAATAAATTGATGACTGAATGAATTTCTTTATTTAATGACTAAGTAACTGCCTTTGGTTTTCCTAACAAGAATAAATAACTGTGATCTGTTTATACTATCTTCAGATTCCCATGAACATCTGTCTGTCGACATTTCAAAATATTTGATTTTTTTAGTGCCAAAGGCATCAGGTATGTGCTAATATTAAAGAGTCATATTGGCTACCAAACAATGGAGATATCCCGGGGAAATATGTCAAATCGATCAAAGATCAAATCAGTTATGGCCATTATTCTTCTATGAAACACATTTACTCATTTCTCTGATGTTAAAACATATGTGATAAGGTTGTTTACACATGAATTTTGTTTCAGTATTTTTCATCAATATAAAATGATAATTACAATACAATATGTTATACATATCTCCGAAACGTAGTGCATCTTCACATTAAAGAAGTTATCCAGACAATATTCCTGTCCTCATGAATATCACTTCTAAACGCCCTTCAAAGAACTGTAAGTATATTTCATTGATTATGTGCATCACAGGTGAAAGTTCAGTATCTGGTGTGTCCTTTTTCTGTCAATTTTCTTCAAATTTATCTCATTAGATCACATTCATTACGATAGTGTGAATGCGTGTCAACTGGTACTTGATAAGAATGTATGTTTGCTTGGTATTAAGTTATATGGCATGTATGGAATAAAAGACATGACAAAATGCTTTGCAAAGTATATTCACAATGACATGTGTTAAAACTATTGTACTGACAAGCATATTGAAATCAAACATATTTTGAAAATTACATTATAATTCGGGATTTTGTGTATCAAAACGTCTGAAGTGAATATGAATATGGACCGAGTGTTGAAATATCTATATACTTTAAAAGCCACGATAATTATCAGGAAGTTAACATTTTACAATTGTGATGTGTCTAATAAGTATATATGATATTAGACTATACAAGATTTAAATTCAATAATAAATAATTTAATGTATTAACGATTTTGTTAAACTGGTAACAATAAGTATTGGATTTCAATAATAGACCTGCAACATTCCAGCACAAAACCTTATTAGTAACGATGTGTGTATACCATGGAAACATAATGATGTGTATCACACATACATGTTTGGTCTAGTGAGCCAATTATAATACACCTATTATCTATTCAGCTTATCTCAAGATAATTGTCTAGCCTCCTGATAAGCCGAGTTCATCCTAATCGATTGTATTATCTGTCCACACGTTGACCATATTGAAATCAGAGATCAGACATATGAGTTGATGGTATTCTCGGCAGGATAAAAGCAACGGATAGTGTCGGTATCCGTTGGAGTCATATACGGATACCGAAGCAAATAACAGAGGTCAAGTGATGGAACTTCTTTTGAAAATGACGTCACACGCGTTAACATTCGAACGCCTGTAGTAACGTAAATTGCCCTAACAGTGTAACAGTTTCATGTCAATGTTCATGCTTCATTTCATTTACATTAATTTGAGAACAAGACAAAACAAACACGGTGCAATGCATAGTGCGGCAACATTTATTATGATCGCCAAGGCTCGCAAAATACAATGTTTATTCCTAATGCAGGATATTGACCCTCCCAAAACACACTCTCATGATAACCTCTATATATCATATCAATGTGGCTTTTCTCTGATAATGATTACATGTGATGTAAGGTTTTTCCAAACACTCAAGGTTAAGAACGGTGTCTCACATATTGAAATTATTTTTGTCATCAACTTCCCCCTTCGAGAGAGAAAGTGTGAGGCAAAAAAGCTCACGGCTTGTGCGAATGAATCATGTATATGTTTTATGTTAAAAATATATATCCCATCACATATCCAATTGTGTCATGAACAGTGCCCGCGTGTTAGAAACTGTCTGGAAATGGAAAAGTGTCCTGAAGCAAATCCAAATCATTTCAATACTGTGCAGTGGTAGACAGATTGTGGTGCCATGTTTTTTATATCTCAAAATATCCCTGATATCCCTTGTAGAATCGTAATTCCTGTTTGGGGCATTTTATATAATAGTCTGCAGGACCAAAAATAATAAATATGTTCATATGGAAATACCCCTTAACATGAGGCCATGTTAACATTAGTAACATATGGTGTCATTTTGGTTCTGGGTTGTCCTCTGATTGCAAAAATGACAGACAGACTTCATATATAGGCAAGTAGACAGTGTGGTTAAATGTTTAAACGCAAAAAGTCTTTTCATTAGAGAAAACTAATATTGTCCTCAAAAGGCATCTACATGTACCACAACATGCTTGAAACTTTAATCATACTGGGAATTCTTTAGTTGACATTATGTAATAAGTCGAAATGCTCAATGATCACGTGGCTATGTAGCAGAAGTAATTCTAGTTTCAATGTTGATTCGTGGCTTTGCATTTTCGGCCTGCTGCATAGAGGTTTAGATCAGAGTAGGTAGTTAAAGATAGTACAACCTCTCTGTTTTGTTCAATGTTAATTCGTTTATTCATATAGACAATACTTTCAAGTAAATTAAACACTAAATATTATTTTGAAGCGTCACCTACTTAGCAATATATCGCGGTTAAAAGTGAGTAAAATGACTTGCTAATTATCTCATTCTTGAAACAGTTTTCCTCGGCCACTCAGTGTAGCATAACCTTCGTTAGCGATGTGACGTCATACACAGGAGTTACTACAATGGAATACTTAGGCGATTTGTCGATTTTCGTCTATGATTCGTTTAAAACATAAAAACAACTTTTGACGTTGTAAGTTTCCGATAGAATGGGTGTTTGTGCGGTTGTAGGGAGTAATTTCGGAGTTTTTGAAGCATTTTTAGTTTGTTCTTTTCCCGATCGAGTGGAGTGGAATATGTTTTGAAATGAATAACTGACAAGTCAAATATTAAAACGATCATGCAATTTTAAAAAATTATAAACGTCATTATCATTTCAATTGTTGTTGTGCTTGATTGTGGGTTTGAAGTGAATTTGAAGAAATATATAATTGTGTACATTTACAATCACTTAGATTCAGCGTAATACCACTGACCTAAAATATACATTTATAAATACAGCATCGCATGAGCTTTACTGAAAAATCAGGCTTTATCATTTTCCTAACATGATATAAAAAAGGCCATAATTATTTAAACATTTAAATCAGTTTTAGAAAACTGTATTGTGATATGGGATATTTCAAATTTTTACCAAGAATAGGACTGTACTTAGTCTAGTTAGGCTTTACAGTAACAGGTGAACATGTATTCATCTTCAATCAGATTAAGATTAGGTAATTTACAAAAATGAAAAATCTGAAAACATTGTTATATCTAACAGTCTCTAAACTAAGTTGAAATTTACCACGAAACTTAGATTCTAAGGAAAAGAAATCATCACTTCATCATTATATGTAACAATGTTTTTAGGAGAATCTGCTGATCCATTTTCCTTACATTTATATTGCAAATAGGTTTTACCTAACTGTTTAAACGCATCGATAAATATATGGAATATGTATCCTTCCCATTTTTAAATGAATGAACTGGAACTAAAGAAATTTGATCAACTTACCATGGCCGTGTATTCGTTTTAACAGCGGTACAATTCCGAATGTGCAAGAGGGGGTGTGACAGGATGACAGAATTTGGATGTGATACAGGATGTTACATAACAGTCAGATGGGGCCTAAAGTTTAACGAGATGACAATCCTTTGATGTCATGAGCAGGGTTACACGATTGATCTTGTGTTAACGAACTTATAGCAAAAAAAAAACATCCTAAGCTCGTATTGGTCAAAACATACTGCCAATGAATTTTCCAAAGTGCAGAAAATCCACAGAAGTAAGAAACATATATGTCTCTTTCTTAAAATTGTTAAGTAATTGTCATTATTTCCAGTACTTGATGAGAGTTAAACAATTCCGATAGTTATACATCATAAGGTTTCACTTTCTAGAATCAAAATAATTTGAGATAGTACCATACCCATGTGCTTTCATTTCATTTCAAATGTTAAATAATGGAATACATAAACGTGAGACATAGAAACGAGATGTGTTGGTGCTAGCAAGATGATCCCGAATGTACATCCGTTAGTTCTTCCTACAAATATTCGTTATCATTAGACTAACTTGTTCAAAGCGAGATCTTATTGCTAGAATCATAGTCTGACATAGCGGACAGTGATCAGTGATAGACAAACACACGAAGTTACGCTATAGAATTAACACTTCAAAATGATACAAAGGAAAGACAATGGCGGTAGATTTACGTTGGGATCCACTCGGCATTATCGGAGATTAAACAAACTTAACACATGTGTACAACAGCCAAAGTTAATTAAAGACTGAGCACAATATGCCGACATTGTTTCTAATAACTTTGATCACTTTGAGACTGTTTAGACAAGTGAAATCAGCGAAAAATACGTCACGACTATAAGGGTGTATAATGTAAACAATAACATGAGCCAGATAATTGTTAGGGCACGACTCCTGAGTAACGCGTCACACCTCCGCTAACAGCTGATTGGCTAATGAAACGTTTAGCGGCTGTGTTAGTGAATTATTTAAAAAAAATTCTTTACTGCTGTCAGAATCATTTAGCGAAACCTACCCCCTGAGGTTAGAATATCTTTAAGGGAGACCCTTTCCTTTGATTATTACATTCCTATTGACGTACCAAATAATCTATAGATGCTGTTTGCAAATGGTGCTATGCAATTTTCTTGACTTTGTTAAATGCGCTGTGGTGTATCATTACAACAATGGACTCGAGTCGAAATACAGATGTGAACTTGTGGTGACGTATAGAATGTATGTTTTTCCTTAACAAATGCCATGTGAAGTAGAACAGTCTATATTTCACTTGTGGTTGCGCAACCTGTGTACTATCTACTTTCCTACTTTATTTGGTTACATAAACCTGGCATTTGTCAAGTAATACATTATATCCAGTATCTGGTTTATAATAAATGGTGATGATGTAGGCGTGCAATAGACGAGTTGTGTACAAAGGCACAACTTACCATGTCAACTGTCTGAATTACGAATAGGTCAACAATGAGAAATGGACTGCATTTCCTCGACATAAACTATGAATAAGCAGACAGTGTAGACAACGTATTGAACATAAACAGAGTGAAAGTGTGTAAACCACGTTTATTTTATAACTTAAATTGGCAACTGTTAAATGGGAAGAACAAAATGCGTTGTTCATCTGATGAAGATAACTGTAACTGATACACGAGGTGCTAGCACTGTCTCTGAGGCATTATATTTGGTTCATAAACATAGAGGGATCATAAGCCTGGCAATGACATGTAAGAACATAGGCCAGAACGTTATTACGGCCATGGTTGTAGGCATTACACTAAACGACAAAAGGAACGTTAAACCACTTCTTTTCTTTAATAACGTTTTAAGTATCAAAGATATTTGAGAAATGAATGGTTCAAAAGAAAGCTGAATAACGTAGCTTTATGCTAATAGCACGTTTAAAATTCCTTATGAATTCATATTGTGGCAAAATGCAGCTTGCTTAAGAAGTTTAACATTGTCTGGTTTTCGACCAGGCTTGTAGTAACCAATACATGTGATTTAGATGTCCAGAAGAAGTTGAAAGTAAACTTTTAATTTTGTGACTAGACAAAAATGTTGTATGCTTCACATCATAACCCCTAAATGATGAAAACTACTAAGAGTATTGTGATATCCCAATCTCAAATATGTTAAATGATGTGTATTATATATTGTACTATTACATGTGAATTATTTATAGGGATAAGGGCCCTTCGGTCCTAATCAGAATAGTATATCAACCTTGGGATGACTATTTTCTAAAGTATCACCTATTGTGTAGAGGTTAGTAAATATAATATTCAGGTTCATAATTAAATGTGCAACCGATGATCCATTCTCTTTACTCCTGTATTTCATGTGCAGATGTGTGATAATAAGGTGATGAGGAAATGCTAAATGTAATGTCATTTTTCTCAAGATCAAGGTCATAATCATGTTGGGCTTATCAAGAGGTTAATACAGTTTTCATCAGGCGTAATGTTATCGACTTGTATCTGACTTCTGGCAAATGGGACCTAATATATGTATATGAAGTTTGAAGATGTATTATCATTAAATATCATTTGCACAATAATATTAATATGATGCAACATAATACCTTTGATTTATTAGTTGTACTGTGATGTTCAACCTCTTCAACCGATACATGATTACACACACAGACCAGATGGTAGTACATGCAACTCTGCATTTACACTCCACTGCGTCCAATCATAATTGTGCATAGGAATACACGTCTTACGTTCGACGATGCGAGTTATATATTTATATTACAAACATTAATCGTACAGGCATGACATAGTTTTCTGATTGCCTAATTATGCATGAAAACATGTTATTGATTTAATCGCTGTAAAAGAGTTACATCATTTGTTATTATTATGGCATACTTGTTTTCACTATGAAAGCGAACACGTATATATTGGTGGAAATAAATAAGGGAACACTAATTGGTTTCTCTTCAAATTGTTAATGATCTGTGTTAGGTTTGAACAGAAACGTAGAGCTGGAATTGTCCAAAGGCAGCATCGTGTGTGACGATGATGGTTTCAGCATCATAGACGTCATAGTATCGTGGTGTCAACTATGTATTCGATGATATGAAAACCACTGTGTGGTGCAAATCTACTGTCCGACATATTATCTTAGCTTCTTTGAGATCTTTCACACACTTATACACTAACTCATGTTGCATGAACGCATCACATTTAACAGGTTAGTGTATTTAAACTCATTATTTTAAATAAATGTATAAGATGCGCAGGTGTAGACATATTCTATCGAGATAGGGAATGGTAAAATACCTCTCTTTTATAATAAGAATAGCACAGCTGGTGTCAATGTTACAAGCTAAGTAACTTGATATGCTTTATTGCTTGAGGCGAAGTGTCGGACCGTATACACTTGAGCATATATAGAAAATCACTACGTCTGTCTTTAAGAAGGACAAACAACCCTCTATATGAGGATGACAATCAGTTGCCTCGTACACAATTGTAATTAAATAATAATCATCAACGAGTTGCGAGGAATTACGGATTATTTGTCCCGCGTTAATTATTGTGAAAAACTCCGAGCTTTAGCAAGGAGTTTGACATAATAATTCACGAGGGACAGATAATTCGTAATTCCGAGCACCGAGTTGGTTATTCTTTTTCTTACCCAAGATCATTTTAATGCATAACAATCGAAACACAAGACGCGAATTAACGATCTTTGATTAGACTGCAAAATACGAATTGTACTCACATGCCATTCATAAACTCTCTCACACCTTCAAGATGCGCACATCTAAATAGTTAACTCTTTTTTCCAGAAAGATTCTAAAGTAACTTTTGAATTATTGTTCAATTATGTGATTTAGCTTGAACAGGATAGCTACGCAATTCATGAATGAGCGTGAAGTAGATCCGTCAACCAATCAAAATGCAAGGTATATTTAGAAAAACTGTAAATCCCATGACCATTATGAAAACTTTAATACCCGGCATATCTGTGCCCGCTTGGGTAAAAAATACAATATATCATCTTCAAATTGTTTATCATATCGTCACACAAACAGTCATCCAGTCATATATGATATCAAACTAGACTTGTCATCCATCGTCCTTCATCATTCGGGGAGCAAAATCTACAAATTCAATCACCTTACAATACTGTTGTTGAGATTTCCTTCGATTCTCAACGAGTTCGCAGCTGGAAGTAACCAATACAATCTCAAGTGGATGACTGACGTTAAATTTCCTGATAGCCCGATGCTTTAGTTTGCATTTGTGCAATTGTGCAAGTAATGTTTCGAACGATGTCAGGATTAACTCGTCCACTCTCATAGATTGCACAGCAGATACGACCTCTGACATAGTGTTCATGGCCAAAGTTAGCTACAGTGTCATCAATCCTTTTAGACTGACAATAATTGATTCCCAAGCTTAACATTTTCGTTGAATCTGCATGAACTTTAAATTGTTTAAAGAAAAACTGATAAAACATTTTCACTAATTTTTTAAAAATTTGTATGGCTGTTCGAGCTCTATGGTCACACTGCAATGTACACATATGAAATCAGGATATTGTTTCTGTCTCCAGTTAATGTAATTTCATCAAAATTCATCACAAATCCAAGTAACTAGCTTGTCACCCTCATTCGTAGTGTTTTTCCTTCTTGAAGACAGATGCATTGATTCTATATGTTCAAGTGTATACGTCCGACACTTCTTACAAGCAATAAACCTTATCAAGTGAACAAAGATTGTAACATTGATACTAACTGTCCTATTCCTATTTTCTATGAAGGACAGGTAATTTGATTTTGCTGAGCATAATCAGTCCCTAACTCAATATAATACGTCTCCATCTACGAATCTTATACACTTATTTAAGATAATGAGTTTGAATACAGTCCCTGGTTAGTGTGATGCGTTCATGAAACATGCAATGTAAGTTAGTCAATAAGTGTGTGTCTACGTGTGCACACAACGCAGATAACGCAGAGATCTCATAGAAGATAGTTTTATTGACAGTGATTTTTATATTATCGCTTACCCGAACACATGGCTAGCAAGACAAAGCAATACTATGATGTTGTACCCAATACGACCACACTGGAAGTCGATGTGGTAGATATGCTCCTACTTATATGACGTGCATACTAAACATAGGTAAACTATCATGCTTCTCACGCCACATGTACTCCTACAGTTGATACACAGTGAAGTTCAGTAAGCTTCGGATATACTTGTATGTTTCAACTCTGTTTGATATCAATAAGACATGGTTTAAATCCTCCTATAATATGTGATCTAACTTGAATGTTCTTTTTTTCTGCTTAAAAGTACAAGTTAGTATTGCCAGGTTGAATCAAAATGATACCTAACAAGATCAAGTTTATGTTGAGTAATGAAACTGCAAAATATGAATATATATGTGAGGTGGTTTCCTTAACTAAAAACAAAATATGTTGTTGATAATTAGGAAATTCTCAATTAAACTACATTCATATCGATCTCTCCTTAAGGAGCAATGTCTGTCTCATCACATATCTACCACAAATGTAATGTACACATTCTGTGATCAAATCATATTATATAATTACGTATTAGGCAGAAATCCCTAATTCTATTTTTACAGGGCTATCACACACAACACCTTGAGGAAATCATTCTCAATCAGATTTGTAAACCAATGTTACCTTTTGATTTTGTTACAGTTGGGTTGCCTGAAGGTTCATTAAGTTCTGATAGGTCATGAAGCAAACTATTTATGAAACATGACTTATAGTTTCAGGATGTATATAGTGGGCCACATAGTAGATTTTAAATACTCAACAATGGGGTAAAATAACTAAGTTTTGGTATGCTTCTTTCAGTGAAACATACAAATACTTCAAATACTAACATCAGTCATCTTTCCAGTTTTAACATCGAATGTGGCTTAAGCAAATTATAGTTGTGATGTATAGCGCATTTACAACTTCATCACCTCATTGTATTGCCGAATTGTTTCGTCTGCGATTCTGGAAATGAGAACTGTGTTCTATCCTTCAGAGCTCGAGTGACGGTTTTTCTGTCTTCTATCAGCTCAACTAGAGTAATCAGTATAGTTCAGTGGCGTTCATCCTCCTTAATGGAGATGACATGGAAGTACAAGTTCAATAGCTTTGATCAGCTATTGATATTTTAATTAAATCTTAACACTCTTTCATCAAAAGAATATGCACTGACATTATACTCACATAATATTGAAACAGTCACAAACATAATATTAATCTGAAATTAATCCAAATTTAAACATTAACAACAGACACATATTGCAGTAATGTCTTACTCTTTTACTCCATTCAAAAACCATCACTTCGACCCACATTCACATCAGGTTCCAGAGTAAATTTAAACCTACAGCATCAGCAGATGAGAGTGCTTTAGTTGTAACGTGTTCAACTAGATTTTCAAATACTATATCTCTAAATAATTTGAGTCGATGCTGAAGTAACACAGAAAGCCTATCTGGGTTTGATCAAATATTCTAAAATCGAATGTAGTGCTGTGTCCATAGGAAGTGGTTAATAGTAATGTCCGGATAGAAGTTAAAAGCATGATTGCAAGGACATATTGGAATCAGTATTAACCAAATGTGTAAAGGTTAAGATGTATTTGATGCTGTTTAATCAATTTAAACCTCACCAGATAGGAGGTCTGTGACAAAGCACATAACATGTCTAATAGAGGCGAATAGTATAATATCAAAATATCGTCTATTGTGACCCCAATCTAGGTTACGGGACATGATCCAAAAACCTATTTTCATCTTTATCTCAAGAATGTAAAGGTCTAGAAATGTGAAATGTTGTGTATAGACTCTTTGGTCAAAGGTTATTTTTAATTGTAGGGTTGGTGACCCAGGGACCACAAATGTTGGATATATTCCTGCAAGTCCATCCATGTAAATTGGGATCTTGAAAGTATTCATTGCTCCAGGTGAGTAGATGGAATACAGAATACAAGCTCTGGACGAAATTACACACTTCTTATTTCCAGATTAACGAAGGGAGCATTTCGGTAATACAATGAGGTGATGAACCATAATTTGCTTAAGCCACATTTGTTTTTCAAAAAAAAATATGTCCTACATTGAGGATGAATATCATGTAATGATGATCTGTGAAAAGTACAGCCAAGAACGACAACTCTGCCTTCGTGATGTCAGCTACAACCCTCCAACCATCAACAAGTTTATAAACCTAATGTCGACGCAAAACATAAAAACTATTAAACAAATAGGAACATATCTCAGTAAACTACGCTATTAATTATTCTGCTGTATAACTTACTTCCCATTGTAAACAATATTAAGCATGCAAAATTATCAAATGTTACATGTATGTTGTATGGGCCAAAGGCCTTGAAAACTGAATAAACTCTGTTCTGTTCTGTTCTGTTCTGTTAAGCCACATTCGATGCTCAAACTGGAAAGATGACTGATGTTAGTATTTGAAGTATTTGTATGATTAAAATTAACATTACCAATACTCAGTTATTTTACCCCATTGTTGAGTATTTCAAAGATACTCTGTGGCTCTATTATGTTGTTCTTGAAACAAGTCGGATTTTAGATGTTCTCATCGTAGACCAACACTGATCCACTAACTTTATTGCATGTTTCATGAACGCATCAAACTAAACACGTTACTGTATTCAAACTCATTATCTCAAATAGATGTATAAGGTTCGCAGATGTAGACGTATTCTATTGAGTTAGGGACTGATTACGCTCAACAAACTCAAATTAACTGTCTTTCATAGAAAATACGGATGGAACAATTGATATCAATGTTACAAGTTCACTTGATGAGGTTTATTTCTTGAGAAAAGTGTCGGACCCTATACGGTCAAGTATATTCAGAAGCAATGCCTGTGTCTTTAAGAAAGAAAAACACTGAAAGAGGATCCCAATTTGATGCCTCCTCCATGGTATTCATTCTGTTGACTGGTGGTAGGACTGTGAATAGAGCAAATGCTAAATGGCTTCGTTCTTAATATGGGGTTATACTTATGGCAGTATATGAATGCGACATGTTATGTATTTCCCGAGCATGTCGGATAAAAACATAGAACTGAGGTCTGTCCATATTAAACTTTGAAACTAACTGCATTGAAATGTCCCTATGAGCACAATTTAAACTTCCCAAAGACAAGTAGTTTGAGAGTTGATGTTTGTAACTAATGCTCATGGAGACATAATTACATAATTGTAACTTGTAACAGTTTTCTCCTCAGATTCCCATGAACATATGTTTGTCCTCGTTTCAAAATTTAAGTTTTTTTTAGTGTCATTTACCAAAGGCATAAGGTATATGCTTATACACTCACGGGCAAAATGTCTTATTTTAAAGAGAGTTAAACACAAAATTGTCTTTTTATGATATCATAAAGTCAGCCAGAAAGCCATGTTTCACTCCCCTATATCGCCTGGTTTAGGAGATTCTTTAGAAGCCGTGTTTATCAGAAATATGAACAGAATTATAAATTAGGTTCAGTAGGCATTTATTGATTAAGATAACTTGCTTTGATGTACCTATACTTTCTTTGGCCCATGAGTGTATTAAAGGGTCACATTAGCTTCTAACGATAGGGATTTCAGGAAGAATCATTCATTATTGTGACTGCCTTTCACATTGAATTATGTCATTAATTGTACAACTAATGCCATAAGGCTGTTAACACTTGCGTTTTATAAGCTGTTGACTCGAAATAACTGTAGTATTGTTCATAAATATAAAGTGATAATTTAGATGCAAAATATCATACACCAACTGGGTATTATGAGATCACACACTAATTCATTCAGTCATCGCTGATGACAAAGTTGCCTCGTCTTCCATATGTCCAATATTGCTCAGCATCATTCCCTTTGACATTCGGGCAAGAACATCTATAAATGTATTCGACTTGCAATACTGTTGTAAAGCTTTCCTGGTAATCTCAACGAGTCCGCAGCTGGAAGTACCCAATACAATCTGGTGTGGACGACTGACGTTTTATCTGCGGATAGCCCTCTGCTTTAGCATGCGATTGTGTAATTGTGCAAGTAATGATTTAAGTAATAACTCGTCAATTCTCATAGATTGACAGCAGATGCGACTACTTCTTCAATCACTCAAATGACATATTAAACTATGGTTTAACTGTCTGGTGGGATCATCCGATCTCGATCATCCTATTTATTGGTTAATAACACGAACAACACTTTGCACATTGGTATTTTGATTGATAATTCATGTGAGAGTAAGAAATAATAGTTGTCTTAAAAACACTACTTTTATATAAAATAATATTGTTATTAATCAGCCATAAATCTGAGTCATTGATCCCCTAGTGTTCTTCTCTGTACTACACATATGGCAAGCAGGCGATTAGTGATCTTTCCTTTTGTTCCTTATTCTGATTTCAGAGATGTTCCCTATGCTATGGTAATGGTGAGTGTCATCAGAAAAAGACAGGATGGGTAAGAACAAATGCAGGGTCCATGTTGAAAGAGCAAACCGCTTTGCCATTATAAATATGAATTGGGGAATACTAGAAGATAAGCCAACTGTTTCTGAAACATTTACACCAAGGTTGCATTAAGTGCTCCAAATGGAATACAAGGTCCAGATCCATAGTGTCGTATGATTTAATTCATCGAGCAGTTGGAAGGTAATCAACTGTTCTTTCATCTGCGTGACTGTAAAGTGCTTTAACTTGTTGATCAATACCTCAAATTGGATAAAGGTTTCAGACCGCTAGAGTATTTAAACATCATGGTTTGTCGAAATTATTAAATATTGTATTGTGCATATTTATATTGCAGTAACATGCTGATTAGTATTAAACATATCTGTTTTATACATTGTTATGTTATTCCTTAATACAGATTGAATAACTAAGTTTATGGGCCGCACACGTTTAGGAGGGGTCATCTAGATTTGATCTCTAACTTCGGTGAAATGACTAGCTGATACACTGTGGTTAAGAGTTACCTCCCTCTCTTTTCCAAGTTTTCTAATCAACCTTGGCATATTGTGGAGGTATTAGAACCTTCAGTTTTAATAAATTATAAATTCTTTATTGATGTTTATCTGTTTATCCGATTATGTGTGTGTTGATTCAATACACGTACATAATATAAAACTTAATTGTTTTCATTCGTTGGTTTCTTCTGGAGACTTCATCATCTAATGTGTGTATCGTAACAGCATCAAACAAATCTTATACAATACAATTATCAATTTGTCATCGCGTGGGATAGTAGCATCGCATGTTTCATGTATTCATCATGTTAACTTCTTATTGTTTTTCCATCATGGCTTATCACAATTATTTGGAAAATGATTATATTGAAATAGGGCGAGTTTGAATTCAAACTCTCAGTTAACTGTTGATTGCATATGGTAATTTCATTTGTAGTCTTGGTTACTATGTGCGCTTAGTAGTGTAAAGTCTGATACACTGAAGATGCTTCAATGATATTATTTTGTCCGAGGATCTTATTTTTAAAAGAATAATTCTATTATTGACACTGTACCAAAAAAACAGTAAATAGTCCAATTCAGATGGATACATAAATTGTGAGTCGGAGTTATTTTGTGGAGTATTCAATCTTGATATGTTATGAACTTATGTAACGTGTGTATGTTATTATGATATCGATGCTGATATCCAATCATACTCTTACTGATCTGAATATATGGGTTTTAATGTTGGAAGCTAAGTAATATAAGCTTCTCAAATGCTCATTCACTCCGGCTACAATATCTGATTAAGAATGTCCCAAGACAGTTTACTGTCTACGGGTTATGCTAATAACTGAAACCAAAGCCAAAGCAATCGGCTTCAGTCAACTCACTAAACTGTTCTTAACCATTATTGCTCCTGTTGTATCCACCTTTACACATGATCTTCTTTCAGAAACAGGGCAAACGAGAACACAACTCACACACCCAAACCTGTTGTCTTGGTGTATTCAATACATCATGACTTTGAAAACATAATGAAGTCAGGCATGTCGTTAGATGACAATAATAATAAAGCTATATACTTACCAATTCTAAAATTTAGAACCATTAACCACTATCTACCCTGTTGAGACTGGCCGATGGACAAATATACCTAGGAATGAACGCTTATGTAAACTATGTAATTCCCCCGCTGTTGGTGATGAGTTTCACTACCTTTTCAGATGTCAAGCCCTTCATCATCAGCGGCAACTGTATATTCCTCAATACATTAATACATGGCCCAATTTCTATACATTTAAAATATTATTTTGCTCAAAAACTGCTAAGAATCTAAAGAACTTATCAAAATTTATTGCATGTATTAACAATCTGATTGCAATTTCACGTAAGTAATTGTTTGACCATTAGATTAGAATCATGAATTTATATTACATGGTTATGTCACATTATCAGTCATGTTTTCAAATGCGATCTTGTTGTATGTATGTATGTACATATGTGTATACTAGAATTATGTATTTTTTTTAATATTGTCACTATATATAGTACCCTAATGCCATCTTGGTGTACTTATGTATATATGTGTGTATTATGTTACTCATGTACCACCGCTGGTGGGTACATAAATAAAAACAAGCAATAAAAACCTTGAACCTTGAACCTTGACAACGGGTTGTAGCCTGTAAAAGGCAATGAACTTTCTTTTCATACATTCACTTAATTATAGAATAATAAATTCTCGATATTCGTTTTGTGAACACATGTGGGAACAGCATCAATGTTACTCTAAACAAAAGTGCAATAAAGCTGGTGATGAATATATATAAAACAAAAAACTTCCTCTAGGATTGAAATGTCCCAAGAGATTAAAAAACATTTAATTATAGTAAGGTATTATATTTACTTTATATATATGACTTATATTTATATTCGTCATTCATCTATAACGCTAATAGAGAACGGGGTTCATGCATAACTGTCACACTCACATTTATAAAAGAACGTATACACAATGTCTGATATACCAGTTTCAAACTTAGTTCATCTCCTTAGATGTATTGCTTAATTGCATTTACAAAGCATGCATCCCATATACAGAGCTCGTATGTATGATATCTTGATGAATTTAGTGCATCTGAATTACTTAAAGTTTTGTTACTGAGCTTGTTTTGTTACACTGTTGTAGTTTCAAGGCTTCACGACTATAACAAATACATTAAAAGCCCGCTGTTTTCATTGCACACTGGTCTATGTTTCCTGTAAATTGTATCAATATACTGTCAACGTACATTGTGATTTTAGGTGGACCAGTACTCTCTGGTACGGTCCTTTGTTAGTTCAATGGCGTTCATCCTCCGTAATGGAGAGTTAATGGAAAGTACATGTACAATCAGCCTTAATCAGCTATGTTGACATTTGATTCAATGTGAACAATCTTTTTTAAACATTGTGCACAGACATTATACTGATATTATACCGAAAGAGTCCAAAACATAATATTAAACTTAAACAATAATGCATATATAACAGTTAAACATTTACAACAAACACAGATTGCAATAATGTCTTACAGGTTTTCTCCGTTCAGAAATCATCTCTTGACGCCACATTCAGATCAGGTACCAGATTGAATTTAAAGGCACATCATTATCAGATAAGAGTGCTTTAGTTGTAACGAGTTCAAATATATGATCAAATATGCTATCTTGAAATGATTTTGGTCCGTGCCGAAGTAACACAAACCTTATCTTGGTTTCATCAAATATTCCTAAACCGAATGTTGCAAAATGTCCAAGGTTAATTGTAATGGCCGGATAGAAGTTAAAACCGTGATTGCATTTTGAAATATTGAATAAATGAAATCATTATTTACCAAAAGTGTAAAAGCCTTTGGTGCTGTTTAATCAATATCAACAGTTGAAGTTAGTGTGTGGTAAGGTTGAGCATATAACATGTGTCTGGTAAATCGAGTGACACGTTGCTGGAACTATTACATGGGTGGTAATGTAAACACTACTTAACCTTGTGGTGTATCAGCCAATCGAACTCTAATTCCCTTAGGATCCCTGATTTAGCATTCTAATCTGCGGACACTTGTAATTACAGGCTCTGTCAGGGTACTGAAATTACGCTGAACCTGTGGACAACAAGGCTAGTTTGAAATCAATGAAATTGTATGACAACTGAATGAAACAATTGGTGACCACTGTTCAAGAACTCATTGGGCTTGGTTATTCTTATTAACTTTTATTGTTTTCAATCGAAGGGTTTCTCAATGTAAGATTGGATTGTCTTTTTACTTTGATTTAATGCGGAGTGCACGTGTGGATGATATCAATGTTTCTATATTGAGTTTTGAATTAAGTCAGTATGCTATAGTCAATTAAATAAAATTGAACCAAACTGGATGAAATGGGCTTCATGTTAAAACAGTTTGTACATGAATAATTCCAAGTTGCTTTTAAGTACTGTTATGCAAATCCCCATAAGTTAATGCCAATCGATTAGAAATAGCAGTCACAAATCAAAATTCGGTATTGTGAACGTGATACAAATGCATTGTTCATTAGGCACTATCAATTTAATTTCCTGAACAAAAGACAAAAGAAACTTTCATTAACATTTGACTGAGGTATTCGTAACTAGTGAATAGCCAAGGCAACCGCTCAAGCTCCTCTGAACAGCATTCAGGCAAAAGATGATACTGGCCATACATGCTTATATACCAGAAGCAAACTGAACGTAAATGGTTGCAGAGTAAAAGGAAAACATCGCCATTTCTGCAGGAATGTGATCAGGAAAATATATGATGTACCATAAAGACATGTTTTTATTCTGATTGTACAGGTATATCTTAAAGCCAGTAACTTTATGGTATGGTGAGGATAGAGACACATTAATTTATTCGCAAGTCATTAATTAACATATCACCATACAATGGTATGTTCCCATATATTCAGAGTCAAAACAATAGAATTACTAAATTTTCAAAGTATTAACGTCTTTGTTTGTTATTATCATAAGTAATGGTATGTGTTAAATATTAAGTGCTTCTGTTATTATTGACGTTATCATTACTTCATAAAAACATAGCAACATTGATGCTTTAAAATCAACTAATTTATTATGTCTGTTATAAGTTGTCACAGAACGTACATTAAATAACCCACTGAACCATCCTTTTACATTGTGGGAACATGATAGTTTTGCTGAAGTTGCTATAGCAACCATATCGATTGGGCTAGTTATAGTATAGTATTTTTTGAAAAATCATAAGATAGTCGACCTTCACAAATGAAAAGACTTTATTAATTGATTATTAAATAATAATTCCTGAATCTCAGTTATTAAAAACAAAACGCTCTTTTCTGGTTAGTTACTTTCTGATTGATGTACAGCACGCTATTTCATATCTCTCCAATTAACCATGTCTTTATACATTGAACAATATAAAGCGCATGTTGTATTGAGGGTATCATGTATTATTTTAAAACGTTGCTCAAATGTTCGATGGATATTTAAGCCAAACACTAAATTGTTCCGGTAGTTTACGACATTTGAAGTCTGTCAATTAAACTCGTACACATAAATCCTGTGCTAGGTTGGTATACATTGCGAAAGTGTTTTCCTCGACAAACCCCCATGTCAGTTTATGGCTGTGTTTGACTTATGGTATCGAGTTTGCATATCAAACGCTTGTTCTCGGCCAACTCTAGAGTCGAGCTGGAACGTACTCCCAAGTTTAACAAGAACTCGATTTGTGGCGTCATATGCACAATGGGCAGATTCCTCTCCAAACCAGTTCCACATGCACATTATGAATGAAATATTGAATTTTATTACATAGATACGTGTTTATATTTAGATAAGATATTTTTAAACGGAAAAACATAATTTATTGAAGCTTGATACTGTAAGTTAGCACTAGAGCCCTCATCGATACGTTTGATTTGAAACGTCTCAACTTATGCGTCGACTCGATCCTAGTGTTGTTAAATCGAACGCAGCCTATATGTAGCCCCATGTTAATGACTATATAGCTAACCATAACGTTATAACACGATAAAGACGCTGCATTCCTAATATAAAACAAGTAATTAGAAGTAGGTGATTTGATTTAGCTACGACTACCCATTCCATAAACTCAATAGAACTTGTTTGCATTCCCCTAAAGCAAGTACTAATACAATATTAAAGTGAATTCCATTACTGAAATAACGATCCTTAGTGTACTAACTCCTTTAGAACAATTTGATAATGAGTCTTTCAATTGAGAACAGTGGAAGACTGGGTGTATATATCCATATAGAAATACTGAACATGACCTCTGGAGAAATACACTCATTTACAGTTATCCGTCAAGTTAGCTTGATCAGTTAAAGGGACAAATATGAAAAATATAGAAGTTCAACTGTTGTACAGTGTTTGCATTATACAGTTGTCCCTGTTAAACGAAATCAATGATACACATTTTTTATAATTCCTTTTTCACATCTCATATTTCTAATCAAATAAAATATAACTTTAAAAACATATTCACAGCAATACTTAGCAGTGAGAACAGTATAAGGGAAATCCTAATTATCAAGTTGTTCATCCTTTTGTCATCAACATTACCTTTATTCTATGTTTGACACATTTTGAAAACAAATCCCATCAACAAAAATCTGGAAATGGCATTTTACTGAAAAAAAACAAATACTTTCTTGTTGACAAAATAAGTTTTTATTTTTATAAATCAAATCCTCAGTGTGAAATGTCATTAATAGTATCGGTACATTTACTACCTTCTATCTAACTTCATTCCATCTCATGGGGTGATATGCGTCCTTGTATAATGACAGAATGTAGAACTAGAAGAAACTAGATCATGTTATCGTGGTGGTCTTCAGTGCTGCATGGAAAGTAAATGCAATGGTAAATTTGATATCAGAATGTAATGTAATGAAAGAATGAAACATGATGACATTGTACTGTATTGCCTTTTATCCCCTATTTTACAGGGCTTTATAGATATGAAATTAAGTCGTTTGATAACAATGACAAAGCGTACAGATGTTTCACAATAATGTATCGCCTCTTTTTCTCATACATACGCTCACTCATCATGACAGGTGCTACTGTTATGTATCAAACAAATTATATTACAGCTGTTCATCGTATCTTCAAAGTTGGATTTTGTTAAAGGAATCACGTTACAAAGGAAAGAAAGAAACAACTGAACTTGATAAATTGTTGTAATCTCTTTAATTTTGTAATTTAACTTGTTATGTTGAAAGCCTGTGAATGTATTCCATGACCTATGCTAATTAGACCCAAAGATGAAGTGTACCATTTTATCCAAACACCATTAGTTCTTCACATATTAATGCTATTGAACTAGATCCTAACAGGTCATTTGACTTTGATTCGACATTCAACGACATCGAGTTTTCGTTGTTGAATTGACGTTGAAACGACGTTATTGACACGACGTTGCATCAACGTTGACATGATGTTGTAACGACATCGTGCAGTCGACCTCTGAGCAATGACTAACAATCTCAATTCTAAACGTTAACATCTCTAACATACAGAGATAATCCGCCAGATGCGCTAAGTTCATTTATGGGTTACTACATGGAAACTAATATCGTGGTCAGTGCATATTAATTACCTTCCTTATAGTGGCTAGTGAACGCTACCATCCAATCAGTCCATAGTAATTAAGAAATAATCCTCTCAGATTAAATGTCTGTCACATGGATCACTCATCGGTTTGAAATCACAACGTGTCCTTTGTCATTGGTTTATAATGTCATTAAGACGTCATAGCATGTTGATGTATAATGTTTTTGAAAATCATAGCATTTTGAAGTTATTGCAAAAGTTCTCCTACATGATACCGCTGGATGTTAGAAACAGTAATTTGACATATTTGGATTAATAACAAAATCATTATAATCATTTACTTTTGAAAGGTGTTATTCAGGAAAGCTGAACTGCCATTTAACAAATTACATTTGTGTTTCGCTAAACATTTTCATTTACGTAAATATTTGTGTTTACTTGAATGGAGGTGTTCCATTTGTTGATTAAGTGCATCTTAAAATGAAATGTCTAGACCATAGAGTACAGTGATACAAACACGTATAAGGCAATGTGTCCGCTCAAGGAAAACACAAATAGAAATCAATCAAATCACTTTTGGGACACACTCTTTTACTTGATGCATTGATGAATGTCCCAAATGAATGTTGCTCCTAACAATCTTTAGTGTAAAATTCGCTTTGTATCGTTGAATAGGGTGAACATTTGATGGAAAGGTATTGATATATGAATTCATATGATTATTCAATTTCTTAAACCTTTTCTAAAGTGGGCTTCGTACTCAAACTGCATTACATTAATCATAATTTGTTGACGACATATTTAATCAGTGTATGACAGTAAATATTCATTATTACATAATGTGAAAGTTGCCCATTCATCGCGAAATGGTATATTCTATTTAAATCCAAATATCACTTATTTGTTTTCTTAACATTATCACGTTTAACAATCTGACAACTGTTATTATTTTCGCCAATAAATATCACAGTAGGAATAAGATTTAACTTATTTATATGGTATGTATGTTTTAACATAAATGTGTTTCTAGTTTCTTATTTTGTTTCCTTAAGCTTGTACATACGGTATAATGTCATAATAGACGTCACCAGGTTCGCATCATTAACACTGTTGAAAGTTAATGATTGATATTCTTTGGCCTTTACTGTGAATAAGGTGAATGTACATCTGTATCTTCATTCATAATGAAATGTGAATTTGAAAGGTTCACAGTCATGATTGCTTAATTTTGGCATTGTATTTATGACTGCTATGGTAAATGATACCATGAACATACAATTGCGTTGACTACACTGCAATGACGGTCGCAGTGTCTTCTTCAATCAAACGTTTATTCTGAACTCGTCGCACAGAATCGATGAAAAGTTGCAAATCAAATATCCTTATACCCTCAATATAAAGTAACTCTGTGAGTGTTGAATAATGATAGAACCCAGAATTGTTACAAACTCTAGATTAGGTCAAGATATCTACATGGGATTTGGTGTTTCTCACATGGGCTTGGATGAACTGTTTCAATTTGTGATCAATATTGATTTCTCAATTTTCTGTGGAATACTTTCAAGTGATGCTCTTTATTTGGCTTGCTGTTTTCTTCATGTGAAACATACGTATATGTTAAAACCTTATGTCAGTATGAAAACTCAAAAACAAAATTCAAATGAGTTTCAAATGTCCTGCCATATACACATCATTTGGTGGTGAACAAGTTACATATGTCTTTATCTATGGTTAAATAGCGTAAATAAGTAAAAGAAAAATGCAGTGTTTTTCACATATTCACCACAATTTACCATACAGTGAGGCACAACTCCAAATCCATAATAATATAGTAATAATTCTAATTTCTCTCAGACCTACTTTAATTTCTGGAGATTCCACAGGTGCCGTTTACGAGTCACGTCTTCATTGGGAAGTGAGTTAAGATTGGCTAATATAATGTTAGTCTTTCAAAATATGTTTTGGTTGCATTGTATTGCCCATAATAATGATATGAAATGTCTTTTCATCTGGCCTTCTCCAACAATAAAGGTCAGCTAGCCCCTCTCATTACAAATCACAGATCGTACACTAAGCTATCATGCGGTTAATATCAGATTCTGATCATGGATCTAAGTTGTAATCTTCCTTCAATGTTTGACATGAGCATCGCTTCGTTTAAGCTTCTATCAGGGAATATTGACAACTACTATTGAGCCAACTCTGGCGCGGTACCTGTGTTACTGAAACATAAAACCGTATCAACGGCAAACGGTATCAATATCAATATCAATATCAATATCTCCCATAAAGCCCTTTACCTTCCGTGCCCTTTGCTCTACTACACAAGTCCGGAAAAAGGAATTCAGCAAAACACATCAAGCCTTTTATTTTGATATATTGCAATTTCAATGTCGAAACAATTATGTCGAACACTTTAATACTGAATATATTGAGCAATGTTCACATAGTTACTCTTTAGTACGTGAGTTTGGGCTATTTGTGAACGGTTCAATTATGATGGCCTAGTAATATGTTCAGGCCTAATATTTACGAAAAAAATCGTTGAATCGTGTTGCATTATCTCAATCACCGTTACGTGGGGATCTTGAAATCATTGTTGACTTTTACGAAGAGTATTGATAGTTTAAGGTCAACCATTTGCACTTATGTTTGATCTTTGCTCTGATTCTACAATCATTGACGAAGATCAAATGCTCTAAGTCCATTGAGTGTGAGTAATTAAAAAAGAAGTGTCAACTGAATGCGACTTAAAATGGTGTCGAAGGGGGATATATCACAACTTGGCGTGTTTATATTGGGACACGTGGAATCAGGTATTCGACTGGTCAACAGAGTGATACTGGCCACTGAAGATCGATATATTATATACAAGAGCACATATCGTTAGTTTAAATTACCTCTTATACTTTGAACAACATCTTAGACACAACAACCATGGTGCCTTGTGCCACATTTTACCTTGTCAATGCAGGTTAATATAAGGTTATACGTGACACCAGCACACGTCGTATGGTAATCTACCCATTTTAAAGTTTAATTCCTTCAATGCGGTTTTGGATGGGATTTATCATATTTGTATTACGAAAAACAAGTTATTATGGAATGAAGTGAACTTCAATCCGACAGTCCGGGAATACATAACCAACTTGGTATGTTATGACATAGTCGACCTTCGCACAAACACTTGTAGAATAAAAAAAATAGTACAGAGATAGTTTCATATGTGAATCATGCATCTCAGTATTGCAAAACAAAGGCTCTTACCAACTGATATACTCTGTGTTCATTCTGGTTGGATTGCAACCTAATTAGTCACCTCTGTAAAGTTAACTAATTCACAACATATAAGAGTATAACGTGTATGCTTTATTTAAACTAACACGAGTTCCTACTTCAGAATATTTAATTAGAACTAAGTGTTTTGATTTGTTTGGGAGAACCCATTCTTTAAACTCAATAGAACGTGTCTGCATCCGCCTAAAGTAAATGTTGATAGGATTTAAACGTGAATCACATTACTGAAATACTGATTCTAAGTCAACTGACCTCTTTAAGACAATTAAATAATGAGTCTATCAATACAGCACAGTGAACGACTGGATGTATAGAACCATTCACACAAAATAGATAAGTATTGAGCCAGGATGAGAACATCATTTCATGTACACTGTCGGCTAAAAGAAACGCCTACCAGATATCTTACCAGATTTCGTAAAAAAACTATAATGAACAGTTTTGCAATTCAGAAGTTGTCATGTCACAAAATAATGGCGATTGTTGAAATGAGACAACGAAATTGTTCAGTATTCGATCAGTCCTTTTTCAGATTTTCATACAACCACGAGCAACACTATACTGGCACACATTCGCATTAATGTGGTGATGACGCTACAGATGTACGTGGTTACTGTGCGCAAGTGAATCAACCGTAAATAGCGGTCTTCATCGGGCGTGGTTTTCATGTATGTTATTAACCCGAATCACATTGTGTCCATGATTTCGCTCGCAGGACAATAAATTATTGAATCCGTTTGCCAGATTCTTCCATCAACAGAGTGTTTAAGTCTAACTGACATGTGTTAACGCTGTGGAGATGACATTGCATTAACAAACACAAATCCTACCTCTTTCCTGATGTTGACAATCGAAAGGATTTTCTAGTTGAAATATGTTTTCAATTTATCTGAAATCTTCAAATACATTCAGAACTTTAATATGTGTGATTCGAATGGAATTTATATAAGAATGCATTATTTTAAACTCAAATTGAATAATTCAATGTAAATGATAAAATTACGAAATGCATTTAACAACTGACCTGTGTACTTTAATTCCAAAGAGGGATTAAATAATGTTGTGTATGTAAATGTATAATATGTTTCTCGATTTTAATTGGAAACTAGTAATTATGATATATTTGGCAATTGGGGATAAATGTGTATGTTGAGTGAATTTCTTTAACTGCAATCAGCAAATTTGATAAGTTGACACGTATTAAAGCCAAATAAGTTATCGTGAAAGACATAGGATGTATCTTTAATTAACGTTGCAGAAGGAAAATATTAAATATAACGTTCTAATCGCATATATATAGAGAGGATAGTTTGTATTTTAGTATGATATCACTCATCTGTTATCGAGTAACGTGGTGGAACCGGTATTTGATATACTAAAATATCGGCTTTACCCCGTTCAGAGATAATACACTAAAATAATTATGTTTATTAAATACTTCTGTATTCGGAAATGTGTTCTTTTACGACCAAAACTGATGCACTTTGGCGAGCTAATATGACGTCGTGCCATTGTTGCACTCAGCAACGGCGATAACGTTGCGTTTATTGTATACGTGACGTCATATCATTGATAACATGATGTCAAACCCTTTGTGGTATATTCACTGTGTTGCGAAAGTCATATCAAACTCCAGGGATGAGAACATTTATCTCAAATAGATAACACTCAGTCTCTCACTGTTATAAATACGTTACATTTCCCATGGATGTTTCCCGATGTATATGTCATACAATGCCTATGCAATTGATTAAGCTATTAGATAATCATATTACTCAACATTGTGTGGCAACCGTGCACGGCTTTACACTTATTCTCCAATTTCCATAGAAACTCAATTTGACCAAGGCCTGTAATTGCACGTTAGCATGTGTTTGTTCTAATTTGAACTCAGATGGGGGTCCAGTCTATGGGTTCCCAGAAAGGAATCAGACTGGAAGGGTTGATTCAGGTTTCGTGGTACACGTAGTGATTTTGTTTAATTCATGAATGTTGGCCAATAGTGTTGAGGTTAAGATAACCTGTAAAGCTAATTACACAGTGTTTTTTCTGAATTGTGTACTTTACCATTCCGAATCACTGTATCATGGTGACCTAAATATCACAAATTGCCTTTCTGTGTGAATGATAAAGGTGCTGTAGCACGCCATTCTTACTGAAATAAAAGGATCTAACGAAAAGGTAAATACATGTTACCAATGGCTAAATAACATTCCTGACATGGCCGCATGAAGGTAATTCAGGTGATCTTACTTATGTAGCGATAACAAAACACTCAGAATAGAGTTTTAATTATTACACCAATATGGACTGGTGATCGATCTTTCTGTCTGAACTCTCAAGTTTGTCTACAACTCACACTGAAGAGTTCCACACCACTGTCGCTTTGTAGGTTGCGCTGTTTTCTATGGATACGGCTTTTCGGGTATTATGAGATAAAGCATAATATGCATTTTCATACAAATGTGGGCTAAACATTCACAATATGAGGCACATAAGCCAAGTAAAACATAGTATTATTAACTTGAATATACAAGTTATTTGGCCAGGTTTCATTTAGTCAATACATGTGCTTTAACACATGTAACAGAATATTAAATCATGTCGATAATTCAATATTACATGGGTCTAAAAGTTGATATGCGTCAATGATTTGTCTTCAGCCATTGATTAAATTTTTTTCCGTCTAGTCCACATGTCTAGCCTTCATTACAATGCAGTGACATCCAGCAAGTACATCCCCTAATTAGAACTGTATGTTGCAATCGCTGTGATACCCAATTTCCTTACTGGAAGATCTCCCAGCAGGGGCTAACCAACCAAATGTCCAACTGAAATTGAAATCTACTGGTCATTGTCACAAGCATTGCATTATGTATTTCTCTAGATTAACCAGTTGTGTATTTTAAACAAGTGACATGCAGTCGAGATGATGGATCACAATCACTGTAATCTCATTTCTAGATATTTAAAGCCAAAGTTAGAATATTTAGGATAAAGACACCTCGTCTAGCTGTGAGACAAACATATTAACCTTCACACACTCCAATGTATGATCTCGTCTTTGGTAATTGCACATTATTAATACGTTAAAGTGTGTTACGAGGGTCATCAGAAAGTTAATGTTAACGTTTATACCTCACCTCTTCTTTACCCCCATTGTGATTCCTTGAAACGCAGATTAAACAAATGGGTCAGTCCATTCATGAGTTACTTATGCAAGCAAATACTTTTATTTGGTCACCACAGATACATTGGCTGCCTTATTGTGGTTGATTGAATTTGATGATGTACGGTATTATACACTTAGTCAAAAGGAATTCAGAAATAATTCTGCCAGATTGAATGAGTACCGCATGGATCAACCATCAGCTTGAAATCACAAGGTTTGCATGTAAATGTGCAATCGGGAATATTCATGAATCAGTTGGTTTCTTGCAGTTTCCGATATTAATCATAACATCCATAAATCAAATCCAAACTCTTGTGTCAATGATTAATTGTCATCTTTTCATGGAGTATGCATGCAATACAGAGTGTTCTATCATTAGAACTATGATTAGGCCAATGATTTAGTGAAGGTCTTAAATATCCACTCTGAGGTAGGCAACTGATAGTAATGTTTAAATAGTTATACGTATAGTATTGTAAGTAGAAATGTGTACATTGCAGTCGGCAATGTTCATATACGGATTCTCAACTTTTTAACGGCAATACTTGTCAACCCCGTTCCAGCGGACACTGGTTTGAAGCATTGAAATGGCATTTGATCAATTGATAACAACACAATGAAAGACTAATTGCAAGCTCGTGTCAATGTATTTTACTGTCAAACAAAAACCTAAATAGGGCAGGTGTACTTGTCTAACCGATTTTAATTATCT
This sequence comes from Gibbula magus, assembly GCA_936450465.1. Classification (NCBI taxonomy): domain Eukaryota; kingdom Metazoa; phylum Mollusca; class Gastropoda; order Trochida; family Trochidae; genus Gibbula; species Gibbula magus. The sequence goes on along the minus strand of OW388289.1, from coordinate 89,818,717 downwards.
TTTTGAAATTTATCCGACTTCCATTGATGTAAGGAACGTCTCAACGGTCTTCAATAATGATGTGAGTCACACTAAATGTCAAATGAGACTTGGGTTAATGCATCATTGTATTGTAGCATATGAACTTAATTCATTTAGATTAGGTATGAGCTTTGATTAAATATCACGGACACAGTGTTATCAAATACGTATTTAATGATAATGGCAGTTTAGTTCTAAGTATTAGCATGTAGATTGGAAATAGAAACTCACCTATGTTTCTACTGATAAAATACAGTTTTATAAGTTGATCAAACTTATAAATGTCTGACGGTTGATATATTTGATATCAATGGTGAGATTTTCAAAGCCACTAAATTTGCAAAGTCATTATATTTCAACGCAACGTGTACGTGGCTGAATACATCACTGTCCTACATTGCAGTTAGGCCACTGAACTATTTGACATTTTGAAGCCATAATATGCTTGATGTCATGGTGACGTTAGTCTTTTAATTGATGCATTGTATCTAATATTTAGCCATTCTACAAAAGCTTCTTTCTTCTGCGCGATCCCACATGATCACTCAGATAAATGTACAAATTAAACTTCAATAAACCAAACATTCACTTCACATAAGCGTATATATTTTAATGTAATTGGAAATAACATTAAATTAACATTTCACAAATTACATTTGTTTTTTTAACTAGACATGAATCAGATGTAAAGCCTAGAGAGTTTGTAATACAATGTTTTTAAAGGCACTTTTGAAAATGGAGGTTCAAATGATACATAAACTTGTCAGACAAATTGCCTCTTCATCAAAAATACAAATGTATTTCAAGCAAAGAACTTGTTTGGATACAAATCCAATGTAACCCAAAATAACCCAAATGACCAATGCCCTAAAAAAAAAAACAATTGCGTTGACTGCACCACTACAATAAAAAAAAACCGATAGCAATGCGTTCTGCTTTCAGAGATGACTCCGTGTGGTGCGAGGCAACCCGAAAGCGGGAAGGTAATTCAACTGAATCTGATTCTTGGCCACTAGTTGCGTCATTTTGGCCGTAGGGGGAAAAGCGTAAGCGTCCATCCCCTCCCATCCACATGAAAGCGCGTCTAGTCTAGAATAGGTCTATTTGTGGCCTCTCAAACTTGAAGGCATAGACTTTGTTTGTCCGGGCGAGACAGAGCGTCTGCTAAAACGTTATTGGCTCCTGGGATGTGCACCGCTCGAATGGAGAGGTTGAGGCTGTCTACCAGGCGAAACAGCTCCATCACCAGTTGCAGAATCGAATCAGAAGTCCAAGTTAGAGAGACGCGAATACGGAACCCCCGCTCCATACGAAGTCGTCTAGGCCCAACTGACGCCGGGAGAGACGGCCCCATACCGGCACATACCATGAGTCTACAATTGGTGTCTGAAGAAGGGGAAGACGCCACCCGTCACTGTTTTCTTGGAGTGCCACGTTCCTTTCCCCTTTGTTGCTTGAAGGAGGAGGAACGTTTTTCCTCTTCTAAGGCGTGTTCGACGGGGTGCAAGCCCACTCCGATGTCACACGTTTCGTCAGCTCTTGCTGCTGAGATTCCTGTCTCTGGCGAACGGCGTCCCCAATCTGCCCATCGAAGAGGTAGAGGCGGATATGGAAACAGTCCTAAGCTTGTTCCTAATTTCTGCCGGGAGGTCAGTCCTGGTCAGAAAATCATCATGCCGGATGTTCGTCAGACCTGCTGAAATGCGAGCCGCACTTAGCATCACTTGCGCTACCCTGCCCATCACCAACCCGAACCCACGATAGAGACCAGTCCTCCATCCCTGACTGTATAGCAAAAGCAGTCATCGCCTGACAGGCGTGGGCAATAGGGTCAGCCATCCCAAGAATCGATCTGGCCTCTTTGTCTAGGTGGATAAGGTGGCCGTCCGACACCGAGTGGGGAACCAAAGGAACGGCCACTCGGCGTATGTCCTCGTCAAACGTGGGAGGTGCAAGAGGGACCGGAGAGTTGGCGAACGGAAGAACAGAGCGAAACACGTGACCAAAAGTGGTGGAATCCGCTTGCCGGGTCCTTCCGGATTCTTCAGGATTCTTTAGGATCCGCCAATATTTGGGAGAATCCGGAAGGATCCGGCAAATGGATTCCACCACTTTTTGTCCTGTGAAAGCAGTCAGTTAGAACCAGTGGCCGCATGAGACGTCCCAGTGCGGCGGACGTGATAGTGGACTCGAAGTCCTTGGTTGCGTTGTGAACAGCCTGTGAGGCTTGATTACGACACGAGTGGCGTGAGATATGTCATCCTCGCAAAAGGTCTCTTACCTCGCCCTCTTTGACAAGGAAGGGGGAGTCTTCGACCTCCTGCTGGGAGGACCCTGACCATTCTTTATAAGCGGAGGCCTGGAGGGGTCGATGAACTCCCACTCCCTTCACTGGTGTAAGCGGGAGACGAAACAGCGAAAGCGTCGGAGGCCCCTGACGTGACTTGGGAGATAAGCTGATGAGCGGACAGGCCACCAAGACCCTGACCTACTTCCCAGTCTAGCGAGGAGACCATGTCTTTGACGGAGCCCATAATGGACTCTCAGTACCTGAACATAAAAACCGATAGAAAGGGAGCGAGCGCGCTTCTTTCCCTTCTTCGTGTGGCTGACCAACCAAGGAGAGTGGACAGGAGAGAGTATGCGGTCTCGGGACGGCGACCGCACCCTCTCGTTCTCGACGTTAGGCGAGTCCTGCCGTGACTGAGTGTGGGGCGAGTGGAACTCTGTCGTTTCCTCTGCAATGATAAGGCCAGGTGTCAGAGAAGCAGTGGACTGTCCGCCGTTACGTGCAGAACGCGCCGCGCGTTCCAACTTCTTAATGGCCGCGCGGTAAGCCTTGGGCGAAGCCATATCGAAAGTAGAGTGAGAAGTCAAAGTCCAAGGACCTGACAGCGAACCAAGTCAAAACAAGAAACAACAGTAAACGACGTCGGCACCTGAGTGTCAATCAAGTGCACCCCAAATCTGGAGACGCAGGGCACACGGCCACGGTTGAACAAAAAGCCTAAGGTACGCGTGCCTAACCAATATATGACAACACCTAACCCTCAACATCTAGTCACTGGAGACGACGTCGTCTCAAGAAACAATGCAGGCGGAGGCCCACACTGAGTGGAAGGCGTCGTTATGAAACGACGTCGGTAAACGCGGCAGCAGAGCCTATCAGCATAAGGTGTCGTGACAATCACCGTCGGAGGACAGAGACAGCCACACCGCTCGGCGACAAAGGAGGGAATGACGTCACTTGGTTCTAGCCATCAAGCGGGGTCAGGGGTTGTAGGAGGTAACTCTCATTTGTTTATCAGTGTTATATCTGGTGATTTATCAACTAGAGTATGTAAATAATGCTGATTCAACCAGAGTATTGATGCAATTTGGTATACGACGGATCAAAGGAGGGGTCTGACCTCTGAATATCGATATTTGACACACATTATTGCTTTTGCTAACCCAAAGAAAAATCCCTGGCACGGACAAGTTGTTATTGCTTTTGTAGCGGATTTTTAAGTGTCGAACTATCTCAAACATTAATTCATTAGTCATAGTTTTGTGTTTGGTTCTTTCGGTATTTAAAACAAATTACATCACCACACGATTGGAGGTCAGAACGTAATGTTACATTTGTAAGGTACGTGCGCCAAATCAGGATTAAATAATGTTGACCAATTATTAGCAAAAAAAATAACATATAATTTTTCTTAAAATTAATCTTATTCAGTATACTGAATTATCATTTGTCTTGACTATTTTGTATATATTCACAACTTTAGCAATTTGTTTTACATACTTTGATAATCAAATCTCAAATAAGGATTCAGGGGATTTAAATACCATGTATTCACCATTGATGCTTCCGGTGAACATCCAACTGGAAAGTATTGACATGAATGACACATTTAGACACTCATTTAGGGCAAGGAAGTGGATACTTGCAATCCTGAGTTGTAACATGTCTAGGGAATCCTTTGACTGAATCTAATTATCACAAGATGCACAGTGTGTTATGTGTTACCATCAGCTATTTGGAATAGACTTCGATTTTCTCATCTAACACTCATCAATTATTAAGTTTTCTGCAAGTTGTCCCGGTATTTCAGTATATCAATCCAATGTACTTTTAGATGGTTAGTTTCCCACCTTTATTCGTGAAAATTGTGATCACATTTCCCATTCAATATATTTCCTTATTTCAGGAACTTACAACGATGTACCTTTAGAATGTAGTATTGTGTATTCAAATAAACTAACACTGAAACAATCATGTATAGGAACATGTCCAGGGCTAAAACTGAACTGAAATTAAAACTTTAAAACGATGTTGAGTTTAGAACATGCTTCCGTTTTAGAATTCCCATGAATAAAGGAAAATCCCTATCATGTCAATAACGTATTTGTGTGGTACATCGTCAATTTGACAGCAAAGGTAACTATCTCAACATTCAATAACTGTGAATAAAGATAGACCCATTATCAAAAGGTGGTGTTTACCTCAGAATAGAGACAATCACATTTTACGAATCTATAATACGTGACAAGATGGGTTAACTACATCTCCCTGATGTCGTGGAAACTGTTTTTGGATATCGTCAGATTATTTTAGCGAATGATGCACGTCCATAGAAATAACTTGTTTCACACTTATATCAGAAGTCTACTCAATAACATGAGCTCTGCATAGCTTAAAACGCCACACTAAATAATATATCTCCCTCTTATGTAACATAAAATACTTCATGGGGAAATGTGCTTTGTTTTGTAACGTTAATATTCACTTGTTATCAAATATTAAGTTATCCGGTACCTTGCTGTGAAGACTGGAACCTCATCAAAATAGCCACATACAGAGCCTGGATTTGGAGTGTCATTGTTTGGAACTGATGCTGGGTGAGCAGACTCCAGGACTACAACAATGACTATTGACTGATAAACAACACAATGATGACTGTATGGAAATGATGATCACAGGTCAAGATGCGGTTTTATGTTCAACCATATTGACAAATGTGCCCTGTTTTGGAATACATTATTGAATAAAATTTTAGATGGATTCTACCATACCTTGCATTATAGGACGTATTGGTCCAGAATACTTCCCGTACATTTCCCTTTTGAATCTAAAAACTAAAACATTAACAATAAAGACTGTTAAATAAATAATGTTATGTGAATGTTGTTTATATAACCTAAGTGAGGACATATACAGTTGTTATCCAATATAAATCCATCGGGTTCCTTGCTGTGAAGACAATTGCCTTAGCAAAGAAGCGACATCCACTTACTGAACCTGGATTTGGAATGTTGAAAGTATGGAAGTTGTCCTGGCTGAGGAGACTCCAAGACTGAATGTACGACAATGATTGACGAAGATTGCAATGGTGACTGTGTGAGAAAATAGATGATCACAGGACAAGAGACTATTTGTTTGATGTTGAACCATATGGTCGTCTAACATGGAGAATGTGTTGTGTTTCGAAAAAGTATCTATTACAATTGAATATACATTTTATCATACTTTGAATTATCGGATCTAATGAATCATGACATTATTAAGCCATAATGGTTTATAATACTAAATATGTTAAAAATGTTGTTACACTAAGTAATTGTGAACACGACGAGATGTGACTGAAGGTAATTGGACGATTACTAGATATTTGTTTACTTATTTTTATCAACATATATCAATGTACAATTTACAATGTAAATGCTAGTATCGGAATGAGTTTACACCATTTACGTCTTTTGTCAATTGCTTTGGCTAATAAATATAACAAACCTCTTAAATGATTAATATGGGTCTTCGTCGACAAACCAATTTGGTCAAGAATCATTTATTATCATACTAGCCAGTCTAGACATCGGGGTAGTTGATTCCCTTAATCAACATAAGGGAGACCTCTGTTTTGTCAGAAACATACGGTAATAACAACGCCAACAATGGAAACTCTCAACATACGTCATCCCTATATTACACATAGACGTTTTTAATTCATTAGTTTGACCATTTCACTAACCAATTCTGCAGAGCAACACTGCCCATTATTACAATTCTGACTGAATATACGTATTTGTACTGATATCAAATAAGCTGAGCCTTGGTCAAACAATGACATGTTTGTGTGAAGGTGACCTATTCTATTCCTGGCCAAAAACAATTTCCTGGTCGACCACTTCCTTCATTCGTCGAGGCTTTGTAAATGTAACTGTCAATGGTAAGTATATAATGTGCACCAACTCAGCTATTCATGTCATCGCGTTGTGTGGGTTGGCATAAAAACGAATCCAGTCTAAAAACGAATCGAATTCAACAGTTTTAATTTTCTCAACACGATAGAGATGTGTACCTATCAATCAGAAAGTCTGTGTTATTGATTTATTGTCTTGTTCGCGAAGAGGTACTATGACAGTAGTAATCAACACTCTCGCATGCAAAATATATGTAAATAAAGTACCCTGCAAAATAGTATCCACAACTGTCAGCTAAATGCCATGTTATCAGAGAAATGTTGTATGCTATGGTTTTGATAAGGTTATCCCTTTAGCATATTCACGACATTTTACTACTGAATGTATTAACTATTTTTTTATAACAAATTCTAACCCTTACACTGAAAGACTGCCCCTAGCACTTACCAGACCCTCAACCTGAAATCCTCACCTGAAACTACAAAATGCAAACACTAAAACCGAAACCTTAAAACAAAACCCTCACACTCTTACCCGCCAAGGGTATCCCTATCCCTAAAACGCTAACCCCATAACCCCAAAACCCTTAGCCGAACCACTACCTTAAGTCAAATTCCAACCAAAGATCGCTAACCCTAAAACACCCTAAACCTGAAACCAAAACCTAAATCCAAAATGGTAACCCTAAAAGCTTTAAACGAAACCCTTCAACCCTTACCCCATACGTTATATTCCATCCCTGAAATTTAACAATAAAACACGTTATCCCGAAAATCCTGAAACCCTTAGCCGAACCGTTACCCTTAACATCTTTTTTCAAACAGTTACCCTCAAACGTTGAAACCATTACACCATTAACATTAAATTACTAACCAAAATCTCTAACCGTAAACACGTTATCTTACTCTACTCCTTAATCTAAAATACTCACCTGAAACCAAAATCTAAGCCCAAAATGAACCATCCGATTAACTTTTAAAACATGATAATTGTTTTAGAGAAAAACTGGCCTGAAAAGGGTATGGTTCAGTTGTTGAGATTATGGTTTGATTACACAAAGTACTTTAGTGCACTATGTGTTTGATGGATAACATTATCATTTATAAAAGCGTATTGACTGCATACATTAATTATATTTGAATTATTAGTACAGACAAACACATTCAAATCCTTTTGCTTCTTCCATTTATGCTTCATGTTACTTCAGTTAATTTGATTTGTGTTGCGTATTGCTTGGGGTAACTTTTCTATCTTACTTACTGATCGAGTCGTTGAGGTGCGTCATCCACTTCATCAGGGAATGGATGACGTCATTAAAGGGTTTGATGTAGGCGTGATCCTCATTTAAAATAATCAAACGTTTGTGTCCTCAATGTTCTTGGCCTTGGTTTCACTTCTCTCTCAGTTCAGTTAAATTACCTAATGTTCACCATCAGGGTCGGTAGTCGTATCAATAAAGATAGCTAGCAATAATTTCAAAAATATAAAAAAATGCCAGTATTTAAATTTATTAAATAACAATATGTGTACAGTCGAACAGAGGCTTTTATTTCTGGACTGTTTTAATGTGACGATGCCATGTAATATACTATTACATGTACAAACAGATTTGCATATGTGGTTTGTTTATGTTTCATTGTAATACAGTGCCCTTTCATTCTCCATTCTAGTTGTGTCATGTGTTTTGCATATTTAAGCCTGTGTTAATTCCATTAAAATGCGTAAGGACTACTACACCCTATCAATTTAATGAATGAGCTTGTTTATAAAAATACAACAAATACTGTTTGATGTACGATTACGATTTAAAACACTTTATCCTATCTCGAGAATTTTTTTCCAACCTACTTGTAGATTGGAAAAAGAACTCTCTCTATGAACTCTCTATGCATATAATGTGTTTAATTCAAACTGCAAGATATTTTTGTAATTATATTTGCTTATGCATATTGCAGCAGAGTACTTCCAATATTATCTTGTAAACCTCAAAAGCAAAAATTTACAATAGATGTAGAGGTTTACATGAGTGTACCACAATGGTGCCAGCCAACACTTTCCAATTTCACCACTGTCAGTTAAACACTGGTAATTTAATTAGGCAGAAAATGCATTATATTTAATCAAATTGAGGTAATTTACTCTGCCAAATCAAATAGTATTGAGTCCTACATGTAACTATGACCTTCTAAATGAAATAGTGATCTGAAGTTTACTGACATAATAAGGAGTGTGTTTAAATCAAATATTCGCTGTACAATATATTTGGTAATGAGAGAGGACATAATTTACTTTTGACGAATTGATAGTAACCTACTAACAAAAATATACATTTTACGACATGATTCACACTGTCAGATAACAACAAACACTTTGGATAAATACTGACAATACATGTGTAATTACTATATATCTATTGCCTGATGTGAGTATGACTCAGTTAGAGCTATAATGTTTACAGATAGCACATAGGGAACAATTGGAATTATTATAAATAACTATCACCAAAGATATTAATTCCTTTTTTCAGTATTGTTACTTTTAAAAATAATAAATCCAATCTGTATAATTGAAGTTTTTAGGTAACTTTGGATCTTTAGCAATGCTTCAGTCAACGTTTTGTGCTACATAAGAAATGCAGTCGCTGTTTGTGTTTTTCTTTCACCGTCTAGACAATCTTATTGAAATGATTTCCATGGAGGATGATTGTCTGTATAACATTTGACATTAAGATCCGAAAAAAGGTGATTGTGTCACGAAATGTATAAGTGATTGAAATTAAATGATAATGTCTAATACAACATGAAAATGATACACATTGCTTTATGTTGATGGCATAAATGTCATAAGCTTTTGATTTGCTTTCCCTTTTGAATGACGTTTGAAAATTATATACAGTTTCGTATTAAGAAAACCCCGTGTCATTTTTTTCATAATTTTCCAAATGTTAACAGTAATACAGACAATACATGTATATGTTGTCATACATCAGCTATAGTTATGTTATACTTCATCAGTATCAGATATCTGTTGTTCTATTCTTTAACTCGTGAAATGACGTTGCTGGCATTTATATTGTTTTACTTGACAATATAAATGGATCAGAAATGACGCTAAATGTTGCTATTATCTCATGCAATTATGACAATCTGGAGAAGTGACTCATATTGTACACATTTCTGTTTGACTGTTTATTTATTTTATATTTAAGAGTATATAATATTTGCTATATCATACATATAATGTACACAACTTTATAACGAAAATATTACAAAGCAAAACACAACAACACTTTAGTGCTATGACCATCGTACTATTCCAAAATCGAATTGTTTTATATTTGTATATGTTAGTTTGGAATTTGAAAATTAACGGACACGCGGCAAAGACTGGTTTATTTCAAATAAATAGAATAGAGTTCGTGTCCATCACTCTCATCAATAAGTCATCAACAAATAGAAATGGCTAAACAAATCACAAATGAAATTTTAAAAAATCCCTTTAGAACGAACTTATATGGTTTAATTGTCATATGATAAGACATAACATAATGCAGTATAGCTAAGTACCGAAAGTTTGTTTACTAAGTTTCGATTTAGTTCAAATATCATGTAATTGGACATGTCTTCTTAAGCATCGTACCAATACGCAGTAAGTGATCCACACGGTCTAACATACATAATGTATTTCCTCTTTTACTCATTAAATGTATTTGTGATGATTTTGTTCTCCTTCAAAAATAAATGAAATTTGAATTTGACCCCTTCTGTCTTTTTCTTCATGCCAAATTTAATAAACACGCACCACTGCCATGACGATCACAGCATATGTTTGAGAATGATTGTTTTACTCATGGATATAATATGATTTATTGTTATTGCATGTGCTGTAATTCTATTATGGTTAAAGTGAACGTCAATTTACATGATGTTTGCACAATGATACACATGTAGGTGAACACACTTTTGGTACGCAGCTGCAGATATATAATGGGTGCAAGTGTAATTAAGATCAGTCTTACAATTTTAACCCTTTAACTCATGTACTCTGGATATTGTTTGTTTCCCCACATTAATGTTTTAGTAGCATAAACATATATGCGTAAACACGATCTAGGGCACATGCACACATATAAAACTTCAGCGATAGAATAGCAACCTGTCAAAAACGTGCTCTTGTTTCCATTGAACACCAGGGTAGATTGTGGAAGTCAATTTGGACAACTTTATTTGTTTTGAAATATATTCTCAAAACTGTGTACCCATGACTGCTTTCCCATGCAGAATCAATGAAGCAATGGTTGAAATGTTTATTGACATGTTAAAAAAACAAATACTGATTTCCTTTTTGTTTAATGCATCATTCAAATTTAGAAGATAACGAACATCTGTTTTGCTGAACGAGTTCAGCATGAACATCCTGTCATATGACAACACATTGCCTTCGCCTTATTTGACAGTGCTTGGTAGTGTAATTTATACATTTGGATTTGTTATGTGGTATCCTGTCATTTAAACAGCATCATAAGATATGATTTTAGACTCAATGGGATGCATATATTTCATTCAATATATTATCAAGGACTCATAAGAATGACATATTTTGTATCTAACATTTTCAGTTTGTTACAGTCTGTTAACATATTGTTTATCAAATAAATGTAGGACTACTGTTATTGGCTATACTTAATAGTACTTGACAGTACAACGACATGATAAACAAGTTCACAAGTACAAACCAAAATATGGACATAGCACACAATGAGTCAAATTGTGATAATCTGGTTAGTACACTCATGATCTTAATTCATTTATTAGATTCACAGTTGCATTAGCTTTGCGGAACTGCAGGCAGGTTCTATTGAGTTAAACGAATGGGTACTCTAAGCAAGATCAAATCAACTACATTAGGAGTGAGATGGTTGTTGTCAGGGTTTTATCATAATGATTAGACATGTGGTAAGATACCGAGCTGTAATGGCGAGTTAATTATTTCCTTTTAACTCCATTGGATTTGTTTTTAACTTCATCTCTTGTAACATGGAAAACGAACGACAGGTACTTTGGTTTATTCACGAAAATATTATTGACATATAGTCAGTGTATGAACTAGTTTTAAAATGTAACAAGCCAGCAGGGCTTGTTCACTCAAAAACTTACAAGCCCTCATCAAGCTTAGCAAGCCCTCAAATTTTAAAGTGATAATAAAAAGAACACATTATTTAGCTCGCAAAAAATTACTACTATGAAATTAGTCGGACTCTTGCAATTCTACAACTTACCAGGTACTGGGTTGTATAATTCCATTGCAAGTGCTTTCGATTAGGGTAAAACAAAAAGTAAGAACAGTGTTTCGTGACATAACTAAGGCTTTTGATAAAGTATATGGCATAGGGGACTTTTGAACAAACTACAATCCTTTGGAATTAGTGGGAAATTATTAGATTGGCTTCGTAGTTATCTAACTGATATATCAGAAGGTAGTCATAAACAGGTATAAGTTAATTCCAAACCTGTCTTGACCGGTAACCAACAAGGATCAGTTTTAGGACCTTTGTTATTTTCAATATATTAATGACCTTGTTGACAACATTGATTGTAACATATGTCTTTTTGCTGGTGGCTGATTGCCGCAAATGGCTGCGGTACTGCCGAAGCAGCATTAAACAATAACTCACCCACTCACTTTTTTTTAATGATGACACTTAGTAATAATTGAAGATCCGGTTTTATCATGAGTTTGAACGAAGATTTACAAAAGAAATTCAATGTGGGCAAATATATGGCAGGTGAAGTTTAATCCCGAAAAAAACCAGAAACTATTCAATTTAGTAAAAATCGGGTCGTTAGTCCCAACTCTCAGTTATATATGAGTCAAATAACTGAAGTTGAAGAACATAAACATTTAGGTGTTAAGTTTCAAAAGGATGCTTACACGGCTACTCACGTTAACAGTAATGTAGATAGAGTTACTCTCATAGCCAATTGCTTAAGACGTTTGAAGTATCGATTATCACGCAAATCACTTCAAATTATGATTATGTATCAGTCCTTCATTTCAAAGCTTTTTGACTATTGTAGCCATGTTTGGGATAACTGTACTCAGGCTCAAAATGCAAACCTGGAAAAATTACAATTAGATGCATTAAGGACAATCTACGGGACAACAAGAGGCACACAGCATAATAAACTATATGCTGTAACAAATGTGGTACCTCTTGTTGAAAGGAGACGTATGTGTACAAAAAATAACCCTTTTACATAGAATGATAAACGGCATAGCACCATGTTACTTATTTTACCTTGTCCCAACTGTTTTTGGACCACCAATTCGTACGAATTAAGAAACTCATCAAATTGACAAAACCTTTATGTTAAAACATCTGCTTATTCAAAATCGTTTTACCTTTAGAATGCATTAGCAAACGACATCAAAGTGATACAATCTCAAAAATTATTTATTGAAAAAGTAACTCCCCTGGATACTTATTTGGATTTTATCTAAATGAGGGTAGCTGTTTTGTCTCATTACTCATTGAAGGCTCCATTTAGGATACAGTGATTACACTATCATTAATTTGAAAGGCATACATGTATCTCTAACGACCCGTCCTGTTCGTGCAGATCAAATCGTGGAGACACATCACATTATCTACTTGCGTGTTCAAACGCATCCTTTGAAATGATGCATTATACTACAAAAATTGTTATGTCTGAAAACAATTTTGTATGGAAATCGTGAAATACCTGAAGCTGAAACCTTAGCAATTGTTTCTTTCTTGTAGATTTAATAACAATTAAAATTGAACAAATGTTAGCTTAAGATACATTGGTATGTAATATAAATTTATTGATAATTTATCATGTTGTGATTGTACATTAGCCTTTTGGTTTGTCATGATAATGCTTTGACTGAATGTAATTAGTTGACTTCATCTTTGTAAATTTGGAACAAAAATAACATTTACATGAACAACAGGATCTTCCTTATATTTGTCATAGAATGTTGAAGATATTCTAATAGTTATAGAGCGATGACGCAGCGCTACTAAGAAGTTGTTTGTGACAAAAGGAAGTAAATGTAAACCCGCGATCGCTAAACAGAAAGATTCCATAGTTAAAATTTCAAAATTAATATTGTAAGTTTCTAATTTATTTTTTATAATTCAAGTCTTGGAAGTCCTTTATAGATAAGGTAAAAATTCCAACAAGCCAGTCGGGCTTGCTTGTACTATTTTCTACAAGCCCGATCGGAAAGCAACCAGCAATTGGCATGCGGGCAGGCAGCTAATGTATAATCTAAAAGCACTCTAGACTAGACTTTTATTCGTGTTACATTACAAAACAGGTGAAATGGTCGTGTGATAACATATTGGTACAGTCAATGCTGGCGATAGTTGTCTTACTCTGAGGGCGTGGGTTCAAATCCCGCATGGGACTCGGCCTTAAAAAGTACAATAAGTTGTACTATTGAAGGTAGTGTTATCCCAAATATAACCATGTTATATTTATTCACTATCTAAATGGCAAGTATCTTTATGTTACATTACCACTGAATATTTTCAAGCTAACTACTGGATTCCTTGAAATAAACATTCTTAATGTGATGTCATGTCGTAATATGTATATTGCTTGACTACAAAATATCCCATATGCGCCAAGATTAAGGACAGTCTGGTCAGAACAATTTGTGTAATGTGACAATTGTACATCTGTCAACACTGTACATACACCAGCAGTATACTTGGGTAATAATACTATATGTACCAATGTAGTGTTATCAAGAGTTATTAACTTTTTTTTATTAGAGGCTTGAGCGATTATAATGTCAACAAAGCCATTTTAAACTGAATCGAAACTTAATTGAAAATGAGGAGGTTATTCGAGGCAAATACGCTATTGACCTGTGGTCACCGATTGTTTTATTCATTTATCCTCAAGTGTCATTGACTTCAAACTGGCCGCGGAGTCTACATGTCAATACAGTGACATTCCTCAATCAAGGATTTGTAATAACAATTGTCCACAAACGAGAATATTTGATCAGGGTTCGATTGGGTATTGGACTTAGTTTGACTGATACACCACATTGTGCATTGTTGTTAACAAAGGCGTGTTATAGTTCCAGCAAATGCGTCAAGCTTTTTAAAAATTAACTTGTCCTCTGTTCCACTGATATGACCATATGTATATTTGTTTTATTAATAAATGATCTCATGTTACCAAGTCTGGTTATGATATCATGACCTGGATCTGACATGTACTGAATATCCCTTTTAGTGGTATGAAGAACATGCATAACATTATTTCACCTTTACCATCATTTATATATGATCAAGTAACATGTTATAAAGACCGTAAGAAATTCAATGTTGCCTAGTTTAATCATAGAATATTGACGACTTAATCTTGATCAAAGTTTGATCAAATCCTGATCAGTTTTACCAGTAAGTCAAACACTGAACCTAATCAATTGCAAGTAAAGGAACATGCTTTTTAGAACCATTATAAATGTTATATCAACTATGTCATAAAATGAAATCACCGTGTTCGGTTTTTATATTAGGTTACCCTTTGACTGTAGCTGTAGCTATCAGGAATAGACTTCGACTTTTCATCTAACACTCATCAATTAATGAGTTTTCTTAGAGTTGTGCCGGCATTTCAGTAAATCAATGCAACTAAACTTAAGATGCGTAGTTTTTCTCATTCATCATCAGCTATTGCTTCATGGGACAGACTCACAACGAAGTGCTATAATATTGATGGGCGTTTTGGAACAAGCTATTTTACAACGTGTGACGGAGCACAAGTCTGGTGAACAAACAGTGAAACACACATCCGTTCATAAGAACCTTTTCAGTGCTGTTTTGCAGTAGTTTAGTCACATGAAAAGTGACTGACAGCAAACTTAATCATTCCAAAAGTCAATGACTGTGAATGAAAATGACAATAAAGACTCATGATCAGAATGTAGTGTTAACCTCAGAATAGACATAATCATATTTCACGAATCTATAAGATGAGACAAGATGGGTTCACTTCATCTTACTGGCGTCGTGGAAACTATTTTAGGATTTTATCAGATTAATTTAGGGAATGATGCACTTCCATACAAATAACTGGTACCACACTTATATCAAAAGACTCAATAATATGAGTTCTGCATACTTAAAATCGTCCACACTAAGTAATAAGGCCAAGTGCATCGGAAGTGCAAGTTGTTTATATAACCTTAGTGAGGAAACTTAATGTACAATGGTATCCAATAGAAAGTCATCGGTTCCTTGCTGTTAGGACTGGGACCTTATCAAAATAACCATTTCCACTTATATACCCTGGATTTGGAATGCCTTTGTATGGAAGCAGACTCCAAGACTACAACACTATATTGTGTCAAGTTAATATTTGTTCTATGTTCAACCATATGGTCAAATGTGCCCTGTTTTGAATACATTATTGAATCAAATGTTATATGAATTCTACCATACTTGCATTATGTGATGTATTGGTCCAGAGTACTTCCCGTACATTTCCCTTGGGAATTTAAAAATGATAGCATCTGTAAAAGTGTTGTTTTAATGACAAACTACACCATCTCGTTAAGGCACACAACTTAGAAAATCAGAATGATCATCTTTTTCAAAATAATTTGCATTTGCGTATACCACCAGGTGACCTTTATCTTCTTTATCATCCTGAATCGGTGCAACTGTAGCCAATTATTTTTCAAAGAACAACCGAAGATGCTTATTATGTTATTGTACGGAGTAATCGTGAAGTAGAGACGTGATTTCAGGTTATTTGAATGATTTCCAGATATTTGTTTCCCAAGTTTCATCAACATATAGCATTGCTCATTTCAATTTACAATTAATATAACAAGGAGTGTACAACAGCGGCATCAATTGTCAATTACTTTGCGTCATTAGTTAATAAATATACTTAACCTTTAAAAGTGTTGCTGTATGAATGCTCCACTCAACCAATTTGGTCAAATCATCATTTATTATCCTTCTAGCTAATCTAGATATCAGGCTAGGTGATTCACACACTCAAACAAAATACACCTCTGATAAGTCACAGACAGTAATAACAAAGTGAAAGTGTAGTGATGCATTATACATTGTAGATAAAGACGACTCCTCTCAAGAGATATCATCATATTCAATTACCAATACTGCAGCGTAATACTGTCCAGTATACATACATGCACTGATATCAAATGACAAAAACATTTTCTGTGAAAGGGACATGGTCTCTATTGAGCGCAAACAAGTTCGTGCTAGGTCAGTTTTGTCAACTGCCGACGTTAGGTACTGTTTACCAAATCAGCTACTCGTCTCTTTGTATTAGTTGGCGACACAAAAGACAAAATTCAACAGCTTTAATTTTCTCCACACCTTAAAGACGTGCACCCATCCATTACATTGTCTTCTTTATTAGTTTTTTCAGTTTTAGGTCTTGTTCTCGAAGAGATAAAATGACAGTTTTAATCAATATGCACATATTATTTAAATAAAGTGCCTTGCCAAACCCTAACCTAAAACATAACCACAGCCACAACCAACACAATAAACCAAGACCTAGCCTAGCCTGAGTCCTTAACCCATGAAATCCTAACCCTTAACCCTGAAAACCTTACCGTAACATCCTAATCCTAAAATACCCTACCCTTAAACCCTATTCTTTCTCTTAAACCTTAATCGCTAATGCTTACCATAACACACCCTAACAAACCTTAAACCTAACCCGAAATCTAACCCTAAACCTAATCCGAACATGTTCTTACCCTAACATTTACCCTAACCCTGACCCTAAAACCTTAAAACTCTAAAGTAACTCTTTCTAACCCTTGTTCTAACTATTGAAACCTCAAAGCCATAACCCTTAAATATTAACACTAGAGCCCTAACCCTAATTCTAAACTAAACTGCCTGACTCTTCGTTCAACACTTAACCCTAAAACCCTAACTGTCAAACTCTACAGCCCTACATTATAACCCTAAAGCCTTTGAACCAACCCTAAATTCAGAACCCTAAAACTCGAACCCTCATTTACCGTAAAACATCAAAACGTACCCTAAAACCCCATAACCTAATCCCAAAAACCTAGACGATAACATAAGACACTACAATCCTGAAACCGTAACCTCACCCAGGACTTACTATCCTTAACATAACCAGAAATGTAGCCTAAATTCTAACACTAAAACCAAAGCCTGAATTCTACAATTGTAACTCTAAAATTCTAAGCCTAAAGTTACTATAACATTTACCTTTATCATAATTCACCTCACTCCTAACACCCTAACCCTTAGTTTAAATCCCAAACCAAAAAACGTTAATGCTTACCATACCTCAATCCCTAGCTCTGACCCTAAACCAAAATTCTAACAGTGAAGCCCTAACCCATAAACCAAACTGTAACACCCATGTGCTCATTTAGCTTTCAACAATATCCTGCAGACACAAACATATTTCGGCTTTTTAACAAGAGTATCATGGTCTCCTCAGCGCCGCTGAGCATCCTGTATAGGATGGTAGTTAGGCGCTTTAGAAATATATTACTATTAGTATTAGTATTCTTTTGTCATTATTTATCCTAAAATCCGCCAATTTGAAAAGGCATAAACTTAATTATTACAAATATTTCTTTATAATAGTTGGTTATCTCCATTTAAAGATAGGTTTAGACTCTAAAATGACTGAAATGTATTTAAACTTATGTATTTACCCCCGATTAACCCCGTAACTGAGTTTTCTCCAGATAAACTCTGTTTTTATTTTATAGCATTATCCAACAAGTGACAAAACGTGAGTAATACAAATGATAAGTTCGGGAAAAGTTTTATTATAATATTATATAATTATATAAATTGCAGAATAGTATCCTCTTCACCAATTAGAAAATGCATGAATTATTATTTAACTTAAGATTAAATCAATATGTAACCTTCTGACAGTATTTCCTAAGTTTTGAAATATGTACTATCATTGAACACTATGAAATAGATGAAATACTTTTGAACAATTATTTAATCCAAATAAAGAGTAATTAAATTGGACAATGTGTATTCCAGGTGCAGTTATCTGACGTCTTCCAGAAACAAGTACTCACTGACGTAATGACACTCAACTATATTATATCTGAATAAACAGTAACACATAAACTGTACCTATCAATTAAATATTGTGTATGTAATGTGTTAATGACTGTAAGTATATAAAACACCCCTTTATTTTACAATGATAATGACACTTTAACCAAAACTATGTTTTCCTATCAATTACATTTAACTTTTTAAAAGGTATTGTTCATAAACTCACAGTTCATTAGTCATATTGACATTACTCTCAACTGGGGACGTGGCTGGGAGTCCCGAACTGTGAAGATCTAAAGCTAACAATGTACATGTACATGTAGTTATTCAATTAATGTTGATAACGTATGTAAGTGTTGCCATTTGAACACATATTCATGTTTGGTCCTTTTTCCTTTTCAGGCTGCGTATACAAATGAAAGCGGTGAGCGATATGAGATTAGTGTAAACAAGTATATGAACTTTAACAAACATTTGAATGATTTAACAGTCAATGAACCAACTAACAACTATATGTTATAGTTCTTATTCGATATTTCTATAATTTCCAACATATTAGCCTTAACAACTGTTCCCACTTGAAGTGCATGTTTATAATTCAATATCCAATTAAATAAAAACATAATTTTAAATTTCAGACAATGACTGTCACAACAAAACTTTTCACATGACTTGAAACTTGTATGATTCTGTTGTTGAAATGATGGTTTGATTACACAAACTACTTAAGGATGTGTTAGAAAGATAATATTATCATTTAGAAAACATATTGATTTCATTAATTAATTATATTCGAATAATCAGAACAGACACAAGCTTTCAGTTATGTTGTTAATATTATTTATGATGCCTTGGTCAATGCCTCATGTTACTTCAGTTGTTTTGATTACTTTTTCTCAAATCTGACGCATTGATTGGAGTGACGTCTTACTGGTGGAGTCGTTCAGGTGCATAATCCACTTCATCAGAAAATGGATATGTGATGCAGGCGTGATGTTTTAAAATAATCAACTGTTGTGACATGGCCTCGTTGTTCTTTGCCTTGGGTTTAGTTATCTCAGTTACATTACCTTATGTCCAGTACCAGCGTCCATGATCATATCAGTAGATCATATCAGTAAAAATTGCCAAAGCTCACCAGCAATAATGTATCAATAAAGTGTAAAACGCATTAACAAAACGGATTATCATAACATGTCATTGATTATATTTATGGTAATAACAGTAAGTTTGTTGACTCAAAATAAAAGTGTCTATTGATAGATTATTTCAATTCACAGGTGTAACATATAATAACATACAATGTTTACACATTGAACAATCATAATACTATGTTCCCAACAATTCAAAGAAAGTGGTTTTAGATGTCGGTTGTTTACGTTTCCCTGTAATATATGAATCTTCAAAACTCCGTGTTTCATGTATTTGGCTAATACAGTTTGTTTTTCTGTAGACACCTTCGACTTTAAGATTCATATTTACAAGAAATACCAAAGCAAGTATTACGAGCATGTGTCCTGCTGAAATGTCTTCTGTTGTAAATGTCGATGAAGTCAATGGTACTTTAAATTGTGCATGGTGATCTTGTCATGTGACAGTTCAACTTCTTAATTGCCTGATATCTAGTTAATTTAATATTCACATTGGTTTGTCCATTAAACTCAAATATTGATCACAACACAAAGTTAAATTACAGTAACTTACCACTTACAACGTAATCGAAAAGCCAACAACATAGCATTAAACAGTGGATGCCGAAACAGTGGATGATGTTACTAAATGGGTATCTTAATAGGCATGGAACATGTCTTGAAATGGTACAACGAAACGTCGATGTTTGAAAATAGTTAACAAATACGGAATTGTTAACACAATGAGTGTTGCTCGTGATGTTTCGATTGATCTCATGAATTTTGTTTTATTAAATTTCGATTTAAGTTTGAATGATATGAATAATACATAATAAATATACTTTAATGATGTTGACAGGCAAACGTGTCAAGGAACATGATAACTCTCTCTTATAGAGGTTGACAAACTAAATAACTTTTCCAATCACGAAGAGTGTATTTTATTGCATTGAGTGGTTTAATCTAGCAGAGGTATCTGCACATGTGATGAATGATGAGGTATTTACAGTTCTAAGGAAGGATTTAATTATGTTTATCTAGTGGTGTGCATATTTTGTTGACTAAGGAGGTTATACAGTCAGAGGAGGTTGAAAACAGTCAATTTATAAAACTACACATACGTTTTCGAAGGATGATGTATCTTACATGATTATTTCAGTTTGAATCAATGCCTGTGTGTTCTGTATCAGACAATGAAGAGTAAATGCATTAATTAATACCACGCTTCAGAGATCACCAATACATTTTAGTGTTTCTGTTAGTGATACGGCTTCACCTGTCTTCGGTGTAAACAATTGGTGAATCATGTTTTAACATTAGCACCATAACTTCTCATTTTCATGACAATAACCTATAGTGCCTTTGATTCCTTATACCAGGACGCATTCAACAACAGTATTATATATTCGATTAATGTAAAGTACAGATTCTAGTAAGTAAAAACATTACTCACTGAAACAGATGAAACTTCTTCGAACGCCATTGTTTCATGTGTGCATTTCCGGCATCGACCGAGAATTCACGGAAATGACTGATGTTCCCTTTGATCCTGATTTGTTTCCTTCCGACATGGGTCTGTCTTTTTCTGTAATTATTGTTGAATCACCGATATTGCTGCGATTGTTTCGAGAAAAAGAAGAGGTTTCTTCCGTAATGGGCTTATTTCATTCAAATTCGGGTCGGTTTTCTTCAAAATTTACGCATTTCTTTCAAATACTTAGGGGTCCTGACCATGAAAATAGCCTAAACTCTACCCCAAAACTTGAGATGTATAGAACTGTTAAGATAGTAAAATATAGTAATATTATGTTCTTCACCAATCAAAGAATGCCATGAAATATCATTTAACTCAAGATTGATATCAATATGTAATCTTTTCTAAGTATTTCCATAAGTACTATCTTAGAATAATGTACAAGGAACTCAAATTAAATAAATACTTTTGAACAATCATTTAATGCAAATGCACAATTTTTTAATGATACAATGTGTATTACAAGTGAGGTTATGTGAAAACAAGTACTAACTGAGGTAATGGTAGCCAACTATAAGAAACTGGTTTGTTGATAGAATATAAATGCAATCAGAATCAGAATAAACATTAACATATAAACGCCCATGTAATAATACATATCAATGCAATTTTGTGAATGTGATTTTGTTAATGATTGTAATTATTTGAATCCATTCTTTTTTATAATGAGAATGACACTTACACCAGGACTATATTGTCATATCCGTTACATGTAAGCGTTAAATTCATGTTTATAAAGTAACAGTTCATCAGCAAAACTGGTGACGTGACTGTGTATCCCGAGCTGTAAAGATCTACAGCAATCAACTTATTTAAATCAATGCTAATTATATGCTGATTGTATGTAATCCATTTGAACACATATTCCTTTGTTGTTCCTTTCTCCTTTCCAGGCAAATGATGCATGACGTGTCGAAGATACATCTCACTATGACTGACACCTTCAGAAATTGTTACGAAGTTTCTACAGCCAATGACGATCACTGCAACATTTTTCGTTTTAAACTAACACGGTAGTAAGACAATAACAGTAATGGACACTAATACGATATTTTGTTTGAATAAACATCATAATTCAATGTTATCGTCCTTTCCAAAGTGGTAGACGAGACAAGATAGCAAAGTTTAAATAATAGGTGCAATTTTATAAATGAACACTAATGACTACATTGTTCCTGTCAACAAAATGCAAATATTAAGTATACAATCTAAGAGGTAGAGAATATGAGAATACTGTAAAATTATATTAAATTTAATAAACATTTTCATGATTTTAAAATGAACCATTTTTTTTATTTGCTCATTGATATTTCAATATTTTCCGATACCTTAGTCATAACAGCTTTTTCCACTTGAAGTGCATGTTTGAAATTCAATATCAGATTAAATAATTCATTTCTTCAATTTTTAGACAATTACTGACAAAACCAAAATCTATACATGACTTGAAACGGGTATGATTCTGCTTTTTCTGTTTCTGCTGATGGTTTGATTACACAAACTACTTAAGGGGACGTTAGATGGATTATCCTTTTGAAAACATTATTGGATAATAAATTAATTATATTCGAATGATAGCTGAATGCTTTCAAATCCTGTTGGTTCCTTCATCAATGGTGCCTTCATCAATGCTTCGTGTGACTTCAAATGATTTGACTTGTGTTCAATCTAATCAGACACATTGATTGGAATGACTTCCCTATTTTACTTACTGGTGGAGTCGTTCAGGTGTGCAATCCATTTGATCAGGAAATGGATATTTCATTTAAAGAAATGATGCAGGCGCAATCTCAGTAAATATCTAATGTTCAGCACCAACTGCTATTATCGTATTAATACATTTATCGACTTTAAGGTAAGTGAACATTAACAAAGCTCATCAGCATAGGTTCATTGATAAATTCAAAACGCATTAACAAAACTGATTATCATTGAACGTCAGTATTTAAATTGATGATCATAACATTCGTAAAATCAACATAAAGACGCTTATTTATAAAGACGTCATAGATGTCAGATACTATAAAATATACCAATTAGAGAATGATAACGGTGTTATATAACAAATTCATTAGCAATAGAGCATATGACATGCAGCTCTTTCCCTTTGATATGTGACTCTCCTTCCTGTTTCATATGCGTAATTTAATTTAACCCTGTGAAATATATGTAAAATGCAAAACAACTGACACACTTTACCCATTGAATAGATGTACTTGTCTAGCAATAGTGTCTCCAAATAATGTTTGATATTAGATACAGTCCATAACTTAAAGTACGTTATGTAAAGGTGCTGATTTAATAAGAAATATGTCAACAGAAACACGATTCAGTTTAAGTCTCCTGGTTTGTTTCAGTGTGGTTCATTTTCACTTTCGATTAACAACAATGCCAATGTCGTGCTGATAAGCTTAACATACATGTACAAAGTTCCCATGTAACCTAAAATGAATCAGCTGAGCCGAAAGAGAGTCCACACAACTGATTTTTAGATATTTCGCCGACAAGCTCAAAAGCCTGGAACATTAAACGTCAAGTTCATCATTTGTCATCAAACCTGCTTCTTACATACTTTTATGGAAAAAGTTATGAGAGTCCAACTGTCATCCCTTTGACATCCCACTGAAAAGCTTAATATTCAAATTGTTTTGTTGGAGTTTTAAAGTATCTCATTGTATCATCAAGATATGTCGCTGAGGAGGTAACAAAGCAAGTCACGTTGTGGCCACATATTACGATCAAGGCAACAAAACACAACGGGAACTTTACTGTGGTGAATCTATATACACAACATGAAACAGATGTTCTAAATTCTAAATTCTAATTCGTACTAATTTGTACACACGTAATCAACGAGGGGCGGGGAAAATCAATTATGATAATATCAACATCCATTGATTTTAACATCCACAAGTGATCCATGTGATAATCATTTAATCTTAGATAATTATTCCTGAATTCCAAGTTATTGTATAATGTCGTGCATACTTTCAATTCATCAACAAATACAAGACAGGTAATTATTCTGCGCTGATCTAGTAACTATTAGCATAAATTAACACAGAAATGAATTAACCACATGTTTCGTTAGCTTGTGACAATAACATTTGAAGTTTGACGTGGACATAAAACAGGAGTTCAAATAGATGGCTTTACTGTTGTTGACAATAAATGTCACAGATTTTGTATTTTGACAGGATACATGTAAATATGTATTTATTACCCATATGTTTGAAAATAATTGAGTTAATATTATTGATATGAGCACATGTGCACATATCACGTTTACCTAGCAACCATTGTTTCACCGCGAATTCTCGTCTGTTACTTCATAAAACGATTGTTCGTGACGTCACTGTAGCTTGCCGTCGCAAGAGAAGTGGGTAGTTTACTGACTAATTTGACGCGATTCAAGAATATTAGCCAATCTATAATTTCAATCCCCGAAGGAGACGTGCCTGGTTACCCCCAAGCTGTGAACACTTCCAGAAATCAAAGCAAGTCTGGAAGACATTGTAGTTGGTAATTACAGAAGTGGATTAGAAGTGCAAACGTAACGAAATGATATTTGGCAACTAGACATGCTTGCTAGTTTCAATTTGTACTAATTTACCCTATTTGACCATTGATTCGGATAAACGTACCTTAAACTCTAATGGTCTTATTTTAAATTATTCTTCATTCACAACATTTTATAATGCAATTGTATCTAAGTGTTCATTGCACTGTTGTTTGTATCATAAGCATTAATAAATGACGTAGCGTTGTTTCACTAGACTTGTAAGTCACTGTCGCTCTTTTTTGGGCATATTTTATTTTCTTAAATTTACTTTTTTATTATTCAAGTTTGTACACTTTATTGTTATGTTAGAGGCTAAAACATCTCATTACACGATCCGTTAAGCCGTATCCATAGAAAACGGCTATTTGTATTGAAAGAAAATGGTGCGACGTATAAAACGACAGTGCTGTGGAATTATTCATTGTGAGATGTAGATTGTGTAGGTTTCATGTGAATTTGAGAGTTCAGACAGCAAGATGGTTAACCATTCAATCACGGTAGCATGCATATTTAAAACACTACTGTGAGTGTTTATGTATCGCTACATCAGAAATATCACTTGAACCGCCTTCGAGCGGCCATTTTAATGTGAACACATTAAAATGGCCGCTCATATGGGAATGGACTGGCATGGCTTAAAAAAAACAATGCACAGTCGTTTTAAAACTCTTATTATTGATGCAAGAGTATGATTTAGCCATTGGTAAGACGTATTTGCCTTTTCGCAAGATCACTTTGTAATCAGTAAGAATAACGTGCGTCAGCGCCTTTAAATTAACAGGTCAAATAAACAACATCGGAATCGAAAGCAGTTTTTGAATGACCCAGCCAATCAAAGAAATAAAATCAACACATGCTGTGTATGTGAGATGTTTCTTTAGTAAATCGAGTAGCCGTAAAGAAACTTAAACAAAGTGTTAGGGTAATTAAGAATATTTAACGATGATTCAGTCAACGCTTTGTGTTCCTTTCACCAAATGGTCAATTCTATTGAAATGATTTCCTTGGAGTTTGATAGTCTTTGTAACAATTGATATTAAGATCCGAAAAAAGATCTTTGAATCAATAATTGTGACACGTCTCAACAAAGGAATTGAACATAAATAATAATTTATTATGAAATGTTTGACAATATTAAAACGACTTTGCTTATGCCATAAATGTCATGAATGTTTGTTAGCTTTTAAGAATAAATGGTGATATGCCTTACAGACGCTGTGTTACGTTTTTGGCATATTTCTTGTTTTTCAAATGTTCCATTTGTTATTAAAGTGTATACAATACATTGAAACGTTAGAGGGTAAAACGTCTCATTACACGACCCCGATAAGCCGTATCATTTGAAAATGGGTTTTCCTTATTGGAAGAAAATGGTGGACACACATGTATATAGTGACAAATTTGCGCCACATGGTACCATGTTTAAAACTCTACTCTGTTTAGGTATCGCTATATCAGTCAGATCAGTTGAACTACATTCGACCAACCATTTTCATATGAACTCCTTTAAAGGGCCGCTCGATTGGAAATGGACTCGCATGGCTTAACCAAACAATGTGCATTGGTTTAGAACTCTTATTGATTCGGTAGTATTATTAGGTGTTTTATTTTATATGTATTTACCCTTTTCTTCTACATACATACATGAGTACATACTGTGTAGTTGAATACAAGTGGAGTTGTAGTTCATTGCACATCGGCACGTCATTTTACTCATAATTCGTCAAATGATGCCATCCATACAGACAGCACTTAGACACTCTCGGGCAAAAGAAACGCCTACCCCAAAAATAAAGATATTTTAATTGACGACGATTTATTTATATGACACTCACTTACGCCATATATATATATGCATTTAATGATATGTTCTCTTATCATATCTGGAAGTGCTATTTGTTTTAAAAAGTGCCATTTTAAAAATTCTATATTAAATAGAAGAGACACTTTGAACAGTTTGGTTTATTCTAAAATAGCCTATAGTAGAGATGCATAAACGATAACAGACCAAGAATATATACATACATTGTTCAAAAAAGCAACACCCATTTTGTATTTTAGTACACATAAAATAAACAATAATCATAACCTGATGAGTGGAACTGCGTGAACTTCTCTACAAGATGATTACTAATAACAAACACTCACAATTTGCTTTATCCGCCAACATTTTTTTGAGGTATTACCATTTTGAAAATGAGTGGGCATTCCTTTTGTCCGGAAGTGTAAATGCTTCCCATCTACATCAATATAGCAATCAAGTATTCTGGATACTATTTGTTCCATAAAAATGTTGACTTTGTTTTTAGTATCATTAACGCATATAAGGAAAAAACATTTGGTGCACTTTCAATATACAAGTTTATCATATGCTCTACAAATTGTTGTAGTTCAACTGCAGACCCACAATAGCATCCTGTTAAAAAAAGTGGCATAGGTTCCATTGAACATCAGTGTAAAGTGGGAAAGCAAATTTGAACAGATTTACTGATGTAACACATATATATACACGGTTTTCATGTTCTTCGAGTGTACCAAGGATTGCTTCCAAATGCAGAATCAATGAACGAAAAAAGAATACCTTTTTGATATTCTTGAAGTAGCCGTTTTCTTAGCAACGGTTGAAAGGTTAAATTATTAAAATGAAATATAATGCTTTCATCGCTGTTTAATGCGTTTTTTGTTGACAGCTTCAACTCGAAGATTCAAATTTGAAATAAATATCAAAGAAAGTATAACGAGCCTGTGTATTGCGAAAATATCAACGAGGTACCTTGTGCTTCAAATTCAGCATGATATTCTTGTCATGTGACAACACATTGACATTTGACTTTGCTTGATATCCAGTTAATTTATTGTTAAAACAGTATCTTAGCACTTTCTAAAATGTAATCGAAAAGCTAACAACTTGACATTCAATAGTGGATGCCGTAAGAGTGAATGATGTTATTTATAATGAGTCCCTTAATAAGTATGGACGGTGTCCTGAAATGACATGCATCCAAATCTCAAAACGTTTGCCAATGGTTAACAAACCAGGGATCCGTTCATTAACAGCGAGCGCTTAAATTGCTCATTGATCGCTCAATGTAGCGCTCAATGTAGCGCTCACTCTCTCTTGAACGATACAGTGCAAATTCCTCAAAGTTTGCCCGCCACGTAGCGCTACATTGAGCAATCGCGTTCAAGATAGGTTTAAACCTATCTTAAACACGGCCATGGGTAATGCTGACACAAAGAGTGTTGCTCATGATGCTTTGATTGATCCTATGACAAGTAAGATAGGAAGTTCTACCATATGAGAAATACAATTCCACTTGAATGATTTTGACTGAATCAAACGTATCAAGGAGCATAATAAATTTATGTTAAAATGTGTTTAAACTTAATAATTAGGTCTTCAGACAACAGACTAAAGGACCTCCTGTTATTATCCTGATTGTTATTATTATAATACCTTATTATTCCACAGACTTTTCTAGAAGCCATAGCGAAAAAATACTTTTTCCGAAAGCAGTGAATATTTAAGAGATGATAGCGTCTTGACTGTAATTGATACAGATGAACAAAATCCCGACGTGGATTCTCTGATAAACATTAGGTTCATCAGATATCATTTGCTTCAGACTTTCTAGTTTACATCCTGTCGTATATTGATAAAAGATGCTTTAGGCTATACACGCTCGAC
Organism: Gibbula magus; assembly: GCA_936450465.1. NCBI lineage: Eukaryota > Metazoa > Mollusca > Gastropoda > Trochida > Trochidae > Gibbula > Gibbula magus. Next base: position 89,790,493 of record OW388289.1, on the reverse strand, counting down.
GATCTAAATGTGTCATTGCAATCATAGTTCTGAATTCTACTCTACCATTTCCATTAGCTATGGTTCATACCCTCATAACTAATTTAATAGTGAAATATCAATAGATTAAACTTCGATCTATCCCGACAAGTTTTATTCGTTACTGATTAGTACTGAACCTAATCACTTGTAAATAGAGGAATTGAACGAGTCTGTTTGAGCCCATTACACATTATTTTATATGTTTACTTCATTTTCCAATTCTTTAATACATACGTTCCTAATAAGTCCTTAAAATTAAAATAACAAGGCATACAACACCTATAAATTACATATGTTTTCACAGTTCTCAAAATAATACTAATCCTATGACATCAATTATCTGTCTTAAACTGGTGTATGGAATGCATGCTTGGTATATTTGGGTGCTGAAAAGAAAGTAACAAATACATTACCTCAACACATATACAACATTGGATGTAAGCAACAACATGTGTTCACATGAAATAAGGTAATTAATCAATGTTGGTCAAATGTGTCAGTTGAATGTGTTGGGTTATCATTAAAAGCTCACTTCTTAGAGTCTGCGCTTGCCTCAATGTATATAATTATGATTGAACGCAATGGCGTGCGAATACAGTGCTGGGCGTTTTGGCATCTGGTGTATTTGTGTGGTTATTTGCTACAACAATATCGCATAAATAATGAACCAAAGAGATTATGTTACAGGATAAATATAGCCATGTGGTAATAAACGTATAGACTGAAAAACAAAATCTTTGAATACTACGTACACATATATTGTACAATGCATCTACCATAATACACTCTGCAAAAAAAAAGAAACGCACAGGTGAACTATTTCGATATTTATTGGACAGAGTAAACCCTGCATAAATTTATTATAAATGAATACGAGTGACTGAAAATCGGCACACATTCAATTTAATGTACAATTGTTAGTTAGAAACGTATCCAAGTCACTTCAATGTTCCTTGAATGACACAAGGTGGCGTTAAAGTCAGTACCTAGTAACACCACATCTTGCAGCAACCACAGCTCTACACCGTCTAAGAACTGAATCCACAAGTCTGCGGATGTTTGCCTGGGGAATTATTTGCCAATCCTCCTGTAACGCGTTGGCAAGCTGTGCAAGTGTCTGAGGTGGTTGTCGACGTTTTCGCACACGTTTATCCAACGTATCCCATAAGTGTTTGAATTCTATAGGACTGAGATCCGGTGATTTAGAAGGCCAGGGGAGAACACTGACGTTCTCATTCGCCAGATAGGCACTTGTCACACGTGCTGTGTGAGGATGGGCTTTGTCGTGCTGGAACAACTCACTCTGGCGGTCAATAAGTGGAAGGACGTGGGGTCTCAGAATATGGACGATTTAAATATTCGCCGTTAGTTTGCCCTGGACAATCACCAGTTGACTTTTTCCAGCGTAGGAAATGTCCCCCCACATCATAAAACTGCCTCCACCAAATCGGTCGTCGGGAGAAACGTTCATGTCCACGTCTGTAAACGTCGGTCTTCCATCCCTTCTGTGCAATTGGAACATCGACTCATCACTAAACCAGACACGTCGCCAGTTCCCCAGGTCCCATGCTCGTAGTCTGGTGCACCACTGAGCACGTCGTCGTCGGTGCAGACGTCGCAAAACTGGTCCAACTTTGGGTCGATAAGAACGAATACCTGCTTCACGGAGACGGTTCCTGATGGTCTGAGATGTGATTCGACGTAGTCCGGGCACTTTCTTGATCAAGTGAGAGGCAACGTTAAACCGATGACGTAGGTGATATACGCGGATAAAGCGATCCTGCGCGGAAGTAGTCACCCTGCCACTCCTATGACGGTCTTTCGTCGTGTTGAAGCGGTTGTAGCGGTCCCATAGCCGAGATATGGTGTTGTGGTGGACGTTGACTCGTCTTGCAACACTAGATTGTGATTCGCCTGATTCTATACGACCAATAATTATATTACGATGTTCTGCATTCAACCTTGGAATTTTCACAAGTCGTATAAGTCGTCATATTCTGCAGTGAAATGAGCGGTTTTCGTTGGTATTTATAGTCAATGTTTCTAATCATATTTCATGCACAATTCACGTGCATTGCGTTTGAATCACTATTCTGGATGCACGATTTATGCACTATTTTCACATATAAATACTAAGTTTCACATATAAAGTTCACAAAGACAATTTTCGTCGATTTTAAATGCTTGACACTTAACCCATGACACTGATAATCATATCCAAACATTTACATTATCGAAATTATATTTTGTGAAAAGATATGTGAATTTAAATCCATTCCCACACCTGTGCATTTCTTTTTTGCAGAGTGTAAGTTATCGATAATGTAAGTAAATAAAGTGAAAATAATGTATCCCTCTAAATGTATTTGTGAAGCTGATTTTTAAAGTTTGTTTATCTCCATTCTACAAAATACATGGTTTAATAGTGTTATACATTATTTTGCCTTGCTAAAGTAGTGTTTTGTCAATCGATCATTCAAGCAAGATGACATTAGGCAATTTTAGAATGCAATACCGCTCTATTTCGTTTCATAATGTAGAGCGCGATAGCCCAGGTGGTAGTGCGTTCAGCTTCCGATCAAGATATCCGGGGTTCTAATTCCGCCAGGGGTTCGGCAACTTTGTCTGTTGTGCAGAACTGTTCTATGTGCAGTGATGTTTGGGTGCAATGCTTCACTGAAACCCACTGCAGTACCACCCATGGTTCGCTAGTTCCAGGCGATGCTCGCAGGTTTCAAAGCAATCCATAACACATAGAATTGCGGACTTTCTCCCTCCGATAATACTAGAAGCCGCAATGTAAGTGAAATAAGCTTGAAAACGGTGTTTAACCCCAAATCAACCCACCTCACCTCGAATTCTAATGATAATAACAATAATGTTAATAATAACAATAAACGATGCATCTATTTCAACGCCTAATGTGCTATGAGAGGCACTGCTTACAGAATGTACATTATTACCACATACAAATCCTATGTTCGAGGCTATTTCTAAGCGCTTTGCGCGACCACATATGTCTTTACTTCCAATGTTCAGGTACCCATAAGTACGACTGGGATAACTGAGTGCAATGCGGACGACTGGGATAACTGAGTGCAATGCGGTTGAAATACGTTGCCCAAGGTCACAATACAGTATGTGGCATTGGTCGTTGGTGTCTCCATCTTGATTCGAACCTGGGCTAGTTTCTGCTACACCACCATGGCCATCTGTAACGTTTTTTAGGTAAATTTATTTTGTATGTCGACCATCTGTACAAGTGAACAAATAGACATTCACAGGCAACATTTATGGCATTAGACAACGTAAACAGAACATACAGAGAGCAGTAACTACGACTGAATGTGTCAGCCTTATCGTAAATCAGATATCCATGAATATACATGATTCATTGTGAAATAACACTAATCAATGTTCTCACTCAATCCCTTAAAACTATCAAGCATTCCTTATGGAAGAAAGTCATTAAGGACATTGTTTATCCATGGAAGCACAAATTATGTTTCATAATACAATGGGAAGATGAAGATTCATCGACAGCTAATCATTTAGTGGTTTTAGCATATGAAAGGATCTTGAGTGTTTGGTAATTTTAATTGAAAGATATGTTAGACTCTTTAGTCTTTGATGTCTAAATGAAATTAAATTCCCCCGAACAAAATGTTCAACAACAAACACTTTACACGAAAGGGTGCATCCTCGATCCCAATAGAATGGCAATTTATTTCAATGCAACTAATTACCCATATCTTAAGAAACACCTATTTGACGCTGTTGACCTTTAAGTTATTTTGTTTGATGTGCTCCAAAAACGTATAGATTGATTCGTTCTAGTTTAGTATTTAGTTGCGTTCATTTCAGTGTAATATTGCAATCACCATATTGTTCATTGTGATAGTAAAAATGTGTATATGTTTAGCTTGTAAACATTTAACTGTCATGTAATCAGTTTAGTGATGATCAGTCTATTACATCTGTTTTTAATTGCAACAGCAAAAACAACTGGTTTAAATATATGCTTGTGTTTCCATTTAGGAATTTCGAGCGACCATTTCTTGGGAATGTACTTAAAAGATAGAGCGTATGTGTGATATTGTCACACATGTCCAAATGTACCTCAGTTAAATTTCAACAATTGTACATCTTTGTGCCGATTGATGTGCGGTTTCCGAAATTGGAACTGAAGAAAAACGGATTAATTTCAGGAAGCAATAGAACTTCAAAGGTTCAAACTGACTTCACATTAATTAGCTGACTTGAGGTGCTGGAAGGAAGCACGGAATTAGGTATTCATTGGGAAGGCCGATTGAAACCTTTCCTCAATTGAAGTAAGAACCATTGTTGACGACTTAAAGTGGTGTAATAAATATGGTTCTTTCATGCCCTAGACTGCCAAAGTACTTAGTAGTAAACTCTGATCCACCTATAACGTCTATTATATTTATCCACAATGTGCAATGTCCTGTTTGGATATATACATTTATTAATAACGTTTAAGAGAAGTGTTAGAGTGTTATCTTCAAATTCGTTTATCATATTATCATCCAAGATAATGAGGAATAAGGCAATTTAGCAAAGCCGCTTTATAGGTTTTGCATTAAGAGAAAATAATGAATAAATTAACGGATATGAGAGTAATGTTCACTAAACAGTTATATTATGAATACATCAAAACCAAGTCAACACCTGAAAACACTTTGAATCTTTTTAGACGATGTTTTTGTGTGAGCATTATTAATAGTGAAAGATAGTATATTCATAAATAATTGATAATAAAAAATTCACCTCAGACATTGGTGGGAGAAATCAATCACGCTAACAGGAGAAGGTTACTTAGTAGTAGTAGAAGTGGGGCTACCTAATCACACTTTGTTCATGGTAACTCTTCTAGTTATCCCTAGGCAGTACTACAAAGTGGTATTACAGGGCATGGTCATGTGACTGTTCAGTTACAAAATTGATAAGGTATATAGAGATCATTACCCAAGGAAGTGTGCTATATGATTTTTACGAAAGGAATTTGAATTTCGGTATTGGCCCTGCGAAAGCTAGGGTTATGCATTCATGTTTCGCAACAGTCATATTACATACTTTCCAGTGTAAGAATTTCTGTTCCATTTGATTCACGTAGAAACGGTCAGGAATCTCTTGCGACGTCAAGCTACATGTACGATAACGTCACGAACAATGGTTTTATGACGTCACAGACGACGAATTACGGGACACCCCGTTGATACAATGGTTGCAAGGCAGACGTGGTATGTGCACATTTGCTCCTATCAATAATATTAACTCGGTTATTTTAACCATATGGTAAATAAATAGAGTCAATTACATTGTTTTTGCCGAATATCATTTCTAACTCAACGAGTGGAGTTTGAAAGTGATATTTTCACGAGTGGTGCAGCCACGAGTGAAAATGTCACTTTCTCATTCTCCGAGATCTGCATAAAATTATGCATAAACTGCATTAAAACAATTAATTAGAGAAATCTTGATTGTCGTCACGGAAAATGCAGTGAGAAATAATTCGACTAAAATAAGTCAATATAAAACAGGACAAAAATAAATCTGTTGTAAATGTTTATAAATTTAAGACCAATAATATTTTACGGTACCATCTAGTCAAGTGCAGATTTCTAAGACATTGACGATTGCAAGTTTTGTCGTTACTTCAAACGTGAAGTGATACAGCGAGTGACGTTCGCTGTGTCTGTCAAATACCTCTCGCTTTTCACGAATAAAAGAACTAGTATGCAACATATCAAGAATAAATGAAAATCAAAATGTTATGTTATATGAAATATGTTATTAACACCCCAAAAGGTCAACAGTCATTGACTGACACATCACAATATTATCGTTCACTTAACAAAGGGAGATCATTTTCGTTCAAAGGGAGACAATAATGAAAAGTATTTCCGGTCACACTTTCTACCACTTAGGTGCAAATATGGATTATATTTCCATTATATAATCACATATTTCATCGCTAGTTATGTAATAAATGTATATTGTACATGAAGAAGTATATACATGTATGGTTCAATTAATTTCAACACTTGCCAAATATGAGTACATTAGTACTAGAGAAGTTAACCATTTAACCCTCATCCTGTCCATAAAATGACTTAATGCAGACGTTTGGGGGTTGTGCACACACCCCATATGAAGAAACATCCTGTATCAGAATAATAGCAAGGCGGGTTTTCTTAAAATTACTCTATGGCTTTGAGACGACAATGTCTCTCTGAAAAATAACCAATTTAAACATGTTAGATGTTTTCTTTTAATATATTATGGGAAAATATGCAAAACTTAAATCAACAAAAAATCTTAGTTTTCATAATTTTGTACATAACTTTTGTATATTTACATTTTGAAATCACTTTTGGTATTCAACACTTAAGCAAAAGGTTTATGCAAAACAAATGACAGAAGAAAAGTGTAAATTCTGATGCATGAACATGATATCACAACAAACATTTGCTGGGATGAATTTGCAGCCCCGGGGTTGTCTGCACCGCATGCACAAGTTTGACACAATATGTCGCCTGAAGTGTAACAATCATAGGCCCTTATCAGGTGCAGATGCAACCTCGCAGATGATAGAGATTTCACTGTGATCCTGACACACACATCTAGGACAAGTGTTGCAGGATTTCTTAACCTTTTGACCCAAGAGGCTAGGACATGATGACACTTCGACTCTGCAAAGCAGTCCCTGGTCATTGGACTGGTCTCGGTATGTCTACCATTAAATCTAGTGTTTTTAGGGCATCTTTGACTGGTTTGTGCATGATCCTGCGATCACCATGCCAGGCAGGATTATTGCAAACAACAAAACAACAAAAGCTGCGATAAAATATGATGAGAGGAAACAAGGTTGCAGCATCACAAGCCCATCATATCTTTATAACATAATCTGGTAGGAACATGAAGATTTTCTGGATAACAACTTCTTTAATGTGAAAATACACGACGTTTCGGAGTACATACTCACTCCTTCATCAGGCTATTTCATTATATTCCACCTGATGAAGGAGTGAGTATGTACTCCGAAACGTCGTGTATTTTCACATTAAAGAAGTTGTTATCCAGAAAATCCTCATGTTCTTATGTATATCACTTCTAAATGCCCTTCAAAGACATAATCTGGTAGGTGTGGAAGGAATTTTATTTTCAAAATGGACATTTTCCACGGAATAGAACAATATAATCTGCTCATCAACAGTTATATCAGATCCAGAAATGTAGAATTTTCAAAGCTGAACAACAATCATGTCGGATCTCGGATTGGTGCGTAGCCTGCCGTTACTTTCCAACTGTCTGTGCACCATCTGGATTCATTTGAGCCACATCATTGTAATCATCTCCGTGAGCTCAGACATGATTACGACCACAACCACGACCTTGACCTCGACCTCGACCACGACCACGACCTCAACCATGACCACGACCACGACCTCAACCATGACCACCATCACGACCACGACCACGACCACGACCAGAACCAGGATCAACAACTACAGCAACTTGTTGATCATTACATTCATCGACATCTTCACTTGTGTCTCCAGACATTATCATCTGAAGAATTTTAAACTGCTATCCAAAACGTGTAGTAAACGCACGTGCAAATATATTCTGTCTCTGAGAGAAATTACAAGAATGGAATGTGAAAGTTTATTGAAACATCCAAGAAATGTAAGGGAAAGCCACTGTGGCGAATGCTGAGAAGGGTCTATGAGGGAAAACCAGATAAAGTAGGATCCTGGTATTGGTGACTGAACTTTAATAAATTGGGGTGTAACTGCGCCCCTTCACATGTTAATATCAATTTTCTTCATAAAATGTCGCACATCACTCACTTGTTTGATATATGAAAGGGAACAATGTCTAAAATCAAGAGAATCGTCAGTGTGAAGGTTTTGGAAATATCTAAGTTAACACATGCGTGGGGTGTGCAAACACCCCAAATGACAGGATGAGGGTAATCTCCACATTAATGATTCTCGTTAAGTATACTTTGTTGTTGTTCTTGATCAGATATTATGTAATGAGAAAGGCAAATTCGAACGATATATTATATCACAGGTCGATTTTCTAACGTGAGTCATCATTTGAAATACAATATGTGAGATTAAGACATTTTCGATCTTCGATGTTATAAGCAGTTAACATTTACGTTTATAGAAAAACAAGCGGAATGACATGAATAATCAAAACATTTGAAAATGTTCAGTGTTTTAAAGAATACCTTTTGATAAACCTTAGCATTATCAAGTTACATTGGATGAAATATAAAGATATTCATTTCAAACAGCAATAAACTTCGTGAAAAACACGAATTAGAAAACAAATCGTATACATTATTTAGTGAATGTAATAATAACTTTGGAGCGGAAAATATTAAATAAAAACTCGGCTTTTATTATACATATAAGGTATAGCAATCTTCATGACATAGCTGTTCATTATATGATAGTTCGTAGTTACACAGTAAAATTCCATTAAAACCTTTTACTAAGACTAGTCATGATACTTTATATCGTTAATATTTGAATCATGATAATTTAGTATATATTTATGTGGTTCCTAATAATCCTATAACTGTGTTACTTATTTGTGATCGTATTCTCTTAAGTTATTAGTATTACTGTATAATCAATGAATTTGTGAAATCCCTTATATTAGCTTCCTTTGTACAGATATACATTTTTATTTCTCAAACTATAAACACAGCTTATTGTACATAAAAATAACTTTGTTAAAAGGGATTATAGAAATCAATATTTTGATAATAATAGTTTTGCTAATTGTCTAGTGAGGACACTTATTGCTTAGCCAAAAGACATCCCATCTATCCAACCAATGTTCATATTATGAATTAACATTATACACTTATATACTGGTTAGGATGTCAATACCTGTTTTTTATGGACCCGAGAATACAATATTGAAAAAAGACCAAATTGACGAGTCCATAATTGTTTTATTATGTATTGGGTGCAGAAACGATAGGAAAACAATACAATTGAAAACAGTCAAAATGCAAGGTGGTTTGAACAGTTTGGACTAAGGTCAAATAAAGTCACTATAACAACAGCATGACATCATGCAACAATCATTGGACGTAATGCAACAATCGTTTGACGTCACTCAAGTCAATACGGCTTTTAGTCGGATTCTGATGGGAGTCACTGGTCTCGTGATCGCCAATCAGATCGCTAACATAATAAATGTTATTATTTCTTATCCTTTAAGAACATTTTGCTTTCATTATTCAGTGCATTTATTTAGCAGCTGAATTATGTTTTTCTCAGGTTATCAATCAATGACACAATAAAGTCTCGATTACTTACTTCTTCTCTACCAACCAATGGTTAATAATATTGTCTAGCAACTTGTGATTTACAGTATTAACGTGTGTCTCTGGTGAATGTCACTATTAAACATCCAATCAGCAATAGTGTAATACAGTTTTTTAAATATGCTAAAGGTTATTTCGACCAAATTTGCAAGAAGGGCTATTAGATGTTGCTATACATCCATAACCCAAATCAAAGTACACGTTTTAGTTAGGCAGTCAAGTAAGTAAAATATACATGTCGTCACATTGGTTATTTGATGAACTTAGGAAATGGGTAACTCGGACAGGATAAGGAACCCTTCAGATTTGGAGACGATATATACCAGGGAAAGGCCTTCCTGACCTGTGGCTGACTGTGACAGAAAATTTTATGTGGAAAACACGTTATGGCATTACAACTTACTGAACAATTTACATGAAAAATTAAAATGGTAAGTGGATGAGTTTATCATGTGTTGAAGTGAAACAACGGTGAATCAAGTTACAGAAAAAGTTTTCTGTCTAAACTAAATCCCATGTTGTGTTATATTTTGGAAGAAAATACAAATGCACTAAATACTAAGACACTCAGAAGGTTATACTTCCAGCTCCTTGTAATAACTACCTTCTACAGTTTTGTACTATACACACAAATGTGCACTGAATGGCTTTGATAGTTATTACTCATATATACACCGATTGAACACAATGTAAAGTACATAAGAGTAGTGCAACATATTACATCTTGAAGTATAGTATCATCCAATATGATGAGTAACAATGCAATTAAGCAAAGTCGTTTGGTAGATTTTGCCTAGATAAGAGGTTAGACATGAATAAGTATATGCATATGAGAGTTATGTTGTATAAGAGGTTGCAATTATGAACATATCAAAACCAGGTCAACATTAGAAAACACTTTGAATTTGGTATGAGAAGAATTTATTTTGGAGCATTATTGATCGTAAAAAAGGGCATTCACAGAATAATCAATATATTTGTAAAGTACCTCCCAAACAATATCAAAATTGAACAGAATACCCTTTGATAAACATTCATTAAAAGTTGCTGTTGATGAAATAGAAAAGGTAATTCATTTGAAACAACGATAAGCAATGATGTTACTGTCGAGCCAGAAAAAGATTACAAAATGTTTGCTAAGATAATACTATAGGAGGTATAGTAGTCTATATAACATAACTATTTTAACTCTCTGAGAGAATATTCATGATATGATTTTAGCATAGTAAAATACATTTGCTGTGAGAAATGCGATTATATTATATAATCTATTTTTAAGATTGTTATATAACACTTTCAGTTCTGTTGATGTAAAAATTTCGGTGTGTTACGTTAGTTAGTGTAGGCGTTGGTTAGTTATGCTAATTGAAAGGTAAAAACTGTCAGCACATTGAATATGTTATTTATGTTGTAACATATATATAAGTTTAAGCCATACAATAATCATACATTTAAATTCAAATAGATATTCCTCATTCTTAGACTTAACAGTAAGAATTATGAATTACCTTTTCTAATCAAATAATTCAAATCAAAATATTCTAGCTTAGATCTTAGTAGACAAATTACTATCAATACAACCATACAGTGAAGTGTAACGGGTATAGCTTAGTATAAAGTTGGCTACTGGGCAACGGAAGATAGCTCATAACAGCTTTTCTGCTATACATTTTGCATCTCAAGGCAACGTAATAATCGACTGACTGTTTGTGCAATCATATATTTTCCTTGCAAGCTGTTGTATACGTTCTTAATCAACAAGTAAAGTTGGCTACTGGGCTTCCTTCTTAATCAACAGCTTAACGTTCAGGTGTGTCAGCACTGTTAATTTCATTACACAATATCGTATTTGTCAATTTACGATTCCTATCTCATTTTGTCAGCGACAGAAATCGATTCCGAAAGTCTTGGGCAGCATCATTTCATGTGTGCCAGAAGTGAAAGTGGTAGGATATGCACATGAGTAGTATACATGTCAAGATACCACAAAAAATGACGTAATCATTTTCTGTGTATCCGCCATTTTGAATGACGTCAAGGGATTCAGGTGACCTTTAGGTCACCTTGGAATATATGGTCATGGGATCCATTATAAAAAGACCTAACTTTTAGAACATTATAACATTGTCAACTAGCGCTGACATGATGGACACTTCGGATATGATTTCCAAAGATGAAACCTTGGCTACCCTTCAAGACCGACATTGTCATTTAGATCTTGGCGACAATGTCTTTGCGACAACAAAGACATGGAACGATATTGTATACATTGACATTAGAAGGTATAATGTGTATGCGAATGGCAAGTCTTACCCTACCAAACGTGGTATTATGTTAACTCTAAAACACTGGGTTGAGTTTCCTGAAGTTTTCTATTACTTGCAGGAATGCAGTAAGACAGGTGATTATACACATGTTGGAGCAAATGTGTATGCAACATTAGAAGACCATGGTGTGGATCTCAGGCAATGGGAACAAGATGATGCTGGTAAACTAGTTCCAACCTCAAAGGGTATTCTACTATCTCAAGACCAGTGGAAACGACTGAGAGATTGTTGTGATGTGTTGCCAGACTTTGTTCCAGAACTCAAAGACATAGTTCCTTGTATGGCAAGTGAAGACCATCAGAATCAGATGAGAGCACTGATGTGCTCCTTTTGTAACCCTAATGACTACATGAACTGGTGAATGCGTAGTGTGCTTCTAGGCCTTGCACTGTAAGGACATGTTTTAAAGTCGCTCTGATACTATGGATGTATGTGGGTGTCCTGATGAGACTTTTTTTGCTGATTGCTGTGCATTACAACCTAAATGTGACTGGAGTTTGTTCGAGGAAAGACTAGATTCATTTAAGAACTGGCCAATTCAAATGAAGCAGAGTGCTGAAGATATGGCTCATACAGGACTTGTGTACCAGAACAGAGGAGACTTGTGTGTATGTTTCGAATGTAATGTTCGTCTTAAGGGATGGATGTCTACGGATGACCCCTGGGTAGAACATAAGAGGTGGTCGTCAGATTGTCACTTTCTTAGAATGGTAGGAAGACCCAGCACAAAGAGTGCTAAGGATAATAAGATGAACTCTGATGGAAAAAAAATAACAAGGACTGATGTTACTCTTATCAACTGAATGTGAAAGATTCATTCAAAACCAATATTACAACTCATTTTTTCTAATGCCTTATAAATATTATGGAATAAAAAAATAAGATATAATGTGTGTTTGTTGTTTTCTATATAAACAATATCATGAGAGTAATATTATCACTTGGTCGATATGGCTCCTTGGGAAGAGTACTTGAGCAAGATTTATTATGATCCAAAACATGCTGGTAGTTATGCCGGACCCAAGAAGTTATACGAAGCTGTGAGAGCTGAAGGTCAATTTAAGATTGGTTTACATCGTATCAGGAAATGGTTGAAAGGTCAGGAAATATACACCATGAGTCGTGAAGTAAGGAGAAAATTTCCAAGAAATACATATGTTGTTGAAGGCATAGATAATCACTGGCAAGCTGATCTGATGAATATGGTCAGTTTAGTTAAATATAATGATGTAGTGAAATATGTATTAGTCATCATCGATTTATTTTCACGTTTTCTATGGATCTATCCACTAAAATCTACCAAGGGTCAAGAGATGGTTAAAGCATTGACAAGCTTATGGAAGACACAAGATCGTCGCCCTGGTATCTTTCAATCTGATATGGGATCTGAATTTAAGAATCAATGGGTTAAATCCTTTTTGAAAAAGCACAATGTAACGCAATTGTTTACATTGAATGAGACAAAATCCCCTTTTGCTGAGAGAGTGATCAAAATGCGTTTGTATAGATACATGCTGAAAAACTTCACCTATAGATACGTAGATATCATATCTAAAATTGTGAACAGTTATAATGGTTCAATTCATCGCATGTTGGGTCAATCTCCTGATAGTGTGAATAAAAGTAATGAAGGGGAAGTGAGGTTATCACAGTATTTGATCAAGACCAAGCACCAGAAAAAAAGCAGAAAGAATGTAAAACGAAAATTTACATTCAAAGTAGGTGATAAAGTTCGAATAAGTCATTTGAAAGGAAAATTTGATAGGGAGTATCAAGAGAAATGGTCAGGTGAAATCTTTACCATTACCAGACGTTATTGGTCTCAAGACAACGACTTGTACAAATTAAGTGATTGGGGAGGTGACCCTATCGAGGGTTCATTCTATGCTGCTGACCTTCAAAGAGTTACTGAAAATCCAGATCAAGAATACAGGATACAAGACATCATCAAAAAGAGAACACGAAATAGACGGAAAGAAGTGTTAGTGACATGGTTACATTGGCCTAAGAAATACAACTCTTGGATTCCAGAGGAAGATATGAAGCAGTATCAGATCCTATAAAAGACGAAAATATACTTAATCCATAGTCATAAGGATGGAGGTAACTATTGAGTCCCAACCTCTTTCACGCAGTAGATCGAATGAAAGCTAGAGTTTACTTGGGAAAACAGTGGTCAAAAACGAAATAGTATTTTTCTCACAAATCATCATTATTTATATTGTGGTCATTACTTGTATTGTAAATTTGTCCTTAGAAAAAGGAAATTCAAATTTGTGAACGGCATTACTCAGTAGTAGTCTTGGCTATCTTTTACCGAATCCTAAAATTAAATCTCAAAAGTGACAATGGATAAATACATGATTTTAAGAAGTATTGACAGTAAAGATAGATATCCCGACAACAAGCCATATTGCTTTAGAGTTCAATTGAATGAATCATTACAATTTGATCATCAGTGGATGATCGCACTCACTGAAATTAGTTTCGGCAGTGTGACAAGAAAAAAAACATCCAAAGAGATTTATATACATTCTTCTATCTGTGATACAACTTATATGGGAGAAAATCAAGAACCTTTACTCAGACGATTATGTTTAAACAATGGAAAATCCTTTACTTTCAATAGATATCAATATGTACCCATCAAAGTACGTGATCTCACCAGCATTGATATCAACATTACTGACGAAGAAGGTCAACCAGCTATATTTTTAATTGGTACAGTCACAGTGACTCTTCGCTTGAAACCACGTTCTAAATGGTTCTAACATGGCACGTTATATATTGAGACATTATGATTTTCTACAGAGTCTAATTCTGTTTCATGACTATGAATATACCATACAAGAATTGAGTGATATGAATTGTGAACAGATGTTAGCCTTGATCTCCATTATTCGCCGATTATTAGATGGCAGAATTGTTGTAACACCAAATGAAAGAAGAAGATATCTTCAACCAGATCCTTATACTAACTATCTGTCTATACTAACACGTTTGGCGGACCCTGTCACCACAGATGATGTACGAAAACGACTTTTCATTGAAAATACACCATTGATTGCATTCATTTTAAAATATATGGATGAAGTGAGGCAGGAAGCATTTATCATGTCAGAGGTGTGGGCCCGAGCTACGGGTTAGTCAGAACTATATAAAAGATCAACATCATGTTTAACTCATTTGCTTTAGAAAACTCAGGGAGGACGCATCACCATGAGTCAACAATATATACCATTTGTCCCGGACACAGAGAAATGGAATCGATACTACATGTTACAAGTCCAGGGTAAATTGAAACCATATAGTTTTGTGATGAGAAATAGGGAACGACAGGGTATAATGTCTGTTGACAGAACACTGGAGCTTTATGATCCGGAATGGCCTAAAATGTTTGAAGAAAGGAAACGAAAAGAACAGGCACTGACCATGCCTTATTCTGAGCAACCCAAAATTAACTTTGTCTCCCCTACACAACAAGTCGTGGAGCAAGCAGAAGCTCAAGAGAAACGCGAAAGGGCAAATTTAAAACAGTTAAAGAAAATCAAAGTGAGAGGAGGTCCAAGGAAACGAATGAAAACACATTTTTAACCATTTACAAATGATGTAAAATGCCCCAATGAAGGAATTTCTATTTAGTTGGATATCAAACACTGAGCTGTCAACATGTTCTCCTGTCCAGTGTGTTTCAAGACATATTCTAGGCCAGATAGTCTAAAGCGTCATATGACTATCAAACATGAACAACTGCAACCACAACCACCACCACCATCACCACCACCACCACCACCACCAACACCACCACCGCAAGAGGTTTCATTACGTCACCCCTTCACTATGATCGTTTCTGGGCCAACATCATCTGGAAAATCGTATCTTGTTCGTCATATTTTGGAAAGCCTCAAGATTAAACCTTACCCTCAACGGATCATATGGCTTTATCGTCGCTGGCAGCCTCTCTACGATGACATTCTACAATCCGTGTATCCTCCTGTAGAGTTTGTTCAAGGTATTCCCATAGATTTGGACCAAGACTACTTTTTTGACGCAGGAGTAAGAAATGTCATTGTTCTCCATGATCTCATGTCAACGGCTAGTAAAGATCCTAAAATAACAGATCTATTTACAGAAGGTTCCCATCATCGCAACCTCTCTGTTATTGCCATCAATCAAAACCTTTTCTATAATAGGAACCCAACGCAACGTAGAAACTGTCATTATATAGTCATGTTTAACAATCCAGTAGACCAACAATCCATCATGACCTTAGGTCGTCAAATGTATCTAACCCGATCTCAACATTTTATGCAAACATTTGAAGAGTCTACGAGCGAACCCTATGGCCATCTTTTGATCGATTTAAAACCTGATACACCAGCAGACGAAAGACTTCGTCCTAATGGCTGTAAAGTGAGTAGTTTGGAAAACCATCCTCAGAAAGAGTCTACCCTCAGAAGCGTGCAGACGTGTGCCGAAAATCTCTGCGATATGCCTTCTTGTGATAGTTGTGGAATAGTCTTCCAATCTACTACGGACCTCATGAAACATAGAAAAACCTGGTGTCCTGGGAATGAAAGTTCACCTTCACCTCCCGGAATTGCCAATGAGCCAATGAAACGAAAGTTTGATGACGCCTTTCCCCCAAAGAAATCTCTAGAAAGCTGTTGTTATTGTGGACAAGTGTTTCTAAATAGTATGTATTTACAGAAACATCTCCACGACAAACAATGCCCAGAAGTGGAAAAGGATGATATTGATGATGATGATGACATGAAGACATTTCATAATAAATTACAAAACACTAGCAAAGATGTTGAAGAAGAGGTTATAAGAAGTTTGATAAAGAGAGTTGGTCGGGAGAATGAAGATCTATTGAATAAAAAGAGACAGCGGTATGAAAAGTTAAACATGTCAGGAGATATGATTGAAAATAAAATGAATAATATAGTTTGGAGAAAATTCAAAGAAATGTATGGGAAAGTTGTTGCCTATGTCTTTGGCTTGAGGAATGGTCCCAATACCTTGGAAATTCTTAACTCTATGGAAGACACAGATGGAAGTTTGGCTGAACAAGTTATTTCCAAACTCTATAAGTACAAGCCATGGGTCATGGAAATCATAAAAGATGTTGATGATGACAGTGATGACGAATCTGAAGATGGTAGTGAGGATGATGAAGAAGAAGAAGAAGTAGCTCAATAAACATTCGTGGTTGTAAAGAAGACTTAGGGAGTGTTCCTAGCCTTAAGTCTTCTCATTGAAATGGGGCAAATAAAAAACAATTTAATGTTGTATTCTAGTTTATTATTTGTTATTTTCTTATGATACTCATGACATAAACGTTTTGAAATGGTCTTGGTTTAAACAACTGGTCTACACACTACAAGGTTTGCATGAAATACTACACTGAATTTCAGTCCAGCTGCCTGTCAGAGTTTTACCACAAAAAGGATGTGCCTACTTGTAGGTTATTCTATTTTTTTCATTTTTATGACAGGTCAAAAGTCCAGCTGCCTGCCTGTCATATTTTTACCCAAAAGACAGGATGTTCCTACTTAAGTATGTTAGTTGGTAAAGTTTGTGACGGGCCAAAAGGTCACCTGTCTAAACATTTTCCCAAATACAGGATGTGCCTACTTTTAGGTTTTTCTATTTCGGTCATATTTATGACAGGTCAAAAGTCCAGCTACCTGTCTGTCATATTTTTACCCCAAACATAGGATGTCCCTACTTAAGTATATTGGTTGATAATGTTTGTGATGGGCCAAAAGGTAACCTGTCTAAACAATTTCCAAAATACAGGATGTGCCCACTTTAGGTTTATATGTTGATCACATCTTGTTTCTCATCTTAATGAAAACGTGATAGATGTAAAATGATTGTATTTCCAGAAATATTTAGTCCTTACTCTCATAACAAATCCATAACAATATTGCATAACCACCCCCATAAAGTGACATTTTTCTAGAAATGCTAGCGCAAATGTATTAATTGAATGTTTTAGAATAAACCATATCGCTATTCACTTGTAAATGACATTTTCAGAAAATGGTATTCAGACTTTAAGCAAACTTGTGCAAAGTCTAGGGTATTACAAGTATACTCATCTATATGAATCTAAGGCCAAAGTCTTATCTGGGCGCATAAGAACGCATTATGTAATTAAGGAAATGGCTACTGGCTATTCAGTGCGTTGGTGTTGTCCTCCCGACGGGTTTGTAAGCAGATTAATGGAAAATGATAGACTTGATTATTGTCCTTCACTTTGATATTATTGTATCAAGCTTTGTGTCCTTTTCTCCCCCAAAAATTCGTGTATTCTTCAAATAAAGCTACAAATGGCATATGGCTTCATTCAATAAGAATAAGACAATCGACAGATTAACAGAATATTAACAAGTTTTAAAGTTACTCCACTGAAATTACACTAACCACGCATAGGTTGTTTCATTCAGTAACTTAAACACACAACAATTAAGGATATCACTGTATGTCCAGTTGAAAACTTCCTGCTTATTGGTCAAACTGAAGGAGTACTTGAGATGTTATATCCTGTTCACATCCGTCGGCATTTCTACAGTTACTGACCACTGGTCAATGAAAGTTAGTTTATCATCAGACAATTTTATACAATTCCGTAAAATCTTGTAGTATGAAGATGACTTAGTATGGATATGAATTCAAAAACATTCGTAATCCCACTCATTTTTAAAAACATTCAGTAATCTCTTAATCAAAACTAGTTAAACACATTAATGACAACTGTCAAATCCATTGTCCCGTAAGTTCAATCTATGTTGACATCGGTCAAAATATGACAGATAGAAAATTGCTGATGACAAAAAAAAATGGAAAGATTTGATTGAAGATACATTATAATGACTGACGTCATTCAAACATGTCGGGAAGATCTCTATGAAATGACTATTGTCATTCAAAATGGTAGGAAAAAACAGAAATTAAAAATTTGTGTCATAATAGATTCCTTGACCACACATTCCAAGGTGACCTAAAGGTCACCTGAATCCCTCCTTGACATCATTCAAAATGAAATAATCACAGAAATTAAAAATGTATCATAATAGATCCCATGACCTAGTTTTCTACAAAGGTGACCTAAAGGTCACCTGAACCCTCCTACCTTAATTAAAGGTCACCTAAAGGTCATCTGAGCCCCCTCCTTGACGTCATTCAAAATGGCGGATACACCGAAAATGATTACGTCATTTTTTGTGGTATCTTGACATGTATACTACTCACATGTACGAGAAGATCAGGTATAACATTGAAACGGACAGTAGTTAATAATGTTAGGCAATGTTTCTGTAACAAGAATAACCAGAATCAAATTGATCATAGTCATCTGAATCGTTAAATACTTGTTAATGTCATACCTAACGTTGACATTAAATGTGATATTATCCGAAAACATCAATAAGGAAGCTACATTCGAATCACTTAAATACGACGTTGTGTTCAAGAGACAAAGCCTTTGACGACATAAGTAGACAACATATCACATAGGTTGCCAGTGTCCATAGTTGTCAGCGTAAACAAGCAAAATCAAATTTAGAATACGGAGGAATGTTAAGCCATTGAGATGGAATAAAAATGTGACATTTTTAGAAATTCAACGAGTGTACACTTATATGATAACAACATGTTCATGACACCATTTTACATCATGTCTTGCAAACTTAAATTCTAAATATAAGTGAACTACATATGTACCTAAATTACAAATAGTTTTTTTAAACGAGTTGATAAGCATTGGTTTGTTTGTGTGGGTGCATCGATAGATACCATCAACAGTAAGATACGTTTTTTTATCATATGAATAGCACAGGTAGACTTGAATGATGTTAATTGTGTCAATTGATCAGGTCGAATACATATGTATTCGAAATAACTTAATAAAGTAATAAGTCTATCTGACAGATGTACAAACTAAATCATTCTTATTCATAATGTTTTATGAATTATTCTTTAAACCCATATGATATAACATATGAAAACCAATTCGCATTGCTCTTGTCCATTGACAATCAAACTCTGCACCTTATGTAAAATACATTGCCGATAGCATTAAAATCTCTAAAAGTGAACTTAAATCTAGTGAAATCAGACATGTATTTTCAAACAATGTTTTATATACACTTTTCCTTTTTCATACTGCGAGTATACACTATTCATGTGTGATTCATGAAATTAAGTTGAAGAAAACTGGATGGTTACTATTTTAAGGAAATAACATGTAGTTCGTCATTTATTCAAAATTGTAATTAAGAGGCTGTTCCGTCATGTAATAAGGGATGGCAGTAATAACGTTGAAGCATTCTCTCGCTTTCACCATTACTCCTACGTCTTCTAATCGTAGAATTCTCCCTTCCTTGGTGCATATCGGTAATTACATTGTCTTAATGTGCATGTCCAAAATACAACCAGAAAGCCCATAATAATGACATGCTGATGCTTCCCTATATGATATATATCATTGTACTCTCTTTACATTACCAACATTACCTTCTCGTGAAAATTACTACGGTGAAAACGTCTCGCTTTATTGTATTATGTTATTTAATCACACTTTTCAACCTAGATGAACGTGTAGTAACTTCGGGCTACAAGGAGATAGTAAATAAAAATTGTTATATAGATTGGTATTGACATCTAAGTCATGTTGAGGTGGAGTGATTTGATTCATCTATGGAACTGGGCGCAGTTGGGTATTTACATGAATGGAACACCGCCTATCAGGTTATATTGCACCACGTTTGTCATATAAACATGTTTCACGCTGAAGTTCAGTAAGATAAAATGATGTTAGATTGATGAAATATGTCTCTTCATTCATAAGATTATCCGGACTGTTATCTTCTCTGATTATATATGACATTGGACCGACCAAGATACTGAAAAAGCAAACATGCTGAATCTGCATATATCATCTTTACAATCGGTTCTATAATTCGTTTTAGAAACAAGTAACCATAGTAAAATGCGAAAAAAGTACAACCAGTTTGTCTTCTTTCAAAACTTTCCCTCTTGCATTAAAACAAGTGCACTGTAATCCTGCAGAGATCCATCACATGAACACGGTGAAAGTATATCATATTAATTGTATCTGTACATACAGAAACCTTTGCTCGGCATGTTCGTGTAGTGTAAGGGGATGAAGGTATAAATTCCTTGACTGATCTGTTTTGAGAGAAATGTATTATCAAATTATCCTAAACTGGGTAGTTCGATAAGGATCTTTATTTTTCAAATTATATTTATTTTGAGGTATTACCAGTATTTACTTTGTTTAAATGAAGAGGAGTTCTATTGAGTTACATAAATGGGTACTCCTTGCCAAATAAAGTAAACTAATTCGAATAATTTCCAAAATAGTAGTGATTGGTTTCTGTCAATGTTATAAACTAATAATTAGACATGTGTCGAGACCTGGTAGTGAGTAATAATGGCATATAAAGTTGAGAGGCATTGAAGATGTCACAGGGAACCAGGTCATTATTTGGTTAAAAATCAACCAAAACTCTTAAAAATTAGTAAAAGAAGATTGTTCTGTGCTTTCATAGATGTTTCTAAAGCATTTGATAGTGTTTGGAGAGTTGGGTCGTGGCACAAGCTTCTCAGCAATGGAATTGGTGGTAGATTTTTAATTTGTTGAAAATATATATGCTAATATCAAATCGTGTGTGCTATCCCATAATAATATGTCTGAATACTTCGCATGCTATTCAGGGGGATGCCAAGGTGAAAACCTTTCTCCTCTTCAGTTTTGTTTATTTATTAAAACAAATTTTTCTAATGAGGGTTGCAAACCTGTGAATCTTTTTAACGTACCTGAAATTGACATGAACATGTGTAGTTCATTTATGCTACTACTTTATGCAGATGATACAGTCCTATATGCGAATTCAACTCTTGAACTCAAGCGTACTCTTAATTCCTTCTATACATATTGTGACATGTGGCACTTAGAGGTAAACCTTGATAAAACAAACGTACTTATAGTCGGGAACGGCCCAGCAAAAACCTCTAACCTAAATATCTTTTATGGTAATACATTGATTGAAGTTGTGGATGATTACACATATCTTGGTATAACGTTTTCTAGAAACAGAATATTCAATAAATAAATTAAAAAAATATCCGAAAGTGCATCTAAAGCTATGTTTAGCCTTTTAAAAAATCGAGAAATGTTCATATACCTATAGATTGTTTACTAAAAGTATTTGATGTTATGCTTCCCCGATTTTGCTTTATAATAATAATAATAATAATAACTTCATTGTATGTGGTGAACTGTCTTCTTCTTCTCTTGGAGATTTTACGAGCGGTTTCCAGCGGAGCTGATTTCCCACTCGGGCCAATAGGGCATTTAATATGAGTTGCAGTTGTATGAGTTGTTAGGTTTGGAATTGAGTTTGTTTATGTTTTTAGATTCGGGCCAGGAGGTCCGAATCTTTGAGATAAGTGCCTAATGCTTGGAAGGTATTTTGGTTATTGTTTGGATTTAATATTAGATTAATGTTTTGTGATGGGATGTTGTTGGCCCTTAGATTTAGGTTGAGTATTTGGCGGAAGGCCGCATACTGTGGGCATACTGTGAGAATGTGGTGGATTGTTTCTGCTTGCGGGCAGTGTGGGCATGTGGGTGAAGCTTTTAGTTTGATTTTATGGAGATGGGAATTTAGTTTAGTATGCCCCGTTTGGAGCTTAAATATTGCCCTATCAATATTTGTGTTTTTGGAGTAAATTTTGTGTTTGCCTAGTAGTTTAGGGAGAATTTGTTTGGTGTGGTGAGCATTGGTGGAGTTTGAATATTGCTTATGCCATGCCTGCTTTACATAAGATTTTGAAAGACTTGTTGCCTCTTGTTTCGAATGGTAAAAAGGAAGTGAATTTGGAAGTTTAAGGCCCTCCTTTGCTGCTTTGTCGGCTTTTTCGTTGCCAAATATGCCGACATGGGCTGGTACCCATAGGAGTGTTACTGCCTTGCCCTGATTGTTAACAGATCGGATGGTATGAAGACTTTTGGAAATTAAACCAGGACGGTTTTTGGTAGATTTGTTTTTGAGTGGTTCTAAAGCACTGAGTGAGTCCGAAAGGATGAAAATGTTGTCCTGTTTTTTTTTCAATTTTGATGGCTTAAGGCAATTGCGAGGGCCATAAGCTCAGCAGTGTAGACCGATTGGTCGTTTGGAAGCCTATTGGAGTATGAGGAAGGTTGTGGATGTTGGAAATATATGCCTACACCCGTTGTGCGTGCTTCCGGGTCCTTGGACCCGTCTGTGTAAATGTAACACCAGTCGGACCATTGTTTCTGTATGTAGTGAAGTGCGGTTGTTTGCGCGAGTTGAGGGTTTTGTTTAGAAGTTATTTTGCTGAGATGGATATTTATTTTGATAGCCGGAAGTGGGAGGATAGGGTGAAGCATCGTATATTTTGTGGGGAGTTTAATATGGCCCATCTCAGCTTGGGATATACGAGAATTTACGCGATGAGAGATGGGTGCGCGGAGTGGGTATTTATTGAATAAAGCTTTAAACAACTTAGAGGCTAGGGTATGCTACTAAGCATATCCCTTATAAGAGGGTCCTCTGAAGTTCCAGCCCAGAAGTTTAAGGTGAGTTGGTCCCGTCTCGTTGCGAGGGGAATGTCACCAGTTAGGGCTTGGAGTGCTTCGAGTGAGGTACCCTTTTGAGTGCGGTTGGCTAATTTTAATGCCTGGTATTGGATAGAATTAAGGGAGTTGATGAGAGTAGGTTTTAGGGAGTTATATATAGGAGCGCCGTAGTCCAATTTGGACCTTATTATGGAGGTATAGCGTTGGAGTAAGGTTTGCCTATTTGATCCCCAGCCTGTGCCGGAGATTGCTCTCATGACATTAAGGTCTTTCGAGCATCTCAGTTTAAGGTCTTTGACATGAACTTCCCAGGTGAGATGCTCGTCAAAGATAAGCCCTAAATATTTAGTTTGTTTTTTGGAAGTTTATTTTCTTATTTTTTAGGTAAAGATTGGGGAAGAGAGGGCGCATATTTTTATGTTTAAATACTACCCCTATGGTATTTTCCGCATTCAGTTTAAAGCCCCATTTGTCGGCCCATTGGTCGACCTTATTTAGTGCGGATTGGATTAAGGTGGTGGAAGTATGGAGATTGCTACAACGTGCCCACCGTCGTCTGCAAATTTGGAGGTGTTTATTTTTGGTGAGATGCCTTCGAAAAGATCATCAACCATGATATTGAATAAAGTGGGGCTAATGATTCTGCCTTGTGGGGTGCCATTTTCCAAAAGAAATTTTTCAGATGTTTGGTTTCGACCCCGACAGTTATTTGCCTATTGTGTAGGAAATCCTGGATGTAATTAATTATGTTGCCTGAAAGGCCTTTTTTAGTTAATTTTTGGATGAGGCCGTTATGCCACACCATATCGAAAGCTTTGGAAAAATCCAGGAAGACTGCGAGTGTATAGTGCTTTTTGTTTTGGCCTACTTTAATATCTTGCTCTAGGCGAGCAATATTGTTTAAGGTAGAACGACCCGGAATGAAGCCACTCTAGTCGTTGTTTAAGGGATTGGTGTTTAGGTGAGATTGGAGGCGATGATTTACCATCGATTCCATTACTTTACAGAGGTTTGAGGTTAGGGAGATGGGCCTATAGGAATTGTGGTCTTCGGAGGGTTTATTTGGTTTAGGAATTGGGATTACTAATGCTTCCTTCCAGTTGGTTGGAAGCTTGCCCTGTTGCCAAATGGTGTTATAGAGATTTAGGAGAATAATAAGAGTGGAGGGGGCCGGGGGTAGCTTCTTAATTTTTTGGTAGGAAGTTAGGTCTAGCCCTGGGGCCGTTCCCTTTTTCCTATTATTTAATACAAAGTGAAGCTCCTCCATAGTGAATGCTTTGTTGTTTGGTTTGTTGTCTGTTGGTTGTTTTGCGGTGTTATGTTTGTGTTGTAAGAACTCCGGAGAGTTATTACTATTGCTGCTTGCTGTAGCAAAGTGTGATGCAATTGCATTAGCTTTATCTTTAGGTTTTTGGAGATTATTTATAGGTGGGATTTTGCCCCTGCGTTTGTCGCCATGTATGACTTGGAGTTTATTCCAAATTTCTGTGGAATTGGCCCTGCCATTCAACTCCTCGCAGAATGTTCCCCAGTGTTGTGTTTTGGTTTGTTTTATAAGAGAGGTTACTTTATTTTTTAATTGCCTAGCATAAGGTTATTTTGAAGTGTTGCGCTTTGCCTTCTTAAAGGCCGATTTACGCTGTCTGCATGCAACTCTAATTTCCTCACTCCACCAGTTAATTGTAGGTTTAGGGATTGTTTGGCAGCATTTATGATAGCATTAGTGAAGTTATTGGAAAAGGTTTCGGGGTCTTTATTTTCAAGGTCTGCTGGGTTTAGATGGTTGCAAAGTGCATTGAATTTATCCCAGTCAGCCTTGTTGTAATGAAATTTAGGGTTTTGGGGGCATGTTTCAATGTTTGAGTTATTTGATGGAAAAAAGTTATTAAGGGTGATAAGAATTGGAAAATGATCACTTCCCTAGGAATCATCGTATACCTGCAACTCGGTATTGCTAGCGATGTCCGGGGTGGTGATTGTTAAATCGATAGTGACATAGTGTCCCTGTAGCTATCGAACGTTGTTGGCATGTTAGTGTTATGGATTACGAACTTATTATTTGTGACCCAATCGGCTATTAGTTTGCCGTTGGAATCGACCTTATCGTTTACTCCCCAATGTGGGTGGTGGCTATTGAAATCTCCCAAGTACATGGAACGACCGGAGGCTGAATTTTGTAGGACATGAAGGTCCTCTAATTTGAATGGTAGTTTAGGTTTATTATATATATTATATATATTAACCCTATCGTTTTGGTAATTAATGGTTATGGCATGCGCCTGATGAATTTAATTTTAGGTTAAAAGTAGAATGGTTTAAATGTTCCTTGATAAAAATAGCAAGGCCTCCAAAGGAGCGACCGGGATTGGTGTTGGGCCTGTCTAGCCTATGCAGTGTATGTCCTGGAATTTTAAATTCAGTCCTAGGGCCGAAATGGGTTTACCGAATGGTAATAACGTGGGGGTTTAGTTGGTTGAGTTTAATTTTAGCTTTAAGCTCATGGCCGTGTGCCGAAAGGCCATTAGCATTCCATTGAAGAATTTGCATGAATGAAAAATGAGGAAAAAGTAAAATGGGAGAGTAAGGATGGTATTTATTTTGTGCTGCATAGTTGATTTAGGGAAGGAGTAAAGTAGGGGGGGGGGGTGTTTATTTATAGAAGTTTACCTATTTGCATAATTAGGGATTGGTAGTTGCAAGAGGAGGAGATTAATTTGGCTTTTGGGGCCATATTGAACATTTTGAGCGGGTTTAGGTTGGGGTTTTGGTAGGAGAATATGATGATCGCAAGGATTTGGAGGTTGGTGTGGTGTGGGTTTTTGGAGATGGGGAAGTATGGGGAGTTGTTACAGGTTTTTTTGTTACGGGTTTTGGATGAGTGGATGGGGGAGATGGGTGACTGGGGTGGGGTGTTCGATAGGAATGGGGTTGCATGCGGGGTTGAGGGAGTGGAGGGTGGGGGCTTAGGGGGGTTATGTGGGGGTTGGGTTTCATGCGGGGAGGGGGGGGGGGGGGGGGGGGGGGTTGGAAGAGGGGTGTCAGGAAGGTTCATGCACGCTGGAGGGAGGATTGGCGGTGGTTTGGGAGGGGTGTTGGGTAGTGGGTTGGGGAGGGGGTTGGGTGGGGGATTTGGTACGGGTTTGGGTTGCGGGTTGGGTGGCGGGTTGGGCAGGTGGTTGGGTGGTCGGTTGTCGGAGGGGGTTGGGTGGAGGGTTGGGCAGGTGGTTGGGTGCTTGGTTGTCGGAGAGGTTTGGGTGGAGGGTTGGGAGGTTTGTTTTTGTGCGGGTTTGATGCCATTTTATGTTTTCGGTACGAAGGACAGGAGGGGTGTAGAGAGGCGTGCTCATCGGACTTGCAGTGGATACAGAACTTGTTGCAGTTCAAACTTTCGTCTGAACTGCCGCAAGACCTGTCGCCGCATGTTGCACAACTCTGTGGTGAACTGTCTTCTTCTTCTTTTGAGATTTTACGAGCGGTTTCCAGCGGAGCTGATTTCCCACTCGGGCCACTAGGGCCTTTAATAAAGTTTCGAAAGGATTCCATAATTGAATAATTTGGATGCCATGGTAGAGAAGGGTTTTTTCTGGTGAACTGGGGAGAGTCCCCCGTTATATACTAGCCGCTAAACGAATATTATTACCCACGTGGTACTTCGTAAAGGGGTTTCATAACACCTTCAAGTAATTTGATTGGCTAACGATGAACTTTGACACTGCCTGGACTACTTTATTCATTCATAAAACGAACGTGAATTCATTCATGAATTACAAAGTCAAAGGGTGTACATTATGTCGGTACCATCTTGTACTAACATTATTTCCATATTTCATAAAATTGTACCTTAAATAACCAGAATTATTTCCCAAAATTCCTTTTGAAATAGCTATTTCAGCACCCCATGTGTGCTTGAACAGATAAGTATCGTACTCTCATGAATGAAAGTGTGTATATCTTTTAACGAGATATATCCTCATCACAAACATTCAAAACTGAGTTTATCCGTGCTGTGACAGGGTTGATATTACTCCGCTGTTCCGTTCCTTTATAGGGACAACAGAAATATATTTTGTTAAAACACAATAAGTCGTATGAAATACATGTTTGTAATAAATAGGATACATAACTCGTTTCCCTTACATATCAAGCTTATATCCCTCGTGAAACGATTTTGGTTTGTCTCTCGCTTCTGGTATAAAGTACATCTGCCTGGAACTACACCCAAATTGCCAAAATTGATTTACAACTAAGGCATGTATGATTGGCAATATAGAGAAGGAATATGATATTTAGACCAAATACGTAAGAGGTACACTTGATAAATGTGGGCTAACATTTATATTCTACAATCCTCTTACTGTTTCATGCCAATGGTTAACTTCTCGGGTAGAAACAACCCTTAACTCATTAAGGCCGAGAGCCGCACATATGCCACAAATTAATTAGCTCCTCACAGCGAGTGACTCATATATGCGTCAGCTGAAAGCTTCCCTGATTCGGCGAGTGACTCATATATGCGTTCTCACTGTTTTATTGCAGAAAACCCATTCTTTTCACGTTCGTAGCGAGTAAACTCGTATTGCAGTCATAGATGCACTGTCGATCTCTAAATGTATTTGTTACATGTATGTTTTGAAATCGCTTACTGAACGGATCTATTACATAGACACAACATACATGGAATGAATGCAAGTGAGCATAACGGAATAATTTAATCATTACCCGTAAAACATATAATATATTTCAATTTATTTGAGTTCGGTAAATGAAGTGTCAGCTTGGGTATCTCATATAACAATACATCCGGTGTAATTAATGATTTCAGTTTATTCATTGGCAATAAATGTAAGATGATGTTTAGATACGGGATTGATACTTACGCGAATACACATTCAATTAGAGTATAGAAATAACATATTTGACCTTGAAATAACAGTCTAGGGATTAAAAATCCCACCCTAATTGAATGACAGGTGACAGGTGCGTGACCGATGTAAAACAAGCATATTATTGGACAATCTTCTTCGTAAAGTCACGCCCCTGTCTGTAGTGTTTAATGCAATAATATTTGACCATCTGATGTCAATGATGTCTAGCGCATTTACCTCAAATACGATGTACAAAAATGTATGTTGAGCGATGAAAATAATTTTATATATTTCAAATATTTTCAAGTATATAAACATCATTTCTCTATTTCGTTAGTCCTCGCCTCACGTGTACCTCTCTGTGACAAGCTTCGCAATAATCACAAGTCTACACACCAATTTGTAAATGAACACATGTCGGTGAGATTCCCTAAATTCCCTAATGGTAAAATGGAAACTAGGCGTTGAGCTGTTAATTACCTGTCGGCGTTAATGAGTTAAAGACCAATTTTACCAAAACTGGAAAATTGAAATCTTTCTATTATAAATATATTAAACGTACTCCGATGTTAGAAAAGTATCTATTCCTGCCAGTTCACGTGTATTTACCAATTTTAAAACATAGAGCCTGCAACAATAATCTAGCAGTTGAAGTTGGCCGTTAGCATGGCATTTACCGTGAAAATAGAACATGCAATAATTGTATATCCCCTGCAATTGCAGATGAGTTCCATTATTTATTCAAATGCCATGCTTTTCTAGAACAAAGACAGAAATACATTCCTAAGACATATTTATCATTCCCAAACCAAATGACTTATAATAACATATTTGTAGACCAAAACTGTGATCAATCCAAAAATTTAGCACTGATACTATTAAGGTGTGTTCTGAAATGACATCCTATATATTGTATATTGATAATTATACCCTGTCATCTTATTTTTATGTTTTATGTATCATTATTATAAACTGTATCTCTTGTACCATCGAGAGTGGTTTCCGAGGATAACGAGTTTGTTTTGTTTTGTTTTGTTTTGTTAGAAACCCTCTTGTCATGTATGCAACCAAACTGTATGTGTTTATTTGAAAAGAATATTGGCATACTATATATTGTTGCACTGATTTAAATTTAATGTCTATTCCATATTCTCTTGGAAAGCATATTATTCACCTTACCTCCTTAATGTACATTAAACACAAGAAAAGACATGTATAATAGTTGGTGGGATTTCCTATATGTTGATTTCTTTCCAAATTGATTATAATATAAATCCAGATATTGTGTCTGCTCAAATATGTTTGTTACATCTGTGAAGTTGCAACTGTATGTTAACATCATAAGCACAGCACTTAGTACGATGGTGGAATGAAACCGTGTATATGTAACATTACAATACCGTTTCCAAATAATGACTGTCCCGAATGAGAGTCTGTAATTACAAGTGTCCAGAGACGAGAATGATAAATCAGGGATCGATTTGGAATTGGAATTAGTTTTGCTGATACACCAGGAGCTTCCCTGTTGTTATCAAACCGTGAATGTAATACGTCCAGCAATGTGTCACCTTATTGATAAGATTAGCTTGTCCTCTCCTCTAATGATATGACCATGTCTTAGGTGTTTGTGTAATTCTTGATATGATGTAAGGTATTAAAATGGAATTAACATATTATACTTTGTATTATACTGAAAATTTATAGAATTACGTGGCCCATTTACCATACGCGTATTAGGAAAGGGATAGTTGGATAGTGTGTACCAAATCTATAATTGTGCTTATATCAATTTAAAGACCCTTTATCACTGTTATATATTAGATTTTATCAAACATCATGTGCTACGGACTTCCTATTTTCAACTGATGTGTGGTGATCAACTAACCCCTCACAGTCGCCTCAAGATATATACTACTTATTATGTCAATATGTCCTTACAATCACGCTTCTAAGTTATAACCTTCCATGCACTCATTTCTACTTCAACTGAGAAAAATCGACGACCTAACCTTCATCAAACTTTGATCAAACTCTGACAAGGTTTATTTGCTACGCCATTTGTTGGGTAAGAGTGTGTAAATGACATGACAGTTTGTAATTATCACTACGATGAAGTAAAACCACAAATATCACATTTAAACCTTACCGTTATCTTTTCCCATTAACAAATTTGGACCCCATGGACCCCATTGTTTTTGTGATATACATTTTGTGATAACGAGCACCACGCATGTGTCAAGTCATGGAAATTTGCATGTGTAAGTTTGGTTTGAGGAAATATATATCTAAAGATTCATCACGAGGAAACCAGGATATAGTGATAACACACATAACATCACATTTAACATCAAAGGTACAGGAAGTGTTCATCTTGTCTTTATTGATAGCTACAAGTGACCGTCCTTTAGTAGTGGTCTATATTCCCCATCAACAGTTCAAATCTTCACAATATGAATATGAAGGAATGGATTCATAGCCCCGTTGTTCACTTGTGCACATACTTACCATCATATGAACACTTATTCAGTTGGAATGTATTTTTTTATATTCGACAAGTCTATGCCCTTTCTACATCGTTGTTACCCGGAAATCTTCCTCTTTCATCTCGTAGGCAGATGTGTGTGCTACATTGAATGACTCAATGTAATAAAACCAGGCTACTTCACTGCAGTAATGTTCTTCGTGGCATATCCTCAGTGGTAAATGTATATATTCCTATGAGTCGGTATCAAATGTTATATAAGTAGATAAGACTGGGATTTGCAAAATGTCTGTAATTTCTAGTTGTACCGTAGGTGTTTTATTATTCATGACGCATACATTACTTTTTTCTAGATGTAACTAATAAATAAATGATACCAACAGTAAATCTTTAAAGTACACATAAAAATATAAAATTGACACTGATTCCTTGACAGTTGTTAAATTTTGGAATGTGTTACATGATATCAGATTAATCTGAATATATAACATTGTACTTTATCAATTTCCACGACATAGTCTCTTTGATATCAAATATGCAAGCATGAGATTCAATTGGTTAGGTTATGAGGAGATGTGCAAATCTTATGTGATGATTTCCCGTACAATGATTGGTATGCACTGTCCAGAAATGGCTGGACCAGAGTAAATGGGGCAAGTAACCTGAAAGTCTTGTTCCTATCATTGTGCTCAGTTTAGGCTCATTGATATCAAAGTAAACGTTTTAGCAGAAAACGGTTCATCGAATCAACATCGGTTCCATGCATTATATTGTTGATGCAAGACATAGAGGCAAATTGTTACGTTATAGTTAAAACAAATATTTAAAAAATGACAATACAAGAAATTTGCACATAAATCATTTAGAAAGAATAAGTTATCGATTGATGCATGGAAATATATCTTCCCTATCTACAACATATAAATATACAATATGTATCCTTGCCAGCCGAACTTGAAAGTGGGGTAGTGGATTTAAATGGGATTATTGTATTGTAACCAGTTCATTAAATAATTCATTATTATAATGGGAATTATTGTTTAAGGCTGAGGGCAATTACACAGGGGCGTGTATCGCTTAGAAACAGCGTTTGACAGACATATACATATATAGAACTTACCCTATTACTATATAAAAGGAAAGGGATGTAACGTCGAAACCACCCCCATGCTCATTCAAACTGATATTTCGCATCAAAAACATTTTAAAGGCACAGTCGATGACTACGATACGAACGCTGAATGATTCCCCCACAAAATGAGCTATAAATGGTCACAATCGGATCATTATTTAAAAAGCTATGCGACAAGACAGTCCGTATATCGCTACCTCCCCAGTTTGAAGCCAATTTCCACGCTCACGAAAATCAGCGAAAAGTCACCTTTTAAATCGTTTATTAATTCCAGCAATGTTGACAGCACCTATGAATCGGCATATTCGAACCACAGAGTGGAACTACAGATTCCCAAAAATATTACAACACCTACATATAATTTCTCTGACTGTACTACGGCATTTTGTCTCAAATCATCGTCATACAGTGACCACTCGGTTCGCTAGCAGCCATTCCTGACCTTGACATTCAGTTGATTCGGAGTGTCCAATATCCAGGTTCCAGGGCCTACGTTCTCACTATGTTATGTTATGATACTCTTATTTATGTATTACATTAGTTTGACTAATAGGTATGTAACATTCAACACAATTTATCCTCTTATCTTTCAGCTCAACACTATTACTTGCTTAGGGTTCTTATTTTATTATGTTATTTGACATTGTTCAATGTTGTAACTGTTCAAGTTGTTTTGTCACATGGTTTCGGTTTTTACAAACATAAAACATGAAACACCACCTTAATCCTTTATCCAACGTCACATGTCAAAAGTTATTAAGACAATTCAAACAGGTTGTCCTGGAATTTGAGAAGTCAAATCACAAAAATAATACTTATCTTTCATCCAGGGTAGTGCTAATCTGACATTATATACTTCCTATTGCTATTACTATGTAGTGTGATACTGGATTAGTGTATGGCTCTAATCCTTCAAAACCGTCTCTCATAAATACAAAATATCAATAAAATGAATGTCAACTATTTCAATTCATTTTTATTGTTTACAATAGATTTCAATGTCTTTAGCATATTACCTATATGTATATGGGCATTCAACGTTACAAGCAACGAAACAGTGCTGAAGTGATTTGTTTGTATGCGAACAAAACAGTGCTGAAGTTAGAAGATGATTTGTTTTCATGAGAACGAGCGATGAGGTCGGGGTCAAACACATGTTATGATTACTCAGTGAGGAGAGAATATCGGCTCCTAAATCTTATTGAGCTATCACAAGCGCCACTCTTTGATGAAATCCATGTCGATATTACTCGGATTTGTAATTCGTTTTCTTTCGTTTGAGCAATTGTAGATGGAACTGTTCTAAACTGTTATTCATAGCCTTTTCATTGAAGTAATCCCGATGAAACGATGTGTTGCTTCAAGGTCGAATTTTGGGGCGGGAAGCACGTTAAGCTTTGGATCAAGGGGTCCGGGGTTCGAATCATTCCAATGGCATGGCAATTTTGTCTGCAGTAGAGAACTATTCTACACGCATTAAGGTTTGGATGCAATGCTACTCAGAATTTCAGCTTATTACCACCCGTGGTTCGCAAGTTTTACAGATTAGGGAACTCTTATTAAAGAAAGTAATAAATAACAACATACACATACATCAGTAATAAGGTAATCAATCAATGTTATTTTAACGTTTTTGGTTATCACATCTTTGAGTGAGTGAGTTATTGTTTAACGCCGCTTCGGCAGTATCACATCCATTTGCGGCGATCACATCTTTGAGTCTGCCTCTCTATATAATTACGATTGAATGCAATGAAGTGTGATTCGAGTGCTGAGTGTTTTCGCATCTGGTTTACTTGTGTGTTCACTTGCTATAACATCTCTGTATAAATAATGAATCAAACAGATTATCTTTCAGCAGAAATTCATCCATGTGGAATACAAATAATTAATGATAACAAACTAACGTATAACCTTACGTAAAATATATTGTACCGTGCGTGAAAAGGCATACCACTGACAGTTATCATTGATAAGGTTAGTAAACGAACTTCAACTAAAGCTCTAAATTTAATTTCAATGTCAAACGTATATTGGTACATTAAATGGATAATATAACTTCATATCATATCTT
The DNA here is from genome assembly GCA_936450465.1 of Gibbula magus. NCBI lineage: Eukaryota > Metazoa > Mollusca > Gastropoda > Trochida > Trochidae > Gibbula > Gibbula magus. The sequence goes on along the minus strand of OW388289.1, from coordinate 89,756,578 downwards.
CATATCTTATAACTTCATGATATGCAAATGATGTTCATAGTAGGTTATCTCCATCGTACCATAAACATTATTTAATTGTGTATAAATTCTTTCACGATCACTAAGTGATCTTTGTCAATCATGCACGAAGTCAAAATGTGACATTAATACAAATTATGTTAGTTGTAGTAGGCCTCGGGAAAACACTGACAATGTATTTCCAAGTGTTAACATGAGTCCATTATGTAATACTAATACATGCAAGGTCCAGCACACTGGCGAGACATTGTTACATTGTAGGACTAGTTTCATATTCGAGACATTGAAATTGCAATTAGCAACGAAGCTCGCAACCTGGGTGTGACCTTTGACAACAGTCTTAATCTTGGGTCTCATGTTGCATCTGCAGACGAGCCTATTTCCAAATTAAAAATATTGGGTTGATAAGGTGTGACCTCGACCAGCATGCGACCATCTCACTTGTCCAGGCCCATGTAACATTCCGCCAGGACTACTGCAACTCCTTTTCGGGTATCTATACAACCTGATAATAAACTGCAGCGAGTGCACTGAAGCTAGGGTTGTCAGCAGGATGAGGAAGTTCGACCAAATCCAACTTCTTGGTTGAATAGAGAATGTATTTGGAATACCTTATGCCACTTTTATAAGGTAAGTCTATTCTGTTCTATACGAACTTCTTTTTATGCAAACAATTTGAAGGTTATTCCGTTCATGTTAAAGGAAACGAATGCATGCTTGTGCATTGGGGAAAACAGAGTACTGGGAGATAATTAATATCTCATTATATATATATATATATATATATATATATATATATATATATATATATATATATATATTTAGAAAAGAGTAAACATCAGATGGGTTTGACTGGATCAATCTTCTTTAATATGATGAGCTCATTTCGACAAGTATATATATAGTATATGTTGTGGTTGCCACGCTTATCATCGGATCAAGAGGCCAAGTGCTCGACAACTTTGCCTGTTGCAGAAAAGTGTTCTACATAACGTAAGGTTATGGTGCAATGCTCCACTGAATTTCAGTGCATTACCGCTCTCATGAATCGCTAGTTCCAGCCGTTGCTCAGATGTTTCACCGCTACGCATCGCCATCATGGTGTTGAGGACCAGCAGCCCTGAAAGCAGTGTTAAAGCCCAGATCACTTATACTGTGTAAAGCAATATACATCAATCAATGTACTCACTCAATTAAAAAAAAACTATCAAGCATTCCATACACAAGAAATGTTGAACAAGTTGAAGGACATTGTTTATCCCCGAAAAAACAAATTATGTTTCATCATCATTGAGAAGACGTTATCATGGACAGCTAATTATTGAAGGTTGTTTGAGCATATCAAACGATCTTCACAAATGATTGATCATTTAAATTGCAAAGGAACATCTGTTAGCTTCGGCGAGTTTGATGTCTCATTAAATTAAACGAACCCCATGTAAAGTGTCAACAGCAAACACTTTACATGAAAGGGAACAGTCTCCATCAAAACAGAATGGCAATTCATGTCAACACTTCTAATCAACTATATCTTAAGAAACACTAATTTTAAAAGGTCCAAACCAGTAAAAGTAATTTCATTTGATATGATTTTGTTGTGAAATCAAACTTCGTTTTGATAGTGAACAGATATATTTATCATGTGTACATTTGTTATTATTTTTTTGTTCGCCGATTGATAGATGATTTCCACATTTAAAATTGAAGAAAAACAATCTGTCGGGCTCACCGGAGGCACTTCAAATGTTCAAACTGACATCATATTATTTAGCTGGCTATAGGTGCTCGATGGAAGCTCGGCAGTAGGCAGTCATTGTGAGGGTCAAACAAAAGCTTTTCACGATTGGAGCAGGAACCATTGTTGATGAGGTAAAGAATCACAATAAAACTAATGTATTATTTACATGTTTTTGGCTGCCAAAGTACATAAGTAGTACACTCTGATCCACAGCGAAGGTGCATATATATCTACAGGGTTGTGGCGTCCTGTTAGCATATAGCCATTTATTGAAAATATCACGAGAAATATTGAAGCTTTAAAACTGATGGACATTATATGTTAGTGGAAATGATAATAAATAAGAACATTCTTACTACTTATTAACGTCAAGGTAAGTTAAGCCAATATTCCGTTCCAAAGGAAATGATGGATATTACATTTTAGTGGAAATGATAACAAATGAGAACATTCTTACTACTTATGAACGTCAAGTTAAGTTAAGCCAATATTCTGTTCCCAAGGGTTTATATATATTCACCATATACCCCCATACTTTGAATTTTTTACCTCACACACAGCATCATTTAATACCAAGCTTTGTTATTCGTTAATGGTTCCATAACAAGACTCAAATTTTCGGCCATTAGTTTATCTGTTGAAGAGAGGAGTGATGAAGGAAGGCTCCAAACATTGAATAAATAAATGAAGATTTGTTTTCAGGCACTTCCATCTTTCAAGACATGGAAACGAAACGAGAGCTTGAACCCAATCCACTTGAGACTTTGGGACTTTGAAAACGAAAACAATATATTATGTACAGAGCATAAAACAGGTGCTGTTCTCATTGATGTTTCCATTGACATGTTTTCTATAAATGATATCTTTTCACTGTCAGTTGAGGCATAAGGCATTGAGGCAGGCCGTTTTGCATATATAAGGAATGAGATATGAATTATGTGGATATGCAAGTTATCTTGTATAATATGTTGCCATTATGAATATATCAAAATAATTTCAACATCAGAAAACACTTTGCATTTGGTAAAAGGTGAATGTAGTTTGGAGCATTATTAATTATTAAAGATAGTAAATTCACAGATGATTCATAATAAAACGTCAAGCTTAGAAATGTGTTCCACAAGTAGAAGCAATATATTACACTAACAGGAGAAGGCTATTTAGTTAATCTCAATTTTGTATGTCAGCATTATTGATTCTAAAGGAAGGAATATTTATAATTAGTTTATAATAATTGACGATTAGGTGCCACTGGTAGGATAACTATATGACGCTCACAGGAAAAGCGTATTTAGTCAATCAGTTGGGTTTTCTTGTGGTAGCTGCGATCCAGAGGCAGTTTAGCAAACTTAGGACGGTGTATTTCTGCACTTAATGTAAATATGAACAGGACATACTTCTTTTATTGTTCATCATTGGTCACAGGTGGTAATGTATCATACCGTATGAAGTTAAATGGAATATACAAACTGAATGATGTACTTGTTAGTTTTTCAAAGATTGTTTATCTCTTAAAACATATGGAAGTGTTATCACGATACTTTGACATGTTGTTCCATCAATACGCTGGCTGAATGAATAATCAATACATTTGAAAATGTTCAGTGTTTTAAAGAATTCCCTTTGATGAACATAAATCTTATGAATATCAGATTACATTTGATAAAATAGAGAAATTATTTATATCAAACACCATAAAAGGTCATGAGAAAACCCAAAGGTTTTAAAGGGAAAGCCTGTATTGTATATTTATATATGGTTAGCAATATTTGTTCCTCTCATTGTCTTATCTTATCCCTTTAAGCATATGTCAATAGGGCTCTTTATCGTCACATTCATAGGATGACAATTTTGTTGTTATGCAAACGAAGTAATTGTTTCAGAAAAGGTCATTCACATGTAATTAATAAACATACCATTCCTTTGTTATCTTTATAATGTAATCAGGAATAATGTGCCTGTTCCTTTTTTGAGCTAATGATGCTGTACATATTTATCCCTTTGAAACTAAACATGCTAAAAAGTGTATCTTATCAGTATCCTATCACAGTCACAGTGGTACTAGCACTTTATGTCTCGACAATTTCAGTGGGTAACTCCAATTGATTTGGGCTCGTCGTGTTGATAAGAAGTGCACTATTAAAAAGGAATCCCTGATGACTGTGATCTTTTTTAAATAACATTTCCAGGGATCAGGGTAATGTTACATTCATATCATGGTACTGTCCATCTATGTAATCTATAGCATTCAATGTCATTAGACGTTAATTGATTATTAAATTAATATATAAATCATGTCAATTGAATGTTTTTGCCGACACTGATTCTTGCTCATTATTCCAAAATCAAAATTGTGAAGAAATACAATCATTCCTCAAAGGAAACATGTTGTTGTTATTTTGGAGACTATTTACTAAAGTATAGGAATAGGGTTCTCAAACCTACATGTACATAATTTCAAAAGTGTAACAACATAAATAATGGGTCGTCATATAAGTGTCATATTTCATATGCTTCCATGAGCTTAACATCCTTTGCGTAAATTACTTTGTTCTGCCTTGCTGCATGTACCTCTATCTCATGGCTCTCTCTCTCTGAGATACCATTGCACTGCACTAACGTTCCTCATTAAGGATCCAACTTACAAGATAAAGTAGGCTAGTAGTAATAAGAAGTGAAAGCCACAAATAGCAAGAGTCGCTATCTAAAGGAATCATTTGAAATAGATTGAGAGTAGCAATCAGTTTCTAGCCTACCCAGAGGAAATCTAGCGGTCTACTTAAACCTGAAATTACTTGAATCAATATCATTCTCCGTGGTCAGATGGTGTTGTTGTTTAGCTGACTAAATGTAAGGATATTGATTTTAAAGTTGGCAATCATATACAGATAAGGTATCATATGATAGTTCCTGTTATACTATTACATGTGCACGTCATGGAAAAGGAAGCGACCTATGATCAACAATACATATATGATGTATTTGTATGTAAATAGTGTACATATTTGCAGAGAGACGAGGAAATATGCCTCATGTCACTCGTATTACCCCTGACCTTGTCCATGTATGATTTTATAAAATATGTAGCAGTGTGTCTGTACACCTCCCATCACTGAACTTCACTAAAGTTCTCAATTCTCAATGTGCTAGCATGTTATTTGCTTTCTGTGTATCGTAAATTACAAACGAAAATAATCAATGTTGCCCTGTTAACAGTAATTAGAAGTTTTAATGATAGTTAGACTATCGTGCATGAACTATTCTGAAGACTGCATCAATGGTTTACAATATGTTTTCGCTTAAGTTCATATTATTACCAGTCACCATCCTACATACGAATGCTCCAGTTTTAATGTTATCTTAGGATGTATTATTTGATCCAAAAGTCATATACATAGCGTTAACCTTCTTTCATTCTGTCATTTTAATTGTCAATTGTATATCAGAGAATGAGACGAGTAGCCATTGTAGTAATATTACTCAGGGAGAGGTAATAAACTTTCCTTGATTGCATGACTGCACTGTCATCAACATGTCCAACCAATGACACGATAAACCATGCCGGCTGCAATTACAATTGTCTGGTCAAGTTACGTTGTCACTCAGATGTACTTGATTGCTGGAAACGCTCACTCGCATAAGCATTCAATGATCCATTGAGAATTTAAATTAGATTAACGAATGTACTGTGTTGTTTCAGTGTGTGCCAATCAAATATGTAATGAGTAATGGGATACAGTCTAATACGCTTTATGTGAAGGTGACTTGAATATAATGATTTGACTTCTGTGTGATTTTGTCTTAAGTCTTGTTTTGTTGCCATACAGAACATCGTGTGTAATACTACTAGTTTAGTTTAATTATGGAGTTTGGTTGGGTGAATATTATAAAGTTATTAATTAAGTATTTCCGTATTGGCCCAGTTACAGATCCGAGGTCCGTTTTATTGGCCCAATACGAAGTCTCGGGCCTATACAACGGACTGAGGACCTGTAACTCGGCCAATACGGAAATACTTAATTAATGACAATTTTATTAATTAACTTCTTTTCATTCTTTTTGCACAACACTAGACATCTCATTTATATTGAAATAATAATTATAAACAAGATTGGTGAACAAATAGCACGGGTCAAAGTTGTGAAGCGACAGCTTGGGCTTTCACCAAATGTGCAACTGCGCATGCTCAGACTCATATTGGCCAAGTTTGTCCCGTATTGGTCCAGTTTCCCCGTATTGGCCCAGTTGTCGAATCATATCGTCTAGGCCGTAAATGCCGTATACATGCCATAACATTGATAGTTAATTAATCATACATAATAATATTTCCCATAGAAAATATTCATTAGACGACGTTCTTACATGTATCTAGCAAAATACAATATCTAGAAAATCGAAATGTCTCAATCAGGGATTTGCAGAGATAGCCATACAAGATCGTTATTTAAGATATAGCTAATTCCGTCACTGGTCATAAAACTTGGGGTCAATCTATAAAAATGAAGTTTATACTGAGATTGTTAGAAGCATACACAACTGTACAAACGTTTGCTGACACCAGTGAGATATCATCAAAACTAATGTAGTTCCTGGTTGACACTTGATTGGTACCTCTCTGCTGGGGACTCTTAAATAATATGAATACATCATTGAGACAGTATAACAAGGCAATTGCAATCACATATTTTATATTCTGATTACTAAAAGGTAAGTGCAATACTGATATGCTATTTAAATACTCATTTCAGGTCATCCATTTTATTATCACTTGGTTTTATTCCAAATCGGGGGAAAATAGCTCATTGATGGTGAATTATGCAAGTGTTTTTTCTAATATTTCAAATATAGGAGCTAGGTATGGATAAGAAATAGTCAGTAACTTGAAAATGGTGATGACATTGTCAGTACACTGTAGATGCATATGACAAAATACACTACATTGTTCTTTAAGATCCAGCATGCTGTAGGCAGGAATCCCTGACATTAACAGAATCCCCTTGTCGTCTTAAGGCAGCGTATGCTGACAAGTCACGTGCAGAAAGCCGTGACCTCTTATAACACAAGACAATTACAGATGTCCAACGACTGATCTGTCGATGTAGAATGCAACAGAAGGATTCTACACTAACAATCCACTCTACTGATATATCATACTTTTAATAAAATTCGTTATTCCTCTTACACGAGTCCAGTCGATGCGAGAGAAAACTTCCGGTGAAAATTGTTGTAGATCCGCCTGAGACATGAGTTGACGAATGTCTGCACCTTTCTTTGCGTAGCCTTGGTCCTTCTCCATGTCTCACATCCGTAGAGCAACACTGACTTCACGTTGGAATTGAAGATGCGCATCTTTGTGGCCATTCGTATGTGTTTGGAGCTCCAGATGTTCTTCAGCATGATGAATGTTGCCCTTGCCTTGCCAATTCTTGTCATGACGTCCTTGTCTGTGCCTCCTTGCTTGTCAATCACACTTCCTAAGTAGGTAAAGGCCTCTACTTCCTTGATTGGTTGTTCTCCTACAGTGACTGGGGTAGTGCAGGTGTTGTTCACTCTAAGGATCTCTGTTTTCCTTTTGTTGACTTTCAGCCCTGTTTTGCCAGAAGTTGTTGCCAGGCATTCTGTCTTGTCTTGCATTTGGTGATAGGTGTGTGCAAGTAGTGCCAGGCCATCAGCAAAATCTAGATCGTCTAGCTGCTACCAAAGGGTCCATTGTATCCCATTCTTTCTGTTGGCTGTTGAAGTCTTCATGATCCAGTCTATGACAAGGAGAAAGAGGAAGGGTGATAGCAGGCAACCTTGACGCACTCCTGTCTCCACATCAAAGGGGTCTGAAAGCTGGCCAGCATGTCTCACTTTGCAAGTCATCTGTTGGTATGTAGACCTTACAAGGATGACAATCTTTTCCGGAATTCCATAGTTCCTCATTAGCTTCCAAAGTGTGTTTCTGTCCACGCTGTCAAAGGCCTTTTCATAGTCAATGAAGTTAACATATAATGGAGAGCCCCACTCCAGTGATTGTTCAACAATGATGCGTAGACTGGCAATTTGGTCTGCACATGATCTGTTCTTGCGGAATCCTGCTTGTTGATCACGGAGTGTGTTGTCAACTGCATCTCTCATTCTTGTCAATAGCACTCTGTTAAGAACTTTCCCGGGTACGGACAGGAGCATGATCCCCCTGTAGTTGTTACAATCTCTGAGATTTCCTTTCTTTGGCAGTTTGATAAGGTGTCCTTCTCGCCAGTCCCCCGGTATTTCTTCTTTCTTCCAGATCTTTTGGAAGAGGATGTGCAGCATGCTTGTGGCAGTTTCAATGTCAGCTTTTATGGCTTCTGCTGGGACATTGTCTGGTCCTGCTGCTTTTCCATTCTTTAGTGCTCTTATTGCTGCCCTGATTTCTGTCTTTGTTGGGCTATTGATGTTGATGGCCAGGTCTGTTTCAGCTGGAAGGATCTCTGGTGGATCATCTGGAGCTGCTCTGTTGAGGAGTTCTTGGAAGTGTTCTTCCCATCTCTTAAGCTGTTCCTCTGTTGTTGTAAGTGGGTTTCCGTTCTTGTCTTTGACTGGCTGGTCTGTCTGCTGAAACTTGTTAGCTAGTTTCTTTGTGACCATATATAGTTCTTTCAGATTGCCCTGTCCTGCCGCCTCCTCTGCTTGTGTGGCAAGGTTGTCAATGTGAGCTCTCTTGTCCCTCTTGCAGCTCTTCTTGACTTCCTTGTCCGCTATGGTGTACTCCTCCTGTGCTAATGCCTTGGCTGCCCTTGTCTTGCTTGTGTTCAGTACATCCTTCTTCCTCTTCCTTATTTCCACTTTCTGCAGTGTGTCGTGCGAGATCCATTCTTTGTGCTGAGTCCTCTTCAAGCCCAGTACCTCTTGGCAGGTGTCGTGCCAGAGTTTCCTTGTGTGTTCCCATTGGGTCTCGACGCTTGTACTGTCATCCTCTAGTAGATCTTGTAGAGGCTGGAATCTGTTGGAGAGGGCGACTTGGAACTCTTTGTGCGTGTTACGGTTCCTAAGCATGTCTGTGTTGTATCTTGTACTCCTGTTGGCAGTACCAGTGAGCTTCTTGAGCCTGAGTCGTGCTGTCATCACAAGAAGGTGGTGGTCTGATGACACATCTGCTCCCCGCATCACTTTTACGTCTTGGCATGATCGTCTGAACTTTTGTCTGATGCAGATATGGTCTATTTGATTCTCTGTGATATGATTAGGAGATCGCCACGTAGCTTTGTGGATCTGCTTGTGAGGGAAAATACTTCCTCCTATAACCAGTTGGTTCAGGGAGCACAGATTGGCAAAGCGTTCACCATTTTCATTCATGTGTCCTAGTCCATGTGTTCCCATGACTTCCTCATACCCGGTGTTGTCCTTTCCTACCTTGGCGTTCAGGTCACCCATGAGAATTGTGATGTCTTTTGCTTTGCTTTTGTCCAGTTCCTTCTGTACTTGATGGTAGAAGACATCCTTATTGTCTTCATCAGCATCATTGGTGGGGGCATAGCACTGGATGATGTGGATGTTGATCTTTTTCTTATTTGTGGCAAATCTGGCTGTAATGATTCGAGGGCTTACTGGTTCCCAGCCGATGAGTGCTTGTCGTGCCTGTGGTGATAACATTAAGGCAACTCCTTGGGTATGTGTTGTTACCTCATCAGTGTGTCCTGAGTATAGTAATGTTTCTCCAGATGATATCCTTATCTGGCCTGTCTTAAGCCATCGTACTTCGCTCAGTCCTAAGAGAGAGATGTTGTAGTTTCTCATCTCCTTTGCTACTTGGACGGTCTTGCCTGTTTCGTACATCGTCCTGATGTTCCAAGTAGCTATTCTTGTTGGTTTCTTGGGGCTTAGAAGGGGGGTCAGCGTTGCAGCTCCCTTGCGGTTTTGGCTACACAGCGTCATAGTCCTCCTCAGATGAGGCCCTTCTGTTCCCAAGACGTTTGGATTTTGGTATGTCGTTGATGCTTCTGTAACAGTTGTTTTTTTTCCGGGTAGAGTTGTTAGCCCTACGCCAACCTATTATACTCTAGGAGAGTTGTCGTCCATGTTTGTCTGACCTCTACCCTTTGACCTGTCCAGCTTGGGTGACCCTACCAGGAACTTGAGTTCCGGCTGGCATAGCTCTCCGGGTCTCCGGGGTACACAAGCTACTACCCCACGACAAGGGCTGGACACATGTGAAGAAGTTTGAGAGACGACAGTTTCCAAACAATGATAAATAAAGTGAATTTGATGCAGTGACAATTCATAATTGTGTTTATTCAATGTACAAAATAACCAACGTTAGTCAGTCTGATTCATAAAAATATCGTTGTAAAGTTTTATCAAGGCAAAATGGAGCTGTCAAATCGTGAGTTTCTGCAGTTAGAAACCGTTAGGCCTAGACTGAACAAACAATGTCTTCACAGCGACATCATCTAAAGCAATCCTTTAACTTTGATCATGATCACGGATTCCAAAGATAAAAAAACAACTGACATGTATATATATTGTTATGGCTAAAACTTGCATTACAATTAGGCCTACAGATCATCTTGAAAAATCTACTTACAAATTGCCGAATCAGTTCAATTTTGGAGACGTGTACATGTCCCTTACCTGACATAGTTTTGACATCCACTTACGTAGGTAAATCTTACATGTATAGACAATCCTAAATCTGTTAGCTGCTGTCGTTACTAGACCTAAAGCTCCAACCACTTATATTACATTATATACACTTTTATGATTCAGGATCTATTAAGTTGTTAAAATAAAGTGAAATAAAGAGAAACGCCTTAATGAACTGTTCTCAGAAAAGTACATTTTTCTAAAGACAAGTTTAAGTGTTAAAAATGCAAATAACTATTGAGCACCACTACGTTAAGTAACGTAATGTACCCAGAGGAAATGTTGCGGTCTACTTAAACCTGAGATTACTTGAATCAAATTCCTTTCCCATGGTAAGATGGAATTGTTGTTTAGCTGACCAAATGTAAGGTTGTCGAATGTATGTATGTATGGGTAAGTGTGGTTGGATGTGTGAATGTGTGTAAATCTAATCTAATCTAATTTTCTTTGATAAACTCCCAAGAGGTCCCGTGACATTAACACTTACCAGTACATGACTCTGTACTGGATGCAGACATTAATGCTTTTGGTGTCATCTCGTTTTCTTCATATTCCGAATTACACCCCACCAGCTGAATTATCTGAAAGAAATCAAGAAACTGTCATAAGAACACGGACATTCCATAATGATATGTCAAATTTATAATATTGAGTAGGTGTAAAAACATGTTTAAACAATCCGTGTGAGCTGTCTCAATGATTTTACTGAGATAGATTCCTTTAAACTTTTGTTCACAAACATTAACTGTTTCGGAATAAATCTGTATTACACATTACTATGTTGGTAAAATACTCTATAAAACAGAATCAGTACGTGGTAACTTATATTCGAGTCTATTTGGGAGTAGGTCATTCAACCTGGACTAGAGTTGACTTTGTGTTCAAATAATTGTCCAACTAAAAAATCCATATCGTGATATTCGTTAACATGAATCATTCATGACCCAGTTGTCATAGAGATACGTTTTATAACCAATATACTTAAATAGAATACCATCAATTGCAATTTTCGTGATTTGTTAAATTTTCTCTACAAATTAACAATAACCATGAATGGCATAGCACTATTTACCTCAATAAGTTGTATTTGTGTGTTCGATATATCATTTTCATTAGATCATGATCATGAACGTAGTAATCATTCGCCTGTTACTTTGTGTGTGTGTAATTGTCATAATTTAATCCCATATTACCAGATTAATAATTAACAACTATCTGACATTTTCTTTGATAAACCTCCTAGAGGTCTCGTGACATTAACATTTAGCATATCATGATGGATGCAGACGTTAAGTCTTGTTGTGTCATGTCTTGTTTCTTAACATTCCGAATTACCCCCCACCAGCTGAACTATCTGACCACAACAACTGTGAATGGTCATTAAGTTTTATTTAATACCATTTGATATTATTCGCTGATTTTCTGCAGGACTGCATAGTAATTCACCATACAAGGACAATCAAGCTAAATGTTCGAATTAATTTCTGATCAACAGTGAGTTAATGGAACTCATTTTCTCCTAGTAAATTACATGTGCCATACTGCCGACACTATGATACAATGATAGGGACATAAACGAAGTGGGAATGCGTAAATGATTCACTTAAATCACATATCAACTTCCCTACAACAGTGAACGAAATCAGAGGTTTTATAGTTTAACGGTTTGATGTGATCAGGGAATATTGAATTCATAATTGAATAATAGTACAAATGTTATAGAAAGTGCACAGTTATATCTTCAATAGGGTCTTATATTTGGCAAAGTAGTATAATATATAGCGATTGCATAACGAGTGAGTGTTGAATATCGAAAATATTTCAACGATATATTTTTGAAATGTTGTGATTTATTCACGAGCGAAAGCGAGTGAATAAATCACAACATTTAAAAATATTGAGTTGGAATATTTTCGATATTCAACACTCACTCGTTATGTAATCGTTTTATTACATACGAAACTCGATATTCATTTGAGACAAGCATCAGACTATGCGCGACATTACCGCGTAATAATACTTATACTGGGTAATTAATCTAGGTGGAGTCAAGCCGTAAATCAGTAAAAAATGTAGTCCCGATTTCCGTTACGCTCTCGCCCGCATCTACATAAAATATCATATTAACTCAATCATTATCACACTGTTTGTCGTCATCATTATCCTGAATCAAGATATCAAGAAGCACTTTAATAGCAAAGACTGACGCTGTTGACCTCGACGGAGGTCGTCATTCCTTGACCGGCTGTTTTCATACAACCGTCCTTGCTGAACGTTTCTACATGCAAGTTTCCTATTTTGAACTCCATACGTGTATATCTAGACGTTGATTATATCAAACACTGATCATGCATGCCGATTCTAAACGCAATAATGTAAAAGGTGCATTATTCATAAGCATAAATATTTCTTATTTTAATATTCTGTGTAGCGGTACGTAATTGCTTACAGTTATTCCCCTTTGTTCCTTTAATCGGAAGTATTGACAGGTTACGCATGCGCACCTGACTTAATGCAAATATGCGTTTTGAAAGAATACACTGGCTCAACATTAAAACTTTGTTTTATTGTTTATTCAGGTGTTACAATAATTTATAAACTTTGTTATTTTACTCCTAAAACACGAAATTCGTGTTGACAAAAACACGGTCGTTGTAAACAAAAGGGAGATAACTCTTCCTGGACTAAATTGAAGCAAAATATTATTGTGATCTAATTATAAAATATTCGAGTTCGGAACCCGAATTCTCTATTTTTAATTTTGCACATCTATTTTTGCAATGATGCAAGTTTATTAATAGTCAAAAATACGTTCAGGAAAATGATATGATGAACTGAAAAACTGAAGTGGCGAGTGGGTTCGGCTGTCCTCGATCAGCTGATGGCGAAAGTAGTACGGCATTATGACGTCACTATCGTTGACTAATTTGTTTTGGTTACACAGCACTCGTTCAATGACTTTCAACTAGTTACACAACACTTGTTTCAAATAACCAACATTATCTCATAACGATATTCAGAACACGTATGCAATAAATCACCTCGTTCAATCGTGTTACCTGTATTGACCATATTTCAGCTTCATAAGTTTTTTTATTTTATTTTAGTGATGTCATCAAACTGCATGAGTTGTATAAACAGGGGTTTATAATAGAGGAACAAATAAAATAAATTATATATCCTGCTATAAAACATTATTTGCAATTAATTGAAATTATCTGTGGTTGATTGTGTGCATGAGCACATGTGCATTTTGACTTTTATACATAACTTTGTATTGTGTTTCAATAAGATGAAAAACTATATTGTGAAGACCACATTTATTTTATTCATTCTCCGGATTTTGAAATAACAACTTATAATCCAAAAGGATATTAAAAAACCACCTAAAAACACTAGCGCTTACAGAACAGAACACCAAACACATTAAAATGGTGTTCTCTCATAAAATACTAAACAACTCACCCCTTTCATAAATATGGTATGAAACAGGACAACGGTATTATCTATGCAATATACTTCAATGGCTATTGTTTATGATGTTCATGGCTATTGTTCATGAAGTACGGAATCGTATTGCCTGCCGCCATAGCAACGGTGTCCACATCAGTTCACCAATACACTGATAGTACATGTTATCATTACAATGGTGACATAGTCCTAATAATCAATGTCTATCAATGTCAGTACTCTAAGTCACTCCTTTACCGAAAGTAACTAAATATCTGCATAGATTAACACTTCTAAGTGATATCAATGGCACGTATTACACGCTTGTGGCATAAAACTAGTCTAGAAAATCTACACTACATTTACATTTGATTTACATTAGCTATCACACATTCTACAGGAGCTCCTCCAAATCGAATGTTTGCCAGTTTCGGTTTTATATTTTTTAAACATACTTCTTGCCCTTCTGATATTGAGCATGTTAAGTTGTCACGTGTACTTCATGATTCAAGGCAAACTGGCAAAAATAAACATAAATACCATTATGCATTCTTGAATATATTTTTGCAATCACGAACATAGCTCATGCTCCCATTAGGTATTTCTGAGAGTTATATTCCCAATATAATACGTCTTTGACAATTATGCAAATAATGCAGAAGCTGAAAATATGTTTTTCGGTCATGACCCCAAAACCCATATTTGCGGTCACAAAATGCAGAATCATATATTTATCCTGGTATGACCCCGATTCCCATTTTAGACAATTTCCCCCCGCAATACAACATCACTGGCTAAACAAAGTCTTATCGCATTTCCTTAACTTCCACATGCTGTTTTAATGGCGCGCTGCACCTGAACTTCACAGCGCACTATACTATGCTGACACAGGAATGTTAGGACTTAAACTTAACCTAGCTTGACTCTAACGCATATTTGCCTTTTAAAACGTGATATGTCTTTCCCTGTACACTTAAATAAACTCATATTTTTTTACCTTGTAACTTCTAGCTTTAATGAAGATCGCAATTTTTGCAACTTTTAGGCTTTTGATATTTCATGTCATACTGATGTCAAAACCTTTTTACGTAGGCCTATTTGTAGGATGCCAAACATATTAATCATGGTCATAATGACATATATCAAAGATCGTATATACATGTAAATAACATCCTAGGAACATATGTTAGCAGTTTGCAGGTGACCGATGACTGTCATCAATACTGATTGTTTATATACATTTCTATCTGATGGAAATGACCTAATAGATCATATAGTTCCTAGAGCAAGCGTTGAAAGGAGCCTTCTGTCCAGGAAATTGTTGTATATCTAGTGTTCCTCATCTTTAATGAACTCAATGGCATACATTCCAATACTATCTACTCACGTCTTGATAATCCGAAGCTCATTATATGAACAATAATGTATTCTCCTGTTAATTGTAGCTGATCAAATAAGTAGTCTTCGTAATCTACTATGTCTGAGTATGTCTCATATACCCGGATCATATCGGTTGATGATAGAGCATTTGACCTCTTCCTCTTCAAAAGTAATTATCACTGTCCATTTAGTTAAGGTCTTACAACTTACGTTTTAGCTGAAAGTTTATTTACTGTTCTGTGACTTAGACATTATATTAGTATAATGAACGTGAAATGTTTATTTGAACTTACCTAATTAGATTCATCTATTCGGAGATTATCTCGTTTAAAACACAGTACAGTTCTTTGTTGCAGTGCCTAAGATAAATCTACTTTTATTACGCCTTTTTTTCAAACTATCAATCGCACCGTTCTTCAAAGACAAAGTTTAATTTTCGTTCGAAACTACAGTTCTATCTATCTACCCCGTCTCATCTGGTATGTGAATTCATTTTGTGGGCAAACTTGAAAGAGGACGCCGACATTTTTTTAGAGCGTTCATTGTCGGTTGAAATGCCCTTTTAAACACGAGTTGACCACTTACCAAAGATAACAATTTTTTTGTTTTTATGTTAATAACCTTTTCAAGCAAGTTGTTTGTAAGATAATGTTTCTATGTGGAGAGTCATCTTCTTGTTTTATCCGTTAGCTCCTCAGTCTCCAGTTTCAAGTATTACAGATATCTCAAAATGATTAAATAAGACATGTTCATATGTATAGTATAACATTCCGTACTTGTCTACAGTATGCGGTTAGTGATATAAAGTAAGATTAATTTGAAATCCACAACCGTGAGCTATTTTTGAAGATGTCTCAGTCTCAGATGACTTTTGTTAGGTCACATTCTAATCTGCAAAATATAGTAAGATGAGTTGATATTTTTGAAACAGTCTGTATAATCTACCAAGGTTATTTTCAATATCTGCATGGTAGATTCAGAAGTTCAGATATTGACTCTTATTTCTGATTAACATTATAAGTGTCAATTGCTATTGCTTCATCATCAAACGATCAAGACTGATGAATTTAGTGCAGCACTTTAAATTCGTACCTTTGTTGTACAACCATATAAGACAGCCATTCACTAATATTCACACCAACATGACTGTAAATTAAGAACACTAGATATGTTATATTCACTCAACCATTTACCCCTTAAACCCTAAGAAAAAGTGTAGTGGAATTATTAATGTTAGTGATTGGATTCTATGGGGTGATTGTATATATTATGAAAACATATCCACAAAAGAACGGACAAATGAAACACATCAGTGCATTTGGAGATGTTATTCCCTTGTCGTTATTCAATATTAATGTGTATCCAATTGTATTATTATCAGTAACTTGTTACAACAAGCAGTTGTCACTAAGATGACATGATCACCCGCCGCAAATTAATACTTCACAATTGAAAAATAATGTCGACGTGGCCCTGGATCTTCCCTAAAAGAACCGATGGTGTAAGATAATGATGATAATCCAATGAACAGTTCTTGTGATATCGATCCCCCTAACAAGCTTAACATGTCGATAAACAACTTTACGTTCTTCTGTGGCCTTGGTAATAATATCAAGGTCACCAACATCTCATCAGCCCTTTGTCCTTCTCAGGTTGTGCTTTGTGGAAGATATGATGAAACTCCAGTGAGCGGTCCTTGAAATATCTCGCTTAAAAGCTTAACATGCACATTAACATGTAAACAAATTCAAAGTTCTACTGTGACCTTGGAAATAGTATCACGGTCACCAACATCAAAACCGTACTTTGTCGTTCCTAGGGGAAGCTATGTGTAAGATATGAAGAGTGAACAGCTTTTGAGATATCACTGTCAAGGGTAAAATGACGAAGTTTCGTCGTGACCTCGAAATGAAGGTGAAGGTCACATGATGAACCCATATACAAAATATAAAATGATTCCAGTAAATAGTACTTGAGTACGTACAGACGGCGCCGAATGCAACATCCACCCGTTTCGTGTTTTAACGTGTGACAGGGGATAATACACACATTCGTTATTTCATATACGAGGATAGACTAGAAAACAGTGACTCTCTAACAGTAAGGAAATCAAATCACGTCAATAGTCTCTCCTGCAATATGACACACTTCTGAAATCATTGTTTTACAGAGACATCATCTCAGATTGATTTAAATAAACTGTGTCATAGTTGTCTGGATGGAACTTGGACGGCGCCAATGTGATATATAAATACGTCTCTCACTTGTACATCTTGAAGTTTCTTAATGTTTCTGGAAAAAGTTATGTTTTATATTTATTTTACTTTATATAATATCATTATATATAAAGCCTGATTAACTACAGGGCAAAATATTAGACAATACACCAGACAAATACCTTATTTTGTTTTTTAAATGTACAAATAGTTCCATTTAAACTGACTCATCAGGGCTCAATATTGATACAAAACTTCACCTGGGTGGTGAAAAGAGAAAAGTATTTCCTCTTTTACCTCAGATATGTACATTTTTTAACATTTCATAGTTCTTTTTAAGACCCCAGTGCAATCAGAACGACGTGAAAAAGCTTTAGCTCTAGACTCTGTTTCGGTAAACATATATGATTAACCAGACAGTATCTCCGTACATTTAACTGCAGCTGACTCAGAAAAAACGGGGGAAAACAAAGACAAAGGACAGACATGCCAATTTGAATTGAAATTAAGGTTATGTCAGTTTTGGTTTTGTTTTAAAAAAATGAGATGTGTAGAGCTGAAATCAGAACCATTCACAACCAACGGCGGATTACATGTTCAGACGAAGCTTTTCCTTGCGATCATTTGAAGATTAATCAAGATGGGTCCTTGCATAAACGTTTTACAGTGGTAATCCTCTTCAGTGAACAATGTAAGCTGCTTGGAACCTTGGAAACTAGATGCTTTGAACCCTCAGCTTTACAGAAGGATTTGGTTGTGAAGTCCTTAACTATTTCAACTTGTCTATAATCAATACTCTATCATAGTCATGTAGGAAGCAGTACTTCAGATGTCTGGACTATCTGCAATCAATATGAGCAATGTATATGATCGCTGTAATCTTAGAAGGAAGTTGATTGTGCAAGTCCAAACGGTCTAGGGACATTTCCTGTGGGTGTTGATAAGATCTGCTATGTAGCATGCTACTCTCTGACGACTACACTTGAAGGGTAATTAGTCTACTACCATATCGTAAAACTTGTAAAAATAATGATATGTTTGTGACAAGAATTGTTTTTATATTGCTTGTATGTTAACATGTGAGGTTTATTCGTAGTTCTCTTGTGACACCAGACATTGCTTACGCTCACTTAAAATCGGAGGGGCTACATGTCACATATCTGTGTTCTGAAATCATCTCCTGCCAAATGCTGTTTTCCATCTTTCAGAAACTTAACACATGTACATCAAAAGAGGAAAGGCGTTTAAATGGCTATACCACATCCACGATTTCATCAAACAGCCACTGACCTTGCACAATAATTATCAATGTTCTAAGGAATGATATATGGATGTGACATGTACATTGTCAAAATATGAAGAGTTTTGGAAAATAACATTTACTGGCACATAGTTATATGGGCGTTCTCGCAGCTTAATGTAAAATATGTAAAAACATGCATCTATATACGAGTTACCCTAAGGTATGATTGCTAATTACAATCAATGTAATATAAAAACATGTTGTATGTGAGTTTGTTCCATTAACTGAAGAGAACGAGAGAGTGCAGTGATTAATGACTTTGGATCAACAGGTCCCGGGTTTCAATCCCTCCACTGGCTCGGCATTTTTGTCTGTAACTGAAGTAAGGTTTTGGTGTGATTCTACACTAAAGTTCAGTGTAGTGCCACCCATGGCTTATGCTCAGAGGTTTCGCCACAATGCATAGTCGCAATGGTGCTGCGTGATATAAGTATAATCTACTAAGCAATGTAAAACAAATCAACCTAAATGAACTTAAATCCTCACTGCAACAAATAGCAGGGTCACACACTGAAGGAATCATTTGATATAGATCTCTAGTAGCAATCCGCCTCTAGCCTACCCAGAGGAAATGTAGCAGTCTGCCTAAACCTGAAATTACTTGAGACAATTTCCTTCTCCATGGAAACAATTTGTAGCGGCTAAGCTGATGAAATGCAATTTTAGAGATCTATATATGGTTTGCATGTTGGAATTCGAAGTTCACTATCATCAAACTTTGTAACATATAAGTAAATGTAATATAATAAATGCGCGAGGTAGAGAACATGGTCTTATTAACCAGAATACAAACGGTGTCATGGTCATATATAAGCTTACGTGTAGGTTATGGCTGACATTGGAAACAATATGAAAGATAGGTTAATTCATGATCAGAACAACACACAGCTACCAATGATATAATATCAAACAAAATACAGTGATGTGTGTTTGTTCTTCCCAATTGGAATTATATCTTAAGTGAGTATGTCCGTCCGGAATTTATAAAATCTAATACTCACGTTATCACATCTCAATTGCAAGTAATTGCCTGCCTACTACAATGAAAGGCTAACAAACGTTTTTGTACCATACTTCTAGAAGAATATGTATGTCGCAGTTACATCCTCCTTGCTTAGACTGCATACAAATGTTACATGTTTATTGAGCACATTTGTATTCAAAGGTGACGAAGGAGGAGGAGATTTTATTTTCTTAACAATAATATAGTTTTGCTAAACTTATACAAAACGAAAGCACACCAGGTCTTATTCCCATATCCCATATGTTTGGTGGACACATTTTATATGCAGACAAATAAAAGTGATGTGCCGATGCCAGAGAAATATTTCAGTTAAAAAGTGTTCCATACCAACAACTTAAATACGTAGGAGTCATTTTTAAACAAGGTTGTGCTTAGATTTCATGAATATCATGTTCCTGTTTTTTTTATGAAAAACCATTGATGTCAAATTCAAAGTAGATACAAATCTAAAAAATAGAACATGACATTTGTAATCAATCAATGCCCCATGGTGGTAGACCAGTGGGGGCAAGTATGGATCGCGAGAAGAAAGAACCATGTACAGATTAACATATGCATCTGACAGGGGACAGACAGGGCAACAAATCACCTCCGAGATTCTGAAAGCTTACGATTGCATCGGCGAAACAATAAAAAAAGGTAGCTACATATTTATACTTTTTATTAATGTTATTATTGTTTGAAGAGTTCAGTCGATTTAAATGTATTTTGTTAATGCAGTCTGAAATATTAATTCTAATTTTATTGCTCAAAGCATATGCACACATCATATAATTGTATAAAAAAATACTCATGCTCATACTACAAAATACATATACATCAAAAGTATGTTGTACAATGTATTATGAATAGTCTTAACATTACCGCGTTCTTCCTGAATAAATATGGCTGCTTGAGATACAAGCAGTTGTCACTAAGATGACATGATCCCCCGCTGCAAATTCATACTTCAAAATTGACAAATAACGTCAGCAAAATTTACTGGGCCCTGAATCTTTCCTAAAAGAAGCAGTGCAGGAATATAATGAAAAGAATACAAAGAACAGTTCTGATGATATCCCGCTGACAAGCTTAAGATGTCGAACAATGGTTTCTTAACCTCCAAATAAGCATTTTAAATGTAAGGGTAATGTAATGAGCAATGGGCAACTGAGTAGATCTAGTGAATGAGGTGGTAAGTTTTGGTGAATATTGGTGTTCCATGTACAGGCGGATGGACAATGCATGAGAGTCTTGCCTGGATGTTTGCTGGTCTTTTTGGAGACTGTTGGACATACCATGCGCGCTCAGCGTTTACGTTTTTGAACATGCCCCCCTAAACAATATTCTAGGATCGGGACTCTAGGAAAAGTAGGTCACTTATTATCAAAATGGATTGTGGTTTCCGATTCTGGAATGCAAAATCGTATACTGAAAAAAAGTACAAAAGCGCTTCTTTTGCGTAATATTGTTTCAAATTAAGGTAAACAAGTTTATAATGGCAAAATAAGGAGAAATTATGTTGAAATGACAAATACAGAACAATCAAATTCCACATTTGTTTGTGCCAATTATGTCCGATTACCGATAACTTGCTACAGCCCTGTTCATTGGTCATTATAATTGTAAAGATACAAAGACAACGTATGCCATTGGCTGAAAATTGTTCAGAACATTCCAACTTACAGCCATGGTTAAGCTTCTCACAAAATGGATCTCACATCAAGTTCACAAGGTCAAAGGTTATAACCTCAGTGTGTGACATTGGATACATAACACTCTAAGTCAAGGGCAATAACTAAAAAAATAACAACCCGATCGGTCCCTAAAATTACGGAAGCCTATAAGGGCCACGCTACGCAACTTAACATCTAGAAAATTCAACTTAGAATCTTGAAAATTATCAAGATACTAAGTTGAATTTTAAAGATACTTAGTTGTATTTCCAGGATAGAAATTGCTTGAAAAAAGCGTAGTATGGCCCTTATAGGCGTCCGTATAAAGCGCATGCGTATCATCGATGTATATCCAAAGCATATGTAAAGTTTCAGAATGATTGATAAAAAACTATAGGAGGAGTTGATTTCAGAATGCAAGTGCGGTCAAATTGAAAATGGAAAGCAGAGCGCTCTAAGTCAAGAGCAAAAATATCGAATGCCTAACACTTGCCTATCGACAGTGAGCACCAAGTATCGAATTCCTAACACTTGCCTATCGACAGTAAGCACCAAGGTTGAGGTGTTTTTACTGCAGCCGACTTAACGAGACCCGAAAGCGAACAGGGCAAAACCAATATTCGAGTGTTTGCTGTCTTATCTGTAGCTTAATGGTTAGAAGTGTCTAGCCCCATTACACACCGATTTGTCCGATCATTTTTCTCCTCAGACTGCAAAGGGGGTGATCATACATGAATGATATTGATTTTGAAGCCCAGATATCTGATTTGGTTACATCAATATGACTGTTCGTAGATGTTGATACTTCTTCTCGCAAGACACGCATATGCACATTTACAAGTTGAAGAGTCATTTTAGCTTATCAAGCTTGTATGGCCAGATGGCCTTTGGACATCGCCCCCAAATTCTTCACATATTCAACTTCTTCTCCAGAACCGCTGCAACCCGAAAGCGGAAATTGTATGTGGATGTACCCAGATTTGTGTTCTTTTGGTCTCCCAAATATTGGGAATAACATCTGTTTTGAATGAAGAACAAGACTTGCAAGCTTAAGTGTTGTGTACAGACGTTTGTAAATATACAGTCTAGATCTCATTAAGTCTGATGAGCTACGAAGACCATACATGAAATCGATGTCGTCATTAACATGTTGGTAAAAGTAGGTTAAAAAGAATGCACGCTATACAGCTGCATACCGAAACTTAGTGCACCTCCTGGTGTATTGGAGTGCACTTTGTAATTTGGCATGTCTTCGAAGCACAAAGCCAATCACTTTGCATTTTTGCATTATAAGAAGACAGTTGAGAGTTCCAAAATATATTCTGATCTGATGCATCATAGTAAACAATTACAGTTGTGGCAGCTCTTTGAAGTGACCAAGGCTCAATTATTTCAAGAAGACAGTTTCCATTTTCTCCTGTGAAATATTGATCAACTGGGTCAAACATGCATCATATATTTCCTCTTATAACCATTCAGTGTATTTGTTATAAAATTGTTTTATTTATTCAATTTTATTTGGAAATTTATAAAATTTGAATGTTCAAACATTGACTCCTTCTGTCTATTTTATTTTATTATGTCGCCACAAATGGCTGTGATATTGCTCAAGCGGCGTTAAAGTCGCTCAATATTTCATTATGCCAAATTTCATAAACTTACACAATTGACTTGACGATCGCAGGATAGATCTGTTAACTTTTCGCTTTTTAGCTCATCTGGCCTGAAAGGCACGATGGGCCGGCTTATGGCATGGTGCCTGGCGTCCATCCGTCCGTCCGTAAACTTTTCGCTTTTTCGTCATCTTCTCCAGAACCAATATCTCTAGAGAGCTGATATTGTATGTGCAGACTCCTTGACCAATGGGGATTCTAAATTGTAGATTTGGTGACTCCATGACCCCAAATATAGGAACAGGGGTCACAACCTTAAAATCCTATTTTCATCTTCTTCTCCAGTACAAAAAAAGTTGTGTGCAGATTCCTTAACGAGTGGGGATTCCAAATTGTAGATTTCGTGATCCTGCGATCCCAAATATAGGTCACAGGGGTTATGACCTTAAAAACCTACTTTCATCTTCTTCTAAAGATCCACTGACCCTAGAGACTTGAAATTTCCTTTGTCAATGTGGATTCTAAATTGTAGATGTTGTGGCCCTGCGGCCCCAAATATAGGTCACAGAGGTCATGACCTGAAAAAGCTTTAAGATTAAAATGAGATTTCCTGTGCACTTCAAAGGGAGGTAATGTTAAAGAAACAGAAGTGATGAATTCAATCTTCAAGTGTGTCTTTATTTGTAGGGATTTAATTTCTTGCAGAGGGGAAAAGGACCTTAACACCCATTTCATCTTCTCCATGTAAAGTGCTGCCGATTTGTTGTACCTCTCACCTACAAGTTGACATTTTGAAACTAATTTAGTTTATGTATATACAGCCTGATGAGCTACAGAGCCAATGGCTCTATTTGTCAACATCTTCTACCGAACCGATAACTCTAGATAACTGACATTGTATGTGCAGACTCCTTGGCCAATGGGGATTCTAAAGTGTAGACAAACAGAGTCAATGTAGTCATGGCCTGACTATTTTCATCTTCTTCTCCAGTACCAAACGGTCTAGAAAACGGAAATGTTGTGTGCAGACTCCTTGTCCAATGGAGATTTCAAATTGCAGATTTGGTGACCCCACGACCCCAAAATAGGTTCACAACCTCATCACCTTTTTTTTGGCTTGTTAACAATGTATTACTTTAGATATTCAATCTTAGATAATACTCAATCTTAGATAATACATCAATGTATTACTTAGATATTCAACCTTAGATAATAAATCATGAAATCTTGATGAGCTACATGTACATTTTCACTTGGTCAGCAAGGCATTATTCATAAACATTGATTCTGATTATTCGGTATGATCAATAATAGTTATTAAGTTACTGTAGACTTGTAGTCACTTGAACACAATTGTTCAGAGACTAGATACAACCCATTATTTCATTATTGCACAACCATCGTGTGATGTTCACGGATGGCATTATTCCCTTAGAAATAAGACCTTATTATCCAGTACCAAAAGGCCTATAAAGCTGAAATGTTGACGCGATTTGTATCAACTTTAACCTTCACCGTAATTCGTCAGCATTGAAATTGTTATGTTTTCGTTGTCACACACTGAGGTCGACCTTGGTTTAGGATGCATTATTTGAAAAAAAATAACCATGGTCATATTTCGTTTAGGCGATAGGTCGTCCGTATTAGACATGCACTAGCTCATTCAGACCTTAATTTCATTCATTTTAACTGCTTATTTTGAGAATGTTTTGTGCATCTTGTCAGGACTTCAACTCACCCTTATTAGTGTACACATCTACCATTTGGAATTCCCTTTTATTGAAGAGTTAAAAAGTTAAGCATATAAGCATATATATGTTATATGTGTTTTATATTATAAAAGTAAAATTCGGCCCTTTTCTACCCCAAATATTGGTAAGAATTGTGTCATTTAGTAATACAAAGGATATATATTAATTGACTTGTTTCGAAACTTAACACTGCTTTCACTACTTGGGGACAGTGCAACAGCGTTCTAAAATCTCTTTTTATTATATGAATAACAGGCAATAGTTAAAAGTATTTTTATGTAACACTCACATGCGTAGTGCTGACTCTAACCAACAATGTCTGTCAATTAATACTTATTTCAATATCTGTACTCCGTCGTTAACTTTCTTTTGTTGAATTGTCGTTGACTGGTGCTGAGAGTTTGAGTCATTTTAATGTCGGCTCAACACAGTCCCATTTCACTGAATTACATGTAGATATACAGATTCTGAAATTCAATTGCCACTCTTTCACAATAATTGAATGTCATGGCGTTTAATTAAAGCACGCCGGATTAAAAAACAAAACAAAACAAGATGTGTTTGTTAAACACGGATGCCCCCGGATATACCAAAGTTATGGCCAAGGTTAAAAGTTTACTGAAGATGTCGACTGCGGCAAGGTCAAGGTCACAAGGTCAAATATGATGGTCTCATCACAAGGTATGCACATGCCAAGTATGAAAGCCTTAACTCTAAAGAATCAAAAGTTATGGCCAAGGTTAATTTTTTTTGAAAATTTTCATTGCGGCAAGGTCAAGGTCACAAGGTGAAATATGATGACCTCATCTGAAAGGTCTCTTCACAAGGTATGCACATGCCAACTATGAAAGCTCTAGCTCTGAGCAATCTTAAGTTATGGCCAAGGTTAAAGTTTTCTGAAAATGTCAATTGCGGCAAGGTCAAGGTCACAAGGTCAAATATGATGACCTCACCTGAAAGGTTTCATCACAAGGTATCCACATGCCAAGTAAGTAAGCCCTAGCTCTTAGCAATCCAAAGTTATGGCCAAGGTTAAAGTGTTTGTGCACAAACACACAGACAGACAGACAGACGGACAGGTGAAAAACAATATACCCCGGAATCTTCGATTCGGGGGCATAATTAATGTGCAGCTTCCTGTCACATTGAATTTATTGATACAGAATGACGAGAGCACTTACGATTGATTGATCGATTGCCATTTTGCTAGTATATAGGTGATATTGGGCACGGCAACTTTATCTCCATTAGAGAACTGATCTACACGCAGTAAGGTTTGGGTGCCATGCTACACTTAATTCCAGCCACATGGCGACTTGGGCTTTCTCCCTACATGTACCATAACACTAGCAGCCGTGATATAAGTGAAATACTCTTGAAACCGGCGTTAAACCCCAACTCATCTCATCTCACTAACTCACGATCAATTTTATCTTCAGACTGCTAAGGTGGTGATCATACATGAATTATATATTCATTTTGAAGCGGTTTGTTCAGGTACATGTAGTAGCCTAACGGAATAGTTGGTGAATTTGGTTAAATGTTAGCTTGACTGTCAATTATGTTATACAAGGTGAAATTCTGTTAAGTTAGTGATGAAAAAGAACATATTTTATTTTCAAAAGTGTATTATCGTTCTCTCTTGAGATTTGTCCGTTTTAGGAACTATTGATTTCAATTTCAAATGTAATAGAGCTAGACTCTTCTTATTTCTCAAGAAGTACGTTTGCAAGAATCTATCAATGCCAGATAATAGGACATTTGGGAGCACAAAAAGTATAATCGTTGAAACACTAGATGTACAAAAGCCCTCTTATGGTACAGTTTTTTAGTTTAAAGTCGACAGAGAGTAAAATTTATCTTTTTGAACTTTTACACAAATAATAAGTCTTCAGATTATATACAAACATCAATTGTATACACTGTAACAATGCACCAATGCCAAGATCTCAAGACACAAGGAATGAACACTTTTGACTAAATTCTATTTTTCTGATATTTCCCTTACTTTGGTATTTTAAAGTACAAGTGGAGAAATAGCAAAGTCTAAAGGACACTATTCACAGAAAGACATCCAGTAATTACATGTTTTACCCAAAGCATAATCGAAACTGACACGTTACGTTGACGATATAACATGGCATTGCTGTAACTATTAGGGGGTGTCAACCATTTTTACCATGATTATATATTCAATACGATCTTGGAAATAAGGCTATTGATGTGTCACAGTTAAAAGAAGTTACACTTAAGGCACATATACGATAACGATGTATAAACTTGAAATATGAAAAGTGTCTAATAGTTAAACAGATGCATTTTCCTGAAGTTTTGAATGAAGGTTTGAGCAAATCCTCCGAACGCAACTCACTATGTATTAAATTTGTCTCAAGATCTGAATTGTAAAATTGTAGGTACCAGACCGTATGATAAGTGGTCAACAAATAATACAGGATCAGTGCAACAATAGAAACATGTCTTTTAAACCTCTGGTGACGTCATGCCTTTGTTTGGCACCGTTCCGTAACCTCGACGACATCAAGGTAGGTTTATCAGTATTTTAAGGACCTAGTTTGAGGGTTATCTGTGATTTAAAGACCACATATGAGGTATATCTGTTATTTAAAGACCTAGTCTGTGGTCTAGCTATGAATTGGAGACCTCATATAAGTAATTTTGAAACTATAATTTTCTTTTGACATCTCAGACATTTCCCATCATAAAATTCATATAATCTCAGAATTCCAGCAAAAGGATTTTACAAGTATATCACTCGAAAGTCTGGGATCGAACCACTGGTCTTTCGGTTTGCAACCAAGCGTGCATACCATTAGGCTACGAGGCCAGTTGCAATTAGAATGAATTTTGCATAACCCATTGATAACACTATTTCATTGCCTCTTATAAAATTGCCAGTTCATGCATTAGTTATTTTCATTAACGTAGAATTCCGTTTTATGTGCATAAAGTCTTGTGTTTGGGATAACTTTGATCATGTCGACATTGGTCCAGTAGTTCAGTGTGCCACGTGTGCGAAAGTCATGAATTGCACGTGAAAAATGCAATACGCTTTAGCCGGGGTCGCCTGAGATGACACATTTGTATTAACTGTAAACTCCTTCGATACAGTATTAAATGAAAACATTCGCAATGTTGATCAATAGAGCTAAATATTAATGAAGATTTTTTTTTAAAATGAACTTAAATTATTTGAATCGTGTTGCTTTATAATGACACAATTTTGTCCGGGTCATTTTTATCGAGGGGTGACGGTATTTTTCAATTGTGACATCTTCAGGTTTCTCCTTAACATTATATATCCCCTCAGTTTATAAGCCGGTTTTGGTCCTCAGACTCGGTCTTCGTGCAAGTAGACAGACCCCAGGTTGGGTCAGGTAGAGCAGATAGATCTTAGGCTTCGCCCGCACCAAGACCGAGTCTGAAGACCTTATCATTTACTTAATGATACTGCGTATTTTATGCTTTGGATATGAACCAAACTAATGACATTTATAACAGTTACATGTGAGAATCCAATGGCAATACAATATGGTGTGAGATGTTTGTTTTGTGTGTGTCACCTCACAGCTACCACATCGTTATTCAAATGTAATAGCAATACATACTGAACGGCTGTGAACTAAATCAGTATTTCAGTTATCACCGATTACTCAAATGTGTTAGTTCCATGATATGTGAATGTTATTGAACGACTGGACCATGTAACATCTCATGACTTCACTCAGTTGTTGGACATATAAATGTTAGTTGATTCCTAAATTGGGAAAATCGTTGTGAACCGTAACATGTTTATTTAATCAGATCAGTGAACAGATATAGTTATATGTTGCATGAGTAATATACATCAAATAGCATCTTATTAACGAGTTAATGATGTGCATAGTATTCAGGTTGTTTCTGTATAGACAACATGTCAACCCACATTACAAGCAAGTCAAGATGATATCCGTGGTTACTGAGATGCAGGATATGGTCTGCTTATAGAAGAGATCAAGCAAATCTGGTGTTGCCTCTGTATACAATAGTCGGACTGACTTCCGAGCACTTCAACACTGACAAAGAGTTCATGTCAGTAAGGGTTTCTGATTGACTTAACAAGGATTTGATCATTAACAATGTTCAGGTATGTGTCCACGTGTACATCCTGAAAACTGGTTTTGATAGGTCTACAATAGAAATATACGTCCTTATGAAGTGGAATTTTGTAAATGAGAAGTGTAAGTGAAACCAACTTATTCAGACACTGTACACTATTTTAAGTCTGATAAAAGTATACTGTTGTCAATCAAAACAAGTTGCATCCATTCATTTGAGTAAGTGTTACAAGTTATACTCAAGTATATTTTTGTCAAGGCTATACTTATTTTTGTAGTGATGATTCCAATGCATTTGTGGATTTATTGAATTCATTTCAAACGAAACTAAATCTGTTGACATGTATGTCTCATAGATTCTGATTCTGCAGCAGTTGACAATACGGATGTGTTATTTGGTGTTCTTACATTTACCAACATTCAGCATTCACATATCTATGTTTACATAAATTACATTAAGAGATAACCTACCTTGTATTTAAGACGAGTATTAATTGGACTGGCCCGAGAGGTAAAGAATGTACTACTAAATTGTAAAGATGCTTATCATCTATATACACATATCCGTATTACTAGCCGCAGGCAATGTGTGCACAAATTGGAACTGATACCCCTGAAAGGAAACTTCATAAACTGAATTACAAAAGAAACGATACGCCCTATTGTTTAACTCATACAGTAAAAATAAGAAAACAAATTGATAAGATAGAACCGGGATATTATTTAGTGTTCAATGTTGACTGATTCGGCAAAAAATCATACTCGCTTTTTTTCAAATATGCAGTTAGTCACTGAAAGGGGTATACAATCATTTTTACACCAACATGACCCCTAGCATGTGTATAATGTTGTAAATGTGTGCAGAATGAGGCACATTTTCCCCCCAACAAAATGAAAACCACATAGACTTATTCCTTGGCTGATGACTAAACGCCTGCACTTTTCAGTTTTAGAGTACGATTTTGGAAACATAAGATATTTGTATTTGAAAATCAAACATATGATAAAACCAACTGAGGTGTAAACTTTCTTTGTACATCAGTTAACATGGTCCAAATTATAACATTATTAAGAAATATGAATGTTTAAAGGAATTACATGTAATTTCATGTCAGGTTCAGGAATATTTGGTACATAACGCATTGTAATGTGCACGTTTGTACATGCTATTCTATCGTGAATACAAGTCACCATCTTGTTTCGTTACAAACAACGCGAAGTGAGTTTCAAAGCAACACTATAGGTTATGATAACCATAGGTAACATGGTGGATAGAAGTGTATTCCACTCTTTGGAAAGTATACACACGTATATAATTAAAAAGTATTCCATTCTTTTCACTTTTACACACCATGTTTAACTACATGTCAAGGAGCTAGACACGTAAGATTATTGCTAAGTTTCAGATAACGAAATAGCATGTACAGTTAGGCAAGAAACAAAGTACCCCCTTTCTAGAAATTTCTAGAAAGTTTCTAGTGCGTATCTAGAAAGTTTCTAGTGCGTATCTAGAAAGTTTCTAGAAAGTTTCTAGAAAATTTCTAGAAATTTCTAGAAATTCCGAGTTTTTATTTTTTACGAGATATCTAAACTATTTTGGTATATTCTGAAACTGCTTATTAACTTTAACACACATTTTTAAAATCAACTTTATAACTTAATTAGAAAAGCGGATATTTGATGTTGAAGTTTTCCTACTCTACCATGCTTCCTCATTATAACGCTCCTTGTCTGCCTTCAATCATGCATGGCTGACGCGCTAATTAACGAATGAGGACTGAAGGAATAAGCTCATTAGGGACTTTCCATTTACTTATAATGTATGTCGTTATTTCAGTTATGCCATTGTGCATTTATCATACTTTCCCTTCCCCTGGTATATGCTCTATTTAAAATTTTACCTGGCATATTGTTTCTTTGATGTGTACATCCATTCATTTGTTCAACAATAAAAAAAATAAAATTGCAAGGGCAGTCAACTGCGTATAGAAGATATGATTTAAACTTCAATTACATTAGAATTCGATTACTTTTCCCGATCTGTTGTACTTGACAAATATGTAAGTGGTTACATAAGAGTATGTCCGTGAATAGAATAATTGATTGGCTTGGTATATATTTTAGTCATATGATAATAATATCGACTTTGTTATTTTGATGATAAGACATATACTATTCCAACATTAATTCAAATACTAAATTGTTTCTATTGTTGTCTCTTCAATTGCTGGATAAAAGATGTATGGCAAAATTGCAGTACGCCAGACAGATGTCTTCACAAAAAAATATATTTTACATGGATATAGTTGTCTTTTATTACATGTAAAAATACAGGTCTTACATTTTCAAAACGATCTGTTTTACATTTAAGTGAATTCAGTATTGGAGATAAAGACAAATATGTAAGTTGATTACATAATAGTGTGTCCGTGAATAGAATAATTGATTGGCTTGTTATATAGAATATATTACCTTTTTGTTCATATGATGATAATATCGAATACAGACTTTGTTATTTTGTTGTTAAGACATATACTATTTCGATATTAATTCAAGAACTTAATTGTTTCTATTGTATTCTCTTCAATTGCTGGACATAAGAGGTATGTCAAAATTGCAGTGCGCCAGACAGATGTCTTCGCAAAAAAATATATTCTATATGGATAAAGTTGTCTTTTATTACATGTAATAATATACAGGACTTACTTTTTCCAAAAGGTTGTATATGAATGTATAACGCATTCCTTTATTGAAGTGTACTATCAAAACTGTATTTAAATATCGGTTTTATCCTAACATTTGTCCCAACTTATAAGTTCATAATAATATGTATCTACTGCAACATGCTTAAATTGCAATGTCCTTTTAGATAATTTGATTGTGAAATAAAGAGAAACAATCAAAGTTATCTTTATATTTTAATAGCGTATAATTTTTTATATTGTTATTGAGTATATGTTAACAATTATATATACATATATATATGAGAACGAGTTCTATGGATATACAACTTCTTTATTGCAGAAGTGCGACGTTTCGATGTTGATTCTAACACCATTATCAAGCTACATAGAAACGTCGCACTCCTGCAATAAAAAAAAGTTTTATATCCATAGAACTCGTTCTCCTTCACCTAACCAACTTCTAAATGCCATTGAAAGAAGTTCAATATTTATGTACAAGAATCACTGGATAGAAAATGAGAAGCGTTACGTTTTAAAAGACTGTTATAACAATTCCTCTATAACAATAACTACTAAAAACTACTGTCGGGGATGCAAGTAAAATACTTTTTCGATAATTTATATATTAAAGATAAGATTAATCTTGTATTTTAACATCCAGTCACCAATTTTGCATTATCCAAACACTAATTATTAAATCAATTCGAACTCTTGAAATTAGTCTCCAATTTAGATCTTAAGATGACGAACTCACTGTTAGATTGTTGACAGCAGTGAAAGGGTGCATGCAAGATCTACATTTAATATGTTCTTAATCATTTGATTTGTTTACAATTTCGGCTGCTCTCTCAATACGATACACTCTTTTATACAAGAAATCTTACTATTTTGATGGATAATATTTACGAATAGCCTCTTTCACACAATTATCCTTCCCCTTAGAAACATCCTGAGTCAATTTTAAATAAGCGTTTTCACAATATACTCTCCGGTTTACATTCAAATGAAATCAAAAATAAATATACCACTTTTTCTAAAATCGCAGATTATTTAGCGTTTATCCATGAAGTCAGTGAACCGTATCTCCTGAACATTCCAGTGACCACTTGAGAATATCTCTGAGTCAACTACACACGTGTACATTTATTCAGATAGAATTAACGGTATTGGCGACAATACACATCCGTACGTATTTTTAAATTGGTTTATGGTAATAGCCGCACAGACTGCCCCCTTGCAATACACACATATCCCAGTATATCCAGGCTTGCATATTCTATTTAACTCGTTAAGAGCGCGACTTGGCTCCTCACAGGATGACTAGTGATGGCAATTAGATACTACAATACTGTACTGTATACACTGCTACGATTTCAGGTTAATATAGAATTGAATTGACTCATTTCAAATATCCCATCACAAATTACATTAATAATGCCATACTGAGACATCAAAATCGATGTCCAATAACTCTCCATTTTCCAAATTGTGTTTAAAGAATATGATAATTAAGTTTTCCGTTGATTCTTAAATTTTACAATACATGTTCTTTATTTTGAGTATTCATTTATCCATCATATACATAGCAGATTATAATTATCTAAATGTACACAAACTAAAATGGCTTATGTTCTATTTGTGACGGCAAGATATATTTTATGATAAATACGATGTTTAATCAATGTTTTTACGGTTAAATTCTTATTGTTTTACATACATTAAACGAATAGCAAATGTGGTCGATCACTGAGAGAGAGAGAGAGAGAGAGAGAGAGAGAGAGAGAGAGAGAGAGAGAGAGAGAGAGAGAGAGAGAGAGAGAGAGAGAGAGAGAGAGAGAGAGAGAGAGAGAGAGAGAGAGAGAGAGCTTTTTTTGACGTCCTACAGCAACGATGCGTCATGGATTTAAAGTAAAAAAAGTCAAGTCCATTATGTCAATACCATCTTGTACTAATCTAATTTCATATATTTCATAAAAATTTACATTAAATACCCAACATTATTTCCCAAAATACCTTTTAAAATAGCTATTTCAGCACCCTATGTGTGCTTGAACAGATATAAAATATTAAGTATCATACTCTCATGAATGAAATTGTGTATATCTCTTACCGAGATATATCCTCATCACAAACATTCAAAATATTTTGTGTTTGAAAAGAAGATATACTTTCTTTTGCCCGTGAGTTTATTTTCGCATGCAGCGACGGCGCAAGTGAGAATATGCTACTCTTCTACCTCACGAGATGAGATAAACATGGCATTTGTCAAGAATTGACAGATATTCTATTTATTATATCAATATGTCTGTGTCACATGTTGAAATCGACGGATTTAAACGGCAACAGTTTTAATGATATTATACATTAATTAAATGTAGAGCTGATAAATAAGTTTTTTTCTGACAGCGAATGTATGTGTTTTCGTTTCTGATTGCGTTTAAACATCGATACGCTTTTCGACTGAGTTTTTACAATTCACAATCTGTTACTGTACATAACAATTCGTCACTGGGGTCGAGAGTAGACGTGTTTTCAGGAGCTCTCGCCAGTGTGATAACAATGTGATTAAAATCACCTTATAAAGGCAATCCCAACTACAAATAATAATGTGGGATTGATAATGAACTATTATTCGACATAATAGCGAGAAGATTTATGTTGGATGGCGTATATTCAGACATATTTTTGTGGATTTGTGAAAGTGACCGTTCAAACTTCAATGGACTCCATATTCAATATGAGGATGTGTGTGAATGGATTCATTCAATACATGTAAGTAAACCTCCACCAGTGAAGAATTAACTCAAGACACTCTTTGCTCTAAATATACTTGATATTCTTCATTATTTCATTAAATAGTTTGAACTTGTAAACAAATGACTGACACCCCGGCCAGCAACTCTAAACGCCGACGTAGTTCCCCCATTTCTCCCCAAGTGGATATATCATTCTCTTTATCCAAGAGAACCAGATCATTGTCGGATAGCTCTGTTTTCTTTGTTGAGAATCAAATATGGCAAATGAGGCAGTTGTAACACAAATCATTGAGGCCTTCAATTCTCCAGCATTGTTAGAAAAAGTAGGCATGGCCCTAGCTGGAGTAATTATGCCACAAATCAACTTGACACTCGACAGTAAGCTTAAATCTATGCTGGAAGTGCTACATGAAAATAAGGAGAAGACAGATTGTTTGGAAAAGAGAGTTATTGAATTAGAAGACAAACTTAAGGGAAAAGACTCTCAACTGGATGATATTTATCAGTACAGCCGCAGAAATAATGTTCGTATCTTCGGAATAAATGAAGAAGCTGGGGAAAATACTGACGAAATTATGATTCAACTAGCAGATTCAATTGGGGTGGAACTTGATTTGCAGGACATTGAACGAAGTCACAGGACTGGCAACCCTGCTAAATACACAGGAGGAAGACCGAGACCAATACTTGTTCAATTCATGTCTGATCGCAGAAAGAGGGAGCTAATGAAGAATCTCAAGAAACTGAGGGGTCAACAGGGACAGTTAAAAATCTTTATAAATGACGACCTCACAAAAGAAAGAGCCCGTATTGCCGCAGATGTAAGGAAACTTGTAGCATCAAGAAAATTGTCTGGTTCGTGGGTACGAGACGGTATAATTTTTGCCAGAAAGCTTGACGGCCATGTCAGTCTCATCACAAAGAGACATCAATTTGACAAACTGATTGAGTCACTTAAACTCAAAATCCGCCTGACACTGTCCGAGGAGCAGAAGAGGATGGTTGAGTTCATAGATGCTAACGACAGCGAGGCGGAGGAAATGTGAGTTGTGCGCGATTACTTGTAAATATTGAAACAACTATGTTATGAACACACGCGGAATCTAACATGTGCGTTTGTTTACAAACATTAGCGAGTGACGATCTTCGTTCTGATTGGCTGCCCCGCACTACCACAATCCAATCAATGACTAGAGCGTCGACGCTGCCTCTTGGTGCACATGTACCGCTAGGGATGCTTGTGTTTGAAACTGTTGTACAAATGTGACCCAGTTATCGAACTCACACAAACATGAACAGTCAGAATCGACTAATGTAATACTATGTTTATGAACTATTTCTTTGAAATGAAATGAACCTCTCACATGTATTTCATGACGCTTGATCAGTCAACACTGACTCTGGATAAGATACAAACATTTTGTTTTTTATTGATATGCCTTTGCTTGAGAATACAAAAATAGCTAAATTTGGTTTGTATTTTGAATCACTTTTCCCATGTGTTTTTCTTTTCATACTTAAAAGGAATTACAAATTAGTTGAAGCCTTTATTTTTCATTTTATTAATCAGACTACCACTTATGGTGGGTTACTGTTTGATTTATTTACTTATTGTTTTATTTGCATTCTCCAACAACTTGTTGGGGCTAGTTAAAAACAAAGACTCCTATTTTACATTGTGTGCGACATTCAGATTCACAAAAGAATTTGAAAATGTTTTTCCAAGAAGGAACGTTTTTCCTGAGATTCATAACTACTTAACCTTGCATGTATTTTTATTCATTCAGTTGGCAATGATACCCCATTTTTCTGCCTCAGTTATATTTGTAAATTTATTTGATGGGAGTTGAAATAGAATTATATCGGCAGAGAATTGGGATGTTTCATGGTAAAGTCTTTAGTTCTTCAAGGGCCAAGATTGACCTCAATACATATTTCTTTATATTATTCTTCACTACCATGGGTATCCAGGGTATTCATGTGTTTCTTATTTTGTTGATATGCTGTGGGGATGTTCATCCAAACCCTGGGCCCATTATACCAAACGATACATCAAAGTTTAATATAATTCATATAAATGTGCGAAGCTTAAGGGACAAGATTGATATCATTAGTCATGAATTTAAGGACTATGAAGTTATTTGCATAACAGAAACATGGTTACATTCAAATATCCTAGATGATGATATTATGATACCTGGATTTCACAAACCTTTTAGACAGGATAGACCTACTCGAGGCGGAGGGGTAGCAGTTTATGTACGTGAAAACATTTATGTAAAACGTATGGAAGATCTTTCTATAATTGGCTTAGAATCAATTTGGGTAAAAATTACTTGCAGAAATAACCATTCTTTGATCGGAACTTTCTACCGCGCTGATAAAAGTAATCGCTACTGGGATCTTATTGATATGTCAATAGGAAATGCATCAGATCTAGATTTAGATATGGTAATTGTAGGTGATTTTAACATTGATTATCTTAGTTATCAAAAACAGCGCTTAGATGATCTTCAAGCAAAATATGGCCTTAGACAAATTATAAGTGAACCTACAAGAATAACCGAGCACTCTCGGACATTGATAGATTTGATATTTGTTTCTAATTATGCAAGTGTGAGCTCATCGGGAGTTCTAGACCCTGTGTGTAGTGACCACTGTCCAGTCTATCTTAGCATGAAACATCCAAAACCTTATAATTTTAAATTTAAAAGGAAGATATATAATTATTCTTTGTTGGACATTGAAGGTTTAAATACGTATCTCCGTGAAGTTAACTGGGAAGATTTTCTAAATTCTGACGATATTGACACGCTAGTTTATGAGTTTACGGATGCTCTTGTAAATGTATGTGACAAATGTATTCCAAATAAAATCATTACTGTTAGAAATGAAGACAAGCCGTGGATGAACTCAACAATACGTAGACTTATCAGAAAACGCAATCGTAAACACAGACTTGCTAAGAGACGTAATTTACCCCGTGACTGGGAATTGTTTAGAACTACAAGAAATAAGGTAATATCAGAAATTAGAAAGGCAAAAGAAATGTACTTTATGAAAGTAGACAACATGATAAATGAACAGTGTCATAATAAAAAATGGTGGCAGCTAATTAAATACTATCTTAAGAAAAGAGATAGATCATCATCTTTTCCATCTATCTCCCATGAAAATGTAATTTATGATGACCCTACATCCATAGCTAATATATTCAATGACTTTTTCGTAAATCAATCAACAGTTGAAGACCCAGAACGCCTTCTGCCGCCCCTATGTAGTTAAATATCGAACTGTTTAGATAGTATTGAAATAACACGGAGCGATGTTCAAGATATACTTCTTTCATTAGATACACACAAAGCAACAGGTCCGGATGGTATTGGTAATAAATTCCTTAAGCTTTCTGCTAGAGTTTTATCTTGTCCTCTCGCTTTAGTATTTAATAAATGTTTAAACCTAGCAATATTTCCCAAAGTATGGAAACGCGCTTCTGTTATACCCATTCATAAGAAAGATAGTGTCAATGACTGTAGTAATTATAGACCAGTTTCTCTTACCTGCTGTTTGTCTAAGGTGTTTGAAAAATGTGTCCATAAGTATGTCTTTAATTTCTTCAGAGACAATAATCTCATAAGCAAATTACAATCTGGTTTTTTTCCGGGAGATTCAACTACTTACCAGCTATTAGATCTATATAATTTCATTTCAAGTGCCATGGACAAAGGTAAAAAAGTAAGAGCAGTGTTTTGTGATATTAGTAAGGCTTTTGATAAAGTTTGGCATAAAGGACTTCTCTACAAATTACAATCATTTGGAATAGGTGGTAAATTACTTGATTGGTTTGACAGTTATCTCAAAGGGAGAGTTCAGAAAGTAGCTATAAATGGTTATAATTCAGAGTATAGATCTGTATTAGCAGGCGTTCCCCAAGGGTCGGTGCTTGGGCCATTATTATTTCTTGTTTATATAAACGATCTTGTAGAACATATAGACTGTAATATAAGACTTTTTGCAGATGATACTTCACTTTATGTTATCATAGATGATCCTATCCAAGACGCGATGCGCCTTAATAATGATTTAGACTTGATTTCTCATTGGGCTCAGAAATGGCAAGTGAAATTTAATCCTTCGAAGACTGAAACTATACAGTTTACTAAAAGACGTTCCATAGATCCTATTCCAAGATTATCAATGCAAGATACTCCTGTAAATGAAGTTTCTGAACATAAACATTTAGGCCTCTGGTTTCAAAAAGATGCCAATTGGAATGTGCAGATACGTTCTATATCTGATAAAGTTTCACCAATGATAAATTGTTTAAGAAGTTTTAAATACCGTTTATCTAGAAAAACGCTATTAAAAATGTATACATCCTTTATACTGCCATTATTTGATTATTGTAGCTGTATTTGGGATAATTGTACACTAACTCAGGCATCAAAGCTTGAAAATTTACAGCTTGATGCACTTAGAACAATATGTGGGGCTACACGGGGAACAAATCATAATAAACTATACTCAGAAACTAATCTTCTTCCCCTTGTAGAAAGAAGAAGAATCCAGAAACTGACTCTATTTCATAAAATGATAAATAAGAAAACACCAGATTACTTAAACAGCCTTGTGCCAGAATCTGTTTCTGAGAGAAACCCGTATAACTTAAGAAATTCCTCAAATTTACAACAAAATTTTGTTAGAACATCTTCATATGCAAAATCATTTTTGCCAAATACTATTGAACTTTGGAATTCTCTATCTGAGGAAGTTAGACAAATACATTCAGTAAATGAATTCAAAAATAGAATTACACCAACTTGTAAAACTGCTTTTGGGTTTGATATCAACATTGGAAACAGGTTTTGTCAAATTATTCACTGCAAATTGAGACTAGAATGCAGTGATTTAAGTGGCCATAAAGTTAAGAGATTTATATCAGAAAATCCATCATGCTGTTGTGGTGCTGCATATGAAGACACTATTCATTATCTCTTTGTATGTCCTAACTATACTGCCATTAGAAACACTTCATTTTATTACAAACATGGGTATAACATAAATGACGCTCTGTATGGCAACCTCAACTTATCAGTATCTGTAATTCATTATATAATCAAATCGGTACATGACTTCATTACCACATCAAAACGATTTACTCCATTTTAAGTTTATATATATCATATTTTTGTTATCATATTTTATTTTATTTGGTCCATTGCTGAACTAATGTACGTTGTATGTATGAATTATTATATTCATGTGTGTGCAAATTATTGGTTATTATATGTACTTTTGTAATTACAAGATGAAATGTACGTCGCATAATTTTGTTTTCTTATGGAGAGGCATTAACATAAGCCATTGGCTTGTTTGCCGATCCATTTCTGTATAATTATGGAAATAAATATGTTTAAACTATAACAATTGAAGTTTCATTACTGCCTTCCTTATGTCACATGTTATATACTAATTGTGCGTTAGATCTATAAGAACAGTTGAAGGTTTCAAAGTATTAACCCATCCCTAATGGTCTGGTAGAAGAGGTATGTTGAAATACACAAACACTTAAGTGAGGGTCGGTTAATTAGTTTATGGTTATCCCCGTCCCCTGTACACATTCGTCACGTGCACTGAAGGGTGACGCACTCCAAGCACGTTATGTAAGACACATCACATATTATCGAAGACCGTTATAAATCATTGTATTGTCGCAATAGATTAATTTTGTAACTTCATTTGTCACAATCAATCCATGCTTTTTCTTGGAATATGTTTATATCGACTGAAATGTGATGTTTGTTAAATAGTCCAGTCTGCATATGATGCACATGAGAAGTTTATCACTAGTTAATAACTTTCAAGGCTATAGAAAATAGTTTGTTATATTTTCGGTCTCACATGGAATGAACAACCATCAGCCTAGTTATTTCCATGAGTTTGGAAATATTTGAAACAATAACGTTTTGATGTCCAATTGAAAGTTTTCAACCTTTTAGAAAAGCTAAGACGTCGCACATAAGGATTTAGAAACATTTTACTGTCCAATAACCACCATACAAAATCCGTAGCCACAACGGTTCATAATATGTTATATATATATAATAGTAATAATATATAATAATGTATTACCAACTACAGTAATGTTACATGAATGAGCCTAGGTGTACATGTTTATTTCATACTGTCTCACTTGGTTCTTGACATTATCCTATGGTATTTCTTTTGAAATGTGTTTTTATTCTTATGTATACTATGTTTTACAGAGCCTCCTAAATCAGTTTGTGTGTGACATTTATATAAAATAATTTTAATGGCATTGTCACAGACGTCTATACACTCACGTATAAGTGTGGATACTTATCAATACGAAACATACGTAATGAAATAAACAGTATGCATAACGTTTTCAAATTTTTCTTATATTTCATATTCGTGCGCTCACAATTGTTCAAAGGTACTATCTATTTACACACTGACTTTCATACTATACTGCAGTGAATACGAAACTTGTGACCTTTCATGTTTGTTACAATTAAAGAACTATAAGATTAGATTGACGATATCAAAACTTCAGTGTTTAATTACACAGTATCATGAAGTTAGAGACGCTCCACGACAGTGATTTGAACACCCTGCTAATCACGCCAGACATACATACAGATTATTTATTTAAGTCTCACCTCACATGTATAATACAGGAATAAATATATACATATAAAAGTACAAGATAAAACGTGAGCCACCCAATTAGGGTTACGGGAGACTATAACTTAAGAACAAAGACTGTGCAGGTATCATTAATACCTGAGTATGACAAGTGGTTCCCAATGACCGATAGCTGTCTAGTCATGTACAACAGCCCCGGTGATTTAATTTTGTGTATATACATCTACGTATATTACAATAGATTGCGACACTGATTTACTTTTTTTTAACCTGACACGATTAATAACTTTGGTTCAACGACTACACCTTATGTAGGCTCATCATTTGTGTATCAACATTGCCACGCTATGTTAAACTGATATATATATTAACTAAATTATAAAACACATGCAGTTGTAGAATATTTACAGAGTAACAGATAACTCATCATTAACCAAATAAACAATGTTTTAATGTGCCATAACAACGCTTCCGCAATAGTAGCGCCGATGCATAACTTCACTTCTCATTGTTTTTGTTTTTGAATCATGTGTAGGTACTTTTCTTTATCAAGTTTTCAAATATAAAGTCATACATATATTACCCTCGATAATATTTTTCATCTGAATTTCGCAAAAAGCAAATGCAGTATTAATAAGACAGAAGTGTAAATTGGACAGTTAGATGATGGATGATGGACATTAGAATATGTGATTTTAAGTTCAAATTCAAATGTTAATTCTCTCCATTGGCGTTACATGAGAAAATCAAGATATCAGCTTATTGAAGAGTTCTTACCTAAATACATAAATAAATGGCTGACA
Organism: Gibbula magus; assembly: GCA_936450465.1. NCBI lineage: Eukaryota > Metazoa > Mollusca > Gastropoda > Trochida > Trochidae > Gibbula > Gibbula magus. Next base: position 89,714,796 of record OW388289.1, on the reverse strand, counting down.
GAACACCCTATTTCAAATATACATCATTTCCTTCTTTAAATCGGCTTGTATACTTCATGATGTAATCGTGCCATGGAATGAATGACACAACGGCGGGTCCCCAGCTAACCACGTTTGAGTTGCTGAACAGGTGTGTTCAATACCTGGGATGACAGGAAACTGTCTGGTCATAAACACCAGCCATGACTGTTTAATTTGAGATATACACGTACTGTATACATGAAATACATTGCAACATTGCTGCTCATGCGCGTGTCTCGTAAAACTCTTTGGCGGCATCTGTGTTTTTTCTCTTTTAACGAGCTGACCACCGACAATCAGTTCATTTATAACTGTCGGTTACACAAAGTAAATGTTACGCTCTAATAATCTCTGGTAACGGATAATCGTAAAATTGTTCCTATTAAACGAGTTGTGGGCATTTATAATTCGATAGGTTATACAACGTGTGATATGGATCATAGTTTCTTTATCACTTACAATACGAAGTTTCTTTGCTCATTTTTGCCCCTATGTCTTGACATTCATTACTCAACTCCTTCATTACTTAATCACTAAACACAACTAAACACATGCACATTTGAACTAATAAGCAAGATGACATCTTACTGAAAACGTAATACTTCATTTTCAAAATACATTAAGTGGCTTATGGCAAAATGCCCTCTTTCAGTTATACATTCCTTCTTAAAATCGTCTTGCATATGTGAGTCTCCCCGGATTTATTAATATTGTTTCTGTCCATATGTAGTAAGTAACAAATGAATCAAAATCAGTCAGTTGATTTGATATTCCAATCAGTTTAGGAACAAAATTCATATTCGTTGAGACTCCTTACTTTAAATACTCTGCTACCTATTCTTACATGTATACTGTTATTATCATTTAAATGACACATTTATTGTTCATTTGAGAATATACTTACAAATAAAAATTCAAAATATGAAAAACTTAATATATTTCTCGAATGCAGCTGAGCAGATAACATTAATCCCTGAGAAACTTCTTTAGTTATATACGAAGTATTAAAAAGATAGCATAACGACAAACAACGCAGTGAATCAGTGTTTTACGTTGTAAACGCCAATAGAGAGAAGGTATGCATATGACGTTTTAATCCTATTCTAATAGCCTAATATTTGCTGCATCGACGCATGGTATTTTGGAAAATACTGACGGCCGTTCTATCAAAGAAGATGTATTTCGGTTTTCGTTTTATTAAGATATCAAAAGCAGACATGAGCTAAGGTGTTATATATTTTAAAACATTCTATAATCGATTGTTTGTTGACTAACACGTTTGTACGATGATTTAGCAATGAAACTAGTAACTGTTTTGTAAAATGGCTCATGATATAGAATGTACAATGTCAATGTTCGTAAATGTGTCACAATTTATATCACAAAGTTGACCAGGATCAGTTTGAGTCGGTAGTCGACATCACTGATGTCTCACTTAAACCCACTTACATTGTGTACAATTATAATTCTACTAGACAAACATATACTTCATTTTATCGTCACTGAATATCCTTCATTGATAAACTCGCCAGCTACAAAAGATCACTTCACGGGCAGTACAGTTTGAGGCTTTAAACAGCGACACCACAGCGACTGTTGTGCATGTAATTAGACTGCCTTGAGCAGTTCAGGGGGCGCGTTATAACGAGGAGACCACACAACTAAACATCAATTTCCTGCTATTCTAGTTGAGTGACATTGTTGAAATTTACAAATTATGGCAAAGTCAACGTGTAGTTTCGGAATATGAAAGAAATATTTGAATATCTCGTAAAAAATAAAAACTCGAAATTTCTAGAAATTTCTAGAAATTTCTAGATACGCACTAGAAAGTTTCTAGAAACGATCTAGAAAGTTTCTAGATACGCACTAGAAAGTTTCTAGATACGCACTAGAAAGTTTCTAGATACGGGGTATGTTTATTTATTGGACACCTGTATGATGTTTTGTTCAGCAATAAACTATTTTATATATTTAGCATGTTACTTAAATGTAAATAATTACTTCATTATACTACATTTAATTAAAGTTATCATCATGTTTGTCAGCAGAGACTGGTTTCCTCTCCAGGTTGTCAACACATGTCCATTGACGATAGTAATTCTCAATATTATTGATTCAGTAAGGTGACTTTATTATTCTGCAGGATACCGATGCCCTTAACAACGTTTCATGTACTTATCATGTACCCGACTGATCTGTTCATGTTTAATATATACATTTTCACCTTATCATCAAGGAGGATGAACTGCCATAGAGCTGCTTATTCCAGCCTACAGTCATAAATGTGTGTAAGCCAATACTACTTGTCGGGTTGGAAAACAAGTGTTCGGATAAGAGCAGTTACAACACACTATTACATTACACAACCATCTTGTGTTGTCCCCGCATGCCATTGCACCCCAAGAGCGTTTGCTAATGAGATCGTATTCCTCAAGTTATAACTACTGTCACAATGAATGAAAGTCTGTTGTAAACTGATTGTAGTATAACTGACAGGGGTGGATCATATGAATTTCCCTGTGGGGTTTAAACATCTTGTTCTTCTCTTTTATCTCATGAGGCCTGTTTAATGAGCTTCAGGTATTGCATAGCGCCCGGTGTTCGTCCACTTACACCAATTTACGACCTCTTCTCTAGACCAATGGTTCTGACATATGCTGGAGGAGTTGTAATGTAGATTTGGTGACTCTGGCTGCTTATAATGGTCAAATGAGATTTGGAGTTTTAGCCGCCTCAAGAGTAATTTCACTTACATGTAGTGTTATGCAGAGAGGACCTCTGCAACGACACTGTGACTATGCATTGCGTTTAAAGTTTGTAGCATCGGCTGAAACTAGTCAGCTATGAATGACACTGCACTGAAATTCACCAAAAACTTACTGCGTGTAGAACAGTTCTTATAAGTAGGTTGTCGAGCCACGGATGGGTTTCGGACAACTTTTCTAAATCCTATTTCCGTCCTATTCTTACGATCGAAACTCGCTAGAGGCTTGAACTAATTCATAGAGACCCCTTGGCGTTATCATGCTTTTTGAAGACACTTTAAAACAATCCCATTTGGCTGAATTAAAAGTGCTGGCGTTTCTAATGGTTCTTTTAGGGAAGATCCAGCTCAGTCGATTTTGCTGATCTTGACTTTATTTTCAATTTTGAAATATTAATTTGCGGCGGGGGATCATGTCACTCTTCTGACAACTGCTTGTTGTATATTTTGAAATCACTTTTCATATTTCAATTTGCATTAAACGCTTGATAACAATATATTGTAGACGAATGTATTTTATTGTTCTAGTTTTCGTCTTCGTTAGCATATTTAGACACTTTAGTTTCGTGATTTGTAAGTGTTTATTTATATGAACTCGCTAATGTACAGTGTATTGTTACACACGTCTGAATAACCAACCTTTAGTAACATTTTGGGATTTTATTGTTCTCGTCTCAGTATGAAATCCGATATCATTTTTTCGACTGAATGCCATATTTCAAAACTGGAGAAGCAGACTCCACGTTATATTTCCCCTATGGGAAGATCTTCCACTTCCATGACGCTAATTGCATGTCGAATTACTGTGTCTGATTTTGCTGCCAGAATGCTTCTCCTATTTTGAATCAATATCAACTATTTAGTGTCATTTAGGCTGCAACATTGATGTGAAGCGATTTCAGGAACAAATACTAGAGATTGTAACCTTTGGAATAAAATTTATTGTAGATCTGAGCTGTGATTGTAGAACAAAAACATTGCTATCAGTTCAATATTAAAGGCTTTTATAGCAAGTGAATATAAATCAAGTAATTCAAAGTAATTATATTCAATCTATGAATTGTTTCGAAACTGAAGACGGATTCCGCTAGTTCCCCTACTTCAACACCAACACGTTCTGAAATCCTTTTTTTAAAAGTGCTGATCATACAGTTACATGCAATCGTATTTTTATGTAAAAATCACATAATTCGACCTCCGACAGTTCCCTTGCTGACTGGTGCTGGACGTTTGAATCCTTTTAACGTCGCCTTAACACAATCCCATTTCGCTGCATGGAAGGTAGCTTTACAGATCATAATTGTCACTCTTTCACTTAACTTGAATGTCATAGCATTTCATTAAATCACGTTGGATTTGAAATACAAGTATATATCTCTCAAAGTGTAGCTTCCTCTCATATTGAATTTATTGATACAGATTAGAGAGAGTACACACGACTGATTGATTGATCGATTGCAATTTTGCTATTATATGGTTGATTTATTAGAATGTTGAATTATTTTGTTATAGTAGTTTATTCAATAAATTGCAACTGTTACTTTCAATTTACTTGAGTGTCATGTTGGTCTATGTAAGAATGCTGGAACGGAATAAAGTTACTGTTTTCAGTGCAATACCACCCATGGTTCGCTGGTTCAAGCCGTTGCTCGCAGGTTTCACTGCAATGCATAGCCACATGGCGTTACGGGCTTTCTCCATGCCATAATACTAGCAGCCGTGATATAAGTGAATTACTCTTGAAAGCGGCGTTAAACCCTAACTCACTCACTTACTAAAATTAATGTCTCTGTAGATTCGTTTTCATTTAGTTTAATTGTGTCTTCAAAACAAAGTAAACATAAGAGTGAGGGAGTTTCGAAAACACGAACTACTATGGGAGCTGAGTGTATCGTTTAATGCCCTAGTACATAATACTATATGAACCCTTATTATCAGAAAATGCGTCCTACACAAAGGTTAAAATATCAGTTAAAAAAATTGCCAGAATGTGAATTATTTAACCATGCCTAATCATGATCAATCAGACTTTCGTGGGTGGTTGAAGAGTTTTTGCTGCTGATACAGGCTATGAGCGAGCAGGGTATAAATAACACACCCACGAGTTTTTCATTTCTGATCTGTGTAGCTTACTGGTTAGAAGTGTCTACTCCCATTAAAGGACCATCAATGTTAAACTCAGATTCAAAATTGCTGATCTTACACAAATCATATTGATTTTGAAGCGGATAAGTTCAGGTACATGTAAGTAGTGACAAAATAATTTGAGAATTTGGAAAAACAAAGCCGAACTGTCAGTAATGTTGTGCAATATGAGATTCTATTGAGCACCTGACGGAAAATAATTTATTTTTTCTTAAAGTGGATCAGTCTGTGGAAGAAAAGTCGTTCTCTTCTGGGATTAGTCTGTTTTAAGTAATATTGATTTCAATTTCAAATGTAATAGAACTAGAATAGTGTTCCTATTTCACTGGAAATACGTTTGAATGAATCTATCAAAGCCAGATAACAGAACATTTGAGTCTGGTGTATCATTTGGAACGTCGCAAGATGTAAAAAGGCACTAAGAGATACGTGAATCATATGTCAACGATCGCAATTTTTTTTCCTACGGTGCAGTTTTTAGTCTGTAGTCGACAGACAATAATATTCATGTGCTTGACTTTTAGGACAAATAAGTGCAAAACTATTAAGATGGTATACAAAATAATAATTACATTTCTAATAACAGACCGTTTTTTAGTTCTAATGAAAACAGTGCGTCTGAATGAGATGGTTGATGCGTGTTTGTATGCAATTCCTCAATTGGGCTAATCGTCATTGACCTCAATATGTTCATTCACGTTTCATGCAGTACGCATCAAGCACTTTTGGACGTGCCTAATCCATTCGTACAAATAGCTTTTTGGAAAAGGGAGAAAATCAATTATTAGTAAAGTTGATGTCATTAAAAGAAGTTTTTCAAAAAGCAAGAAACAGGTACCCTCGATATTTACATGCATGTCACCAGTGCCCATTGTGCAATTGCGACAATTAATTATTAATGTGTAGACTGTGAAGGAATATGTCTTAAGTATGTACCTCAAGCCTAATTCCCTGTAAATTGAACATTGTGAGCCATTCAAACAAACCACTTGTCTCTTATCAGTCAATCAGTCAATGCCAAATGTACATTGATAGTTCGTCATACAATACTACCTGCAATGCTGTGTAAAATCAATTACTTTTGAAAAGACCTGCAATGAGTCAAATTACACTATCAAGTATTAACATAATGTCTACAGCAGGTATCGTCTGAAGTATGTTATTTTCATATATATTTATTTGATCACCGTACATTTACCTTACAACCTTACCTTACATGAATACATTATATTACTTAAAAATTAATAAATTCTGTAAATAACGTTAATGTCCTTTCTTCTTAAACAGCCTGTGAAGTCAAAGATGCTATCAAGCGCTACTGAGATGCAGAGTTCTGTCAGCTTAGAGTTTCTGTCAGTATGAGGTTCTCGTTAATTATAAGAAATGTCGTCCATGTGTCCGTTCGTCACTCCCTAAATAGTTATTGAAGCACAACTCAAAGGCCTGGAGAAAACGAGCCAATGACTCTAGACAGCTTAACGTTTATGTTCAGACTGGTTGGCCATTCTAACTGCTTGGGAATTTTAAACTGTAGATTTGATGACCCTGTGACCCAAGATATGGCCTTAACACCTTTATTCATGTTTTCTTCTAGTACAAAAAGCTCTTGAATCACACTTTTGAAGGGACAATTTGTTGGGTTTTTTTTAGAATAGAAGCAAGCGCACATGACAAATGGTCCGAAAGTTAAATTTTGGTCAAATATGGCAAACGTTATGGATGGTCTTATGTCATCGAGAAGTACCAACTGTAACCGAAAACTACCATTTCAATGGTAGTTTTCGTAGTATATTGACGATATGAAGGTAAAAGTATCGATTTATGATCGAAATCCGGACAATACACAGCGTGTGGCGCGCGCCAATGAGTCAAACGTAATTTTGGAATCTTATTTAAACCTGACAAAATAACAAATTTGGGTTGATAATGTTCAATAGGTCATATAATTACTGTGCATGTAAATAGGACGTGCACTTTCGGTTTCTGCACATGCATAATGATGTTACTCGATTTTAATTGGAAACTAGTAATTATGATATGTTTGGCGATTGGAGATGAATATGTAAGTTGAGTGAATTTGTTTGTATTGTAAACAGCACATATGATGTGTTGGAACGTATTAAAGCCAAATAACATTTTATGAAACACAATGGATGCACCTTTAAGAAACAGGATTTTTTGGAAAATAGACTCAATTCAGTGAGAGGGATGATGCACGTCTGTGGGTAGAAAGAGCGCCACAAGGCACACTCCTCGCACTATAATGGTGAAGGTTTCTTCATATAAGTGTAGAGAACAGGTGCTAGATGCGATACTAGACCATAGGATAGGCAATAAGATGCTAAGGTTGTCCCCGGAGTTCACCCAAACGAACAGATACTCGGAGAATACTGGAAGAATACTTCAAACAGAAAGGTGACGACTGTCATAAAGTGACAAACTGGTTCTGAAGGACACTAGTTAGACTAAAAACACAAGTATCTCGTTGAGACTGACAAGAGAGTCTGCCCTGCGACACCCCGGCTGTGATTGTTGAAACCCCGCCCCAAAATGAGAGAGACCGAGAGAGACCGTGAATACGTGATCTTCTCTACATTGTGATATAATGTTTACTTATTATGATTTCAGTACTTAAATAGTCAAAATACCTTGCTGGCAAACAGGTGTTTAATTTTATAAATTGTTAATTGTAAATTTTTAAAGTTTGAAATGCCCCCATGAACAGTTCAGAATTAGGATGTGCGAATTTGTTATTTTGTTTTGGGCACCAATATGTCACATTTACCAATATTTAGCATTCACAGAACTATGTTTTCAAAGATCAAGAGTTAATCTAGCTTATTGAATGTTGAGCGGAGTATTAATTGACTCGGCCCGAGAGGTAAATACTATACAATCAAATTGTAAAGGAGCTGCTAATCTCTATGTACACATATCCATATTACTAGCCGCAGGAAACATGTGCACAAATTGGACCTGATACCAAAGAAAGGAAGCCTCATACTTGGTCCTTTATCAGGACACATTGAGGAACATTTCCAAGCAAGTATTTTATGTGAAGTTAATCTGTCAGGAAGGTCGCCTACGGCAAACCCCAATACCCATCCGGTGTTGATGGAGAAGATAGTCAGTATTCCATAAACGTGACCTTGTTCACACGTTCTGATCTAATATGATTTAACAAGGCACTATTTCCCGGTTTCATGTCGCTTAATTTAAAGAATTTGTTCATGGAAGGTCGATACACACACATCGAGTTATGGGGCTGAGTTTTGCTATTTGGTAATCTGGTACAGACATCTTCAAATAACTGTCACATTTCGTATATGTATGTCTACTTCCACAACTAAATTACTAGGTGATGTTTCACTTTATCTCTATGGACAATGTATGTCGTATTACAATATCCTCATTGAATGTTGATATGGTCACAATTATTGATTCCATTCAACAATTAAATTGTACAGGGATGCATGTAAGAAGTTTTAAAAGAAATTGCTTCATGTTGAGGAACACTTGGTACATAATACATTGTAATCTGTAAGTTTGTAATTAAACTAAGTCTTGTATTGTGAATGCAAGTCGCCATCTTGCCTTGTAAACTTACCTTACACATGTATATACTTAAAAACTGTTCTATTGAATCCAAAATGTAAGACGAGACGCCTTCTATCTGTCTCCAGTTTTCTTCACTCAATACTGTACACATGAGATACCAAGCGACATTGTAATTCAAGTGCTAGTTCTATTAAATTGATTACATGTCATAAAGAGAATGAAACGAGCTAGTACTGGCGACGGAAATATTATCTGCAGATTCATATACGATTTATTGTCAGAAGCTATGATATGAAGGGGCTTTGGCGAATAGAAACACGAAAGGTGGTCACCAGACGATTTGTGTGAAGGTGCTTAACCTTCAATTAAACGATGTTCACAATTACTGTTGATGAAGAGAGTCCTCCTGTTTAACTGACCGTGGAATGATACACGCATAACATTTGGAACCATGTTAGATATGTTACGAATAGAAGATGAGCATTAACACACCTATTGGCTCCGGAATCCGAATACCCTACCATACAACGTTGTGCTTCTGAACATTGGATTATATTCCGATTGAATATTTGTTTTGAAATCCCCATTTGTGCCTGATATCTTACAAGATCACACTTTTCGAGAAAGTAAAAATCTATAAACCAATGCTTTAATATTTACTTTCACTTAATTTGAGTTTATATCCTTTTTATATATCCATCAATCATCATTAACATAATTGTGTGACTTTCTCATCAAACTGCTCTTAATGATCACGTTAAACAGAACGTAAAGCAGCTCATCGTCGTCTTTACAATTCCAGACACCAAGTTTACGTCCATGTCAAGCAATGTCATGTACTTATCATTAGGTATGCTAAGTTCCTTAATATAAAATCACATGTATTATATTTATGTAAAGTGTTGAACTATTTTATATGTTTAGCACTTTACATAAAAATAATTGAATTACTACATTGTACTACATTTACTTGAATGTTGCCGTGGAGGCTGCTCTAATCACATTAATCTTACTGCTGCGCATATTGACACCAATGTTTTAGCTAGTGTGAGAATGAATCTCTGCAGCCGCTAAGTGTGTTTTTTGTTTATAATTTTGTTCAAACAGGTACATTTTCTTGTTTCTCGATATTTTTCAATATCCAGTGTGTTACTGTAATCAATTGTGATTGATTAGAAAATATTTTCTCATAACAAATGAATCATGGATATTATCTGTTTATTTCAGTGCTTATTAAGTGAAAGTTAATAATGATAAAATTCAATATACAATGATACATATTTATTTGATGATACAATTCAGTCAACATGAACAGAATGACCTTCATGTATATCTTAAACTATATCTCAAAAGTTGACACATTGCATTAGATTTTCACCAAATATTGTATTTAAAACATATCAAATAGATTCTGTCAGCTTTCATATAGTTGTATAAGCTCCAATTGAGTGAAGGTTTTCAAATTATAGTTTTCTATTCATGCAACGCAGCATTTATTGGCTTGACAACTGTGTTTTAAGTATTTTCAAACTTCTCCTTCACCAACAGTAGAGATTAAAAGTGACTTTTTACTTAGTGACGTTGATATTAATTCCAATTGTTCATTATATTGGGTAAATTGTTAATCAGAAATCAAAATTCTTTAAAACAGAACATTTAATGCATAATATGCGTTATGAAAGTATGACAGTACAACAGTATAGGTAAGTTGGAATCTATTCACGGGAGGTACGGGTTTTACATCACTTAACATCATGTATGACATTAGTTTCACCAAACAGAACGAGCCACCTAATTAGGTATTGAGATTTAGGGACTAAACAGCTCTATAGCAAACTGTTGTCTGAGTAGGTATTATCCAATGTGACTTCTAAACTTGCGAGTAGCAATAACGTTTTGGCATCAATTAATTTAATTTAATTTAAATAATTCAAAACGGGTTTTTAATTTTCACTGAATAAATATATTATATTATTCTATTATTGATCCATATTCCTGTGAAACGTTTCATCTTGCCACAAGTTTCATATTAACAACCGCCTACCAAGTCCTAAAACTTATGCTCTTCTAGCAAGTCTGCAGAAAGTGGTTTTGTCAAGGACAGAGAGATAAAATATTGTCAAATTCAATCATCTTGTTATTTGATCCTAAATAATGTCAGGGAAATAAATTGAGTGCTTCACGTGGCATGGAAAGTGCGTTAGTTTACATTAACAAATAATTCAATTGTACCTCAATCCATCAACCTCTCAATGTCAAACTACAAGTAGCTTTGATATTTTCTTGAGGGGACGGTAATCAATGGTTTATTGCTCTTTGGTTTTATTCAATCACCAGTAGAACATTTGAAATATTGAAAAAAATATAATTATACAATTTCAGACTAACAGAAACGTTCATGATCAACGTAAAATATGAACTTTGTAACATTGCCCAGTTATGACACTGCTATGCACTCTTGTTTTTGTATAAGGGCTTTGTAAAATGTTCAGATTATACATATTCCTAGTTTTGTTAAAACGTTAACGCAGCTCATTAGAAGAATTAATTAAATACTATAAACATATATTATATAACTATATTTCGCTCATGATGTCACATGAGTCACGTTTCGCTCATGAGGGACACTGTTGGCCTAACTATTCAAATAAAACGATACCAATACTGAGCCTGTAAGTTAATGCATTTTGGGTGGGCTTAATCATATTTCGTTAGTCCTTGATAACGTGACAGTCTTTATAGTTTCAAAGAGAAAACTTTTATTTCAGTAACGATATCTCCAATTCATAATCAATTGCCATTGAATCTGTACAGGTAAGTTTAACTGTCTTTCTTTCTAAACTGTCTTTCTTTTTAAAAATAACAAGCATTCAGAGTCGACGCGATCCCCCCACAAGTTGGAAAAGTTTACAATATAGTGAACAATGATTATGGATCATTTAACTTTAGTAAATCCCAAATGAACATGTATCTATATATATTCACATATATATATTTCCCAAGATGTATTAATCTCTCCCTAACAGTTTTCAAGATATGTTTTGGAAGTGAAATTGTAAAAAGCATTTTGTACTGTTCCAAAATCAATATATATATATATGTTTTCCCATGGAATTGACCATAAAAAGAAGTAAGAAAAGGTGAAAAAAAAATAAAAACACATGTACAGATGATGACTGTTCCACTCACCAAGGGTCATTGAGCTACTTTTTAAAAAAGTTTTTGAGTTCTTGTCCGGAAACAATATGTTAATTTATGTTTCCATGGAAACGGCTAACAATAAAATTCCCAAGAAGTCGAAACCCCAATCTACACATGATGACTGTTTCACATACCAAGTTTCGTTGAGCTAGGCCTCATAGTTTTTTAGTTGTGCCCTGGAAACGAAACGCGGATAGACAGAGGGACGGGCGGAGGTCACTTCAATAACTTTGTTGTGATGGGGTATAATTAAAGTATCTACACAAATGCTTCAGTAGGATCCTGTCAAACATATGAATGGTTGCATTTGTCTTAATTTCATTTATATAAAATAACTCAAGTCGGCGTGATGGCTTTCAAGCCTAGTCGCTGATTGGCTGTGCAGTACTCTCAACAAGGTACGAGTTTTTTTGGGTCTGATTTAAATGAAATTGCATCCGCTGTTCGATTCAACTTTAATGACCCCAACAACACACATTAAGGCACAGAAACCACATCGCTGCCATTGTTCTATTCCCATCTTGAACACATCTTTCAGATTCGGACCATGTTTCATTCACTGAGCCGGGCAAACCGTAGATTATTATGTTATTCCTTCTGTTTTGTGCTTCTGTTCGATCAAGTTTTATTTCAAGTTCATTTATCTTATGCCTTAAAATTGTGTTTTCTTCTTTTAGTTCGTTTTGCTCTCTTTGTATTTATTGCTTTACTAAATCAAATTTTGTATTTAGTGCTTGGATATCCTTTCTCAATAACTTGAACATACTAGCTACATCTTCGTCTGCACTCTCTGTGTCATAAACAGCGGGGTCTTCAAATACAAGCTTAGTCTGCTTACCCTTGTCCTTGCGCCCTTTCGGTGGCCCTGGATTGGCCTCCACGTCAACACATAGCTCCAATAGTCTATGAACATAAGGGTTTCTGGCATATTCAATCTTACAGGAAAGTTCCATAAATTGTTGGATGGCTACACCGGTGGAAATAGCAAACGTGTCTACTGGTTTCATAGGAGAACAATATGGACGAACATGCCCTGACAAAGAGGACAGCAAGTTGATAACAAGTATAAGTTTCCACTGTCTGGCGAAGTATTGGCCTTTAAAGTCAATATTTTACCTGGCGGTAATCCAAATTTGTTTGGTTGTTGAAAGCAGCCGACCCGCGACCTCCAATACTGAATGCTCATCTCTCTCTCTCTCCCTCACGCCATTGCCTCCGTCAGCTAGCGACTGCGTCTCACACGTGGTCTGGCCTGGTCTGTCCGTCTCGTGCGTCTCGTGCACGGAATAGTCTCGAAATTCTCCTCGTCTAATTTTTAATGAATATCTAACTTAAATTTGTGTTGTTTACCATTGTTTTTCAATTGATGTATACGTCTCAAAAGACATATTTTATTGAGCAAGAATAGGCTTCTAAGACCTCAGATAACACATTTTGTCAGAGCCGGCACAACACACATCCTACCACTCCAAGCTCCGCACACCATCTTCTAGTGACATACTAGAGACTCGCAACTTGTCGTAAAAGATGCTTAATAACTAGACAAGCAAAATATGTTACCATTGCGAAGTCGTAGGTCAAATGGTTTCGACGCCGTATTGAATTTTAACCTTTTTTGATCATGCACTTTTGCGAAAATACCACTTTGAAGATAGTTGCATCTAAGCGCTGAAACTTAGATTTATATGCAGCTGAAGCATTCGGGAATAACAAGTTTGCTTTATTTTAAGTAAACTCCTAATACTTGTTTCACAATTACCTTTCGAAGTATGGTAATTTTGAATATTTGTTAAGTTTGATTTGAACTGACTTGATGAAGATTTTATTGACAATAGACCACTCCTAATTTGATTTTCAGTAATTTCTAATGTAGAGGCATTGGACATAGCTACGAACTTTTACTTCAACCCGTAAGCAATTCAGAGACAATGCAGTCCATTTCATTTTGATGTGAAATTCCTACTGTCGTTTTGACATACATTGTGTTGCTGGGGGGTCAGTCCTGCTAAACATTAATGATGGTGTTTTTGTATCGAGAATTACTGACTGTTGCCGAAAATTACCAATTTGAAGATAGTCGACTCGGGATAATTACAATATTTATGTAAAAGTAGTTCTGATCGAAAACCGGACACTGCACCACGATTAACGCAAATCTATAAGCCGAACGTGATATTGGAAACCAATTTACAACACACACAAACACAACAATGTAGGTTTAAATTGCTTTAAAGGTCTGTGCATGTCAATGGGACGTGTAGTTTCGGTTCTGAATCTTTATGTAATAGGCGTGCCCTCTGATAGGCAGCCCAGTGACAGTAGCTAATTAGATTGTACCTTGGTGTTACTCTGTTACATGTTTTATGTGTAGACTTTGTGTAATTTTATTGTGTGATGGTAACTTGTGGAAAAACCATGAAACAGTGTACAATCCCTTCAGTTCAATGGCATTTGTCAATCCTTTCAACCAAGTAAGAACTCAAAGCAGAAATGAAATAATAACGATTTATTACTGTAAGAAACAAGGAAATGTCAGAAATAAATAAAATCAACAAAAGTAAAACACTCGCTCACAGAAACCTGTTTAACCACTAACCTAACGATCCTATTTCTTTCCTATCACTTATTTCTTCCCCTTCTCACTACCTACGTGATAAATAACCTAACTCCCAAATGTACTGATGACCTCTTTGAACTCTAACTGCAGAAACTACCGTCTATTGACCCTACATCTATTTTCCCCCAACTAACATAACGTATATACTCCCATTCCATCTACTTCTAAAATGATCTATCGGAAGACGCCAGAGAGATATCCCCAGTAAGCAGCAGTGGTACTTACTAGCAGGCTGCTGTGTCAGTAAAGACAACGATCGATAGAGCAACCAGGCCTTTTATACCCATGAGCTAACTCCTGATTGGCTAGCGACATATTTACTGCAGTACTTGTCTACCTTCCGGTTCCGCCTCACAACAAACATGGCGGACACCTAGCCGATAAACAGCACTCTAGCGCTACCAACGGAGGAAATTCCAAAGGAATTTTACTGCCAAATGTAAGTATAAGTAGGTTAATAACTACAAGAAAGCTGCATCAATATAATTCCCACTCGCACTATAACTCGCAAAATCACGTTAAAGGGGCAGTAGCACGTTTTTTGCCAAATTTATTTTTTTAAATTTCCCATTTATAATGATAGTTTATGTCATTTAAATTAACTTTAGAGGGTAAAACATATTATTACACAAACCAATTATCTGTAGTGGTAAAAACTATGTTGCTTATAAAGCAAAAATTGCATGGCGGCCATTTTATTGTTAACACAATTTATTATTGTGTATTACAAAAACGATTCCCTTGGCTTTACCGGAATATGTACACTCATTTTAAACTTTATTTTCCGAAGAGAGAAGGCTGTTTTACTATTGTTTAAATTATTTTTCAAATACATTTCATCAACTTATTTGAGCAAAAAAACGTGCTACTGCCCCTTTAATAAGCCACCCGATAATCCTCTTTATAGACATGTTTACTTTACCAGCAAAATACGTGAAAAGCCACCCAAACTCCCGATAACTAAATAATAATGACCCACTATGCTAAGTAACTAATTTATACCGCCCATTAACCCATTTATAAATAATAATTAACCCAATTTCCCACATTTATAATGATCGTTGCTCATGCTGAAAAAACCTACACATTTGCTGTACAGTGTATGTTGACGTAATTGTATCAATGCATAATGATTCTTCCAAGAGCAAAGACATTATCTGGGACAAAATACCAACATGTGCTACATTAATTCCATTAATTTTGATAAATATTATCGGAACAAAACAGTGTCTTATAGATGTATCAAATAGTATCAGTAATTTCCCTGAATGAAATCAGCTGAACCGGTGGTCCAGTGGTACAATGTCCGATTTCTTATCCAGCAAACTGAGTTGCAGAGTTCAAGTTTACCAGTGAAAAAACGTTTTTGACTTAATATAATTTTGAATGTTCAAAAGTTATTTTGTTTTGTATGTTAAATTGTTTTGACTTGTTTTTGCGCTTTTATTCATCTAAAAATTCATATTGGCAACACTGTCAAGATTTTAGTGTACTGGCTACTTTTTTTGGTTATATTTTTGAATATTTCTTTACATGTAACCAATAAGCTGATGTCATGAAATATTTTGGTACGTTTGCCTATATCCAACTTAATCTATGACCTCGACCGATTTTGGATTTTCGACTTCTTTAATGAGATTTGTGTCCAATAAGTTAAAAATTCAAATCTCAAAGAAAATAAATTTTCGCAGTTTTTTTCTTCAAAAATCTTCCCCTAAATGACGGCAATACATACAACCTCATGCTATAGCTCATTTGAAAGATGAACAAATGTAGTTTAAAAGTACCCTTTGAATTTGTTAGATTTTGACATGTAAAGAGACATGCTAGAGACTTGAAACCTTTTTTAAAATATATGCAATTACATTTGGAAAATGTCCTAATTAATTATCTTTGAATTTAATAAAACATTTAACCTCTGAATCCGCTTGTCGTCGCTTGCGGTGGTGATCATCCATGAATTATATTCATTTTGAAACGGTTTGTTCAGGTACATGTAAGTAGCCTAACAGAATAGTTTGTGAGTTGGGTAAATGTTAGCTCGATTGTCAACTATGTTATACAACGTGAGATTACTACTGCCCCTTTAAGTTCGTGATGAAAAAGAACATATTTTATTTTCAAAAGTTTGTTTGTCTTGAGAAGCAAAAACTCTTTCTCTCCTGAGATTTGTCCGTTTTAGGGAATGTTGATTTCAATTTCAAATGTAATAGAACTAGACTCTTCTTATTTCTCTAGAAGTACGTTTGAACGAATCTATCAATGCCAGATAATAAAACATTTGGGAGCACAACAAAGTATAATCGTTGAAACACTAGATGTACAAAAGCACTAAGAAAAAACTGATCACAGAAAATGTTCTTATTGGACAGTTTTTTAGTCGACAGAGGGTAAAATTTAACTGTTTGAACTTTTACACAAACAATTGAAAAAATAAGGCCTTCAGATTAAATACAAAACATACATTGTATACATGTTTGGTATATTTACAAGTGTTTATAAATGTATTGCATTATTGATATACATCAAATAACATCTTATTTAAGAGTTAATGATGTGCATATTATTCAGGCTGTTTCTTTATAGACAACATGTCAACCCACATTACGTTACGCAAAAAATTGCGCGTCAAAATCGCTGTGTGTGGTGTGGCATTATCATGTTGAAAGCTCAGCCCTTGACCATGTTGTTGCATGAACGGTATCAGGACCGGTGTCAAAACTTGGTGCTTGTAATGTGCGGCAGTAAGGTTGCCCTACACGACCAACCAATCGGGAACGACCATTGGAACAGAAGATCCCCAAACCATGATGCTGCCGCCGTCAAATCTGTCCACCTCCTTGACACAACACTGTGCATATCGTTCTCGTATTCTACGCCACACTCGTACCCTGCCACCAGCAAACCTAAGTGTGTAACGTGACTCCTCACTAAAGACAACCTTATTCCAGCAATTATGATTCCATCTTGTGTGTTGTCGGGTCCATATCAGACGTTGGTGACGGTGAAATGGCGTCAAAATGGGTTCTGTGTAGGGCCTCCTGGCTCGCTGACCATCCCGCAGTCGATACCTGATAGTGGATGGGACACCCGACCTCTGAACAAGTGTCTGGTCGTGGACGCAGCCGTCTCGAATCGATTACGGATTGGACGTAACCTGATTTGTCCATCCTCTCGGCGTGACGTCACACACGGACGCCATGGCCTGGGACGATCCGCAATCACCCCTGTCTGTTGCACACAGGTTCTGAGGTCATGAATTGTCTGTCAGCTGCATCAAAATGTGCTCGCACCTTCCGCAACGGATTGTCCGGCGTGCAGCCTACCCATAGCACGCTCACGTTCTGTCTTCGTGTCTGTCATTCTGTCAATAATATTTTCCCGTTAAATCTAATGTGTTTTCCTGTTACACAGTACACGTGCGATTTGATTTGAGGACATACGTGTTACCTGTGACCCTGTGCACGTGAATATCATGTTTTAAGTCCTTGACCTGTAATACATTAATTTACGCGTTGCCACCCGCCCCGTCCGTGCAGCATCATCGGGTACGCCTCTATCATAAATTATATAACACAAGATAATAATAATTAATTTATAGAGCGCCTAATATCCACCATCAAAATGCTCAATGGCGCTATGACAAGAAAATAAAAAGTTCCCAGTGAGGGTCTAATATGTCGCAGTAAACAGGTGAGTTTTTAGAACACTTTTAAAAGTTTCAATTGTAACTCCGTGTATGTGAACCTCCCTTCTAAATCCATCCAGAAACTACAGAGAATCCAAAATGCTGCTGCTTGATGTATCACTCACACTCCACGATTTGACCATATCACTCCAGTACTGAATTCTCTACACTGGCTGCTAATCCCGCATCGTCTTCAAAATTCTTGTTTTGACTCACAACTGCCTCCACAACGCTAACTTTCGAGACTATCTCAAGCAGCTCGTCCCTATGTATGTGCCCCAGCGAAGTCTCCGATCCTCCTCTGACACTCTCCTCACCACACTCAGATCCCCCAACCAATTCACTGATCGAGCATTCTCCTTTGCAAGTCCAAAACTGTGGAATTATCTCCCCGAAAAAAAAGAACTAACACAAGATTCGACCTATTTCTTCCCCGAAAACAATTACGATAAAAAATATGAGTGTCAGGTTTCTAGTTACGCTCAGTTTATTTAAGGCGAGTATTCATTGGTTTGGCCCGAGAGGTAAAGAATGTACTACTAATTTGTAAAGATTATCGATTCTATATATATTATCTATATACATATATCCATATTACTAGCCGCAGGCAATGTGTGCACAAATTGGAACTGATACTCCTGAAAGGAAACCTCATAAACTGAATTACAAAAGAAACGATACGCCCTATTGTTTAACTCATACAGTAAAAATAACAAAACAAATTGATATGATAGAACCGGGATATTATTTAATGTTCGGCAAACATTAAATAATACACACTGATTCGGCAAACAATCATACTCGGTTTTTTCAAATATGCAGTTAAAGTCCCTGAAAGGACCAATGGGTATAACATCATTTTTACACCAACATTAACCCTACCATGTTTATAATGTTGTAAATGTGTGCAGAATGAGGCATATGTTTTTCCAAAATAAAAAAACCACATAGAATTATTCCTTGGCTGATGAAAAACATAAGATATTTGTATTTGATAATCAAACATATGAGAAAACCAACTGAGGTGTACACTTTCTTTGTACATACGTTTACATGGTCCAAATTATAAAATTATTAAGAAAGATGAATGTTTAAAGGAATTAATTTCATGTCAGATTCAGCAATATTTGGTACATAATGCATTGTAATGTGTACTTTTGTACATAATATTCTATCGTGAATACAAGTCGCCATCTTGTTTCGTTACAAACAACGCGAAGTGAGTCTCAAAGCAACACTATAGGTTATGAGAACCATAGGTAACATGGTGAATAGAAGTGTATTCCACTCTTTGGAAAGTTTACACACGTATATAATTAAAACGTATTCCATTCTTTTCACTTTTACACACCATGTTTAACTACATGTCAAGGAGCTAGAAACGTAAGATTATTGCTAAGTTTCAGAAAACGAAATAGCATGTATGATGTTGTGTTCAGCAATAAACTATTTTATATATTTAGCATGTTACTTAGATGTAAATAATTACTTCATTATACTACATTTAATTAATGGTATAGTCGAAAAAGTGTGTGGTTATGATGGCGGTTTTAATCATATGTATCTCAATTCTGCGCATTAACATACATGTTTCAGCTAGTGTGTGATACCCGCAGCCACTAAGTGCATGTAATATGTTGTTTATCATAGTTTTCACAGACGTACATTTGATCCCTTTTCTTATCGATATTTTCAAATGAATTCAATCTTCGCACATCACTTATAGTTCTGTTTATTTCAGTGCTGTTGATGTGTAAGTGTTTATCCGCCAGTATGTACTTTATTTATAATTTCTCGCAAAAAGTGTGGCTTTTTGAAGATATTGACTGACTATGACATTGACAAAGTCCGATTCACCAACCCCTAACCTCAATCAAATTGATTGATCCAGAGTTCTCACCATGATATTAGTGTTTGTCAGCAGAGACTGGTTTCCTCTCCAGGTTGTCAACACATGTCCATTGACGATAGTAATTCTCAATATTATTGATTCAGTAAGGTGACTTTATTATTCTGCAGGATATCGATGCCCCTAACAACGTTTCATGTACTTATCATGTACCCGACTGATCAGTGTTCATGTTTAATATATACATTTTCACCTTATCATCAAGGAGGATGAACTGCCATAGAGCTGCTTATTCCAGCCTACAGTCATAAATGTGTGTAAGCCAATACTACTTGTCGGGTTGGAAAACAAGATTTCGGATAACAGCAGATACAACACACTATTACATTGTACAACCATCTTGTGCTGTTCCCGCATGCCATTGCACCCCAAGAGAGTTTGCTAATGAGATTGCATTCCTCAAGTTATCACTACTGTCACAATGAATAAAAGTCTTGTAAACTGATTGCAGTATAACTGAAAGCATACTGTCACAGGGGTGGTTCATATGAATTTCCCTGTGGGATTTATACGTCTTGTTCTTCTCTTTTATCTCATGAGGCCTCTTTAATGAGTTTCAGGTATTGCATAGCGCCCGGTGTTCGTCCACTTACACCAATTAACGACCTCTTCTCTAGACCAATGATCTTGGCATATGCTCGAGGAGTTGTAATGTAAATTGGTGACTCTGGCTCCTAATAATGATCAAAGGAGATTTGGAGTTTTAGCCGCCTCAAGAGTAAGTTCACGTACATGTAGTGTTATGCAGAGAGGACCTCTGCAACGACACTGTGACTATGCATTGCGCTTAAAGTTTGCAGCATCGGCTGGAATTAGTAAGCTATGAATGACACTGCGCTGAAATTCACCCAAACCTTACTGCATGTAGAACAGTTCTTATAAGTAAGTTGTCGAGCCACGGATGGGTTTCAGACAACTTTTCTAAATCCTATTTCCGTCTTATTCTTAAGATCGAAACTCGCTAGAAGCTCCAACTAATTCATAGAGACTCATTGGCGTTATTATGCTTTTTAAAGACACTTTAAAACAATCCAATTTGACTGAATTAAAAATGTTGGCGTTTCTAAGTCTAAGAGCTCAGTCGACTTGATCTTGACATTATTTTTCAATTTTGAAGTATTGATTTGCAGCGGGAGATCATGTCACTCTACTGACAACTGCTTGTTTTATATTTTGAAATCAATTTTCATATTTCAATTTGTATTAAACGCTTGATAACAATATATTTTAGACTAATGTATTTTATTGTTTTAGTTTCCGTCTTCGTTAGCATATTTAGACACTTTAGTTTCGTGATTTATAAGTGTTTATTTATATTAACTCGCTAATGTACAGTGTATTTTTACACACGTTCGAATAACCAACCTTTAGTAACATTTTGGGATTTTATTGTTCTCGTCTCAGTATGAAATCCGATATAGTTTTTTCGACTGAATGCCATATTTCAAAACTGAAGAAGCAGACTCCAAGTTATATTTCCCCTATGGGAAGATATTCCACTTCTGTGACGCTAATTGCATGTCGAATTACCGTGTCTGATTTTCCTGCCAGAAAGCTTCTTTTATTTTGAATCAATATGAATCATTTAGTGTCATTTAGGCTGCAACATTATTGTGAAGCGATTTCAAGAACAAATACTTAACAAGGGTAGATATGTTAACCTTTGGAATAACATTTATTGTAGATCTGAGCTGTTATTGTAGAACAAAAACATTGCTATCAGTTCAATAGCAAAGGCTTTTTCAGCAAGTGTATCTTTAATGATCACTTTGAATAATTAAGAATAGGGTTTCGGACAACTTTTCTAAATCCTATTTCCGTCTTATTCTTAAGATCGAAACTCGCTAGAAGCTCCAACTAATTCATAGAGACTCATTGGCGTTATTATGCTTTTTAAAGACACTTTAAAACAATCCCATTTGACTGAATTAAAAATGTTGGCGTTTCTAAGTCTAAGAGCTCAGTCGACTTGATCTTGACATTATTTTTCAATTTTGAAGTATTGATTTGCAGCGGGAGATCATGTCACTCTACTGACAACTGCTTGTTTTATATTTTGAAATCAATTTTCATATTTCAATTTGTATTAAACGCTTGATAACAATATATGTTAGACTAATGTATTTTATTGTTTTAGTTTTCGTCTTCGTTAGCATATTTAGACACTTTAGTTTCGTGATTTGTAAGTGTTTATTTATATTAACTCGCTAATGTACAGTGTATTGTTACACACGTCTGAATAACCAACCTTTAGTAACATTTTGGGATTTTATTGTTCTCGTCTCAGTATGAAATCCGATATCAGACTCCAAGTTATATTTCCCCTATGGGAAGATCTCCCACTTCCATGACGCTAATTGCATGTCGAATTACTGTGTCTGATTTTGCTGCCAGAATGCTTCTCCTATTTTGAATCAATATCAACTATTTAGTGTCATTTAGGCTGCAACATTATTGTGAAGCGATTTCAAGAACAAATACTTAACAAGGGTAGATATGTTAACCTTTGGAA